>CM041297.1:57828112-59108826 GCA_023052935.1 Piezodorus guildinii
TAATAGAAGATAATGTTGTCATAGAATCATAAAATTAAAGTAATTTTGTTATTTTTTTAATTAACATTTATTATTGTTCAATAATAAGTACAAATTGACGGGAAAGAAATAATATATTTGGGTGAGTAAAAAAAAAAAAAAAAAAAAACACAATACCGCTTTAATGGTTTGAATGAGGTTTCTTTTTCTCATAAAACAAATTTCAGTTAATTTTTCAAGTACAATCCATGGTGGTTAATTAGCACTCAGAAATCAGCTCGATTGTCTGCCAGTACCACTGTTTCGGTTTCAACTGGAAAACAAATCTACTCCATTGCACACCTCCTCCAAAGCTTGAAATGTTTCCCTTTTAAGAAATTGAGCCATTACCTGGAAACTATTATAGTCCGAAGGCATGAGATCGGAACTCAAAGTGGGTATGGAAAAGTTCAATAGCAACCGTTTCAGCAAGTTATGCTTAGTGTGTCGAGAATTGCGCATTATTCTGCTGAGGTAAAATACTCTTTCTATTCACCAAAACATGGTTTTGCCACTCTAAAACATATTTCGTTCATTTCAGCGGTTCCAAATAAAGCTCAAAATCGACGGAACGTTCCTCCGAAACAAACTACAGTGGATTACAACTCCAAAACTTGATAATATCGTCTTTTTTCAAATTGACTTCACCTAGCGACTATTAACTGCGAAATTTCCTGCCTTTGTTCAGGTTTGGTTCCCCTTTAACTACTTGTATTAAATGCATTGTTTCAGAGATTACGAGTTTAGTTTTCCTTTATTATAAATATTATTATTGATATTTACAACTGTATTATATAACACAACTAGTAAATAGGCTAAAAAAATAGACATGAACAAAACTTGCAGAGAAGCTACGCATCGGCTGCACACTAAAAATATTCTAAACTATAAAAATATTCTATAAAAATATTCACTATAAAAATATTCTAAACTAGAAGATCTTAAATATATAGAAAATAGAAGGATAAAAGGATTGAATCTAGGGGGTTAAGGTGGGAATGGAGTTTGTCATGGAAGGAGAGGTATCTGGTTCGGGCCAAATCAGTAACATACGGAACATTAAGGTCATTATGGATGGGTTTGTTCGTGACAAAGTAGGGAGCGTTGAGGATTTTATAAAGGCTTTTAGATTGTAAGGATTGGATTCGAGAGGAATTTGATGGTTTAGTTTTGTCCTAAAGCTCAACTCCATACGTCCAAATTGGCCTTATAATGATCTTGTAAATGAGCCGTTTGTAGTTTAGTGGAAGATTAGAACGTTTGTCGAAAGTGTTGAAGTAGCCGAAAACGTCGAGCAGTTTCTTGTCGTTTCAGTCTTGTAAGAGGATTCCAAGTAAGTCGTTTGTCAAAATGAATTTTTATTTTTAGAAATTAAGGCTGCAAAGCGCGGCCAAAATATAACGTGTCTTAAAAACTAGGTTAAAAAAAATTAAAGTTGCT
The DNA here is from genome assembly GCA_023052935.1 of Piezodorus guildinii. Lineage (NCBI taxonomy): Eukaryota > Metazoa > Arthropoda > Insecta > Hemiptera > Pentatomidae > Piezodorus > Piezodorus guildinii. The sequence continues at coordinate 57,829,571 of CM041297.1, forward strand.
GAATATGGAATCAAACAGCAACAAACCTAAAATAATGAGATAAAGAGGAAAGAGGGAAGGGCAGGCCGAGTAATGCAATTGAAGGGAGAGAAACTGGAATATATCTGAGATTTCAAATATCTGGATGCCCGTTTGAATGAAAAATGTTGGATGTACGGATAAATCAGGGAAATGACAAAATTAGCCAGTAAATTTATTCCACTTATTAATAACATGTTTCTTGGGAAAAAGATAAGTGTCCAAGTAGATTAAGAAGACTGTATATAAATACAGTCATATCTATCTTGACCTACCCCAACGAATCCACAACTGTAACCTCAAAGTACCGAAGTCAACTTCAGGCAATGGAAGTGCGGTTTCTGAGGAGAATGAAGGAAAAACAAAGAGGGATAGAATGAGAAATGTCACAATAAGAAGTAAGATTGGGATAAAGTCTATCGAAATGTCATAGAAGCAAAAAAGCTGGTGTGGCCATATGAAAAGAATGCTGGAGAAAAGTAAATTTTTCAATACTCTCCATTAACTTTTACAATTACGTATATCAGATGATATTTTCTAAAATATTTAGCTTTCCAACGGCACATTACAAATTTATATTACTATTCTTGTTTTCAAAAACACAAAAATTGGATTAAAAATATGTTTGCCCTTTTCTCCTTTAGTGGGTTATCAAATTCGCTCAACTTGCATATTTAGCCGTTATTTATCAATGCCGACAAGATGATATGTCTAATTTTTATAAATCTAAAAAACTAAAGGTACTTTAGAGGAAGAAAATTTAAAATAAAATGAAATCTACATAAAATTAAAGCATATTACATTTTACATCCGGGTAGCGAGTTTAATAAAATATGTTTTAGCTGTTGCAGAGGAAATAGTAAAAAGATCAAAAATGCATAGTCTGCTGGTCAGCTGATTTTGATAAAAACGTTATTATGACATCTGAGGCGTATAGTTGTCTTAAATATATATATATTTTTTTTAACTTTAAATCTTTATTCACACCTGTAAATAATACAATGAACAATCAGTGAATGTGCGGTCAATTTTAAGAAACATGGCGTGATAGGCATGAGGGGAGCAGCACCCAGCGGTACCAACTCCTGGCATGAAATTAGTGTATATTGCTAAAGGAGAAGGTCTCTCATCCAACTCCTCTTCAGCCTTCTGTAGGCATTTCCTGGCATGAGTGTTGTGGCCATGTCATTGATTAGTGTGTTAGGGTGACCTTGTAGTTTGTCGTGGAAACGTTTGTAGTGTGTCCGTATGTGCTCATTGACGGTTGGCATCTTAAGGTCAGTATGTAAAGTTATGTTGCTAACGTACCACGGTGCTTTTGTAATTGTTCTAAACGTTTTAGCCTGAAAGATTTGAAGTTTGTTAATGTGAGTCTTTTTAGCTGTCCCATATAGCTGTGATGCGTAAGTCCAAATAGGTTTCAGTAGGTAAGTATAGGTGTTTAATTTCTGTCGAAGATTTAGTTTCGAGTGTTTTGAAAAGAGTGAGTAAAGAAGTCTCAGTCTTTGGTTAAGGGTTTTCTTTTTTTTGTTAATATGCGGACCCCAAGTCATTCTTCTGTCAAACGTCAAACCAAGATAATGTACAGTGTCCGTCTGTGGAATTTGTGTGTTGTCTAAGAAAACGGGAGGACTCGTGTCATGTCGAAGAGTAAAGGTGATATGGTGTGATTTGTCATTATTCAATCGGATTTTCCAGAGTTTGAACCAGTCATGTAATTTTATTAGATGTTGTTGTAGGATCTCTGAGGCGTGGGTTGCAATTTTATGTTTTGTTAAGATCGCTGTGTCGTCGGCATAAGTCGCTGTTAGAATATTGGGGCTGTAAGGTATGTCATGAGTGTACATAATGTTGAGTAACGGAGCGAACACTGCACCTTGGGGTACTCCTGCTGCGATAGATCACATGGCAGATAGCTCTGATCCCTGTCGAACGGAGAAAAATCTGTGAGAAAGGAAAGAATGAATAATGAGGTAGTAAGTAGGCGGAAGGATAGTCTTGAGTTTGAAGAGAAGCCCCTGGTGCCAGACTCTGTCGAAGGCTTGAGCAACGTCGAGAAATACGCTAGTAGTGTATAACTTCTGCTCTAGTGCGATGGATATGTAGTCCGTCACTCTGTGTAGTTGGTGCAATGTCGAGTGATGTCTTCTGAATCCAAATTGATGATCTGGTACGATGTCGTTGTTAGTTAGTACATCAAGAAGTCTTTTATGTAGTAGATGTTCGAAAATTTTGGAGCATAGCGGAAGTAGGCTTATTGGTCGGTATGATGAGGGAGTATTTTTGTCCTTGTTGGTCTTGTGAATCATTGTAATATGTGAGTATTTCCATTGAAGCGGGAATTTGGTTGTCCTCAATATCGCGTTATAGATTGAAGTCAGAAACACTAGAGCTTTCCTGGGCATTTGCTGGAGTACCTCAGCGTTAATTAAGTCGTGTCCAGGGGCTTTCTTTTTAGGCAACTTTCTGATTTGTTCAGCGACTTGAGCAGGTGTGAAGGAAGAAGGAGGTAATGTCAGTTGTAAAGGTTCATCCAGAGTTTTAAGTACAATTTTATCATGTTCGATGTTGTTGAATTCTGTGTGTGGTGTAAAGATAGAAGATAGATATTCGGCGAACAGTTCGGATTTTTCTCCGTCAGCCATGGCCCAGGAACCATCTTCTTTTCGGAGGGGTGCAGGCACTTCACGATGCTTAGTAAGGTTTTTAGTATGCCTCCACAAGCTCCCATCGTCAGTCGAAAGGTTACTAATGTAGTTATCATAAGTTGTTCTTTTAAATTTTGCAATTTGTCGTTTGAGTTCGTTGTTGAGTCGGTTGTAAATTTGTTTGTCTGATGGAAGTCGGTCTGTCTGCCATATTTTCCGGGCTCTGATCACATCCCTTATGTACTGTGGATAAATTGGTAGCTTTTCATGTTTTCTTCGTCTAGGAATTGATGAGGACCATGCAGCGTCATGTAGCTTCTGTGTGAAGCATTCTACAGCATCCTCAAGCTCTTCTTCATTTTTAATAGCCAAAGGAATGGAGAGAGCAGTATTTAGACAGTTTCTGAACGCATCCCAATCCATTATGCCATTTGTGAGAGATGTGTGTTTCTTAGCTACAAGTGGTTCTTCAAATAGTTCTAAATGCAAAAGAGAATGATCAGAGCAAAGATCTGTGCTCGTACTTATTGTGTGAGGTGTAGTGCGGAGTCCTTTAGTTATGAAAAAATCAAGTAAATCTGGTGTCTTACGTCTAGATGTTGGCCACTAAAATGTGTTTCAGTGATTAGTGCTATGTCAATTCGTTTCTCGTGTAAATATATGTCTAGTTCTGTCCTATGTTGATTAAGTCCGTTTGCGTTCCATAGTATGATAGACATGGAGCCTACAGTCATCTGATTAATGGGCATATATTTGTCTAAGGGCAAGGGTAGTTTGAGAGAGTTGTTGAAGAAGACCGAAGAGGGGCTGAATGAGATTGTTTAAATTATCAATAACATTGTATAACTGGCCAGAGGAGTTATCTACCGGCGGGACCGGTAGGGTAGTGCCCCCACTCATACCTGTATATCTGTGTCGTTGGTGTGGCGCTTGAGCTGGTAGCTGTTGGTGTGGGGCTTGAGATGGTTGTTGCGGCTGTCTCTGGTGCTGTTGGTACTGGGCTTGAGCTGGTTGTTGTGGCTGTCTCTGATCTTGATGGTCTGGTGCTAGAGCTGGTTGATTCAACTGCCTCTGATGCTCCCGGTCAGTTCTTGGATGAGGTGGCTGAGGTTGATTTAGTTGTGGAAGAGGTGGAAACTCATTGAGGGCAGCCGGTGCATGTCTTACTGTTGGAGGTCGCTGAGGAGCGTACTGCTTCGAGCGATGTTTTCGAAGTTCTTTCAAAGTTTGGCAGCCCTATAGTTGGCGGGATGAGCGCCATTACAGTTGGCGCAGGTTGCAGCTGTTTCTCTTGGTTTTGTGCAAGCACTGCTTTCGTGGCCCAGTCCACATCTTACACATTTTGGTGGGTAGTTGCAGTACGTTTTTGTGTGTCCGTACTGCTGACATCGAACACATTGAGGAATCATTTTCTTTTGCGCGGTTCCTCTATTTTTATATGGGTATAGTACAAAAATTCAATGTCAAAGATTTTGTCATTGAATGTTGCTTTTGAGACGTCCACGAAAAACATGGGAAGGGGTGTTTTAAATCGTGAAATGACGTTGACAATACTTGTTGCCTCATATCCATATTTGGCCAGTTCTTCTTTTATGGTGGTTAGTGGTGTGCCATAGTGTAGGTTTTTGATAACAACTCGTGGACTTTTTTCCTCTGGTAGTTGATATGTGTGGAAGTACGCACCTCCCTTTCTTAAACTAGTCAATAACTTTCGGTAAACATCTGAGTTTTCAGGGTATACGGTTACTCCCCTGACAGATGTCTTGAGCCTGAAACTGTTTGCCCCTCCCTCATTATGAAGGAATGTTATGAGTGCAGGGTAATCTTTAACGTCAGATAAATGTATGGGTGGCGGTTTGGTGTAGGTAGGTTGATTAGTTGATGGCTCTGGTTCATCTATTGAGGGTGATAACGGTTCGAACCTGTTTTGAGTATTTGTGGGTGGACTAACCTTCATAATTTTCCTGGGGTCTCTTTCTGCAGTTAAATGTCTTTTTCTTCCTGACACAAGCTCCCAGGAGATATTTTCGTGCTCGATAGCATTATTAGAAATGTCTAAGCCACTGGTTGGAGCACTTGAAGTTGAGGCTTCCGTCATTTTTTCAGTCGGAGAACCCAATTCACTAAATAAATTTTACTTCTCTTCTTGTTTGCTTGTTCAGCACACAGTTAGGAAGCAAGTTTGTTTGTAAACACTAAATTTTTTCACTTAAAACATAACAAAAATTGGAAAAAACTAGAGAGCAAACTTATCACAGTTATAACCTTCCGCGTCCCGTCTTAAATATGAAATTTCAGTTTCGTACAACTTTTCGTTTTTGCGCTAGACTTACCACACTCACACACACACACACACAGACTTTTTTGCGGAACTAGGTCATTTGGACTCAGGGGACCCTAAAACGTGTATTTTCGGTGAACACTGGAATTCGAAAATTTTCACGATCACAATATTTAACATTTAAATAATAGGTAAGAGAAAGCAAAAAATGTGCAATTAAACTAGTGTGCTCTTGAGTATCCTTACGTTTGCATAAACATAGACGTATGTATATGCAACATAACGTGCTTTTTATTCATGAAAAAACTAAAGACTAACTCTTGTCAAACCTTAACATGGTTATAAGCGAACTTGTTCCAAGATACCAACTGTCCTCTTAGCCCACTCGTTACCAGGATGACGAAGACATCAATGAATGTCCACAATAGAGTACCATGAAAACTGAAGATGACGATCAAAACTCCTTTCCAATGGTTATAACTGCTTTCGTCTACTAGAAAATTGTGAGTTTTGAAGGAGAAGGTCTTCAGGTAATTTGCAACAGGATTCTGTGAACAATTGATTTAATAATTTAAAAAATCAGAAATCTGGAAAGAAAACAACCGCATTACCACTTATAGTATTTTATAAGTTAATATTTTTCTAATAAAGTCATATTTATTTTTGAATGAAAATTGTAATTTACTACCAAGACAGTATATTTTTCCAGGTGATTATATATATAAATATGTAGGATAACCAAGTCACATCACTCGCTTAAACTAACGGATTCCGATTTCTAGCACAAATTTATTAATACATTGAAGTAAATTTCAATATTTCTTGAACAATTTTTATGAGAATTTTAAATCCTTAAACTATTTTGAGTAAACCATTTAAACCCTTAAACTATTCCCTTTCACCTGTTTTATTTAATATAGCTTTAGAATATGTCATAAAAAGGTGATGTGTACCGAGAAAGGTTTAAATATGGGTGACAAGATTCCGGTTTTGGGGTATGCCGATGATTTGGCACTGCTAGACGAAGACACGGAAACCATACAACTAAATACAAGTGTGTTAATAAAAATCGGTGAAGAAATAGGACTCGAATTAAATACCGATAAGACGAAATATATGATTAGTAGCAGAAACGGTGGCGATCTTGGTGATATTGATATATCATGGCATACTTTTGAACACGTAAAGAAATTCAAGAATTTAGGTTCAATGATGACTTTATATTGAAAAAAATTGAAAAATGATAACTTGAATTTATAAAACTATTATTCTACCGACAGTTCTTTACGGATGTGAAACGTGGCCGCTTACTTTGAAGGATGAACAACGGCTTAAGGTTTTCAAAAATAAGGTACTGCGTAAAATATTTGGTCCGAAGAGAGATGAGGCCACTGGGGAGTTCAGAAGGTTGCACAACGCGGAATTGCGGAACTTGTATCCCATGAATATAATTGAGTTGATAGCATCACGGAGATTGAGCAAGTATAGTTGTAGGACTCGGAGAGGAACGGATTCCGAGAAAGTTGGTATTCGCTGATCCGACTGGTAGGCGTCCGAAAGGTAGGCCGAAGCGTCGATGGGAGGATTGTGTTAAGGCTGATCTCGGGTGCTTGGGCTTGAACGGTGAACATAGGACGAGTCTGTGTGTGTTGGCGAAATTTGGTGGTATCGGCATCAAACCTTCGGGTTCGGTAAGCCTATTATTATTATTGGGTTGTTTCACATGAAATGTCCGTTTTTATATTTTCTGAAATACATAAAGGATTTTGCAGGTCTTTGTTGTTTTCTTCCGAATGTTTACATATTTAAAGTAAACAGTTACTAATCCTCTACCTTTGTATTATAAACATTAGCTTCCCAATCAATTACCCACTTTTTAGTATACCTCCAAATATGAACATGGAAACACGCGAGTTTAAACTCGGCCATTCAGCAGCTGAGGCCGCTAGAAATATTTGCAAGGCGTTTGGGGAAGGGTGTGTTAATGAACGGACCATTCGCCGTTGGTTTGATAAGTTTTCAGCTGGGGATACCGACTTGGAAATTTGCCCCGAGGTAGACCTCCGTCCGTAATAGACAACGATGTGATCAAACCTAAAGTAGAAGGAAACTCCTACCAAACAGTTAAAGGACTCTCAGCACAACTAAATACAAGCGCATCTACCGTTTCCAGACATTTAAAGTGTATTGGGAAAGTAAAAAAGCTCGTTTCAAAACATACCGTACAAAAATTGAAAGAACTGGGCTACGAAGTTCTTACGCATCCACCATATTCTCCCGACTTGTCTCCAACAGATTACTCCCTGTTCAGGAATTAAGATAACTTCGTCAAAGGAAAACTTTTTGAAAATGATGATCAAGTGAAAAGTGCGTTTTCAGATTTTGTTTCACTTCAAAGCTCAGAGTTTTTCAGTTCGGGGATAAAAAAGTTGGTGTCACGTTGGGAAAAATGTGTAGAAAAAGAAGGTAAATACTTCTAATAAAATTGTCTCGTTTTCATGTCGTATTTTTAATAAAAATCCTTTACCTTGAAAACGTACATTTCATGTGACACAACCCAATATTAAACTATTTTGAAATCCAAATGATACAGTGAGTATTTTGGATTGTGCTTGAGTTTATTTCAAAACTATCAGAAATGCCAATTTTTGTGTATTACCACATTACCCAGCAAAAACGATATTAACAGAAGTAACATGTAATTATACCTTTTCTACGATTTCTCCATCTTTAGTATTAATCCAGTTATGAAAGAGATGTTCAACTGAAATTGTAAAATAGATCGATTATTATTTTTAATTATTTAAATTTGTCTAAAATAACAATATATTTTCAGATTACTTATACATGTGTGTATAATATCATTGCATATTGTATACTCCAAAAGATCTAGAAGTGCGAAAATATGTATCAGAGGATTTTAAAGGACTGTTCAGAATTAACCCTTCAAAGAATGATAACTAGATTGATGCAATTCCCATACCTAAGAAAATTTATCAATTATAGCTCTGGTAGCAAATAATTATATACCTTCGCGGCTCACCTTTCCACCACAAAGACAATGTTATTACGTAGGCTGTTCAACTCTATAAATTTCACCATATTCCTTTGTTAACCGAGATGTATATACAGGAGGATTTACTCCTTTTGGCTCTTTCAATTCATTAAACGATTTATATAAAACCTCTCATTATGTCAATATCAACAGCTAATCCAATTTGAGTACTTTTATTTTTTTAGAGTAGATTCAAAAGCCTTAAATGGCATACAATGTTGTTATGCTCTTTCAAAATTTCTAAATCATCTATCTGCTTTATGATCAATAAATTATATATGCTAGATTTTTCCGATTACCGTTACCAGAACCCTCGAAACTGATGTATCATTTATACATTATATAGAAATCCCACTAACCAAGAAGAGCGCTGCAATAACGTTTCGCCCCGAACCTTGGAAGATCAAGAAACGCTGCTGACTACTACAGCATACTTACAATAGTCTATAATGTCCAGCCAACAGTCGTAAATAGAGATACCGCTAAACAGCCATATTTATATATTTTCTATCAGCATTTATATATTTCCGAGTCTAATCCTAAATGATCACCCAATTACCTTCAGTTCCACTATCAAAAACCTACTTATTACCATAGACCAAACCCTTTCCTGGAAACCCCAGATTGCACAAATTTCCAGACGAACTATAAGTACTCTTAAGTACTTCCATCGCTCCCGTCATCTCCTCCCACTTCCCACTCGTAGGATGCTGGTTTCCTCGCTTACTTTCCCCCACTTAGATTATTGCTGAGTATATGGAGCCCTCTTGACTGTACTTGATGACAGACGCAAGCGGATTATGAGTATGTTTAAAAGATTTATCTTCGGTACCATCAGGAGGTCGCCAGTAACCCACTTATACAGCGAATTGAAGTGGCTCCTACCTTCCGTACGTAGACAATATTTTCTAGGGTCATACCTCTACCAAGTAATTAAATCTCAACATCCTCCATATATTCACAATATCCTTCAATTTAGATCCTCAATTCACTCATCTGAAACCAGATCACTCCATTCTGACCTTTATATTCCTACCCATAGGACCAAATCTTTTGATAATTCCTTTTATATCCGTTCTGCATCTCTCTGGAATTCCCTACCTAATCATATTCGCCATGCTTCTTCCCTTCCCTCATTCAAATTCCCTCTTTTCCAACACCTTCTAAGTTCCCAAAGAGACGCACACTAGATGTAAAATTGTTAATCCACTATCCTACTTTCAACGTAAGACAATTTTTTTTTTGTTATCAAAATCCTAGAGTTATGGATTATTTTATTTATTTGGAAATTGTTCAACTATTGTTTTATAGGAGATTTTTTTCTTTTTCTTATATTCCATATATTTTGTAAATAAAAGTTTATTTTATTGGTCTCTCGGCCAGACATGTATATATTGGAGTGAATATTTACTGTACGACATTGTTATTCTTAAGGGACATAGTCCCAGAATAAAGTTATTTTATTATTATTATTATTAACCAGGCCTTTAAAAACCCACACAAATAACATTTTAATTTTCTTCCTCTTTCTTGTATAAGGATACAGGGTATGCATATTTTTAATTTTAAGCTATATTATTTTAATGATCGGGCGCTGATTACCGTACATGTATTGGGCATATAATGATTTAAAACTACCAAAAAAATAAGCCATTACTTGTATCATGTGTTTAACACCCGATCTATTGGTTAATAATGTAGAGACTTTGATTAAAAATATGAATAATTGAAATTGTATTATGAACTTTCTAATAATGATAAAGAGTTATTATTAATTTTTAAACTTTCTCATAAAATCGTGTTTTTAATTAGTTAAGACATTATTTAAATATCAACACTCTCCATAAAACGATGGATATCAACATTATTAACAACGATAAATTCGGTAAAATGTTAACATCTAATTCGTTTACAGAAAGAATTAATTCTCCAATAACAAGGTTTTGATCCCAGTTGTATTTTATTATGTACTTTATAAACAAATACAATCTGTTATTGCGGAATGGTCTTTCTGGAAACAGTGTGGTGGATGTAGAGCTACAGGTACCTTTTCTATTTTTTTCAGAATCGCCTCATTAATTAAATCTCAATTAGAAATTAGAAAATCAATTATTCATATTTGTGATAAAATGAGTCAGGTTTCAAGTGAGTAACTATCAAGGAACATGAGTATATACTACTGAATAGTATTACACATTAAGCTTAGTTTGAATTCGAAAATGAAACTTGTTTAGGTGATCATGACGAATATTTTTAAACTAAATTTTATTAAAAATTTGATTATTTAATGAATTAATTTGTTTTAGATTCAGAATATAACAATTATCTGATAAACTTTTAACCAAGTGGTGATAAAACAAATTCGAACAGAGAAGTCAAAAATGTTCTTAATATTAGTTGCGTTAATAGAAAGGTTTTTCGCCAAAAGTAAGTATTTTTCATTTGTTGTTTAAATTAATTTTTTTTTTTTTTTTAAGATTAGATATCCAACTAAAAACTGCGCATTAACCAATGAAATCATTAAAAATGATCACGGATATTTAATCTTTTCTTCATACATTTGAAAATTAACTTTCTTATAGATAATCCAATTTATAACCTCACTCACTCTTTACTATTTTTCATTTCGTGTTACTACCTATTGTAGGTAAATCTAAACTGCTACAAAATCAGTGAAATAGCAGTAAAAAAATATTTATACAGAATTTAAGACATTGTTAGCCAAAAAAAAAAAAAAAAATGTTTACATGTGACACAGTATATTTAAATGCAAGATTCGGGGATTTTATAATCATTAAATAATTTTTTTAATCTACAAAAAATCTAAAATTAAAATAATGTTACCAATAATTATACCATTACAATATTTTATATTTGCACATAATGGCTGCATTGTTCCAGTTATTTATGTTTAGTGAGTTAACAAAGCTGTTATAAGAGTCTGTGATAAAAATGTCTTTCAAATATTTTTTTGTTGATCTTTCTAAAGAAGATATAGTTTTTGTGTGAAGAAATTAACACGTACATCGGTAGTACCAAAACAAAAAATTAAATAGGTGATTACTGATTGTTCAATTATATTTTTTTATCTTTAACACGTTAATATGGTTGTTTTACTTTATGTATACTACTCACTAAAAATTGAGACATGTCTTAAATTATTATCATGGCATACTAACCGAAATATAACATTTCACATGGTTAAATTATGACAGAGTACTGATTCTTTTTAGAGCACTCTTAAGGAACATATTTTAAATATTAATAAATTTTTTACACTTCTCACAAAAAGTTTACAATTGACTAATACAAAGTTTTTGATTGGCTAGTCCCTTAAATATACTTTTACCTTTAATAGTATACTGACCTAAGCCTAGTGCCATAATGAATGCTGCTAAACCTTTATTGGTAGATGGTGATTGAATATAGCTAACTTCATTTTCTATCTTTGACCATTTTCTTATGATATGGGGCCATTTCTTGGCAATATCTATAAAGCAATAACTAGCTGTTGTGCAGCATCCATAGAATAAGAAGGGTGCAGTCGATTTTTTAATTTCACCTGTTAAAAATTGGTTTGAGGTCAATTGCTCAATATGCAATAGTGATTTCTGCTTTTAAAATAATATTAACATTTAATCTTATAATCTATTTTTATTGCTAAATATAATTCAATATCATCAATATTGTACATGGTTAAAGCTATAGTTTATACATAATTTTTCTTAATAAATTTTATTGCGGCTCGTCATTACTCAATAATAAATCTGAATAAAAATTTGTTTATTAAGTGAGTTATATTAATTTAACAGAAAATTAATTTTTGTTTTAAATTTTAATTCTTGATTCGTTCTACTTAAATTATCAAAAGTCAAAATTAAAAAAAAAATTGTATAGACAATTAATTAGCTTAATAATCTTTTATGGTGATTCACATGTAAATGCTCTACGTTAACATTTGGTTTTGCTATTGGTTCATTTTTGTGCTGTACCAGGATAACCCTATGTTTAAAGTTGATAAATTAAAATTAATGGTCACATTTATAGCTTCTAATATTATTATTTAAAATTAAATAAAATTTGTAAAACATGAATCCTTTGAGTTGTGGATTTTATGTAAAATGTCAAAATAATTCGCATTGTTTGAAATTAAGTATGGTCTGCTTGCTTTTTATTCTTTAATTTGTATTAGCTTTACCAATTTGAAATGTTGTATTGTAGATAGCATGTTCCACTCCATAAATGGTTATTATTAGAAATCCAGCTAGCATGAAGCATGAATAGAGATATGATATAGAGAAAAGTTTAGTCTTTATTTGAAGTATGTTTGTTTTAAAAATGTTTTGTACTGGAAACAGCCCAAATAAAAAAGCAATACTAAATATAAATCTTGTGTCAGTGTGAAAACTGGAACACTTTCTCCTGAAAATTAGAACACAAAAATGTTTATAAACAATGATTGAACGGTATACAAACAAATAAATATTATATTTATGGACTGTTGGAACCTTGGTATTTTCTGTTGTGTTTTAATTTTTCTTGTGAATACTCCCAAACAATACTTTGGTACACAGCTGAAATATGACGAATAAATCATTTTTGTTCTTGGTATTTTGATGTTAGTTTGGTCCTTAACGGAAGCTTAATGTTTGTTCAGCAATCATGATTGATTTTATGCAGCATATGTTTTCAACTGCTGTATTTGTCCTATGTCAACCAATTTCGAATGCTTGATTATTTAAGTCACTTTTAGGCACATTTATATTAAAGAAAATAATTTCTTATTACTTGTTTGCGAATGTTTCTCTTGCAAATTTATTCATCAAGAAAATTTATTGTTGATTTTAAATTCTATCTAGCTTCATATGATAAAAATTTATTATTATTTTTTTTAGTAGCTGTTAAATAAGCACTGTACGTAATAAGACAAATCTGGAATATAATCACTTCAAACAGTGTTCGCATTTCAATAAAAAGATGTTTTACAAAAGAAGTATCTGTTGAACAAGTCTTAAAATAAATAAGCACCAAAGTAGTCAGCCATATTTAAAATCAAACCATATTTAAATGCATTACGTTTTTATGTTTTTATTGATGAAGTAATTTGTTTTTATCATTAAATGTCAGTTTTCATCTGTTAAAAAATCATCTTTAATCATTTTTCAATTTAATCCATTACTTTAAAGCTATTTAATCTGCTTTTATCAATGTAAATCTTTCAAGATAATATTTCAACTTTGAAATCTAAATGAAAAATAGCAGACTTCTATCTAATGTTGGTTGGGATATAGAATGTTCTGTTTACAGCTTTTATTTATATATTGGTTCAGGTAAGGTGGAGAATTCTAATTTTTAGCTTCTTAAATAAAGGATATTATTATAATTCTTTAATGAATCAAAATTTTTTAGGAGACATTTTTTTTATTTAGTTCTATGAACTTCACAACTACCTCGATTTGTCAGTATTTACGCTAGTCCGTTCACTTGACATTTCATTTTCTTTCCTATTGGTATGTTATATCCATGGATTATTTGAATTATTTTTATTGGAAATGCTATTTAAAGGCAATCTTTCAAAGATAAGACGACAGCCATTGTTTTTTCCTTGTTCTTTGATATCGTGTATGTTTCACTGGTGTATGCGAGCTTTGGTTTAATTAGGATCATATACAACATAATTTCTGTTTGTCTGGAGTTCATTAAATGTCTTATAATGCTGAAAATTGAATTATTAGTTTCAACAATGAAACCATCCCTTAAAAGGTTTCACATTTCCTAATTTATAGAATATAATTTTTTTTTTAATCCATCCATACACCATCTGCTGCTTTTCCCATTTGACTCTCTAAAATGATCCTCAAGGTATGATGTTGACATCAGCTGTTTGGTTTTAAAATGGTGTCCAATTAAAGGTACGTTTAAATTCATCTGAACTGTTTTGATAAAAATTCTAAAAAATTCATAGTGTTATTGAATCAGTGTACCAAGAGTTCAAATATATATATATATATATATATATATATATATATATATATATATATATATATATATATATATATATAAATGTGGTAATGGATATAAAGAGATATCTATATGGTAATTGATGACAATTTCTTATTAATTACCAAATTTTAATGCCAGTCACAGGATAATATCGGAAAAATTCATTTGGGAAAAGTTTAAAGAAGTCAGTACTCAGAAACATAATATATAATCTAAGCATACCTTTTTAAACTCTTTTCAGTAATAAATCTTTGCACTCGACTAATAAAAAGAATTTTAATCTCTCAAAATTTCACATTCAAGAGTTAATATATATATTAGTCGAGTGCAAAGATTTATTACTGAAAAGAGTTTATAAAGGTATGCTTAGATTATATATTATGTTTCTGAGTACTGACTTCTTTAAACTTTTCCCAAATGAATTTTTCCGATATTATCCGATATATATATATATATATATATATATATATATATATATGGTAATGATATAAAGAGATATCTATATGGTATTAGATGACATTAATTACTTATTAATTACCAAATTTTAATGCCACTCACAGGATGATATATATAGTTATCAGAAAAATTCATTTGAGAAAAGTTTAAAGAAGTCAGTACCCAGAAACAAATTATAATAATCTAAATGTACCTTCATAAATGCTTTTCAGTAATAAATAAAAAGAATTTTAATCTCTCAAAATTTCACATTCAAGGTGTTTTGAATCTCAATATAGAATGAAATAAAATATGCATGTTTTCCTTGCGAATAATTAAAAGACCTAAAATATACACAATAAAAATCATTGAAATTGGATAAGTATTAACTGAGATATAGCATTTTGAAGTTAGACATGATTCATTGATTATTAATTAGTCTTTGCCCATTAAAATCATTTGCTTCCTTCCTGAAACCGTTTATAGAATATTTCTACTAACTTCATTGTTTATAGATTCTCCTCCCCTCAGACATAATAAATGTGTAAAAAAAGAAGAAAAAAAAAGCGAATCCAATAAATTTTGCCAAAATACATATTATTTCTTCATCATAATTTTATAATTTTTTTTTTTATTTTTTTTTTTTTTATAATTTTCAGGGACTATATTTCAAAGCTCAGCACATTTTACCTTAATCTTAGTATTAATTCGTTATTTTAATCTAATTTTATTAGTTCTTGTTTTTTTTGTTTTTTTAAAATAACTTTTTGATTTATTTTTCCTCTCCCTTCTAATTTATAAATTGTCTTAAGGTTTTTATAAAATTTTCTGAAACATTTATTACATAACAACTCAAATAAAATATGCATGAGTCGTGGATTTCTGATGAACAATGAGAAGGTAAAAACATTTACATTTCATAATATAATCATAAAATGCTATGTTAGAATTAAGAGTATGTCAGTATTTGTTTTATATTATAATTCAAAGAAATATCAAATAAAATGTCAAAAGCTAATGGATGTATTTATAATATAATAAATTAAATATTTCTTTTTTTTAGCGATGTAATCAATGATCTCCCAATTTTAATTGTTCACAGGACTTTTATTAATTTCAACAAGTATATGAAAAATAAAAACACGCACACACAAAATTAGCATTACTAAAAATAAATCTTTGTTTGTGTTTGACTAACTTTAAGGTTCGCACTCTTTTTTTTTTTTTTTCTTAAACATTTCAGTAAATAATAGCAATTTTCTGCCAAAATATCTTGGAACTGGAAGTTCTGGATTGTTTTGTTTTCCAGAGGATCTTCCTCCCTCCTAATTACTTTTAAACATCCATGCTGTTTTTTCCGCTACTGTTCTTTGCACTGGGTTTCAGTTTATTTTTTTACTGCAAACCAATGTTGCTACATACATAATTTTTGCATTAATTATGCATAAATAATTCTTTTATAGTTAACCAGCATGTTTCAAGCTACTCCAAGCCCCATGGATAATCTCTGGCTATTCTTTCAATGTCTTTCTGATAGTTGGTAGCAATGTCACATTCTTCTTTTCATTGGTGTGCTTTTATCACTTCTTTTTATCTTTCACACATTCTTTTTGATTCTGCTTTACTAAATATTTAGAAACTGCTTTTAACTGGCACATTGATAAAATCTTGGAGAGTGTGTATGCTGTTTGCAATGGTCTCTGAGTTGATCACTAATTGTTTTTTCACCTCTTCTTCTTAACTTCATTTATACCTAGACAATAGTGAGTTCTAATGAGTTAACCAAGGAGATCTTTGAATTATTGATGCAATGCTGGGAAGAGAAGAACATCCCTAAGGATTGGACAGAGGGCCATATTGTGCCAATATTCAAAGGAAAAGGAGACCCAGCCAACTGCAGCAACTACCGAGGCATATCCCTGCTAAGCACTACCTATAAGGTGTTTTATATTGCACTCTATAATAGATTTCTACCACATGTAGAAAGGACAATTGGTGAATATCAAGGAGGATTTCGTTGCAATAGATCAACAATTGATCAAATCTTCTCACTGAGGTTGACATGTGAGAAAATGAACGAATTCAACCAGTCATGTGGGCGGTATTCATCAATTTCAGGGCAGCATATGATACTATCATGCGTGATGAACTGTACAAAGGAATGGCTGAAATGGGAATCCCTAACAAATTGATACAACTGGCAAAATGTTCAATGTTGGAAAGTAAGTGCAAAGTGAAGTACTGCGAAAGTGTTTCGGACCCTTCTGATGTTGGGATCGGACTCAGGCAGGGAGATCCACTGGCCCCTCTCCTCTTCAACGTAGCTCTCCATGCTGCCATAAATAGAGCTGAGCTAGACAGAGGGGGAACAATTTTTAATAAAACTAAACAGTTGCTTGCCTATGCGGACGATGTGGCCATTGTTGGAAGTCCCTAAGCTCTATCAAGGAGGCTGTTGGAAAGCTTGAAACTGAAGCAAGTAGGTTAGGGCTGGAAATCAATGATAGAAAACCAAGATAATGGTTTTCAGAAGGAAGAGACAAGCCCGCCCCCAAAGTCATTATATAATTGGAAACCATAGCTTCGAAGTGGTTAAAAGCTTCCAGTACCTCGGTTCTACATGATATCAATGATATAAATGATCTGCTGGATGAAGAAGAAGAGGTCAAAAAAAGAATCATGTTGGGGAATAGAGCATATTTTGGCATGTCGAAAAATCTGAAAGTAGGCTGGTCAGTAATGCCAAAAAGTTCAGAATGTACAAAATGTTAATTAAACCTATTGTAATCTACGCTAGTGAAACCTGGACCATGACAAAAAGACAAGCAATTTACTGGACGGTTTGAGCAAGGATACTAAGGTATATCCTAGGACCCATACATGAAGGTGGAACATGGCGGCATAGAAAAAATAGAGAGATCTACAATCAATTAAAGGATCTGAATATCTCAGCCAGCATCAGAATCCAGAGAATGAATTGGTTGGCTACATGATGAGAATGGAGGACAGCAGGATGCCAAAATGACTTTACGAGGGCACACCGGATGGAAAGAGAAGCAGAGGGAGACCCAAGGGCCACTGGAGAGACAGTGTTCTGCAGGACATACGGCAGACCAAAGTCAACACTAGGCAAGTGAGGAGCAGAGAGGAATGGAAGGCGGAAGTTGAGAAAGCCAGGGGCTGCTATATGCGCCTGTTGAGCTGAGGAAGAAGAAGAATAGAGAGTTCTGCTCCTCATCTGTTTTTTTCTTCTGAAGTACAAAAGTTAAGTTTTAGACCTTCAAGTTTTATGTCTATTTAAGTGTTTTAGGCATATGGTCCAAATAAACTTTTTTAATATTTTATTTTTCTCATGTAACTTTCATATTGAATGGAGTGGAAATTTAATTATTTGATTATAACATGTGAGGAATCTATTTTATTATTTTTTATTTATTTTTAATGGATGATGTGTTTTCAGGATTTAATAGAAGTAGGATGGTGCAAAATGATCACTGTAGTATCTCAAATCCCAATCTTTCTTCTTATCCAATGGTGATGTCTGAACATGAATTGGAAGACAAGCTAGCCAATAAAGTAATCGTTTATTTATGTTAACTTTTTAATAATATATTCGTAGATTTCCTTTGGAACTTTTGCAAGTTTTTAAATTTTAAATCAATTTATATTTTTTATGGTATGAATGAAATCTCTTATCACTATTATTGTCCCATATGGGACAGAATGTAATAGAGCTCAATAAAGGAGTCGCACGGTTTCAAAATCGCCTTATTCATTTTTACAATTTAAGGAATTATTATTTATGTTCTTTAATCACAAAATATTTCAATCATATTATATATAAATTTGAAATGCCAATAATTAAACTCAATATCAATTATTGTTGTTACACTAACATTTTCCAAAAATGACTAGTGAATATTGCAGAGAATGCATTATTTTTCCTCAAGAGAGATAGTAGAACACCCATGTCACATATATATAATTTGACTCATCTCTTACCAAAACTACAGACTTGCCTTACTTTAAAGATTTGAAGATAATTCTTTAAAAAAAAAAAATGATCTGATAATCGTCATTCGATTATGCCCACCCCTACTATACAGGAGGTTTCCACATGTAGTAAAAATTTCTTCAAACTCCACGAAGTATGAGTGTTCATTGGCTACTGCCAGACTTAATTTGATTGTTTATATTATCTTATCTTAGATATGATCAATCACAATTAACATACGAGTGAATTCTCATTCAATAATGACTACGGGGAACAGTACAGTACATATACCTCCCCGGACGAGGGTGCAGGTATACATGCACCAAGGTGGCAACCCCACCAGTATACTAGGGCACGGAGTGAGGGTTAGAAGCCCCCCTGCCTGAAATTTAAATTTCACAGGAACCTAAATCAGCCTCGGATATTGACTGTCACAAACGGAAACAACCCGGCAACCCCTATAGGACCTTTAACTTTGGATATTGGAATGTTCTTTCATTACATAGACCCGGAGCATTGAAACTACTTTTAGACCAAATTGATCAGTTCAAACTGGACATAGCTGCCATCCAGGAAATCAAGTGGATTGGCCAGGATATTCTTGAGAAAAGAAGACACACCATCTATTATAGTTGCAGTGAAACCCTCCATGAATACGGTGTTGTGGGATTTGTTGTTCGAGGGCGACTAAGAGAATTGGTCATTGGCTTTAAACCTGTAAATCCAAGGATCTGTGTTCTGAGAATTCATGGAAAATTTTACAATTTTAGTATCATAAATATACATGCTCCAACAGAGACCACGAGAGAGGAAGAAAAGGACTCTTTTTATGAGTAACTGAAGCAAACCCTTGATCAATGTCCAAAGTATGATATGAAAATTATTGCTGGAGATTGTAATGCAAAAATAGGAAGAGAAGAGATGTATTACCCAACAATAGGAAAATACAGTCTCCATGACCAGTCTAATGAAAATGGAGTAAAATTTTGCAGCCTCGAGGGACATGGTCATTGGAAGTACCCTATTTGCTCACAAAAACATCCACAAGGGTACCTGGACCACACCTGACAGGAAACATGTCAATCAAATTGATCTCATCCTTGTCGATAGAAGATATAAGTCTAGTCTTCAAAATGTGAGAACATTTAAAACCCCAATGTGGATTCAGACCACTTTTTGTGTATTGCCCATCTTACACCAAAGTTATCATTCAAAAGGAGTGGAGTTATGGCCCTAAAATGTAACCATTATAATCTTAGGAAGTTACAAGATACTGACACCAAATAGTTGTACACCGAACAGCTTGCAAAGAGTATCGGATCACAAGCTGTGCACATGGCTGATGCTGAATCTTTATGGTATAGTTGTGTGGCCGCAATGAGGAAAACAGCTGATATCGTGCTGGGGCCAAGAGAAAAGGAAGCAAGATCGACATGGTTCGATGAAGAATGTGAAATAGCCACCAACACGAAAAACATTGCTTACTAGAAAATGTTGAGACAAAGGACCCGTACAGCTGTAGAAGATTATAAAATAAAGAGGAGAGAGGAAAAGAGATTCCATCAAAGTAAGAAAAGGCAAAGAGAGAGGGAAGAACTGAAGAAACTTGAAGAGCTCTGGAGGGAGAAAGAGTCAAGAGACTTCTTGATAAGTATCAATAGAAGGAGACGTCCCCGCACAACAGTGCCAGAAATTTGTAAATACAAGATTGGGAACATAGTTGTGTACAAGGATGGCGTCCTATCGCAATGGAAAAATTACTTTGAGGATCTTCTCAGTTCAGCATCCTGTGCACATCATACTGAGTTACATTCAAGTGAAGAATTTAAGACGATGAATGAAGAATCCAACATTGAACCACCCTATGATGAGGAAATAATGGATGCTATAAATCGGCTAAAGAATAATAGGGCCCCTGGAGCTGATGACATGCCTGCTGAACTCTTCAAACATGGAGGTGGAGAGCTGCTGAAGAGGTTTCAGGGTCTTATATTAACCATTTGGGAGAAAGAAGTGTTGCCTGAAGATTTAAAAAAATCAATAATATGCCCTATTTTCAAGAAAGGAGCCAGAACTACAGAGGTATCTATCTCTCTTCTCTCCTGAGGATATAAGATATTATCGAGCATACTATTCCAGCGTCTCCTACCATTCGCAGAGCAGAAGCTTGGTCTCTACCAAGCTGGATATAGACAGGGAAGATCATTTACTGATCAAATATTCTCTCTAAGAACAATTCTAGAGAGAGGAAATGAACACCAAATTAAAACCCATCATCTCTTTGTCTATTTCAAGGTGGCTTATGACAGCATTAAACGTGAAAAACTGTATAAGGCCCTGGAAGGGTTCAGTATCCCCAATAAACTGATACGGCTGGTAAAGATGACCATGAGGGATGTGAGGTGTACAGTGCAGGTAGGTGGGCATCGAACGGAAGAGTTCTCCTCAAGAAAAGGGCTCCACCAAGGTGATGCGTTAGCATGCCTATTGTTCAACTTGGCACTTGAGAAAGCTGTGAGGGACGCTGGTATCCAAACAAATTGGACCGTCTATAATCATATGATCCAGTTATTAGCTTACGCAGATGACGTTGACATCATAGGACGGTCATTACAGTCTGTCAAAGAAGGATTTTTGGCCCTAATGGAGGCTGCCAGAATGCTTGGACTGGAGGTAAATGCGGGGAAAACAAAGTACATGGTAACAGGAGAAGAACCCCTACCCGGTGAGACCATCAATGTTGGCCCCTTTAACTTTGAAAAAGTGGCCCAGTTCACTTATCTGGGATCTTTTGTAACGCAAGATAATGCACCAGAGGCCGAGGTTAAAAGAAGAATTTTGATGGCAAACAGGTGCTACTTTGGCCTCTGAAGAGAGTTCACCTCCCGGCTCCTAGACAGGCCGACTAAGCTCGGTTTATTTAAGACGTTGGTTTGCCCAGTCCTGTTGTATGGATCAGAAACATGGTCTATCAGTAAAAGAACTGAACAGGACCTACAAGTCTTTGAGAGAAAAATACTTTGACGAATTGTTGGAGGAGTTCATCTCAATGGACATTGGAGAAGGCATTGGAACTCTATACAAGTTTTATGGACAATGATGTCGTTATGACCTTGAAGCTTGGCAGACTGCGATGGACTGGTCACGTGGCTAGAATGGAGGATGAGGCAATCCCTAAGGCCATTTTGACTGAACCTCTCCACGGCATCAGAAGAAGAGGAAGACCAAAATTTAGATGGTCAGATGGTGTGACAGCGGATGCAAGGGATATCCTGGGAGTGAGGAACTGGATGAAGGCTGCACAAGATAGAAATAACTGGAGAGGGCTGGTGGAGGAGGCCAGGACTCGTCACCGAGTTGTAGCACCAGATTGATGATGATGACAAAAATCTACCCATTATAAGATTGTTATTTTCTTTTTCTTTGGCGTCACAGAGGTGTAAATATACATATTTTTCTCATTCTCATAAAATGATTTTATGATAAATTGTTATTTACACTTTACACCTTGCACTATCCGCCTCCTAGAAAAACTGTATAAGGCCCTGGAAGGGTTCAGTATCCCCAATAAACTGATACGGCTGGTAAAGATGACCATGAGGGATGTGAGGTGTACAGTGCAGGTAGGTGGGCATCGAACGGAAGAGTTCTCCTCAAGAAAAGGGCTCCACCAAGGTGATGCGTTAGCATGCCTATTGTTCAACTTGGCACTTGAGAAAGCTGTGAGGGACGCTGGTATCCAAACAAATTGGACCGTCTATAATCATATGATCCAGTTATTAGCTTACGCAGATGACGTTGACATCATAGGACGGTCATTACAGTCTGTCAAAGAAGGATTTTTGGCCCTAATGGAGGCTGCCAGAATGCTTGGACTGGAGGTAAATGCGGGGAAAACAAAGTACATGGTAACAGGAGAAGAACCCCTACCCGGTGAGACCATCAATGTTGGCCCCTTTAACTTTGAAAAAGTGGCCCAGTTCACTTATCTGGGATCTTTTGTAACGCAAGATAATGCACCAGAGGCCGAGGTTAAAAGAAGAATTTTGATGGCAAACAGGTGCTACTTTGGCCTCTGAAGAGAGTTCACCTCCCGGCTCCTAGACAGGCCGACTAAGCTCAAGTTTATTTAAGACGTTGGTTTGCCCAGTCCTGTTGTATGGATCAGAAACATGGGTCTATCAGTAAAAGAACTGAACAGGACCTACAAGTCTTTGAGAGAAAAATACTTTGACGAATTGTTGGAGGAGTTCATCTCAATGGACATTGGAGAAGGCATTGGAACTCTATACAAGTTTTATGGACAATGATGTCGTTATGACCTTGAAGCTTGGCAGACTGCGATGGACTGGTCACGTGGCTAGAATGGAGGATGAGGCAATCCCTAAGGCCATTTTGACTGAACCTCTCCACGGCATCAGAAGAAGAGGAAGACCAAAATTTAGATGGTCAGATGGTGTGACAGCGGATGCAAGGGATATCCTGGGAGTGAGGAACTGGATGAAGGCTGCACAAGATAGAAATAACTGGAGAGGGCTGGTGGAGGAGGCCAGGACTCGTCACCGAGTTGTAGCACCAGATTGATGATGATGACAAAATCTACCCATTATAAGATTGTTATTTTCTTTTTCTTTGGCGTCACAGAGGTGTAAATATACATATTTTTCTCATTCTCATAAAATGATTTTATGATAAATTGTTATTTACACTTTACACCTTGCACTATCCGCCTCCTAAGCAAAGTAAATATTCAAACCATTTAGGATAAGAACTCCAGAAGTTCTTTAACTCCAAAACGAGAACCTACAATTTTGCACTTTTTTATTCAAAGCTCAATATCAAATTTACACCGACTAATGAGAAAAATAGTAAATGTGCTTTCCCAAAAACAACATTAAAATTGTGATTAGTGGAGTCTTATCAATTTTCTCTTTTATGTAATGTATTTGTTTTATTGATAATGCTTTTCCAGAGTTTCCTCTTGTTGGTTTAAAAAAATATTGAAATCACCATTTCCTGAATTATAATAACAATGGTTCTTCCTTTCGAAAATGTGTGAAGATAAAGTAACTTATAGGATAATTTAATGAGCTTTAATATTCGGTGGGGTAATAGATATGAATTAGGGCGTTCAACATTGTTTTTAGATGTCCGGGTTAAAACCTAATTTTTCTGTACTAAATTTCCAACTAAGGGAACATTACTTGAATGTCACTGAGGGATTAAAGCAAATGCACAACCATTAATACAGCATTCCAATCATTAAAAAATTCTACAGTAGTGAGAATCGACTGGTCGTCCAGTTTTTCAATGAAGACTTTAACCTCCTTCTTGTATTATGAGATACTTAAAAGATTATTGGATTCAACATATCTTAGTATAAGTTCGGTTTTTCACTAAGTGCCTGCCTAATGTTTGCTAATATTTATTTGTGGGGAGAAAGTGGTTCAGAGCATTTTTCTTTTTTGGAAAAGATTTGACGAATAACATTAGTGCTTAGAGGTAAGGCAATAATTGAAATGGGTTCATTAAAAATAGATAAGATAGATTTTGAATGTGTCAAATAAATAAATAATTATTATTTTAATTTTCCTTTTTCTTTAATTGCTTCAGTATTATAAAGAAGTTGAATAAACCCTTTTATGATTACAGCAGTTGACAATATAATATCTTTCTTTAAATACTTTTAATTTCCTAGCTATTAAATGATGGTTTTATTATTTTTCAGAATACAATGGCTAATTTTGACCAGCTACCATTGGAAGTGAAAGAAGTCATATTTCTGTATCTTAGCCCAAGGGATCTTAAGCAGTGCAGTTTAGTTTGCTCAAAATGGCATGAAATAGTCAATTCAAATAGGGTATGGTTGAAGATTTGTGAGGTCGAGGCATTATCTAAAAAGAAATTTTTAGAAGACAGCTATAGCATGATAGAGAATCCAATGAAGCATTATTCTTACATTGATGAAAAACTAACCCCAAGTCATTGGAGGTCTCATTTCAACCGATATAGATTTGTACAGAAAAATTGGGAAAGTGGTTATTACGTTATCTACAAACCCCCGATAAAACCTTTTCATGTTAATGAAGATTGCATAGTAGAACATGTGGGTTCTGAGCTGATTATATATTCTGTCCGTGGGTTGGTTAAAAGGTTATGCTCTGTTGATCTTGCTTCACCGGAATCAAAAATTGACACAATCATTTATAAAAATGATTATTTAGTTTACACCCAGAACAGAAATGTGGTTTGTCTAAAAAAACATAAAGAATCTTTTAAAAAGGTCATCCAAGTGGCTCTTGAAACTGGTAATTGTAACCAACCCAGGAACAATTGCATCAAGTCACAGTTTTCGGTTAAAATTTCTGAAAAGTTTATTATTATACAAGATCCTTTGAATCCCTGTATGCTTTCCTTCTTTGAAACAAATGATGGCTCCATTAGGAGACAGATTGACCTTCATAAAGCTTTAGGTAACCAAAGTTTGTTTTGCACCTGTCTTGAAGTTCTTGGAGATACGGTCTTCCTGGGATATAAGATGGGTTCAAGATCTTTTATTGCCCAGTATGATTATGCTAAAGATGTTTGGGAAGGACCAGTCATAGTTATACCAAGCAGAGCTGTAGAATTGTATGTTTCCCAAAAGATAGTTTGCGCAAAACTATGCTCTGAGAATCGTGACCTAAATTTCCAGCAATATGGCCAGCTTTGTGTTTGGTTACGTGAATCGAGGTATAAACTTGGCGAATATTGTGCTAATAAACATGTCCCTGTATTATTGACTGAAGATGATACCTTGATATATTCATTTAGAGATGAGATAACTGTGAGAAAACTAGGAGGATCCTATGAAATTACTTTTTCTGTTAGCCCTACTGTGATGAATATTTGTCAGGCTTGGGACAAGTTTTTGGTTATACATGATGACAAAGGAGTGTCTGTCTGGGATTCTACAACTGGGCAAAAAATAGTCAGTCCACTTCGGGGTGAGTCGTGTATTGCCGTTAGTGTGTCAGATACTAACATCCTATTGAGACGTGACAATGATAGAGTCCTAGTCGTTAGTTACTGGTAAAGCTGTAAGTAATTACCTCGAAAACTTCATTTACTGTCCTGGGCATAATGAAAGATCAACAATGTTTGTTTTTTATTAAGTTGGATGAGTTCAACCCGACATGCTGAAAATCATTCAGCAATGTTATTGAAACATAAAATCATTGTAAATTTTGACTGTGATCAAGAATAAAACTAAAGTAGGTGTGTTGCTGGCTTACGCACTTCGTTAAGATTGTAATTATCTGTAGTTTCGAAATAAATACTGCTTTTCTGCATTAATTTTGACATTTGCCTTTTGTAAATTTGTATGATAATTTTTATTAATGCTAATTCCCAGTGAAATATATTGCATATTATAATTCTTATATATAAGGGAATATTTTTTATTCCCAGATCCATCTATCCATTGAGAAATTTATTATTTGATCTGAAATGGATTAAATGGTTGTGATGTTAATTTTATAGTTTTGTAGAAAATATATTCTCTTATATGTAAATAACTGGCATTAAGAAAAAAAGTTAATTAAAAAAATAATGTACATTAATGTATTGTACAAAACAGACAACTCAGACATTATTAATATTTTCTGACATTCATAGGAGGAAAAAAAGAGAAGAAGTTTAGATTTAGTGTTGCTTATTTTAATATTTCACTGTTTAAAATATTGTATAAAACTAAATTCGTAACTTTCATTTGTTGTGTTTTGTAGTGGAAATGTAATTGTTATTATTTTATGACATTGATATAATTATATTATACTGATAAATTACAGTTTAGTATTTTTCTTTATTTTGAGTTTATTTGCTGTTTACTTATTTAATTGTTATGTTTACTAATATGGAATAAAACCCATTTAATATGCTCATACAAAATCTTCTAATGATCTGGTGAAAAAAATCTGTCTTTTTTTCAAAGCAAGAAAATTTATTTATCAGGATTGTGATTTGTTTAAATTTCTGATTTTATCATTATTCCGATAGATAGTGCAATATGATTTTTTTTTTATAAAATAATTTCTTACTTTATTTTCACCATTCTGAATTGGGCTTTAAGATTAAGTGCCCTAGAAGTACTCATGATTCAGAGTGACCACCTGTTCTCAGGTGTTTTGGGAAGCATTTTGGAAATAAACTTAAGATTAAGCAAATAAAAAGTAAGACTTCACTGGATTGCAGACTGTTTCTAAATGACTCAGATGCGTTCCATCATTTGGTTCCTTTGAAAACAATCCTTGCTGTATGTTAGGGTGAGATTGTCCTTTCCTTTTTAGAAAAGAAAATTCACTTGGTAACGCTAAATTTAGTTTCATATTTAAAGTTATTAGTTCAATAACAAATATTGATTAAGCATTAATATTTTTCTGCTCTTAATTTATGGTCTTATTTCTTGACTAAAGCATTTTAATTAATAACTAGCCTTGCATTTGGACCGTTACAACTTAAAATGTTGTTGAGACCAGGAAAATTTTGAAAAATATACTTGTATATATATTTATCTATAATTTACCAAAATTATATGTTTACGAGGAAGTTCATAAATTTGTTATAGAATAAAATTATATTGTGATGTGAAATAATGTGATCAAAATATGAAAATTATTCTGGATGTACCATAAAGTGATTGAAGTAGAATAATAAAAACAGGGCTTGAGCTATTATGTTACTTAAGTAAATATTTCTAAGCAATATTATTTAATAATTACCAAAAATAAACTAATTTGTAAGATAACTTGTTAGGTTCTACTGAATTATATATTTCAGATTAATTTTAAAGTAGCTCTATAAAGCAAAAGAATATATAAATATGAAAACTCGTATAATGACTGTCTGTACGAGAGTCCAATATTTGATTTAAAATAGGGGAAAGTAAAAAGTAAGAGAGAATATAAGTTAGTATAAATTTACTCTTGTGAGTATATTTTCATTTATATGTTATGTATATATAATTAAAAGAGAACATATTTTATGCTTATTTTAATTATTAATGTTAATTGGTGTTGAAAAGAAAAAATATTTCTGGTCAGTAAAGTTGCACATTTAATCTTTGATAGAGATGAAATAACCACTCTTACATTGACATTGTTATTACAATTGTACGATTTTGTAATACAAGTAATTTTTATAATTAGCCTCATGTTTATTCAAACTCCTACTCTCCTTAAAAAAACTTGGTCTATATTCACTTTTAAAAAAATCTGGTGTGGGCAACACACAACTTTCAATTACCTCCGTTTTTCAAATGGATTAAAGACTATTCAAATACAGTTAGAGATGAAAATGAGTGAAACAATTAAAGAATTAATCAAACTGAATTTCTATTAAAACATGTATTTTATTAAAAAATTGATTATATTATTGTCTAAAATATTCAGGTAGTTTTATCAGTCTTTCAAACTTTGTGTATCAAATATGGCCAACTTGCATATTTAGCTGTTAATTATCAATGCTAACAAGATAATATAATTATTTTTAT
Source organism: Piezodorus guildinii (assembly GCA_023052935.1). Lineage (NCBI taxonomy): Eukaryota > Metazoa > Arthropoda > Insecta > Hemiptera > Pentatomidae > Piezodorus > Piezodorus guildinii. The sequence continues at coordinate 57,857,534 of CM041297.1, forward strand.
AGAATATACAGAATTAAAGGTACCTTAGATGAAGAAAATTTAAAATATTGTTATTTAAGCCATGTCATACTATTTCAATCAGAATGAAACCTACATGTTATTTAAGCCCATTAAATTTTACATCGATATAGGGAGTTAAATCAAAATCGTTTGAGCCGTTTTTGAGAAAATCGTAAAAACGTGCAAAATGTTTTTGTTTTTTTTAACATTACGCCACACTTGGACTACTTGAGAAGTAAAGTAGGTTGACTCTTAATAGACTCAGCCGTAAAGGAGGCACTTTAATAAAAATTTAAAATATTAACATTTAAGCCCTTTCAGACTATTTCAGTCATAAAGAAACCTGCATGATGTTAAAACCATTAAATTTTACATAGATTTTGTAAGTTTAATCAAAATCGTCTAAGAGAAAATTGTAAAAAGGGGTATTAGGTTATTTGAAATTTTTCACGATTGCATTACTTTCCCTTACTATCTATTTCATATATAGGTAAGTGAAAGCATAAAGAAAGGGGCACTGTATAAGAAATAACAAAAATTTTATATTGGTCTCACTTTCAATCAATTTATATTTTTTATAACTTTATTGGGATGGCAAATAAATCCTTTCGGTTTTTCAGGGTGAAATATAACTCAATGGAATATGGACATCAAATTTATTTCAATCTACAACATATGACTTTTTCCCATCTTTCCACTAACTGCATAATGCTATGTTCATAGTATGTCTGGAGTTCATTGTTAAAAAACTAATCAAATTGACTTTTGATATCCTCTTCTTTTGGAAATTTCTTTCCGTTCATCGAATTTTGTTGATACCTGGAATAAGTGATAGTCACTTGGTGGTGCTTGGCCTGGTGAATAGGGAAAGTGGGGCAAAAGGCCTATCCTTAGCTTGATCATGTATTGTGCATGACCAATGAGTTATGGGGCCTAGCATTGTCTTAGTGGAACACAACACCTTTCTGGTTTGCCATTTCTAGACATTTATTTTTAATTGATTGATTCAATCAGCAGAATAGATTATATTGCCTTTAATGTGGCAATAGCTCATAGAATAAAATCCTTGAAATCCCACCATATGGAAAGCATCTTCTATGGATCCAATCGGAGTTTTGACATGCTTCTAGGAGCCTCTGCTTGATTTTATATGGACTACATTGTTGTAAATTATCCATTTTTATCTCCTGTTACCAACATTTTCAAAAATAGGTCGTTTTTTTTTGCTGTTTCTGTAGTGAATCGCAGTTGTTTTCTACGCTTGTATGCAACTCATTTAGGGCCATATAGCAATCTCTTGCACTGATTTTAATAACAGTGGCTATGACCTTTCATGTTTGAATTTCATGTGGGCAACAAATTGTGTAAACAACAATCTGTTATCAAGCTCAAAATAAAAAAAATTACAAATTTTTATGTTAATTGTTCAAAAAACAAAAAAGTTCATTGATTTACGGTATAAAATTTGAGTGTACAAAGGCCATCAATATTTTAAGGCCCTGAAGAAGTGAAAATATCATCTTGAAGAATGGAATTTTGATTAAGGCATTAAATATTAGCAAAAGCATGTAATGATGTATCACTGAATATAATTTGATTATTACATTATCATACATAAAATTGGTATATACCCTTTTTTGATTATTTTTTATTTTTTTAGAGATAGAGCATGTAAAGTACTTTTTTTTCCATTTTGACCAGTTCCCATTAAAACGGAAAAATTTCACATGTCATGGCCTTATCCCTAAGGAAGGAGGGAACAGACTAAATATAAAAACTTTATTGCTTACACTAATTGAAAGCTTGGTAGGAGACTTGTTTAACTTTATATCTGTCAGTCCATTTTAAAATAAACATTATTGCTGTAGTTAAAAGAGTCTGCAAACAAAACCAAATGAAGAAAAAGGGCAAATATATCTATAAAAACTGTAGTATAATAAAACTAAGAGCAGTTGATGAAAGAAATATTATTTAATGTTTTTAATGAAGGAATTAATTAAAACAATTGGTTGGACACCATTAGCTGAAATTACATGATTGCATCATTTGTGGTTTAGAGTGTCTGAAAGATTGATGGTTTCTGAATAATTAATTATAAAGAAACTGTTTAATGTACCTCATTGGTCAAACACTTGAAATTTTATAGTTAGTTACTGTGAGTTCTTGTCTGTAAATAGGTATCAAGGGTCAAATAACCTTGCCTCATAATAAATCTATTTGAGAGTGAGGAAGTTGCATGTCTAGTTGAGGCATGAATTCATTTAATGACTAAAACTGTTATCTTCATGAGTTTATATTATAATTCTATTTCTCTGAATTGACAATTTTTGACTTATTTATTTATTTTAAAAATATAAATATTTGTATATGGAAGAATTCAATATTGCATTACTATTTTATTTTGCATATTCTTATCAAATAAAACTTATATTAGCTGGATTCAGACCAGGAGGTCAGAAGCAGGACCAACATATATTTTCCCTCAGGAATATTATGCAAAAATCATGGGATCATAGTAAAAATGTGTGTTTTGCCTTCCTACACCTTCAAGCTGCATTTATTCGGTCCCAAGAAATGAAATATGGGAAATACTAAAAGCAAAGAATGTTCTAAGAAGCCTGGTGGAAGCTATAAAATCCATATACCAAGATCCAAAGGACGTAGTCAGACTGAATGGACAGGAATCTGGCTATTTTACCATAGCTAGAGGGGTCAAACAAGGAGATAGTTTAAGCCCTTTGCTATTAGCATAATATATGGCTGAAATAGCTGTAATATGCAAAAGGCAAACAGAAAGGACTTTCCTGGAGTAAAGAAATCTACTTCCAGTTGTTGTACAACTTCACCTGTATGCTGATGATATTGTCCTAATTGCAGATTCCCTAGAGGAATTGCAGCAGTCAGTTGACGATTGGGACGAAGAGCTCTGTTGGAAGTGCATGATCATCAATACAAGCAAGAGTAAGATCCTACAGGTTGGAATAATACTGGAAGATGTTATGGTATACTGTAATGGAGAGGTGATGGAAGTGGTGTCAGATTTTACCAACCGTGGCACTGTTATGGATTGATCTGGGAAAGTAGATTCAAAAATAGTGAACAGGATAAGCAAGGCCAACGCTATATACTACCAGCTCTGCAATACAGTAATCTGGAAGAGAGAAGTAATATGTGTGTGAAACTGTACATATTTAAGGTAGTGTACCTTACCGTACACCTATACGGTAAAGAAAGCTGAGTGATGTCCGATAGACTGGAGAGAAAAGTCATTGCTGAGAAGATGATGTTTCTCCAAAGGATCCCAGGGAGAACAAGACAGACCTGCATTCGCAATGAAAGAATCAGAGAGGAGTTGGGTGCTCTCCCGATAAAAGATGTCCTGGAAAAAAGGCAACTTAAGTACTTTGGACGTGTTGTCAGGATGGAGGGACACAAAGATCCATTGACAACTCTGGAATTTATCCCTAATGGTAAAAGACCCCATGGCCAACCGAGAATGTTGTACCTGGAGCACATTGACCGTCTATGCAAATGAGGAAATGAAAATATTCACCTAGCCAGAAATCTTGCATGCAACAAGGAGCATTGGAAATCCTGGCTAAATGCTTTCCTACACAGAAAGGTACTACAGAGTTATGCAAAAGAAGAAGAAGAAGTAGACCTATTTAAACATTGCCTAATTTCTCGTAATAATCATTAACAAGATTAGATAAATATAATAATGCAAACAAGATGGTTACACAAAGCAGTAATCCAAAAATCATCGTTTAACTGACCTTATTAATGGTGAAGTGAAACTGTTTCTCTCTTTTAACCAAGCACTGTGTGATTATAGTCAAAACGAATGATGACAAAACACTGACAGTAGAATGCATAGTCATCATAAAAAGAACATGTCGTACCAAAACCAAGACTATAAAATATTGACCTTGGAAGATCTAGACTCTATTTTAAATTGCGTTAATTTATTGTTGTTTATTTTTTAACTTATTGTTGTTTTTATTACGTTGTATTTTATAATATTTACTCTAAAAAAAGATCATATTCAACAAATACAGTCACATGAATCGAACAAGCAAACTATCAATAAATGATTATGAGTTAACCATTAATAAAAAAGTATTTTTCAACTATAAACAAGTATACTAGTTTATATAAACGAACCTGTTGTTCTACTTGTACAGAAAAAAAGAACAAAAACATCATTATGCTTTGTTTTTATGGTATTCATTTTTAAGAAAGCTGACATAAATACAAAGTCCTACCTTTATAGTCTGTAAAAGGAGTGCTGTTTCTGCTGCTGCTATTTGTCCTCAGTATTGCACAGAACTCTGTTCCGAGATATTCTCTGAATAATGGCTCAAGAATTCGGTTATGTCGTTTATGACGCTAATAGTATATCAGGAGATATTAATTGCCAACGTATCGATTTACCTCCTATAACACTCAAAATAGAGAAAACAATGATTAAATGTGGATCAATGATATACTTTCCACCATTGGACGAAGATGCTGAAAGCCACACCCTAACAACTGAAGGGCCTATATATGCTGTTAGGATACAGTGGGGAGATGTTGTACCTGGTTCTGTGATCCAACTAAGTAACATTCGTCCACCAAAAGAACTAATTGAAATAAGAATTCGCTGGTCACTGTTTATGCCTGGAGTAGTGTTGTATTTTGCCGGTTTTAGTGAAATTCCAATAAGAATAAGAAATCATCCTATGGTACTTGTGGTTCCATGGATACAAAGCAAATTTCTTAATGACAGAAATTAAATAACTTTTGTTTAACTGTTTTTTCAAGTGAAGAAAGTTTGTTTGGCTATTTATAAAATATAGTTTTATCTGATGAATTTATTATTATTGTTATTTCTTTAATTGTGAAAATGATTTTTATTTTATTTTAATGTCTATTTTTAGTATTGATAAATATAAGAGGGTGGCTAATTGAGAAATACAGAACTGACAAAATAAAATTAAAGTAAGTAAATATAAACATATAATTTGTATATAACATCTGAAATTTGATTTTGGCTCATTAATTGTAATTTTTTTCTGTTTAAAAAATAAAAGGAAACAACTTTTCTAAACTTATTAATTAAAAAAAAACTTAGGTAGGAAAATTGTGTGATGTAAACTTTTTCACCAAGATTTTAAAAAACTTATGTTTGGAAAAATATTCATTTTGTGTTTATGTGAACAATATAGGTCAATGAAGAAGTAGGCTTAAGCTACCTTATCATAAGAATATACTGAACTGCCAGGACAATCAGTTTTGTGTGTTTCATCATTATTCAGTTTCCACCAAATGATTTTTGTTAACATTTATTTAAAAATCAATATTTAAATAATAGAAAGGTGTTTTATGTATTAAATAAGACCATGATTGGATATTTTTTTATTAGCTCATTGATAGATATATGAACCAGAATTGTTTATCATTATTAAATATATTATTTTCTAGGCGTATCAAATGAAAGCCAGTTCTAATGGAATTTTAGAATTTAACTTTTTTTTTTGTTAACAAGGCAAGCGGTAGAACAAAATGAACTCATAACTAGTTATGTATGTTATAAAATAAGCTAACTGGTGAATGTTATTTAGTATTCTTCATCTTAAAATAACACTATGCTCGAGTAATTCAGGTTTAACCAAAATTAAATCGACTTTCCATTCAGCCCCTTGCCCGAAGGATGGCAATAAATATTTTAAAGTTGTTGATCTGTAATTTGTTTTTGACATTTTTATAATTATCTTGCAAAATAATTGTTTGGATACTTTAAAATTTTATCTAATATATGGTTTAAATGAATATACAGGAAAAAATTGAAGAACTGTAATCAAATAGAAATATGGCTAAATATACCAATAATTATGTTTATTTGACATGTATGGTAATTAAACTATATTTTAAGAAAAATGTAAGATTTTATAAATATATTACTTTCTTTTCTGTACTTTTTGAGTTATAGCTACCTAATGTCCTTTTTTTAGTTTTAAAAAAATATTTATTCAAAAACTTTGTTTTTAAAGTTATGTTTGCTTATCTAGTCTTTCTTGATTAAATCAACAATCACTTAAAAAAAAAAAAAATCTGGTGCGCCCAACACACGACTTTCACTTACCTCCGTTAGTTTTATCAATTTAAGAATTTTCAAATTTAGAAACAAAAATAAGTTGTTAAAGAATTATTTACATTGGATTTTAATAGAAACATGTGTTTTATTAAATAATCTATTATGTTATCTTTCTGAAGAATATTTTTATTTTTTATTCTCTCCCTTTTCTGAATAAACATTAAACTTCTTAGAAGCTGCATTTGCATTGTATTCAACCTCAGTTTTCTTGTAAGTGTCGAGGTTTGAGCCCCATAGAGAACCATAGGATATACACATGTGGTCAGAACATTGGTTTTAAGATCTAGTGATAGATTTCTTTTGAAGATCTTTTGGAGAGACCAATATTTGCACCACCCAAACATTAAAAGTCTAAGGGTTGAGGCACATCGATTGAAATGGAGCTGGACTGGCTGAAAGATGAAAGATGGACCAGATCTTGCAGCAGTGGATCCCGAGAGAGGACAGCAGGCAGAGGGGGGGACTACATCGCAGGTGGAGGGACGAATTGACGCAGACTGTAGGCGAAAACTGGTGGCTGGTTGCGAGGGACAAATCCTGGTAGATAAACGTTTTAAAAAATATTTGATTTGTGTTTTATTTTGGTGTATTTTTTCAAGGACTCAAGGTTTTGTTTTTTAGGTTTTTTTTATTTTATAATTATTTGTATTTTTTCCTTCTTTGGATTATTTGCTTCTTTTTTTTCAATATTTTATTATTTCCAACTACTATAAATTCCTCCCTATGGGCGAGGGAGGCTTTTGTCAATACTGATGTCAATAAAGCTATTATTATTATGTTATCTACAACAATCAGTTTGTTTTATTGGCTTTTCATCATTGTCCGTTAACTTTGACAATATTATGTATAAGATGATATTTTTTTCTAAAATCTTTAGCATTTCAACAGTATATTATACATGTATATTACTGTTCCTATGTTCAAAAACAAAAAATTGCATTAAAAAAATATTTTTGCAGTTTTCTCCTTTACTTGGATATCAAATTCGTTCAAATTATATATTCACCTGTTTTTTTGCAATGCTAATCAGATGATATGGTCAATTTTATAAAATCTACAAAATTATAGGTACTTTAGGGGAAAAATTTTGAAATATCGGCATTTAAGCCCTATCAGACTATTTCAATCAGAATAAAACCTATATTATATTAAAGCCCGTCCAATTTTACATCGATATAGCGAGTTTAATCAAAATTGTTATAGCCGTTTTTGAGAAAATTGTAAAAAGGTGCGAAATGCATGGTATAAAGTTGCTCTTCTGGTTAGCTGATTTTGATGAAAAAGTTGCTGTAACATCTCAGGTGTATAGTTGTCTTATATATGAAATTTCAGTTTCATAGCACTTTTTTTTGCACTGGAGTTACCACACACACAGACCTTTTTGCAGGATGTGGTCATTTGGACTCAGGGGGCCCTAAAACATTTATTTCAGTCGAAAACTTGAATTCAAAAATTTTCACGGCCGCAATACTTTCCCTTACTATATATTTCATATATAGGTAAGTAAAAATTAAAAAAAGCATGGATCAATATATTTGTTATTGATAGAACAATAATAACTACAAAACTTGGGGGTGAAATGGTTCTTAGAATAAAGAAGGCAATGGTCCTGTTGGCATTAAATGATATTGTGGTGTTCCTACTTGCCTAAAGTAGAGGTGTCCTGATGAATATTTACAACCTGGTTTGAAACATCATCTTTTGATATGAATAATCATCACTATTTAATGATTAATAATAGAAGAATATCTGACCGAAAATCGAACTGTAAGAGAAGTTGTTTGGGGGATAGTTTCATTAAAGAATTCACCATTTATCATTTATTTTAATGGTTATGAAGGGTGGTTTATCTCACCTGTTGTAGTTTAAACCTATACCAACATTCATACCAACCAGAGAGGGATGAACTGCATTTTAATCATTTACATGCCAGGCATTATATTTGTACATCTCAGTTGGAACTCCAACTGTTATAGACTCTTAACAAAGATTGTCAAGATATTGCCCCAACTTTCTCAGCTGCTTCATATTTAAACTTTCTTTATTTTATTTTATTAAATTTTAAATATAGAACCTCTATTTCCCAGAGCTGTTTAATCATTATTAAGTATGTCATTCCTCATAATGTTTCATGATTTTTTTTTTTTTTTTATCAATAGTACGATTGAATGAAAATAATTGTATTCTGAAAAAAAAACAACCTTAGAATAATTACTGTGGTCATACATCATGTTCGATTGTGTGTAGAAGTAATAAATGTTGTAATATAAATAAATATAAAGAATATGAAATAAGATTGCTAATTAAAGCAGATAAGAATTTCCAGAGGGTGGTAGTCCAAAGGGTTTACTGAAAGAAGCTGCTTCATATGAAGGAATGTATAAATCATTGTGTTTGGTTTATAGAGAGTAAATATATGAACACGTGAAAAGATCATGGATATAGGAAGGTTTTCTTGGATCTAAGAACCTAGAAATTAAACAAATCAATAAAGTATTTGCGTCTGAGGGTATGGTGTAGTTGTCTCTTACTCTTGTCTAGTTTTTAGTACATATTCAGTGGTGATAAAGTTCAACTTTGTTGTCTTCAGTTGGGGTGGGCTAGACCCACTGGAATTTTCCTACTTTTAACAAATGCTTCAGTGGCAGGGGGTAGGTAGCAGTCTGCTGTTAATTCTTAAGGGAATTCACTTCAAATATTGGAGAGCTGTGTCTAACATACCTAATGTAATAGTCATCATTTTACCTTCATTGACCAAACTAAGCTCAATATGTAACTTTTTTGTCAACAGATTAACTTCTAGCTTTTGCGTGTGTCTATACTTATACATAAATTCTGTCGCGGTTGGTCGTGAATAAGTGGTTAAGTCAAAATCTTTCATTTTACAGGTGAGCGACTTTAAGTTTTACATAATACCTAAATAAAGTTATTAATTACAGCTTTCTTTCCACCTGAAATTTCTTCCACCAAGAAATTTCTTTAACCAATTTAACACAACGTAGGAGAAGGTCTGAGGGAGTGTTAACTCATTTTTGATATAACTCGAATTATCTAGTTTTTCGCGACCACCACAGAATTGATAGTTTTACAAAAGTTCATTTATCTAAACATTATTGATGGTTAGACGATAACATACTTTTATGGTCCAATAGTTTTGTCTATTAAGCTTTGTCTTATTGATAAATAAAATGAAGCTGTCATATACCCCACCACTTGATTAAGATCTAATAAAAACTGTGTTTTGGCTTTATGCTGTACTCAGGTAACAGTTTTTCTGGATGACATATACACTGCTGGTCAAAAGTTTGTGACTACCTATGGTTTACATAAATAAATCATGAATAATCTCTATGAATATCTAAAATAAAGTATAAGTTATCTTATTATTATTTGTATTTATGAACAAATTTGCTAATTAGGTGTAAGAAAGATTTGTCAATATCGTAAATACGAATAAACAAATTGATATTTGTGTCTGTAGCTTTATTTACTGCCTAATAATACTCTATGGGGAATTCAGAAGATAAAGTGTATTTTTAGTTAGATTTATTGATTTCTTGACTGCCAAAGTTGTAAGAAGTGTACTTCACAGGTAATTTTCTTTTGTTTTCCATTAAAGAACGGTTGAAAAAAAATAAATTTTCAGTTGAATTGCTTTGTGAAACCCAACACAAAGGGAACAAATCCGAGTGCCTAGGTGTCACAAAAAATTCAAACAAATTGATTGATGTAAACTATAGGAGGTCTAATCTTTTGACCGGCACTGTGGTAAAAGTGTAGTTTCAATCATCAATTAGATATTTCAACTTTATCTGATCATTAATATTGAACTAAACATATCGTATGTATATTTGCTCATAACTCTTTTTTTTACTCTTATGAATTGAGGTGTATGAGACAAGAATTTGCATATAATAATATATAACTGCATTTAACCTTTAAATTTTTATACTTGATTTTGAGTGGTATCTGGAATATAAATATCTACAGTCAGTAACATACCACAATGACTATTGAACATCAAAGTCCTACTTTAGTTACAATCATCCTCTTTGTATTGTGATGAAATCCACATAATAAAATATGTAGGCATCAAAATATTTATTCTCAACAGGTTCAGTAAACAACAATATTATGAAAATGGACCTGAAATTGAAAAAATCCTGCCATTACCAAGTAGGCTACAGGTGTGGATTTTGCTAATGTTGGAATTTCTATCGCTGACAGATTGACCCCTCTCTAATAAAGTTGGGCAGCATTTACCCCTTATTTTTAATAAGCATTTACCCCAGTGAATGGGCTCCTGGGAAATATTGAAATTAAAGAAAATTATACTTAAACCATTAAATATAGATAAATTAATCTTAGAATATAAATAAAGGCACAATTCACTATTTGAGAATAACGAGGTCATTGCAGCAAATTAAGAAAAAGATTCATCGTTTATGATGAGAAAGTTGTTGGAAGCCAAATGAAATACTGAGTTTTTGGCATTTGTTGATAATGGAAACAGCCCTAAATGTTGGGGAATTTGTTTTGACCCCAAGCATTTAAATATTTAAGGAGGTGGGTTCAGGAGAGAAGGAACAGTTGAAAGGGCATTGATGTGAAGATCATGAGAGGAAGAAAGGTCATACCAACTTTAAATTCTGTTCTCTGGAAAAATGATGCCAATATTTAAAAAAAATGTGGCTTTATTATTTATCCCTGACTGGGATAAATAAAACAATAGGTCATCGATATGTCTATAATTTTTTTAATATATAGTTTTGATCATCAATGTACATTTAGACATTGGTAACTTTTCTGTTCCCTTACACCCCCAGGTTGTGATAGGGCTCTGCTTACACCACCAGAGCTAGAGCGTCCTCTGATAAAAAATATTTTGAAGAAATGGGAAGAAATTTGGAGCAGCAGTTATCCAAGCAAGCTCGAAGTGATTAAGAAAGATGTAAAACCTTGGAAAACCTCAAGTCACATCAACCACAGAGGGGAGATGGCTCTAGCCCGCCTTAGAATCCATAGACAAGGCTGACGCATAGGCACATAATATCAAAAGAATTGCCCCCAAGATGCCAGCATTGTAAGGGAATCTTTACAAATGCTCATATTTTTTAAGAATGTCCCTTCTACACCATGCAGCTCAACAAAAAGGGAACACTAAGTAACGTCGCAGATGCTTTGGAAAACAATAGAAAGAGGATTGATAAATTGATGCGTCTCCTCTCTGAAATGGATTTTTACAAGCTGATTTGACCTACTGTTGTTTTCCTCATATTTTTTTTTTCTTTTAATTATTATACTTATCTTAACATTCATTATTATTTCACTTTATTTATTTTTAAATATTTTATATATACTAATATTATTATTTTTTTAAATTTATTGTATTTTTAAAAATATTTATCTATTATTTTTTTTATTTATTTATGTTTTATTATTGGGGTTGACGTTGATCGCCTGCTCGTGGTGCCCCTGCATAATCAGAACGATCAACCCAGGTCCTCCTAGGTAGTGGGGGTTGGGACCTGCAACTGGAAAAAATTGATTGATTTCGAAACCAAAAATTAGCCTTGGAAGTGACAGTCTAAAGGTAACGACCAAAGCTTCGACTAAAGGACTGCAACTAGCTTCATGGAATGTTTGGAGCTTATACAGACCCGGAGCCGCCCAAACGGTGGTAAACGAATTGAAGAGATACTCCATCGATATCGCAGCTATCCAAAAAGTAAGATGGCCGAGAAATGGTGAACTTGTGATTGACGGCTAAACCATATTCTACAGTGGAAGAAATGAAAAGAACAGCAGTCCCGGTACTGCATTTATCGTCAGCCCAGATGCGCGTGAGTCAGCCTTAAACTTCACTCCTGTCAGTGAAAGAATAAGTGTACTGCGAGTAAAAGGTAGATGGTTTAACATGTTGTTCATTAGTGTATACGCACCTACAGAGGATAAAGATGACGAAGTAAAAGACGAATTCTATGAACACCTGGAAAACGTCTATGACCAACTACAAAAGCATGATATAAAAATGATAATAGGAGACCTCAACGCAAAAATCGGAAGAGCACTTCATTTCTGACCGATCATAGGAGCCCACAGCCCCCACGACACGAGCAATGACAATGAGATTCGATGCATTAACTTGGCTGCATCGAAAAATATAGTAGTTAGCAGTACGATGTTTCTTCACAAAGAAATAAGACTACCTGGGTCAGTCCTGGAAATAGATATGAGAACCAGATTGACCATGTCCTGATCAATAGAAGGCACAGAAGCTCGATTCATGACGTTAGAAGTTTCCGTGGAGCTGACTGTGATTCTGACCATAAATAAAATTTAGTCAAATACTTCGGAAAATCCAGTGAGAAACCACGGATATCAAAAAAACAAAATATAATGTCCCAAAATTTCAAGATTCTAAGGTAATTTCAAAATACAAAATTGAGCTTAAAAACCATTTCCAAGCCTTTAATCTTGAAGATATCTCTGTAGACAAACATTGGAAAGAGGTTGAGAAGAATATGAAAGAAGTAGTTCAAAAAGTGATTGGTATCCAAGATAAACGACCCTATAAGAAATGTTTCACATACGAATGCCTCAAAGCTATCGAGGACAGACGAAGTGCGAAAATGGCTAATCTCCGTAAACAAGACAAGGAATCCCTGGTTAAATATGAAACATCCGAGCAAATAGCAAACCGAATCCTTAGAAATGCTAAGTGAAACTTTTTCCGACAGAGATTAAAAAATATAGAGGATAACTGGCGGGCTGGAGACATTGTAAATTTCTACGCTGACATGAGGAAGGAAGAATTGGCTTTAAAGCAAGGAGCTCGCAAATCGGGCGAAAATATGGCAAGCTAACCGCTGTGAAAGGTGATGTACTAGGAATCTGGAAAGATTACTTTAAGCGTCTGCTAAATCAAGGAGAGCCAAATCGTGATGAAGACATGGATCATGCGAAAGACATGGAACAAGATTTAGTTGATGAACCCGACCAAATTGATGTATAAATGGCAATATAAAAATTAAAAAGTCGAAAAGGAATGGATTGTCTGCATAGAGAATTATTTAAGAATGGAGGGAAAGAGCTAATTGCCCGAAAACATCAACTTTTGCTTAAAACCTGGAGAGACGAAAATATACCGGAAAGCTGGAACGTTGGTCTCATCTGCCCTATTCTAAAGAAAGGGTCTACGACTGACTGCGAAAATTATAGAGGCATAGCATTACTCCCAGTCGTGTATAAAATTCTTACGTACATCAAGCTAAACCATATGGACCCGTATTACGAGAAGACAGTTTGTAATTACCAGGCCGGTTTCAGAAGAGGAAAGAGCACGTCCGATCAAATCTTCATCCTAAAACAAATCTTAGAAAAAAGATGGGAAGTTAACCAGGATGTTCATATATTATTTGTGGACTTCAAAGCAGCATAATGATTCTGTGGACCGAGACTGTCTTTGGAAAATCATGACGGAACTGGGTTTCTCGGGAAAATTAGTAAGGCTGACAAAGGCATGCATAAACGTCTCTAAGTGCCGAGTACTGATACAGGGTGAAGTGACCGAAGATTTCGATGTTAAGTAGGGATTGAGGCAAGGAGATTGCCTCTCGCCAATGCTCTTTAACCTGGCCTTGGAGAAATTAATTAGGGAGTTCCGAATGGCGAAAGGAGGAATACATGTTGGAGTAATGCATAAGTTCCTAGCATATGCAGATGACGTCGCAGTGCTTGGTAGGAAGAAGGACATCGATGAGCTCGCAGGTTCTCTCATTACGGCGTCAGAATCAAAAGGCTTGCGAGTGAATATAGATAAAACGAAATATATGATTGTGAGCCGTAAACTACACACGGAAGGCAGCATAAGTATCAAAAATATGATGTTCCTAAAAGTAGACTCCTTTAAATACCTTGCATCGACGGTAACCTCCATCAACGACCAAATGAGCGAGATCGACAATAATGCAAATTGAGCATTTTTCTCTATCTCTTCTATTCTGAAATCTAAGAAATCTCCAAACATCTAAAATGAGGGTATATAACACCATCATCAAACCTGTACTGATGTATGGCTGTGAAACATGGGCATTGACAGGTGCCCTAGAGAGAAAAAATGAAAGGTTCGAAAGAAAAGTCCTACGAGCTATTACGGGACCTAAATGGGCTCAGGACCTAGGGCTGTGGAGACGTAAGAGAAAATCAGAATTGTGAGAGGAAACGAAGCAGTCGATCTCCATTGACATAAGAGGTTATGATGGGCAGGACATGTGGCCAGAAGTGATCCATCCGGCCCCCTCTTCAAAACTATGAATGCGATGGGTGGTCGGAACTAGGCCAAGAGGAAGACCGAGATTGAGATGGGGGGACATAATCAAGAAGGACGCCACGGAGTTCCACGCGGTGAACTGGAGGACCATTGCCCAAGATAGCAGAGGAGGAATAGGCTAATTGCGGCGGTTAAAGATTTCCAAGGTCTGTAAAAGCCAACCGGAAAAAAATGTTTTACTATTATTTATTTTATTTACTATTATTATTTGTTTTTCTTTTGAATATTATCTATCGTAACATCCAATTATCTCAAATAAGCTTATACTTATACTAGCTGACCCTGCAAAGATTGTTTTGCCATATAAATTATTTCTAGGAAATTTAGAGTAGAAAAAAAATTAACTTATCGTAAGTGTGTAAGGATGTGGTATATGAATGGAAGCATGGAGCGCTGTGAATGGCTAACATTAATTTTTTTTAATTTATTGTAATTCATTCCTTAAAATTATATATATCATTAATTAATTACGACATGAACAATATCAATCTCTTAATGCTATAGCGTGAACAATATTTTTTGTTAGCCCATCTTTAGCTAACACAAACAAACTGGATGGTTTACTTACTCGAAAGCATGGCAAATATAATTGTATGTGTGAAAAACATGAGTTACACTGAGATAGTAAAATGATAATTGCAAAGGTTATACCACACCTTGATGACCAATTAAATTTGATGACCAACTTAAGGTTAAAATAGAAATACTATTTTTTATGTAATTTTTGTTTTTTTTTATATTAAGGACAGTAATATATATGTATAATATACCGTTGGAATGAATACGAGTTCAAGCCTCGGTACCAAGGGAACTTTTATCTCGGCATTTATACCCCGTCCTCACTCCCTGGTCCGAGAAACCCCCGTATAGCCTTCAAAGGCGAGGTAGGGGTGAAAAGAAAAAAAAAGCTATAATTTATACAGAACATACCATCCCGACAATACTGTACACGGAGGGACAGCTATATTAATAAAATCGACCCTAAAATATTACCCTATACACTTATTTGTAGTATGTAATGTACATATTTGTAGCCAAAGATTTAACGACTCTATCGATTACAGTTATAACTGAAACAGACCTTGGCTCAGATCATTTACCGGTGAACCTGATGTTGGGGTTGAAGAAATTCTTTGCGGAAAAAAGGCAGTCGCTTACCTACGGCATCGTGGATTGGGATCTGTTCAGTAAGCATATTAATGCCCAGCTCACTGTTCCTAAAGCACTAGAACTGAAAAAGATTTAGAAGATGCAGTTGAACTCTTCACTTCAACCGTTCAAGAAGCTGCATGGTCCTCACAACAAATAAGGAGAATGCCAGGAATAACTTCGCCATCCTACCCTCAATATATCAGGGACCTAATCCGAGCCAAGAGACGATCACGCAAACAATGGCAAACTAACAGACTTCCTTCAGACAGACGAATCTTCAACAAACTTAACAATGAACTTAAAAGAGAAATACGAAAATTCAAAAAAACTATCTTTGACAAATATCTGGAAACCTGACAACCGACGACAACAGCCTTTGGCGACATACCAAACGAATTCTGAAACAAGGTGAAGTTTCTGCCCCATTGAGAAACGATGATGGTTCCTGGGCTGTGATCAAAGTCCCCATTCAAAGAAATATCTACGATTTAATGATACACAATCTACAAGACAACACAGACGGTTCTTACAGACTTATTAGCTCTTCATATACTCAAATATTTGAAAATTGTTGTACGGAGCCATTATTAACATACTACAACATGACATATGACCAGATCACCAATTGGATTTCGCTCTTTCACTCCACACACAACAGCTACACAGAGTACCGACTTTATTCCATTGCACTTGAACTAAAACAATACCTTCTGGGCTTTTGATGTTACTCAACTTTGAAGGTATGGCACCAGGATTTTTAAACTAAAACCCATACTTCCAAACACTTATTATTTAGTTTTACAATTTTTCTCTTTGACCGCTTCTTCTCTGTCCGACAGGGTTCCGAGACCTCATCAATCAAGCTGGTCTCTGCAGGAGTTCCCTAAGGTTCTATCCTGGCCCCTCTATGTACTTAATATACACATATGACTAACCGACAAACAAAAACATTATAACTGCGACATATGCCGACGACACTGCAATTATTACTAAAAACACAGACCCTATACAGCCAATATGACTTTACAACATAACTTAGATAATGTACAAAGCTGGTTTAGGAAATGTTAATTAATAATTAACCAATGGCAAATCACTACATGTTACATTTACACTTAGACATGGAACCTGCCCTCCAGTTTATATAGACAATCAAACCCAGTAACGTACTTAGAACTTGTTTTCAACAAAATGTTGACATGGTGCCCACACGTCAAGACTAAACGTAAAACTCTAAATTTGCGACTGAGACTGTTATATTCGATACTTCATAGACATTCTAAATTACCCATCAGACAGAAACTTAACGTACGAGTATACACTTATTTATTAAAACCAATATGGACTTACGCTTGTCAAATATATGGACCTGCTAAAAAGACACACATACGAAAAATACAAACCTTTCAATCGCAATTTTTAAGAATGGCAAGGAACTCACTACCATATGTTTCAAACGATACCCTTCATGCTGATTTACGTATTCCAACTACAACAAATCACATTCGATCGACTTACAAACGATTTCACGATAAACTAAATGGACACATAAACTAACTTGTGCAAAACATGGCTACTTCTGACATACCATCCATAACTCGGCATAGGCTGAAAAGGAGTTGGATGAGGTACATCCTGACCTAAAAATATAGTTCTGCTTAATGTCAGGAGGATGCGCCACTGGGTGCTGTCTCCCTAATGCTTGCCCACCCCATGTTCCCTTAGATTTTAGCACATTAACTGATTGTAATAATTTTTACAGGTGTAAATAAAATGTTATGTGACAAACAAAAAAAAAAATTCGTTTCTAAATTTGTTTAAAAATTCTTAAATTGATATAAATAACGGAGGTAAGTGCAAGTCGTGTTTTGCGTGCTCCAGTTTTTTTTTCTTTCTGAAGATGTCTTTGTAACTGTTAGACACCGCTGCATGTTTGTTGGTATTCCATGCCATTTTCACTATGCATTATTTTTTTGTGTTTCGCAACAGAATTTATCTTTCTCTTTTTTACTTTCACTTACCTGTATATGAAATATATAGTAAGGGAAAGTATGGCGATCGTGAAAATTTTCGAATTCCAGTATTCAACGGAAATACACGTTTTAGGGTCCTTGAGTCCAAATAGCCAAGTCCCGCAAAAAGGTCTGTGTGTGGTAACTCAAGAGCAAAAAGTAAAAGTCGTACGGAACTGAAATTTCACATTAAAGACTACTATACGCCTGAGATGTTACAGCAACATTTTCATTAAAATCAGCTGACAAGCAGAGCCACTTTATACCATGCATTTTGCACCTTTTTACGATTTCCTCATAACGGCTCTAACGATTTTGATTTAACTCGCTATATTGATGTAAAATTTAATGGGCTTTAATATCATGTAGATTTCATTCTTATTGAAATAGTCTGATGCGGCTTAAATGCAGATATTGTAAATTTTCTTCCTCTAAAGTACCTTTAGTTTTGTAGATTCTATAAAAATGATAATATTATCTTGTTACCATTCATAATTAACAGCTAAATATGCATGGTAAGCGAATTTGATAAACAAATAAAGGAGAAAACTGAACAAATAGTTTTGTATGCATTTTTTGTGTTTTTCAACAAAACAATAGAAATATAGATGTATAACACACCGTTGGATAGCTAAAAAATATTATCTGATTCACAGAATTGTAAAGGGTAATGGAGAGAGATGAAAAGCCGATAAAACTAACTGTTTTTTGGGTTCCCGAAAAGGAAAATTCATGTTGACGGTGCTGAAACCTGGCGGCTTGTCAATGAAGTACAATGCGCCAATTTTGTTTTGAACATAAGAACAGTAATATAGACGTATAATATACCGTTTGAAAGAGAAAGACTTAAGAAAATATATTACTCTTATACACAAGCTTGTAAAATTGAATAAAGAGTCATAAAAAAACCGATAAAACTAACTGATTATTTTCGATTATAATATAATAGAGTTTTTAATAAAACACATGTTTCTATATTAATTCTTTAATGGTTTCACTCATTTTTATCTCTAACTGTATTTGAAAATTCTTTAATCGATTTTAAAAACGGAGGTAATTGAAAGTAGTGCGTTTTCCGCACCAAATTTTCAAAATTATAATTAATTTCGTAATTATCCAATTTTATAATTATGTCTAATTTCATCTTCAAAACGAATAAAGTCAATTATAACTTTAAATCATGCATGAATAATCTTAGATCTGCCATTTAGGTCAACCTGTAAACAAGTGCTTTAAATTACTGAGACTGTACTCGGACAACCGTTTAAACCTCTATTGAAGTGAAAAATACACTCGAAAATATGGTCATGTAATGCCCCAGGTAATGTTTATATCTATGTTCATCGGCGCGCATTTTTATTTAGAAATCTTATCGTCTTTCCTTATGTTTTATAAAATATGCCTGTCAGTTTTATGTATATTATATAACCTTTTAGACAAGAATATATAGGTTTTTTCGATAATTTTAGAGAAATATCTCTTTAACTTGTTATTCTGATATGTATCCACATTTCATGTATTTAACTTAGTTTACTTTCGTTATAAGATAAGTTTAAGAAAACTTTGTGTTTAATAAACGACATGGTGATTTTTTAAAAAATTTCAAAAAATATTATGGGCTATACTCAGCAAAACGTACGATCGGGTGCGTCTTTCTTGAAAATTTCAGAAGTTAAATTTTCGGTCCATCCTTTTTTTTTTGTGTCCCTATGCATTATTTTTTTGTGTTTCGCAGCAGAATGTCTCTTTCTTTATTTTTATATAGATTCTATATAATAGAAAATGTTATCATTTAAATATGTTATCATTAAATTATGTTAAAATTTAAATTGTATTAACTAAATTTAAGGAAAATAATAAAAATGCCCTATACAAACATATTTATAATTGTATCTCGCTTCGGGGCAGTACTTCATAATAGTTTACCATTTGGAAAAATTAAGTTAGACATCAAAATAATTTTATATATACAATTTTTTCTGGTCATTCCATTGAATAAATCTCTATAGACTAGTTCTACTTAATTAAAAACATGGAAATCAATTTACGGTTTTGAAATTGTTTTTGTAAAATCTAGAAACAAAACTAATATTCATAAATCTATTCGCAGTTTATTATTTTGTGTATACTTTGAGATATTTAAAATAATTTTAATTTTTATAAATTTTTTTTTAAATTCTTAAAAAAATTACCATCATGTCGTTAATGAAACACAAAGTTTTCTTAAACTTATCTAATAACGATTGTAAACAAAGGTAAACGTAGAAAATATAGATGTATAAAGATTATATATTTTAAGTCTCGCAAAAAGGTCTGTGTGTGTGTGTGTGTGTGTGTGTGGTAACTGCCGGGCGAAAACGAAAAGTCCTATGGAACTGAAATTTCATATTTAAGCCAAATATAGGTCCGAGATGTTACAGAATCTTTTTCATCAAAATCAGCTGACCGGAAGATCTGTTTATACCATGCATTTTGCACCTTTTTACGATTTTTTCTTAAAAATGGCTCTAACGATTTTGATTAAACTATATATATCGATGTAAAATTGAACGAGCTTTAATATCATGTAGGTTTCATTCTAATTGAAATAGTCTGACAGGGCTTAAATGCTGATATTTCAAAATTTCTTCCTCTAAAGTACCTTTAACTTTGTAGATTCGAAAAAATTGATATGGTTAATTTTTAGAAAAAAATATTATCTTATACATACTATTGTAAAAGTTAACGGAGAGTGGTGAAAAGCCGATAAACAAACTGATTGTCGTAGATAATAATATAATAGATTATTCAATAAAACACATGTTTCTATTTAAATTCAATTGAAATACCTACTTAGGATAACTGAAATCATGTAAGAAACCTATTTGTATATGTACTTGTAAATATTGTATATAAATAAATATCATTATTATACATAATTAAAAAAAAAAATTTAAATCATTCTTTAACAATTTATTTTCGTATATCAATTTGTTTGAAAATTCTTGAATTTATATCAATAACGTAGGTACGTGAAAGTCGTGTGTTGCGCTGACCAGATTTTTACTTTCAATAACGTAATATCGTGAAAATTTTCGAATACCAGTTTTCAACGGAAATGCACGTTTTAGGACCACCTGAGTCCAAATGACCAAGTCCCGCAAAAAGATCTGTCTGTGTGTGAGTGTGTGTGTGTGTGTGTGTGTGTGTGTGTGTGTGTGTGTGTGTGTGTGTGTCTGTGGTAACTCCCGGGCGGAAACGATAAGACCTATGAAACTGAAATTTCATATTTAAGACAAATATACGTCCGAGATGTTGCAGAATCTTTTTCATTCAAATCAGCTTACCGGAAGATCTACTTTATATCATGCATTTAGCTCCTTTTTATGATTTTCTCAAAAACGGCTCTAACGATTTTGATTAAACTCTCTATATCGGAATAAAACTTAAGGGCTTTAATATCTTGTAGGTTTTATTCTGATTGAAATAGTACGACAGGGCTTAAATGCCGACGTTTTAAATTTTCTTCCTCTTAAGTACCTTTAATTCTGTAGATTCTATAAAAATCACTATATTATCTTGTTAGCATTGATAATTAACAACTAAATATGCAAGTTGTGCGAATTAAATAAACAACCACAGGAGAAAACTGAAAAAATATTTTTTTTGTGAAATTTTTTGTTTTTGAACATAAAAATCTGGTGGGGGCAACACACGCCTTTCACTTACCTCCGTTTTTAGAATCGATTAAAGAATTTTCAAAAACAGTGAGAGATAAAAATGAGTGAAACCATTAAAGAATTAGTTAAATGGAATTTCTATAGAAACTTGTGTTTTATTAAAAAAATCTATTATATTATTATCTAAAATAATCAATTAGTTTTATCGGCTCTTCATCACTCTTTAATAACTTTTATAAGCTTGTGTATAAGATAATATTGTTCATAAAATCTTTAGCTTTCCAACAGTATATTACTTTTCTTAAGTTAAAAAAAAACGCGATAAAAAAATATTTTTTTAGTTTCTTCCTTTAGTTGGGTATCGAATTCATTCAATTTCTATATTTACCTGTTTTTCATCAGTGGTAACAAGATAATATAGTTATTTTTATAGAATCAACAAAATTAAAGGCATTGGAGCCCGTCAGACTATCTTAATCAGAATAAAACCTACATGATATTAAAGCTCATTTAATGTTACATAACGAGTTTAATCAAAATCGTCGGAACCGTTTTTGAGAAAATCATAAAAAGGTCTAATATGCATGGTATAAAGTGGCTCTTCTCGTTAGCCGATTTTGATGAAAACGTTTTTGTAACATCTCAGGCGTATAGTTGTCTTTAATATGAAATTTTAGCTTAATAGGACTTTTCGTTTCCGCCCGGTAGTTACCGGTCACACACGAGGGACTTGGTTATTTGGACTCAGGAGACCCTAAAACATGTATTTCCGTTGAAAACTGGAATTCGAAAATTTTCACGATCGCAATACTCTCCCTTAATATATAGTAAGTGAAAGTAAAAACAGTAATATAGATGTATAATATACCGTTGTAAAGCTAAAGATTTTAGATAAAATATTATCTTATACACACGCTTGTAAAAGTTAATAAAGAGTGATGTAAAGCCGATAAAACTAACTGATTATTTTAGATAATAATATAATAGATTTTTTAATAAAACATTTGTTTTTATAGAAATTCAATTTAATTAATTTTTAATAGTTTCAATATTTTTATCCATGACTGTATTTGAAAATTCTTTATTCGATTTTTAAAACGGAGGTAAGTGCAACTCCTGTGTTGCCCGCACAAGATTTTTTTTTCTAATCTATTTATACAGGTTGTATTTAGAAAAAAAAAAATTATATATTCAATCTTCCTAGCCCCCATGAGAAAATCTTTTGTACTTTTTTGTTTGATAGAAAATTGAATATTCAAATCTTGACTCTGGTTTTCTTACAAAAAGTAAAATGATATAAATTGTTTATTACTTCCCCCACTTAAAGTAGCAGGCTATAAATTTAATAGCTTAGCTATCCGTAGCAGTACAACTCTACCAACGGGAGTAAACCTTTAGAGCCGCGTCACATGGGAAGTCATCCAAGGTTTGCTCACCAGTACTATAAGCTTGCACGCGGGGATTGGATATTGTAAAGAAATATCGTGTAAAATTATTCTGAATTTTGCTAAAATATTAAATCACTGATACTATTTGAATATGAAACAATATATGTTTTCCCATAATTTGCGGAAATCAACAGATTTTTTAGAAACCTGAATAATCTGTGATCAAAAGGTAAGTTAAGCACTTTTAATATTTTTTGCTTGAATTTGATGACAAAAATCTGGTCCGCGCCAACTTCACTCTCTGTTTTTAAAATCAAATAAAGAATTTTCAATCACATTTAGGGATGAAAATGAGTGAAACTATTAAAGAATTAATTGAATTTCTATAAAAACACTATGTTTTTATTAAAAATCTATTATATTATTATCTAAAATAATTTAGTTTTATGGCTTTTCATCACTATTTATTAACTTTTACAAGCTTGTGTATAAGATAATATTTTTCCTAAAATCTTTAGCTTTCCAACGGTATATTATACATGTACATTACTTTTCTTAAGTTAAAAAAAAAAAAAACTTGCAATAAAAAAATATTTTTTCAGTTTTCTCCTTTAGTTGGATATCGAAATCGTTCAACTTATATATTTACCTGTTTTTCATCAATGGTAATAAGACGATATGGTTATTTTTACAGAATATACAAAATTAAATGTCGGCATTTAAGCCCTCCGTTGTTAAAATAAATTTAAGAATTTTTAAATACATTTAAAGATACAAATAAATTGTTAAAATATTAACTATTTTGAATTTAAATAGAAACATGTGTTTTTTTAAAATAACCTATTATATTTTTATATATAACAATCAGTTAGTTTTATCGGCTTTTCATCACTCTCCATTAACCTTTAAAATTCCGTAAATTAGATAATATTTTTATCTAAAATCTTTAGCTATCCAACGGTATACTATACATCTATATTACTATTTATATTTTCAAAAACAAAAAAAATTGCATAAAAAAATATGTTTGCACTTTTCAACTTGCATATTTAGCTATTAATTATCAATGCTAACAAGATAATAAAGTTATTTTTATAGAATCCACAGAATTAAAGTTACTTATAAAAAGAAAATTTAAAATATCCGCAGTTAAGCCCTGTCAGACTATTTCAATCAGAATTAAACTTACATGATATTAAAGCCTATAAATTTTACATCGATATAGTGAGTTTAATTAAAATCGTTACAGCCGTTTTTGAGAAAACCGTAAAAAAGGTGCAAAATACATGGTGTAAAGTACATCTTTCGAACAGCTGATTTTGATGAAAAAGTTTCTGTAACATCTCGGGCGTATGTCTCAAATATGAAATTTCAGTTTCATAGGACTTTCAGTTTTTTAGGACGTTTCCACACACACTCAGACCTTCTTGCGGGACTTGGTTATTTTGACACAGGATGCCCTAAAACGAGTATTTCTGTTGAAAACAGGAATTCGAAAATTGTCAAGATCGCAATTTTTTCCTTACTATTTATTTCACATACAGATAAGTGAAAGTAAAAAAAAGACTTATATTTGAGGATTTCAAACACATTTTAATGTTAAATTTCTATAATATAAAATTCGGTTAGCATAAGTAGCGTAGCTTTATAAATTTAATAAACGTTAAAGTTTGTTTAAGCAGCATTTGATACTTATTCTACTTTAGTAAAATATATCTTTTTTAGATATTTTTTATGAGAGCTCTTCTTTTCAATTTCAATTTTTGCCTTATTTAAAAGTGTATATCATTGCACTTATAAATAAATGATTATATGATAGTATAATATGATTTATATGATAGTATATATTGAACTGATAAAAAGAAACTCTTCTTTTTTATTATGAAAAGCTGGCATTTAATTCCTACCAGTCTATTTCTATGAGGATGCCTACTAGATCAAATATATATTCCACTTTCAGTAAAAGTGACTACAAGCAAGCATTGACTTAACAAACGTGTTTTATACTCAAGATCACGGGTTCAAACCCGTGGGTCGCCCTAGGATTTTTTTTAAGGGAGTAAAAAAATCCTTAGTTATACCGTTTTTAGGAGGGGGCTTTAAAAGGTGTTCACGAGCCTGTGCTATGTCAGGTACTTGTTAAAAATGCCTATTCTAATTAAACCTGGATAGGCAAAATTTAGGACTCTCACTGTGGCATCATTAATAAATTCAACCCGGAAACGCGATTCAATAATTAAAAATAATTATAAATAAATAAAATAATTATTACATATCTGAACTCTCAATTCAGAAATTTGTTATCATTTATTACTTTCACTTACCTATAAATGAAATGAATTTCAAGGAAAAGTATTGCAATCGTGAAAATTTGCGAATTCGAGTTTTCCCCGGAAATACACGTTTTAGGGTCCCCTGAGTCCAAAGGACCAAGTTCCGCAAAAAGGTGTGTTCAAGTTTAGAGTAAAAACGAATCGTCGTATGAAACTGAAATTTCATATTTAAGAAAACTATACGCTCGAAATATTACAGAAACATTTTCAACTAAATCAGCTAACCAGAAGAGCCACTTTATACCATGCATTTTGTACATTTTTACGATTTTCTCAATAACAGCTCAAACGGTGTTGATTTAACTCGCTATACCAATGTAAAATTTAATAGGTTTTAATATCATGTAGGTTTCATTCTGAATAAATTACTCTGACAGGGCTTAAATACCGATATTTTTAATTTTCTTTCTCTAAAGTACCTTTAATGATGTAGTTTTCATAAAATTAACCATATGATTAGCATTGCTAAAAAACAGCTAAATATACAAGTTGAACGAATTAAATAACCAACTAAAGGAGAAAAGAGCACAACTATTTTTTGTATTTTTGAACCTAAAAAAAGTAATGTAGATGTATAATACACCGTTGGAAAGCCAAAGATTTTAGAAAAAATCTGGTGCGGGCTACACACTACTTTTACTTACCTCCATTTTTAAAATCAATGAAAGAATTTTCAAAAACAGTTAGAGATAAAAATACGTGAAACTATTAAGGAATTAATTAAATTGAATTTCTATAGATCTATAGATCTAAACATGTGTTTTATTAAAAAATCTATTATATTATTATCTAAAATAATCAGTTAGTTTTATGTTCATTTCATCACTCTCTATTAACTTTTAAAATTCCGTAAATTAGATAATATTTTTATCTAAAATCTTTAGCTATCCAACGGTATACTATACATCTATATTACTATTTATATTTTCAAAAACAAAAAAAATTGCATAAAAAAATATGTTTGCACTTTTCAACTTGCATATTTAGCTATTAATTATCAATGCTAACAAGATAATAAAGTTATTTTTATAGAATCCACAGAATTAAAGTTACTTTATAAAAAGAAAATTTAAAATATCCGCAGTTAAGCCCTGTCAGACTATTTCAATCAGAATTAAACTTACATGATATTAAAGCCTATAAATTTTACATCGATATAGTGAGTTTAATTAAAATCGTTACAGCCGTTTTTGAGAAAACCGTAAAAAAGGTGCAAAATACATGGTGTAAAGTACATCTTTCGAACAGCTGATTTTGATGAAAAAGTTTCTGTAACATCTCGGGCGTATGTCTCAAATATGAAATTTCAGTTTCATAGGACTTTCAGTTTTTTAGGACGTTTCCACACACACTCAGACCTTCTTGCGGGACTTGGTTATTTTGACACAGGATGCCCTAAAACGAGTATTTCTGTTGAAAACAGGAATTCGAAAATTGTCAAGATTGCAATTTTTTCCTTACTATTTATTTCACATACAGATAAGTGAAAGTAAAAAAAAGACTTATATTTGAGGATTTCAAACACATTTTAATGTTAAATTTCTATAATATAAAATTCGGTTAGCATAAGTAGCTTAGCTTTATAAATTTAATAAACGTTAAAGTTTGTTTAAGCAGCATTTGATACTTATTCTACTTTAGTAAAATATATCTTTTTTAGATATTTTTTATGAGAGCTCTTCTTTTCAATTTCAATTTTTGCCTTATTTAAAAGTGTATATCATTGCACTTATAAATAAATGATTATATGATAGTATAATATGATTTATATGATAGTATATATTGAACTGATAAAAAGAAACTCTTCTTTTTTATTATGAAAAGCTGGCATTTAATTCCTACCAGTCTATTTCTATGAGGATGCCTACTAGATCAAATATATATTCCACTTTCAGTAAAAGTGACTACAAGCAAGCATTGACTTAACAAACGTGTTTTATACTCAAGATCACGGGTTCAAACCCGTGGGTCGCCCTAGGATTTTTTTTAAGGGAGTAAAAAAATCCTTAGTTATACCGTTTTTAGGAGGGGGCTTTAAAAGGTGTTCACGAGCCTGTGCTATGTCAGGTACTTGTTAAAAATGCCTATTCTAATTAAACCTGGATAGGCAAAATTTAGGACTCTCACTGTGGCATCATTAATAAATTCAACCCGGAAACGCGATTCAATAATTATAAATAAATAAAATAATTATTACATATCTGAACTCTCAATTCAGAAATTTGTTATCATTTATTACTTTCACTTACCTATAAATGAAATGAATTTCAAGGAAAAGTATTGCAATCGTGAAAATTTGCGAATTCGAGTTTTCCCCGGAAATACACGTTTTAGGGTCCCCTGAGTCCAAAGGACCAAGTTCCGCAAAAAGGTGTGTTCAAGTTTAGAGTAAAAACGAATCGTCGTATGAAACTGAAATTTCATATTTAAGAAAACTATACGCTCGAAATATTACAGAAACATTTTCAACTAAATCAGCTAACCAGAAGAGCCACTTTATACCATGCATTTTGTACATTTTTACGATTTTCTCAATAACAGCTCAAACGGTGTTGATTTAACTCGCTATACCAATGTAAAATTTAATAGGTTTTAATATCATGTAGGTTTCATTCTGAATAAATTACTCTGACAGGGCTTAAATACCGATATTTTTAATTTTCTTTCTCTAAAGTACCTTTAATGATGTAGTTTTCATAAAATTAACCATATGATTAGCATTGCTAAAAAACAGCTAAATATACAAGTTGAACGAATTAAATAACCAACTAAAGGAGAAAAGAGCACAACTATTTTTTGTATTTTTGAACCTAAAAAAAGTAATGTAGATGTATAATACACCGTTGGAAAGCCAAAGATTTTAGAAAAAATCTGGTGCGGGCTACACACTACTTTTACTTACCTCCATTTTTAAAATCAATGAAAGAATTTTCAAAAACAGTTAGAGATAAAAATACGTGAAACTATTAAGGAATTAATTAAATTGAATTTCTATAGATCTATAGATCTAAACATGTGTTTTATTAAAAAATCTATTATATTATTATCTAAAATAATCAGTTAGTTTTATGTTCATTTCATCACTCTCTATTAACTTTTAAAAGCTTGTGTATGAGATAAATTTTTTTTTTTAAATCTTTAGCTTTTCAACGGTATATCATACATGTACATGTGGAAGAAAATATAAAATATCGGCATTTAAGTCCTGTCAGATCATTTTAATCAGAATAAAACCTACATGATATTAAAGCCCATTAAATTTTACATCGATATAGCGAGTTTAAACAAAATCGTCGGAACCGTTTTCGAGAAAATCGAAAAAAGGTGCAAAATGCTTGGTATAAAGTGCCTCTTCTGGTAAGCTCATTTTGATGAAAAATGTTTTGTCTCGTCTCGGGCGTATAATTGTCTTAAATATGAAATTTCAGTTTCATAGGACTTACCGTTTCCGCCCGGGAGTTACCTACCACATACACACACACACCTTTTTGCGGGACTTGGTTATTTGGACTCAGGGGACCCTAAAACCTGTATTTCCGTTGAAAACTGGAATTCGAAAATTTTCACGATCGCAATACTTCCCCTTACTATATATAGTAAGTGAAAGTAATAGTAAGTGAAAGTAAAAATTAGTATCTTATATACAATCTTTTATAAGTTAATAAAGAGTGATGAAAAGCCGATAAAACTAACTGATTGTTGTAGATAATAATATAATAGATTATTTAATAAAACACATGTTCCGTTTGAAATTCAATCTAATTTATTCTTCAACAAGTTATTTTCATCTTTAAATGTATTTAAGAATTATTAAATTGATTTTAACAAGGAAGGTAAATGAAAGTCGTGTGTTGGGAGCATCAGATTTTTTTAAATGATATATTGCATTATGCACCACTGTGCGTCTATCCAATACATAGATAAGACAAGTTACATTCCCTTCACCTGTGATGTAGCTAGCTTAACAGCCTTATATTACCAAGATAGCGAGCACAAACGCGACTGATGGTCCTAGAATGTTTTTAAAGGGAGGAATAATTCCTCCGTTAAGCCGCTCTACGGAGAGGACGTAAAATTTTGTTAGCGGATCTGTGCGATGTCAGGTACTCGTTAAAGATCCCTATCATTAATAAATCTGAACAGGAAATTAAGGACTGCCACTGTAACATCATCTGATTGAACACAGTTGCATGAATTGGTGTTATATATTATAACAATAATAATAACACTATATAATATAAAACAACAAATATACATGTAGTTTAGGTTCGAGAACATTCTAGAATGTTGCGTTTCAAAATGTTACTTCTTGCAGTACTGATAGCAAACACATCTATCTTCTTTAGACCACAAGTCTAATTAGTAAACAATAAAAAAAGTTAACACCTTTGGTAGTCAAAGTTTAATTCCGCTTATTTATATTTTAAATTAGTACAATAATTTATTTGACTAAACCAACCGGAATTTGTAATTGGGATTGACTGTTAAATCCACATGTATACAATTTCATTTGATAATCTGGAAGTTGGGGTTATTTTTTTTTCATATAATCCTTCTCCTGACTCTTATAAACACAACAAAAAAAGAATTAGCGAAATCGGGCAAGACCTTTACGCGTGTAATTAGTTTGGTGTTTTGTTTCGAGTAATTATGATAAACTGACATCTTGTTTGGTTCTTTTGTATTGCCAGCGTCCGGCATGTCATTACTTTCTCGCATTAGTACTGAGGAGGTCTTTGTATCTTGTCTCATGTAGTCTTAACTTAAGGGTGCAGATATCCCTTGAGAAGAAAAGTTTGGTCGATGGCACAGCGCATACCACTACATAATACGAGTATTGTCTTATTTATAGATTAAAAATGATCATTATTTATGACTATAGACTAAAGGTAGTGTTAAAAATATGTTTATAATCTTATAAAATATGGCCACTGGGGAGTTTAGAAGGTTGCACGACGCGGAATTGCGGAGCTTGTACCCTGTGAATATAATTGAGTTGATAGCATCGCGGAGAATCAAGTGGGCGAGTAAAGTTTTTGGGTAGGGCTGGTAGGCATCCAAAAGGTAGGCTGAAGCGTCGATGGGGGGATTGCGTCAAGGCTGATCTCGGGGGGTTGGGCTTGAACGATGAACATTGGACGAGTCTGTGTAGGTGGAATTAGGTGGTAGCGGCATCGAACCTTCGGGTTCGGTAGGATTATTATTCTTATTCTTATTATTATTATTATAAAAACTGACCTGCCTTACATATGCATATTTTATTTTTACAGAAAATTTTACTTAAGCTATCTTCCATTTCAGAATATTTGTCAACTCCTTCGTTATACAATTCAAGTATTCCAGTAGAATACATTTTTAATACCGATTTCCAGTTTTTGAGAAATTGGCTATCTGCTCAGTAGTAATTGTAAACGAAAATTCCTTGTACCCCATATCTTTCACTAGAATAAACCACTTGTCTGAAATATCTATGAAAACAAAAATATCCCAATCTGATAAAAGTTGGTCTTTATGGAAGGCCTAATGTAATTTCTATTGAACAATTGCCTTATCAGTTGTTTAATATTTGCCCGATACTCGTTTGGGATTAATTCATTACTCCCGATCGCGAGTCCCTTGAAGTGATTCATCCGATTTTCCAAATTGCTACTCGAGAAGATAAGATAGGCAAGGAAGGAGAACAGTCTGGTGCGAGGATGAGGCGACTCTACACCCTCGGAAGGAGCCTGTCTTCGGAACCTGCGGTCTTCTTGTACACCTTGGCCGTCGGCATCTACTCCTCCATCATCCCCAACTTCATACAGCAGAAGCTCTGCAGCCCGCTAGAGGAACCGCCGCTCGATTATGTTTGCAACAGTACCACCTTCTTGGCTGAAGCCGCAGGTAATTAGTTTTAACAAATAAGGTACATTCTGAAGTTTAGTTTTATCATAACTCATTAACACATAATTAATATACATTTATTATAAAAAGGAAAATACATGTTTCATAAAGAGGAACAGGAAATATATACAGAAGTCATTCCATTTCTTTTTGAGGAAAGGGAATAATTGCTTTGTTAGATGGGAAGTTTTTTTTGTTTTGTTTTTCTTGGAACAAAACGGTTTTTGTATATTTTTCCTCTAATAATCAAGAAATCTCAGAGCAATTTTAAGCTTCTTAGGAAACGCATTGAATCTATGGGAAAAAAGTAAAGGAAACTGTATAATTCGTCACAAGAATATATTTATAAAAATGGGTTTCATGATAAAACCTAGAAAAAAAAAAGAGTGTAAAATACTTAGTACTCTGGGCAAGATATGAATATGTATGACCAGGCAACAAAGGAAAAATAATTCGAGCACTCGAATGAATTACCAATTTTACCCTTTTTATCGAAGTTATTCATTGTACTGCAGTCAACACAGGGAATTAAAAGTTTAAAAATGGTACTTTGATAATTGTTAATAAGACGAATTTGAAGAATTAATTAAAGAATTACCTGGATGTATATTCATAAATGTTATAGCTATGTTATTATCTAGAGACATATTTATTTTTCTTTAATTTTCCTAGCTCTCAGTCCTTTCTTACGTGTCAGTCAGTCCATATACAGATATAGAGATTCTCTGAAGAATCTCCTTCTTTAATTCAGACGTTTTCCTCAGTATTCCTTTATATGGGCTTATTAGCCACTAGCTTATGATAAGTTTTAGGTTAGCATATAGATCTGATCCATAATAAATTTAAATAGTTCCCAGAAACTTAATTCGTTAGTTTACTTTAGTATAGAATGAAGTCATTCCAAAACATAAGATCTGAGATTAGACAAGTAAACTCTTGCACTGTTAAACTCCTACCTCTAACAGGGTCCTATTGTCAGGAATGGTACCGCAAAATGGGGAGGATACATCGGTTTGTTAAAAAAAACCGTTTGTTTAATAAAGAATCAAGCAAACTTATAGGTCTGTCCCACCTATAGAGGACGCTTATTTTAGCACTAGTGAAGTTATATTGAAGTTGGAAGTAGCTTTTGAATCTACCATTCTTCTAGCAAATCTTGAGGTATGTTACATTTATCTACGATCTAACTGTATACACCATTTACTGAAAGTTCTTCTTCTTCATCCTGAATAAGCGTAATGCTTTATAACTTTTTTAGAATAAAAGAATCTTAATTTCTAGAATATAAGTGAATAAAGTGACCTTTTTTAGAATTTAAGTGATCTAATTTATATATTTTTTTCAAATAGATTTCAAATAGAAAAAGTAATTTAGTAAGCATTTTAAACTGTTCTCATTCACCCAACATATTGGAAATGGAAACACAAAGTTTAAATGTGGTTCACATTCACCCCTACAGTAGATAGGGTCAATGGGAACATTATATATATATATATATATTTTTTCAAAACTACAACTCAAAAATATGTAATAATAGATGGGACGTGGACCTAATATTTTATGTATTATTTAATTAATTGAGATAAAAAAATAAATTTGTTATATCGCTCAAGATATCATAGAGCAATATAACATTGTTCTTGCTCACCCCATTTTACAGTACTGGAATCTTCTGCCACCAACATATACACATCATTACTCTTCCTCGTTTATAGTGAGTCCAAGCTCATCTCAGCTCTTCATAAAAGCAATAAAAAACTGCTTTAGGGTGCACACTGATCTGGCCGTGATAGTGAAGTCGCGTAAGATCACGCAGGCAAATCGTCGGATCAAGCTGGAAAATGTAGCTACTATCTATCCCTTAACACCTTAAGACAGTAGTTCCCAAGTAGGTCCACAGACGAGGTGCCCGCGAGATGTTATTCGGGTGTATATATATATATTTATGTAATAGACGTAAAATATTTGTGAAGCCCTATCTTGTAATAATAAAAGTAGAAATTCAACATTATAACTGATATATTTGCTAGTGATCTCTGACGAGTGACTGCCAATACAATCACAATCGTTTAATTAGCCATTTTGAAAATTATAAGCTTAAAAGACAGATGTAACTTGGCATAAGATATTGGACAATATTTGATTTTGTTATGAGTATTTGAATAAATATCTATCTTGTATTAGCTTTAAATTTTACTAATTCAATGTTTTATGGTTTGAAGTAAACTCTTTAAATCAGGTTTTTTTCAATATTTCCGTTTCTCCCAGTTGGTCATTTCTAGCATATATAGCATACGTGATACGGTGTAGCCGTTGGATGGAGTAGCTGGTGGTATAGCATTCTGATCCTACCGTTCATATATATATATATTATGAATAAAATATTAGAACTTTTTATTTATCTTAGAATAGAATAGAATAAATATAATATAATAAATATAATAATAATTATTATAAATTTATAAATATAATAAATTAAATAAATATAATAAATTTAAATATAATAATAAATATAAATAAATATAATAAATATAATAAATATAATAAATATAATAAATAATAATAATATAATAATAGAATAGAATAGAATAAATATCTATCTTGTATTAGCTTTAAATTTTACTAATTCAATGTTTTATGGTTTGAAGTAAACTCTTTAAATCAGGTTTTTTTCAATATTTCCGTTTCTCCCAGTTGGTCATTTCTAGCATATATAGCATACGTGATACGGTGTAGCCGTTGGATGGAGTAGCTGGTGGTATAGCATTCTGATCCTACCGTTCATATATATATATTATGAATAAAATATTAGAACTTTTTATTTATCTTAGAATAGAATAGAATAAATATAATATAATAAATATAATAATAAATATAATGTTATAATAAATATAATAATAATTATTATAAATTTATAAATATAATAAATTAAATAAATATAATAAATTTAAATATAATAATAAATATAAATAAATATAATAAATATAATAAATAATAATAATATAATAATAGAATAGAATAGAATAAATATCTATCTTGTATTAGCTTTAAATTTTACTAATTCAATGTTTTATGGTTTGAAGTAAACTCTTTAAATCAGGTTTTTTTCAATATTTCCGTTTCTCCCAGTTGGTCATTTCTAGCATATATAGCATACGTGATACGGTGTAGCCGTTGGATGGAGTAGCTGGTGGTATAGCATTCTGATCCTACCGTTCATATATATATATTATGAATAAAATATTAGAACTTTTTATTTATCTTAGAATAGAATAGAATAAATATAATATAATAAATATAATAATAAATATAATGTTATAATAAATATAATAATAATTATTATAAATTTATAAATATAATAAATTAAATAAATATAATAAATTTAAATATAATAATAAATATAAATAAATATAATAAATATAATAAATAATAATAATATAATAATAGAATAGAATAGAATAAATATCTATCTTGTATTAGCTTTAAATTTTACTAATTCAATGTTTTATGGTTTGAAGTAAACTCTTTAAATCAGGTTTTTTTTCAATATTTCCGTTTCTCCCAGTTGGTCATTTCTAGCATATATAGCATACGTGATACGGTGTAGCCGTTGGATGGAGTAGCTGGTGGTATAGCATTCTGATCCTACCGTTCATATATATATATTATGAATAAAATATTAGAACTTTCTCTTCTCATTTTATTATATTTTTACATAAATAAAACTTTAATAACTTTTGAGGTATTTTTTATGCCTCATATTCAGATTATCCAATAAAAATTTCTTTATCTCTACCCAAAATTGCTTTTAGCTCTAAATTTAATGTTCTCTTAGCTCTTCCCATATGGTGTTTCACTTCCATATTATTAATATTTTAATGTCAATTACTAGTATTGAAGATTATGTATTATTATTAAAAAAATAATTAGAACTTTCCTTTTTTTCCCTGAAGTGAATGAATATAGCTTCATAAATATGGCTCCGCGAAAATATTTTGTTGGAAACCACTGCCTTACAGCATTTTCACCAGCTAGACTAAAGAAGAGACGAAGCCTAAATATCTCCTCTGCCAAACAACACATTTTCTCAAATTGTTCCAACCGATCTGTTCCAACTCATACTGCATGGAGTTTCTCGATAAAATGGTTGTGATGATACAAATTCATTAATTACTGTAGTAGTAGACCACTGCATTGATAATAATCGGCTTTGTTTTTTGTTTTTTTAGTAGGTCTTCCAAGTCAAAAGTTCAGGCTTTGAACCGAGCAAACCACTTACGGACCGTGCTTTATTTTAAGGCATCTTCTTCATTCTCCGTCTGTGTAGCGGATTTTCCTTATCGGAAATAAAAAATCGTCAAATGAAGGAAATGATTTTTTTCTGTTCCAATTTGAGCAAGCAAATACCACTTAAAGATGAGGAATCCTAGTTAGTTGCATAACAGCACCTTAAATAATCCTTTTTACTTTCACTTACTATATATAGTAAGGGGAAGTATTGCGATCGTGAAAATTTTCGAATTCCAGTTTTCAACGGAAATGCACGTTTAGGGTCCCCTGAGTCCAAATAACCAAGTCCCGTAAAAAGGTCTGTGTGTGTGTCTGTGGAACTCCGGGCGGAAACGGTAAGTCCTATGAAATTGAAATTCATATTTAAGACAATTATACGCCCGAGACGAGACAAAACATTTTTTCATCAAATGAGCTTACCAGAAGAGGCACTTTATACCATGCATTTTGCACCTTTTTTCGATTTTCTCAAAAACGGTCCCGACGATTTTGTTTAAACTCGCTATATCGATGTATAATTTAATGGGTTTTAATATCATGTAGGTTTATCTGATGTTAAAATGTCTGACAGGCTTAATGCCGATATTTTATATTTTCTTCCCCTAAAGTACCTTTAATTTTGTAGATTCAATAAAAATAACTATATTATCTTCTTAACGCTGATAAAAAACAGCTAAATATATAAATTGAATAAATTCGATACCCAACTAAGGAGAAAACAGAAAAAATATTTTTTTAATGCAATTTTTCGTTTTTGAACATAAAAACAGTAAAATACATGCATGATATACCGTTGGAAAGCTAAAGATTTTGGAAAAAATATTATCTTATACACAAACTTGTAAAAGTTAATAGAGAGTGATAAAAAGTCGATAAAACTAACTGTTTACTTTTAGATAATAATATAATAGGTTTTTTAATGAAACACATGTTTCTATAGAAATCTAATTTAATTAATTCTTTAATAGTTTACGTATTTTTATCTCTAACTGTATTTGAAAAATCTTTTATTGATTTTAAAAATGGAGGTAAGTGAATGTCGTGTGTTGCCCGCACCAGATTTTTTAGAACATGTAAACATTATTGAACAAGTAAACGTGATTTTATAAACACAGAGAGGATTAAATTGAAATATTGAAAACGCTATGATTCTATTTTCCAACCCCATATATTACACCTTTGGAAAGCTAAACATTTAAGCTAGTAGTTCTATACTTCATTACATTCCAACTTTTCCATTCATGCTTATCTTCAATCTAAAGGACATCTTTTTGCGGATGCTGTTTGGACATCCTAGTCCTAAAAGGGGATACTCACTAAGTTCAGCAGTTCGGTGGTTGTTTATAGTTCATTGGTGTTGTATTTATAGAGGTGTTTAGATATTTTCTAGTTATTCTTGTCCATTATCCCTGACTTAGAAGCCAACTAAAGAGCTTGCGAGTAGACAGACTTCATAAGAGGTAGTACTTTGTAATACCCTTATCTTTTGTCAGCTGATAATTTGGATCTTTCATTAAACGCAGTAAATACCTCCACTTGAAACTTGGTAGCGTATTGACTCGATAATTATTGCATAGAAAATTACTTTTATTGAATCCTATCACAACGTATTGGCAAATAATGTTTTTTATCTAGAACAAACAACTTCTGCAGATGGAATCTCATCTTTCTTTTACACCAACGAATGTTCCAAAAATAGATATAATGAAAAAACACAATAATTTGACAATTCTAAATTGACTTCAATTACCTTTAAAGAAATTAAATTAATAATGACCGTATAAAATGCTTTTTTGAACAGGTTATAATAATATTTCTCATTAATAATCATTATTATTATATTTGTATTAAATAGGAAACGGGTGAATTTGGAGTGCTAAGTATAGAAAAAGTCGATATGATGAAATGTCCTTAGAAAAAAAAAACCCAACCAAAGAGGTATTATTTAGTCTTATAATATTTAGTATGATAATAGATAACATGTTTAGTCGGATATCTTGTACTTTTTTTTATAATTAAGTAGAATTTTAATGTTCCGTGTTTTCCGGCATTAAGTTTGATAAATTGCGACTCATTTTTGATGCGCTTAAATGATTAAATGATTTAATATGAATTTGAGCCATTTTAGGAAATCCATCTCAGATCTGTTTACCGAATCAAATATTGAACCCTATAAGCATAGTGGGCTTAATATTTGTAAATACAGGTTTTTTTTGTTTAAATATTTAAATATTTCTGTTTTAGGAGGTTTGGTATATTGTTAAATAAAGAATCTACATTTTAGGGCCGGAACTAATCAGTCTTTTGTGCTCCATACAAACACGTTTCTTCTTATATCCGGTAATTCGAGGCCTGTCAATTTATGGTTGGCAAGTAATAAATCTGATTAATTCATATGTCAATGAATATTGGTTAGAGGGAGCCAGATTTTTAAAACGTGGAATAACTTTTTTTGAATGTACTTGGCTGATTACATAGATTCTCTGACACGAAAATATTTGGCTATTTCGATGTTTTAGAAACACGGTCCAACGAAAATGGAAAATAGGGAGTACTTACAATCTTTGTTAAATCATGTTATTTGTGCTATTCGACGAGTTTCTTCAATTACCTTTGAAAAATACCCAATAACAAGCTCAGTTTAACAAACCTAATTGTGCATGTGTTATAGGCTGTTATATGTCGCCATATTGTCTAAAGTTTTGTTTGGTGAGTCAAGTGCCTGGGACTTTTTGAATCTTTGATTAATAAAAACATATTTGAATATAATAGGGATACTCACAATCTTATCTTATGTGTTACATGATATCGATACTAAACTTAAGAATGTGAGGGACCAAAAGCAAGTTCTTATATTGGTGCTTATACAGACTACTGAACAGAAATTCTAAATTATCTATCGAGAACAAACTGCTAATATACAAGACAATACTGAAACCTATCTGGACCTACGGACTTGAACTGTGGGGGACAGCCAAATATTCTAACATCAAACGCATTCAATCCTTCCAATCAAAAGTCCTCCGAACAATAGTTAATGCTCCTTATTATGTATCCAACCATACCTTACACCGCGACCTAAATATTTCATTTATTTTAGACCTTATACCATTAAAATTCTCTAAATTTCATCAGAACCTTATCCATCACCCTAATCCCCTAGCTCAATCCTTATCCAGCTCCACACATCCTTACCATCCTCCTAGAAGGTTGAAACGGCAGTGGCCTCGAGACCTCTTGTAAAATGTATATTGGAGTTCTAGCATTGGCTAGATTCTCCACTCACGTGCTGTATGATTGTGAATTGTATATAGGTATGAGTGACTTTTGTATATATTTTATTGATTTTGTTTTGTATATATGTATATTGTATTATTATTATATAAATTTATTGTTTAGTACATATCGTGTGAATGTAGTATGAATGTTGTACTTCATCACTATTAAAAATGTCCTAAATTGGACAGATTGTAATATTGCTCAATAAAGAATTGTTTCTAAAAAATATTGGTGCACTTTTTGTCAGATGATACAACTTAATTTTATTATCTTATATATTTTGTGAGAGAGTTTTTTTTAATGAGAATACAAAATCCTTGCTTGGTCCTTCGGAGGAGATGTAAAATGGTGGTCTCGAGCCTGTACAACGTCAGATACTCGTAAAAGATTCCTATCATAATTAAACTTGAATAGGATAAATTTAGGACTGCCACTGTAGCATCGTTCGATTAGCCATAGTAGCAACAAGTGACGTTAAAAGAACAAACAAACTCCAAAATCTTGAGACAGATTTTGATACGGTTTTCACTATCATCTAGGACATTTTTTGTTATCTTCATTGCGAAGCTTTATAACTAAAATAAGTTGCAATTAAGTTTTTCTTTAGAAGGAAGATTAAATTGTTTGTAATCAAGTCATCAAATAATTATTCCTGAATTAGGAGTTGCAATATAGACGTATAACGCTGGAAAGCGCAAGATTTAAAAGTTAATATGCAATAAAATAAGTCTTCAGAGTTAATAGATAGTTGTTATAAGCGCATAAACTTATGGATATATTTTACTTGTATTGTTGTGATGAGAGGGGAGGCTATGGTCAACCATTGTTGCCAAGGTACAGTATTATATAGTTATATTCTTCCATGCAGTATCCAAGATTTAAAAAAAATATATATATGACGTACGTTAGTTGTTAAAATAGATAGAAAGTTGTTATAAATCCATAAACTAACACCACTAATAATTATTTCTATCTTTAAAAAATTTCTTGACACTAGTCTGGTATAGAAGCTCTCACTATCAATTATGGACATGGTAGACTAACGTCACCAAAAGTTGGCTCAGATCTTCGATCACCAACCAGCTTCTACCAGGTGGTATCTTCCTAGGTCAGAATAACTCTGCCTTTGTATCATAATGTGATCTATCTTAATTTCCCATCCTTCATCCACCTTCTCTCCTTCTTCCTTACTAGCCTCCTCATAGGGTGTGGTGCATTGCTTCTACTCATGAGCACCTATGAGGAATCCTATCCGCTGCTGTTGTGCTTCTACCACACGGGACATTTCCTTCCTAGTCATTCCCCTCTGTTAATTGGTAAGTGCGGATTCCCCCCTACCTGGCAGAGTAACCTCATCCCTGGTGTTGCAGTACGGGCTTATACCAGGGCGAGCACCACCTTCCATCTTACTCTCTTCCTTGCATGAACACGCATTTTCATGTCCTTCTGTGACCCAATCTCACTCTTAGTAATAACCATACCTCGACAGTATTATCAAGAATGAGTTATCTAGGAATCACATATCTTATAAGTTGTGTATTGACCATATAAGTATATTTTTTTTTTTTCTTTAAAGGTAGGGTGGATCGATAGTTTTTAATATAGAAACATTTCCTCTGACACTGTACTCTTTTGTATGCAATTTTATCTATGAACGTCTGTCAGGGATTCTCAAAATTTCTGTTTACTATTCAATAAGTAAAATGCTAAAATGAATTCTCTAAAAGGTTGCTAGCTTTGACTGTTGTGTTTGGTTGCAGACATTACGACGGTCCGCGGCACGCTGCGAGAAGTGCTGCCCGCCGTGGTACTCCTCCTGGCCGGCTCTTGGAGGGACTACACCGGGCGCAACAAGCCCATCATGTACCTGTCCCTCGTCGGCGAGCTGGTGGGTGTGTCCATCGAGCTCTTCGGCGCCTTTCAGTGGGAGCTCTCTCCTTGGATAACCAGCCTCGCCGACGGGGTGCTCTATGGGCTGGCCGGCGGAAACAAGCTCTTCTACGTAGGTGCCTTGCTGGTCATCACTGATCAGTCCACGGTTGAGGACAGGACTGCCAGGTACATTAACAGTCTATTTTTTATTAAAAATGATTTATTGGGTTTTAAAATAAGTTCGTATTGTTTTTGCAAGTGATTTCAATAAAAACTTCAGATTCTTATAAATATTTGTAATCAATTATATATGACCTTGGGAACAGCGTGGTCTAGCGGATAAAGCACGAGTTTACTGTTCTCCGGGTTCTGGTTTCGAATCCCGACTGTGGCAGAATATAATTTATTTTGTTAATTCAGTCTGGGAGAGACCCTCCTGGAACAGACCCATCCTCTATAAAGTGGGTACTCAAAAAATGTATGCCCGAGGGGAAAAATGTGCCCCGAGGGGAGGGGGCACCTGGCGGCTGAGAATGATCAAGGCCTAATCACCTCATTGCACGGCCGTTGGCCTAGAAACAGTACGAATCTCTTCTATATGTACTGAGCCCAAGACCCTTCATGGGTACAGGTTTTTTTTCTATATATGACCCATTTTGAACTATTACAGGTTGCCATCTTTTATCGATTTGCTTGAATTTGGTCATCATCACTAGTTAAAGAACGACCCGAGCGCTTTGGATCTTCCAAGGCACATTTTCCGTTTCTGAACTGAGCAAACCATTTACGGACGGTGCCTTCTCCAAATGCATTATCGCCATACACACTTCAAATTTTGTTAAACGTCTGTGTTGTGGATTTTTCTTTTCCGAAATAAAAAAATCATTAAATGACGATAATATTTGTTTTTCTCTTGCATTTTGAAGAAGCGAAATACCACTTAAAATCTGTTATAACTGTTGCTCAAAAGCACCTTAATTAATCCTCTTTTGTTAGGATATGTAAACAAGATTTTATAAACACAGGGAAGATTTAATTGAAATATTGAAAAACACCACGAACCTATTTTACAATCCAATATTATTGGAATACATTTTATAAAAATCAATATTTTCATATTAGAATACTTGAATGGAAATCATTCCGGATAGTGGTTCAAAAAGAAAAAAATAAATAAATATAAAGTTTAAACAATTTATTGTTTTGACCCACATTGTAGATCAGGACTCCTATAGGAAAGGCAGTTAGGAAAATATATTATTCAATTATACAAAAATAAGAATGAAAATGAATAATAATGTATGACCATCGGGAGATTCAGGAGGAAATAATTCAGGGTGGCGAAAAAAAATAAGTCTAAACTATTTATTGTTTGTTTATGCTTAAAGGCCTAAAACTCTGAAGTGATCAAAGCCTATAAATTCATTCAAACTACATAAATTTGGGGAAGACATTCTATATGATCATAAAGAAAACAAAAAATGGAAAAAGTCTTAATTGTAATAATAACTAATGTAAGTAAAAAATGTGAAAGAATATTGTGATAAAAATACTAAATTTTGATGATAAAGGGAACAAAAACAATTCAAAAATAGAATCTATAGTTTAAATAGGAGCTGGTGTGTTTTTGAAAATTGACGCTTTGTAACCTATCAGAATTCTGTTTAGTTTTGGGGTTAGTTGTAATCCATTGATACTGCACTATTTATTGTTTTGACCCACATTGTGGATCATCATCAAAGGCTTCTTCAGGAAAGGCATTTAGGAAAAAACTCTAGACTTTTTGGTTTTTATTCTTTTACCGACACCCGAGCTTCTGAAAAAAAACCCATCGATGTTTTGACTTTAATTACCATTTTCTATATGTTCATATTTGACTTCTACTAGACTAATTATTTTATTTATTTCACCCAATATACTAGTTTTTGCATCGAAGTTCATATATCGCGGAAATCAATAGTGATTGATTAGGTGCAGAAAGAGTAACTTAATTGAAACAATGTTTTATCTCAAGGCAATAAACACAAAACGAAACAAACAAAAAAAAAACACTCATTTCTAATATACTAAAAAAGGAGAGAAATTACCTATTTGGATCGGCTACACAATTTGGCTCTAATGATATGAACATACAACATACTAAATTAATCCTAAAGCCAATCTTAAAGAAACAAAAAAGGATGATTCTGTCAAATAAATGTATACAGCTATATTACTTATATCGAAATCGGTCTTGGAAATTTATAAATCCAGCCTAAAGGTTTTTACATTAAAAAAATCTGATGCGGGCAACAAACGACTTTCACTTACCTCCGTTTTAAAAATCGGCTAAAGAATTTTCAAATACAGGTAGATATAAAAATTAGTGAAAATATTAAAGAATTAATTAAATTTAATATCCATAGAAACATGTGTTTTATTAAAAAATCTATTATACTATTATCTAAAATAATCAGTTAGTTTTATCGGTTTCTTAGCACTCTCTATTAACTTTTAAAAGGTTCTATATGAGATACTATTTTTTATAAAATCTTTAGCTTTCCAACGGTATATTACACATGCATTTTACTGCTTTTATGTTCAAAAACGAAAAATTGCATTTAAAAATTATTATTTTAGTTTTTTCCTTTAGTTTGGTATCGAATTCATTCAATTTATATATTTACCTGTTTTTCATCAGTGATAACAAGATAATATAGTTATTTTTATATAATCAACAAAATTAAAGGTACTTTAAAGAAAGAAAATTTTAAATATCGGCATTTGAGCCCTGTCAGACCATTTTAATCAGAATGAAACCTACAAGATATTAAAGCCCTTAAGTTTTATTCCGATATAGAGAGTTTAATCAAAATCGTCGGAACCGTTTTGATAAAATCGAAAAAAGGTGCTAAATGCATGGTATAAAGTGGTTATTCTGGTAAGCTCATTTTGATGAAAAAGGTTTTGTAACGTCTCGGGTGTGTATTTGTCTTAAATATGAAATTTCAGTTTCATAGGACTCACCGTTTCCGCTCGTGAGTTACCACACACAGACCTTTTCGCGGGACTTGGTTATTTAGTCAGGAGATCCTAAAATGTGTATTTCTATTGAAAACTGGAATTCAAAAATTTTCACGATCGCAATACTTTCCCTTACTATATATAGTAAGCGAAAGTAAAAAGGAATATAGTGTTAATTATTTAAAAGTTCCCTTAAAACGTTTTCGTTTATTCTGTAATATTTGACTTGGACAGTTACCCTATTTTCAACAACAGCGTCTGGATTATAACTATTTGATAAGTTTAGTTTTTTACAAGGAAATTTCTCATTCAGGATGGGGCTGTACACGGCAGCTCTGGTTGGAGGGAATTGCGTCTCCTTCGCATTGTCAGGTTACGCCCTGGAGTTCTTCGGGTACAGATGGTTCTTCGTTCTCGTGATGGTCATCCACCTCCTCACGCTGGCTCTGGTCATCTCCATCAACGAGAACAACAATCGAAAGGCTGTCGAGGGAAACAAATGGAAGACTTTTAAGAAGTTGAAGGCTGTCTTCAAATCGAGGCCCAACAACGCTGTGATCTGGTTGATGCTCTTGAGCAGCTGTCTCATAAACACTTGTTCTGCAGGTAAAAATATTGCCACTTAACATTATTCTTTAAAATTATGTTAAAATAAAAACGCAGCTAATTATTACCTACACAATGGTTTATTACTTCCAAATAACAATATTAGGATATACTTGTTTATAAAGCTGTAGATAGGCAATTAAGTAATATGAAAAGCAATAAATAATTCAAAGGAAAATGGCATATCACAACTGCT
Organism: Piezodorus guildinii; assembly: GCA_023052935.1. Lineage (NCBI taxonomy): Eukaryota > Metazoa > Arthropoda > Insecta > Hemiptera > Pentatomidae > Piezodorus > Piezodorus guildinii. Next base: position 57,901,678 of record CM041297.1, read on the forward strand.
AATTTCAAAATACTATATCTCTGCTAGTTCTTAACCAATCTCAATGATTCTTTTTTCATTTTGTAGAAATTTAATCTAAACTAATATTATAAATCTGAAGAGTTTATTTGTTTGTTTGATCGCTCTAATCTCAGAAACTACTCATTCAAATTGAAACATTCTTTTTGGGTTGGATAGTCCATTTATCGAGGAAGGCTTTAGGCTATATCGGTCGTGAATAAGTGGTTGTCAAAATCTTTCATTTTACAGGTGTGCGACTTAAACTTTACGTAATACCCAAAATAGAGTTCTTAACATACAGCTTTCGTTCCACCTGAAATTTCTTCCACCAAGATATTTCTTTAACCAATTTAACACGACGTGGGAGACGGTCTGAGGAGTTACCTCGCATCCTAATGATTCCCAATTATTTACCTTTAATTTTAAAATAATTAAATTTCCCGTTAATTTGTCTTTTACCATACCAATTAATAAATCACACGGACAAACATTTAAACACATAGGAATCGATTTATGTCATGACTGCTTTTCACACGGCCAACTATACGTCGCATTGTGAAGATCGAGTTGCGGAGAAAATCAGTATGTTCTTCCACCACAAGAAAATAAAACTAAAAATATCATTTATGCAGAAGTACTTTAAAATATATTCTTTTAAAAACTTCTTAATATCGATCTTAATAACAGAAATTGAGGCAGACGAAGTCGCGGGCAACAGCTACTCCTCTATAAAATAGTACTAAAAGCAAAAAAGGTGGAATTATATATATTATAATTTCTGACTTGAATATATAGATAAGCTTTTTTTTTTTTTTCAATTATAATCGAACTTTACTGATTCTATAACTCTTTACATATTTTTCTCTATCTTCAAAAGCAACTGAGAGTTTTCGAATTAAATCACTTTTAATCGGCTGCCATTTTAAAAATAATCAGCTGATATCAAAGTCTAGGTGTTAGGATCATCGTTGCATGTCCTGGTATTTTTGTGGCGAATTTCAAAAAAATCGGTCCAGTAGTTTCGGAGAAATAGACGAACGACTTACGGCGGACAAACAATTTTTTTTTTATTCATTATTTGGGTTCTAAGCATCTTGAAAAGTAAGCCCTCACATTTTGAAGGGGTCGATTACAAAGGTTCATTATTGAAAATAACTCAAATTAATTCTTTCAGCAAGGCTGTAATCAGGGTTGTTGTTGGGGAGAACCATGCAGGTTAAAAATTTTTGGGAGGGAGTCAAGTGGGTTAAAATATAAGTTGATTTTCCTAAACACTGCATATATGTATAGAAATTTGAAAATTAAATAATCAAACATTTTATTTTTACAATTTTTCACTAAGTTTCCTCTATATGTCAACCCCACGGCTTCTGAAAAAATCCTGAATTTTTTAATACTTTGAATCAACCCAGAGACCGGCGTGCTCTAGTGAGTAGATTCTACAGGTTTCCAGTTCCCGGATTCGAATCATGGCTGTGGCAGAATATTATTTATTATGTTATTCAGCCGTGGGGCGACCCTGGGGCACAGAGACGCTCCTTGATCATACATAGCCTTTATAAAGTGGGTACCCAAAAATAGAGAAAAATCTGGCTGGTGAGTGTGATCTCGGCACCTCATTTCACTGTCGTTGGCTTAGAAACAGTACGTATATCAGTGCTTATTGAGCCGAAAACCTTCAGTGATTATAAAGGTTGTTTTGTTTTTTTAATCTAATCTACTCAATTTTCTCAAGATCAAAATGATAGAGTTTTTAGTGTATGAATCGCTTAGTGGAGATCGATAAAATCTTTTGACTAGTGTTTTATTTATTTATTTTCGTTATTAGTTCACGCTGATTATTTTAATATTGAAACTCCGAACGTACACTTTTATTTATTTATTTTTAACATTTGCCAAAATTAATACATTTCTTAACACTTCCAACATGGAATTTTTATTTATTTCGAAACTCAAATTTTGTAACAGAAGAAGAAAAACAAATTTAATTCGTCCTCGTATTTCGAGGTTTTACGTAAAAAAATCTTATGAACTACGCCGTCCGAGATAAGGAAAATCGTGTGTGAGGACCCTTCAAGTATGTTTTGTATCAATTACTATTAAGAGATAATAAACCATTGAGTAATAATTGGCGGTTTTTTTTTTTTTTTTTTTTTTTAATGTTTACAATGTAAACAGTAGAATAATTAATTTATATATTTTATTTTATTTAAAATGTTTTAAATATTGCAGCGGAATCGAACTTTTACCTGTTCTACCTGCAGCAAGGTTTTCAATTCACAGTTACAAGTGCTGGTGTCTACACTTCCTACAGGCTCCTGACGGGACTAGCAAGTAAGCGAGCCTAAATTTTAATAGATAGATAAATAAATGGGATAAATAAATAAATTTATTGAAATTGGTAAAATTTCACCTTTCAGGTTCGATGGCTTCTCCTCCGTTCTTCACAAAGGTGCTCAAGTGGTCTGACTTCAAAGTCGGTATCATAAGCGCCGTAGTCACTGCAATTTCCGCTGCTTCAATGGCTTTTGCAGCTACAACACTTCAACTAGCATTGTGTAAGTTATAATGCAAACTTAAATACATAAATTTGTGTTATTTGAATACCTCTCACCGATTCCTCAATTCTTTGCAGTCGCCTGGCTGGACTTTTTGAAGATATTTCTTTTCACAGTACCTAAATCCATCATCACGAAGTCGGTCGGAAGCGATGAAGTCGGTATGTATTAATAAATCACAAGCACACACACACACACACACTACAAAATAAAAAAAGATATAATGTGTCAATAATTGGACATATTTATTCGTTTAGGGATATTCATAAGCTTGTGCTACATTGGAGAGTGCCTGATGCCAACTGGGATTTTCTTTATTTATGATACCATCTTCTCAGCGGCATCCCAATCAATGCCTGGCTCGATATTTCTTGTGAGTACGGCTGTGGACATTGTTATTCTAATTGCATTCAGGTAATAAACTGAACGAATATAATATTTATTACTTATATTTAAAATAAAATATTTAATAAAAAACTACTAAAAGGTACAATTCGCTTCAAATAATAGTACATCAAGTAGTATCAGATCCAGTTTTTGTATAGTGATAATTAGTTATAATTTAATATATTTTAATCATGGGCTAACTCTCCTTTAAAATGATTAAATATTCTAATTAATTAATGTAGGAACATTATCTTCTTCAAAATAATATTAAAATAATTTACGAATTCTAAAAAAAATCACTATTTTTTGTCATATATTAAAATTCTATTTTTATAAATACCTTCCATATTTATATCAATATAGGTAATTTGTTTTAGTATATCTTCTTTTAAGTGGATGAGTGGCTAGCGCGCTAGTCTCTCATACTAAAAGTTGTGAGTTTGAATCCTAGAAATTAATTAATGGGGATCCACTCACAGCCTATCTTCCGAGGAAGTGTGACCCGTCAGCCAAATGGTGGCCACTCTCCATTGTAATCTCCCAGGAGATTACACCGCGACGTCTATACCCTACACGGCCAGTCGCGCCTCTGAAAAAAATAAATAAAATAAAGTATCATTTATCAACCTTGTGGAAATGAAGAAATAGTTCTGAAACGTCGGATGAGAAATTCAAAAAGATTGGTGCGGGCAACACACAATTTCACTTACCTCGACTGTTAAAATTTATTTAAAAACTATTAAATAAACTTCAATTTGAAAATATTCCAAGTTGATTTTAATAAAACTTCTATTCATTTTCATTGTAAGCATATGATTTAGATTAAATAATGTAGTTATATTATTTATCATTAAATTGTTAATCAGTAATAAGTTTATTTCCTATTCGTCACTTTCTATTACGTTTTACAACTTTGTGTATCAGATAATATTTTTCTAAAATCTTTTTCTTTCCAACGGTATATTATACGTCTATAATACTGTTCTTAATATAAAAACAAAACAAAAATTACACGAAAAATAGTATTTCTCTTTTAACCTTTAGTTGGTCATCAAATTCGTCCAACTAGTATATCTAGCCATCCTTCATAAATGTCATTAAGACTATACGGTTAATCTTTTGGAATATACCAAGTGAAAAGTAGTGTAGGGGGAGCCAGCGGCTGTGTGACAAGAACGCTAGTCTCGCACGTCAAAGGTTTTGAGTTCCAATCCTAGGTCCAGGCGGGACTTTTATTATAAGGATATAATTAAATGGGGATTCACTCACAGCATCCCCCCCCCGGTATGTGAGACCCGTTAGCGTACTGGTGGCATCTCACAAAAATAGACGTAGGGAGTGATGACCCTAGTCTATAAAATTTCATCGAGAAAAGTAGTGAGTATATTCTACCAGGAGATTACCACACGAGGCGAAGGGCTTACACAGCCTGTCGCACCAGAGAGAGAGTGAAAAAAAAAAAGTTTAGAGGAAAATATCGGTATTTAAGCCCTGTCAGACTAATTCAACCAGAATAAAACCTACATGATATTAAAAGTCCATTAAGTTTAATATCAATAAAGGGAGTTTAATCAAAATCGTTTGAGCCGTTTTTGAGAAAATCGTAAAAATGTGCAAAATACAAGTTATTAAGTGGCTCTTCCGGTTAGGCGATTTTGACAAAAAAAAGTTGCTGTAACATCTCGGGCTTAAATATGTAATTTCATTTCAGTACGATTTATCGTTTTTGCGCATGAGGTACCATCAATACACACACATGCAGACCTTTTTTCGGGACTTGGTTATTTGGACACAGGGGTCCGAGAAACCCTACTTATAGCCAACAAAAGCAATGTAGGAGTGATCAAAAAAATAAATAAATAAAATGTTGATTTTAGAACTATAGCGCTGTTTCAATATATTAAGAGTACATTTTTTGTATGTCTAAAAACTATATATAAATATATACTATGATTTTCAGTGTTTCACATGAAGTCTACAAACCTCCGGAAGCAGACACAAGCACATCTGAAGACGTCAACGAAATAGAAAGTTTAGAAAATTGCGAAATGATTAGGAGAAGTTCCATCACTAAGGAAATTACATAGCACTTTTTCATTTTTTAAATTATATTTATATAATGACCGATCTTTAGGAATCAATTGAAATGAATTAAATATCAAAGTATAACAACATGTTTATATTATAAATAGTATTATTTGAATTTCCTTTTTTATTTTTATATCATACGATTGTAAATATGTAAATAATCTAAGAAAACTTATGTTTGTAGTCATATTTTAATAGAGAAATAATATCAAAATTGTATTGCCTTAACGTCCGAAAACAAAAATAATTTCACGATCGCAATGTTTTCCCCTGTATATTTCATAAAGTTAAAAAAGTATTAAATAATTTTTATTTTTTGTTTCAAATGTATTATTTAGTGGTTATTGTATTTATCATTATATAATATAGTAAATTTAGAACTATGTCAAGATCTGATGTTTGAAATTAGAGGGAACTTTGACCTATTAGTTCATCATGTATATAACTATTCCCACTATCAATAAATAAAATATATAAGTATTTATTAATTTTTTTTAACTTTTTATTTAATAATTTTAAAATAACGAAAACAGAGTATAATGCAGTGTTTTAACTGCTGTAATGTGTCCTGAAATAGTTGTTGATAGTTCATAAGGACCATTGCTTATATACATACTCGTAGCTCCTACACGGTAGGTCCTATCACAAATTTTATAAAACAAAAAATATTCTCCACTAAACAACATGATAACTGACGTCATTTGTTTTGTTCTAGTAACACCGACAGACAAAGAGCGTGTCAAAAAAGTGGCAACATTAAAAAAATGCAGGGAAAACATGACTCTTTTTATTTAAAACAACATAGTTCCAAAACAGTATGTCCTAGCGAAAAATGATGTAAACAGAAACCAATTCAAATGTTTAATGCGAGCAACACCGAGGCATGCCCGTGTCAAACAATGTGGTGCACGCAGTATACAACTTTCACGTACCTCCATTTTTAAAATCAATTTAAGAATATTTAAAGACATTTAGAGATAAAAATAAATTGTTAAATATTTAATAAAATTGAATTTTAATTGATTTGTTTGTTTATTTATTTAACGTCACTTTATGCTACTATGGCTAATCGGACGATGCTACAGCGGGAGTCCTAAATTTTGCCTATCCAGGTTTTATTAGGATAGGGATCTTTAACGAGTACCTGACATCGCACAGGCTCGGGACCACCTTTTAACGTCCCCTCCGAAGGACGGCGTAACTAAGGATTTTTTACTCCCATTAAAAAATCCTAGGACCACCTGCGGGTGAATTTTAATTGAAACGTGGTTATATAAAATAATCTATTAAATTATTATCTACATCAATCAGTTTCTTTCATCGGTGTTTCGTTACTATCGATAACTTTTACAATTGTTTATATAAAATAATATTTTTTCTAAAATATTTAGCTTTCCAAGGGTATATAATACATCTATATTACTATTGTTATGATCTTCTCCATTATTGGTTATCAAATTCGCTCACTTGTATATTTAGCTGTTTTTCAGCAATGCTAATCAAATTATATGGTTAATTTTAAGAAACCTGCAATTTTTTTTTCAATACTTTAACAATTTTTATTGAGTAAAATTACAGTCTGTCCCAATTCGGACATTAATAGTAGTGGTGAAAGATATCATACATACTATATTCATACAATATTTACACAGTATAAAATTACAATAAAATATGTACACAATAATGAATCAATACAATAAAGTCAAGAAATCACTTATACCTATATACACATACACACACTCATACATACATCACATTGAGTGGAGAATCTAGCCAGTGCTAGAACTCCAATATATTTACAAAAGGTCGCGGGGCCACTGCCGTTTCAACCTTCTAGGTGGGTTGTATGGATGAGTGGAGCTGGATATGGATTGAGCTAGAGGATTAGGATGATGAATGAGGTTCTGGTGGAATTTGGAAAATTTGGATGGAATTAGGTCTGAAATAAATGGAACATTAAGGTCGTGGTGCAAGGTATAGTTGGAGACATAATAAGGAGCATTTACTATTGTACGGAGGACTTTGGATTGAAAGGATTGGATGCGTTTGATGTTAGTACGTTTAGCTGTACCCCACAGTTCAAGTCCGTAGGTCCAGATGGGCTTCAGTATTGTCTTGTAGATTAATAATTTGTTGTCAACTGTAAGTTCAGATTTTCTGTTGAGTAGTCGGTATAACTGTCCGAATCGTCGGTTGAGTTCTTGTCTTTTAAGTCTTGTATGTGGGTTCCAAGTCAATCTCTAAGATCAGCTGCAAAATTAAAGGTACTTTAGAGGAAGAAAATTTAAAACATCGGCATTTAAGTACTGTCAGACTATTTTAATCAGAATGAGACTTTGATGATATTATATTTCATTAAATTTTACATCGATATAGCGAGTTTAATATAAATCGTGTGATTCATTTTTGAGAAAATCGTAAAAAGGTGTACAATGCATTGTATAAAGTGGCTCTTTGGGTTAGCTGATTTTGATGAAAAAGTTTCTGTAACATCCCTGGTGTATAATTGTCTTAAATATGAAATTTCAGTTTCATAGGAGTTTTCGTTTTCGAGCTAGACCACACACAGACCTTTTCTCGTTATTTGGACTCAAAAGACCCTAAAACGTGTATGTCCATTGAAAATTGAAATTCGAAAATTTCCAGGATTGCATTACTTCCTCTTACTATATATTTTATATATAGACAAGTGAATGAAAAAATCACCAACACTAAATAAATGTAGCAGATGTGACTTTATTCATTCCAAGCAATAAAGCTCCTAAAAGGTAGGTCATAGCGACAAATGTTATATAACGAAAATATTATCTACTAAATTTATGACATTGGATTCTTCGTCAAATTTTCGAATCGAGCAGCACACAGTGCTAAAGCAGTGACGTAAAAAACAAGACCAAAGAAATTTAAAAAACTTATCTTAAATTACAAACCATCCAAAAGGCATATGCAAGTCAACATTTTCTACCATAAGGTAAAAATATTGTGTCTGTTTGTTTATTCGTTTAACGTCACTTTTATGCTGCTATGGCTAATCGGACGATGCTACAGTGGAAATCCTAAATTTTGCCTATCCAGGTTTTATTAGGATAGGGATCTTTAACGAGTACCAGACATCGCACAGGGTCTGGACCACCTTTTAACGTCCCCTCCGAAGGACGGCATAACTAAGGATTTTTTACTCCCATTAAAAAAATCCTAGGGCCACCCGCGGGTTTGAACCCGCGACCTTTGGCATAGAAAGCTGTTATGCTAACCACTACGCTATGGCCCCTAAAAATATAAAAAATATTGTTATTACCGCAGTAAAAACGCTGCAAATTATTACACAGTGGTTTATTATTTCTAAATAACAATATTATAATATAACTGATTATATGGCTGTTATATTAATTAAGCTAGGCTGTTAATTGATAGGCAATTAAGTAATATGAAAAGCACTAATTCGAAGCATCATAACATAACACTATCACTGATTTCAAAACGCAATATATAAGCTAGTTAACCAAATTCAATGATTCTTTTTTCATTTGGTCCAAAATTTAATTCTCTATCAAGTGACACTAATAGCAAAATTGGTATTTATTCATTTATTTATTAGGAGAAACTGATTTTTTTATTTATTCGTTATTCGGATTCCACGCATCTTGGAACGTAAGCTCTCAAATTTAGAGCAGAGGTAATTTTTTTTTTTTTTTTTTTTTTTTTTTTTTTGTGGTCGATTAAAAAGGTTGATTATTGAAAATAATAAACCAAAAGCATTTATACCGGACTGTGTTCATATTTCTTTTTCTTTTCTTTCGATTTACATTCTAATAATTCAAATAAAATTTCATGATTCCAGAAAACCTTACCTTTTATCTTTATCATCAATAATAACCGAGTTATCAGGGAATCACACCTCTAATAAGTTGTGGCTTGAACATATAAGATGACTTTTTTTTTTTTATTTATTTATTTTTTTTTTTTTTTGCATTTTGTTCATCGCGTTGTCTTGATCACGATTTTTTTTTTCTATTTTTCTCTATCTTCAATAATAACCGATTTTTGGTGTAATTACATCTAATATAATCTGTCACTTAATTATAAAGATGAATTTTTTTTATATTTTATTTATCGCGCTTTACTGATTCTAAAAATCTCCCAACCCCACAAAAATATATTAGAAGACCAGTACCTTGGTGGACTACAGAATGTCGTTTAGTGATTAAGGCACGAAATAGGACATTAAAGCAACTCAAAAGGCACCCTACCATGGAAAATCACTTGCTATTCCAAAAAGCTAGGGCTGTCGCAAAATGGACAATAAAACAAGCAAAGAAACATTCTTGGCAAACTTTTGTTTCATCCATAACTAGCTCGACCCCTTCATCATTACTATGGAATAAAATCAATCAGATATCTGGAAAACCTTTCCACGGTCTTCCATCTAAACTAAAGAATGGTACTGTTGAATTAACTGGTATTTCTGAAATTATTAATGGGTTCGGACTTTTCTTTTCCGATTCCTCCCGAGGTTTTTCTATCGATACTAACCTTATACATACCAGTCCTATTATGGAAAATCAAGTTATCTTAAATATCGAATCATATAATAAGGTATTTACAATAGATGAGCTTAATTTTGCACTAAAACACATGAACAGTACAAGCCCAGGCCCCGACAGAATCCATGTACATTTTATTAAAAATTTTCCAAATCAAACGTTGTTGTTGTTCCTAAATTTAATCAATAGACTGTGGCAAGACGGAAAATTTCCCAATAGCTGGAAGACAGCTGAAGTAATATTTATCCCTAAACCGAACAAAGACCCACAACAAATTGATAACTATCGTCCCATATCCTTAACTTCAGTACCGTGCAAAATTATGGAAAAAATGGTAAACCGAAGGTTAGTCTGGGAATTAGAGAAAAGAAAATTGTTATCCCCTAATCAATGCGGTTTTAGACCTTTAAGATCAACGCAGCATCAATTGATTAAATTCCATTTTGCAATAGAACAGTCATTTAAAATTAAACAGCACCTACTTTGTGTTTCTTTTGACATTGAAAAGGCATTCGACACTACGAGACAATCTCTCATAATTGAGAAACTAAAAGAATGGAGAATTAATGGCAATATGTTGCAATTTATTCAAAATTTTATGTCTAGGAGAAAATTTCAAGTAAGAATAGGAACATATATTTCAAAAAGTTTCAATCTTTTCAACGGAGTTCCTCAAGGTTCCGTACTTGGTCCTACTCTTTTTAATATTGCAATAAACGATATTGTAAATCTTATACACCCTCCGGTTCATGTCTCATTATTTGCTGATGATCTATTGATTTACATCTCTTGCACTGACTTGATTTTCGGGCAAACGGTGTTGCAAAACACAGTCGATAAACTTCAAGACTGGGCTTCGAAATCAGGATTCAAATTTTCTCCTTCTAAAACAGTTTCCTCACACTTTTGCCGTAAAACTAGCTGCAATCGGACACTGCAAATTATTCTTAATAATCATCTTATCAAACATGTTTCCTCATTTTCCTATCTAGGCATATTATTCGATAACAAGCTAACATGGAAACCCCACATAGATTTCCTTTTGTCTAAATTAAACAAAAAACAAAATCTACTAAAGAAGCTGTCTCACACTAATTTTGGAAGTGATAGGACAACACTCCTCATGATATATCGGACACTAATTCGGCCAATTCTCGACTACGGATCTCCCCTTTATGGCTGTGCCTCTCCTACCTTACTAAACAAATTGAATACATTTCATCATTCCATGGTACGGTTAGCGACAGGAGCATTCAGAACTAGCCCAACGGTAAGCCTGCTCTGTGACGCGGAGGAGTGGTCATTACCTTTACGAAGAGCTTACAATGTTCTCCAAGCTTCGGTTAGACTAAAAGTAACTCCAGGATTTGAGGGCATCAGTCCTGTGTCTCCCGCCCACCCTCCTCAGCACTTTGGCTCGATAATTCTTGATCCTTACAGTAAAGTAGAGATAGTCCACCCACACCCTCTTCCACCTTGACATCAATCTTCATCAAAATTTAACTTCTCACTGGTTAACCTATCCAAAAATCATAGAAATTCTTATGTAACACGTAGTTACTTCAAAGAATACACCGCGAGTTATAACAAAAATCAGTTAATATTCACAGACGGGTCAAAAACTGACAATGGTGTGGGTTGTTCTGTAGTAATTGGCACGGAAATTATTCGATACTCTTTACCAAATATTTTTACAATCTACTCAGCAGAGTTGTTTGCAATAAACTTGGCGTTAGAGTTGATATTATGTTTGAATAACTGTGATGAATTTTTAATATGTTCAGACTCCCTATCGGCCCTCAATAGCATCAGTAAAAATAAAATAAATAATAATTACATCTTATCAAACATTTTGACTCTTATTGAAACCATAAGAAAAAACAAAACTGTTAATTTCATGTGGATCCCAGGGCACGCAGGCATAGAGGGGAATGATATAGCGGATAATGCTGCTAAAGAGGCCTGTACCCTCTTTCCAGTTCCCCGAATTTCCATTCCCTTGCCCGACTTCAAGTCAAAAATAAGAAAGGAAACTAAGAAAGCTTGGGACCGGAATTGGCAAGAGGTAAAGGAAAGCAACTTGCTAAAATCAATTAGAGCCCACGCGACGCCCTGGAACCTCATCTCAGGCCAAAGAAGGGATCAATTATTGTTAACCAGACTGAGGATAGGACACACAAGGCTCACGCACAGTCATTTATTGGAAGGCACAACTCCACCAATATGTGAAAACTGTAAAGTAAAAGTCACAGCAAAACACATAATGGTTGACTGTATCAGATACCAAGAAGAAAGGAGAAAAAATGGAATCGACGGGCTCGAGCTACAACAACTACTAGGAGATGACAGGAAGTTCCACAATGCAGTTATGGAATATATCAAAAAGATTAATTTGTACAAAAAATTGTAATTAATACAACGAACGGTGCCTCTAACCTAATGTTGTGGTACACGGCACCTAAATGTAAAATAAATAAATAAATAAATAAAAATCTCTACACACTTTTCTCTATCAAAAAAGAAAAATTTCAATTTTTGGTTTATTTTCTTTTCTTTTTTCTCTTTTATATAATTATTCGCAGTTTTTTGGTTAGGCCGTGAGGTGTACGGCGGTCAGCGGACAAAGGGATTTTTTTTTTATTACGTATGCTCTCAAATTTTCAGCAGTGGTAATTTTTTTTTTTTTTTTTTGTTTGGTCCATTACAAAGGTTATTTATTGAAAATAATAAACCAAAAAACAATTCTACATTTTAATGCTAAAAGAATCAAATAAATTGGTTTAACAGAAATTAATGAGAATTCGCTTCCTTCCCGTAAAATATCATAAAATGGATATAGTACTATTTGAAATAAGCGTCTCAATTGTGAAGATTGTTAGTTATGAACTTGTTCAAATTTTTAAATATAAATAAATTTTATGAATAAAATAAAATGAAAAAAAGAATCTACACATTAAATAAATTTTATGATTCAGAGATATGTAAAATAATATAAGGGGTATAATTTAACAATTTCTAATACTTTTTTATAAAGTGCAAAAAAATCTTGTATACGTAATGCATATAATAAATAAACAAATAATTTTTTTCTTTTTTTTTCGACGAAACATTTTTAGAACATTCAAGTATCTTCAATGGCCTTATTTTTCCATTAGCAAAAGCAAACAATTTATGAGATTTAATTAAGTGCTTTGTTTTTTAATAAAATGCTAAATGTTTGGAAGTTTCTTACATAAGTTCATATGTTCTGGTACGAAATTAAATTAAAATAAATAATGAATAGACATGCTCTGCGTGATTATTAATAGGAAAAAGGTAATACGAATTATATGTGTTTTACAGGAAATCTGTAATAATAAAAATGTGTTTAGCGATCTGTTGAAATAATTGCTAGAGGTGACGAAAAGTGGTATTTTGATATATGAATTTTATACTAAAAATTTTGGATCCGTAAAAAACATAAAAAGGGGAACATTATCGTGATTATTGAAATTTGTCTCGAATGTTTTGATCATGCAAGTTTATACTGTTTAATAACTACAGATGGTTAAAACATTTTTTATAAATAATAACTGTAAGAATGAATAGGGGAAGGAATACCCGGAAATGTCCTTTAATATAATATGAAAATTCTGGTGCGCTCAGCACACGACTTTAATTTACATCCGTTGTTAAAATCAATTTAAGAATTTTTAAACACATTTAGAGATAAAAATGAATTGTTAAAGAATTAATAAAATTGAATTTCAAAAGAAATATGTGTTTTATTAAATAATCTATTATATTAGTGTTTATAACAATTAGTTAGTTTTATCGACTTTTCATCACTCTACATTAACCTTTTCGATTCCTTGTATTAGATAATATTTTTCTAAAACCTTCAGCTATCTAACGGATTATACATCTATATTTTTATTTTTGTATTAAAAAAACCAAAATTACGTAAAAAAACATCTTTGCACTTCTCTCCTACAGACTCTATTCTCTCCTATAATTTATCAATGCTAAAAATATGACGTGCTTAAGTTTTTGAAATCTACAAAATTAAACGTACTTTAGAGGAAGAAAATGTAAAATATCGGCATTTAAGCTCTGTAAAACATTTTCAATCACAATAAAACCTACATCATATTGAACTTTATTAAATTTTACATCCATGTAGCGAGTTTAATTAAAATGTTTTGAGCTGGTTTTGATAAAATTGTGAAAAGGTGCAAAATGCATTGTATAAAGTGGCTTTTCTGTTTCAGAGATTTTGATGAAAAAGTTGCTGGAACTTCTCGGGGGTATAGTTCTCTTAAATGTGAAATTTCAGTTTAGTACGGCTTTTAACTTTTGTGCTAGACTTACTACACACAGATATTTTTGCGTGACTTGGTCATTTGGAGGCAAGGGACCCTAAAACGTGTATTTCCGGTGAAAACTCAAATTCGAAAATTTTCACGATCGCAATACTTTCTCTTACTATATATTTCATATATAGGTAAGTGAAAGTAAAAAGGAAATATATGGTGTGAAATAACTTTTAAAAGAGTTCTTACTCCGATATAATTATATGAATAATTTTAACTTTTCTTGAGAATTTATGTAACATAGAAACAGTTGTTCTTAAAGAAAGTCTTGACAAAGACAAACAGTTCCCAGAAAAATTATTGCAAGAGTGATATTGAATGATAGAAAAAGTCTGGGACATAATTTTTCAAGTTCAATATTTTTTTTTTTCGTTAGGTTTATTAATGTTCGTAATAATGTTGCTACTTGCCAATTTCATCTAAATCTTCTAAAAAAAAAATTCCATTATTTTACTAATAAAAAAAATCTGTTTATTACTGATTTAATTTTTTAAAGTGATAAATTTCTTTTCTTTTCACAACTAGTATATTTGTGACGGAGTTGTGTTATCTTAAAAACTAATTTAAATCGTATGAAATGCATATCTGAGTAAACTTTGTTTATTATTGATATACACTTCTGATTCAATACTTCATGATGTCACCACACAGCTATTAAAAGGCGTCTTGCACTTTGCAATAAGAATGTCGATGCTTTATCTGTAATCTCTACAATACCGTCTGGTCGATTAAAAACCTCTTTCCACCTATGTTGTTTGCCACTTCATTTCTTAAGTGAAGTTAGCTTAATAATAAATTAAGGGGTATCGAAAAATCTAGAAGCAATTATTTAATTCAAGTTTCTTTAGACCAAATGAGCGATGTGGTCTTGTGGATTGATCACTATTTTAGTGCTACTACTACTTGATCACTGGTTTCGGGTTCGAATCCCGGCTGAGGCCCTGTTCTATGGAGACCATATAGGGCCTCCTTCTACCTTCTATAAAGTGGGTAACCTAAAATTGGGAAAAAATTGAGCGATTAAGTGAGATTTAGTCTGATCACCTCCTTGCACGGCCGTTGGCCTAGTAACAGCCCGAATCTCTATATGTAATGAAGTCAAATAAACTTCATGTGCTATAGAGAAGTGGTTCTTAACAGGTGGTCTAGGATTCCCTGGGGATCCGCAGACGATATCCCGGGGGTTCACCAGAAATCGTTGAGAAATAATTTTAAATTACTTTAAAATATTTGTGAAGCCTCGGTTTTTGATTCTACATGCACCACACAAACAAATTACTAGTTATCATAGATGAGTTGCTCCTTCTGCACAATCACAACCTTCAAATTGGTCATTTCTAACATAATGAGTTTAAAAGACAACTTCGCATAAAATAATGTGCGATAATTGATTTCTTTATCATTATTTGATTAAATACCTCTCGTATTAGTTCTAGTAATTCAGTGTTTCGCTGATTGAAGTAAACTCCTAGAGCCTGGTTCATTATTCTTCTTTTTCATTCCCCCTACATGGCTATTCCTGGTATACAGTTTCAGAAGCAATGGTATTTCGCCTGAAATCTACTTGATATTGGGTAGCTAACTAAAAATCTTAATACATACATATCTCATATTTAGGATTTATATTTTTAGAATTTGGGGGGTCCTTGTTTTGTTTTTGTTTTTTACACGATTCGGCTTACTAGGATTTTTTTTTTTTTTTGTTTTTGACGGATATATATTTATTTATTGAGATTTATTACAGTTTGTTTCATAATTAACAGTAGTAATAGCGATGTGATACACATTCATGCAATATATACAGAAAATAATGATAAAGTCAAATTACATAAAATCGGAAATAAATAAATTCAAGTATATACAAAAAAATAACAATTAATATAAACAAAAAAACAACAGACAAATCAAAACAACAACCTGTAGTAGAGATAAATACAAAGCAGGGAAATAAATAAACACCATACAAACAAACTTAACTATATACAATCTCCTAAGGGGACCACAGACTGGGCCTCTCCCTCCACAAGTGGGGGGAGAAGCCGAGTCCAAGAGATCCCAGTGCCTCTCTCTCAGCCCCATCACTGGTGTAAGCCAGTGAAGTCTGAGTTAGGGCGCAATAGCCACAAACATACAGAACATGAATGGAGGATCTGGCCAGTGTCAAAACTCCAGTATAAATGTTTGCAAAACATCGCGGGGCCACTGCTATTTCAATCTTCGAGGAGGATTGTAGGGATGGGTGTAGCTGGAGAGGGATTGAGCTAGAGGATTAGGATGATGAAGAAGGCTCTGATGGAATTTGGAATATTTGGATGGTATCAGGTCTAAAATAAATGGAATATTAAGGTCGTGGTGTAGGGTACAGTTGGTAACGTAATAAGGAGCATTAACTATTGTTCGAAGGACTTTGGATTGGAAGGATTGGATACGTTTGATGTTAGAATGTTTAGTTGTTCCCCATAGTTAAAGTCCGTAGGTCCATATAGGTTTCAGTACTGTCTTGTATATTAGTAATTTGTTGTCAACTGTAAGATGAGGTTTTCTGTTTAGTAGTCTGTATAACTGGCCGAATCTGCGGTTGAGTCTTGTATGTGTGTTCCACGTCAGTCTTTTGTCTAGTAAAAAGCCAAGGTACCGGACTGTGTCTGAGGAAGGAAGCGGTATGGAATTGAATTTAACTGTAGGGTAGAATTTGCGTCGAAGGGTGAAGGTGACGTGTGTGCATTTGTTTTCGTTCACCTTAATACGCCAAGCATTACACCAGTCTTCGACAAGGGAAAGGTGCCTTTGGAGATTTAGCGATGCTACTTCAGGATCGGAATTGGATGATAAAATGGCTGGGTCATCACCAAATGTTGCCAGAAAGGTATCGGTAGGGATATCGGCGGTGAAGAGGATGGGTCCCAAGACGCTGACTTGAGAAACACCGGCCTCAACAGTATAATGTTTGGAAAATTCGGAACCACAGCGAACTCGGAAGGAGCGGTATGATAAATAGGATCGGAGGATTAGGTATAAGGATTGAGGTAAATGGGTTTTGAGCTTAAAGAGCGATCGCGGGTGCCACACCCGGTCAAAGCTTGAGCTATGTCCAGAAAGGCACCCGAACAATACTCCTTGCACTCAAGGGCGGAGGAAATGTGGTCCACAACTCGGAGTCCTTGCTCAACTGTGGAATGTTGAGAACGAAATCCAAACTGATGTGGAGGAAAATTTTGATATTTGGCTAGGATTCGTTTTAGTAGGAGCTTTTCGAAAAGTTTTGAGAGGATCGGAAACTAGGATTATTAAAAAAGAAACCTTTACCTTTACATCCCATGAAGGGTCTTGGGCTCAGTACATATAGAGATTTGTACTGTTTCTAGGCCAACGGCCGTGCTATGAGGTGATTACGCCTTGATCACGCTCGACCGCCAGGTTTTTTTCCCCATTTGGGTATCCACTTTAAAGAGGCGGTGTCTGCCCCAGGAGGGTCTCCATTCCCTAGGGTCGCTTCTCCACTGAATTAGTAGAATAAATAATATTCTGTCATAGCCGGGAATCTAACCCAGGACCCGGAGAATAGTAGTAGTGCATAAAGCATAGGATAAACCACTAGACCACGCTGCTCCTCACTCCAGACAAGTCACATATTGGTTCGGACTGCCTGAGGATGAGATGAGAGTCTTTAGTACTCTTTTCCTTAGCCTTAACCATTCTCTCTCTCTTCTCCATATTTTTTTTTTTTTTTTTTTTTTTTCATATCCCCCCATACTTTTATGTCTGTAGATTTCATAATCAAAATTTTCTTAGAGGTGTTTCTAAAAAAAAGGTTCTTAGATTAAGTTATCGATTTTGACCTATGGTTTTGAATCGTTATGGTTCTTCTAAAAAAAAAATTAAAAAATTCTGATAATTAGTATAGTTTCCTTAAGATATCTAATGGGTATATAAGGAAAAAATGCAAACATCTAAAGGTGCATAAAAACTATAAAACAATCACTTGAGATGTGGGCCTCAGAGGTTTATTTATCGCCGATCTCATTTGCTAAGTGTTAGAGTGTGAGTGTAAAACAAGAACATTCATTATTATTTCCTCATGTTATGGGAAATTAATATTAATATGCGCGAATATGTTGCAATGTGTGGCTTGAATTACTCAACGAGGGATAATCCTGGACCATATGTGATTCTCAAATTAATTCAATTG
This sequence comes from Piezodorus guildinii, assembly GCA_023052935.1. Lineage (NCBI taxonomy): Eukaryota > Metazoa > Arthropoda > Insecta > Hemiptera > Pentatomidae > Piezodorus > Piezodorus guildinii. The sequence goes on from CM041297.1 coordinate 57,919,796, forward strand.
CTTAAACTTTAGCATTTATTCAACTATTGGGTTGATGCAAAATTAATGCAGGTTTCCTCTATTGCAATATCTTAATTCCAATTGTGTAAACAAAGCTAATCCTAACATTGATCATTATTATACCAAAACAAACCTTATCTAATACCCTCTCTTTCACCATGAATTTGTTTAGTAAAATCGTTTTGTTCAGTGTGTTCAAAGGTCTTGAATCGAAAATGTCAAAGTGCGATTTTCGTCAAATTTATTTTTACGAATTTAAATTAGGGCGCAGCGCTGCGCAAACGGCTCGTAATATTAATGAAGTGTGGGGTCAGGGGGCTATTAATGAGTGCACGGTGCAGCGTTGGTTCCAGAAGTTTCGCAGAGGAGATTTCGACCTCGAAGACAAGGAAGGTCGGGGCCGTCATCTTGCTCTGGACAACGACCAGCTGAGGTCAAAAGTGGAAGAAGACCCAACCAAAACCACACGAGAAATGGCGGCGGAACTCGGAACTCAAAAATTGCAACGTCTCTGCCCAGCATTGATGAATCGGAAGGGGCCGATCCTGCTCCACGATAACGTAAGACCACACGTTGCACAACCAACGCTTCGACGACTGCACGAGTTGGGCTACGAAGTTCTCCAACATCCGCCTTATTCACCTGACCTCTCTCCTACAGACTTCCACTTTTTCAGGCATCTGGACAACTTTTTGAGGGAGAAAAATTTTCAAAACCAGGACGACATTGAAAATTCTTTTCGTGATTTCATTGAGTCCAGGGATTCGGATTTTTTTTCTGGTGGAATAAGAAAGCTTATTGAACGTTGGCAAAAGTGCATTGATTCAGATGGAAATTATTTTGATTAAATATATATGGTTAAAGTAAAGATATGGCGTATTTATAATACCTTCTAAAAACCTGCATTAATTTTGCATCAACCCAATAGTTCATCATCACACAAACTTATCACTTAAACGACTTATTACAAAATCGAAAATCTTTCTAAATTACTGACATTCCGTAAAGATGTAATTTAAATAATTATAACATTTTATCCTCCAGTACTTATTATATAGAGGTATAATCTGTACGAGTTCCATCATTTTTCACTCAGTACCTTTTGAGATATTTCACTTAAAATATTATTGAACTTTGAAGTGGTCCTTTGAAAATTTGTATTAAAAAGAGGGACAATGCTTACACGATCGAAATTTCCACAAGTAGTGCAACAATAAGACTTTACAAGAAAAAAAATAAGCGCATGACTCCTTGCTAACCTCCCTTGTTATAGTCCCCTATAAGTTTCAGTCGAATTCAATTTTCGTAAAGTTTTAAAAACATTTCTTTGCGACTTACGTAATGTGCTTCAAAGGCCAAAACTGTATACTGTACTATTGTCAACAATCTAGTTTTTGTTTCGTTCTGAAATATGCAAAATTACAGGAGGTTTTTGTAATTTTTTTTTTTATTTATTATTATTTATTTAAAAAAATTTACAACTGTATTTATACAATACATCAAGTAAATGGGATAGATATGAGATTAAGACACATGATTGTCCTGTGAAGAAACTACCCATTGGTAGAACTCCAATGTCCAATTTACGGTAAGAGGTCTCTTGGCCATCTTCTTTTAAGTCGCCTCGGTGGATTGTCAGGAATAGATGTTGAGGAAAGGTCACGGATAAGCGGGTTTGAGTGGGCAGGAAGTTTGGAATGGAAGGATGTATATCTGGATCGGGCTAAGTCTTCAACCAATGGGATATTTAGGTCTTTATGGATAATTTTATTTGTAACAAAGTATGGAGCATTAAGGATTTTTCGAAGGATTTTGGATTGCAGGGATTGGATGCGAGAGGAGTTTGATGGTTTCGTGGACCCCCATAACTCAATGCCGTAGGTCCACATAGGCCTTATAATGGTTATATAAATGAGTCGTTTGTAGTAAATAGGAAGTTTTGAGCGTTTGTCGAGTAAGTGTTGTAGTAATCGGTATCTACGCGCAGTTTCCTGTCGTTTCAGTCTAGTATGAGGGTTCCATGTGAGGCGTTTGTCTAGGTTTAGTCCTAAGTACCGGATCTGTTCAACAGGAGTAAGTAAGTAAGTAAGTAAGATATTTTTGTAAATTAAAACAATTATATAATTTCGGTCACTGTCTTTCAATCTTATATCGGTCAAACTACATAAAATCACTTAGTTAGCCTTTCGTAACCTAAATATATTTTGCTTTCTTACCGATTCTCTGTGTTATTCTGTATTAAGTACTTTAAATATCTCCTGTTCTTATTAACTCCTAAAGCAACGACCTTCATAAATAAAATTGCATGTATTCACATCACTGTTTTTCATGTGAATTATTTGTGGCGCTAGGCAGTATTAAAAAAGACTTAGATGGAATCCATATCTTAATAAACTAAAAAAAAACAAGATTAAACGCCAGACAACTCAGGATTTTATCATCGTTTCTAAACCGCTTTTCTCAAATCTTATGCCTGATACATTTAAAGAAAATACATAGTTTATTAATAAAAAGAACCATTTTGTCACTTTTTGCCTCTATGTCAAGATAAATATTATACAGCTTGCCGAACTCTCTTTCGGAATCACCATATGGACAAAAATGGCCCATCCAGTGTTCAATTTTTGTTCGTTTGTTTATTTAACGTCACTTTATGCTACTGTGGCTAATCAGACGATGCTACTGTGGGAGTCCTAAATTTTGCCTAACCAGGTTTAATTATGATAAGGATCTTTAACGAGTACCTGACATCGCACAGGTTCGGGACCACCTTTAACTTCCCCTCCGAAGGACGGCATGACTAAGGAATTTTTACTCCCATTATAAAATCCTAGGGCCACCTGGGGGTTCGAACCTGGGACCTTGAGTATAGGAGGCTGTTATGCTAACCAACATGCTACAGGTAACCCCTAAATATTGTAATTTAATTATTAAATAATATTATATTTATATTTCATTATCGATTATTATATTATAAGCTTAAATGTATTAAATTTAAATGTGAAAAAACTTGTCAATACATTTAAAACCAATAATTATGTAATCGTTGATTTAGTTATATTTATCCAAATATGAGGCCACTTAAGTAACCATTACATTTATCAATCGAAAAAAAGAAAAGAAAAAAAAAAGCTTGTTACCTAACTAATAAATCGAGCAATAATACAATACTGGTTTTAACTGATGAGAAGAATAATATAGATTTGTGATTTCCCTTAGAGGATATAAGTGTCTTACGAATAGAAAATTGATTATTAAAAAAGTTAAGCAAAACTGTTATTATGATCTAATATTAAGCTTTATATGAAAATAAGTTTATTTCAATATCTTATGTAAAATACTATCAACAATTTAATTTACTTGGGATCGTAATTAAGAAAAAAATTTAGAACTGTTTAAAATTTTAGTTAGCTTTAAAAGCCGAAAATGTCATGATTATATGGGAAAAACAGAGATCTGTTAGTACAAGTTAACTATTGTGATCGTACAAAAGGACCACTAAATTCCCCGTTAAATGAAAATATTCTACGATTTTAATGGTTTATGAACCTAACAAAGATAGAGACCGACCTTACTCCTGCAGACATATTAGTCTCCTTGTATCCTCGAAAATATTTTTAAAATTATTCTACAAACGTATTATTAACATTCTAATAGACAACACTATACTTCCAAATTACACATTCGGTATTTATTTTACGAGATTTCACAAGTGGCCAGAAACCTCAGACTTTATACATGTTATGGAACCAATTACATAAAATAAAGTTACAAAATTTATTTATGCTGCACTTGAACTGATGAAATACGTCTCAGAGGCATTTTTTGATGTTACTAAGGCTTTTGATAGGGTCTGGTACCAGGGTAATCTTTTTAAATTAAAACAAGCCAATTTTTACAGGTGCTCCCCAAGATTATATCCAGACCCCACTCCTGTACTTATATACTCATACGTCTTACAGGAAATGGAAAACATCTTAACATCGACTTATAATAATAACGATAAATTTCATACTGTAAATTACAAAAAAACACACTCGAATGACTTACAAACGATTTAATGACAAAACAGAGGTTGGATGAGGAACCTCTTAGCCTAAAAAAAATGTTTTGTTGAATGTCAGGGCGATTCACCTCTGGGTGCTGTAACCCTCATGCCTGACTCTGCCATGCGAATGAAAGATAAATGAGTTATCTTCTTATTATTTTATACTTTTACAGGTGCAAATATAATAATTAAGATTGTCAGCCGTTTTTTAACACAAGTATTTAAAACTATATTATCTACATTCGACTTAGTATAGAAAATGTCTAATAAGCTGATATTGCTTTATTTCCAAAGTTAAGGAAGTATGTTTTGATCCTTGATATCACTTTAAATTATAAAATGAAGAGTTTTGATCAAGCAGGCAGGATGAAAAGAGGAAAATAATATAAAAAATTGACCCCTCTATTTAAAAAGATCCGTCATACTCCAGGTTGAGGAATGTAGAAGACCTTTGGTTGGAAGATCTCAGAGTTACTGGAAGCTCTTCATAATGATTTTAGCTTAGTGTTTTAAGGACATAGAAGGTATAAAAAGTCGGATTATTGAAGAGAAACAGGTATATATTTTAGTTTTAAAAAAATAATGGGATGATGAGGTAGATTCATGGAGCTAGATCCTTAGAAGGTGTTTAGGAGAGGTAATGTAATAATTTAATCGACATTATTCTCTTAAACCAAGATGTCACTCGTTTTCTCAAGTTGCGGAGAATCAGCTAGACACGTGGGGGTAAGTCATGGTCTGATGCCGAAAAAAAATCCATGAACAAATACTAGGAACTAGCAAAGCAAGGTTACGTTAACGATGCTCGATGCAGAGGACGACCTCAAGATGAGAGGGAGCAGAACTAAGGTTCTTCATCGCAATTTAACTGATAGAGCATGAAAAACGATCGATCTAAAGCTATTGTTGAGGACTCAAACATTAATCGTGACGAAATGCCCTAGTTTCTGCCTAGGTGATAGCTTTACTGTTTGAACCATATGTTTGGAAATAATCAGCTGAGATAGACAGGTGTTAATTACTATATACTCAGATAGAGGGTTCTTTAACTCTTGCTGGTCCTTCGGATGGCCTCCACTTTAAGTCAACTGAATTTCACACCGACATAGGGAGTTTTTGATAAAACCGTAAAAACTCGCTACATCTCAGATATATACTCTCTTAAAACATCAAATTACAGTTGCTTACAAACTTCATGTGTAAAAACGAAAGTAGCTCAGATTCATCACGAATGTATTCAGTTATTGAATAGCACTTTTGGTTATACATATCATATTACTTGAAATATTTAACTTTTAATGAAGGATAGTTAAAAAAGAAATACAGATTATACCTTAGGCTACTATCATAAAATCAATAGCTACTTCATTAAATCACATCATTATTTCTATTAAATTCTGTTCAATTAAACATATTCACTGTTTGCTTCCTGTTACAAAAAAAAAAAAAAAAAAAATGCTTTGTTTAATCAAAAGTATAACAAAACAAAACAGTACGGCCCAACTGTGTTGGGTTGCTATCACACACAGCGTACTTATCAATCTAAAGACATGTTATGCTGTGATAGTCAGTTGAAATGTTATAAATTTACCTAACATTTATTTTTCTTTATCAATAGCTTTTTATGTTATACGTTATAATATGTATTATAGTTTACAATTTTAAGCACAATCCACGCGAAATATTGAAAATGCACACATAAATGACCAACTGTATCAAAACATATTAATGACAAAATTTAAGTAAAAATATGTCCCGGATATATAAAAAAGGAATTTAAATTAAAGTAAAACATAAATATAAATAAATAAATAAGATTAGATAGAAATCTTAACCCAACTAATATCTATATAGGTGATGATGAATAATCCTCAGACAGCCCAATATTATTTTCTCAGCCACCATTGACTATTCACTATTACCAACACCGAGTTCTTCCAAAAGGCTTCTAGTTCTGCTGAGGATAGTTCCGAACCAGAGGCCTCTCACGGTGAATCTCACTCTCCGATATATATAATTATTATTTTACGGAAGGCAACCGGCACAGACAAGCTCCATAATTATTGGCTGAAAAAATTTACATGTGTCCATCCACTACTCGCTACTTGCTTTCAACGTTTTTTAGAAAACAAAGTCCAAATTCCTGAAGAGATTTGTACCGGTCGTACCTACTTAATCCCAAAAGGGGAAAAGCAGAAATTCGAACCAAAAGATTTCAGACCAATTGTATGCCTGAATGGAACTTACAAGCTGCTAAAATCAGTTATTAATAACAAGTTAAAAACTCATTTAAATTATTACAATTTAATGGCTAACGAACAGTTAGGGACGAGAGATACCGCGAAGGGATGCAAGGAATTGTTTGTCATTGATAGCTTCATAGCTTTACAGGTAAAGAACAAGAAGCTCAAAATTTCCATAGCCTGGATAGACTACCAGATTCATAATATGATTCAGTCCCCCACGATTAACTCTTGGAAAGTCTAAATATTTATAAAATGGACAAAACTATAATAGAACTGCTATAGTGGAATGAACTTGTGGAAGGCGTCTCTAACAATGCCTGGTAGCAAAGTACAACTATGCAACGAAAAAATACCTATTACTAGAGGCATATTTCAGGGTGACTCTTTAAGTCCGCTTTGGTTTTGTTTGTCTATCAACCCTTTAAGTGGAATATTGAACTCATCAGGCAAAGGTTATCATCTCGGACAGGACACTATTGTTTCCCCATTCCCTTTACATGGATGATATTAAATTATACGCCAAGATGAGAACGACCTACAAAGTCTTCTTCCAGTTGTAAGAACCATCAGTGAAGATATTTATATGAAGATGGGACTGGATAAATGTGCAGTACTTCATATTCATAAAGGAAAGTTAAAAGAATCTAGTAATATGGAGTTAACTAATAACGCAGTAATTAACAGTTTGAACGAAAATAACTCTTACAAATAACTTGGAATTCATCAACTTTTGGAGTACTATTATTATTGTTTCGTGTTCCCGAAAAGAGAAATCAATGTCACTGCTCTGCCATCTAGTGGCCATAGGGAGAATGAGAGCGCCCCTAGCGGCCGAGAATGAAACTGAAGTTGCAGGTCCTGGCTGGTTGTGCCAGACAGCCTCTCTAGTTTTTTTTGTTCCTCCTGTAGAACCACCCTTTACCATGGAGTAGAGAATTTAGAAGACCCCCTGGCCAAAGGGGAGGAGGAGAGAAGAACCGACTCATCTTCCAGAGCATTTTCACCATCTCAGAGATCACCACTTAAGTTATTACTGGTTATAATTTACAATAGCACTTATAACTTTACTAACCCAGTCCTAATGAACATCTGGCCATTAAGTTAAATATGTACCGATTTTATTTATAATATAATTAATTTTATCCCCATAATGTGTTTATTTTATCTTAGCCCAGCCTTATTTCATTTAGTTATATTTTTCATACAGTCCACTTACATATTACTAAAGGAGTGATCATCTTGACATTTAGTTGGAGGTGATTACTTTAAACAATTATAATAGCGCTGTAAAAATATTCTTTTTTATTAGTTTATCTCTGGAGTTACCTAACTATTACGACCAAGACGAAGATCGACATACCACAGAAATAATTCAATAGAAGTATGGCCTATAGACGTAAGATGGTATGTAAGCCCTGTGATTCTTGCATAATTATTTGCAATTTGTTACATATAAGCTGGACCAAAAATCATTGTCCTGTTCCAATACCCTGTCCCACATTAGCCATCTTCCATCACCCTTTTATTACAGGTTTAACAACAAATAAGAATATTTCTTTTAATCAACTAATTATTACCTAAAGAATTTTACCATAGTTGAGATTTTATGCAGTGCAACCCAAAAAACTATGAATCCTATTAACTAAGGAAATATTGGAAGAATTTGTACATGACCCCTCAGCCGTTTAAGGAAATCCTACCAGAAATATATTTACAGATTTGGAGTAAATACAGGTAAATCATTTTTGTTTGTTTATTTTTTTTTTAAAGGATTGAAGATTGAGTCTGCGCTATTTCCTTATCCCACTAAAGAATGTCGTTTCATTATATAATACAACGATTTTTATTTATAATTCTTTAAATATGTTTTATCAGTTATCCAATGTAAAAAGACAACACAAACACAAACGGATTTGTACCTGATTGATGAGCTTAAAGATAGCTTCAACAAACATGAGGGGTTGAAATTTTTACTGAAGGTGACACATTCAACGCTACAATTTTATTAATCCGTCTGGCTGAAAACCCGGATAAAAGTGTAAAAAAATATGAGGATATACAGCTTAGAAAATATCTCAAGGGAACAAAAAAAAAAAAAAAAAAAAAAAAAAAACACTCATAATTTATCATCATTAAGAGTTCATAAGCCTTTATGAACATAAATTATGTGAAGAGAAGTAAACAATTATAGTTCACCTCTAGTACGTGTATAACAATGATGGATAGTTCACTCCGCGAAATCTATACTTTTTGTATTAGAAATGTTTTTATCGTGCAGGATTAAAAAAACTATTAGGAATGCATGTCTTGAGACAAATCATTTGAATGATCTCTATCCAGGGGCGGAATTAAAAAATACGGTGCGGGCAACACACGACTTTCACTTACCTCGACTGTTAAAAACAATTTAAAAACTATTAAATATACTTCAATTTGAAAAATATTCTAAGTCGATTTTAATAAAACGTGTATTCATTTTCGTTGAAATTATATGATTTAGATTAAATAATAAAACTGTATTAATTTTCTAATTAGTAATATGTTTATTCCCTATATGTAACTGTATATTACCTTTTACAAATTTATAATATTTTTTCTAAAATGTTTCTCTTTCCAACGGTATATAATACGTCTCTATTACTGTTCTTAATATTAAAAAAAAAAAAATACAAAGAAATAGTTTTTCTCTTTTAATCTTTAGTTGGTCATAAAATCCGTCCAACTTGTATATTTAGCCGTCCTTCATCAAGGTCATTAAGATGATATGGTTAATCTTTTGGAATGTACAAAATTAAAGGTATTGCCTAAAATGCCTGAAGACCCGCGCCCACATTCTATTCCGATGCAGGAAATATGGGAAGAAAAGAGAAGCGATGGTACCCACAGAAACAGAAGTCATGTTTTTACAACAGTTAGGTAAAAAATTTTTTTTTAAGATCAAGCAGTTCTTTATTAACACTCAGTCCAAAATATAGAAGAAAAAAAATCATTTCACAGAATTTATTTTAATGTTAATAGTGTTAATATTTTATTTTTTCTATTTCTTTTGAGTAACCTTCCTCTCTCATTTACATTCTTTTATATTATTCTCTATCTACTTAATTTATTGATACTTTCTTTATTACTTTTGGTTTCGTAACCTAAGTTTTTATTAAACTGTGGCAAACACGTATTGACAGGATTTGGTGTCGTCTTGACGGTCACTTGTACATAAAAAAAAAAAAAAAAAAAAAAAAAAAAAAAAAAAAAAAAAAAAAAAAAAAAAAAAAAAAAAAAAAAAAAAAAGGTAGTTTAGAAGAAAAAAATTTAAAATATCGGCATTAAAGCCGATGTCAGACTATTTCAATCAGAATAAAACCTTCATGATGTAGACTTTAATGGGCTTTAAATTGAATTCTAGATCAATATAAGGAGTTTAATCAAAGACCTTGGAGCCGTTTTTGAGAAAATCGTAAAAAGGTGCAAAATGCATGGTATAAAGTGGCTCTTTTCATGAAAAATTTGCTGTAACATCTCGGGCGTATAGTTTTCTTAAATATGTAATTTCATTTTCGTATGACTTTTCGTTTTTGCGCTAGACTTACCACACACACCTTTTTTAGGAAACCCTAAAACGTGTATTTACATCGAAAACTGGGATTCGAAAATATTCACGATCGCAATACTTTCCCTTACTATGTATTTAATATACAGGTAAGTGAAAGTAAAAAGCATGCATGAGTAATTTTTCTTAACAAAATCGACTTAACTGCTGTAAGCTTATAAAAGTCCAGCTGGGACTGGGATTCGAACTCACAACCAGTAGCATGAGAAACTAGCGCGCTAGTCTTAAATTTCTTGTTATAGGATCGACTTAATATCGTTTCCATTATATAATAGCAACTAACACTGACAAAATATATTATTTCTATAAACTGTCTTACAACAGGGAATAGTTAAAAATAAAATTATAATGGAAGTAATAATTTTAATGTATCGTTTTTGCAAAATAGTAAACGTTCCCATAGCCTAAGAACCAAACACATCCGCAATACCAATAAACTCATCATTCTTATTATGATTAATAATCAACTGTTCTTAGATTATGATACTTTTGACTGCAATTGTTGAAAACGGATATGCTTTCAATCACTTTTTTTATGCTTAAAGAAGAGAAGAAAAACAATGTATTTTACCAATCGAATTTATTATCAACACTTATATTAAAAGGCGGCAAATCGGAAGATTTTCTTAAGTAGTTATGAAATCCATTAGCTGAATTTTCTTTTTTTATTACTGATCAAATAAATATGTGAAAAATTACACGTGTAGATTGAAGGATGAATTTATCAAAACCGAAGATTTAGAAACATGTAAAGAGTTAAAATATTTACCTGTATTTCCGGAAAACTACATGAGATACTCGATTATTACTTATTTTTATTTTATTTACCCGTTTATTATTAGTTTAGTTTTATAATCGATTACAGTTTGACACGTACTATAGATCCTTCTTCCGAACTATTATATATTAACTTAAACGTTAATCCTAAATACTAACATACATAAAGAAAATCCCAAACGGGTCTCAACGATTTTGAAGAAATTTTCTAACTTGAAACTAGACATTAATTGATAAGCATCTGCAAAGTATTTGGGGCCAAAGCTTCCCATTATGCGAGTAAAAAAATCGGAAAGTTTGTCCCTGGAAAAAAAAATTAAATATCTCTGGATCTAATGAAGGTAGCCAATAATTTTGGTGTCAAAAAGCGGAGTAATGAAAAAAATAAGCTATTATATTTACGTTTTATGCTTGGTTATAGAATTATATATATATATATATATATATGCTAAATCCTACAAAAACTCAGGCCATTCTAATTAGTTCCAATTCCCCCCTCAGATCCTATACCACATTTCCGAGTCTCACCTTAAATGAACATCCAATCACCTTCACTTCCTCTGTCAAAAACCTGGGTATTACCATTGACCAAACTCTTTCCTGGAAACCCCATATTGCCCAAATTTCCCGAAGAACAATAAGTACCCTCAAATATTTCCATCGCTCCAGCCATCTTCTTCCACTATCCACCCGTATCCTCCTTGTATCCGCACTTATTTTCCCCCACTTTGACTATTGCTGCTTAGTATATGGTGGCCTCTCGACTGTGCTTGAGGACAGGCTTAAACGAATCATGAACATATTTTTAAGATTTGTCCTCAGTACTCCGAAGAGGTCTCATGTGACCCATTTTTACGGTGAGTTAAAGTGGCTCCTCCCCCCAATCCGCAGACAATATTTCCTAGGATCATACCTTTACCAAATCATTAACTCTCAACACCCTCCATACATCCATAGTCTCCTACAATTTAAATCCTCAGTCCACTCACTTGAAACAAGATCGCGCCATTCCGACCTTTATTTGCCTATCCATAGGACTAAAACATTTGATCGTTCCTTCCTTGTCCGCTCCTCTAATTTCTGGAATTCTCTACCTACTCATATCCGCCATGCTGCTTCCCTCTCCTCATTCAAATCCCAACTTTTCCAATACCTTTTATTATCCCAAAATGACGCTCAGAAACTGTAACATTTTTATTTCTGAAATCACACTTTAAATGAAGAATAATTTTGTTCATTGTCTATATTTAAATGCTGTTATCTACTAATTAATTTTTAATTTCGTTCAACAAAATACTTTCTAAGAATTGTTTTTATTTTAATTTTATCATTGTATTTATTTTTTGGATATATGTGTGTATATGCGTTTATGATATGCACACATATATTAACCCATAATTGTAATTATTTATTGATTATGTTCCTTCTGTCTATTGGCCAGACATGTATATTTCCATATACTGTACAAACCTGTTATTCTTAGGGGACCTAGTCCCAGAATAAAATTTTTTTTCTATTCTATTCTATTCTATATATATATATATATATATATATATATATATATATATATATATATATATCACATGAGATATTCTAAGGAAATATAGTCCCTTTATCTATCTATCTATATATATATATATATATATATATATATATATAAGATAAGATAAAATAAGCCTTTATTTACAAATATTTACAATTTTTAATGGTACATAAAGTTTATATATATTTTTATTTATTTTAAAACACTTTTAATAATTGATGTAAGTAAAAAGAAACAATGTGACCAAATAGTGTATACAACTTTTTAAGTAAAATTAACTAACATCTTTTTAAATTTACTAATAAAATTGCAAAAAAAAAACTTGATTAAATAAAAAATTTTATGTTTAGATAAATAAAAATAAAATGGTTTTCTACTAATGTGTAGGCCTCTCCTGAAGGAGGAATAGTCTTGATCGGTGACCAGCCGTACCTTCTGGGTTATGAGTTCGCCGCTGGTTTTTAAATATCTTGGCATTTTAATTCCCAATATTTTCGATCTTCTGTTTTCCTATGCCAAGATATTCCTTCTTGTTTCTTAATTTCGTCCGACCATCTTTTGAGTTGCCCTCCTTGCTTACGTTTCTTTCCGAGAGGTGTCCATTCGGTAATTGCCTTGCTCCACCTGGGATCCTTTATTCGCATTAAATGCCCAGCCCATTCCCATTTCAGCTTCCTTATACAACCCACAGCATCCCTCACCAATGTGGTCTCTCTCAGAGTCGTATTTTTTATTTTATGCTTTAAATTCACATTTGTCATACTCCTCTCCATTCTTCTTTGCCAAACGTTAATTCTTCTTTCCTGAGATTTAGTGAGGGACCATGTCTGGCTTCCATAAGTCAAAGTTGGGAGAATGCAGGTATTGAATACTAACCTTTTCCATTTCATTTCGGTGGAGCTTTTCATTAAGTTTTTGAAGACCCAAAATTTTTTCCAGCAAGAGGCAATCCGTTTTTGAATTTCTTTGGAAAGGCGGTTATCGAATGAAATGGTCTGTCCTATATATATATATATATATATATATATATATATATATATATATATATATATATATATAAGGAGAGCCCGTGGCTCAGTGGCTAGCTAGTCTCTCATGCTAGAGGTCCTGAGGTCGAGTCCCACCCAGTCCCGCGGGGCTTTTAGAAGGATAAAATTAAATAGGGATTCACTCTATATATACATTACTTAGCCGATTTCGCTAAGACATAAGACATCGCCTGTCGGGTCAGCAAGTAAGTTATAAAATAAAACGAAATTTTTATGAAAAAAATGTAATAAACGTTTTTTTAAGAGGGAGGAATCTTAATCTGAGTTTTTAAGAAACCTTAAAAGTAGTTTTAACGAGATCATTTATATTTTTAGGGTTATAACAAGCATAAAACATTTTAATAGCTTATTTTTTTTCATTATTTCGCTTAAAATAAGGTAATTTTGAACCTAATTTCTTTTTTCTACCTTCGCTAGAACCAGTGGATATTAAATAAAATCTGTTTTCCGCACACAAACTTTCCGATGTTTTTACACAATACCTGGGGAGTGTTTGTCCCTAATGTTTTGCCAAGTCTAATCTTTTAATGTATAGTTTCACCAACAAAAATTCATAAAAATCAGCGGGAAACATTTGTATGTATTTTATACATTTGAATGTATGGTTCCATCAACAAACATTCGTAAGAATAGATGGGATACATTTGGAATCCTTTCTTTGTTAGTTAATACGTTTAGTTAGGTTTAAGCGGCGTGGTCAAGCGGATAGAGTACAAATCTACTGTTCTTTGGGTCTTGGGTTCGAAATCCCGACTGAGACAGAATATTATTTATTGGCAACCCTCATCCATGGAGATAATTGAGGGGCAGACCTAACCTCTTTAAAGTGGATACCCAAATTAGGGAAAATACCTGGCGGCTGAGCGTGATCAAGGCCTAATCACCTCATTGCACGACCGTTGGCCTAGAAACAGTACGAATCACTATATCTACTGAACCCAAGATCCTTCATGCATTGTTAAGGTACAGGTGTTTTTTTTTTAGGTTTTAGGTTTGTACATTATATCACGGCAAGTATTTAAAAAAAATTCTTATCTTATGACAGAATAGTTACTAATGCAAAACTATAAAAATGAAAACGACTTTTGGTGAGATAAAGTAGTTAGTCACTAATTTTATTGACAGCTATGTTAGTACACTAGCAGAAGGTTAGCGAACTATTGAAGTTCCTCGAAGAATTTTAATGAAATTAATAATAGTTAGGTTTAATCTGCCAAATTAAATCTGGTTTCTTTTCATGCAAACCTATTTGATTCTTAACACCGAAATATAAGGAAAGTATTGGAATAGGGCTAAAATTTCAATTTCAATAGTGTTTTCAATTCGTTAAGTAGTTATTTTATCAAATTTATCATTTAATTCTTAGAAATAATTATAAATTTATAATCGTTAGGGTTGTCATTTGTACGAGGCTATACCCCCACTTTTTCTATTGGTACGAGTTATAATAATTATTTATTTATGTTAAAAAAAAAAAAAATGTATGGCTCAAGCCGATCTGGAAATAAAGAAATTAAAAAAAAAAAAAATCGATAAGTATCAAGAAAAACTACTGCAAAAAGTCAGCGTGCGTTCAAAGATAGATATTTTCACTAAATTTTTGTTTTATGTATTGGGTTGTTTCACTTGAAATGTCCATTTTTATAGTTTCTGAAATACATAAAGGAATTTGCAGGTCTCTGTTGTTTTCTTCTGAATGTTTACATATTTAAAGTAAACAGTTACTAATCCTCTACCTTTGTATTATAAACATTAGCTTCCCAATCAATTGCCCACTTTTTAGTATACCTCCAAATATGAAGATGGAAACACGCGATTTTCGAGTAATAGTTTTGTACGAGTTTAAACTCGGCCATTCAGCAGATGAGGCCACTAGAAATATTTGCATGGCGTTTAGGGAAGGGAGTGTTAATGAACGGGCCATTCGCCTTTGGTTTGCTAAGTTTTCAGCTGGGGATACCCACTTGGAAAGCTTGCCCCGAGGAAGACCTCCGTCCGTAATAGACAACGATGTCCTCTAACATACAGTAGAAGGAAACCCCTATCAAGCAGTTAAAGGACTCTCAGCACAACAAAATGCAAGTGCATCTACCGTTCCCAGACATTTAAAGTGTATTGGGAAAGTAAAAAACCTCGATACATGGGTACCTCATGATCTCACTGAGCGGCATGTTTCAAAACATACCGTGCAAAAATTGAAAGAACTGGGTTACGAAGTTCTTCCGCACCCACCATATTCTCCCGACTTGTCTCCAACAGATTACCACCTGTTCAAGAATTTAGACAAGTTCGTCAAAGGAAACCTTTTTGAAAATAATGATCAAGTGAAAAGTGCGTTTTCAGATTTTGTTTCACTTCAAAGCTCAGAGTTTTTGAGTTCGAGGATAAAAAAATTGGTGTCACGTTGGGAAAAAATTGTAGAAAAAGAATGTAAATACTTTGAATAAAATTATCTTGTTTTCATATCGTATTTGTAATAAAAATCCTTACCTTGAAAACGGACATTTCATGTGACACAACCCAATAGTAAAGGCCACCTTAATATATGTATCCAATTGGGAACCTATTGCATGATAACAAAAATAATGTTTTTTAAGGAATATTCATAAAAGGAAAAGTGATGAATCATACCCTTGGTATTTATTTATTTATTAGGAGAAACGGATTTTTTTGTATTCGTTATTCGGATTCTACGCATCTTGAAACGTAAGATCTCAAATTTTGAGGAGGGGTTAATTTTTTTTGGTCGATTACAAAGGATTATACGCATTTAGACAGACCTACGTTACTAGTTCATTTTCTTTTCTTTCGATTTTCATTCAAATAATTCAAATAAATTACATGATTCCACAAAACCATACATTTTATCTTTATCAACAATAATAACCGAGTTATCGAGTTAATTAAACAATGTTGAATTTTTTCTCTTGCTTCGAAAATAACGTAGTTACAAGCGTATGTACAATATAAGCGAGATTTCAATTTTTTTCATTTTTCCCTAACTTTTTTATTTATTTTTCATCGCGCATTGCTGATTCTAAAACTCTATACATACTTTTATCTATCGTCAAAAATAACTGAGTAATGAGCGTATTTATGTGTAAAATTTCAATTTTCATTTTTCCCTTTTATAAAATTATTCGCGTTTTTTTGGTTAAAAAAGATTAATAAATTTGTTTTTCCATCTTCAAAAATAACTGAGTTATGGAATAAAATCACATTTAATCGGCCGCCATTTTAAAACTAAACAGCTAATTTCAAAAAAATTGGTCCAGAAGTTTCGGAGGGATTATTATTTTATTTTTTTTTTTTTTGGTCGATTACAAAGGTCCATTAAAAATAATAAACCAAAAGTATTGGCAAAACATGACTTTTTAAATTAAAATAGTATAGTCGCTATCAGGTCCTGTCGACAAATGTATACGGAAATAACTATATTTTCAAATAGCTCGCAACGCTAACACGGACACAGAGCTTGTCAATAAAGCCGCAACACTAAAATTTTATAATATTTTCATTCGAACCAATATAGCTCCTAAAATGTAGGTCCGACATTCGTGACCTCGCCAACATTAATTTAGAGGAAAGAACACCCGGAAAATACCTCGAGTGTTAATAAAAGTTAATAGCATGAACTATTGACTATGCCCCGATAACCTATCAACAATACTAATTGATAATGACTGAAGCAAACTCAACTTTATTAATATGAAACCCTCTATTACCTCTTAACATCAGCTGTCATATCCAATTCAAGAAATGATTTAGCGTGGTTGATCGAAATTCCTCTCCAAATTAATTACGCGCTGTTTTCCTCACCTGGTTCTCTGAGCCCAATTCCATGATCGCTCGATAACACATGCCACATTTTGGTCGTAAATGTATCGCAGTCAAAAAAACAATTAGTGACGATATAACTGTTAAAAGACAGAAATGATAATGCACTTTGGAGTATCCGGCAAACAATTTTATATGCTTTATATAAAACCAAATGTGTTTGGTGGAACTAAACGAGGATTCCAAATCTGTCTTACCAATTTTGATGAAATTTATTCAGGTAAAACTAGACATTAAATCATTAGACGCTGCACAATATTAGGGCCTACGCTCCCCAGGAGTTGCGTAAAAATATCGAAATGTTTCCGTGCCAAAAACACATTTCATTTAATATATTTGGTTGTACTGAAGATAAAAAAAAATAAGTTTGGTCTCAAAATCACCATATTTAAAAGTGGAATAATTAATAAAATAAGCCATTAAAATATTTAAGTTTTATGATTGGTAATAACCATAAATATAAATAACCTTGTAATAATCAAAACAGTACTTTTAATAAGGTTTCTTAAAAACTGTGTTACTCACTCCTAAAAAGGAATCAGTCTGAGTTAACAGTTTGTACAACGATTATTTGTACAACGATAATACAACGATTATTAATAGCTAAAACGTATTGTTATACGTTTGACATATCAAGATCTGGCATTAAATTAACATGGATATGGAAATACCCGTGGTACGCGCCGTCCCATGGGACAGTCTAGTGCGGGCCACAGGTGGTACGTGCCGGCGTGAACGTGTAAATTGAATCGATGGAGGTGAACTTAAAATCAATTTGATGACAGTTCGGGATAAAATGGTTGTTCTCTAAACGATGTCTGCTATGGCTATTTATTCCGGCAAGCTTCGCATAGCATTGATTTCATGGTTCTGACGTTTTCGTTGTTCTAAGCGTTGGTAACAGGATGCAGTGTTCCCAGGCTCAAGTTTTGTTTGATAACATTACTTAGATCTTTTGACTTAATACTTGTACAATACTTTCTATTTATTATTAAAATCAAGTATTACTTTGCCACTGATATTAATGTTTAAATTCTTTAATTTGAAAAAAATTACCCCTTTAAGTTACACTCTTAACACTTTACTCTTATTTCACTGTAGGTTTTGAAATTCAATTTACAACAGGCTCTGCTGATTAGTTCCAAAGCGTGTTTTTGCTTTAAAAATTATTTTACAATGGCCCATGTACCATTTGTACTCAAGGCGAATCAATTTAAAGTGTTCTTGAACATTTTTTTTGGAGTGATTGTTCTATAAGCCAGTGCCGATTGGCCAAGACTAGATGTTTCGAATTCCTCCACGGCGAAAATCCTTTAGCAATCCTTGTAATCTAGGGATCTCGCTACAGGCATACCGGAACAAATCATTTGGAAACGAAGACAGCCGCGTAAAGATTTCACGCGTGACTCCTAAAGATTATTATGTTACTATAAAAAAAAATGTGAATCGATGAAAGGAGCCTATGTGAATATTTTTTTTTCTTTAACAATAAAATATTTATGCTATGGGTTTGAAAATTATTACTATACACATATTTTAATAAATATTAAATAATAATACATGAATAGATCAATGAATTCGAATATGTTGGAATCATCAAAAAACATAGAAACAATTAATTTTATTATATAACTACTGGGATTCTGGGTTCGAATACCGGCTGTGACAGAATATTAAGTATTCTCTTATTTCAGGCAAGGACATATATAACCTATATATAACCTGGGATATGTAGAGCCTCCTTGTAAAGACCCAGCCTCTATAAACTGGGTACCCAAAATGGGAAAAGAAAACCTGGCGACTCAGCCTAATCTCGATCGAATCACCTCATTGCAAGGACGTTGGTATAGAAACAGTACGAATCTCTTTATCTACTGAGCCCAAGACCGTTCATGGGTTGTTCAGGTGCAGTTTTTTACTTTCAATTACCTGTATATAAAATATATAATAAGGAATTGCGATCGTGAAATTTTTGGAATTTGAGTTATTAACGGACATACACGTTTTAGGGTCTCCTGTGTCCGAATAATTAACTCCCGCAAAAAGGTGAGTGTGTGTGTGTGTGCGTGGGGTGACTCCAGGGTGAAAACGAAAAGTCCTATAGAACTAAAATCTTATATTTGAGACAGGTATACGCCCGAGATGTTAGAGAAACATTTTCATCAAAATCAGCTAACCAGAAGAGCCACTTTATACCGGGCATTTTGCATCTTTTTACGATTTTAGCAAAAAAACGGCTCTAATGCTTTTTTATTAAACTCGCTATGGATGTAAAATTTAATGGGACTTAATATCGTGTCAGTTTTATTTCGATTGAAATAGTCTGACAGGCCTTAAATGCTGATATTTTAAATTTTCTTCCTCTAACGTACATATTATTTAGTAGATTCGAAAAAATTAGTTACAAATATACAGCTAATCAACATACAGTTACAAATATATCTAGCTGTCCTTCATCAATGTCATTAAAATGATATGGTTAATCTTTTGGAATGTAAAATTTAAAGGTTATTTAAAGGAAGAAAATTTAATATATCGGCATTTACGCCCTGTCAGACTAATGAGACCTACATGATATTAAAGCCCATTAAATATTACATTAATATAGAGAGTTTAATCAAAATCTTTAGAGCCGTTTTTGAGAAAATCGTAAAACGTTGCAAATTGCATGGTATAAAGTGGCTCTTCTGGTTAGCCGATTTTGATGAAATAGTTTCTGAAACATTTCGGGCGTATAGTTGCCATTAATATGAAATTTCAGGTTCGTATGACTTTTCGTTTTCGCGCTTGACTTACCACACACAAACCTTTTTCGGGACTTGGTCATTTGGACACAGCAGACCCTAAAACGTGTATTTCCTTCGAAAACTAAAATTCTAAAATTTTCACGATCGCAATACTTTCCCTAACTATATATTTCATAAATAGGTAAGTGAAAGTAACATCTTAAGAAAAACATCTAGGAAACAACTATAAAACGTTCCATGACATGTCAGAAACCATCCACATATTCATGGGCATAGACTAGAGAGGGCAGGGTGGAGACGCGTCCTCTCTCTCTAAAATTTGTTGAGACGAATAAAAATAAATGGTAAACAATTAGAATAAGGTATCAGGATAAAATGTGAGGTTATAGAGTGTTTTTGCTTTCAAGCATGCATTTAATTTAAATGTACTTAGATAGTGTTTGAGAAACAACATTTTCTTCTAACTTTTCCCTCTCTCTAACGATTTTCATACGGTCTGGACTTTCCTTAACGAAAATCCTGGCTACGCCCATTCACACATTACGTATTTGAACTTGATCCTTTATCGTTAGCCACAGAGTGAGGCCCTTGAATCTACATTTTGTTACCACACACTGCATTCATCTTCAAGGATCATCCCCTATTAAATTACCTGCCCCTGTACAGCAAAAACTTCCTACACACTTCATCTTTGTAAACAGCTTTTTCTACATTCGCATTCAATCGCGAAATCATCTTCACGGTAACAAATGACGAAGGAAAGCTTCGCATTCAGAACAACAGCCTTGTAAGTTGTGAAAGGGTCAAGAATGTATCCATTTTTTCATCCTACAACGACAAATTACTTTTGTAAAGCAGTCGCTGTTTTTCGGTGGACTGATAGATTCAGTTAAAATTATTGTAAGTTTTGCTTTGATAACCCCTCAGATGATATAATTGGTAGTACGATTGTATCTTATGAGCCAGAGTAACAAATTCCTTACCTCAAAGGGAAAAAGACAAAAAACCACTTACTTCAACTATAAGGTCACACAAATTGCATATCATATACTTATATTATCATATACTATAAGATTACTCTCAATTCCAAAAAACACACCTAACTCATATGTCAGGATTGAGTCTGGTTTTATACATTTAAAATTTAAAAAAATGATAAATTGGTGGCAGAAAATTTTAGAAATGGAAAATACCAGACTTCCAAAAATATGTTACAATAGACTTAGAGACCTAGAAACAAATAAAAACGTGCCTTTTAACTGGACCGCAGAAGTTCGTAGGTCACTGATTCTTATAGGTTCAGAGGAAATATGGGCTCTCAATGATCCAGCTGTTTTAAAAAAATCAAATAGCAAACTGTTTGAGAAAATGGCTAATCATTTATATTCCAGGGATATAGAAGCTATTGAAAATTCCTCTTACAGTAAAATATATCGCCATATAACCAACTTCCAATTCGGAGAAGAATATTTAAATCTTAGATGCAATATAAACAAAATAAGGTTAATCGCTCAACTAAGACTGGCAGGCGAGAAATCACAGAGGATAACAGTGAATGGATTATATTATAAATTTGAACCCAACATGTCTTGCCCTCTATGTAATACCGATGGTTATGATAATATTCAACATTTTCTAATATCGTGTCCAGTTTTAGAACCAGTCAGAAGATTCTATTTATTTAAGTATGTTATGAAAAATTTTAATTTAGAAGACTTGTTAACAATTACCACCTATAGGAATTTGAACGATTTATTTTTGTTTTCAATAGAAGCTTTAAAGATAAGAAGTTTTGTTACAAACGACTAGTACAAAATTTATATGCATTTGTTATGTCATTACTTTTTGTTTATATAAAATTGTTATCAAGATACGTATTATTCAAAAAATTTTTTGTTCGGTTTTCTTGAGTTTATTATTATTTATTTTTTATTTAAAGTTTCTTTGTTCAATATTTAATCAAGATTTGTATTCTTAGTTATTTTGTTAATTGTTATTTTTTTTCTTATAATGTCGTTTCTAAAGTAGTTAGTTCAACTCTTATTTCAATATTTATAATATTTCCTTACTAAATGTAAAAAATAATTCTGTCTAAATGAAATAGAGGCCAAACCTCTTGCTAAAAGATGTAAATCTTAAAAGCAATAAAATATTATTATTATTATTATTATTATTATCATATACTGTCTTGGTAAATCGTTAAAGTTCAACTGTGTCTCTAAAGTAATGTAATCTACTTCTAAACCTTTATATTCCCTTCATAAACCTTTATTAATTTTGTAAACTTTGTTTAATATCATTCCCTTCCCCCCCCATTTTTTCCGGATATATTTTCACTCAATTCTTGGATGGAGCCAACGCAATTATGATCAGCATCGTCACTAATTAATACAGTATCATCAGTTTTCCTTCTCAAATTGCAAAGTGGTGTTAATATAATTTTCTTATCAGCATTTTCATCAGCCTGAATCACACGGCAACATGCTATCACCTAGTGCGTTCTCGAGAGAAAAATTAATCCTGTATTTTCCTCAAGTCTGCACGTAATTTTATCTTGTACGCATAAATGAGAAAACATGATGCTCCTAATCTAAATGGTTATTACTAACATATCAATACATTTTCCTTAAGGTATAGGAACATAGACAGTTTATCTGTCAGAAATAATTTTAAAGGTGGCTGGTCAATGCGAAATGATTCAGTACAGGATATGTCGTTAAGCAAACTGGTTAACAATTGGTTCATCGTCATCATATGTTTAACAAAATCTGGTACGGGCAACACAAGACTTTCCTTTACCTCCGTTGTTAAAATTAATTTAAGAATTTTAAATACATCGAGAGATAAGAATAAATTGTTAAAGAATTAATTAAATTGTATTTCAGGGATCACTTGTAGCTGGGTGGCTAGCGTAACAGCCTCCCATGCTAAAGGTCACGGGTCAAAACCCGCAGGTGGTCCTAGGATTTTTTAATGGGAGTAAAAAATCCTTAGTTACGCCGTCCTTCGGAGGGGACGTTAAAAGGTGGTACCGAGCCTGTGCGATGTCAGGTACTCGTTAAAGATCCCTATCCTAATAAAACCTGGATAGGCAAAATTTAGGACTCCCACTGTAGCATCGTCCGATTAGCCATAGTAGCATAAAGTTACGTTAAATAAATAAACAAACAAACAAATTGTATTTCAATAGACAAATGTGTTTTATTAAACAATCTATTGTATTTTAATCTACAACAATCAGTTAGTTTTATCGGCTTTTCATCACTCTCCATTAACCTTTACAATTCCGTATATTACATAATATTTTTACTAAAGGCTTTAGCTATCCAACGGTATATTATACATCTATATTAATATTCTTGTGTTCATGACCACAAAAATTGCATAAAAAAATATGTTTGCACTTTTCTCCTTTAGTTGTTAATTAAATTCACTCAACTTGCATATTTACCCGTTATTTATCAATCCTAATAAGATGATGTTCCAAATTTTTGGAAATCTATAAAATTAAAGTTACTTTAGAAGAAGAAAATTTAAAATATCGGCATTTAAGCCCTGTCAGACTATCTCAATCAGAATTAAAACTACATCATATTGAAGCCTATTAAATTTTTCATCTATATAGCGAGTTTAATCAAAATCGTTTGAGCTGTTTTAAAAAAAATAGTTAAAAGGTGCATAATGCATGCTATAAAGTGGCTCTTCTGGTTAGCTGATTTTGATGAATAAGTTTTTGTAACATTTCGGGCGTATAGTTGTCTTAAATATAAAATTTCAGTTTCGTACGGCTTTTAGTTTTTGAGCTAGACTTACTACACACGGACACACACACACAGATCTTTTTGCGGGACTTGGTCATTTGGACTGAGGGGACCGTAAACGTGCATTTTTGGTAAAAACTCTAATTAAAAAAAATTCACGTTAGCAATACTTTTCATATTTCCTTTTCATAGGAAAGGGAAAGTAAAAATAGAATGGGTTGTTTCTAGAATCTTAAAATTAAGTAATATTCTGGAAATGTCAATAGTTACATAGAGGAGGGAAAAGCGCAGTCTGGGGCACCTTTAGCAGATTGTAAATATTGTAGATAATTATGAATGCTTGTATAATGTTTATTTATTTGCCAACTCAGTATTTATCTCAATTATATATTTTTTTTAGCTTTTTATTTTTTATTTTTGGTATATATATGAATTTATTTATTTTATATTTTATTTAATTTGACTTTATCATTATTTTTTGTATAAATTGTATGAATGCGGTCTAATATCACTATTACTATTGTTCATTTTTCAATTGTTCATTGTTCAACTCCGCCCGTGAGGATTTGGCTACGTACCGGGAACCCACGGCCTGTCCCAAGCCAGGATAAAAGAGGAGGGATCGAGGAGTAACACCTCGTTAATAAACCCTGGTCCAGCTGGCCCGGCTGGTAGTACCTTGTGAGGGCTCCTGTCTAGGGTTACAGGATCGGGTGGTAGGCGCTCGGAGCCGTGGTGAAGGCAGGCCTACTAGGGGATCAGGACCACGAACTCAAACCTGCTAGTGTTGGGCAGTGGCAACGCTAGTATCTCAATGAGGCTGAAGGTGGCATATTGACTGGTTAGGCTCAATGAGAATCAAGGAGTAGAATACATACTGCGAGGGTGGACGCAGCTCTAAAGTCGTGGTGAAGACAATGCGTCTAGAGGGTGAGAACCTTGAACACAAATCTCCCTGTCCTTCAGGTAAAAAGGTTGGGCGAAGGGCTAACTACCCGTCCCCGGAAAACGTATACTGTTTTGAGACCTCAAAAAGAAATAGCCGGACTGTCTTTAAGGAAACGACCACGGATTTGTCATATGGATCTTTCATTTGCCCAATGGAATATTTTATCTTTACATAGACTGGGTTCGCTTCGGCAACTCCTACAGCAGCTGGACCTTTATAAAATTGACCTGGTCGCTCTACAGGAGGTGAGGTAGAGGGGAAGAGGGGTCCTGGAGAAGCGGTCCCACATCATCTACTACAGCTGCCACGATCAGCAGCATATTTCTGGTACTGGGTTTGTGGTCAGGGGAGCAGCCCGAGATCTTGTTATAGGCTTTACTCCAGTTAACCATCGAATCTGTGTTATTAGATTGAGGGGAAAATTCTACAATTACACTGTCCTGAGCTGCTATGCTCCCACTGAGGTAGCCCCAGAAGATGAGAAAGAAGAATTCTACGATCAGCTAGACAGGACTCTGGACAGCTGTCCGAGGAGTGATATTAAGGTCATCATGGGGGACTTCAACGCCAAAATCGGCAAGGAGGAAGTTTTTAGGCCGACCATAGGAAAATATAGCCTCCACTACGAAACAAACGATAATGGACGTATGCTCATTAACTTTTCCGCGTCAAAGGACTTGGTTGTGGGAAGCACCCTATTCCCTGGAAAAAGTATTCACAAAGGTACATGGCGCTCTCCGGATGGTAAGACGGTGAATCAGATTGACCACATATTGGTCAGTAGGAGGCACAGATCCAGTTTGATGAGCTGCAGATCATACCGAGGGGCTAATATGGACACCGACCATTACCTGGTAGTGTCCAAAATGAGAGCCAGGATATCAAACGTTAGGAAATCCATGGGAAAAAAGAGAGAGAGAATAGCTACAGCCAGACTGAGAATGCCGGATGTTAGTGAAGATTACAGTCAGAAGCTTGATGAAGCAATCGTGGAAAATGGTGTACCAGATGGGCCTGTGGAAGAGCAATGGAATGCGCTCACGTCCTTAATTAAAAGAGTGGCCCGGGAAACTCTTGGGAATGAGGAACGAAGAGTGCGGTCTCAATGGTTTGACGAAGAGTGTGCGATCGCAACAGAAAATAAAAACAAAGCGTACAAAAACATGGTTCAGAAGCGACACACCAGAGGAGCATCCAAGGAGTATTCAGATAGGCGGAGAGATGAAAAAAGGCTTCACCGTAAAAAGAAAAGGGAATGGGAGAGGAAGCAGCTTGAGGAAATAGAGGAGCACAGCAATCTACGAGAATCTAGAATCTTTTATCAAAAGGTTAATAAGAGTAGGGCCGGCTTTAAACCGCGTGTCAAGGCATGTAGAAATGAAGACGGGTCCATGGCCACGGGAAAGGATGAAGTTCTTGCTCGATGGTCCCGTCACTTCGACACTCTTTTAAACGCGGGAGACCGAGAGGAGTGGGAAATACCAGGTGCAGATGATACCGAAACTCCCGACCCACCTACCTTTGATGATATCGAAGAGGCTGTCAAATGACTCAATAACAATAAGGCTCCAGGTGAGGATGAGATTCCTGCTGAGCTCCTGAAGCATGGTGGAAATGAGTTTATGAGAGCCCTCTGCAACGTAATCCTCACAGTCTGGACCGAAGAGAAAATGCCTCAACAGTGGAAGAAAGCCATTATTCATCCACTCCACAAGAAAGGTGATATCCTGGAATGCACTAATTACCGTGGCATATCGCTTTTACAGTGCGCCTGCAAGGTTCTCTCCAACGTCATTTATGGTAAGCTTCTACCATTTGCCGTGAGAAAAATAGGTAAATATCAGGCTGGTTTCAGGGGAGGTAAATAAACAGCGGATCAAATGTTTGGCCTGAGAATGATTCTCGAGAAGTCCCAGGAGTACAGAATGATTACCCATCATCTATTTGTGGACTTCCGGAGTGCTTATGATAGCATAAAAAGGCCGACGTTGTACGCAGCGTTGGTAGAGCTTGGAGTTCCTCTGAAATTGGTTCGGCTGATCAGGATGACAATGGATGACACATGGTGCACTGTACGCATTCAAACGGATCTCTCTCCACAGTTCGAAACTGCAAACTGTTAGGCAGGGTGATGGCCTCGCCTGTTTGTTGTTCAATTTGGCTTTGGAGAAGGTAGTGCGCGATTCAGGGATACAGACTTCGGACACCATCTTCAATCGACTGGTCCAAATTCTCGGCTTTGCTGACGACCTGGACATTGTCGCAAGGTCATTTGAGTCCTTAGAAGATGCTTTCCTCAGGTTGGCGGAGGCAGCGAAGGATATGGGGATGCACATCAATCAGGAGAAGACAAAATACATGAGAGCTGGGCCGGGAACAGAGACTGCAGACCGACATCTTGTGATAATGGGCCCATTTGCGTTCCAGAGCGTTGACCAATTTGTGTACCTCGGATCAGTAGTAAATTGTGGAAATAGGATCTCCGGGGAAACAAGTCAGCGTCTCCTCAAAGCCAACAGGTGCTATTTTGGCCTCAGAAAGCACCTGAGAAGTGCCTACCTCACCCGTCGCACAAAGTGCCTTTTGTATAAGACCCTCATTAGGCCCGTCTTAACTTATGGATCTGAGACGTGGACCCTCACTGGTAAAGAGGAGAGAGATATCCTCATATTTGAAAGAAAAATCTTAAGAAAGATATTTGGGCCAGTTAAGATTGGGGAAAGCTGGAGGCGGAGGACAAACTTGGAGATCTACCGGATCTATGGCGAAGCTGATGTGATGAGGTTAATCAGCTTAGGAAGGCTGCGATGGGCTGGCCACGTAGTACGGATGCCAGACGATGAAATTCCCAAAAAGCTGCTGGATGGGAGGCTCCACCGGACAAGGGGAAGAGGAAGACCTCGGCTTAGATGGGAGGACACCGTTGCCAGGGATGCTCTTCGCCTACTTGACGCCCGCAACTGGCGAGCGGCTGCTCAAGACCGAACAACCTGGCGAAGACTTATTGAGGAGGCCAAGGACCACATCGGTCTGTAGCGCCACGGATGATGATGATTGTTCATTTTTAAACAAATTGTAAATATTTAAAAAAAAAACAGTTGCATATAATTTTACCAGGGAGTATTTTCATTTAGACTAATTATTATTGTCTTGAAGTGCGACAGATAGCATTGCTTTATTTTCAATCAAATGAGAAAAAAATCTCCTTTAGGTTTAAGGAAGGTATAGGATATATCAGATGCTTGGCGCAGTTTACCAAAGGCTGATGGCTATATTGATTGCAGAGGAATATGGTACAGGGATGACCTAAAGTAGAGAGTAGAGGCAGACGGGTCTGAGATAGATCGGAGCCAGACTGTGGAGGGCTGCAACGGACCGTAAAGAGATGTAGCGAATCGTTGGGAGGTCTTAGATCGCGGCGTCCAGGGGGTCAAGTCTTGCTCTGAGTGCATAAAATTAATCTTCTGAGTACGATCCTTATAAGAACTTCTACGTTCCATCTTCTAGTTTTCGTGATTAGAGAATTCAAATTAGCCAGAAATTCAGAATAGTTCCCTCGTCATAGAGGTTCAAGATAAGACGACAACCAATGGATGGGCCAGTAATTGTGATCCTACTCATTACTTTATCTACTTAGCTGCTTAGTAAGAGTTTTAGGAACTCCAGGAATGTGTGATTGTTAATTGTTCGCATATGCATGCTTTATAAGATTGTCAAAGGTAGAAATAATCAGTTGTCAGCTGTATGAAAAATATTTTAATTTTGCCGACGTTTCGGCTCACGAATATATATATATAAGTTCAATTGATACAGGTATACACTGAAATAGTTGATATTGTTTCCATCTAGATAGTTGCCTGTGGAAAATTTAACAGGATAAGCTTAAAGGTAATATATATATATATATATATATATATATATATATATATATATATATATATATATATATATATATATATATATATAAAACTTTTTTTTAATTAATTTTATCTGCAATGTCCGCAATTCGAGCCATTTATATTGCCTGTTCATATACAGTCAAAGTTCTGTCATTAAAACTGAACATGCAGTCCGATGTATAAAACCAATCTGATAAACGTAACCATAGGATGTATGGTCGACTTAATATAATCTAAAATTATTAGAGGGGGAAATAATCAGGTATCAATCGTGTGAAATAGTAATTTTGCCGACGTTTCGGGTCAAGCACGTGAACCATCATCGGGGCATCGGTGAGCCATGTCAAGCATAAACCATTTTATTGCAAACTGTAACTATACAACAGTATATGCTTGACATGGCTCACTGATGCCCTGATGATGGCTCACGTGCTTGACCCGAAACGTCGGCAAAATTACTATTTCACACGATTGATACCTGATTATTTCCCCCTCTAATAATTTTAGATTATATTAAGTCGACCATACATCCTATGGTTACGTTTATCAGATTGGTTTTATACATCGGACTGCATGTTCAGTTTTAATGACAGAACTTTGACTGTATATGAACAGGCAATATAAATGGCTCGAATTGCGGACATTGCAGATAAAATTAATTAAAAAAAAGTTTTATATATATATATATATATATATATATATATATAATATATATATATATATATATATATATATATATATATATATATATATATATTACCTTTAAGCTTATCCTGTTAAATTTTCCACAGGCAACTATCTAGATGGAAACAATATCAACTATTTCAGTGTATACCTGTATCAATTGAACTTATATATATATATATATATATATATATATATATATATATATATATATATTTCAGATTACTATTTGAACAAAAAGGCGATACAGATATAGTTATAAAACAATTATGTTTACGTAACTAGAATAATTATGAAGTGTAAGAAATATCAGCAATATGAAAGACTAAAATAATAGAAAAGAAAAACCTATGTAATTTACAGAATAGATTGCAGAAAGATGTACATAGGACAAACATCAAATAGATAGAAAAAAAGAATAAGAGAAAGGAATTTGACACCTTTGGCAAATCTGATAATAAATATTAGTCACATTTTTATTTTAATAGGCCCAAATTTGTAGATTCTGGAATAAATACAGGAAATAATCGTAAGAATTAATATTTTTAAAAACATATATAATGCAGTGAATTTTAGGTCAGATGCTACAAACCTCAATAGGTATAATGGTAATAAAATAATTAAACCTGTATAGGCAAAATTTAGGACTCCCACTGTAGCACCGTCCGATCAGCCACAGTGGCATAAAGTAACGTTAAATGAATAAACAAAGAAAATAAACATAATAAGTTTATTAAAAAAATTGTGCATAAATGTCGAAAAAATTGTATATAATTGGTATGAAAGAAGTTCAATTGATGCAGGAATACACTGAAACAGTTGATATTGTTTCCATCTAAATAGTTGCCTGTGGAAAATTTAACAGAATAAGCTAAAGGTAATATTGTTTTAAGTACAGAAAAAAAATTATAATTTGGATAAAAATAACTCAGAAAAAAAAATATGTACTTTTTTATTTGATATAATAAATTCTTATGTTATGTAAGAATTATTAGTATTATTATTAATAGTAAGGATAATTATTACTGATTCTTACACATCTATTTTGCAATACTTGCAATTTGTTAATATGCGTTTTGCTCGTATTTAAAGTATACATTATCGTAAAATTATGTTGCATCGTTAAATTTTAGATAATATTTTATTTTATCCATTTGACGTCACTTGATGCTACTGTGGCTGATCGGAAGATACTATGGTGAGAGTACTAAATTTGTCCAATCTAAAGAGAATAAATTTATGTAGTACTCCAAAATATATATGTGTTTCAAATGAAATTTATAAATGTTTATAAGTAAATAAAAAAAGGAAGTTAAACGTTTCACTAAATTTAAAACAATATTTAAAAGACTTATTTACTACTTTTGCCAACTGTATTTCATGTTTACATGACTTCCATTCAATTACTTTTAAAAAACTATATCAGGTTATTTTGTTGGTGTTCATATATTTTTCATTTCACGCAACATTTTTTTTTTACCATCATTTTCTCCAGCTTCGAGCTGGTGCAGACCAGACTCCGTTATCAATCCAACGAGCTCTAAATAGTTGCAGCATTGTACGTATCTTTTGTATTGTGATTCACAAAGGTATAAAGGCCGCTGCGTCATGACACAAACATCTATGAAGTAGTTGTTAAACTAATTTAAATTTCTTCACTCTACAAAGTTAGCGATGAAGATAAAAAGTTAATAGCCACTTGTGGATCAAGAGGGAAAACAATGAACATCTTTAAATAAATTATATATGTAATATATAGCCTATAATGGATATAATATAATATAATGTTATATACAATATATATATATATATATACATACATACATAAATATATATATATATATATATATATATATATATATATATATATATATATATATATATATATATATATATATATAATATAATATTGATCAGAACTTTATTTATTCGTATATATTACAATTCGTCATAATAGACAATAATAATAGTGCTACAGGATCTCATTCACACAATATTAACAATATAAACAAAAGGAATGTCAAATTACATAAAATAAAATCAAAATAAATAAACGTATACAATCTCAAAATTTTTAGACAAACTAAATACAAATAAATGAAGTTAATGAATAAATAAACAAAACATGTCACATTCATACTTATGTACAATATTTACAATCTGCCAGGGAACTCCGGACTGGACTTGTCCCCCCACTTGTGGAAGGACAAGCAGAGTCCAAAGGATCCCAGCGCCTCCCTCTCAACCGCATCACTGGTGAGAGCCAGCGGAAGCTAGAATATAATATAATAGAAAATAATTTATATTCTGAGAGTAGGTCCCTAAAGAATAAAAGATTCGTACAGTTTAAATATACGATATGTCTGACCGACAGGGGCCAAATCAGCAATCGTTTACATTCAAATCGTTTACATATGGAACATTGTGGTCATTGTGGATGATTTTATTCGGGACAAAGTGAAGAGCGTTAAGGATTTTTCGAAGGATTTCGGATTGTAAGGATTGGATACGGTAAGAGTTTGATGGTTTAGTAGAGCCTCAAAGCTCAACTCTGTAGGTCCAGATAAGCCTTGTAATGGTCATGTAAATGAGTCTTTTGTAGTTATGTGAAAGGTCAGAGCGTCTGTCTAGTAAGTATTGGAGTAGCCAAAATCGTCGAGCAGTTTTTTTTTTTTTTTTTTTTTTTTTTTTTTTTTTTCAAGTAGGAGTTCTATATAGCGGATCTGTTTAACCGGAATATCATTAAAGGACACTGTAGGGCAGGATGTCATAGGTTTTCGACAAAGGGTAAAGGTAATTTGTTGGGGTTTATTGGAATTTACTTTAATTCTCCAGCTCTGACACCATACCTCAAGGTTTTTGACGTGGGATTGGAGAGTTTGAGAGGCAATTGTAGGATCGTTATTAACTGATAACACGCAAGTGTCATCAGCATAGATAGAAAAGAATGTGTTAGGTTGGGTTGGGATATCAGCTGTATAGACTGTGACCCATTCTTTAGGTCCTAGAATACTGCCTTGTGGAACCCCAGCAGACTGGGTGAAAAGAGAAAAATAGGAACGATTGTCGTTTATTTTGAAGTATTTGTCAGAGAGGTAGGACTGGATGATTAGGAAGTATGTAGGAGGAAGGAATTTGCGGAGTTTGTACAGCAGTCCTGGGTGCCAGACTCGGTCAAAGGCCTGTTCAACGTCGAGAAATGGTTCCAGTGCTATACATTCCGCGAGGAGGGATTTAAATGAGGATAGTGGAGGAGCATGACGGTTTTTGGACAAGAGATTATTCCGAAAGACGGTAAACTAGGCTTTTAGTTTTACGGAAAGGGGGATATAATTCGGACAAACGAGATTTGAAAGCTTGAGGATTTGAATACCAGAACGCTGTAGATGTTAAAGGGGTGGTAGGAGCTAATGATTTCATAGAGAAATGATCCTAGCAAATATGGTCTTCGAAAGGTGGGAGATTAACCGCATTAAATCGTCATAGATGTGAAATACATGTGTCTTTCTCGAGCTACCTAACACAAATCTGGTGAGGGCAACAGACGACCTTCACTTATCTCTGTTGTTAAAATCGATTAAATAATTCAAAGAAAAACATGATGACTGCACCTTGAATTAAATTTCCCTCAATATCTACACACAGTCAACCATTCTTTCATAAATTTTAAAAATATATTTTAAATCTATAATTAAATCATATCCTTTCCTATTTATCCCTCTTTTTGTTTTCTTCTCTTCCATTGTATAATTTTTTCCTCATTCTCACATTTTTATCATCTGTTTTTCATTTAATGAAAAAAAATACATAATTATATTAATTGAAATTTAAAATTCCATTTTGGTGTTGTTTTTTTGTTGTTATTGGTCATTAAATGCTAATTTTAACTAATTATAAGATTTAATAAAAAAAGTTGCATAATTATTCTATAAGATCTATTTATTTAGGGGTGTGCATAAATAATCATTCTATCGCATTTTTATCATTCAAAAATTTTCAAAATATCTAATTTCGATTACAATAGAAATTAAGAATATTTCCATCACAAAATTTAATCCACACAATATCTAATTAATCATTAATTTTACATAATCCGTCGGCACAAGTGCTGTTTTTGTGGTGAATTTAAAATAGAATTTTTCATAGCCTGCGCGGATTTCGATTTCCTGTTATTGTTCTGAAGCTCTTTTCAGTATAAGGATCATTTAATAGACATTGAAGGATTTTAATTCTCTATTTTAATAAATCGGTATTTTAGAATTTTTATAAATATAATTTCATGTTCGTTTATTTTTAGGAAACATTACAGTGGCAGCATTAATTTCTTTTATCCTTGCACTTGTTTTTGTTATGCATCTTTATAGTCAGTAATTTTTACTTTCACTTACCTATATATGAAATATTCATATAGTAAAGAAAAGTATTCCGTTCGTAAAATTTTCCGAATTCTAGATTGAACGAATTCGATATCCAACTAAAGGAGAAAACTGCATTAATGTATTTTTAATGCAATTTCTTTTTTTTTGAGTATAAGAACAGTAATATACATGTATAATATACCGTTGAAAAGCTAAAGATTTTAGAAAAAATATTATCTTATACAAAAAGCTTGTAAAAGTTGATAAAGATTGATGAAAAGCCGACCAAACAAGTGGATTGTTTTAGATAAAAATATAATAGATTTTTTAGTAAAACACGTGTTTCTATAGAAATTCGATTTAATAAATTGTTTATTAATTTCACTCATTTTCATGTATTTGAAAATTCCTTCATCGATTTTAAAAACGGTGGTTGGAGAAAGTCGTTGCCCGCACCAGATTTTTTTTTTAAATCAGATTGTTTGTTATTTAATTTGATAATATGATCATTTGTGATAGGGCAATAACCTCTATAGATAAATCCATTAATTATTATTTATATATAACACTTCTTAATTTTAATTATATACAATTTTTTTTTGTTAAGGTTATATAACAGAAGTTCACAGATAAAAATTATAAATTGTTATCAACTTTTTTTAATTTATTTTTTATAGGTTTTTATAACTACACCTTCATACCTACTTTTTTCCATTTTATGACATTTATATAAAGAAGTATAAAAGTGTTGTTATAAATGTTTTTTTTTTTTAAATAAGTCCAACTTTAAGAACAGAATAAACAACAAATAAATTGTAACTTATAATCTTTCAGGTTTATTCCTGTTCTTGACATTTCTTCCTCCTATATATTTTTTCACTCATTATTTTAAAATAAGTCAGTAATACTATTTTTATATTTTTTTTTTATAATTATCTGATATTTGTATCTTTCATCTAATATACAAGAAGTCTTAAACTTCGGTATATATTTTTTTAAATTATTTATCATTTGTCAATATTATTGCCATTTGAATATGAAATATAATAATTTAGAATTCTATCACTGTTGTTACTGTTTATATTTAGTAATGAATATTTTTCTTCGAAAACGAGCATCATTTTTGAAACCCTTCAGAGCTGTTTCTGGGACTCCTAAAGCAGTATCAACTAAAGATCAAAGCCTTCAGAGATTAATTTCTATGTTCATTATAATGTTAATTAAATCATCTTAATTTATTATTAATTGAAATAGGTTTTTATAATTGATTTTAACCACTATTCAACATTTTTAAAACTTCACATAACGAACAGCTGATGCGCTCGATGATAACAGTCATACGTTACTTCGTCTCTCAGATTTTTGCTCTTTTCAGTAGGAATTCGCTTGAGTTCAGTCTGGAAAACATCACTAGACTTCAAGAAAACCACAGCAGTGAATATTGGAGAAATATCGGTAAGCAAAGTTATAATTTACTTTGTAGAATCGCGAAAAGTGAAAGGAGGGTCACTGATCAGCTGATCGCCGCTAGCTCGGCAAGCTCGGGCTTGCTTTTCTTTAAGTTATCTTTCTTTTATTATCTTTCCTTCTCATTCTCATCTCATTATTTATTTATTATTGTTCCTTTTTTTTTTTTTTTTTTTTTTTTTTTTTTTTTTTTTTTTTTTTTTTTTTTTTTTAATCAATGAGATATTTCCATCAAGTTATGTCCTCAAAAGCTACAAGTAAAAGATCTAGATCTGCAGGTTCAAACTCGTCTCCCACAAAACAGAGACCTCGCCGTGAAAATAATAAAAAAATGATTCCACCAGCGACCGCTTCAGCTACCTCTTTAGGATCTGAACCACAGCCTAGCACATCATCACAAGGATTAACTGATGAATCGCCGTTTTTTACACCGAATCCATTTCAGATCCTCCAAAATGAAAAAGAAACCATGGAATCTTCTCCTATACCCAGGGAACCACTACCTCCACCAATATTTGTTAAAAATATTAAAAATTTTCAACTGATGTGTGCGCATTTAAACAAAGTAACTGATCCTAATAGTTATTCTTGTATAAGTAGAACCAGTGATACTAAAATATCCCCGACTACCGCCGAAGGCTACAGAAAAATAGTGAAATATCTGACTGAGACCAAAGCTGATTTTCATACCTATCAGTTGCGCCAGGAGAGAGCTTTAAGGGTTGTAATTAGAAACCTACACCCTTCGACACCAGTTACAGCTATCAAAGAAGAACTGACGGAGATAGGCTATAAAGTGCGGCAAGTGACCAATGTCCTAAAAGATAAAATTCCACTGCCTCTATTCTTCGTGGACTTGGAACCATCAGCAGGAGTTGAAAAAATTTACGACCTCAATAGGTTGTACTATACTAGTGTAAGAGTTGAGAAACCTTACACTAAGAAAGAAATAGTTCAGTGCCATAATTGTCAGGCATATGGTCATACGAGAACTTACTGTCACCACACACCACGCTGTGTGAAATGCGGTGAACAACATAAATCAGAAGAATGTACACGATTAAGATCAACACCCGCTGTATGTGCTCTGTGCCTAGAGGACCACCCGGCTAACTACAAGGGATGTCAAATCTACAAGAACCTCAAAAGCAGATACCAAAAACCTCAGAATCTGGATGAAATAGCTGAACCGATCAGAAGCAGAAGACAACCTTCAAAAACAATTGATTCCAATGTAACATTTGCCCATCTACTTGGAGGTGGGAACCAGAACAAAGAGGCCCTGCCGGAACAACGCATACCTCAAAATCCTGAACCCCTTCCACAACCACCTATTCCTCAAAATTTACCCAACCCTCAAAAACCTCATCCGCATCAAATTTCTCATATTCCTCCTCCATCAAATGTCACAGACCTTACAAGTTTGATGACATCCTTCATCACTGAAATCAAATCTCTTGTTATGCCGCTAATATCACTACTTACTAATCTCGTATCAAATTTAATCCCTTCCTTAAAAAATCCTTAAATGACTACACCTAACTCCTTGTCCATTCTCCTTTGGAATGCGAATGGTGTTAGAAATCACACTGACGAACTTACAGCTTTATTGCAAGACAAAAACGTTGATATAGCACTTATTACTGAAACTAGACTAACCACTAAACAGTTCTTTAAAATACCGCAATACGTAACATACCGTACAGACCACCCAGACGGAAAAGCCCATGCCGGTACTGCTGTCATTGTGCACCAGTCCCTCTCCCACCATATACTCCCAGTTCCCTCCTATGATTTCCTACAATGCACCGCCATAGTAATCAAGACTTTTTCTTTTCCGATCACCCTCGCATCAGCGTACTGCCCTCCTAAACATTCCATCTCCAACATTCTATTCGAATCCTTTCTCAATGCCTTAGGAAACCACTTCATTCTGGGTGCAGACATGAATGCTAAGAACCAACAATGGGGTTGCAGATCCACGAATTGTCGTGGGCGGAATTTACAGTCTGCACTCAGCTCTAGACGTTTCAACCTCCTGCCTCCTGACTCCCCTACCTACTGGCCAACTGATCCTAACCGTAATCCTGACATCCTTGACTTCTTCATCCACAGCGGATTAGGCTCCCTAAACATGTCGGTGGCTCGCCTTGATGAACTGTCCTCTGACCATAGTCCATTGCTCCTTAAAGTATCCCTAATTCCTATTCCTAAACCCACCCCACCGTCATTTATCAGAGGACCGGTAAACTGGGACCTTTTTCGCCAAATCCTGACCAGTGATATTGACCTCAGAGTGAAACTCAAAACTCCAGATGACCTTGACGATGCCGTAAACTCCTTCACCATCGCTATTCAAAAAGCTGTTTGGACTGCCTCCTCTCCCAAGCACTCCCAGATAAGTCATAACCAAAATCATTTACCACAACACCTCATAGACCTCATCCGCACCAAACGCCGATCCAGATCCTTATGGCAACGCACCCGTCACCCCACAGATCGCCGCTCCTATAACTTTTATTGTAGACAATTAAAGAGGGAGTTGGCGACCTTCCGTTCCCAATCCTTTAGTTCCTTCCTCTCTTCTCTTTCGGCTTGTGACAATTCCCTGTGGAATGTCACCAAGAAAATTCTAAAATCCCACCATATTTCCCATCCCCTCCGTCGTAGTAATGGTTCCTGGGCTGCGTCTGATGAAGACAAAGCCGAGGAACTTGCCAAATACGTTTCCCAAGTCTTCACACCTCATCCAGAATCCAATCCAAACCACACTTCAGTAGTGGAACAGTTCCTTCAGTCTCCAATCCCGCTTTCATTACCTCCTAAAGCAGTTAATCCCTCTGAGGTCAAGTATCTTCTCCGAAAACTTGCACTCCGTAAATCTCCTGGATACGATCTCCTCACTCCTCAGATTCTCAGACAGCTTCCATCTAAAGCCGTTATATTTCTTACATATATTTACAACTCCATTCTACGCACTACTCATTTTCCTCTCTTATGGAAACATTCCACAATAATTCTCTTCCTAAAACCAGGTAAACCTCCTAACACTACGACATCATATAGACCTATCAGCCTACTCCCAATCCTTTCAAAAATCTTTGAAAAAATCCTCCTCAAACGAATATTACCGTTATTAGAATCCCACACTATTCCTTCCCATCAGTTTGGATTCCGTTCCCAACATTCAACCGTTCAGCAAGGGCTCCGAGTCGTTGACCATATTTCCTCTGCCCTTGAGAACAAGGAGTACTGCTCGGGTGCATTTCTGGACATAACGCAAGCATTTGACCGGGTGTGGCACCCGGGATTGCTCTTTAAGCTCAAAAACCATTTACCCCTATCCTTATACCTAGTCCTCCGATCCTATCTATCAAACCGCTCCTTCCGAGTTCGTTGTGGTGCAGAATATTCCAATTATTATCCAGTCGAATCCGGTGTTCCTCAGGGTAGTGTCCTTGGTCCTATCCTCTACAATATATACACGGCTGATATTCCTCTTTGCCCTAATACCTTCCTAGCAACGTACGCTGATGACACAGCTATCCTATCCTCTCACTTAGATCCCGAAATTGCATCTACAGGCCTCCAAACACACCTTTCTCAAATTGAAGACTGGTGTAACAACTGGAGAATCAAAGTAAATCAATCCAAATGCAGACATGTCACCTTTACCCTTCGAAGACAATCCTGCCCTCCAGTTCTCTTTAACTCCGTTCCGCTTCCTTTCTCCGACACAGTCCGGTATCTTGGCTTCCTTCTGGACAAAAGACTAACTTGGAACCCGCATACTAGACTTAAACGACAAGAACTTAATCGACGATTTGGACAATTATACAGACTACTGAACAGAAATTCTAAATTATCTATCGAGAACAAACTGCTAATATACAAGACAGTACTGAAACCTATCTGGACCTACGGACTTGAACTGTGGGGGACAGCTAAATTTTCTAACATCAAACGCATTCAATCCTTCCAATCAAAAGTCCTCCGAACAATAGTTAATGCTCCTTATTATGTATCCAACCATACCTTACACCGCGACCTAAATATTCCATTTATTTTAGACCTTATACCATTAAAATTCTCTAAATTCCATCAGAACCTTATCCATCACCCTAATCCCCTAGCTCAATCCTTATCCAGCTCCACACATCCTTACCATCCTCCTAGAAGGTTGAAACGGCAGTGGCCTCGAGACCTCTTGTAAAATGTATATTGGAGTTCTAGCATTGGCTAGATTCTCCACTCACGTGCTGTATGCTTGTGAATTGTATATAGGTATGAGTGACTTTTGTATATATTCTATTGATTTTGTTTTGTATTTATTTATATTGTATTATTATTATATAAATTTATTGTTTTGTATATATCGTGTGAATGCAGTATGAATGTTGTACTTTATCCCTATTAAAAATGTCCTAAATTGGACAGATTGTAATATTGTTCAATAAAGAATTGTTTCTACAAAAAAAAAACTTCACATATATTATTACAATCACTTACATATCAATGAAATATTAGTAAGTGAAAGCATTACTATAGTATAAATTTTCGAATTCCAGTTTTTAACAAAAATGCTCACATAAAGGTCCCTGGAGCCGAAAAACCAAGACTTGAATAAATGCAAAAGTGTACTTAAGGCAATATGAATAATGAAAAGTAATAGGAGACAGAAATTTCATATTTAAGATTGTTATATATCTGTATATATATATATATATATATATATATATATATATATATATATATATATATATATATATTAATATACTCTTGTTATTTAATTCCCAACTATGCCGCTGCCCCGTGGAGATAATTATGCCATAAAGTAGCTGAGCTTTCGGTTTATTATTTCCAACAATAAAAAATTATTTCTAATCGAATAAAAAAAAAAAAAATGACCTCCCTCCCCTCAAAATTTAAGTGCTTACGTTTCAAGATGCGTAGGACCCAAATAACGAATAAAAAAAAATCGTTTGTCCGTCGTTAGCCGTAGACCGTCCGCGTCATTCCTCATGAACTACTCGACCAATTTTTTTTTTTCAAATTCACCACAAAAATACTAGATCATACAATGATGATCCTAACACCTAAACGTTGATATCAGCTAGTTATTTTTAAAATGGCGGCCGATTAAAAGTGATTTAATGCAATAGCTCAGTTATTTTTGAAGATAGAGAAATAATTTATTTAATTCAACTAAAAAACCGCAAATATATATAAATAATAATAATAATAGGCTTAGCGAACCCGAAGGTTCGATGCCGATACCACCAAATTCCGCCTACACAGACTCGTCCATTGCTCACCATTCAAGCCCAAGCTCCCAAGATCAGCCTTAACGCAATCCTCCCATCTCCGCTTCGGCCTACCTTTCGGGCGCCTACCAGTCGGATCAGCAAATACCAACTTTCTCGGAATCCGCTCGTCATCGAGCCCAACAACTTTACTCGCCCATTTGAGTCTCCGCGATGCAATCAGCTCAATTATATTCACAGGATGCAAGTTCCGCAATTCCGCGTTATGCAACCTTCTAAACTCCCCAGTGGCCTTATCTCTCTTTGGACCAAATATTTTACGCAATACCTTATTTTCGAAAACGTTAAGCCGTTGTTCTTCCTTCAAAGCAAGCGGCCACGTTTCACATCCGTAAAGAACCGTTGGAAGAATAATAGTTTTATAAATTCTAATCTTTAAGTTTTTAGATAGAAGCCGCGAACTAAGTAACTTAGCAACTGAATAATAACACGCATTTCCCACCTTTAACCGGGACTTTATTTCTTCCTGGATTTCATTTTTTCTAGTTATAATTGAACCTAAATACTTGAATTTCTCTACGTGTTTAAAAGTATGACCTGATACATCAATATTACCAAGATCGACACCGTTTCTGCTATTAATCATATACTTCGTCTTATCGGTATTTAATTCGAGTCCTATTTCTTTACCGGTTTTTATTAACACACTTGTATTTAGTTGTATGGTTTCCGTGTCTTCACCTAGCAGTACCAGATCATCGGCATACCCCAAAACCGGAATCTTGTCACCCATATTTAAGCCTTTCTCGGTACACATTACCTTTTCTATGACATATTCTAAAGCTATATTAAATAACACAGGTGAAAGGGAGTCACCCTGTTTCAAACCCGATCGCACCTC
Source organism: Piezodorus guildinii (assembly GCA_023052935.1). Lineage (NCBI taxonomy): Eukaryota > Metazoa > Arthropoda > Insecta > Hemiptera > Pentatomidae > Piezodorus > Piezodorus guildinii. The sequence continues at coordinate 57,960,930 of CM041297.1, forward strand.
AAATCTCTCGGAGTAATTATGACCGATTCTAACTTTATGGAATGTTTCCGACAAACACATCTCTACTAGGTTTACCAACTTTCTAGGTATTCCCTGTTCAATCATGATGTTATATAGCTTCTGACGGTCTATTGAATCATAAGCCTTTTTAAAATCGATATAAAGTTGATGGACTACACCGTTGTATTCCAATTTTTTCTCTAATATTTGACGTAAGGAAAATATTTGGTCAATAGTCGAGCGATTCCGCCTAAAACCACATTGGTAATCTCCGATAATTTCCTCAGCGTATTCCGTGATTCGACTAGTTAGAATTGACGAGAATATTTTATAGCATACTGGGAGAAGGGAGATCCCACGATAGTTGTTACAATCCGACCTCGGCCCTTTTTTGTGAATCGGAATAAGTATTGATTCTTTCCATTCTTCGGGCATTTTTTCAGTTTCCCAGATCTTTTTAACTAAAAAATGTATTTTGGAAAAGCCTGCTTCTCCACACGCCTTGATTAATTCACTCGTGATATTATCATTTCCTGCGGCCTTATAACGTTTTAATTTTCCTATCGCCATTTCGACTTCCTCTTTACTCGGTGCGTCTATCCATGGTTCAGCGCTCTGATATTAGAGAGGAGATTGATTATTATTTTCCGCATTTAAGATGCCGTCAAAGTGTTGTTTAAATTTATTTAATATCTCAGAAGGATCCGCAATTATATTGTTATTTGCATCTTTAACCGCATTCAATAGAGGTTCAAATCTTTTACGCGATTTGTTTATACCTTTGTACATCTCTCTTACGTTGTTTTCGTTTCTGTGTTTTTCTATTTCTATTATTTTGCCTTTAAGATACTCTCTTTTCTTATTTTTTAAGAGTTTTGAAGTTTCATTCTTTACTAACCGAAAATAAGTCACATTATTATCGCTTGGATTATTTAAGGAATTCAGTTTAGCGGTTTTTCTTTTTTTTTTTAAATATATATAAATATATAAGAAAAAATTATTAGTGTTTTTAACTAAAAAGCCGCGTATTATAAAAAGAGAAAAAATGGAAGAAAAAAAATTGATTTATATATTCCTACAAAATGAAAAAAGGATCATTGAAATTGGTTCAGAACTAGCAGAGATATAGCATTCTGAAATTAGCAGCGGTGATATTCCTTTTAATTATTTATTTCTAACATAGTTGTTTAGAAATAATAAACTATTGTGTAATTATTTTCATCGTTTTTTATCTTATCAGCAATTTCAAGTGCGAATAGGAACATCCCTTCCTCAAAAATAGTACCGTAAAATGGGGTGGATGGGAACACTTTGTATATTGAGCAACATAACTCTAACAATTTATTTTTTGTCTGAATTAATAGAACAAATACATCAAATCTTAGGTCCACATTCCCTCCATCCTCCATTACATATTTACTGGGAGTGTTTTTAAATAGTAGTTTTTGAAAAAAAAAAAAAAAAAAAAAAAAAAATATATATATATATATATATATATATATATACTTAAAACCCGAATTATTTCAAACAAAATTATATATGTAATGGTAGATTTTTTTCTAAAATTACTTTATCACTATAAATCTTGAAGAGCCTTCAGTTAGTCAGATAATAGTAATTTATATTGTTTCTAGATTATAGGATGTACTAGAAGGTGATTTGGTCAAGATCATTTCTCCCAATTTTCCGGTACCAACTTAAATATTTATTGATAACATCCTGTTCATTAGCAGACCATTTCTTGTTAAAAAAGATTGTACTTTTAAAATTGAACCATTGTATACTATATATTTATTAAAAATCTTCTAAATATACATTTATACATTTTCGTTGAACCATTAATGTCGTATTTTCTTCAATTATATTTTAGTTTCCCCACTAGGAAAGATTGTCTATTATTATTATTACATCAGTGTTTTTAATAGCGGAACTGATTTTATCCTTTCACCAATATTTTTATATTAACAATATAATAATTATATTATGAATAATAATAATTATAACATTTTAACAAAGTTTCGAGGCTTGAGTTATATCCTAAAACATTTTTTTACATCACGACATTATTATTTATATTTTTTATTGACAAAGTTTGATTTATATATATATTTTTTTCAGGCCTTGAAATTTTAATTGATTAATATAATTGTCCAAATTCATCTTTATAAATAATCATCAAACTCTTCACATTTTATTTATTTTACTATACATAATATCAATTTCTTTCTAACATTTCCTTTCTATCCAAATTGTTAACTGATGCACTTTTTTCCCAACTACACTCTTTACTTATGTTTATTATCTTTTCTTCCATTATTATTTTATTCGTGTAGTTTACGCGGTTTCGCGATTTATCTACATCATTGTTATTAAGTTTTATTTGATATCAATTGATTTTTTTTTCCTTTTGTGTAACTTCAAGTGTGTGGGTGATAAGCTATCAAATTCGTAAATTAATTTTTTTTTAATAATTGATTTATTATCAGTTTGTTTATTTTCGATTTAATGTTTCTATTTCCTTTATTGTTTCCTCAGAAATGGCTATGATTTATTTAATTGATTTTATTTTTATATTGACAATACAGCGTCTGCTTTTGTCTTCCTAATTTATTTTTCTTCTTTCCTTTATCTTCTGCTTCAAAGCGATTAAATGTTTTTGTGTGTGTATAATTAATATATGCTAAATTTATGGATGAAAAAAAAAAGAAGAATTCAAAAAATTATTAGAGAAATCGGTTGAGGATCTGGTTCAATAAGAAAACTTATTTTATAGTTTGTCGACGTTTCAGCTGAAATTTCAGACTTTTATCAGCAATTGGTGACAGCGACATTCGTAGAACAGTGACCGCACCACAAGCCAACGTTTCTTATCAACTTCACTTTTATTGTTACTATACAAATATTTTTTTAATATGATAAAATTTCCAATAGAAAAAAATCATAAGTGTAAATTCAAAAAATCGTGGTGTTGAAGATTAAAGTTGAAATATTAAAAGTAATTTTAATTTTTTCCTATAGGTCTCTATAAATATTTCCATGATGTTGTTTGTTGTTTATTTATTTAACATCACTTTATGCTACTATGGCTAATCGGACGAGAAATATATAAGATGTATGAAATATATACTAATGGAAAGTATTGCGGTTGCGAAAATTTTCGAATTCCATTCCAAATAACCAAGTCGGTCAAAAAGGTTGGTGATGTGCGTTTGTGTAGTAGGTCTAACACGAAAACGAAAAGTCATACGAAACTGAAATTTCATACTTAAGACAATCATAAACCCGAGATGTTACAGCAGATTATTCATAAAAATTGGAGAACCAGAAGATCCACTATTCATTTTGCACTTTTTTAAAATTTTCGTTAAAACGGCTTTAACGAGTTTGATTTAACTCGTTACATCAAATTAAACTTTAATGGGCATTGATATTATGTAGTTTTCATTCTGATTGAAATGGTCTGACTGGACTCAAATGCCGATGTTTAAACTCTCTTCCTCTGGAGTATCATATTGTTAGCATTGATAAAAAAAAAAGGATAAATATATAAGCTGGACGAATTCGATATCCAAATAAAGGAGAAAACAGGCAAAAAAATCTGGTGCGAGCAACACACGACTTTCACTTACCTCCATTTTTAGAATAAATTAAAGAATTTTCAAATACAGTTAGATATAAAAATGAGTGAAATCATTAAACAATTAATTAAATGGAATTTCTATAAAAACATAAGTTTTATTAAAAAATTGATTACTTTATTATCTAAAATAATCACTTGTATCAATTGATTGTGTATGAGATGATAATTTTTCTAAAATCTTTAGCTTTCCAATGGTATATCATACATGTATATTACTGCTCTTATGTTCAAAAATGAAAAATTGCATTAAAAAAATATTTTTTCTGTTTTCTCCTTTAGTTGGGTATCGAATTTATTCAATTTATATATTTACCTGTTTTTCATCAGCGTTAACAAGATAATCTAGTTATTATTATTGAATCTACAAAATTAAAGGTACTTTAGGGGAAGAATGTTTAAAATATCGGCATTTAAGCCCTGTCAGACCATTTCTATCTTAATAAAACCTACATGATATTAAAGCCCATTAAATTTTACATCGATATAGCGAGTTTAATCAAAATCGTCGGAACCGTTTTTGAGAAAATCGAAAAAAGGTGAAAAATGCATGATATAAAGTGCCTCTTCTGGTAGGCTCATTTTGATGAAAAAAGTTTTGTCACGTCTCGGGCGTATAGTTGTCTTAAATATGAAATTTCAGTTTCATAGGACTTACCGTTTCCGCCCGGGAGTTACCACACACACACACACACACACACACACACACACACACACACACAACACACACAGACCTTTTTGCGGGACTTGGTTATTTGGACTCAGGGGACCCTAAAACGTGTATTTCCGTTGAAAACTGGAATTCGAAAATTTTCACGATCGCAATACTTCCCCTTACTATATATAGTAAGTGAAAGTAAAAATATTTGCATGTATAGTATTTGTACAATGTACTTCGCAGCAAGCATTATTTTGATTACAGTACTCAGTACTTTTTTTTACTTTCACTTACTATATATAGTAAGGGGAAGTATTGCGATCGTGAAAATATTCGAATTCCAGTTTTCAACGGAAATACACGTTTTAGGATCCCCTGAGTCCAAATAACCAATCCCGCAAAAAGGTCTGTGTGTGTGTGGTAACTCCCGGGCGGAAACGGTAAGTCCTATGAAACTGAAATTTCATATTTAAGACAACTATACGCCCGAGACGTGACAAAACTTTTTTCATCAAAATGAGCTTACCAGAAGAGGCACTTTATACCAGGCATTTTACACCTTTTTTCGATTTTCTCAAAAACGGTTCCGACGATTTTGATTAAACTCGCTATATCGATGTAAAATTTAATGGGCTTTAATATCATGTAGGTTTTATTTGGATAAAAATGGTCTGACAGGGCTTAAATGCCGACATTTTAAATTTTCTTCCTCTAAAGTACCTTTAATTTTGTAGATTCAATAATAATTACTAGATTATCTTGTTAACGCTGATGAAAAACAGGTAAATATATAAATTGAATAAATTCGATACCCAACTAAAGGAGAAAACAGAAAAAAATATTTTTTTAATGCAATTTTTCGTTTTTGAACATAAGAGCAGTAATATACATGTATGATATACCGTTGGAAAGCTAAAGATTTTAGAAAAAATATCATCTCATACACAAGCTTTTAGAAGTTAATAGAGAGTGATGAGAAGAAGATAAAACTAACTGATTATTTTAGATAATAATATAATAGATTTTTTAATAAAACACATGTTTCTATATAAATTCAATTTGATTAATTCCTTAATAGTTTTTATCTCACGTATTTTTATCTCTAACTGTATTTGAAAATTCTTTCATTGATTTTTAAAATGGAGGTAAGTGAAAATCGTGTGTTGCCCGCACCAGATTTTTCTCTTAGTATTTGCCCAACACTGAGGAGGGGTAAGGATCTCTCCCTCCTATTATGTCAGGTCAGAATACTTATTACAAGACTAATAGGTCAAGTATTTTGAAAACAATTAACATATAGAACAACATTGATTATATGATGTTTTGATTAATTTTTTAATATCAGCTTATTTAAGAAATTAAACCGGTATTAAAATGTGTTATTACTCAAAAGAGTGTTAATGGATAAACAAATAGATAATGTTTTGAAATAAAAAAATGTATTACAATAATAGGACAAGTAAATATTGTACGTGGTACAAGCATGATTATACAACATTTGTGAAGGAACTACGTTTTAGGGGAAAAAAATAATTAAATAATCAAATCATTTAACAGAAGAAATGCTATAATTAATTATACGTTTCGTCAACGATTTTGTCATGGTACTTATGTATTTCGATTACCAAGCGATTTCCTTGGGCATATTTTGAACGTTCGTCGCGCTCTCTGGCAGACTAACAAGGCGTTTTTATTTACATCACTTGCTGTTTTCTTGTCACATGTCGTCCAGTGCGAATTCTGCGAGGCGTATGTCGTAAAATCAGCGTAGAACAAGCAGCTTTAAGAACGGTTATCTCAAATAGAGTGTATCAAGACCTGATCTGTGACGGTTTTACGCAACCGGTGAGCAACTTCGGTGTTCTGCAACTTGCGCTGCGTTTCCTGGCGGGTCATTTTCTGGCTTCCATTTGGGCCGGAGATGCAGTTTTTCGCTTATTTTATTGGGGAAAACTTTCCAGTTTATTACACAATGGTTTATTATTTCCGAATAGTTTGATATGAAAAATAAAATAAATTAGTTGTTGTTTTAATTATTACTTTATTATATCAATTTTTATTGAGTAATATTACAATCTGTCCTAATGAATGAAAGATAACATTCATACAATGTTTACACAGCAATAAAATTATAATGAAATATATATTATAAGGATTAAATAATAAGGACAAAAATCTGGTGCACGCAACACAGGACTTTCACTTATCTCTTAAAATCTATTTAAGAATTTTTTTATTAACTAAGAATTAAATAATCTATAATTTGGAATCCCAAAATTTTTACATATATTTTATACATATTTTTTTTATTTTTATACATATGTCAAAGTAAAAAAATAAATTATTATCTTCAGTAATTACTTAAGTTTATGCTATTTTTGTCTTTCTGCATTACGTTTTACAGCTTTGTATCTAATATACCATTTTTTTTTTCTATAATATTTAGCTTTCCAACGGTATATTAGACATTAAACAATTACCTTAAAAAAAGTAATTGTTTAAGAATTATTTACATTTAGTTTTAATTGAAAATGTGTTTTATTAAATAATCTATTATATTATTATCTACAAAATTAGTTTGTTTTATCGGTTTACTTTTCATCACTCTCCGTTAACTTTACAATATCATGTATAAGATAATATTTTTTCTACGATCTTCAGCTTTCCATCGGTATATCATATATCTATATTACTGATTTAATGTTCAAAAACAGAAAAATTTCATAAAAATATATGTTAACCCTTTTCTCCATTATTTCATAATCAAATTCGTTCAACTCGTATATTCAGCTGTTTTTTAGCAATGTTAATCAGAAGTTATAGTCAATTTTATAAAATATACAAAATTAAAGGTACTTTAGGGGAAGAAATTTTAAAATATTGGGATTTAAAGCCCTGACTATTTTAATCAGAATAAAACCTACATCAAATTAAAGCCCATTAAATTTTAGTCGATATAGCGAGTTTAATCAAAATCGTTAGAGCCGAAAAATTTCAATTACACTCGCTATATTAGGCGATGAAAAGGTTTTTAATATCACATAGATTTTTCCTAGTTGAAATTATTTGTCAGGCCATGAATGCCACATTTCCAAAATAAATGCCTGTGCAATGTCTTCAATTTCGCTTATTTGGGATAAATGTCCGTCTTTCTTGGTAAATAATTGCAAGAAGTGTATAAATATAAATCCTAAAGGAATAAGGCGAAATATTTTTCAAAAAATAAGTTTTCGAAAAAAAAAACAGTTCAGGAACGTAGTTCTATGATATATCCTTAGAAAGATAGATATTTCGGAAAATATATCACCCAACATAGGAACACAAAAGACGAGTGACCAAAATCTCAAAAGCCTATCTGATTATTGGGTAACTTAATTTCTATTGCTGTATTATTAAATCTAAAATTAATTTTTCTATTTAAACACTGTACATTTTTTTTAAACCTCAAGAATGTTTGTAATGCAATACATTCATATGATAAATAATCATTCTATCGCATTTTTATCATTCAAAAATTTTCAAAATATATAATTTCGATTACAATAGAAATTAAAAATATTTCCATCACAAAATTTAATTCACACAATAAATGCTGTTTTTGTGGTGAATTTAAAATAGAATTTTTCATAGCATTTCGATTTCCTGTTATTGTTCTGAAGCTCTTTTCATTATAAGGATCATTTAATAGACATTGAAGGATTTTAATTCTATATTTTAATAAATCGGTATTTTAGAATTTTTATAAATATAATTTCATGTTTGTTTATTTTTAGGAAACATTACAATGACAGCATTAATTTCTTTTATCCTTGCACTTGTTTTTGTTATGCATCTTTATGGTCAGTAATTTTTACTTTCACTTACCTATATATGAAATATTTTGTTTATTTTGGTTGTTTTATTTATATTTTTTTCCGAGGAAAATATGAGACGGAAAATATAAGAAAAAAATTCAGTGTTATATTAATCAAATCACTCAAGTGGTCACGATTGTTGATATTAAGTTCAAAAATATAAGATTTGCCAAGACGTAGTGATAATTGATAAGAAATTCAAAAATAAATTAATTCCGTCATCTACTTCATACCACCTGATACTCAAGTGGAGCTAAATATTGGGAAAAAACATATGGAGAAACGATATCTCTTAATTGCTGTTGGGCCATCATAAATGATGAGCGATTCTAGATGAAACTTAAGGAAAAGCGACATCAGTTAAAAAAAATTAAATAAAAGAAATCAATGACGAAGTTAGCGGATGGTTAAACAAAGGAAAGGTGATAAGGTTTAATTTGAAGGGAATGGCTATATGCCCATTTCAGATTAGCGTTATGGAAAAACTGGTGGTTTTACCTGTCAGATTCAGTCGAGTGAAACAAAGATGTCAAAGAAAATAATCTGTAACAAATTTTCCTGTTGATATCTTCATCAGTTCATTTTACTGTCAGATCTTAACAACTACAACTTCATTATTTGTGTAGTTATTTTTATAGTAACTATTCTAAATTAGGTAAAATGTTAAACAGATAATTCAATACGTAAAAAATCAAGTGCGCAAGACATACCACTTTCAATTACCTTCGTTGTTAAAATCAATTTAAAATGTTTAAAAACAATAATATATGAAAATAAATTGTTAAAGAATCAATTACGTTGAGATCCAAAAGAAACATGTGTTTTATTAAATATTCCTTTATAATATATCTACCACAATCAGTTATTTTTATCGGCTTTTCATCACTCTCCCTTTGCTTTTAAAACTATGTGTATAAGATAAAATGTTGGCTGAAATCATTAGCTTTCCAACGGCATATCATTATATGTATATTACGTTTCTTATGCTCGGAAGAAAAAAAATCTGGTGCGAGCAACACACGAATTTCACTTGCCTCCATTTTTAGAATCGTTAAAGAATTTTAAAATTCAGTAAAAGATAAAAATGTTTGAAACCATTAAAGAATTAATTAAATGTAATTTCTATAGAAACATGTGTTTTATTAAAAAAACTATTATATTATTATATAAAATAATCACTTAGTTTTACCGGCTTTTCATCACTCTTTATCAACTTTTAAAAGCTTATGTATGAGATAATATTTTTTCTAGCATCTTTAGCTTTCCAACGGTATATTATACATATATATTACTGTTCTTATGTTCAAAAACGAAAAATTGCATTAAAAAATATTATTTCTGTTTTCTCCTTTCATTGGGTATCGAATTCATTTAATTTATATATTTACCTGTTTTTCATCAGTGGTAATAAGATAATAATAATCATTTTTATAGAATCAACAAAATTGAAGGTGCTTTAGGGGAAGAATGTTTAAAATATCGGCATTTAAGCCCTGTCAGACTACTTTAATCAGAATGAAACCTACATGACGTTTAAGCCTATTAAATTCTAAATCGATATAGCGAGTTTAATCAAAATCGTTGGAACCGTTTTCGAGAAAATCGAAAAAAGGTGCAAAATGCATAGTATAAAGTGACTCTTCTGGTAAGCTCATTTTGATGAAAAAGCTTTTGTAACGTCACGGGCGTATAGTTGTCTTAAATATGAAATTTCAGTTTCATAGGGCTTACCGTTTCCGCCCGGGAGTTACCACACACACACAGTCCTTTTTGCGGGACTTGGTTATTTGGACTCAGGGGGCCCTAAAATGTCTATTTCCATTGAAAACTGGAATTCGAAACTTTTCATGATCGAAATACTTTTCCTTACTATATATAGTAAGTGAAAGTAAAAATTACCTAAAAACATTTTTGCTATTTTATACTTAAGTTGCATATCGAAATTGTTCAAATTATATATTTATTCGTTTTTTATTAATCCAAAAAAGATGATGTATGGTATGTAAAGATGATATTTTTTTTATTAAATCTACAAAATTGAAGGTATTGTACTTTACAGGAAGAAAATGTAAACTATCGTCATTTAGGCCCTGTCAGACTATTTCAATCAGAATGAAACCTACATCACATTAAAGCCCATTAAATTTTACATCGATAAAGCGATTTTAATCAAAAAGGTTATAGCCGTTTTGAGAAAATCGTAAACAAGTGAAAAATGCGTGGTATAAAGCGGCTCTTCTGCTTGGCCGATTTTGGCCAAAAAAGTTGCTGTAACATCTCAGGCATAGACGCTTTTAAAATATGAAATATAGGTTTCATAACACTTATCGTTTTTGAACTAGACTACCACATACACTTACACACACACACGGGGACCCTAAAATCTTATTTAGCTCTTTTTAAAATAGAGGATGAACCATCGTGTCCAAGTTGCCTATCTGAGGACCAAACAGTGGAGCATGCATTCTTTCATTGCCCAATTTTCGCCCAAGAAAAGGATGAATTAGACAGCATTCTTGGAGAGAAGGCTATTCCAGAAAACTTGGTCAACCTAATGATGACCAAAGAGGAGAACTGGAATGCTGTGGCAGAATATGAAGTCGGAAAAAAGCTCAGATCTCAAGAGCGCGAAAGGAGCGGCCAGGTAAGGCTTGTAAGTTAAATTATATAAAGATGTCCATTACTGAAGTAGGCACATAGCCAGCCATACTGCCCCCCGCGAAGTAATGCCTGACGGCAGTTCCGTGGGGTGGTGAAGGCGAATAGGGAGGTGGTTTTTTAGTGAGTAGGAATCTCACACTATTGTGGGCTTGTATAGCCACACATCGTCTATAAAAGATTTTCCCCTACCTTAAAAAAAAAAAACGGGGACCCTAAAACGTGTATTTCTGTTGAAAACTGAAATTCAAAAATTTTCACGATCGCAATACTTTCTCTTACTATATATTCATGGTGATTTATCTAATTAATTAATGTTAATTTTCTTTACGTATAGTGTAAGTTTACATTAAAAAAAAAAAAAAATAACTTCACAAAATACTATCAAAAATAAAATATGACCAAAGCTTCATAGATCACAAACAGCCATGAAAACATTGCAAACAAATAAAATAAATCAGAATAACTAAAAAATATATATAATTTGGTTAACTGTTTGACACATACATTCGCGTGTTGTTGAATTATAATTGACTTCCTAATGAAATATTATATTTTTTGGTTGTTAATAAGTCGAAAAAGTATTATTAAAAAAGATTTAATAATGATAAATACTCAATATATATATAAAATGTGTTAATGTATATTAATGGAAGTGAACTTGAAAATGTTGGATCTAATGTACCTAAAACAATAAAACAACAAGGAAAAGAATTGTTCAAAAATATTTGAATATATATTAGATATTTAATTGGAAGTTTCCTTGCTGACCAGTCTACAAAATTGATTTATTATTATGAAATATGTATTTGAAGGAACAAGGTTAGTTAATTGACTCCGTAACAGATTAGGTATTTATGAACTCTATATTTGGGGTCACCTGCGGTGTAGTCTCTAGCATAACAGCCCTCCATGCCTAAGGTAACGAGTTTAAACCCAGTAAATGGTCCTAGTATATTTTAAGTGAGTGAATAATCCTTGGTTATGCCATTCTTCGGAGGGAACAAAAATGGTGGTTCCGGGCCTATGCGATGTCAGGTACCCGTGAAAGATTCTTATCCTAACTAAACTTGGATAGGCAAAATTTAGGAATCCCAATGAAGTATCATCTAATCACTCTCAGTAACATAAAAGTGACGTTAAATCAATGAACAAACTGACTTTATATTGAATGTGCCTGTATTATTTTGTCTTTAAAAATTCCGGAATCCAGAATTGCTTACGAGTCCCTTTTTAGAAATTAATAATAATAATGATTTACATGGATGATTTGAAGCTTTACGCAAGAAATAAATCTCATCTGCAGTCTATGGTGAAGACAATGGCCTATTTTAGTGACATAGCACAGATGTACCCTTGATACCCAGATACCCTTGGTATCGAAAAATGCGCAGTTCTTCATGTGGTGAAAGGAAAAACATCTAAAACTGAAAACAAGTTTGATAAAGAACTATGTTTTAAGCATCTTCATAAAGAAGAAAATTATAAGTATCTCGGGATAGAACAACATGTAAAAATGGATAGAAGGGACGTGAAACCAAGACCGACAGAGTCATTAAAAAAGAAACTTAGGACTATCCTAGCCATGCACCTATCATCAGGATCAAAAATAAAAGCTATAAATACCTGGGTTATACCAGCCGTATCTTATAGATTTGTAATTGTAAGTTTACGATATCGCTACAGGAATTGGATAAGACTAATACGTACAAGTAGGACTCGATCAAGAATGCATCATCCAACTGCATCCACCGCTAGGCTTTACCTCTTGAGAAAGCAAGGTGAAAGAGGTTTGAGGAACATCTTGGAGGCGTTCCGAGGACAAGAAATGATGCTAATCCAATATTTTAAACAAGCGTAGCATAAAGTAATATGCAACCTTAACCGCGGTCACACTGCTCTAATGTTAGTCTATCGAAAGGCTGCACCCACAATCATTATCGAAAGCGATAGACTGGAACAACGGATGTCCAAACTACTGTATGGAAGATTTTTCCACATGCTCCAGCCGAATAGATCTCTTCCTCGAAACGGAGGGCTTTTTGACGACAATCAAAGATCAGGTCATACTGGCGACATATTTTAAAACAAGAGAACGTATCTAACAAGTGTAGGCTCTGCGCCAATGCGTTCAAGTCTACTCAGCACATTACTGGCTGATGAGGCGCGCTCGCTGCGACGGAATACCACAAGAGGCATGGCGGTGTAGGCCACTATACGATTGGTTCAAAATAAAGTTGCTAAATGAATCAATGCCATATTATCTATACGATCCTAAAATCCTTGTCCAGAGTTAAGGGATAAGATCGTATAGGAACCAATCATTTGCTACGGATCATACCTTGGCTCACAATAAGCCTGATATCGTTGATTAATAATAATCATAAAACGGCCGAGATTATTGATATTGCTGTTACGATATTGATGACGGGAACACTAACTCAGTCTGTGCAGAAAAAAATCGAAAGTAGCAAGCTTATGCAGCTGAGTTAAAAGAACTTTACAAGCTGGGTAAAGTGATTGTCAGGCCGATTGTAATATCCAGTGGTTTGATACCGAAGTCGACTGTGGGAAAGACACTGAGCGGCTGGTTTTAACATCTGCTGTAATCAAGAAGGCAAAAAATATATTCTGCTGAACACTGCAATAATTGTTAGAAGCTTCCTTAATATTCAATAGGAACAATTAAAAAATAATCACCTGAAGAGGTTGGAGTTAACCTCCTTCTCTCCAGAAATACTCCTTCTCATTAAGTGTAGCCAAATAAAAAAACAATAATAATAATAATAGTAGTGGTAGGATTAACGAGCCTCAAGATTGGTTGTCAGTACCATCAAATCTTGACTACATAGAATAGTCCAATGATCACCGCGAGATCAGACTTCACAAAATCCTCCCATCGACGCTTAGGTTTACCTCCCGGATACCTATCAATCTTGTATACAGTTAAGAAACGAACCAGAGTAAATCTTTACAGAGCACTATGACAAGATATATAGGAGTACTTAGAAGTGGATGGTCAGTAATTCCAAACATAAGTATATGTACCTCGAGTACACTTCAAACTGAACAATACAATAAAACAAATACTGAAGTACCCGACCAGAAATCAAGAATAATGTACTTAAATTCATCAAAATGATTGACATGTTGACGATCGGAAGTAGGTTCATTGAACTACATTTTCATCAACCTTACAAGTTGGATGATCCATTTTATATTTTATTTATTTATTCTTAAAATTTATTTTGTTTGAAATATTTATGTTAGTAGTAATAATGTGACCGAAGGGCTGAGCAACAAATTTTCCGAATTTGATTTTTCATATGAATGTACTTGTACTTTTTTCCCTTAAAACGTTAAACACCCTGGTCTCTAGACTATTGGGATGATTTTTCATTTAATATGATATTCCAAGGTTTAAAAGAAATACATAAAACTGTATGTAACATTTCTTTCAAAAGTTTAAATTTGTAAATTCATCCAAATTATTTTGTTAAATAACTTTTTTTTACAACTCAACTATTTTCTATTTTTTTGCTATTTAACCTGAATGAAAGAACCGTAGTCGGTAGGTATATGTAAATATTTATATAAGTATCATTCTGAATCCATTATGAGTATTTGGGTCGTGAATTTTTTTAGCACGACCTTATTGAAAAATTTTAATTTATAGATTTTAACTTTGCCATGACAATTTTGGTTTATTATTTTCAATAATGAATCTTTGTAAACGAAAAAAAAAAAAAAATCACCCCATTCAAAATTTGAAGGCTTACGTTTCAAGATGCGCGTAGAACCCGAATAACGAATAAAAACAATTTCGTTTCTCCTAATTAATAAATAAATAATAATAAAAAATAATAAAAATCACCAATTTTAGCTTTTAGTGCTATTTCATAGATGAAATGAAAAAAGGAGACAGATATATAGCGTTTTGAAATTAGCAGTGGTGATATGCTATTTTCCTTTGAGTTATTGATTGCTTATTATATTTGTTAATTGCCTATCTACAGCTTTATAAACAGTTATACCCTAATATTGTTATTTGGAAATAATAAACATGTTTGTAATAATTTGCAGCGTTTTTTCAATTTGTATGTTGAGTGAATAATCACTAAAAGAAAAAATGCACTGTCAAATTTACCAACGAACTGGTTGCAAACTTTTTAATAGTGCATATGTTTTAAAGCACATAGTTTATAACTGTTATTTAAATAGTCATTTGTTAGATTATTTATTTCACATATTTCTTAGACTTATAATTTTAGGATCAACATGAAAAAGACAATCGGTTAAATATTTGGAATTTTGCATTAATGATCCATATAGATTACAATATCACTCTGAAATATTCGAAACCCTTATCAGCCCGATGTGAAGTGGATATTAAATACAAATTAAAATGATGATTTAACATTCCTACTTTTCTCGTTTGTGCAAAAAATTAACAATGATATTTTATGCTCGACTCTTTGAACAATTATATGTATTGTTCTGAAAATTAGAAATTCTATGGACTCCTAGTTACGTCAGGTTCAGCTATTTCTAGGAAAGAACTCCAAAGTATTATAAATAGTGACCTTACATTGAGCATAAGAAATATAAATAAATGCAAAAATGTGCTGTAGTGTCATGTAGGATGATGATACATGATCACTGATACTTATTTTTTATTCTGTTGTTGGCCTTCTAGCTGAATTTATTTCACTTGCAGAAACACAGACCCCACCTCACATTGCTATTTTATTCAATGGTCAAGCGGCAGTAAAACCTGGCATGAGTGTCCTTCCCACAGATTCACTCCCGTTCAAGGAAAGTATCAGATGAGTACAGTTCCATGGATCATGGCCATTTGAGGTCATTACGCGCAAGAGGACTTGTAATTTTTTCCTCGAAGCAGGCTGCCCGAGTTCCAAACCTTCGTGTGGCTATTTAACATCCTGGAAGACCACGATAAGACTTACAAGCATGACATATAGGGTAGTCATGCTAAAAGTTATTACCCCTAAGCCCGATTGTTGTACTACTTCCAGTATACTGAAGGACATATCACATCATATCCCCAAAAGAGGATAGTTTCCGCAAAAGGTGGTCATCCATCTGAGGACTGACTCGATGGTCGATGTTGCTTTACTTTAAATATGTCAAGCGTTTGAACAAGTTAGGCCACACCTAGCCCTGTGTATAATGGGGGAATGATATATCTATAATTCCAAAGCAATGTTGTTAGGATTGATCATTGATTACACTCATAATAGAATATGTTTGAGATGGATATATCTTTTGGCTGGGGGTCAGTAACTTTCAACGTGTGATGTTTTTTTTTTTACTTTCACTTACCTATATATGAAATATATAGTAAGGGGAAGTATTGGGATCGTGAAAATTTTCGAATTCCAGTTTTCGACGGAAATACATGTTTTAGGGTTCCCGAAGTCCTAATAACCAAGTCCCGTAAAAAGGTCCGTATGTGTGGGTGTAAGTATAGAGCAAAAACGAAAAGTCGTACAAAATTGAAATTTCATATTTAAGACGCCCGAGACGTTACAGCAACTGTTTCATCTAAATCGGTTAACCAGAAGAGCCACTTTATACCATGTATTTTTCACATTCTTATTGGGTTGTTTCACATGAAATGTCCGTTTTTATAGTTTCTGAAATACATAAAGGATTTTGCAGGTCTCTGTTGTTTTCTTCCAAATGTTTACATATTTAAAGTAAACAGTTACTAATCCTCTACTTTTGTATTATAAACATTAGCTTCCCAATCAATTGCCCACTTTTTAGTATACCTCCAAATATGAACATGGTAACACGCGATTTTCGAGTAATATTTTTGTACGAGTTTAAACTCGGCCATTCAGCAGCTAAGGCCGCTAGAAATATTTGCAAGGCGTTTGGGGAAGGGAGTGTTAATGAACGGACCATTTGCCGTTGGTTTGCTAAGTTTTCAGCTGGGGATACCGACTTGGAAAACTTGTCCCGAGGAAGACTACCGTCCGTAATAGACAACGATGTCCTCAAACATACAGTAGAAGGAAACCCCTACCAAGCAGTTAAAGGACTCTCAGTACAACTAAATGCAAGTGCATCTACCGTTTCCAGACATTTAAAGTGTATTGGGAAAGTAAAAAAGCTCGATACATGGGTACCACATGATCTCCCTGAGCGGCATGTTTTAAAACATACCGTGCAAAAATTAAAAGTACTGGGCTACGAAATTCTTCCGCACCCACCATATTCTCCCGACTTGTCTCCAACAGATACCACCTGTTCAGGAATTTAGACAACTTCGTCAAAGGAAAACTTTTTGAAAATTATGATCAAGTGAAAAGTGCGTTTTCAGATTTTGTTTCACTTCAAAGCGCAGAGTTTTTCAGTTCGGGGATAAAAAAGTTGGTGTCACGTAGGGAAAAATGTATAGAAAAAGAAGGTAAATACTTCGAATAAAATTATCTTGTTTTCATATCGTATTTTTAATAAAAATTCTTTACCTTGAAAATGGACATTTGTGACACAACCCAATACAATTATCTCAAAAACGGCTCTAACGATTTTGATTTAACTCCATATCTTGGTGTAAAATTTAATGGGATTTAATATCATGTCAGTTGTATTTTGATTGCCTGATCGGGCTTAAATGCAAATATTTTAAATTTTCTTCCTCTAAACTTCCTTTAATTTTTACATACAAAAAGATTAGCCATTGGTGAAGGACGGAAAAATATACAAGTTGGAATTTGATGACTAACTAAAGGATAAAAGAGAAAAACTATTTTTTAAATTAATTTTTGTTTTATTTGATATTAAGAGCAGTATTATAAACGTATAATATACCGTTGGAAAGAGAAAGATATTAGAAATAATACTATCTGATACACAAAGTTGTAAAAAGTAATATAAAATGACGAAACGGGAATAAACTGATCACTGATTGATGATGCTGGATGAAAAACAAACATGGCACGCCCCTCAGAGATAGGCAAGTTCAACCGAAACTTAATTAAGCGGAGGCAGCGTCATGTTCAAGAGTTAAATGAAATACTAAAAATTATAATGCCATAATTAAATGGAAAATGAGTACTAAAGGCTATCTAAGGATTTGACAGTTGTCTCTACTGTCATGAATGGGAAGATTTTAACGATCACGAAATCAAATCACGAAGAAAAAAATTTCGTACTTTAATTGCATATAAAGGTTTAAGCCATCGTTGCAATGGTAATATATTACAACCCCGAGTAAGATTAGAAAAAAAAATCTGGTGCGGGCAACACACGACTTTCACTTACCTCCATTTTTAAAATCAATCGAAGACAGTTAGAGATAAAAATACATGAAACTATTTAGGAATTAATTAAATTCAATTTATTAAAAAATCTATTATATTATTATCTAAAATAATCAGTTTGGTTTATATGAATTATTATTATAGAAGAGGAATTTTAATTATGAATGTATTATTTGTTTTATATTCATTTCATCAACTCTCTATTAACTTTTAAAAGCTTGTGTATGAGATTATATTTTTTCTAAAATCTTTAGCTTTCCAACGGTATATCATACATGTATATTACTGCTCTAATGTTCAAAAACGAAAAATTGCATTAAAAAAATATTTTTTCTGTTTTCTCCTTTAGTTGGGTATCGAATTTATTCAATTTATATATTTACCTGTTTTTTATCAGCGTTAACAAGATAATATAGTTATTTTTATTGAATCTACAAAATCTAAGGTACTTTAGGGAAAGAAAATTTAAAATATCGGCATTTAAGCCCTGCCAGACCATTTTAATCAGAATAAAACCTACATGATATTAAAGCCCATTAAATTTTACATCGATATAGCGAGTTTAATCAAAACCGTTTTCGAGAAAATCGAAAAAAGGTGCAAAATGCATGGTATAAAGTGTCTCTTCTGGTAAGCTCATTTTCATGAGAAAAGTTTCGTCACGTCTCGGGCGTATAGTTGTCTTAAATATGAAATTTCAGTTTCATAGAACTTACCGTTTTCGCCCGGGAGTTACCACACACACGCACACACACACACAACACACACACACAGACCTTTTTGCGGGACTTGCTTATTTGGACTCAGGGGACCCTAAAACGTGTATTTCCGTTGAAAACTGGAATTCTAAAATTTTCACGATCGCAATTCCTCCCCTTACTATCTATATATAGTAAGTGAAAGTAAAAATGATAACGTAAATGTATAACTTCATGAAAACTATGCATTATATGTTAAATTTTGCACTTAATAATTGAAAAAATAATTGTTTCTCGAAAACCAAGTTTTCGCCTTTCCTTTTTCGTGAAATAAATCATTGTAATATATATATATATATATATCCGTCCCTCTTTCATCCATATCACCGAAATATTACAAAATAAATTACCAAAAAATAATTTAAAAAATCGGAGTGGTATATAGTTCAATGAACTTTAATCCTATGTTTCATAAAGTATTCTGTTTAGTTTTATATCTAGAAATGTGTACATCTGAAAAGTAAATACGTCATTATCAGTTTCTTATTAAGGAAGATACAACAAACATATTTTAACTCTGAACTTTCACCTAACGCTGCAAGGAGACCTTTGTGTGGGAACTTAGCCGATATATTTGATGCATTTAGACTATTTGAAAACAATAAACTGTTGTACAATAAATCGTAACGGATTAAATGAACTTTAACCTCAGTTACTTATAGTGCTTAATATGGAATCTTCCAGAAATATAATTTTTAAGATAATTTCACACGCAAAATCTAACCGTGTTTAACATATTCATTCATTAGTCAATACATCAATAATGATTGTATGTACATAAAAAAAATAAACAAAATAAGTGAATGCAATTATACAAATTTTATTACAGAACATAACAAAAAAATAATAATTTAAATGACACATTTACAGTAATATCAATAAAATTACTATAATGAATGACATTGTACCCTTTGTTTTGATAACATGCTATAATATAGTTCTTACCCCGACTTGTTTCCTGTAGTTTCAATGTCGCCATAATTTAGTTTAAATAAAAATAATTTTATAATCATTCGTGATCCATATAAGTTACTGGGCCTAACAGATTTCTCTGTTTTTCTTCCTTTAAAATTTGCATTCTTTTATATAATAAATAACTAT
This sequence comes from Piezodorus guildinii, assembly GCA_023052935.1. Classification (NCBI taxonomy): domain Eukaryota; kingdom Metazoa; phylum Arthropoda; class Insecta; order Hemiptera; family Pentatomidae; genus Piezodorus; species Piezodorus guildinii. The sequence continues at coordinate 57,980,888 of CM041297.1, forward strand.
ACAAATATCTTTATCAACTCCTTTTTTTCTTTTTTGTTTAATTCTTTTGAATGAGTTTTAATTTCTAGCCATTGGTATTAAAAATATTTCCTCCTCTATGGCCTTTTGTAAAAATTGATGCTGAATATAAATGTTCTAGAAAAATTAAATATTCATTATCAAGCATAAAATTTTCCTGGTTAAGCCATTTGTTTTTGAAATTTAGTCAAAAAGTCTGGCTCTTTTTTCTAAATGATTTTAAAGAAAAATCACAGCTTGTAAACTTTTATGGAACTATATTGAAAAATTACATCTTGCAAGTATGGCTAGATCGGTTAATATATTTTATTAAGGGAATGTGATATTCAACAATATAGAAATATGGAAGAGAGATCAAGGGTTTGTTTTTGTAAAAGAGTAATAATGTCTTGATTATTTTACTCTTCGATTAAATGCCTTAGGCTTAGTGTTTTATAACTTTAAATCTTTCTAAATTCAGAGCTGTCTTAATAAAATCTAGATAAGTACTTTCTTTCTTATATCTTCTTAGTGTTGAAAGCTGTTACAATCCATGTATTTTTTAGAGAACTCGTTAAAAATGCACTAAACCGTCCTAAACTGAGCTGGTATTTATTTTGTACTCTAGAAGATGGGTACTTTTATAATTCGGAGTATCAAGGTCATATAAATCATACAGGAGATGTCTCATCTAAATGGTAGATAATTGATTTCGTTGTGGTACGTCCCGTGCACGTTGATCCCATAATGACCACGATTTTTCTTTATGAAAATCCCATTGTCGTAAACTTCCGGCTTATATATAACATCGTGAGAAGTGTAAGGCGGTTCGTCTCGCTGTAGGTGGGGTATAAGCTCTGGATGGTTAGCTCCGATTTTAGCCTTCAGGATCTCGTGTTCTTGTTCGAAGACTTTTCGAGGAGTATCCTCTTTGTCGTACTCCGGATCGAAGACTGCTTCAGCGAGGCGGAACGATTCTGGATATATGTAATACCCTTCGTTCTTGAGAACATCGTAGCTGTACCCTGGATGCCACACAGGAGAACCTCCCACGACAGCCAAAAGCCCGGTAAACACGACACTCCAGGAATCCATGCCGCAAACTGATTGGAAATGCCTCCTTCAACTCTTATATATTTTACCCCACTCTATAACCAACCAACTCTGCCGTGTTCAATGGCCCGGCAAACCACGACGAAACCTGAAACCAACGATCCCTGAACGTCAACTGCAATTAGAAAAGCATACAAAACTATTAACAGAGCATGTAAATTAGCTGCCATATGTCTGTCAAGCTAGCACACAAAAGAAAAAAGTTTTCACGTTCATTCTCAAAATTTTAGCATTGAATCCTCCAATATATGAAATAAATATATTTTTTATTCTGGGACTCAAAACGTGTTCAGTCACTACAAAATGGAGTATTAAGAAAATTTATTAAAGGGACAGCGTTACAAAGAATATAGTCAGCTATGATCCTTGACGAATTGAAGATCCCTACAATCCATAACTTCATTACAGAGATAAATAGAAAGTTTTTTGATAAAGTAAAGCTTGTGACGAACCCCTTATTTTGTCAGGTTAAACCTCCTGGAGTTCCCCAGCGTTGGCAAAAATTGTTTGACAAATAAAATTTTAGTAGTAAAGGCAAATCAAACTAAAAGGTGAGCCCCATCACCGGATCCATTAAATAAAAATGTAAATATTAAAAAAATTAGCATGCAGAGATATAACTCCTTAAATTGCAAATATGCAGAAAAGGGAGAAACCTCAAGCTCAATTATTTTTAGGGGTCACGTATGGCGTATTGACTAGTTTAACAACCTTTTATGACCAAGGTCGCCTATCAAAACTGCAGGTGGCCCGAGGCTTTTTTAATGGGATTAAAAAATACTAAATCATTCCTGCTTTCAGAGAAGACGTAAAAAGGTGGTCCCTAGGCTGTGCAATGTCAGGTACTTCTTAAAGATCCCTATCCTAATTAAACCTGTATAGGCAAAATTTAGCATCATCTGATTATCAATTATTTTTATTCTATACACACGATTTTGATGATAATAAAGTGTAATACATACTATAAGCTTGTATACATTATATACGTACACCTACACATATATAAGTACTTATACAGTATATACACATGTAAACTAAAATATAATAAGTGATTTAGACATGCTTACAAGACATAATTGATATATAGTTCCATAAAAGAAGGACACCTCTGTCACTCGATTCTACGAAGAGTTAAAGTGGCTTTATCCTTCCTACCGTCGAAAATACTCCCTGGCTTCCTTCTTCTATCAAGTTATCCGATCCCAACGTCCATCATACATCTCTGATCTCTTATTATTCAAATCCTCAATCCATTTCCGCTACAATCGTATGCGGTCTTCTGATTTGTATATTACGCCCCATCGAACTGCAGCTTTCGACAGATCTTTTATAATCCGATCCTCTTCCATATGGAACTCTATTCTCTCTTATATCCGTCATTCCAATACTATTCCTTCTGATATCCGTAATTCTACTACCCTTACGACTTTTAAATCTCGTCTATTTCATTACCTCCTGTCCATTCAATTTCCAAACAGTCCCGACTGATCCAGTTTCATGAAATGTGTAAATAAAAACGGTTAAAGAAGTGTTTCTTAATTTTTTTTTTTTAATTAAGTAAGAATTTTATTTTATTTTTTAGTCTAGGTTATGTATGGAAACATGATAATTATTTATTTATTATATTCTTTAATCATCAACTCCTATATTTTTTTTTTATTTTTATCATTTCTCTTATTGTTTCTTTTTTACTTATTATGCGTTGTATATTTCTTTTTTTTTAATCTTACTCGAAGACTGTAATTCTCTCATTATTGTATATTGTATTACTCTAAAGAGACTTTTCCCAGAATAAATAAAGAAATTATTATTATTAAAAGAGTAAAAGCTGTGATTTGTCTCCAAAAACATTTCCCCCCAAAAAGATCCTTGATGTAACAAAGAGACATTTGACTTAATCCTAAAATGATGGCTTACTAGGATATATGAAAAATAATTCAGATACATTTTTTCTTTAATTATATAAAATATAATGCTATTCCAATTTCCAATAACTGAAAATGAAAAAAAATTATATAAATTAGTAATGTATTTATTATATAAAAGTATGCTAACTTTAAAATAAGAAAAACATGAAGAAATCTATTAGGCCCTGTACGTTATATGGGTCACGAATGATTATAAAATTATTTTTATTTGAAATACATTATAGCGACATCGAAACTACTGGAAATATAAAGTCGTGGTAAGAACTATATTATAGCATAATATTAAAAAAAAAAAAGGACAAAATTTGTATTATTGCATTCACTCGTTTTGTTTATTTTTTTTTAATGTACATACGATCATTATTGATACATTGACTAATGAATATGTTAAACATGGTTAGATTTCGCGTATGAAATGATCTTAAAAATGATATTTTTGGAAGATTCCATATTAAGCTGTTAATAATAATTAAGATTAAAGTTTATTAAATCCGTTACGAGTTATTGTACAGCGGTTTATTGTTTTCGAACAGTCCAAACTCATCAGATATATCGGCAAGTACCCACATAAGGGTCTTGCAGCGTTAGGTGAGAGTTCAGAATTAAAATATGTTCGTAAGAATCTGATTAAAATGTATTTAATTTTCCTTCTTTTAACATACCATCTTAGTGTGCCCCGATCCTTTCATTCACTGATGTACCCACATCCGTCCTCTGGCGAACAACTTCATTCCTAACTTTGTCCAGCCGGGTGACCCGTATACACCTCCAGAAATCCATCTCCACCGCTTGTACCCTGGAATACAAACGGGAGTTCATTGTCCATGTTTCTGAAGGGTATGTCAGGATAGACTCAATTATGAATGAGAAAATTCGGCGTTTGTTCTTGGTAGATATCTCTGTATTCCAAAGGACTGGATGCAACATTCGGGTAGCCTTACGGGCCTGTTCCACCTTCTCACGTCATGCTCAGACGACCCGGCAGCATCCAAACAAGACCCAAGATATTTGAAATTTAATTTTAGTTTCGCTGTCTACCAAAAGCGCACCAGTGTCATTATCGCCAATGGCCATGTACTCGGTCTTCTCGAAGGTAATTATTTTGTAGTAATTTAATGTGTAACATAACAGCGATATGGAGGGAAGAGGAGGAGCAGATTCTAAAAAGAAACTTCAAATTTTGAGAAGAAGAGAGTAAAAAATGTTTTCTTGTTCGATTACAATGTTTTATTTCACGAAAAAGGTAAGGCGAAATCTTGGTTTTCGGGAAACAATTATTTATCTATTATTATGCACGAAATTCAACATATAATTGATGCATAGTTTTCATGAAGTTACATTTACATCATCTTTTTTTTTTTCTAATCTCAGATCATCAACCTACATGACACTACAGCACATTTTTTAATCTATTGATATTTCTTATGCTCAAAATATGGTCACTATTTACTTTAGAGTTCTCGGCTAATCAAAGCTGAGGCTCAAAAAACTATGAGTCATTCGAATTTGTTATTATTTTTTGCTTCCACAAGATGACATATAATGTTTGAAACAAGGTGTCAAGCATAAAATATTAAATTGGATATAACTAGTTGACCGTTGAGAATAACTAGAAGGAATTAGTCCGGGTGGTGGTAGATTAATGAAACAATTAGGTAGTTTCAACCATTTATTTCCTGCCAATGTTTCGACCCCCATTGTGGGTTATCATTAGGGCGTATGTTTCCACTCGCCTATTGTAGCCCTGATGATGACCCACAATGGGGGTCGAAACGTTGGCAGAAAATAAATGGTTGAAACTACCTAATTGTTTCATTCATCGACCGCCACCTGGACTAATTCCTTCAGGTAAAATATTTATTTTAAAAGTTTATTTTTTCTTTAAACGGAAAAAAATTAAGAATGTTAACTCATCATTTTAATTTTTATTTAATATTCACTTCAAATTGGGCTGATAAGATTTTCGAATATTTCAGACTGATATTATAATCTATATGGAGAATTATTGCATAATTACAAGTATGTTACCAATCCTATTCTTCATTTTGACCCTAAAATTATTAGTTTGATGAATATGAAATAAATAATCCATCAAATGACTATTGAAATAACATTTATCAGCTCTGAACACGATTTCAGAGTGTGCTTTTATATGAATCCCAAATTCCAATATTGAGAACAGAGTTTTCCAAAATTGATACTTTGGTGAGAGAGCGGCGTGGTCTACCTGAATTAACGGAGTATTTACTAGGACTTTAAACTGAGGTAGATTAAATATGTTCATTCCAGATGCTCATATCTCACATTTTTGTAAAAATCGAGATATCACTTATTTTGAAGTATATGAGATCCGGCACGTGTAAGTTTTAAGATGCCAGATCATGTTCTTCAAACACCTAAGTCATATTGTAAAGTCATAAAGGCATGGTCATGGAATATGCCTCGTTTGAGCATGGCAGATATGTGGCAACTAAAAGTAAGAGTTGTAGCAATATCTTTTATCAACGGTCTCACAAACATACCTCCCAGCTATCGCTCACAGCTCTAATGTTCTAAAAATTTCAGAAAATAAAACAAGAGTAGCTATAAAAGTAGACTTAAGATGACACGAAAAGCTTTCTTTGTACACTTTTTTTATTAACTTACTTCATAGCCAAGTACTAATAGTTCAAAAAATAAAAACGACAATGAGCGAAATATTTTAATCATAGTATTTATTTATTTTTTAACAAACATAAACGCTTGAACTGTCTTGGGAAAAACTTCAATTTTATATCATAACACCTTTTGAAGTGAAATCTTCCTTACGCGCGATATGCAATTTTGGCAGAGAAAAAACATTTTAATTCGAGCCACGGTTGCTCGTCACCAACATGCTGACATCAAATGCCCTAGACTAGCGCATTCGCAGAAGTATACCTGTCAACTAGACATTGGATATCTATATTTTTAAGATTTGTCTTCGGCACACCGAAGAGGTCTTATGTGACCCATTTATACAGCGAGTTAAAGTGGCTCCTTCCCTCTATCCGCAGACAATATTTCCTAGGATCATACCTTTACCAAACCATCCACTCCCAGCTACCTCCCTATATCCACAGTCTTCGGCAATTTAAATCGTCAATCCACTACCTCGAAACAAGATCACGCCATTCTGAACTTTATATTCCTATCCATAGAACAAAAACTTTTGATCACTCCTTTCTTGTCCGCTCTACTACTCTCTGGAATTCCTTACCTACTCATATCCACCATGCTTCATCCCTACCATCATTCAAGTCTCAGCTGTTCCAGTACCTACTGTCATCCCAAACAGACGCTGAACTACAAGCCTGATATTTCAAATCAAATTTCAATTCATACAGAAAATTTATTATTTATTGTTTATATTAAACTCAGTTAATGAATATGTTATTATGAACCAGTTTCAATGTTTTATTTTATTCAACGCTTTAATCTATAAGATGTTATGTATATTACTCTTTTATTTTTATTTACTCTTTTATATACTTTAATTCATTTTTTTCTGATTAGGTCTTTTGGCCAGACACATCGTATATCTTAATTGTACATACCAATTGTTCTTAAGGGACCCTGTCCCAGAATAATAACAAAAATTTTTTTCTATTCTATTTCTATATCAATTTAGATGAACGACATCGATACCGATGTTACATCAACACAAAAATATTGATATTTATAATATTGGTATTTAGATAAACTATGTCTAACAACTTACCTTTAAACAAACTACACAAAAATATCGATATTAGTAAATGTTATTAAAACTTTACTTTGCATGAAAATTTTGAAACATACGAAACAAAATCATGATGATCTTATTGTCAATATTTAGATAGTAGTAAAACAGAATTGAAAAAAATATCTTTATCATATTAGAAAGAAATATGATATTTGAAAATTAAATTCATTCTAATAATAAATATTCCGTAGTATCGTTCCAATTTTAGTATATGTACTGCCGAAGTAAGTACATCATAAGATCGCCAGTAGCATAGTGGTTAACATAACATTCTATACCAAAGGTCATGGGTACAAGCTCACAGATGGTCCTAGAATTTTTTAATGGGAGTAAAAAATCCTTAGTTATGTCGTCCTTTGGAGGGAACGTGAAAAGGTGGTCTCGTGCCTGTGCGATGTAAGGCACTTGTTAAAGATCTCTATCCTAATTAAACCTGAATGGGCAAAATTTAGGACTCCCATTGTTGTATCGTCCGATTAGAATCAGTAGCATAAAGTAACGTTGAATAAATACACAAACAAACAATAAAGATTTTAATTAAGAACACGTAAACATTCTACAACAAAGTATATTTTATTACTAACTATTTTTTTTTGTTTGCTTGGAAGAGGGACTGAGGTTATCTCTGTGTTGGACCTTTATCAGTCTTAGACACCAACATATATTCCAAAATTGTCTTAAATAGTTATTACTTTTGAACTAAGAGAACTCAGTTTAGGATTTATTTGAATGTTAACCTTTGATAAAGGACTTAAGAAAAATATCTGTATAATATTAGGGAAGAAATAACTATAATAAATAACTATAATAACTTATTAAATAATCCCATCATACTAACTACATGAATTCACCACCAAAAGAAACGGACGACCACGGGTTTCAAAAATTGTTATTTGTCAAATATTTGAGCCACAAAAGAGGTTTTTATTGATTCTGAGAGTATTGTTATAAATTAAACTTGACAACATCAGCAACATATGTTATATTATCCCTTGGTGTTTGATTTAAGAACCATTGTTGAAACTATGAAATAAAAATAAATTTTATCCTGTGACGAGTAGTCCTCTAAGAATAACAAAAAACGTACAAACAAATGATATTTGTGAGGTCTTTAATGGTAAGTCTTCAGTATAGAAATGAATCACATTTGGTAACGACTATTTTTCATTTTTAGTTGATAATATTGGCCCGGACAAGGCATCACTCCTTCCATGAAAAACTCCACTCCCACTCCAAGCCATTAGTTTCAATCCTTGTTCCTCATCAATTTCTGATAATCTGAAAAGAAGATGGCCTCGAGACCTTCTTGTTTAGACTCACTACTAAAGAGTGCTGCCAAAGGGCAGTTTCTCTTCATGTACTTTAGCATTAATTAGCATATTTACTTGTTGTATTTTATACAGTTGTAAATTTCAATAATAATAATAAATAAAAAAATTTAAAAAAAAAAGGAGAAAGTTTTTAATATTAAATATGTTAGAGAGATAGCTTAGGGGATGGAGAAATATTTGGAAGTGGCTAATAAGTAATTTACAAAAGGATATAAGCAATGAATCCATAGAGGGGAGCAAGAATGACAACAGACTTTTGAAGAAAATTATTGTTGTTTCTTCAACACCTATCTATTAAAAATAAAGAAATTAACCTAAGAATACGAATTCTGGTAAAAAAACAATGCACTGCCTCTTTCTTCAGCTTTTTCGAGAGTCCAATGCCCGTGGAAAAATCACTGCGCAATTACGATGGGGAGATAAACTGCCATTTAGAACCTATATTAGGGGCGGAAAAACGACTAAATCTGGAAAAATCGTTCTTCTTCACGGGACCCATAACGGAAATCTCATCCGTTTCCTACGATTTAATGTCGATTCACCCTATAGTTTCAAAGAGCGAGAAATTATCAAGTAGGACAACAGTTTCAGAGAATTTGTAATCATGCCGTAGCAATTTGAGAACGAATGGATGCTTCCATAGTATTAACTTATTATAGAATAATATTACAAAAAGAGTTGCTAAAAAATGTGGTGCGGGCAACACAAGAGTTTCACTTATCTACGTTTTTAAAATCGATTAAAGAATTTTCATACGGTTAGAGATAAAAATGAGTGACACCATTAAAGAATTATTTAAATTGAATTTCTAAAGAAACATGTGTTTTATTAAAAAATATATTATATTAGTATGTAAAATAATCTGTTAGTTTTAATCGGCTTTTTATCACTCTTTATTAACTTTTACAAGCTTGTGTATAAGATAATATTTTTTTCTAAAATCGTACTCTTTCCAACGCTATATTATAAGTCTATATTACTGTTCTTATGTTCAAAAACTAAAATTGCATACATTTTTTTTTTTCACTTTTCTCCTTTAGTTGTTAACTATTTGTTTATTTTACGTCCCTTTTATGCTGCTGTGGCTAATCGGACGATGCTACTGTGGGAGTCCTAAATTTTGCCTATCCAGGTTTAATTAGGATAGGGATCTTTAACGAGTACCTGGCATTGCACAGGCTTGGGACCACCTTTTAGCGTCCCCTCCGAAGGACGGCATAACTAAGGATTTTTTACTCCCATTAAAAAATCCTAGGTCTACCTGCGGGTTTGAACCTGGGCATAGAAGGATGTTATGCTAACCACTATGCTACAGGTAAGCCCTTTAGTTTTTTCTCAAATTCGCTCAACTTGCATATTTAGGTGTTAATTATCAATAGTAACAAGATAATGTAGTTATGTTTATAGAATCTACAGAATTAAAGGTACTTTAGAGGAAGAAAATTTAAAATATCAGCAATTAAGCCCTGTCATACTATTTAAATCAGAATGAAACCTACATCATATCAAACCCCATTAAATTTTACATCGATATAGGGAGTTTAATCAAATTCGTTATAGCCTTTTTTGAGAAAATCGTAAAATGGTGCAAAATACATGGATAAAGTAGATCTTCCAGTCAGCTGATTTTGACGGAAAAAATTCTGTAACATCTCGGGTGTATGGTTGTCTTAAATATGAAATTTCAGTTTCATAGGACTTTTCGTTTTTGCCCGGGAGTTACCACCTTTGCGGGACTTGGTTATTTGGACTCAGAGGACCCTAAAAGGTGTATTTCCGTTGAAAACTAGAATTCGAAAATGTTCACGATCGCAATACTTTCCCGTACTATATATATATTTCATATATAGTTGAGTGAAAGTAAAAAATATGAGAAAAATCTTGAGTAGGTGGAGCTATAAGCATCCTATCGGTTACAGCTTCAGGTAGACATAACGCGTACATGGTCTTTTCCTGCAATAAATAATCTAAGTGAATAATACCAATCGCTTCCTACCGGCAAAGCCTGGGGATTTGATTTCTCTATCAACTAACGGCACACTCAAGCTTTAATGCCCCTTCACTCGCAAATAATTTAAAATGATAGTGTTTTGCTACATGCAATATTTTATGATAGGACCCTTTATTTTTATTTTTTTAATTCAAAGTAATTTTCTGAAAACTGAAGGGGTTCTCCCACAGGTTAGCAATCAGTCCGAACCCGAGATTTAGAGAGAAATAAATATCATCCTTTAACAAGCCTGATTCACTTGACCACTACAATCTGAATATATTAAAAACAATTAGACGATTTAAAAAGCTTTCTTGCTTTGGTGTTTTCCATAAAAGAATAGTATTCAATATATTAGGTACAAATATGAAGGTTTTTTTTCTGGATAATTCTACAGAACACGTAGCACAACAAAACAAATTATTCTTCCATCCTTTATCAGAGTGCTAACGGCGGCGGAGCTGTTTAATTTGGACGAGTGTTTATATCACTTGAGTGTCAAAAAAGAAGGCAAAAATAAAATTAGTTTTCAAGGTTTCCACTGCTGTAATTATACAAACCCGTCATTTTCCTATAACAGTAGTTGCAGCATACTCTCCTCCAAAAATACCTATTTCCGAAATCCAATTTAATTTATTCCTTAGGGCATCATTTCCTCATAGGTGCGGACTTAAATGCCAAACACCAGCAATGGGGAGCCAGAACTACAATTTCTCGCGGGCGAACATTGCTGTCTGCACTCTATTCCACTCACTGTAATATCCTCTCCCCCGATTCCCCTACCTATTGGCCTACTGATCCTCACCGTAACCCCGACCTCCTTGATTATTTTATCCACAAAGGGCTAGGACCTTTAAATCATTCCGTTTCCCGGCTCGATGACCTTTCCTCCGATCATAGCCCTCTTACCCTGACTCTCTCATTATCTCCTATTCCGAAACTCCCTCCACCATCATTCCTAAGAGGCCCAGTTAATTGGAACCTCTTCCGCGAAATAATAACGGATGGAATAGACCTCAGAGTATCCCTCAAATCTCCACAAGATCTTGACGATGCAGTTGATTCCTTTACTACCCTTATCCAACAAGCAGCCTGGAATGCATCTTCACCTTCTCCTTCCCCAAAATACTACCAGAAGAATCCTATACCCCAAAACCTCCTAGATCTAATCCATACCAAACGACGCTCTAGAACCCTCTGGCAAAGAACCAGGCACCCAGACGATCGTAAATCCTACAATTATTACACCAAATTAGCTAAAAAGAAATTAGATACCTTTCGATCCCAATCCTACAATTCCTATCTTTCTTCACTATCTATCTGCGACAATTCCCTCTGGAAAGTAACCAAAAAAGTTCTTAAATACCAATTCATCTCCCATCCCATCCGACGTGAAGATGGATCCTGGGCTTCGTCGGATGAGACTAAAGCGGAAGAATTTGCCAAATACCTTTCTAAAGTTTTTATCCCACACCCCGAGCTCAATCCTGCCCATACAGCTAACGTAAAGGAATTCCTCTCCTCTCCAATTCCTCTCTCTCCACCCCCTAAAGCTATTAACCCCTCTGAGGTCAAATTCCTTATAAAGAAACTAAAACCTCGAAAAGCTCCTGGCTATGACCTCCTCAATTCTAAGATCCTTCGCCAACTGCCCCAAAAAGCAATTATATTCCTTACCTACCTCTATAATAGTATCCTCCGTACAACCCACTTTCCTTTGGTGTGGAAACACTCCATCATTCTCCTTTTGTCCAAACCTGGTAAACCTCCCAACAACACCTCATCCTATAGGCCTATTAGTCTCCTTCCGATCCTTTCAAAAATCTTTGAAAAAATCCTTCTCAAGCGTATCCTACAGTTAATTGAAATTCCTTTCCACCAGTTCGGATTCCGCTCACAGCACTCCACTGTACAACAAGGCCTACGAGTGGTTGACCATATATCCTTTGCACTTGAAAACAAGCAATATTGCACTGGTGCCTTTCTGGACGTTGCTCAGGCATTCGACCGGGTCTGGCACGATGGCTTGCTTTTCAAACTAAAAACCCATTTACCCCAATCCTTATATCTAATCCTACAATCCTACCTTTCAAACCGTTCCTTCAGAGTCCGCTCTGGTTCAGAATTTTCCAATAGTTACCTGATCGAGGCTGGTGTACCTCAAGGCAGTGTCCTAGGTCCTGTCCTCTATCTCCTATTTACAGCTGACATACCTACGGATCCTGATACCTTCTTAGCAACCTTTGCCGACGATACTGCCATTTTATCAACCCAATCAGATCCCGAAATTGCATCTTCCTATCTACAAAGACATCTATCCTTGATTGAATTTTGGTGCGCTAATTGGCGTATCAAAATTAATGAATCCAAATGTAAGCACATCACCTTTACCCTTCGCCGCAGATCCTGTCCACAAGTCAATTTTAACTCCATACCACTTCCCTGCTCTGACACAGTCCGGTATCTGGGATTCTTACTAGACAAAAGACTAACGTGGAACCCACACACTCGACTTAAACGACAAGAACTCAACAGACGATACGGCCAACTATATAGACTACTAAACAGAACATCAAAACTTTCTGTTGCTAATAAACTATTAATTTACAAGACGATTCTAAAACCGATATGGACCTACGGACTCGAACTGTGGGGGACAACTAAATTTTCGAACATCAGGCGTATCCAATCCTTTCAGTCCAAAGTCCTTAGAACAATAGTCAATGCTCCCTATTATATTACAAACAAGACCTTACACAATGATCTGAATATCCCATTTGTCCTCGATTTAATCCCATCTAAATGCCTAAACTTCCACCAGAGGCTAACTCACCTTCCTAATCCTTTATCCCAATCCCTATCTAGCTCCAGCCATCCCTATAACCCTCCTCGTAGGTTGAAACGGCAGTGGCCTAGAGATCTCTTATAACTAAGCAATGCTGAGTGTTGGCAATGGCCAGCTTCTCCACTCACGTCTGAGAGTCTGTGGCTCTAGCGCCCTCTCTCAGTCTCCACTGGCTTATTAGACCGGTGACGCGACTGACTGAGAGGCGCTGGGATCTCCTAGCCTTGGGCCCCAACACCCACTTGTGGGCGTCGGGGTTTAATTCGGAGTTCCCAGGGGCAGTATGTAAATATTGTATATATATGTATGAATGTGACCAAGATTATTATTATTTATTTCTTTTATTTTCTTTTTATCTTTATTTACGGTTATTTATTCTTCTTTATATTTTATTTATTTCTATTTATTTTGTATTCATTTATTTTTATTTCTTTATTTTGTGTACATAAGGAATGAATGAACTCTAATATCACTAATACTTATTGCCCAAGATTGTGGCAGATTGTATTATTTCTAAATAAATAAAAGTTATGAAAACTAAAAAAAAAAAAAGTTTTCAAGGTTTAGATTTAAAAAACAATTAATATAAATATCTAAACATTTAGAGTACAAATCCATAAAAAATCAAGTTATTTTATCTCAATAAATCAGTGCAATTATTCTTAAAAAACTCTGGTGCGGGCGACCACGACTTTCATTTCCTCGTTTGTTAAAATTAATTTAAAGAACTTTTAAATAACTTTAAGTTGAAAAAAGTCTTAATTTAATTTAAATAAAAAGTTTATCAAGGTTTTTGGAAACATATGATTTAGATTAACAATATTAAACTGTTCCGTATAATAGTCAGTAATACGTACCCTATTCGACAATCTCTATTACTTTTTGTATAAGATATTTTTTTTCTAAAATCTTTCTCTTCCCAACGGTATATTATACGTCTATATTACTGTTCTTATCATCCAAAAACCACAACATTGCATACAAAAATAGTTTTGCTGTTTTCTCCTTTAGTTAGATATCAAATACGTTCAACTTTTATATGAATACGTTTTTTATCGATCCTAGCAAGATAATATGGTTAATTTTTTCTAATCTACAAAATTAAAGATACTTTAGAGGAAGGACATTTAAAAAATCGGTATTTAAGCCCGTCAGGGTATTTCAATCATAATGAAACCTACATGATATCAAAGCCCATTAAATTTTACATAGATGTAGCGAGTTAAATCAAAATCGTCTCGGGAATATACTTGTCTTCAAAATGAAATTTCAGTTACATACAACTTTACGTTTACATACTAGACCTACCACATACACACAGACCTTTTTGGTTATTTGGACTCAGAGGACCCTAAAATGTGTATTTCTGTTGAAATCTGGAATTCGAAAGTTTTCACGATCGCAATACTTTCCCTTACTATATATTCCATATATAGGTAAGTGAAACTAAAAATTCAGGAGGATAATAGTCATACCCAACAACTCTTTTACAGTTTTGGGTTTCATAATTAGAAGGGACTGTACAGGGGATTACCAGAAATGTAGTGACTTGCATGCAGCAGCCTTCTGAGTCTGAGGTCCCAAGTTCAAAGCCTAGGGAATAGCCTTTGGATTTTTTAAAGGGAGTAAAAAATCCTTGTTTGTGCTGTCCTTCAGAGGAGGCGTAAAATAGTGCCCTGAGCCTGTGCTATAGATGCCAGGTAATTATTAAAGATCCCTATCCTCATTTAACCTGAATAGGTAATATTTAGGACTCCCACTATAGCATCATCCAATTTGCCGCATCAACTTAAAGTGACATTAAAGGAATAAACAGTAGGGACTATGTTTTTTCTAGATTTAGAGTTGGTTGTTATACTTTATTTGTACAAAACGTCTCAGTCTTCAGTGCCACACACTCATTTAGAAAATCAATTTTAGGTTAAACAATGAACAACGATTTTAGTTGAAAACAAATAACAACAAATAGTTGAAAACAAATAACTATAAGAATAAATATAACAGTATAAAACATAGATATAAATAGAAAAAATAAAATTAATAAAAAAATAAAATCGTCAAATCTGATTGTAAAAGTTCATTTCAGTAAGAAGGCACATCAATTCTATTTACATACTTCCCCAAAGCAACCGCGACATTGAGTGGTATCCCTTGGTTCAATTTTCTAGTGTAGAAGGGACATT
This sequence comes from Piezodorus guildinii, assembly GCA_023052935.1. Lineage (NCBI taxonomy): Eukaryota > Metazoa > Arthropoda > Insecta > Hemiptera > Pentatomidae > Piezodorus > Piezodorus guildinii. The sequence goes on from CM041297.1 coordinate 57,996,038, forward strand.
CCTCGAAAATGTGAATTATTGTCAGGATTCCCTACAATGCAGGCATCTCCAGGGCAATTCCTTATATATTAAGTACCCATGGGCTAACCTAGTATGTCCGAAACTCAGACAGACCAGGAACACCATCTCTCTGTGATGGATGTGATTTGAGGTTTTCAAGACTACCTCTTTCTCTAATAGCTTTCAGCTTGCTTGGATAGTTGTTTTTCCACGCTTCATACCATTCTTTTAAAACATTTCCTATTAGGGATGGTTTAGATTTAGAGTTAGATTAAATACATTTAGAGTTAAAACCGCCTTTTAAGCAGGAATGTCCTGTCTTATCCATACCTCAAGTTGTTATTTACTGGAAGCCCCCTCCGGTTCCATTATTTTATTATTTATGTTAAAGGATTCAAGGACAGCTAAGAAACCAGCTGATTCACTTCATTTGAGACTTTTTCTATCATTGAGGCTCCCTAGAGAGTCCTATTTTAGGCTGGATTTCAGGTTTGGTAACAGACTAAGAGATAGGATAGCATGTCATTCTCATATGATACATTGGTTCCAAATTATACACTCTGTCAGCAAGATGGGTGAGTACTTATGGTAAACCTGAAGGCACATTTTACATCTTAAGAGTTAAGTTAATGAGCTATTACTTAAGCCTCTCATGTAAATTTCTTACTTTAGCAGATAAATGCTGATTGTTAGTAGCATTTGCTTAACAGGTGGGGATTTAAATTTGAGAATGAAAAATAAAAAGTAAATAAATACACACACAAACAAATATATATTTGTATGTGTGTTCAAAAGAGACAGTAAATTTTTCAAAACTTGGTTCACCTGTCGTGCAACAGCTTGTAAGTCCAAAATCACCAATTGAAATCCAGCAAATGGTCCAAGGAATTTTAAAAGGGAGTAAATATCCTTGTTTATGGCGTCCTTCGTAGGGGAAGTAAAATGGTGGTCCAGAGCCTGTAGGATGTCAGATAAAAGATCCCTAACCTAATTAAACCTGGGTAGGCAAAACTTAAGACTTCCACTGTAGCATTGTCTGATCAGCCACAGCAGTATAAAGTGACGTTACATGAATAAACAAACAAACAAAGTTTCAAACATATTTTATATCAAGAGGAGAAAAATTAAAAGTTCTTTATAAAACAACAACAGAGTCAAATTATATTTCTGTTTTTGATAATTACAATTAAAGCTTTTATTATTTTTTTTAATTTAAATTTTTTTACAAAACTATTCAAAGCCTTTTATAAAAGTCTTAATTAACATCACATAAAAATAAATAAATAGAGAAAAAAAAGTTAATCTTAAAAACTAGCCTATAAACGACAGATACTGAGAGTGAAAAGGTTTAAGACAACCCTGAAACAAGTTTGGATTGCTTGATTTCGAACAGTAAAAGGTTTTATAAATGATGGACTTACAAGATTTTTTTTTTAAAAAACACTTTTTAATAACTAAAATTAAGAAAACAGTTGACTGATCTTTAATTTATATAATATTCTACAAAAAAAAAAAAATCATAAAATGTATTACATTTCTCTCTCTATCTCTACACTACACATGCTGCAAATAATAAATTTTCACAATTTTAATTCAGACTTGAAACTTAAGAAAAAGAAGATAAACATTAACAGTGAGAGAGTGGGAGAGAAAAAGCAATAAATTAAGATAAATTTCAAGGAAAATTGTCATAATTGGTCACAAAATGTGAAACAATTAAGTAAAAAATATCACAGTCTAAGTTTGATAATAGGATAAATATTTTCATTTAAGTTTTAGAGCTTAGCAGGTCATTAATAATTTTAAAAAGTTTGTTTTCTTGAAAAAATATTTCAAGAAAATAAATATGTGGATAGTATTATTATGCTGATAAAGTTATTTTACAAGTATCTCAAATACAAAACGAATATTAACAAATGTTAAGTATCAGCCTGAGAATTCACTTAAACTAGACAATGCATGATATTTTAAAACGGTTTAGAATTTCAATACACACCCAAAACAGAAAAAAGGAAAGAAACCTGTATTATTCGCCAAGGCAAATATTTCATATGCCGTAGAGCATTAAGAAAAAAATAAAATGAACACTACATTTTTCCATGTTCTATTTTCTGAACACTACACAAAGAATTAAGAAAAAAAAAATTAAATAATTCATAATAATTAAATATAATACTGTGAAATGAATTTAATTATATATTGCCTGGGAACAATTAAAAATATAATCAATCATGGTAATTACAAATTAAACAGATCTAAAAAACATTCTAAGGATGATGCACATCAGAAATTAATAAATAAAATATTAAATCTTTACAAATAAAAATTAAATCTTGAAAATTTCTTAAATACATAGGAATGATAAACACCAAATAATTCATCGAAATTTACAAATAATAAAATCATAATATTAATAAAATTAAAACATCTTGAGTTGTACACAAATACTAAAGAATAAATAAATAATTTAAAATCAAATAAAAAGATTTCAAAGAAGAACCATCAGTCAACGCAATAACTTTGGATTTTATTAATGATTGAAAAAAATAAAAAATTATAAGCCTAATTTAACATAAATTAATAAAAAAAAAAAAATAACTTTTTCTTACTCAATAAAATTATTTGTGTCTCTATTAACTATTACCATGCAGTAACATATTCAAAATTGACCTAAAGAAACTAATACAGTAGGATCTATGCATACCATGAACAGGTCTTACTGTAACGTTTATAAACAAATAAAAATTCTTTAAATATCAAATTTATTTTTAAATCACTGCAAGAATAAGACTTAAGTATACTGTATAGAATGTCTACTTAAGAATTAACAAACAGATAAACAACATTTTAATGTTCAGAGTTATTTTCTGGTTTCAACCGTTTTTTCAATAATTCTACCAGACATGCTGAAGGCTTATTTAGAGTTCTAAGTAAGAATGTAATGAGAACATTACTTAGAAACCTGCAGCATTTCTAGTAAAAAAATATTGAAAACAGCCTAGACCAGAAAATAACTATGAAGATAAAGATTATATAGCCTGTAGAAGCATTTAAGAGTAATTAAATAAAAAAAATAACAGTATGGTAAATAACCTAAATGAAGAAACTGCCTTATTTATTATTTGAGCAAATATTTGCGGTAAAAGTTTATTTATAAAATAATTAATTAAATACACGATTTAAACGAATTAGAAAGTGAATTGTGTCAGAAGTATTCGACATTAATTTTTTTTTACCTAAACAAAAGTTTGAACCCTAAATGACTAGCTTCGAACAATCAACTTAATGTGATTTAAATGAAAATCTAAGATGATAGTTATTCTTCAAAGCAAGAATTCTTTCAGATTGAACATGGGACACAGGAAACTAAACTTTGTACCAGTTCATTAGAAGGGCAATGTCAAATGTTTTCGGTTGAGCGTTATTCAAGAATTATCTCCGATTAAGAATTTGTCAGAAGTTAGACACTATTATGGTAAGATGATTTATTCCAGAAATGATGATAAATTTATAAACCGTGAATAATAAATCTAATTATTTTCATTATCTAATGATTTCTCCCCGATTTCAATCAGGATTATAAAATAAATTAAGTATAGCACATTTTTTAATGCAGAAAGTACCAATTTAATTTTTTTGATAAAACTACCTTTTATTAACATAAGTTTGTCGCAAACAGTATGGCAGATCAATAAATATAACAGATTGCATAAGCTAACATGGCCCTGTAATGAATTGGTACCAATATAAAATGAAAATAAACAAACAAAAAACCTGAATAGAATGAAATACTGTATTTTAAATGAGAAAAAAAAAAATTTAACTTTAAAATAAAATAAGAATATTTCAAAAATATGAAAACCAACAATGTGGGTCGAATCATGGATAATAAATAGTTTAGACTAAATAGTTCATTGTTTTTTATCTTGGACTATTTCTTTTAGGATTCACACAAACTATTCAGAAGTCAACAATTGATGTTCAATAAAAATATTTATATTAAAGAAAAAATCCAAACTAGGTCATGAGAAATCAATAAATCAAACTGTTCATAAGAATATACTACATTTAACAGAAGCAATGCATATAAGCAGTCAAATGCTTCTGACTTCATCCATGAATATTGTCAACTTTACAATGTATAAAATATATATCTCCATTTAACTATTATTTTAATGCCAAGTAAATCTAACCCAAAACTCAGTTTTGGAAAGTTCAGTAAATTACTTACGAAATAGAATGCATAATACATTCAATCCAAAAAAAAAAAAAAAAAATAGATAGAGAGGAAATATTTCAACACCTCTCAAAGAAATATCATTCTATTCTTTACACTAGGCCAACAATTTTAATATACTGGATTATATGGGAAGAAATAAAGATAAAAAATTGCTATTAATAATTCCTGATTATAGATTAATACGTATAGATGAGAGGAAAACAGATACTTAATTAATATCAATCTAGAATATTACATATCTTACTTAATATAAAGAAAAAAAAAGGCCTTTAAGAAGTTTATATGCGGTTTAAGTTGTAGTGGTGAAAAGTGATACTGATGCAATATATTTTATACTTAATTGCAGCAGAAAAAATGAATAAAAGAGAAAGAAAAAATATATTAAAAAAAAAATTCAATAGAATTACAGACGGAATGTTAAGAGTTGCTTAAAATATTTGTTTATACTGATGGTTCTACTTTTTAATCACAGCATTTTTTTTGGCGCTAACATGTTTGATCCGAATTTTCGTTTCTAAAAACCAACATCTAAACTCAGATGTTAATTTAATCATTATTACTAAAATTTAGCTAGCCCTCTTACACCTCAGTTGTACAATAATGAAGACAGGTTATCTATTTACCACTTTATTACGAATATAATTGATTATAATCTATAAAATATTTATATATAATATACATGTTTAATGCATGTTCAAAACCCTATAAATGGCGTGCCTATTAAATAATATTAATTACTAGAGAAACATTTATACAGTAGCCAAAGGGCTAAGAACCAAGGTACAGGCGGTGGTAATCGTTAGCTCCAAACGCTGCATTACACTTCGGGCACTTTCTCTGTCGAGTCTCATAACGCGTCTTCAAGCAGTCGTAGCAGAATACGTGGAAGCATTTCGAGAGTACTGCATCCTTTCGCTTTACTTTACAAGAGGGACAGGTCAATGTTTCTTTGTACTCCCTAATCTCTTCCATCATAACTTCATCCAACGTTCCAGCCAATTCAATCTTTTTCATTCGCTCAGTCTTTCGTCTCAGCTGCGCTATCTCCTCCTATTGGATATTAGAAGAGGTCATTAAAATGATAAACTAAGTTAAAACATACATCAGCTACCATCTCTTAAAAAATTATGTTTTAATAATAATAATAATATAATAATAAAACTTTATTCTGGGACTATGTCCCTTAAGAATAACAAAAATGAACAGTAGATATTAATATTTATGTTTGTTCAAGAAAACAATAAAATTAATTTTTATTTACTTATGTGCAAAAAAGAAAAATTAAACACTACCTAGACTTATATACACTCATGTACAAAAAGTATGGATAATAAACACCAATAAAAAAAAAAAAAAAAAGCAAAGAAAGAAAGAAGAGAAATCTCCTAAAGGCAATGATAGGGTTGAATTATTCCACACCTCAAGAGTTTGGGTAAAATAGATAATTATAGCTTTAATTGAAATTAAAATGAGTCAGTTGCAGATTCACATTTGTTTTGCATCTATTTGGGATGCCCAAAGATGTTGGAAAAGGTGAGATTTGAATGAGAGAAAGGAAGAAGCATGGCGAATATTAGAGGTAGGGAATTCTATTGCAGAATGGATATAAAAGGAGTGATCAAAAGATTTAGTTCTATGCATGGGAATGTAAAGGTCGGAATGGCAGGATCTAGTTTCAAGAGAGTGGACTGAGAATTTAAATTTAAGGATACTGTGAATGTATGGAGGGTGTTGGGAGTTTATGATTTGGTAAAGGTATGATCAGAGAAAATAGAATAGGGGAGAAATAAAATATAAACCAATACATTCATATTTAATGAATGATATTAACTAAAAAATTGGAAACTATAATTTTTAAGAGTAAGACTGGGCTACTACTGTAACACAATTGAGATGATGATTTTCAGAAGGTATTAAAGGACATACTTTACAAAATTGATATTTTGAAATATTTGTATTCCTATAATTTAGTTTTGTCTAAATTTTATATTTAATTTTATCTAATGAACACTCAAGTCTTTTAAAAACTTGAATTTACAATAAAGTCTTTAAGAAATTACAGTTATTTTCTAAAGGTTTCGTTCTTAATATATAAGTAAAACATTTCATTGTGTTATTAATATATTTAAAAAAAATTCTAGATTTTGATGCGAAAAGAATCAAATCAGTTGGTTTAATAATTTAGTAATGAGAGATTGCCGCACAACTATAAAATTTCCTAGAATGGATATAGTACCTTTCGGAAACCAAGGGCTCATTTTAGGTCAGAAGCAAAATTTAAATTGAAGAAAAATTTTTAAAATACATTTTATAATTTTTTTTGTAAAACATTAATCTACTAATAATAATTAGAGCACCATTATTAATAATATTTTATCAGTTCTGAAGGAAAGGAAATGGAATAAGCGTAAGTTAACTAGATAAAGCGGGCAATTCTGCAACATCCGAACACGCTTTTAGGACTAGGTTGGTATCGAGCGCGCACTAATACTTGGTTGTTGGTAGGTTCTTGACCCAAACAATATTAAGTTAGGGACATAATATAAAAGAGTAGAACTGCGCTACAACTTTTACTTGTCATTTTTTCGGATATAATTTCAAATAGAAATTCTATTTCAAGAAAACTACATAAAATGTGAATTTTATTGAATAGGAAATTTCGATAAAGTATAAATTGTAGGAAAAATGTTATATAACATGTTTTAAAGCTTATAGATAAAGAAATAAACTTACTACTAATTATAAAAAATCGAAAGACTATCGATCATTGAAGGTATCAGAAAGATTTCTTAAAACAAAAAAATTAGTTTAATTACCTGAAGTCTTTTTGTTTTATAAGCTTCGGCTTCCAAGGCACTGGTCTTTTCTCCAACCACTTGTTGGGCTTCCTTCATCTGGGCATGGTATTTCTCTGTAACATTGGAAACATGAAATTTACTTTCATCAACTTAGTAAAATTAAAAAAAAGAGAGAGAAAATAAAAAGAGACTGGAATGAAAAGTCATTTAATAATAAACCAGGAGCAGCTGATCGCCTTCCAATTATTTCTGAACAAAGTCAGTCAATTCACTTTAAAAAATAGATATAATAAAAAAACAAGAAGCCCAATTTAATTAGAACAAATAAAAGGCTGGTCTCAGATCAATTCACACAATATTGGTAATGGCTGAAGTTCACTATGGACATCCCTAAGGAGAGCAGTATAAGTTTATGATGATTTCCAAAGAAAGTTAAGAAACTTGATTATTACATTTTGATAAAAGTGGAATCTGTAAAATATACAAAACATCACTACTCAACTTGCAGACTCCAGTTGAATATTAATTTAACTTGTAACATCAACTTTGTTTTTGATGGTGGGTTCTTATGCACAATTGTGCAGAATGACAGTTTTCATCTATTGCTACCATCGCATGTAATGTATGTATGTAAGTATTGAGTATACTGAAGGGAATACATTTATTATTAGGTAATTTTAATACTAATTAAGTAAATGTTAATGAGCCTTTGGCAGCAAAAATTCAAAAGGCGTTCACCTATCCCCCTTGAATTTCCCATGGGTACCCCTTGATACGACAGGAAGTTCCTAGACCCCAGCCAATAGCCGACAAGGGTGGACAAAGGCTGAACTGCCGACTTCGGGCACTCCCCATATCAGCCCCCATTTCTTTATCATGATCACCTAGAGGAAATTCCAAAAGATAGTATTTTTGAAAAGAATAGGGGACAGAGGTGATGAGTCGTGTTCCAGCCACAAGAAGAAGTCAGTCGAGTTCGATCCATAAGAAGAGGACAGTCGTATTCCAGAGACAGAAAAGTGGAAGACCTTCCACATCCTAGAGAAGTCAGATCCGAAGGATGAAGATTAAGACAAATTTCACCTTTGCCAGCTGACGAAGTCTCCTAAGGTAACTTTTGGTAATATTTATAGCAAAGATAGTAGATCTTCTCAGTATTCTCAGTCATATTCCTATGCTCCATTAAATTATAAACTAATGGTGATAGGTTTATGTTAGTTCTTTTTTTAAATAATAATTGTATTTATTAGAAACTGTTGGTCATTTAAACATTCCTTTCATACCACCTAATACCTATTGAAATTGGTAAACACCTATGGATAAGAACCTAATGGTTCCAACAGTATAATATATAAAGTACATTAAATATATTAATTAATACTACTTTGAAGCTACCGCTGTCTTAGAAAAGCAGCCAGTCAAATAGCAAACCTAAGGATACTTAAAAATAACGGGCTAATGCTGCAGCCCAACTCATAGATAGCATGTCATCAGTATATCTTTTGTTTGATGAGTCAATGAGGCAAACAATGACAAAAGAACAGATTCAGTGAAATGAACATAACTTAGAAAGTTGGATAACAGTAATTCCTGATAAATTTAAAGCTAAAGGAGGCCACTGAGGACACTTCTTTAACAAGGAATATTTTTCAACGCAAGGTGGATAAAGGTCTTGGCCTAGCATTTTGGAATCGATTATCAAGATGTTATTTCCAATATCTTTTCATAGAAATTTTGAAAAAAAAAACAAAAAAAAAAACCTCCATTTAAATGGTGCTGATAATTGCAAGCTTTTTGGGAAAGTACAAACCAATTTATCTAACTTTTACATAAGTGTAAGTCTGCATTTCAATGAACAGTACCCTATGGGGGTTACCTGTGGTGTAAGAGCTGGCAAAGAGCCTTTTATGTCCAAGATCATGGGTTCAAACCAACCAAATGATCCTAAGAATTTAAAGGGAGTAAAAATACTTGTTCATTCTTTTGGAGGAGAATAAAATTGTCCATTCTAGGTGCTTAAAAAAATGGATTATTATTTGCAAAGTTTTCTTACAACTGAGCCCCATCGGCATGCTCAATATTTAAGTGATGCTTTTACAGCTAAAAATAAAAGAATGATTCCCAAAATACTTTTTGAAAGCCATAATATGGCATCTCTTTTAGAGAGTTAACTGTCTCATCCTTCTTTAATATGTCTCACGAATCCCATTCTAAACTAAAATTATTTGTTCTGTTATTCACCACACCACAATGAAAATAGAGCATGATCAGCATTACTATTTTGTTAAATTAATAAGCTTAATAAACCATTAAAATTATACTAACCGTTATTTCAAAATAAACAATCAATTTGCAACAGTTTTGAAACCACACAGTTAATATTGTGCAAATTGATAAAACTGTGAAATTTTATTGTTAAAAATTAGCAATTAAAAATAACAAACATTTTTTCATAAAAAGATACTAACCCAGATGAAGTTTAAGGTCGGCGGCTGATTGTGCACTCTCTATTGCTTTCCGTTTGTGCATCTCCAGAGCCTGCTGCCTCACGGCAAGCTCTTTTTCTACAGTAGCTAATGAGTTCTGTAATATTCGTTCCTTTTCTTCAAGTTTACGTACCACAATGTTTGTGGCCTCAACCTGAGTAGAAAGCGTCGATACCTACAGAAAACATCAGCAATATGTTCAATGGGCTTACAGATAATGGACATTTGAAATAGCTCTATAATTAGCATACAAAATATTTAATAGCAAACATATGATATGAAAGACAATTGAAAAAAAATATCATCCAAACTGATGAATGCTTACATTATATAAATGTTCTTGACATGAAATATTACAAACAGGACTAAGGTGAGTATCGAGCATATCTTATTTATAAAGTCATACTGAAAAATTTATAACAGCATAAAATGTCTTTATATACATAAATTTTGATAGGGTGTGGACAAGGAATATCATGTTGATTTTATGAGTGATTTGAGCTACTCATTAAAATTAATAAGTTGGCGAAATAAAAATAAAAATAGTGAATAAGTACAATTATATATTATTTGTTTTTAATGAAATTAGTTTGTATTTACGATCAAATCAAAGAGGAGCCGCAATTGACAAAATCTCTTCCAGATTGTTAGAGGGGTTATTCCAGAAATTCTAGATTATGACCTACCTTTATCTATGGAGATACATTTTCTGTTTCAAATTTTTAAACAGACAACAAAGAATAACATACATAAAAAGTATTACAATAATTTTAAAAGTCAATATAATCTCATTAAATAATTATGAAGGTCTAGAGAATTAGCACTGGTGCAATCATGCAAATTGTCAAAACTATATTGCTAATGAACATCTTAGGATGTAGGCTAACTGGACAGCGTATCATTATTGCCCTCAATCAAAAAAAAAAAAAAAAAAAAAAAAAAAAATTCTTCTAGCAGGCAGCTAAAGATTTGTTGAATGTCTAAGGTTTCACTTTTGCTGTAGACTTGAATAATTATATAATTCATCATAAAAATCAAACTTTGACAATGTTAGAGAGAAATGAGACTTTACATTAAAGTTATTATTCTTCAATACATTACTTAGCAATTCTTTTCTCCTACCTCAATTAAAATATTGTTGTAATATAAAATATGTCAAGGAAAGGAAAAAATAGATAAAAGCTACTAAATCATGGAAGAATAGAACCACAAGATAACAGCAAGGCTCCTTTGATTAATTGAAATTTTGTTTTCATGATGTTTTTAGATTGTAATTTTGGTTTATTATTATTTATATATTATTTTGTAATTGAACAAAAAAAAAATAAAAAATAAATATTACCCCTGCTCAAAATTTAAGAGCTTACGTTTTGAGATGCTTGAGATAAATTAGAAAACCTTTACCCTAATCCAATCTAATCATGTTTTATGAATTTTAATATTTAAATGATATTTTAATAAATAATATTTTGTTAGTTAACTAATTCAAATGGATGGCAACATACAAAATATAAAAGAGACTTAGTCATACCCTGACCTGCTCTTTGAGGGCTTCCTTCTCCTCGCGAGACAGCTTGTGCAGCTGATTTGATTTGATACGCTCCGACATCAGCTTGAAGTTGGCATCATCCTTCTCACGCAACTGCTGGATAAGACGAGAGTTCTGCTCCTGCATATCCTCGAATGCCTGCCCTGTCACTTCCATTTCGTTCAGTAGGGCCTCTTCCTCCTGCCAACACACTCCCTAAAAGGATTGTGGTAGGATGTTATGCACTTAGCTAAATAAAAGTAAAAAAAAGTGAAAAAGAATGTGTAAAAAGAATAGAATTGTTAGAATTGTAAGGGATGGATAATGGGTGTGTGAGGAAAGGAAGTCCCTAGCCTTGCTCATTAGGAAATCCTTGCCTGCTTGTGAGTAGCAACCTGCTTCTGCAGTTGGTAGGCCTGCTCTTCCAAATGCTTTATTTTACGCAGAGCATCCTCGTCTGCAAGCTTTTTCCTCTCTTCTCTTTTACTTTCCTGAAAAGAATTAAATCATATATTTTTGAAGAAACGATCTGAATTCTCTGCCAAGGGTATTTAGCAGGATTCATAAATGCTACATTATGTTTTACTTAGTTATATCTTATCACACTACAGCTAGTTAAAGAAAAAAAAAACTTATAAAAATAAAAGCTATATCAGTTGATTAGCAATTCATTATTAGGTTCATTCCCTCACCTCTTAGAATTCTGGTAGAATATGCGAAATACGCTTTTTCTGATTCCGACAAGTCTGGACTAGAAATTAATGAGTCACACATTTCTTAAAATTTCATACAGATAGAAAACCTAAGACATGCGCAAACGTTAGGGCAAAGAAAAAAGATTCATGGAAAGTCAACGTTCATGAAACTTAATCAGCATTAGTCTAAGAGGGAAAGTAAAATGAACCAATAATGCAATTGAATAGAACATAATAATTAAGAATTGTCATATGTGGGGAGCTCTTAATATTTGGATTTATGTTTTCGAATATTTACCGAGATAATTGGAGAGAAGCAAAGAACAATCTTTACTTGATAATCAAAATATATAACACATAATAGTCCTTGATATTTTCCCACTTTGATTACAGTGTATAGGAATTGGCAAATCTACAAACCTCAAGTCAAAAGTAAAATGTTTGATAAGTAGCTTTTTTTTTTTTATTGCGCTTAAGAACTATTTCTTCTTCAGGTGAGGCAAACAGGACAGATCATTTACATTATTCATTGTATTAATTAATTACTATTCGATTTGACTCCCCTATGGTATTCAAAAAGTGTTTTAATTACCACTCTTTTTTTTTACAAGGATATGTTTTCTGACTGGGAAGTCTATAGTTTTTTAATGTAACGTTTTTTTCACACCCAAAAATATAAAATTTTGATATGATATCTATGCATATTTTTATTGCACAATTCTGAATAGTATTTTGATTTGTAGATCAGAGATTTTTTTTGTTGTATATCAAGCAGCAGTTATCAAAAATGGATTTGTAAAGTATGAGCACATTGTGGGGGTGAGAACCCCAGCTAAGAATTTTAATGTATCAAACTTTTTTTGAGCATGATTCTTTATTTTTGTTAAATGTGCTTTAAAATTAACTTAACGATCTAAAGTCATTCCCTGGAATTCTATTTGTTCTAGCGCAATGAGTCTATAGTTAGGAGTGATGATATCAAAGCTTCTTACGTCGAATTTTCTTTTTCTTGTGAATGTATGAATTTGTTTTACTAGAATTGATTTCTAATCTGATTTTTTTAAATCCTCGTATTAAGCTTTCATAAGCACTTTTTGTAATTGTATTCCTTTCTCTGGGGTTTCCACAATGGGGAAAATAATGAAATTGTTTGCAAATTGTATGATTTCACAGTCATTTGTTGGGTAGATTATAGATAGACAGTTTTTCATAGTCAGGAAAAATTTAGTTTTTTCCTTGTGTTTTGTATGCACTGCAGAATTGAATGGCTCAAGTGCCATGTGTTTTATCTTAACTGTCAAAGATATCCTGCATAAATTATTACTATTAAATCCAAATATCACCCACAATACGTCGCAAGTTTTAATAGGGTCATGATCCACTAATAAATTAAATGAAAATGATATCAAATTATGAAAATAATAATCAATTCTTTGGTTTGTAACATAAAACTGCAATACTTAAAGCAGTAACTTTTTTAACTGACAAGTGAATAACAAATATATTAAAAGGTAAAGTATGGTAAGCTGATAAAGATGAAAAAAAATTTTAACCCAATGGTTTAATGCCAATTTTCAAAAGCTATGGATCCCTGATAGTAACCAATAGGTGTAATCTTGTCCAATTGAATGAAACAAAACTACTTTTTTAAAGCAGATATTTTTTCAAGTTTCCAAAGAAGTACTTCCCCTGCGAAATTAAAAATAATAATTAATTACTAAATAACTAACAAAAGTCGGACTAAAAGATGGGAAAGAGGAAAGTGGGGTAAGCAAAACTACAGGTCACTGATAGAATGATGAAGCAATACTAATATACATAAGCCCAACATTAATTAACTGAGGATATAAACGATTAAAAAATAAAAACACTTAACAAACACAAAACACATGCATAAAATACAAAGCATTTCAAATAAAATAAATACTTAAACATTACAATTAGGTTTGATGACTTCTTCAGCTATCTTTACCTAAAACACCTAAGAAACTTAACCATCAAAAAAGAACTATTGAAAGTTCATAAACAAAAACTGTTTTTAGGAGTTCATAAGATTAGTAAACATATTTACTATGAAAATGAGCACATCCTGTGCAGGGAAAATGAGAGTACATGTTGAAATTTACCAGTGTTGAGGGATATCAATGAGGCTCAGAAATTAATGAAATCATTATGCATGAGTTCTTAAAAGTGCTGATAGAGAAATATTCCCAAGTTCAGAAAATATGAAAGACAAAACAAACATTTTTAGTTTATTTTTCAATACAAGATCAGCTTCTGCTGAACGGGGTTAACAAGACACATGAACCGTGTATATTTCATAGTGATCAGCACACAACTTAACCTGATTTTAAAAGCCAACTGCCTTAAAGTTGTCATTTAATCTATTTATCTATTGTGAAACATCTAAAGTCAGGAGCCACAGAATCTACCGCTGCCATGTCCCCTGGGTTCTACACAGTGACTATTCCAGTACTAACTGAGCATTTTAAGTAATGAATAATGAATGACATTCTTTAATGAAGATAAAAATGTAATTAGTAATATGCCATTCTTGGCCTTCATGTTGTCACCATAGATCACAGAGACTAATATCTCAGAGCAGGATGCAACTAACCTCCATATCTCCTGAGTTTTTACTGCTCTATGAGGGACCAACTGGGAACATACAATGCTTTTCGCATCTGACTTCAACTATTAAGTGATGGTGGGGGATAAATGCAGAGATAAAAGCTCCAGCACCAAGACACGAACTAGTAATTATTTGGTTTCAAAGTTTTGATCATCTGTGGTTACTATGCAACACGCATTCAAAGCAACCCGCGCTAACCCACAGCCTCTTGAGTCATATGTAGATGACAATCAGATATAAAGGTAAAATGGAAAGTACATGATAACAGACATATTTCGGGTAGCAAATAGAATATATTCTTATTGCCACAGATACCTCTTTTCTTTCAAGTACTTCAATAGATACTTTATAATCATATTTTTCAAGATCTGTCCAATTATCTTCTTCAGATAGTATATAACATAATTATCAGTAGCGCTTTATAAAATCATGCAAGAATCAGAGAATAATTTTTAAAAAAGATATGAGAAAAGTTTACATTGTTAAAAAAATGAACACTAAATACATGCAAAAAAAAAAAAAGTTTTAGTTTAAAGAAATAAGGATTGATTTTTCATCAATAAACATAACAAATAATAATTGTAAACAATATAAATAAATAAATATATCTAAATAAAATTATTATAACATAAAAAATGTTAAATATCAATACAAATAATTATTAGTAATAGTTATAATTAAAATACAAAACTAATATTTATTTTTAGTATATAAACAGTAATTAAATTCCTATTTTTCAACATTGTTGACAAGAACTGAAAATAAATTGAAAATCGAGGATTTGGATCAAAAGTGACTGCATTTGAGTAACGAGAGGCATAATTTCATATATTAGTTTTGTATTCAAATGGTGTTACTTAATAGTAATTATACTATAAATATATTAGTTAGCGGAGCAGTATATACCTGTACCTGGACTTTCTTCAGCTGCTGGCGAAGATCGTCAAGTTCCGCTCTCAATTTCTTCTCAGCAGCCATCAACTGCACCTTGTCCCGTTGTTCTTTACCTACTCCCTTATACATATCAAGCAACAGCTTCATTTCTTTCTGGTCATTAACTGCTTTTCTGTAAAGATAGTATCAATCAATAATATGGGAAGGAAATATCAATGAAGCCCAATGAAAATATCACATTAAGGACAGATAAAAAATTGCAGATGACCCCTTAGATCAGCACGTGTTCCTCTAATATAGTCTGACTCAGATCAAAATTAGATAATTTATTTTCTGCTATTTGATGCCCAGCGATAGAGGATTTGGATGGAAATTCTCAGTACTTTTCTCTACACGGAACACTTTACATCAGTTAATCCCAATAAAAGATTTTTGCGGATCCCTACATACAATTATTTTAAGATTAGGATCCTCTAAATCCTAAATATTAGATATATATTTAGATTTTTAGTGGGTTGCACCGTATCACGTACATTGCGTGTGAAATACCTCTACTGAAACTCTATATTTTATCAATGGCTTAGTAGGGGAAATGTAGTGGGTTGTTTCACATGAAATGCCCGTTAGATGAAATGGATCGCTAGAAATGTTTGCAAGGCGTTTGGGGAAGGGTGTGTTAATGAACGGACCATTCGCCGTTGATTTGCTAAGTTTTCAGCTGGGAATACTGACTTAGAAAACTTGTCCCGAGGAAGACCTTCGTCCGTAATAGACAATGATGTCCTCAAACATAAAGTAGAAGGAAACCCCTACCAAACAGTTAAAGGACTCTCAGCACAACTAAATGCAAGTGCACCTACCGTTTCCAGACATTTAAAGTGTCTCACTGAGCGGTAGCAATTGAAACGCCTTGAGACCTACGTTTCTTTGCTTGCGAGGCAAAAAACCGAGCCTTTCCTTGAAACAATAATTAATTACTCCGATGAAAAATGGATCGCATATGACAATCAGCGTCAATCAGGGCAGTGGTTGAACATCGACGAAACCCGGGACAAATGCCAAAACCGAATTTGCATCCCAAAAAATTTATGGTTACAGTATGGTGGTCCATGGCTGGGATAATTCATTATTCCTTTTTACCTAGAGGTGAAACCATTACCTCTACATTGTACTGCAATGAAATTGACCAAATGCACAAAAAATTATTAAAAAAACAACCTGGATTAGTAAATCAGAAGGGTCCTATACTCTTACACGACAACGCTAGACCCCATGTTTCAAAACATACTGTGCAAAAATTCAAAGAACTGGGCTACGAAGTTCTTCAGCACCCACCACATTTTCCCGACTTGTCTCCAACAGATTTCCACCTGTTCAGGAATTTAGACAACTTGTCAAAGGAAAACTTTTTGAAAATGATGATCAAGTGAAAAGTGCGTTTTCAGATTTTGTTTCACTTCAAAGCTCAGAGTTTTGCAGTTCGGGGATAAAAAAGTTGGTGTCACGTTGGGAAAAATGTGTAGAAAAAGAAGGTAAATACTTCGAATAAAATTATCTTGTTTTCATATCGTATTTTTAATTAAAATCCTTTACCTTGAAAACGGACATTTCATGTGATACAACCCAATAAATGAAAAAAAAAAACAAGCTCTAGGAGTTTACTTTAATACACAAAACATTGAATAACTAAAATTTAATGTTAAATCTGGCAGATGGTACTGGGATTTTTAAAGGAAGTGAAAAATCTTTCGTTATGCCATCCCTCATAGGGGACATCATAAAATGGTGGTCCAGATCCTGTGCTAAGTCAAGTCAGACACTCAAAAGAGGTCCATCCTAATTAAACCAAGATAGGCAAAATTTAGGACATCCACTTTAATATCGTCCGATCAATATTTTTCATTATCTTCTGCAATACATCATACATCTTCTGTACACTAAGCTCATTATGTCAAAAAAATTATAAATTTTCAGATTGTGATAGAGCAGTAGCAAGAACCTCCCATTAAACACAAGCAATTATAACACTTTCGAATGTTAAATTTGTCGGTGCAGAGCATGTGATTCTTAATAAAAGCCACAAATATTTATAATTGTATAATATTTATACAAAAGTTTTATGCCTTGATTACAGACAGCTTAATTTTCTTATTTAAAGAAAAAACTTATTTTCAATGTAATGTACTAAGAAACCTTCAGGAAAGAATGCACCAAATGATAGTGAAAAATGTATCAAAATCTGTCAAGTGGTTTAGAAGGAGTTAGGGGAATCCAATAATAACATCATTTTACACATATAGGAGATTGCCACTTTATGCTACTTTTGGTTAACCAGACAATGCTACAGTGATAATCATAAATTTTGCCTATAAAGTTTTAATTAAGATAGGACACGCTTAAAATATCATTATAAAACTTATTGTTCTTGCACTAGACTTACCACTTTCCCATTTTGAGGGACTGGATTATTTGGACTCAGGGGACTCTAAAAAGTGTATTGAAATTCGAAAATTTTAACAGTGTCAATACTTTCTCTTACTACATATTTCATATATAGGTTAGTGAAAGTAAAAATTGACAAGCTCAGGAATCCCATTTTACCTCCCCTCAGAAGGACAGCATAATAAAGATTTTTTAGTCCCTTAAAATATTCTAGAGCCATCTGCTGCGTTTAAACTCCCGACTGCTGTGCTAGCCACTACACATCAGTTGACCCCTACACTAAATGGAATATTGTTAAATATATATATTAGAAATGCCCTTAAATTCCAGCCAAAAAAATATTTACATCATATCAATAACATATTGTAATATATACAGGGTGTCTCATATACGTCTAGTCATACTGTGGGGGCAGATACTAGACCTCAAGAGGAACACCAATGTTTTAATGAGCCATGCAGAAAATTAAATTTAAATATTTCTGAAAATATTTGGTGAACGATTTTCTTTCCGATCTGATTTAAAACAAATTCAACTGTCCATAAAAAAGAATAATAATCTTAAAAGGACTAATTTTTGAGAAAATTTAAAAGCCAAAACATACAGAATATTGAAAAGGAACACACCAGCTATCTTTTAATTATAACCTAGGTAAACCCTTGATAATAAAACCAATTCATTCATTAAAGCAAAATCGAAATCAGATCCACAAGAAAAATGCATTGATTAACTAACCCACTGTGCCTTCGATTAAATACGAGGCATGTTTTTCAAGTAAGTACTGTTTTGGAATTAAAAAAAGACGTGCAAAGATATCGCAATAATTTTATTTCAACATTAAAGCCTGTATCTTAATCTACTTTTCTACATAATTTCCATGAATTTTGAGGCACTTGTCATAACGTGGCACCAGTTTTTGAATACCCTCCTCAAAAAATTCTGCCGCCTGTCTTGTTAACCACTGTATCACAAATGTTTTGACTTTGTTATCATCTTGAAGACGCCGACCGCCCATATGTTTCTTAAAGTGCAGGAACAAATGGTAGTCGCTGGGTGCCTAATCAGGGCTGTATGAAGATGATGAGTTTCCCATTTAAATGATTTGAAGAGATCTTTGGTCCGATTAGCCACATGTGGACGGGCATTGTCATGTAGCAAAACGATACTCTTACTCAACTTGCCACGTCTTTTGTTCTGGATTGCACGCTAGACGATAACAAAGTCAAAACATTTGTGATGCAGTGGTTAACAAGTCAGGCAGCAGAATTTTTTGAGGAGGGTATTCAAAAGCTGGTGCCGTGTTATGACAAGTGCCTCAAAATTCATGGAAATTATGTAGAAAAGTAGATTAAGGTACAGGCTTTCATGTAAATTATGTAGAAATAAAATTATTGCAATATCTTTGCACGTTTTTTTAAAATTCCAAAACGGTACTTACTTAAAAAACATGACTCGAGAAATGATCAAGTTTATATAAACTGCTAACAACTTTTAAACACAAAGGAGAAATAAATGACTTTTTAGTTTTAAACACTTTGCTTTAACCTAAATTAGTAAACTACTTATTCCTCAAAAATTAAGAAAATTGTTATAATAATTTGTTGGTTCCTTGAGTTTTTTGTAATAAGGGTTACTCTTTTGGGAATATTATAAAAATATAATAATTTGACAGTTATGTTTTGTTATTCTGGTGAGTAGATAAAGTAAATCTTATGAAAGATTTTTCAGAACATGCTAATAATAAATACATTATAAATGAGAGAAAATATAACTAACTTAAGCTGGGCTTTGAGATCCCTGACCAGCTCTGATTCAGCTGGTTTTACATCCTTGGCTCTGTGCTGGTCTCGATGTTGTTCTTTCTTGATTTCTTTTTTTATAGTAACTCCGCCTTCTTTCTTTACTATTGGGGAGCTCCCACACTTTTCTTTGTCACCAGCACCATCATCCCCCTGCAGAATCAAATCCCTTCATTATTTAGCTAAATGAAATCGATCTTAAAAAGTAACTTATTAATAAAAGGCAACTATAAATATTTTTATGAGCTTTTTAGAAGTTTTATAAAGTTAGATATATATGTTTTTTTTTTTTTAATTTAATAAAAGAATAGAGACCCATTCCTGCTGGGAGCAATTTGAATTTAGTGTCATTTATGTTTAAGAAAGCACTATTTGACCGATTTAGAGTTGATCACTTTAGAATCATCGGTTCATTAGAGAAGAGATGTCCACAAGTTTATAGGCTTATAACAACTTTTTTTTTGTTGCATATTAAATTTTCTAAAATCTTGCACCTTCCAAAGGTTAATATTAAATATTAAAAGGTTAAAATATTACAGTTATACTATAATACTACTACTCATATTTCAGAAAAATGTTTGATGCTATTAAAGCCCGACTAGAATTTAAATTTATTTATTATTATTTGATTGTGATTAATTTCATTTTTGATTTTAAAGTTTATTTAAAACTGAAATTGAAAGAATAGAAGACATCATTTTTGACATTAAATGTAGCTACAAAACTGTAAACTTCAGTTGTTTGAAAAAAAAAAAAACATATGAATGATAGCATTGTATCCACACCCAACTCTCTCCTCACTATGTTTGCCTCAGTAATACCTTTTCTACATTCTTAAATTAGTATACAGTGCAGTGTGTTTACTTTTAAAATTGAGACAGTAAAGCCAACCCAGCTGTGCCCGGCCTACAATATATATCGCCACAGCAACCTTTTGGAAATGCAGCGAGTGAGCCACCAACTAAGAGTATCAACCGTCTTTTTAGATCAGTATAAACATTTTTTTATTTGTTTCTCATTTTGTTTTATTTGTTTGTTATAATTATTAATTGTTTTCTTAAATTCAATACCAGTTAGTTAAAGTTTCTTTCATTTTTGTTCATAAGTTTATCGGTATACATTTCTGTTACCTTTATATTATTAAAGGTGGGTGAATAACAATAATTTCAGCTTTCTTTCATTATTATTATTGTTTTAATTATTCATTATAATTATTAATTCTTTTGAGTCAGAAGAATAATAGTTGATATTTTGACACTGCCCCTTCCCCTACAGATACCTTGATCACAGGAAATACAATTTCCCATCTACAGAAAAACTTATTTACAATGTATTATACCTTTAAACCTTAGGAAATGATGTCCTTACAATTACAGAAAACCATATCAAAATCTGTCATGTGGTTTCAAAAGAGCATAAATCAAGAATTGCTACATCATTATGAAAATACTGAGATGAACGATTTGAAATGATATTCAAAGGTTAATTTAGATTACAGAGAAACATCTGTTTCACACGAAATATTCTTTACTGTAGATATAATTAATAACAATGTCAGTTAGTGGATATGTAACAACTTTCCATTATTTTTAACAACTTACGATTCTGTACATATTATTGTTTTTATAATGTTGTATACTTTATGGAAGCATATAACCTGCACAATACTGTATGGTTGCAACACTGAATTCCATAACCTCCTTCATAACAAACAAGATATATTCATGAGTTTATGGACTGATAACAATATAGTTAACTTGTACAACTTATTGTATTGCTTATTATCTTTTCTAAAACCTTGTGCTTTCTAATGGTATATTATACTTTTGTAAAATAAGGTACAATACACAAAGCAGTCCATACTTGTGTATCTCTTTATTGAGGTGTAATAACAATATATGCTTTCAGCATTATAGCACCATATTCATCTTTTTAATTATTGTCATCTCATAAAATTATCCAAGCTTGAGTCTTGATCAGGAGGTCAAGACTCGGCAACGAGTTGTAGTACCAGTTTAGTTGGTTAGTTAGTTATACCTTGATATCAAATTTAAATTCTAAATGGGCAGACCTCACCATGTTTGTATGCCAAGTGCTAATATACATAAGATATACTTTTAAATAACTACTCATATTTCAGGAATAATTTTTTGATGCCTTGAAACGTATTTTACTTATAACCTTTAAGAAGGGATGCCTTAAATGATAGTCAAAGCCGTAGCAAAATCTGTTGAGTGGTTTAAAAGGAATAAGCGGAAACCGAGATCACCACACCATTTTATAAATATAGAGATAAATAAATACTTATAATTAGTTAATACTATAATAGTGATTATTGTGAAAGCTAGCTGACCTCTATTTCCTCTTCGATGAACTCCCTTTTGATGGAAGGCTCCTCTTTCACTTTAGGCCCCTCGCCATTATGGGTGTTATCCTCTTCCTTGCCTTCACAGCTTCCATCCTTGTTCTCTACCCCAGTCGGCATCGTCGCAGCTAATTTATTTTGCAACTCTTCTATTTCTTTCTTTAACTATTAACACAATAGTCAGTCTTACAATTTCAAAAATCTACTAGAACACTAAAACAACAGAAATAAATTTAAATTTTCAGCAAGTATTAAAGAATACCAATTGAAAATTAAAAAAAATGAAATTAAAAAAAAAATCAATAAGGAATAGCCATTTTAAAACGTTTACTAACAGAAATTGTTCATAAAATCACTTAAATTTGTATGATGAAATATTAAATGTTTCAATTTTTATTGAATTGTTAGTTTCCTGGAGATGAATTATACATCAATATTTTTGTAAAGTAGTTTTAATGGGGGAAAATATTTTTTTTTATCCGTTAGTTAGTTATCTGATTCTTTCATAACTATTAAAAACAAAATATCTTGTATATAGGAATATCAAATTTTTTCAAGAAATATCTAAATATTTCAAATAAACAAAAAAACACATATTAAAGAATGAAAACTTCTTTATTTTCCTGTAAAATGGCAGGAATCTACTTATTTCAACATAAATTTGACTTGTCAGCTTTAGATAAGATTAACCAGTGGTTCCCAACAGGTGGTCCGTGGACATGCGTGATGTCATTGGGAAATTACTATAAAGTAAAATAAAAAACCTGTACCTCTATAACTCATGAAGGGTGTCGCTCGGGTTCGGTATTTATAGAGATTCATACAGTTTCAAGGCCAATGACCGAGCAAGGAGACGATTAGCCGATCAGGTTATCTCTCAATTTTGAGTACTCACTTTATGGAGGCTGGGTGGGACCCAGGAGGGTCTCCATACCCCAGGGTCGCTCCACGGGTGAAATAACAGAGTAAATAATATTCTGCCTCAGCCAGGACTCGAACCTAGGACCCGGAGAACAGCAGCCTAATGCTCTATCCGCAGGTCTAAACTGTATCAGAGCAACACGGGGATTTGCATAGTGGGAAGTGTTATAAAATAAATAACAGTTGTATTTTATAACAAACTAAATTAATTAATGGATGTTCAGGACTTGAAACTAAACTTAATAAATCTCATCTATGAGCAATAAACATTAAATAGAAGAGAAGGTATTGAAACACATATTTCATTCTATATTAAGCATCTGAAGAAGACAAAATTATTTTTTTAGCTATCCCAAAGGAACTAAAGAGCCTGACAGTCTACCTTTCCTCTCTCTGTCTACAATCTTTATAAGGCCAGTATACCCCTTCCTACCCCTCTGCCACAACTACCCTCTTTCTCTTAATTATGCAATAATAAAACAGTTCCTTAGAATTAAGTTTAAATAGATAGAAAAATAAATTAAATTATAAACAAGATGCAAATTAATTACCTTGGGTATCTCAGCATTGGCATCCTTGTACTTGCGCTTGTACCTATGTACTTCTCCCTTCAGCTGCTGGTTGTGATTCTGCAATGAAGTTATTAAATGGCGCATCTCTCTGTTAATAGGTCCAGTTTGCTCGTTCGCCGCAAGGTTCTGCTCAAACTCAATCCTCAACATTTCATATTCCTTCCTGACCTGAGCTAGGAGATCTTCTAATTGGATAACCTCAGTGCGGAGCTTCTTCTGGCCCATTAACTCTTCACTCTAAAGAAATAAGACATTAAAAAAAATGGTGATATTAAATAAAATTTTATGGAAGAATAAAAACAAACAATAAAACTAAATCCTATTAATACTGCAGATCTGTATAAAACGCAAGAGGAGAAACATCTCTAATTGGCTGAATATTTTAAAAAAATATTATGCTTTACCTTTTCAATTATAACTATCAGCTAAGTAACAACCAATAAGATAATTTAAGCGATTAGTGGTGCAAAGTCCAATTGATAAGTGCAAGATAACAACATTTTATTGCAATGTAATAGAGGTAGCTAAGAGCTACAACATTACTTCAGACAAGCACCATAAAAACCCTTGGAAGCATATGGTACAATAGAAAAAAGGGAAATAAATGTAATTTCATCCAGCTACAATCAAGCAGCATACTTATTAGTGTTTAAGAATTAACTTAACAATATTCAATTAATGTTCAGTTGTGCCATCACCTGACACACACTTCCTAATCCTAATTAAACCTGGATAGGCAAAATTTAGGACTCCCACAGTAGCATCGTCCGATTAGCAACAGCAGCATAAAGGGACATTAAATAAATAAACAAGCATGTAATATTTGTAACTTTAATGGAGAAATAAAATTATTAGACAAAAAAAAAAAAATTATAATAACACTGAACACTGGCTTTTTATCAAGCACAATTTTTTATTTTATTTCCTGAATGAAAAGTTTAAACAAAATTCCCAATGATCTAGGCTTCTTGACAGCCAATGACGTTTTAATTTAAAGTCAAAAAACAAAAAAAAATTTCATTCACATAATAATAAATATATTTAACAAATAACGGGGTGCATTAAAAAAAAAAAAAAAAAAAAATACAGTATGAATGTAAAGATTTCCTCGACCAGCACGTTGTACAGCATTGGTTTGAAAAATTTAGTAGTGAAGATACAACATTGGAAAGAAATAAGGGCTATCGGTGACCATTGGCGGATAATGATGAGGTTCTGCAGGAAGCTGCTGAGTCAAATCCATCTAAAAGTACTCGCGAACTTCCAAGAGAGTGTGATGTCTCAAAAGATACTGTTAATCGCTATCTCCTCTCGAGGAAGGATAAAAAGAGTAGTAGATTGGTCCCTCATTAACTTCAATCAGCCATCAGCTAGAACTTTGAGAAAATTTATTGAAAAACCCTCTTTATATAAGCTTTTCCAAAAGTAGGTTTACTTGTAAAATCTGAATACCCATGAGCAATGGCTAGATCGTGATCAAGCTGCTTTTCCATTTGCTGCCTATCAGAATGATATCCTGGCATGATCAACAGAAAAGGAGTAATAAGATAATGCTCGTCCTCACACTTCCCGCCTAACCAAAGTAAAGTTTAAAGAACTTCATGGGTTCGAACTCCTGCCTCATCCGCCATATAGTCGAGACCTCGCACCATCAAATTACTACTTGTTTCAATCCATGGCCTATTTTCTTGAAGGGAAAAAATTTGATAATTTTGTGGACGTTGAAACTGCGGTCCAAGAGTTCTTTGACAGCATCCTAAAGAATTGTATGAATGTAGGATCGAGCAAATGGATAATGAGGGACTATACTTTGAGAATTAATTGTATTTCATATCTTAGAAATAATGACACAAATATTGGGTCACATATCTTTTTGAAAAGTTTGGATAAAAATAGTACTAAAAAATCTGGCAAACCTATTCTACAGAAAATTATAATGAAAGTTCTAAGAAAATGTTTACCTCCATCATCTCGATCTGCCTGAGATGAGCATTCTTTGATGTTTGCAACTGGTGCCTAACTTCATCGAGTTGTGTCTTCAACTGCATCGATTCGTTGTACAAAACAGAGAATTGGGACTGCAGGCATTTGTACTCAGTTGTCTCCACAATTACACTCTCAGGAAGTTGTCGGATCTATAAAAATTAATAAAATATTACTTGATCACGTATTTTAACAAATCCACAGATTTAAACAAAAAAATATTTCAGATAAGTTATAATCTACCCAACCATAAAAAACAAATACATAAATACCCTCACTATAATCATTATTATTATTAGGGACAAACTGATCAGTGAGTCAGAACCTGCAGAAGTTTTCTCCATTCCTCAAAATCATACACAGTAGCAATCCAACTCAGCACACCAGCAGATTTCTTGAAACACTCACTCTGTCAGTCAGTAGTTTCGGTCTTTCAATGCTTCTGGACCCATGTAGTTTTATAACTCTGTTTTATCATTTAGCTTTCCTTTTTAAAAAAAAGGAGTCTCAGCTTATCCAATTTCGAGATATTTCAAGTGTCAGAGCCATTCAGCCAAACAGTGCAGATCTGGGTTTTATAAAGTAATAATAATATTGAAAAATGGCCTCTGTTCTTAACATAGCATAATCAAGGAAGTATGCTATGTTATTCCTATGCTAAGTTCTGAGTCACCCAGATAACATTAAAGTTATCAAATACTTGTATGATTTTAAAGAAATTAAATTTAATATTTTTTCAAAATTATTAATTTGTTATCAACAATTTCAATAATTTATCAATTGAATTCCACAAACTATAAAACAATAGGTTTAATATTTTAAAATACTTTTATGTGAAATATAAAGGTTGCGATTTGCACCAAATATCTCGCCAGTGTGAATTTTTGTTCATCATGATTTTTAGTTGTGTAAGCGATTAAATAAAGAGTTACAGAAAGGCAAACAAATGACACTGTTAATTTGTATTCAAGAATAATTATAAATCATGACAGCTAAGTTCAAAACTCTAAGCTAATACTTAACTGATTTCAATATATTTTTTTTTTCTTTGTAAGGAATTTAATTCTCAATGTAATAATTAAAAAACCAAAAAAAAATCTTTTAAGATATACCATGAGAGAGATAAACCAACCGGTATTCATTAATTTGCAATAAAAAAGGATAGATTTATTTATATATATATATTTGGATTCTACATACCTTGAACATTGAAACTTCAAATTTTGAAACAGGAGATTATTTATTACTTTCGCTGATCTATATATGAAATATATAGTGAGGGAAAGTATTGCGACAGTGAAATAATTTTAATTCCAGTTTTTAACCAAAATACACGTTTTAGGGTCCCCTGAGTCTAAATAACCAAATCACCCAAAAAGGTTTCTGTGTGTGGTAAGTCTAGCATGAAAACGAAAAGTCATACAAAACTGAAATTTCATGTTGAAGACGACTATACGCCCTACATGTTCTAGCAACTTTTTCATCGAAATCAGCTAACTAGAAGGGCCACTTTATGCCACGCATTTTGTACCTTTTTACAACTCTCTCATAAACAGCTCTAACGGTTTCAATTAAACTCGCATTATCAATATAAAATCTAATGAGCTTAATATCAAATAGGTTTCATTCTGGTTGAAATGGTCTGACAGTGCCGATATTTAAAATTTTCTTCGTGCAAAGAACGTTTAATATTGTAGATTAAAAAAAATTAACCATATCATGTTGTCAGCATTGATGAAAAACAGATAAATATATAAGTTGAACAAATTTAATATCCAACTAAAGTGAAAAAGAGCACACATATTTTTTTTTTTTTTTTTTTTTTTGAGCCAAAGAACAGTAATATAGATGTTTAATATACTGTTGGAAAACAAAATATTTTTTTAAAAATATTATCTTATACACAAAATTGTAAAATTTAGCAAAGAATAATGAAAAGTCATTAAAACTGACTGATTTTTGTAGATAATAAGATTATTTAATAAAACACATGAACCTATTAAAGCATAATTTAATTAATTCTTTAACGTTTATACTTTCACTTACATATATATATATATATATATATATATATATATATATATATATATATATATATATATATGTAATATATTATTCCATATCTGATTGTATTTGAAAATTCTTAAATCGATTTTGACAATGGAAGTAAGTTAAAGTTGTATGTTGTGTGCACCAGATTTTTTTCTTCATTGTTAAATGACAATGGTTTTTTATTGATAATAATAATTTATAAAATAAAGTTTTTTAGGAAATTACTAATAAAACGTTTTAAATCTAACTTACATCCATCTTCAAGTTCTCAACTTCTTTAAGAGTCTCGCGGTGCTGCTGATGAAGTTTGTCCAATTCAGTAAGCCTGTTATTGGCCAGCTCACGCATCTCCTCCAGCTCTTTTTGCAGTTCTTCCACCTAAAACATCATATTTTATAAATAATTCAGAGTAAAATGATTTTATTTCATATAAAAAAAATTAGCAAAACAATAGTAAAAACTGAATGGATACAATATACAGATGTAAATAACACATGGAACTAAGGTTGAACATTTACTACAGTTAGGTGGCTTAATGAAATCATTATCACTTGGCAGATAATAGCAAAAATATTCAGTATCAGGAACACCTTATGTAGCAATTAATGCCAAGAATCCCTATAGAACTTCCAAAATAAAGTTGAAAAAATAAATTGTTTTTCGAATTTTTATTATTTTTTTGTAAATAAGATTTGAGGTGGGTTCTATAGGTAGACCTTCATTTTATTTTAACTAATTTGGGTAAGACATGCAAGGGCTAGTAGATGTGCTCTACTAGTGGGGTTTAACGATACCCTGGTCTCTTGAGTTCAGTACACAGTATGTTTTCACAAAGCAGAACAGTACACTAAACACATAAGTTGACATTAAGGACACTAACAGTACACATCTCAGGGGATCACTTCTCCTGGGAAGACCCTAGCCAGTATAACTGGCAACCAGTTGTCCTGAGGTGACGGGTCAATCACCCGTAGTAGAGTACAACCGATTCAAAGAAATTCAGTGAACAGCCTCCGATAGAGACAGTCTTAACAGAAACGATCTGACATGTTAAAGGATAGTACGAGCACCTCTGCCAAATGGACCACCACCAAAACCCTTTAAAACAATAGAGGAAAGGCCCTTAGGAAGAAGACCTAGAGGACGCCCAAGGACCTCCTATATCACCCCCATGGAGCGAATAGGGAAGTGTAGAGGTAAAATTCTGGGCGAGATAAGAAACCTTGCAAGGAACCGAGACGGTTGATACCAATGACAGAAGGCCCCCTTATCATATGCTGATATCTATTAGTATCCTTTGAGTTATCTTCTAACAAAATTTGGTGTTATTTACCAATCTGATAAATGAGGGCTAATGGTTACAGGGTTTTAAACATTACATTTTCTTTAAAATTATCATTTCAAACATAGTCCGTTATTTAGATCTTCAACAAAATATTTACAAATATATTTTTTTAAAGCTATTATACTAATTAATAAACCACTCAGAGATAACATTATGAGGCATCATGACTAATTTTCATAAAAGATAGATAAATCAAACTGATTATTAAAGATTATGTTATGGAATGTTTTAAAATACTCATCATATTATTTTAAAATATAAATATACAATAAATTATTTGTATTTATCATAACAAACTCTTTCCTGCAAAATGAAATTAAGATGTTGACTAAAAACTAACAGAATTGATGATTTAACTATAAAGAGATCATTATAGATTTTCAGATCATGATAAATATTACATTGTTTGTGATAATAATTTTATGCTTTAAATAATAAATATAAAGTTATTTAACAATTACTAAATAAAATATTGATTATGAACTGAATAATCTAGAAAGCCAGGCTTCTTTTAGTAAATTTATAGCAGAGATACTTTTCCTTAGCCACTTTATCGGTTAAACATTGATTTTATAAAACACACCATAAAACAATTGCTGGGACAAACCGCATATCGCTGATTGATTAACATAAAAAAAAATCACATGACTAATACAATTAACACTATTATGTGAGGTTTTATAATGTAACATAAAATGTACTGCTTTTATTACGCTCAACCACCAAATTTCCCCCCCCCATATTTTTAGGGCACCCATTTTAATAATGCTGAATGTGCCTCCAGGTGTAACCTCATAACCTCAGGGTCACTCCACGACTGAAATAACAATAAATAACTCCGGGACCAGGAGAATAGTATACAAGTATGATTTAACATAACACTTTCACAAAATAAACAGAAAATCGATCTCCTGTACAGCAGGAACTAATGAAAATTCATATGTAAATGAAAACATATCATACAGTTGTAGTTATAGTTCTTTCTTTTTTAATTTAATTTAATTAATTTAAGCTAATAAAAAAAAATTGATGAAATTACTATTGAATTTATATTATTAATAAACGCTATATATCAAGATTTTTATTTGTAATGATTTCACAAAGCCTCAAACTTAATACATATTGTGATATTGAATAAATGACATGTTACTCTTAAATGGTATTTACAAACAGGATTTATGGTACTTATAGCCTAATTTAGTATGGAAACAGAAGGAAAAATCTGAAACCATGAACCTACATAATAAAAAATAACAATCTTTTGGTTATATGCAAATATATTAAACTAATAATTTTTTTTTTTTTACTTTTCACAATTAATGCAGTAATATGTCTTATGTACATTTAACGTTTTAGACTGTTCTAGTCATAACCACCTATTTCATTAACGATTACATTGTCGCAAGTAGATGTAAAAGAAATTTTTTTTTGTGAATGCTACAGATTAAAAATTAATATATGAAGATAAACAAAAACAATCCACATACCTTCCTCTGAGAGACATTGGATGCTGGTGAAGGTTTGGTCTGACCTTTTTCTTCACCTTGTAATTGTTGATAGTTTTTCAGCTTCTCAATAGCTTCAGCAAGATGATGTTCCAGCTTGTCATTGCGAGCCTGTACCTTCGATAACTCATATTGTAAGTCATCGATCTGGTTTCTCATTTCAGCAGCTTCCGTCTCCCTGCCAGCAACCTGATCCTGAAGCTCTGCCATCTAGAAGAAAACAATATACTTCAGTATATAGAAAGTCCAACAATGCTATAAACTAAACAAGAAATTTTAAATCAATATGAATAAAACCCACAACAGAAACCAACACAAAAGAGGTGTCCATCACACGAATTTTATTACAAAAATTAATACTCCATCACAAACTTTAACACGTTTCACAACAAATAAAATAGAATTTTTTTTTTAAATAAAACTCTCTGGTATAACTGAAACTATAGACTTCCACAAAACATTTTAAAATAAAATGCTTAAAAAATAAACATTTATCGAGGAAGGCATTAGGCTATATAACATCCAGCTGCGACCAATAGGGGGGAAGAATCAGTGGAAATTCTGGGAAAAAACGGGGAAAATTAACCTCGCATCCCAATGATTTACCTTTTAATTTTAAAATCATTGAATTTCCGGTCAATTTATCTATTGCTGTAACAATTAATAAATCATGAGGCAAACATTTAAACAAGTAGGAATCAATTTATGTCAAGATCGGGTTGAGGAGAAAATCAGTATGTTCTTCTGCTACAAGAAAACAAAACTAAAAATTATTACGCAGAAGTACTTTAAAATATATTCTTTTAAAAACTTCTTAATAGCGATCATAATAACAGAAACTGACACAGACGAAGTCACAGGCAACCGCTAGTACTGACTAATGTAAATAATAATAAACACAGACTCATAAAAAACAACAACAAAACTATTTTCAAATGATTATTTTTGTAACTTTAATCAATACAAAGTGTTTAGAAAAGCTTATGAATGGGCATATTATAATAAATGACATCACACTTTTTCTCCCATAAAACTTATAAAAACAAAACAATCTCATTATTAATTCATTAAATGCCCAAATATAAACAAACTCAAACACCAAATTAAACATTATTGTATACCTTAAGGGATATTGTATGATATTTCTTATGCAGAGAAGTATTCAAGGCTTGGAGGTTACGATTTTCAGCTTGGATCTCGATATTAGCTTGCCTTATCACTTCATCCATAACAGGGGCTTCATCTTGAAATTTAAAATAAATAATAAATAAATTAAATACTTATTATTCATACGTAAAAAAATATAAATAGCTAAATAAATGTAGTAAATAAAAATTTCGTACAATTTTCATAAGAAAAAAAAAAACTCTAACTTCGTATTCTGTAGAAAATTATAATCCCAGTTACAAAATATCACAATTAACCATTCAAAAACTGTATCTAGGGAACTATGTTACAGAAATAACAAGAAAAACATTTTAAAATGGTAATTACATATATATGTAATGATATGTTGATATCAATCAATTGATATCAAGATGATAATGGGTTTCTTGCCACCTTTTTATATTATTTTTAAAACTCAACTATTTTTAGCCTATAATATTCTATAATCTACTGATGATATCTCCCATTGTATAATTACCTAAAACATTGTATAAATACTTAAATAAAAGGTTTAGCAGACCTGAATACTATCAATTACTGCCTAGAACACCTCAACCATCAATTGACAACTGTCCAAACCAAATCCTTGAAATCAGTCTTAAACGAAACATATGCCTCATCATACCCCAACCCTCAGACATTTTCAATTGACACAAAGCTTATAATATCATAATTGAAGAATTATAGGCATAGGTCTGTCTTTATAGATAGTTAAAACGAAAGGAAAATAATTTGTTCTTAATTTCAAGTTTTTATACCAAGGTAACAAGATAATAGGCATTTCCAGCCTTTTAATATCCATGTCCTCTTAATATTTTAGTAGTTTTGTTTTTAATCATAATAAACCCCAAATACTTAACATTTTCACGAAACATAAATGTATTTCCAATGATAGCTGTATCACCGAAAACCACATTTCAGCTTTTTTTTCTGTATTTAATTAGTTCTTTACCAGCTTTACTATGATTGCTGCATCTAGTTTAATATTTTCTGCATCTTCACGTAATATTGCCTTCACGTACCTAATCCAGATTTAAACACTTTTTGAAGCACATACACAAGACATTTCTAATGACATATTCTTTGGATAAATTAAATACAAAGAAATAGAATCGCCTTATTTTTTTACTGAACAATACTTTTTAGAATGAGTATAATGTTACAGATTGCTTGGGATACGCACAACCCAACTTTACTGTTTTAGAAATCAATACAAAGCTAATTAATGCTTTAACAAACTGCTCCATTATTTAATCCAAAATATTAGTCAATATTTTGTCTATTAGAGAAATGTGAAAAAATTCAACAATAATAGCTGTTGAGCTAAGCCTAAAACATGAGTAGGGAAAATACTGATTATTGAAGCAATAATTGCCAACCAACCACTTCAAAGTCAACTAGAATCCTCTTAGTTGTATACGCTTAATGCATATTCATCACAACCCCTTCAAATCTAATTATAAAGTAAACTAAATTATTATAAATCTTATATAAAGCATCTCA
Source organism: Piezodorus guildinii (assembly GCA_023052935.1). NCBI lineage: Eukaryota > Metazoa > Arthropoda > Insecta > Hemiptera > Pentatomidae > Piezodorus > Piezodorus guildinii. Next base: position 58,028,965 of record CM041297.1, read on the forward strand.
TTAATATTCTTAGGGCCGGATGTACAATTTACTAATCATTTAGAAAAATTATTGATCATCACTTGAATCTTAAATAAGTGATTAAAGTTTATCCGTTCTACAATACAGTTTAAGTACTGTTAACGTAAATAGCCATCAGATAGCTGCAAATAGGCTTTCCACTAATGCCCATGCGCATGCCATAAGTCAGCTCAGTAGTAAATGTAGTAGTGAGTGCGTGTTCTCTTTGTTTTGTTGGGGTAAAAATGGATATTTTAAAAATGAAAAAACAACAGCAGCTAATTTCTCCAAATTAGAGGAGAAACTGTTACATGAAATAGTTGATTCTCACTGTGCTTTAATAGAAAATAAGAAGACGGCTGCTGAAAATTCAACAAATGAGAGAGGACTTTGAAATTAAGAGATTCACAGATCCTTAAATTTAATTGGTGAAGCTGTAACTAAAGAATGAAAGCTAAAAAAGAATTGTGATTCCTAAGAAGAGAATATTTTAATGTAAAGATTCAGGCCCTAAGGAAGAAAATACGTGAAGATACATGATATGACTTTTTCATTAAATTTTATTATTTTCAATATATTTGTGTTTTTGATTATATTGTATACATATATTTGAATCTGTTTGTGTTTTTTATTATTATTGCAAATATGTTAGTGTTTTTATTTTTATTATATTGTAAGTACGTATGTGTGTTAATATATAAAACAATACTCATTTCGATTAACGAATTATAAAAATGATACAAGTCCGGAAAGAAAAACTCTGATAAACTTAGCACAGAGGAGTCTAGAAAACCAAGATGGAAGTAACAATAACTAGGTAAAATAGTCAGAGAATAGACACTTAAATGGCCATTGACTGCTAATCAACTTAATACCATATTTAGCATTAATCCATATTTATTATAGGGATGAATCTGTGTGAGCAGATTTTGGTGGTATCGGCATCGAACCTTCGATAATCCTATTATATTATTATAATAAGCATTTATCACTGGAGTTAATCAAGTGAACAGAGATTGTACATCAGGCCAAATTCACACTAGTTTTTTAAACACAGATTTGATCAAGAATTTTTACTTAAACAAGTATTGTACACTCGACCTATAACATATCTTTGATTGCTTAACAAATATAAATAACCTCAATTTCCTCTATTTATGAAGACCTGATAAAATTCATAATAAATATGATTAAATTCAGTTAACATTATCAAAGTTGTTCATGAATATACACAATACAATATTATGGAGGACTATCTGAATTAATTATAAACATACCTCCATCCAACTCCCCCTTCAGGGCAAGGGTGATCTTTTCATTACGCTGCATAAGGCGGTCAAATGCTTGAATAACCTTAGCAACGGCTCGTTTTGAAACCTGTACCCTATTAGCCAGCTTATCATCCAACTCTTCTTTGTCCCACGTGGACAGTTGCAAGAGAAATGATGTTGTAGCTTCTCCTTCATCTAAGTTGGGAAAAAAAAGTTATAATAAATAAATGCAGATGACGAAATAGCTATCAAATCTATTCCGAACACATTAATGAAAATTCGTCAATTAACAGAAGTCCTTACTTTTATTTTCTGACTCGTCAGCAGTCTCAGCATCAAACCTTTGTAATAAGACCCGAATGTCTTCATTGAGCTGATTCCAATAACGGTTAACCACATTCAACACGCATCATCCTGTGTTTGCCTTTTTTCTAACTGTTCTATTCTTTGCCTCAGTTCAGTCTCCACTCGACTCCTTTGCTCTAATCTCTGTAAAATCAATTTCAAAATTAGAGAAAAATCATTACCAAACAAAACTAAGTGATCAAAAAAGGAGTTTTTTTTTATTAATTATTCGCTTTATGCAAACCATGAATGTTGATTAAGAATAGCAATGGTTATATCTAATTATTTATTCTTTGATTTGTCAGTGACAAATTGATTCTGAGGATGGTAAGTTTTACTACAACACTTCTTGATTATAGAGCTTAAACTTTTAGTCTAAAATAAAACCTAAAGGCAGCACTACATGGTGAGAATACAGGTAGGTGTAGACAAAATGAAATTCATGAGAGTGAATTATCATACACTCTCACATACTTTCAACATATTATGATAAATATTTAATTACTGAATTTTATATATTACTTCATTTATTTTTTTTATTTTTTAACCTTTTATTATATATAACCTAAAAGTAATATTTGATGTCATTATCCAAATTTATTTCTAAAAACTAAGCCTTGCCCCTCTCCTGCTACTTTCGTGAAATCTCACAAGACCTCGCTTACACCTCACCTACACATATCTGTTTTCTCACCGTGTAGTGCGGCCTTAAGAGAAATAATGATCTCTATTGTTAAGGTTAAAAGACAAGCTTTGCCGGTTATGGGATAGCTAATGTGTAAATGATGTTCCATTCATCACTTCTTATTTTCTTTTTATGATGGAGAAGTTGGTTGGAAGCGCAGTTACCAACAACTACATCATTATTATTTTACTTCTATTTTATGAAAATGGTTATGGGACCAAGGAGACACATAGGGAAGTACAACAAACACCTTATTTTTTTCAGTCTTCTTAAAAATAAAAAGTCAAGTTTACCTCAGGATAAAAAATATAACAAGATAAGTAATGTGGTGCATTCCAAAACTACATAGACCAAAGAAGTATTCGCTCTAAACATTGGTAGTTATCCAAAAGACAAGCTAAAGGAAAGCAGATTAGTAATTTCCTCTTATATTCAGGAGGACAATAGATAATAGTTTCATGTACATTTATGAAAAAAAAAACCTGGCTATATATTTTTCATTAAATTCATATTTATTAGGAAAAAATCATTTCCATATCACATTGTGCTATAAAAATTTAAATAGAAAGTGCATTAGGGACAGAGTGGGTGATTTAAAAAATAATTTAAATGATCTTCGAAGCAATTAAAAAAAAACAGGAGTTCGTTAGTTAAGCTAGTACCACAACCACTTAAATCAAAGAAATTTGTGGATTAATAGAAGTTTGTTTGTTTATTTAACTCCCTTCATGCTGCTATGGCTAATCGGACAGTGCTACAGTGTGAGTCCTAAATTTCGCCTATCCAGGTTCAATAAGGATAGTGATCTTCAACGAGTACCTGACATCGCACAGGCTCGGGACCACCTTTTAATGTCCCCTCCGAAGGCATAGCTTTTAACTCCCAGCATGCTGCGAGCGTCCGCAGCCACACCATCCACCATCTCAACCTTGGTCTTCTCTTCTTCTTATCCCATAGATTGGCTAAGTGAGTAAGATTTTGGGCATTTCTCCATTTGCCATCCTGGCAATGTGCCCTGCGAATCTTAACCATCTCAACTTCATTGCCCGGACCACATCACCTCCAAAAGCATTGCTGCTTCCTCCACTCCTCTCCAATTTTCAAAAATGAGGAGTTCCTTTTCGGTCGTCTTTGAAGTCGCCCAACACTCTGATCCATAGAGCAGTATGGGACGCACCAAAGTCTTATAGAGGTGGAGCTTGGTCTGTCTTGAGAGTATCCGCCTACTTAGCTGCTTGCCTAGCCCAAAGTAGCATTTGTTACCTGCTGTTATTCTTCTTCTTATCTCAATATCGGGGTTATTATCTTGGGTGACCACTGATGTGAACTCTGAGACCTTCTTAAACTTATGAACCGCGATAGTGACTGTCTCGCCCAGCATTGGGATTTCTTCTGCTACCATATATTTTGTTTTGGACTCATTAACAATGTAAAATATCTAGAATTTTTTTAATTTCTTCTGCTACAAATAAAGGAATATATAAAATTTCAATATGAAAATATTTAATAACAAAAGATTAATTTGTCAAAAAAAAAACTGTACAAAAGAAAAAAAAAAAAAAAACCACACGATAAGCCTGATTGAGGACTCTGAAGTCTTGAAATTAAGGAAATGACAAAATTTTGATGTTTCAGCTTCACATTATAAAATAAAATTAATTTAATATATTTCTATATCATAACAGATTAGTTAAAACAAAAACTAATCGTATGTTCAATGGGCTAGTAATCGTGACACAATTGATCACTTCATCAAATTAATTAGCTGCTAGTAAGAGTTTTATGACAGCAAGAAATGCATTTTTGTAATGAATATAGTATAAACAAATATTTAAAAATATTTCTAGATGTATGTTTGATGAGGTAGTCAACCATGTATTTGGCTCCTGGACTAAGAGCAGATAAGCTCACCATGTCAGTATTTATCCATAAAATATATGCCTGATATAAAGATTGTACAGTTAAGGAAGGAATAAATAGAGCACGATTATATGGATTGACATGCAAAAGGACCCTCTGGCTATTATATTTTAATCAATTGACTTCCAGACTAAAATACATGTAAAAGAACCAGGTGCCTCTAGCAAATGTAAACAAGAACCCTAAGGAAAAAATAAGATCCATATCAGACAGCGTAATGGCATGGCTTGATGGTAAAGTAGCCTTTAAAATGACACCCTGGCTAGTCTGTACTAGCTTTTCTAGATGACATTAAAATACTTAAGACATCAAGAGAGAAAAGAAAGAGAAACAGGTCAAGATTCCATTTATTCATTTTTCATTAAAAATAATTTCATCTTAACATCATTCCAAGCAATACCAGAAGCTTATACATTAAAATTAAGCTTTAATCTTAAATTTTTATGAACTTTCTAGACATTATTATTAATCTTTAAACTGGCATGTGCAACACATGACTTTCACTAGCCTTAGTTATTAAAATAAATTTAAGAACTTGTAAATGAAGATAAAGTAAAAAATTTGTTGAGTATTGATGGAAAAACACTTTTTTAGATTAAATAATATGACAATAAATACTATTATCTACAAAAATCTCATAAATTTCATTACCATATACAAGTTTTAATTTCTTTTTAGATCTTTAGCTTTCCAACAGTAAATAACGATTGTTGTTTGTGGAAAGAAATGTTTATGGTGAAAAAATATTTCTACTGATTGATTATAGCTAGACTTATACACACACTCACACAGACCTTAATGCAGGACCTGATCTGTACTTGAGTTCAAAAATGAAAACATGAATACTTTCACGAACACAATATTTTCCCTTATTATAAACTTCATGTATTGGTAAGAGAAAGTAAAAATGAGCACAGACGAATGTTTTTAGTTCAAACCAAGAATGGGCGCATAATAGCATAATGTCAAGTTTTCTAAAACGCATCATTTTCCACATAACATCCTATAACAAATGATAACAGTTTTATCTCAGATACAACAGATAGAATCCATTTTGTAAATAACAGATTGTAATGAAATTAAATGTCAACAGAATACATTGATTCCACTTTTTACAAAGGTTTGATCATAGGATACATAATTGTAATTCCAGAAGTAAAAATTGATATTTGCTACTGCTCTATCACAATAATCCTAAAGCAACGCAAATTAAAATAAAATGAAAAAAATCACTGTTTTACATGAAGGTGGAAAAGGAAGAAAGAATTCATAAATAATAATAAAAATATAAATTATTAATCTCTAAAAGATAAATAAACAAAGAAAGGGAGTGTGTTTATTGAAAAAGGAACCCATCAAAAGTCATAGGCAGCAACGCTATAAGAATTGATTGAACAACCTACACAATCCAGAAGAAAAGATAACAAATAACCTTTAAGAAACCTCCTTTGTTTACACTTTCCCCATTATTATTGACAAATCAATCAGAAATATTTGCAAGCCTATTTTTGATTAGCTAATCTCAAAAATAACTTTTTAATTTAATTAGTATAAGTAGGTCTTACAAGTGCTTAAATATCTTGCAACTTAATCTAATTAAATGGCTTGGACATGATATAGTAAAACACTACAATAGTATTACAAGTAAAATTTTTGGTTTAAGTATAATAACGCATGATATACATATGATTTCTTGTGTGTAAGTAATAATAGATACAGACACAAAGCAAGGACAAATAAACAATAAAACTATAATTCATTCAAAACTGAACTTTCATACTTTAAAAAGATATATACTACAGATGCTAAAGAAATATTTTAGACAAAATTATATAACTGGAAATGCCACTTCATACCATGCATCTAACACATTTTACCAATTTCTTCTAAAAACAGATATCAAATTTTTAACTAAGCTCTTAAAACATGTTCTATAACATCAGATAATTCAATTTTCATCACAAATCTATCAACTACAGTCATTATTAATAATTTAAAAACATTTCATGACACCTGTTCCAAGGAAACTAATGGGAATTTCAACAGAGAATAAATGTAAACATTTAAGATATATATTCAAAAAAGTTGCAGAAAAACAAGAAACAGTATTGAAGTGTCAAGTAGTAAGTGAAATTTGTGATAGGGATGCACTAGAATTTTTAAATTAAAAAAATAAAACAATTCTAATGCATTAGTTAAAATCCAAATTTGGATAAAATGGTAAAAGCATCGTATTATATTACATTATACGATCCAAGATTAACTCTAATATAGCTTTTACCTGAGCTAATTTCTTGTTTTGAAACTGTAGAACTTTGATATCCATTTCCTCAAGGGTTGAGATAGGTCCAATTCTGACAGGTTCGAATTGAACTTTCTTTTGGGGAGGCTGGCTTGCATTGCCTCCCTCTTGTTCAGCACTACGTTTTGACATGATCTTAGTAACTTATGACCTGCAAGAATCACATAATATTTAACCATTTACAAAATTAGGAAAGGCTTACAAAATATCTATCATAAAATCAATGATAAGCATATTGTTTATCACATAAACACAATAGGTTAAACCCCCCTGTTAAAAGATAACACTGAACAAAATTATCCAACTCACATGAAAATAATTTTTAAAATAATGTTTAAAACAAGCTTCAGATAAACATATAAATTGCCGTCAAAAGTTATCATAATTTAGAGATAAGTGAAAAGTATAAAGAAATAAACCTTCAAGATATTTTACATCAATAGGTGAATATAATCAATAAAACGCCTTTAAACACTAAATGTGATCTTTAAAACACAGCAGATACATCTCAACAATATAAAAAATATATAAAACATCCAGTTAAACAGTTTTATTGATCTTTAACTCAAAACAAATATCAGGACAGTAATTACTGAGGTCATCGACGTCAGCAATTACAAACAAAACTTTTGAAAATTCTGTGGTGTAAATTAAAAGTACACATTTACTTGTTCCTTACAGGTGAAACTTACATTTACTCAAAAGAAATTTCTCACCACCGGACCATTTCAACAGTTATATCAGGTCATAGTCATTTCGTGAGGAAAGCCAAGAGGGGGGATAAACATGGAGCCATCTCGCCTAGTAAACCAAGCACGTCTGTTAACTGCCATTTAACTTTAAATATTTCACCAAATCTATAGTAACGTTAAGAGGAATTATTGATTTATTTTTGGATAGTACTCATTTATTTTTTATATTATAGTTCCTATATTCTTAATTGCTTGTGATTTTTGAAAAAAATAAAATGTATCATTTGTTATATTTTGGTGTATATTATCCTGAATAATTACTACTACTTTGTTGATGATTTTTTATTTTTTCTAACTTAGAAAAAAGAATCCATTAAAATAAATTATTTTTATTTTTAATCCAAAGTAGTTAATATTTTTTATGTTTTGAGATTCGTGCGAAGAGAATACCATGATCGGTTGGCGGTACTGAGAGCTTCATAGCTTCTAGTGTTGTAAGCATAAAATTCCGGCCGTATTATTGTGTTAGGAATTGTATACTGTTACTAGTGTGAGTTGTTATTTTGTTCTAATTCTGTTCCGAGCTGTATTCTTTTTTACGACCAGCTTAGATTTTTTGATTTAGAATGATTGTTCGGATGTAAAAATCACTACATTTTTCCAACCCGGTAAGCTGTATAAGTGAGTTTTGTTTCCAACTGTTTTTACTACTATTTCATAACCTTTCACTTATTTATGGCCGATCAAGACGATCTCAGTGGAAAGAGCATGGAAGCAATCGAAAATGGAGATGAACAGTTAGGTGAGAACGGTGATGCTGATGGTGCCACTGGTCATGTTGAAGATCAAGAATTAGAAGCCATTAAAGCCAGAGTTCGTGAAATGGAAGAAGAAGCTGAAAAATTGAAACAAATGCAGACTGAAGTTGATAAGCAGATGAACCTTGGCAGCCCGCCATCCACGATACCAGGTGGGTTGAATTTGTCTTTTGAAGAAAAGGTGGAAGTGGATAATCGGTCCATTTATGTAGGAAATGTTGATTATGGTGCTACTGCTGAGGAATTAGAGTCACATTTTCATGGCTGTGGATCAATTAACCGAGTAACAATTCTATGTAACAAGTTCGATGGCCACCCCAAAGGATTTGCTTATATTGAATTTGCTGATAAAGATTCTGTTCAAACTGCAATGGCTATGGATGAATCATTATTCCGTGGGAGGCAAATAAAGGTTAATCCAAAGAGAACTAACCGTCCTGGATTGAGTACAACCAACAGAGGATTTCGTGGTGCTCGAGGAAGAAGCAGGTATGCACGAGGAGCTTTCTATGGTTTCACCAGATCGAGGAGAGCAAGAGTTTTTCGTCGCCCTTATTATATGCCATACTGATTTTAAGTTATTCAGAACAAGGCACATGTTGTATCCCTATTTTAAATTAAATTTGGTTCCAATTGATAAAATTTATGTTTTTCACTTTTAGAAACAATTTCTATTCAGTAGTTCAGCCTGTTTCAACTCAACTGTGACTTGTTCTGATGAGCGTTAATTGTTCTGTGTATGTGACTTTAAGATACATACAATATAAATGTATTGCATAAATTGGCGAATGAGTATGAAGTGACAAAAATATATATTGGTAATTTTAATTTTATGTTCAGCCCTGAAATAATTTTTTTAGCATACGACTTTAAAATATTAGTAAATAGTTAATATATTCCTTCATTGTGTTGTTTTGATGATGTAGTAATCTTTTAAAACTATCCATTTTATAAGAATGGAAAATCTGAAGGAGTTAAATAATTAGAAAAATGTAAACTTTTTTTTTTATTTAGTTGTAAGATTAAAAGTTCTTTTTTTTTTTGTTTTGTTATTAAATTTATAATGTTTCTCATGTACTTCTAAATGTATAACGAGATTTCTTTTACATGAACTTTGTACAATGATTGATGGTACTTTGTATTTATGATTCAGTAATATTTCAAATGCCAGGAAATTTGCCTTTTTATTTAACTACCTATTACTTCTTTAATATAATCAAGTTAATTACATATTTAAGCATGAAATTTAGCTATTTTCCAATTATGTGTTATTTACCGATAAAGTATTTTAAGTTGCAATGTACTTGACATTAATGTATGTTACTTTCTACATAAAATTGCAGTTTGGTTCCATGTTCCTCCTTAAAATTTTCAATGTGTTGAATCACAATCTTCGCCCTTATTGGTATTTTCTAGTATTCCATCGAGTATCATGTTTTTCTTATAATATATTTTGATTTTCAAGTTATTAATTGTAAATAAAATTTTAGGTTGTATTTACCCATTATCTTATTATTTTTGGGGGGAATTATGGTCAGTTGTTATACTTGATAGTACTTATAGTTTTGAACTCATAGGCTGCTATTAAAGTTTCTTAAAACAAAATTAATATTAGACGATTCTATTCTGGACTTGAAAACCAGAATTGGTAGTAAGTTTATACATTATATCAGATTGGCACCATTAGAAATTTGAAATGTTTTTTTTTGCGGAGTTAAATTGGATTTTTTGCATACCTTAAATATTCATCTTTTAATACATTATTAATAAAATATCTATCCTTGATCGTTTTGATTAAATGGTGTATATGAAGTTATCTGAAAACTATTTATTAGATTTTTAAATTCTTGAAGTTGTGTGCCCCTGGTAATTAGATTTTTATTATTTGTGATAGGCCAAGGAACTTGATCAATTTATCATTAATTAAAGAAAAGAATTTATAGAATTTGATAATAATAATGGTTAGTCATATAATTGTACTTGGTAATAATGAATTGATTTAACTTAGTGTTAATAACAAATCTTAAAACTAAATGATGAATTCTGGTTGGATTTCATAGGAAAAAATTAAAAGTTCTATGGTGAAATAATCTATTCCAGGTGTCTATTGAAAATCATTATTGATATATATCTTATAACAATAAATATTTTTTCCATGAGCAGATGATAAGGAGTTATTGTCATAAGTGTGCAGAAGCAATACTACATGAATTTCGGAGGAGGTGAAATTAAATATTTTCATCTCTTATGGTATAAGTGTGTTTCCAGCCATTCTTCATTTGAATTTTAAATTTACCTGCTAGGTATATAGATATGACTAAAATCTATTTATCAATTAAATCTCATTTTCTTATTTAATGGGTACTAATTATTGTTCTAAATTTAGTAAATATTCAAGTAAAAAGTTAATCATAATTTTTTAGTTTGACTAATATTTCAATTAATTATGTTATGAATATCATTCACTTAACTTGATTGTTGCATTACATCTGAATTTTTTTTTTTTTTTAATACACGAATAATCTTAGGTTCAATACATTTATGTATATATGGACTGTTATATTTTATATCGGTAATCAATGAGTTAGTAATTATTTGGGAGGAATAGAAGAGAATTGAATTAAAAATAAGTTTACTGGGTTTCACAGAGGTGTGCAGTTATTGTTACTAAAATTGGTTATTTTTAAACTAACCCTTTTGTGGGTATACCATCTATCACTACTCAAAATTCAGTTTTATAGATTGTACTGCTGTTTTAATGAATGTGCTATGTGGTTTTATTGTCATGAGGTTAAGTCGATGTTTTACTTCTTATATTATAATACATCAAGAACTCTAGGGATTGGCAGTTCTGGTTAAACAAACAGAAATACATTTATATTTCTTGGTAATGGCTATTGTAACTGAAAGAAAAACCTAAATTTCCTTACATGATGATCAAACTATCTTAGATTCCTCAACATTGATTGAGCAGTATTTAAGCTTAAATTTGATCATGCAGTGAAATTCCAATTTTGAAAACAGTTTCAATTCGATATGATGTCTGCAAGAGTTACATGAAAAGGAATCATTGTAATATAGGATGTTCATTATTATTTTTTGAAAGAAAACAAAAAGTTATCAAGTAAAGATGGGTTTAATTCATGTGTTCTATAATCATTATGTAACAGTTGATAATGACTATTTATTGGAATTTAAAGTTTTATCTTGAAACAAAAGAGAGTAGATATAGGTTACAAAAAAGGAGTTATCTTTATTGCTGCCTACACAGATTCCTATTGAAACTATCTTACACAAGTTACTGATGTTGGTATTCGTTTAAGGTAAAAGCGAGGGATAAATAGGTTTTAAAGAATTAGTAGGGCTCTCTTCTGTATTTGAAAGATCATTTTCTAGTTGTATACACTCATATTTAGTGCTGAAATGTTACTTTCTAGTCTGATTTTAGCTTAAATTGACTATTTTACTGACTGTGAGACTGCCAGGAGTTTGATCAATGTCGTCATTGAGCATAATGTTACTATTAGACTGAAATGTATCTTATTCTCCAACTTAGTATTAGCTAGGCCAAGCAGAAAAAAAAACATTGCTGTGATAATACGATAGGACAGTAACCTGAATATAGTAATTTTCTAAGGTGCAGATAAAAGAGAGTTTTAGAACGAGTTGAAAAAATATTGGAAATATATGGAAGAAATATCCTAAGCCAGATAGATATTCGAAGTATTGGTAATTCTTTTCCAATTTTGATCCGTGTGATTAAATTTTATGATATTCGCTTGGATAATTTTCCATACCTAGTATTATCTTAATCAGCCAATGAAAACTTGGTAAGGTCATCATGTTTTTCTTATTTACCTGTGAGAACCTCTCCTCTGTATCATTTTAAGGATATCCACATTCTCAGATGAAATCTCAAAAATACTGATCTTCTTCATCATCAAAATAATTTTCATGATATTATTCAACTTTGGATCATTTGTCAAACTGTATTAATCCATAACCACGCCATTTCTATTATCTTTATGGAGTTAAATAAAATGAAAATGGTGAATGCTAATTAAAAGAGGTAAGGAAAACCCTGTTTGTGCTGAACCTCATTCAAAGTGCATATGTAATAGAATTACTGTTGAGAAATTTTTATTAATAACATGGAATAGGTTCTATTTGACCCAAAAAACAAGTTTTAAAATTGTACCTATGGATGACCATCAAAGAAAAGATTATTAAATCATAGATCTACTAATATTAACAGGATTGAATGTTGGGGAAAATCAAATAGATCAGATGTAGAAATATAACACAGGTTGATGATAAGACCAAGACAATGTATTGGACGAACTTCTTATATTAAATAAACTATTATTATACCTGAGAAAATAAAGAGAGCTTTTGTTTTAATAGTCAACTTCCTGAAGGAGGATTTCATAATTGGTCCTCCTACTGAAAAGGAAAAAACATGCACTTTCACTTACATTTATTCAGATTCTTCATTAGTCATCCCTAATTTCTCCTTCTAGTTTGTTGGTATTTGGGATTATTGTTTGACATTATTTTATTTGACTATAAGAATATCACAGCCCAATACAGTGCTTCATCGCCAAGGATGTTTTAAAATAAAAGTGTGGATATGGGCTTATAGATTCCCATTTACTTTTCAGTTGAATCAAATAATTCTAGTTTTAGGTTTTTTAATAATTGTGTTCCAGATTTTTCACTCAACAATTTATTTTTTTTCATTTTCAACGTTTGGACTGTAGGTCATTTTCAAGGAATCCTTAATCTGTCATACTTATTTACATACCAATATGCATGTGTAGTCGATATATCAAACATCTGAGGTTGAACCAGTCTTGTCAACATTCTTTTACACTACTGTTAAAGTACTGTAAAATTTTGCCCTGACAGTACTGTATAAGAAGGTTGTTGACAAGGCTGGTTCAACTTGAGTAAATGAATATGACAGATTAATGGTTCATTGAAAATGGCGTTTGGCTGAAATGTTGAAAATGAAAAAAATAAAACATTTTTAGTAAAGTTCATTTTATTAATGTGTCTGAATTTATTAAAGAGGTTATTTATATTCTTTGTTAAATAAATGGAGGATCTAGAAAAAAAAAAAAAGGGGTATTGAAAATGGCCATTCATTTCTTTAAATTAAATTATTATTTCCATAACATTTAAATTCTTTTCTTGTTCATAAGTGAGGAGATGGTCATGTTAATTTTGACCTGGTGATAATTAATAGTTATTTGAAATAACCATCAATCACACTGATGATTATGATATTGACAATAAAAATATAGACAAATAGACTTTAGATGAAAACTGTTAATAAAATTCAATGATTTTAAATTAAGAAGGAACAATTGAACTTAATTGATTTCAGAAGAATATCATTTATAAAATTCAATGTAACCCTCCTATCTCTCCTATAGTTTATATTATTTAAATTTTTATGATTATTTTTTAAATTTGGTTTGGAATAAAAAAATTTTTATTACTTATGTTTGATCCTTCAATAATAATAATGGGTTGTTATTATGTTTGAACCTTAACTCTTGATTAATAATTGAATTTTACCCATTATCTTTTTTATTTTTATTTTTAATGTTCCTTCCATATATATTATTATAGTATTCCTATTGTATTAAAAACTAAACACTTATTTAAGATAGCAAGAATTTAAAATAATGTAAATTAAAGAATAACTATCAGATTTTAAGAATTAAGAACTATTAATGGAAACTTAAGCAAAAAATGTTACTTGTTTGTGTTCCCATCATACATTTCTCCAATTATTTTGATGGCCAATGCTTGCCATAACAGTCTTCCAGGCACACTATCTCATGTTTCTCTAAGTCTCTAATTATAAATTAATCATAGATCCAGACTCCAGAAAAAAATCTAAACAACTACATATAATCCTATATTTCTGCATGCTGTTCATAGCTTTGTCAACTTCATTCCTGTTTGCAGAATCAAATGCTTGTTGGAAGCCCACAAATTTATGATCTGTGCTAATTCCATACTTTCTTATTTTCCCAAGGAGCAGACAGAGAGTGAAAATTTGGTACGTTGTCGACCTGTCTGATCTAAAATTACTTTAATATTTTCTTATTGCTCATTCTGAACATGGAAAGGGGAGTAGCCTCCCTAATAAAACCGCCAACAGCACCTTGTAAGCACAGGGCAGGAGACATATCCCCCTATAATCCTGACCAACATGCAGGTACCTCCAAAACTGGACACACATGCATGACAATGGGAGGGTACCCTGCGTGTAAATGTTAGGGGTCCTCTCAAGAAGTTTTCATACACTCTCGCAAGAAGATGGGAGTTCATCAAGGAGATGGTTTGACATGTCTCGTATTTAACATACCTCTTGAGACAGCTGTTAGGAGTTCTTGTATTCAGACCATAGGGACATTTCCAAACAGTCTTGTTCAGGTGCTTGGATGTGCGGACGATCAGGACATTGCTGGAAGCAGTCAGGGATGCTCTGGAAGCAGTAGCTCCTATGGGGCTTCTAATAATCTCAGATTAAACAAATTACATGTGTGTAAATCCAAAGCATGATATCCGGACAGCCTTTATTTAGTTGGGTACACACAGGTTGGAAGTGGTATAAGCATTTGTCAACTTGGGCTCCCAAATGAACTCCCGGAATGACATTTGTGAAGAAATAAATGTGTTGTGGCTACAAATCGGTGTTCCTTCGCGCTTCAAAATCAACTTCAGTCTAGCAACCTGTCAAAATCCACAAAGGATACACAAGGCTTTATTCCACCTGTTCTAACATATGACACTGAAACCTGGGCACCTACAAGGACTCAGAAACTGGAACTGCCCAGGTTCAAACAAAAGATCCTGAGGAGAATTTATGGAGTAGCATGTGCTAGCGGAGAGTGGAGACGCAGAACAAATCTGGAGTTGAGAAGTCTTGACAAAGACTCGTAGTCCAACAACGGAAAACGCAACCCATTTCACCAAAATTTTTAGTATGTTTTATGCAAAGCATCTATCGTAATACTCGCAAAAAATACTCGCCTGTCAACTCAAAACGGGTGGATTTCAAAATGGCGGTCATTCAAAAAGGAAATATCACTGTTTCTAACAAAATTATGGTTACTATCATGGAAACGGCTCATCCTATGAGGATAATCGTTAGAAAGTAAATCATCAAGTATTTAATAAGCTTTCATTTGAGTGGTAAAAGACATTTGTATGTCTTATATTTAACGATATAGAGGTATTACAAAAAAAAAAAAAAAAGTTTGGGGAAAACGAGATATCACCCTTTTCTAAAATAATTATTGGTTACTATCATGGAAACAGCTCATCCAATGAGGATAATCGTAATACCAATTAATATATAAAATTAAATCATCTTTAATTTGAGTTGTGCAACACGTCGGTATGTCTAATATTCAACGATATAGATGGATTATAAAAAAAAAAAATTGTGGAAAACGAAATATCACTCTTTTCTATCATAATTTGGTTACTATCATGAAAACGGTTAATCCTATGAAGATAATTGTTATTATGTAAATTATCAAGTATTTAATAAGCTTTCATTTGTGTGGTAAAATACATTTGTATGTCTAATATTCAACAATATAGAGGTATTACAAAAAACTTTTTTTTTTGCGGAAAAGGAGATATCACTCACGGACTATTAGACGTGCTTGGTGTGATTAAATTACACAAAACAGAAAAGACTGGCAGTCAATGATGGAGTTGGCCAAGGCCCAACGCGTGAGTCGTAGAGCCGTTTAATAATAATAACATAATCCTATATTATGGCCACTTGTGATTGTTGAGGAAAGGTATTCAGATGAAACCCAGATTATGGACGATGTTCAATTTCTATTATTCTTAAAGCATTATGTGTATACAATATAAATGTATTATAATTAAAAAAAAGAATAATACATTAAGCATTCTGATCTTCTATTAATGCTAAGTAGTTATTCATTATTAGTAATCAAAGTTATAAGTTATTTTGTTGGAAATTTACAATTTTCAAAAGCTCGGTGAATACTTCAATTGAATGTGTGTATATATATAGCCGTTTTAGTATGGCTTTGGTTTATTTTTTTCTTTATTTGATAAATCTCTTTCATTGCTGGCATCCGCTAACATGTTATCTTGCTGCAATTACTTACAGTAAATCTAGTTATGCTAAAAGAAAGTTGAAAATTGAAATAAATTGTTCATTATCCTTCCCGTAATAACTAGTAAAAATTTCCGTGATTTCAAGCTTCAGGTTTAGTAAATAAAAGAAGAAAAGTATAGAAAATTGATTTCTTATTGATTTTTCTTGAATACCTGAAAATCTAATATATTTATCATAAACAAAGGTAATAAAATCTTAAAATTCTATCATAATGGTTCTTTACGTTTTTCGGCTCAAACAATTAGTTATAGAGATATTACAGGTATGAAACTGATTCGATAGATAAACTTCCACTCTTAGTAAATATAAAATCATGAAATCGAGGTGTTCAAGATCAACATTGTGATTGAGTTTATTCAATAATAAAATATTATGATAAAAATAATAGTTTATTGAGATATTCAAGTTAAACCTACAGTGAGTGTCAAAGTATTCGGAATTCGTATTTCCTTTCATTTAATAAGCATTTTTCACTACTATTAATTTATACGATTCCTTTTAACTAATATATCTTTAAAAGAGACTCCCACAAAGCAAAATAACTAACCAGATAACCGAATAGTATAATTATTTTTTTTTTTTAAATATTCGATTACTAACGTAAAATTTAATGGTTTTAAATGTTTATGTTCTCACTTATATTCGACATAAGTTTATGTTCTAAGCAATTCTTCTTCCTCATGTAACTGATACCCATTTTTGGAAAGAAACGTTTTTCAAAAATTATGCGTTGAATTAAAAAATTAACGATCGAACAGCGGCTTCGAATAATTTTTTAAAGGGAATGGTTGAAATGTAAAAAAAAAAAAATTATGAGAATATGTGGATGGCTGAGTATAGTGTAGAGGATATAACAATGAAATATAAAAGCAAAAAGTGACAGTCAAAAATATTTTAAATGTTCAAAATAAAAGGGCGATTATTGATCAAATAAAAAAAATTTCCTCAAATAAGTACACCTTTGTTGTGCCTGCTCAGAACTTCTGGATGCACAATAAGTATTTCAGCTGTTTAATTTGTTCTAAAAAAATTATACAAAAAGAAAAATATGGAAGAAAAAGTTCGGAAAAGGTCTTTCAATAGGCAAGGCAATAAGAGAATAGGCTGAACGTTTGCAACACTTTAAAAAAAAAATGGTTAATGAATGGTAATGTTTACAGATGAGTCCGATGCTAAAATACATGGTTGTTATTGAGAAATTATGGTTTGGAGAAAACCAAATAAAGAATTTAGTATATTATAGTAAAACACCTTTAGTGGTCAATGATGGTTAGGGTTGTTTTTCTTTGAAACAGTTGATAAGCATGGATTCCTAGACAGAATTATAAATAGATTTTGTAATTTTTCAGTATGAAAAGCCAGAATCGAAAGTAGAAGAAAAATAACGATGTAATTCAATTTTTAACATTAGAAGACTAGGATTCAGAACATATATCCGTTATCTATTCAGATTTAGTTGCAGCACAATTTTCTAAAAGTTCTAAAAATCCCTCTTCCATTATTTCTTTTAAATTTAATTAACTATTTTTGAGCCCCACTTCAAAGTAAAATCAATAAATACGATATTTAAAATGAAAATTTCCTCAAGGAACAATAAGTGGAGGGAAACACTATTTCACAACGAACAATTAATTAATTAGTTAGATCGATTTATAATTGGCTGAAATATATAATTATACAAAAATATTTACTTTCTTTATTTTTATAATTTTGTAGGAAGTTTTATTTAATATTTCACACTTAAAAAAGCACTCCGTAACTTCCTTTTCTTACACATTCATTTTTCTTCACTATTTATTACATAGTTTTTATGCGTTTCGGGGCTCTTCCCCCATTATCAAAACTTTTTTCAAAATCACTTTTTAACACTCAATAGATTATATTACATATGTAGTTTACTGCTATTCGTCCTATTTGATGTTTATTGGCTATATTTACCATATCTCTGTTTGTATATGATTCATGCATTAATACAACTAGGAAATCACGTAATTCTTAATACTAATGACACTTCTATTTTTAGTTATTATTATTTTATTTTTTTTTTTGTTTTGTAAAGGAGCGTTAAAAATAGAATGATTTTTGTCGTGATTTTTAGTTTTAGCTATTGTACACCTTCCTTCCAAAATTATTAGGTGATTCCCATCTCTTTTAAAACAGAAAAAATAAGTCAAAAGCAAGTCAATTATAGGATGAGAGTGGATTCCGAATACTTTTGACACCAAAAAAAAAAAAAATGAGAAATTCTGATTTGATTTTTTTATTTAGCTTATAAAGCCATTTCCTAATTACACATAAATACATAATTTACTAAATATTTTTTAAGAGATATATTTTTCTACTATTGTCTGTTTTCCTTCATATATTTAACAATGTTTTTTTTTGGTTTTTAAATTTACAACACTTTAAGATCGTTCAATAAAATTATGTAACTTATAATATTCTACTAAGCCCCTCATAAATAAGGAATTCTACTCCGAAACGCAATAAAATGAAACTGGCATGTAATACCACGGTGTCTATCAGTTTTAATTCAGTCTTCAAAAACATTTTTCTCAATCCTCAAAAAAATAATTAGGTCCTCGCATTGCTGGTAAAGCGTTGATATTATAATTATTTTACAGTCATAATAGAATTTTAGAAGATTATTAGTAAGGAATTAATGTTTTTTCAATACATCAAGAATATCTGATAACTAAGAAATATGTTTTTGAAACTGTTACGTGTATCTTCGAGGTATCGCACGCCATTTTCAGTACCCGACATTATATTGTATTCTGGAGCAGAATTTCTGTTTACTCACTGTTTATATGAATACAATCTAATCTGACTTTTGGGTAGTAATCTGGTATAGTTTAATAGGTATTAATGTGTCAAGTTTATCATTTTACTTTTATACACTTCATTAGGTAAGTTGGATATATTAATATACAAAAAAACCAAAATACCTTACTCAAACACATTTACAGTTATATTTCCCTTCGGAAAATTCCTCCAATCTTTTTACTTTCACTTGCCTATATATAGAATATATAATAACGGAAACTATTGCGATCGTGAAAATTTTCGAATTCCATTTTTCAACGGAAATACACGTTTTAGGGTCTCCTGAGTCCAAAATACCAACTCCCGAAAAAGAAAAATCCTATGAAACTAAAATTTCATATTTAAGACAACTATACACGTTAGACAGCAACTTTTTCTTAAAAATCAGCTAATCAGAAGAGCTACTTTATACCATGCATTTTGCATCTATTTACGATTTTCTCAAAAACGGATTCAACGATTTTGATCATACTCGCTATATCAATGTTAAATTGGATGGGCTTTGATATCATGTAGGTTTCATTTTTATTAAAATATTCCTACAGGTCTTAAATGCCGATATTTCAAAATTTCTTCCTTTAAAGTACCTTTAATTTTGTAGTTTGTATGAAATCGACCATATCATCTGATAAGCATTGCTAAAAATCAGGTAAATATATAAGTTGAACGAATTCGATATCCAACTAAAGGAGATTACTGAAAAAAAAATTAAGGCAATTTTTTGTTTTTGAACTTGAGAACAGTAATATGCATGTATAATTTACCGTTGGAATGCTGAAAATTTAAAAAAAATATTATCATATACATGCTATTGTAAAAGTTATCGGAGAATGATAAAAAGCCGATTAAACAAACTGATTGTCGTAAGTAATAATATAATCGATTATTTAATAAAAACACGTGTTTCTATTAAAATCCAATGTAAATAATTCTTTAACAATTTATTTTCGCTTCTAAATTTGTTTAAAAATTCTTAAATTGATATAAATAACGGAGGTCTAACGAAGTAGCATTTGAAAATATTTTTATAATTGTTCTAGTTAATGAAAGGCATATCAAATAAAATTCATTTTAGTATTTAAACAACCTCAAACCATAAATGAGTAACAATGTGAATTATTTTTATTCATATAAGTTCAGGTAATGTGAAGGCGAATTAGCTATATTCAAATAAAGTTCAGGTAATCTATATTCCCGAGTTACTTCAAAACTTTCACTGCAAATGCATGTTCTGCCTTAATATCGTCTGGAGTTGGATCTCCGGAAGTAGGCATGCAACATCAGTTGCTGATCAATTCTTAAATATTTTTAATTTTCTTAGTTGAATATCGTTTTCTGCTATATTTTCTCAATTAGCAAGGCTTAGATGGGTGGAAAGTACAGCTTTTTCAGCCTATTAGTTAATCAAATTCTTTTAGATATAGAGTTGAACGGACATTTTATACTTGGACTTTTAATATAGCATGAGCTTTTGACCGGGTATGGCACACCGGATTACTCTTCAAGCTTAAAACGCATTTACCCCAGTCTCTATACCTCATTCTACGATCCTATCTCTCAAACCGCTCCTTCCGAGTTCGCTGTGGTGTAGAATTTTCTAACTTTTATCCCATTGAGGCCGGTGTTCCTCAAGGCAGCGTCTTGGGACCCGTCCTCTACATCCTTTACACTGCTGATATTCCTAATCATCCTGACACCTTTCTGGCAACATTTGCAGATGACACCGCCATCCTATCATCCAATTCCGATCCCGAAATAGCATCCTTAATCCTGCAAAGACACCTTTGTCTTATCGAGGACTGGTGTAATGCTTGGCGTATTAAGGTTAATGAAAGCAAATGCACCCACGTCACCTTCACCCTTCGACGCAAATCCTGTCCAATAGTTCATTTCAATTCCATACCGCTTCCTTCCTCAGACATAGTCCGGTATCTTGGCTTACTACTAGACAAAAGATTGACGTGGAACCCACATACAAGACTTAAACGAAAAGAACTCAACAGACGATTCGGACAGTTATACAGACTACTAAACAGAAAATCTAAGCTTACAGTGACAACAAATTATTACTTTACAAGACAATACTGAAGCCAATGTGGACCTACGGACTTGAACTGTGGGGGACAGCCAAACGTTCTAACATTAAACGCATTCAATCCTTTCAATCTAAAGTCCTCCGAACAATAGTAAATGCTCCTTATTATGTCTCCAACTATACCTTACACCACGACCTTAATGTTCCATTTATTTCAGACCTGATTCCATCTAAATTTTCCAAATTCCACCAGAACCTCATTCATCATCCTAATCCTCTAGCACAATCCCTATCCAGCTCCACTCATCCATACAACCCTCCTAGAAGGTTGAAACGGCAGTGGCCCCGAGACATATTGTAAACATCTATTCTGGAGTTCTGACACTGGTCAGATTCTCCTCTCATGTGCGGTGTGATTGTGGCTGTGGCGCCCTCACTTAGCTTCCGCTGGCTCTCACCAGTGATGCGGCTGAGGGGGAGGCGCTGGGATCCTTTGGACTCTGCTTGTCCTTCCACAAGTGGGGGAACAAGCCCCGTCTGAAGTTCCCGAGCTGATTGTAAATATTGTACATAGGTATGAATGTGACATGTTTTGTTTATTTATTTGTTAACTTCATTTATTTGTATTTATTTTGTCTATAAATTTTGTTATTGTATACTTTTATTTATTTTGATTTTATTTTATGTAATTTGACTTTCCTTTTGTTTATATTGTAAATATTGTATGAATGAGATCCTGTAACACTATTATTATTGTCTATTATGACAAATTGTAATATATACGAATAAAAAAAAAATAATAAAAAAAAATAAAAAATATAGCATGAGAGTTTAGATAAAGCGCGTATGATACGATCATTCATGAAAATATCAACGGAAACTAAAAGTAACCGTTTAAAATTTATTTGTAGTGCTACTACCGATGGGTAGTTTCTTAACGAGACTATCGTGTTTTTTACAATTAATTTATATCATTTACTCCTTCTATTGAATGAATACAGTTGTAAATTTTATTAAATGAAAACAAAATCATATTGTCAATTGTGATATAGTAAGTAAAAGTTTAGTGATGCGCGTAACACTATCTATAATATATGTTGAATTATATTTTAATAAATATTTTATACTGAATTTTCAGAAGTGTCACCAAATTGAGTTTACTAAAATGCTACTAGTAGAAAGATATTAATTTCTAGAGAAAAAAAAAACGACTAATTATAAAACTGTAGATGACGGAAACATATTTCTTCCGTGTTTTTCATAGTAATGTAAGTTATTGGATTAATCTTGTCAACATTTTTGTTGAATAACTGAGTAGAAAAACTTCAAATTAGCTAAAACTTTTTTTTTATTCTCGAGGTTGATAGGAGTCCTTTAATTTAACTTACAATAAATAAATTATTATTGATAATTAACTTTCGCGAATGGTTTTTATAAATCCTTTTCAATTACAACCTATAAATTGTCTTGGGTTCAGTCCCGAGCTGACGCAGGATTAAGGATGCTAAGAGGGTTAAAAATCGTTAGGTGTCCAAGTTGCTGGAAAATATAAGTTAATTTTTTAAGATATTGTCTAAAAGAATACTAATTTGAAAATTAAGTACGTACATGCGGGTACCTTATTTGAATGCGCTGGGGGAGCCTGTGGCTGAGTGGCTAGCGTGCTTGTCTTGTGATAAAAGTTGTGAGTACGAATCCCAGTCCAAGAATTTAATTAAATGGAGATTTACTATCAGCATTTCCCCGGGGTATGTGAGACTAGTGGCTACTCACAAAAATAGGCGTAGGGAGTGATTACTCCACCCTATAAAGTACATCGAGAAACGCGATTGTACTCTCCTAACAGATTACACAGCGCGGCCAAGGCCCCACACGGCCTTTCGCGCAAGCGGAGCGTACTTGCGAGTATAAACAATCTCTATCAACTACTTTAATTGTCATCACTTATTTGGCCCACTAAATTATAGTGGGAAGCCGCGTCCTCCCTTCCCTGGTTCCCGAACTATTCGCTCATGGATTCAGTCCATATATGCTGGTTTATTCGAGATCATGCTCAGCTGTCACGTATTCTTCGCCAATTTTGGTACATATTTTCAGAAGCTAGACGAGCTCCAGGAGGAATTCCCAAGCAAGAGCCGCTCCACGAATATCTGAATAAATAACTACACTGCCTAGACAGGATTCAAAGCTGAACCCAGATATCAGTACTAACTACCTCGCTCCGAACATGGTTTGTTACTTCATAAATAGGACCCTTGACACTTGATAATTTGATTTGTCTATTGTTTACCGTCAAATGAGTTATATACTAGAAACTGTTTAAGAAAATTCTTATATTAATAACTACTCAATATATTTTTTGGCGTCTTTATGCACAAACGAAATATTTTTATAATGACATTATTGCTAACCGGAAGAAATATATTTATTTAGGAAGTAGTCTGATGAAAATTACGCTGTATAAGGATAAGAGCACGTGCAAACTGTTAAAGGTCCTTGAGAACTGAATGCAATGCAACATCTGCTTCGAAGTGTGTTTTAGTGTTTTTGTGGCGAGTCTTGAAAATGGGGAATGAACTCTGAAACGATGACTTTACCTACAGAATTTATGTTTTGAAAAAAATTAATAGACCAACTTAAATATTTTTATGAATTCCGGTGGAGAAAATATTCTGTTTTCTATGATATTTTATTAATATATGGTAATAGTTATGCGTAGATATTATTGTATGTCATCGCATCTATTACACCTCAAAGCAGATAGTGTTTTGCATTTAGTTCTCAAAGTACTTGATCAGTTCGCGCGTGTCCTTATCATCGGATCCTAAAATATAGCGTAATTTCCAGCGTTGTTTTGACTTGATAATTTTCTCGGTGCGAATATGACTCACAAATTACTTCCTATAATCAGATGGTTTTGAGGCCAAAGAGCTTTAAGTAGCAAGATCCCGATGTTGAGCGGAGACAGCCGAACGCGTTCGGGCCCACTCGGCAAGCGAGTTCGATTGGCAGTGGCGGTCCTCAGAACAGACGGATCACATGTCTAGGAAAATGTCCAACGGAACTGACGAGGAAACTGACGAGTTTCTGTAAGTTAATATTTTAGATTTATTATAAGATATTTCAATGTTCTTAGCAACAGAGAAAATTTATCGATATGTTTTTAAACCTTGATTCGGAATGATAAGGAAAGTTCCAGGTTATGAAGTTTAACCTTGCTCTGCCGTTTCCAAATAAGGGTGTAAAACGAATTTCATTATATAAGTTAGATTTAATTCAGATTTTGATTGTATGCTGATCAATGGAATTATTTTTTCCATTTTTTTAAATTCTTTCGCGGCCATTGATGATTCGGATGATAGGGGTTGCTCACATGACACGCTGGGACATGCGTTGAGAGTACACACCCACTTTTTAAGGGCTGCACTCCTCAATGCAACAATGCATTGTGGGCGTATCAAAGAGCCGTTTATATTTATGTCTGATAATCGATATACATTAATCAATAGCTTAGCCCTAATTGTAATTATATACGTGTTAAATTCAGTTACCTATTATATGAAAATGATTTCTGTATTACTGTATGATTATTAATAAACACAATTTTTTCATAGATTAGATTTATAATTTTTAATGGTAAAATACAAATATAAGTTTAAACATTTTCATGATAGAAGCCAAAGGCTTCTTGGTTTTAATTTTTTTTTTGTTTTGAAGAGGGGGGGGAAAATATTTACAAGACTCTTTCTCAAAGATATATTTTGGTGAAGTTAAAGATTTTCTCGATAAACCTTTTTTCTGTTATGATAATTCTAATATTACACACCAACACAAAGGACAACCCAAAAATACATACATATATATTTACACATCCATACTCGTATATTTATAATTATATAGATTTTTACGCATTATAGATATGATAATGATTTTTTTTTTTTTTTTTTTTTTTAACAATAGAGTCAAACCATACGTCTAACATAAGATAGAGATTGTTTTGCAAAATAATTGATAAAATTATCAGCCTAACCCAATTAGTGATATCATTTTTTATATTTATATAGGAAGCATATTTTTTATAGTATTGTCTGTGTGCGTGAGTATTTTTTTTTTTTGTATTCATTGATAATTGTTAAAATATTTTAAATGCCTATTGATAAACGTTAAAACAAAAAAAAATTGTTATTATTTGGTAATTAATACACATTTTTTAACAAAACTACGTAAGTGATTTGTATTTTTGTTGAGGGTAGTGTTGTTTGAGGCTAGTACCGCCGAGATCAATAGTGAGCGGTAGCCTCGCCATCATACTCTTCCTTCCCTTCCCTCCTTTTACTGTTTATTGCTTTATTTTATTATTCTGTGACATTAAAATTATTATTATGAATATTTTATATACAATAAAATTCTGTTTTTATCGCCTCTCAAAGCTCGTAAACAATTTATTCAACAAGCTGCTAAGCTAAAATTATGACTTTTAAAATTACCTGTCGTTAAGACATTGTCACTTGATGAGAAGAAAGACTTGGACGAAAGACTACCCACTCATGTCTGTTCTGAGACGGCACCAACTGCACAAACTGTGAAGGAGTTGATTTTTGGACGGGAGCGCGTTCATTCCGTTCGATCAATGATGTCTGGTCCATGGTCCTTTCTTTAAACAGAATTATCAAATGCATTTTTCATAAGGAACCTACTTTTCCTATGAAGTCTATTAGCCACCTGTAGCTTTGGAGAATAAACTGGTTTAATCCCTACTTATGAACCGTGATGTAATATAGTAAGAGACACTTTTATTCTTTGAAAACATTTATAAATAAGTGATACTAAATATTTAATCCGATAAGAAACATTATTAGAGATGATGATTTTTACTTCTGTGTAAAGAAATCTCTAGTTATGTTTATTAGGTATAACATAAGTGATAATTTGTTAATTTTTTTTTATTACTGTGACGTTTCGAGGCGTCAGCAGACTAAAATCAATATTTGTACAATTGAAAAAATATAAGTGATTCGCATTCTGTAGTTTACCATTTTTATTAAACTAGCATTTCATTGTCTTTGCAGCGGATTCGTCCCTGTACTTTAATAATAATAAATTGTTTAGTTATTCTGGGAGAAGTCCCTTCAGAATAATATTACAGAAAAATTAAATTAGAACATCAGTGTCTTAGAGTAACAACACAAACAAAAAACAACAGAAATAACAAAGAAGATGAATAATAGTTATAAATTAATAGGTACTTCTTATAATAATTTAGATAAACAAATTAGACAAAAAAATAAAGATATGTCCATATATACAGAGCAGAATAAATTTATAATGCTTATGAAAATGTGTGAAATAAAATTCATAAATCTTTAAATACGAAACAAAATAAAATAAAATAAATAATCGTAATCTCTGCTCTTTTGCTGATTTTTATTGCAATTTGCAAATCAGTTGGGCTCATTTGAAAATTGGATAGACAGGAAGTGTTTGAACAAACGGGATTTGAAGGTCAGAAGAGTATTGGAATTACTGATATAAGATGGAATGAATTCCATACGGACGAGGATCGGATAAGGAAAGATCTGTCGAAAGCTGCGTTCGATGAGGCGGTATATACAGGTCCGAAGGTCGCGAACGAATGTTGCGGGAGTGGATGGAGGATTTAAATGAAAATATATCAGAGATGTACGAAGGACGTTGAGATCGGAGAACTTGGTAAATAAAGGATGCCAGGAAGGTACTTGAAACGATAGGAAGTGTAAAGCCACTTTAACTCCTCTTAGAATCGGAGTACAGAGGTGTCCCTGGATATTCCAAAGACGAAACGTATAAGTTACATAAAGCGTTTTAGTTTAGCTTCAAGATCCCCAGAGGTACCCCCCCCCCTCCCCTACTCCATACATAAGTAATCAAATGGGTAAATATTAGTGTTACTTTACATTAGGGTGGGCATAATCGAATGATCGTCATAATCGGATGATCGGACTTCGATGATTTAAATAATCGAATGATTAGTATGCATTGTGAGAGACGACATGTCATATCTCACAATTCCTGTCTCTATAGTGGCTAAGCTGGCTGAGCCTAGGTGCGAATATGCATATAATTTATCTGATGAGCAAAAAAAAAAAAAAAAGGTTCGATTATCAGAGCTCCTTATAATCCCTTCGAATATCGTTAAACAGTTCAGTTCGAATAATCATTCGCTTATCCGATAATTGATTGAAATAATCGAATCATCCTTTAGACTTGTTGGATCAAAAGTTAGTCTTTGCTCTTTTTATATTAGAAAGAGCTCTAGATGTCCAAGAAAGTATTGCTTTCCTTTAATACTTTCTTGGGGAAAATCCTGTTCCTGACCAGTGGTTCTTGTGTGGTCTGGATCAAGCCATTATAATAAACTATACTTGGAAAATTCACACAGGTCTTCAATCCATTAAGCCACTTTAATCATTCCTTGATATTTCCTTTATTTCTACTAACTACCATCCGTTGTAACAACCGTTCTGTGCAAATTCCTGTTGTATTCACTATTTATATGTTAAATTAATCATAATAACAATGATGGAAGAATAGTTGACTATAGGTAGAATATAAGGAAAAGTGTAATTGAATTAATTTAAGTGTTTTTTTATGATTGCTATAACCAACTTCTCCTTATAAACAGTATTACTTTTAAACAACACTGTCAGTTATCCAATAATGGTGGTTGTAATATATATTGGTTTACACCGTCAAATAATTGAGGATATTCGGTGCTAAAAGACCCATTTTTAATGTTATAGCTTAGTAAATATTATATTTAGGAGCGAGGTAGCTGAGCGGTTAGCGGTTGCTTTAAATGAGCGTTGCCTAGCAACACAGAGGACCAAATAATTTGAAAACCAAACAATTTCTAGTTCGAGACTTTTATTTCAGCATTTATCCCCCGCCCGCACCCTCTGGCCCGAGAAACCCCGTATAGCCTTCAAAGGTGAGGTAAGGGAGAACAAAAAAAAAAAAAAAAAAAAAAAAAAAAAAAAAAAAAAATTATATATATATATATTACATCGCTAAAAGACATTCCTTGGCAGGTACTTATTGCTAGCTTGAAATTAGATACTGTATAATTTAACATCCTTTTTGTACAAGCAGTATAAATCATTGACGCTCTTTCCGCATACATGCTCCTATTTATTCTTGTATTGCCAATTAACAGCCATCGATTTATAAAAAGATAATTTTCAATTATTTTAATTATGTTGAGCGTCTGCTATAGTTTTCATTAAAAAAATGATCATAACCTCCATGTAAAATAAATAAAAAAACCTGTAAATCTAACAACCCATGAAGGGTCTTGGGTTCAGTACATAAGAGTTTCGTTCTGTTTAGACGAGATCACACTCATCTTCCATGCTTTTTCACTATTTCTGGTACCACTAAGTGTACCCAGCTTATATCTTAATAGAGGATGGGTTTGCCCCAGTAGTGTCTCCATACCTAGGGTCCCTCCTGGCTTAAATAACAGAATAAGCCGGGATTCGAACCCACAACCCGGATGATAGTAGACATGTGTTTTTATCAAACTAGAACACAGCCCCCGCTCCCTATATCGTACATTTAGTTGTTTTCACCTTTCTGTTATGGTGGTATTGTTAGATTCACTTTGAGTCACTGTGCTTGGTAGCCCTGGTAAAACTGTGTACATTGAAGAAAAATATTTTAATTAATTTTCTTTAGTTTAAAAAATGTGTTAGATAAATACTTATTGAAAATAAAAGAACTACAATCCTTCTTTTCCACTTGACTTAAATTAGCTATTTGTTATTTCCACTAGATGGTATAAAGTTACAGTAAGAAGAAAATATGCATTTTCCATAAATAAAATTGGAGGCTGATATTTCACCACTCTTTTATTAAATATTAATGCAAAATGTTTCGGCTAAAATGCTACCTTCAGGCGCAAAAGAACAATTTTATCTAAGGTGAGTGGGTACTTACATCCGGAAGCCTCATGTCTGAATAGAGACACTCACCTTCTTTTGCTTCACCTCAAAGAATCTACTCCTAATTAATATAAATTTTCTATTACTGTTATCTACATTTGAAGGGTCTAATAACTTAGACAAACACCTAACATCATGGTGTTAATATGTGCCAAATTTCAGACCACTGCATTATTCATTTGAAGTAGAAGAAATATCTGGAACTATGTTAAAAAACGCTAAACAGTGGTTTATTATTTTCGAATAAGTACATACAATTATTTAAATGTATATAGCTATGTGGACAATTAGCTTATATGCATAACATAAACTATTCAAAGAGCTTAAGAAAGACGAGCATTAAGAAAAAAATCGTATTCATTAAATCGTACGGTGGTCAGACGGATTTTTTAAAATTCCTTTTTTTTTTGTTGTAAGTAGCACCTCCAATATTTAGAGGGAGAGGGTTATTTTATTTTTTTCCTGGTCGATTACAAAGGTTTTTTATTGAAAATGGTAAACACAAAATTTTAAAGGGGTTAGGGTTAGCGAATTTTTAGAGAAAATCTTTTTGATTTTTTGAATTTAATAAATGATGAAACAACTAAGTTTTTTTCGGAGTGAATAATTTAAATCTGAGCATAGTTTTTAGCAATTACGGACATTTTGATTGTAAGCTAAGTTTTATACCTTCATCAGAACCAAATATATTGAATGCATTTTTATTCATGATATTTCTTTAAATTATTTCGGAACTCATGGGAGTTTTTCCCTAGTTTTTATAGTAATATTTTAATGTCAATTTTTTGTAAGGTCGCTCAAACAATTAATGGTGGATTACAAGAGGAAGAAGTTAGACTGATGAAAGAGATGATATGACATTGATTGAAATTATCTAAAATAATTAAATTAAATAAAGACATTAATCAGAATGTAAAAGCCATTTATTAATAATATTCCTGTAAAAGAATAATGCCGAAAAATTGAGAATAATAGAAGAGTTGTAGTAAATTAAACCTGTTGTACTTTTTCCTGCCTGACAAGTGCTTCCATGAACAAAGAATTCTCGAGTGATGGAATCAAGAGTGCAGTTGGCATGACAACTGGAATGGAAAAAGCTCACCTTTGTTCGTTTTAATTGAAACCTGTCAGAAAATTTCGTGTTCCGTCCATAGAGATTTCCTGTAATTCATCGTACAACATATATTAATAAAATAAAGGCTAATAATTATAAGCATCAATATATACACAACATTTTTTCCCTTCATCGATCTTTATATTTATGTAAATCAGTATTATTCCTATTACGTCAAGGATTTTTTTTTGTTATACAACTTTCAGATATTGATTCATTTGAACTTGTGAAATATCAGCTGATATAGTTTCGTAACCTGTTCTTCGTTTCATGTTTTTTTTCCCCCCGTATACCCTTCTCTCAAGTTCATCTGGTATTTTTCTTTACTTCCTCCGCTGATGGGAGATGCATTTGAAAAGGAAATATTTTGAATACTTCAAAAAAATCAAAGTATATTGCGAACACTCCAAAGAAAGTTTAATACGGAAAAATAATTTAGTAATGATTTTTTTGTTCGTTTGTTTATTCATTTAACGTGTCACCGTGTATAATATGTCATATCGGACGATGTTACAGAGGTGGCCCTGAATTTTGTCTATTCAGGTTTAATAAGGATGGGCATCTTTGACGAAAACCTGACATCCCACAGTCTCGAGACATTTTATTTCCCCTCGGAAGGGCGGGGTAATCAAGGATTTTTACCTTCATTAAAATTCTAGGACCAAGTGCCGTGTTTGAACCTCCGACCTTATTAAATTTAAATACATATATATAATTATAATAATAATAATAAAAATATATATATATATTTTTTTTTTCTTACATGGTAACCCCACATAATGACCGTTTATTATAACATCATGTTCCATACTTTAATGGTATACTACATGAATGATAGTATAATTATATTAATTTACATATGGAAGTAGTATTAAATTAACAATTATTACAGAATAATGTTTCAATGAAATAGAACAAAATAAATAAATTTACTAACATAACAAATTTAAAATAAAATTTTAGTCAACAGAAAAGAATTACCTACGCTGCCCATCTTTAGTCAGTGAACCGAAGTCAACGCCTTTAATGAATTTAAGTAAGTCTGTCTTAGAGAACAAATTTTGTTCCGTCTTTGGCCAGTTTCCGTTTTTAAGTGTTATATTTTTTATTAAATGAAATCTTTGTCCTTCAAAAATTTTGCAGTCATAAATTATATGTATTCTATATATATATATATATATATATATATATATATATATATATATATATATATACATATATACATAAAAGAACTAAAGGTTAGTCTTGAGAAGGTTAATTATATTATCAATTAATCAATTTTTACTTTCACTTTCTTATATATGAAATATATAGTAAGGGAAAGTATTGCGGTCGTGAAAATTTTCGAATTAGGGTTTTCATCGGAAATACACGTTTTAGGTTCCATGAGTCAAAAAGACCGCCAAAAGGTCTGTGTTTGTGTGTGTGTGGTAAGTATAGTGTGAAAACGAAATATCGTATGAAACTGAAATTTAATATTTAACACAACTTAACGCCCGAAAGGTTACAGCAATTTTTTCAGTTAGCAAAAATAGCCACTTTACACCATGCATTTTGTACCTTTTTACGATTTTCTAAAAAACGGCTCTAACTATTCAGATTAAACTGGCTATATCGATTTAAAATCTAATGGGCTTTAATATCATGTAGGTTTCATTCTGATTGAAATAGTCTGACAGGTTTTTAATGCTTATATTATAAGTTTTCTGCGTTTAAAGTACATTTATTTTGGATATTTCGTAAAATTAACCATATCGTCTGATTAGCATAGCTAAGAAACTAATTGCTGATTGCTAAATATAAAAGTTGAACGAATTTGATTACCAAATAAAGGAGAAACGAGCAAAAATATTTTTTCATTCAATTTTTGTGTTTTTGAACATAAAAACAGTCATACATATGTATAAATAAACCTTCGGAAAGCTAAAGATTTTAGAAAAAAGTTATAGAATTAGTATACTATTTACAACAGTTTAAGCTAGCAATAAATTTAAATTGTTTAATCTCTTAATACTGTAGAAACATTTTTAGATTTATTTCAAAGCAGAATCATGAAATTATTTGCCTGTAAAGAGAATGAATAGTGCACTTTGCAAAGTGTTCGGTAGAAGTTGAAACCTAGTTCTTGAGTTTACTCTAAATATAAAAAATAGTTCCTAACTTTATTTTTTTCTTAGCTTCACTATCGAACTCTCGTTAAACTGTTACTATGTTACTTTCATGACCTACACCTAACTTTCCAATAGCATCCTCCATGGCTGATTAAATCGGCCCTGAACTTTTAACACCAATTATCCTTCCATTTAATTAGCATTCGTTCAATGCTGATTCTGTCGCTCAAAACGATTCTGAAAAACCTATCGCTAAGCCGACAAATATTCGTCGGATAGAAAAGTATATCGTAGGGGAAAAAAATACTACTACTCTGTTTTTTATTCCTATTTTTATTTTATTTTATTTTTTTTTACAAGATAGGTGCGTTTCGTTAAAGAAAGTAAAATTGGTTTTGTTTTACTCCTGAAAATACAATTTCGACACATCTTTAAATACTTTTCGAACCTCTAAATCTAGGAAAATGTAATGATTAAACGCTTTTATGGACATTAATTCAATGGTTAAATCATGCGTGGAATTTGTATTAAAAAAAAAAAAACTTTGTTATCAAAAACAAATTTAAAACATGAAATACGCTATATGTTATCTCAATTTGATTGGATTTTTTCATGCTATCACTTGACCTTGTAAAATCATTACTGTCGTGAAAGTAAAAAAAATAAAAAAAAGATATGATATATGATATAACTCGTGCTAATAAAAGTAAGAATTTGTTTTTCAATAGTATCGTATTAAAGTATTAATGAAGCTCGTATTTATACTATTTTTACCTTCTCATGTCAAAAGAATTATAGTTTCACCACGAATATTTTTCACGACTCGCCCGAACATTTACGACACAATTGCGAAACCAGTTATTTCATGATTCAAGAATATTATTTTCGTGATCTCAATCGTCTTTTTAATCTTCTCAATTGTAAATGAAAGAACGATATTTTAAAAACAATGATTTTACAGAGGACTGAGTGGAGGTTCTCTTGTTACTTATAAAAAGTATGGAGGAAAAATCTTTTTAAAGATTTCTAAAAAATATTTATTAAATTTTTCTACTGGTGTGCCTTGGTTCTAGAGGTAATATTTCGAGCTCCTAAGGTTTCTCGTAATGTTTACATACGTTTAGGCGGTTATTTTAAAAATAGTTTTGGCTCTTGGGTATCTTGAAATAGACTGCTTCATATTGTTCCGTTGTGCTTTTCATAAAAACGAATCACTAATGAAATTTAAGAAGTTACAGGAAAATACAAAGTCGTGTACCTCATTTCACTACCTTCAAATCGAGTTAAAGGCTTGAATTTTTTTTTTTTTTTTTTTTTTTTTTATCAAATTGAGTAGTAGTAGGGGATAGGACCTTTTAGAGATCTCAAAATATTTTATTTAGCTCATAATTATGATGTTTTAAAAGTAAATTAGAGGCTGTTATTAAAAAAATGTAGGCTAGTACGCCATCTTCAGATGCAAAACAATTTTTGTCTGAAAGGACTTAATTTATAAATTATTTAATATAACTATTCTAAATATGTTCCCGGAATATAAGACATCCCAAAAACACATAATGAAATAAAAATTGTTTAATTATTAATTTAAAAAAAAAATAAATTGTTAATAATAAATTAAATGATCAATTAAATTTATTAAATATCTACACTTCGATGTCTAAAGTGACGATACTCTGCCGCAGATTAAGTTTTATAGAAAAAAATAAATAAAGTAGAAGTTTTTATCGAACGCCTAGATGACTGATGTGTGATTGAATATTAACAATACTTACTATACAGATTCTCAATAGATGTTTCCATAAATAAAACTTTTCATCTTAGCATTTTTTTTATTTATTTTTTTATAAATTCATTTATTTTATTTATGCTTTTGGTTTTTATCTTTAAAAAATTTATGTTGTTTACGATGGTCGAAGGTTAACACTCCTCATAAATATTTATTAAAAAAACATAAATATGAGGCAGCTTTTGCCTTTTCGAAAACAGTTCTCATCGAAGGCTGTATTTGCCTTAATATTTAATATTAGTTAAAGTGCTTTATTTCATTATTTGATGTCAAAATAAATAATAGCAGCCCACTGAGGATATATGATGATTCTATTTTCAATTAATTTAACGTGCCATACTACATTCTAATATGATAAACATGTTAACATGGGCAGAGGGGAAGAAGGGAAACAGCACTCAAACGGTTAATTTAAAATAATTGGAACCATAATTATCAAAACAAAAGGTATTTAACTAATCGATATTAGGTGTAATTAGAGACTGCTTTTAATTAGTAGCACGTACTTAATTTTCAAATTTAAATGAATATTGCCAGTGTTGCCAAAAAAAAGCTCATTTTCAACATCATCTCACCCTCTACCGATTTTCTGCTTTATTGGCACTTTTTATAATACTAATGGACTAATGGACCTCTCTGTAGAAAATTAATTAATATATAAATAGCCTCTCTCTCTCACTATATATATATATATATATATATATATATATATATATATATATATAAATGAATCCTCTTTTTCCTTTGGTGATCGCATCACGCATGAACGACTGATTCCGCCAAGACATAGTTAAGACAGGACATCGTCTGTCGGGTCAGCTATTTATGATTATAAAAATAATTATTTCCTAAAACGTAAATCTATGTGACATCTATTATTAATAAAATTAATATTCTCGTCACGTTTTTGTTATCTGAAAGATATATCTGATCATTGATAATTTAAGATCCAATTATAGATTCTAGCAGATATATCGATGGAACGATATATCGATATTTATGAGGTGATGGCCGCTAATGCGTAGTAACCTTCAAAGAAAGTGACACATCGCCGGTCGAATCCGGGCCTATTGTGTCAGAATTTAATTATTTGTAGTCTCACGAAATAAATAACTAACTACCCATTCTGGTTAGAATAGGTTAGTAACTTTAGGATAATCTGTTATTTCTAGAATAGTAAAGAACGTAAAATGAAAGAATAAATATTTATTCTGACAGCCGTGATTCTAACCCGGGTCTCGGAGAAAAGTAATCTAGTGTTATATCCACTAGGCCACGCCACTGCACTTTATCTAATACAGGTTTTAACTTTTAAAGTATTATTATAATTATAATTTATCTAATAGGAAATTAAAATAAGTTGAAAGTTGTATTGCCAAAACCGGTTTAAATATTGGGTAGCTTAAAAGAACCTTGGATATGAACTACTGAATTATTTATAAACAGAGCACGCCAACAGGCGGATTGTCCAATGACAGGTAGTCATATTACGGCCCTATTTATATAATAAATACTATATAGTTACATATATGCTGTCATCAGATGTTTTAATTCCTTTAAGAAAGTATTTATCGGGATAGAAGAAGAGTCCGAAAACACAAAAAAAAAATAAATCTGGCGGGGGCAACACACGATTTTCACTTACCTCCGTTGTTAAATTAATTGAAGAATTTTCATAAACAGTTAAATAACAGATAAAACTGAGTGAAACTAATAAAGAATTAATTAAATTGAATTTCAGTAGAAACATGTATTTTATTATAAAAACTATTATATTATTATCTAAAACAATCAGTTAGTTCTATTGGTTTTCCATCACTTTTTATTAACTTTTACCAGTTAGCGTATAATATAATATTTTTTCTAAAATCTTTCTCTTTCCAACGTTATATTATACATCTATATTACTGTTCTTATGTTCAAAACAGAATATTGCATTAAAAAATATTTGTGCTGTTTTCTCCTTTAGTAATACATCGAATTCGTTCAACTTATATATTTATCTGTTTTTTATCAATCCTTATAAGATGATATGGTTGTTTTTATAGAATCTACAAAATTACAGGTACTGTAAGGAAAGAAAATTTAAAATATCGGCATTTAAGCGCTTTCAGACTATTTCAATCAGAATGAAACCTACACTAAATTAAAGCCCATTCAATTTTACATTGATATAGTTAGTTTAATTTAAATTGCTCGAACCGTTTTTGAGAAAATCGAAAAAAATCGCAAAATGCATGGTATAAAGTGGTTCTTCTGGTTAGCTGATTTTAACACACGCTCACATTATCCTTTTTTACGGGACTTAGTTATTTGGATTTTTATTTGGGATTTTAAAACGCGTTTTTCCGTTGAAAACTGGGATTCGAAAATTTTCACGACCGCAATACATTCCCTTACTATATATTTGATATATAGTGAAAGCAAATGGTAATTTATAATTACACTTTCTTGCCAATTCTAACTTGAGTGAATCTTCAACTCTAAGCAAACATCACAGGTGCCAACTTCAAGCGATGGAGCGATATTTAAGAAGAATGGAGGGGAAGACATCAAGAGACCGAGTGCAAAACGTAAAAACAAGAAAAACAAAGACATCTAAAACCCATTAAAGGTTTCCCGGGCTCAGTTCATATAGAGAATCATACTGTTTCTAGGCCAACGGCCGCGACATGCGGTCAGTAGGCCGAAATCACTCTCGGCCGCCAGGTTTTCCCCCAATTGCACAAAAAAGCGTGGCAACTGCCTTAAATGAGACTATGATGGAAGTAATGAAACCGAGAGGAAGACTCGGAAAAACGCAATCCAGAAGGCCTTTGATAGAAGATATCTGAAATATAGAAGGATAAGACGATTGCTACAGGAGTGGGATTCATGGATTAGCCTTTACAGAAAGGCTCCTTAAACTGTTGGTGGTAGAAGAGGAGTAGATCAAACAAATATATTGTTTCAATAACATATTTTGTATTTTAACATTTCCTAATAGTTTACATATTTTTTTCTTAATAATTTTCCGATTCTTTTAAATTGCTCTTATTGAGCTTAACCTTGGCAGGGCACTCTGTTGAGGAAGTTGCGATGAGCCATGTTCAAATACACATCCCATTTTATGAGGATTTGTGTGGTTTCTCCCTTCAAAAGGAAACAGAAATAAGATATCTCTAATTTCAGAAGCAGATATATTTTCCCACCCCGGAGTCCCGGGCGCGATGCCTTGCCTCACGAGGACCTGCAGGCCAGCTGCGACAAGAACTCGATGAGCGTCCTGGTCGGGCGGCCCGACATCCCCCTCCTCAGGTAGGTGTACGTATTCCCGCACGTCCTCGTGATACCGTAGGTGTCCACATGGATCCAATCGCACGACTGAGGAACGAACTGCCGCAGGAAAGCCGCTGCCTTGCAAGCGCTTCCTTCCCGCGTCGTTCCCACGTTCAGCACGTCCGACTTGGATATGTCAGTCACTCCTGAGAAAAATAAGAAAAAAATCATTCATATCAATAATGAATTTTAATAAACTAAACTAATTAATATTTCCATTATGCCTTAACATGATAAAAGATACCTCACCGGGCACATCAAAGCCTATGACATTTGTTGTCTATGAGTCACCTCACTTTATCCAAGCTTAGGTATAAAAAATAAAAGAGGACAGAAAAAACTTCATTCTGGAACTATATTTCCAAAAAGTTACGTATATGAATAACAACAATATGTAGCAACTGGCTAAAATTTTATGTTAGTAAAATATAATATGTAACGTTACAAGGAGTAGTAATTTGAATGTGTTGTCTGCAATGTTTGACAGATTTAGATTTTGTCGCAAAAATCAATAAATCGCGAGATGATTTTATACAAAGAGAATAAACATAAAAGCAGGAATATTCCGTAGTATTTTGAATTGAAAATAAATGGCGCTACAGAAGCAGTCTTACGGTCCTTAAACTGATAGCGAGCACCATGTAAAGGGCAATTAAGGTTTCATACTTCTACACCTGGTATAATATATACAATATTTCCAATGTACAGCAGATACAAATATGTTTTGTAGCATGATTTCCACATATTCTATTAATATTCTTAATGTTAGGCATTACAACCAACAAGACAAAAGTTGCCAAAAGTAGACACTTTTGAAGATAGCGAAAACAGTGTATTGAAACTATTCCGTTATTTAAAGGAAACAAGGTAGTACTACAAAACTGATCATAATGAATCATCGATGCCTATAAACTTCTGAAATTAAGTCAAATAAAAGAAGAAAAAATATATTAACTTTACTAATACTATTAACTCTATTTAATATTTAAAATTTATTATTCTTATTGGAAAACTCAAATTAGCTAAGGAGTGATTCGGAAGCCAGGGCATTGAGAGGAGGGATTAGAATGAGGATGATACACGGATAAGTATCCCTGACAGCAGTGATGCGGGCTCGAAACGAGTTTTCATATGTTTTAAGTTTTGTGAGAGGAGGTATAGGGGTATAAAAAACGGAAGGAAAAACTTAAAACAGTTTCAATGGAAAATGACATGAATTTAATATTTATATCGAAATTTTGATTTTAGTATAAAATATCAGTCCAGACAACCTTTCAGTGAGTTAAAGGGTCTTCTTTTGATGAAAAGGAATTAATTAATCGAAGGCTGTAGCTTTCAAGTGTGTTCGAGCGAATCTCCGCCAGATGCGGATGCCGATTCGATTCCGACATGGAAGATTTAACTTTGATTTCGTGGCCACTTATAAATAAAAAGATACTCGCAGTATAGAATAGGTTGGTAAAGAGGAAAACATATTGGAACACTAATTAGACCTAAACCAAATTATTTTACGGAGACTAAAACAACGAAATTTAGAAAGGCATTTATAGATCAAAATTTATATAAAGAGCTGTAGTCTCAGATCAAATGTTTTTATATATAAACTCAAATTATGATTAGGGGACGCAATATTTGATGACAAATTAAGTTTTCATGAAGTGAAATGGGATATTTAAAGTTAGATGTGGATTGGTATGCCTCAACTATAATAGATTTTGGTCAAATAACAATGAGATATGCTCGTTTGGCAATAGAAGATAAGTAGAAAATACGTTTCATTTCCTCGCACATGCCCCATTTTGTGTGAAATTAGAATAAGGTGCTATGGAAAGAATGGTTTAAACATCGAAGAAGTAATAAACTGTCTTAACGGCCAATACTGGATGGCTTATAAAATAATGTAATTATATTTAAAAATTCTTATATATATATATATATATATATATATATATAATATATATATATATATATATATATATATGTGTGTGTGTGTTTGGGGAGCCCGTAGCTGAGTGGCTAACGCGCTAGTCTCTCATGCTGCAGGTTCTGAGTTCGAATCCCATTCCCAGCGGGGCTTTTATAAGGATGTAAAAAAATAGGGATTCACTCACATGTGGAGACCCGTCAGCCAAAGGGAAAGGGTGGCCACTCACAAAATTAGTCGCAGGGAGTGATGACCCTACACTAAAAATAGCATCGAGAAACGCGAGTGTGATCTCCCAGATCACACCGCGAGGCCCAAGGCCTGCACGGACTGTCGCGCCACTGAATGAATGAATATATATATATATATATATATATATATATATATATATATATATATATATATATATATATATATATATATATTGTTTATTGTTATTGCTTTGTTGTTTTGAGCCCATCAAGAAATCATATAATCAGTGAGTGAGATTCGTTTTACTCATATTGTTACTGTTGTATAATTTATAAAATTGAATAGGTCGGCTTCGGACTAGACGGTCTAGAAGACCATACCTCTATCATTTTTTTTTTTTTCTTTTAAATTGTAAAAAAGGTAAAATATAACTTGTTATATGTTTTTTGTAATATGCTGAAAAAAAAATTTGGAAACAGTCAACCATCTATCTACCTATCTAAAAACGAAATCAATGGAGTGAAATTATTGAAAGATTTTCTGTTGCCCAAAACACATTTTGTTATGTTTTAAGGAATTGACAAGTTCACTTTACTACTGACTATAAATTTCTTATGGATAAACATTAAGAATATGAGGCAAAAATTAGTTAATTAGAAGAGAAAGGTGGGATCATCGAAAAGAGAGGTCACACGACAGTTGGTGACATAATTAGCTTTTGGGTTAGTGATGAAATGAGAATGAATGTAATGGAATTTAATGCACATAATGAAAGCTGAGACTTCATGGTTTCGGTTCATGCACCGACTCAGGTGACACATGAACAGGCTAAGGACAACTTTCATGACTTAGAAAGGACACTTGCGGAATGCTCACGCCTTGACCTAGAGTTAGCTCTGGGTGACCTTAATTCCCAGTTGTAAGAAAATCCGCTCTTTTGTTCACTTCAAGAAGAGACAATATACATACACCTTGAAGAAAATTCTAATGAAGAATGTTAATAGCATTGTCGCTTTCCAGGAGATGGTTGTTGTTTGCATCATGATTGTATAAATTTTATTATCCCAAAACACAGCTCTGCAACCTAATCTTAAATTGATAATTAAAAAAGAACAACAATAGGTAGAAAATATAGTATAATCCAGAATTCTTGGCTAGCCTACACATTAAACATTGAAAAGTAACAGATCATTGAGAAAAGGTTAAGTGACCGTTGTTAACTACCTATAATGATGTTTGTGATATCGTCCATTATATATTTTTTCTAAATATTAAAAAACATCCGGTAATTTTAAATTTAGAATTTATTGTTAGATTAAAGGATTACCTTAAGGTATTGCCAACGATGATATTAAAAATAATATTATTTTTGTTCATATTTCAATGACGTTCTTTTTGTGTTAGTCAGTTCAACATCAAGAAAAAAAAATACTTTATTTACAATATATTTTTTAATTTTAAATTAAACTGATTAAGGTACTAATTTGGCATATATATAATTTGATCTTGTGACTGTTTCAGGGTCATGATTATAGACGCCGAACATTTAAATGTTATGCAAGCCCGCAGAGCTTGACGGTATTGCAAAAATAGGCTACCGCAAGGCGTTATCTAGGAAAGGGAATGTTGATCATAGTGCCTTATCTGTGCCTGAACGTAGTTTGCTATATTGTGTTATTGTGTGTGGGAGAGACGTAGAATGATAACGCGTAATAAATCTGGTCAATATCGATTGCCTGATATTGATAAGGCTACTGATCGAATATTTAAGACGTATTAATTTATAATGAAACTAGCTAAAGATTATAATCATAATTAAGTATTTGTCCAAAACATTATTAAAAGCTCCATTTAAAAGAAAAATACGAATTTTTCAATCGTTTCTGTTCCATTATTAAAATATATAATTAATTATGTATTTGCTTAAAGCTACCATTCGAGTACTTGTGTCAATATAAACAAATAAATATTTAACAATCCTAATGAAAATCATTTGTAAATTTGACAAAGTCAATAAAAATCGTTAGGTTTAATTACTCCCAAAATAGAATATATTTAGGGAGAATTAAAATTAAAATTATAATATTGGAGAATCCTTAAAATTTATTGATATTTTATATATGCCATAAACATAATAACAAAACCTAAAGTACAATAGCTCGGCATGAGATACATATCTTGTAAGGTTCTGGTTCAATAGAAGTGAGAAGATGCCTTCTCATAAGTCCACAAACTGTCTGAGACAAACAGCCTGAGGCAGTACACATATTGAAGTTCTATCCTCCTGCCACACATCTCTCCCACAAGGATATCATTATTTGGAACGTCACATAGATACATTCGTGCATCTTAAAGTAATATTCAATGCAGTTGTAAATAACTCGACATAGCTATGATTACTATAATAAGTTTTAGATTTTAATTGAAGACAAATGTTTTATACCGTCATAACTTGTTTGCTTTATAAATGTGAATTAATCCTATTTGTGGATAAAGTATTCCAGTAAGGAAAAAATCCCGTGCTTTACACGTTATGAAATAAGTTTTTCTAAGTTCTAATAGCGAAAGTTTTGTTATTCACTTAAAATTATGTTTTAAATCCAATAACAATTAAGTTAGGTTGTAAGGAACCAAGACGATAACATGGATGAGAAGTCTAATTTACTTTGAAATATTTGTTATATATTTAGAATATTTGCTACATTTGTTCAGATTGGATTGGTTTTATTTCGAATTTGTAGAAAATCTAATTAATTTTCAAATGAGTACTTGTAATATTTCAGTAGAGGTGTAGTTTTTGAGTTATTTGCAAACCATTTTTGTTATGCGTTTTAAAATTATTTTTTTTGACCACTTAGAGGAGGATTTTTTCCAACCCAATTCTTATTGCACATCTGGTAAGGGAAGCTCCAGGAAAAATATCAGCACATTTTTACTGCATATCATAGTAACCTTTGTAATATTTGAGATACTGCGATGACCAGAAAATCCTAGTGAAAGGGTACCATATTTTATAAATTAGTAAAAAAAAAAGTATACATGTTATATAGTTACAAAAAAAGAAAAAAAAAAATGTAGACCTTTTTCGTAGTATTCCCATAGCGGAAGCCGCCATACGCGGTCTCCGGTGTGAATGCTGGCTATCCTCATGAGATCGTAGAGCTGGTCCGAGTTGGTGAAGACTGCCGCGGCGCTGCTACCCATCACTTCCATGAGGTCGGTCGTCAAGGTACCCACGTCCACTATGAACTTGGGGGCGTAGGTGATCGAGTAGCTGAGGGCGTCCGCCAGGATGAGCCGTCCTTCGTAGGAAGTGTCCTGCACCAGGATTGTCTTACCTTTAGGTGGGACAGAAAGTGCGTTTAAGAGTTTTTAACTAGCATAGTTTATATATGAATCACTTAATCTAAAACCACTGCTGCTATGGTTCACACAGCTAAAAAAATGCTGCAAATTATTACACAAGGGTTGATAATTTCCAAATAACTATATTAGGGTATAACTGTTTATATAGCTATTAATAGGCAATGAAGTGGTATAAAAAGCAATAAATAATTCAAAGGAAAATGAAATATCTTCGCTCTAATTTCAAAACGCTATATCCATAGTTCTGAACCAATCTCAATGACCCTTTTTCATTTCTGGAATAAATAGATCGAAGTTTTTTTGTTTATCGTGCTTTAGTCGTTCTAAAACTCTATACATATTTTTTTCTCTATCTTTCTCTAACTGGGTTATGGGTGTATTTATGGGTAAAATTTCAATTTTTCTATTCTTTGTTCTATTTTTTCTGATTATTCGCGGTGTTTAGTTAAAAAACAATAATAAATGTTTGCTTAATCTTCAAAAATAACAGAGTTATAGGCGTATTTACGGGTGAAATTCAATTTTTTTTTTTATTTTTTCTATATTATTTGGTTAAAAACCAC
Organism: Piezodorus guildinii; assembly: GCA_023052935.1. Classification (NCBI taxonomy): domain Eukaryota; kingdom Metazoa; phylum Arthropoda; class Insecta; order Hemiptera; family Pentatomidae; genus Piezodorus; species Piezodorus guildinii. The sequence goes on from CM041297.1 coordinate 58,072,394, forward strand.
TTGTAAATTATTTCTTTATCTTCGAAAATAACGGAGCTACAAAGTGTATATAGCTAAGATTTAATTGTTATGTTTTTTTTTTTATCGCGGTTTACTTATTTTGAAAACTCTCTACATATTTCTCTCCATCTTCAAAAATAACTGAGTTATGGGCGTATTAGGGTACAATTTTATTTATTTTATTTTATATTTTCTCTTTTTTTTTTTTTAAATTATCCCCGATTTTTTGTTGAAAAACACTAATCTTTGTTTCTTTTTTTCTAAAAATAACATAGTCGTTGAATTAAATAACTTTTAATCGGCAGCCATTAAAAAAAAATAATCAGCTGATATCAACATTAAGTGTAAGATAATCGTTGCATGTTCTAGTATTTTTGTGGCGACAAAAAAAAAAAAAAAAAAAAAAAAAAAAAATGGTCCAGGAGTTTCGGAGAAATGCCGCGGACAAACGGATTTTTTTTATTTCGTCATTTGGGTTCTACTCAACTTGAAACGTTAGCCTCAAATTTTATTTTTTTTTTTTTTGTTCAATTACAAAGGTTCATTATTGAAAATAAATAATAGGGTTTAAATATACGGATGTCATGGGTAGCTATGAAGATAATACTGAATGGCTTGCTAGCATTTCTGGGTCCGCGGTATTTTTTCATCAACCACATAATAGGCGCATGGTATGCCAATTATTTAATAATTACACGTAAAAAGAAAAATCAGAAGTGTGAATTAATCAATCGTGCTTCTAAAAAGAGATACGATATCTGAACAAACATTTCACATTGACAATATACTGATAGCCTCTTCTGCTCCTTCAGAAACTGCAAATAAGAACATTTGTCAACCTTCTATCGGTGAAATGTTTATTTACTTCTTCAAGATAATTATGAAACATGATCACACTCGTATTCAGTGTACAGTATTCTCATCTTCTGTGCCAAGATTCCTTTCGGAGAATTCGGTTTGATGTATTCCCATTGGGACACAGATGATGAAGATACTGACAGTTCTTCGTACATATCATAATTTAAATATTTATTGTAATAAATATTTATTAAGAGAAGATCTCCGCGTTTGAATAAAAAATACTGTTGTATTTGCAAATTTCGATTGAAAGGAGAAATGAAAAAATAGGTGTAAGCGATATAGGGATAAGAAGAAAAATTATGCAATAGTCTAATCAACGAATTTCTACATCAACAAATAAATTAACAATAACGGCTGAAGAGAAAAGGCGTCCTATAGAAACAAAAAAAAATTACGGCTTTATAGATATAAGAAAAAAAATCATCCATTTTAATTCCTCATGGATGGATTAATCTTCTAAAAGAGAATAATTTGAATTATAATGCCGAAAATCAAGATGAAGAGAAAATTAAGGGTCTTCAATATCAACAAAGGCAAAAAAGGCAACGAAAAAGACAAAAAAAGAGCGATTACTCAAATTCTTTCACAGATAGATCAATCTTTTAAAACAGTTCTAAAGCATATTCCTAAATGTCCGAATTTTCCTGATAAAAATGGCAGGTCCATAAAATAAAACAAAAGTGTGCTATGTGTAGCACCAACTCATACAGTCTACAGTCACATTCAGATTACGATGACATACTTCAAGATGATACATCTCTACAGGGTGATGATGTTTTACAATTAAATGAAACAATAACAACAAAACTTGCATTTTCAACCTAATCTACTGTTACAAACGTACTCTTTTTTCCAGCGAAATTTCAGTGCAAATCGCGAATTTAAAAAAAGTTTTCACTTCTATCGGCAGTCCTAGAACTGCCTGAATTTTGTTTATTTCTTTTTTTAACTTTCTATTTTTCATTCTCTTAAGCTCTTTTATTCATCTAATGATTTTTTTTAGGTTAATTTAAAAATATAAGGTCGGACTAAAATAGAAATAAATTTTATTTTCAATTTTAATCAATGCAATTTTTAATAAATTATTAATTTAATGAATTTTGATAATAGGCATGGTTGTAGGCAGGAAGAACTAGATTTGTTAGGATGAATAAAAAAAAATATAAATATTTTAGGCATAGAAATAAAATATAGTGGAGGAGACAAGAATTATTTTATTCTAACGGATAGACGTATTCCTACAAATATCATTTAGCAAGAGATAACAAGGATCCACACACAAGAGGTTATGCTAATAAAGTTAGCTGACCCCGAGCCAAAGAAAACATAACCATGACAATATGATCAGGGAGAGAGTGGAGGAGGAGCGGGGGAGGATAATAATCGAAACACGTGGTCAAGGCATGTGGTACTTACCCTTGTCAACTGATCCAAGCTATAATAGGACTAGTTAAGCTCCATTATAGATCACAGTATAATTGATTATTCTATTAAAAGATTAATATATTGTACAGTTGGTCAAGTAGTGTTGATCACTCATGTTTATTTTATTTATTTATAAATATAGCTCACCAACAGGCGAGCTCCCAGTGGCAGGTGGTCATATTACAGACATAGTTTTCACATTACTATATCATGATCATAATGATATACATAAACAAAATACAATAAAATACAGCAACTGTATTAAGAAGAATAAAACAATGAATTCGTGAATAAACAAGAACAAAGTATGACTGAATAACAAAATATAAAACAATTACTTCACCTATAAACAAAATCAAAATATAATAAAATGCAGTAACAGAATAAAGAAAAATAAAACGTTTACTTCATTCATAAATAAAAGAAAATATACCAAAACACAATTATTGAATAAAGAAAAATAATTCAATTACTTAATATATAAACAAAGAGGAAATATGAAAGCAATTATTACATACTTTTTTGTTTTTTTTTAAATATATTTTTATTAAAATTTACAACTGTATAAAATACCACAAGTAAATATGCTGATTAACGATAAAACACCTGAAATAAACATGAAGAGAAACTGCGCATTGGCAGCACTCTTTACTAGTGAGTCTAAACAAGAAGGTCTCGAGGCCATCTTCTTTTTAGACGCTTCGGCCCGATTATCAGGAATTTAAGAGGAAGCAAGGATTGAAGCTAAGGGATTAGAGTGGGAGTGGAGTTTTTCATGGAAGAAGTGATACCTGGTACGTGCCAAATCAGCAACATATGGATGATTTTATTACATATTTAAAAATATAAAATATCAATCTACAATTATAATAATCAAAATAAAATAAATAAATAGAAAAACAAAACGAAAACCAAAGGAGAAAAACATATAAAAATTTATGAAATAAAATGCTACAGCTCGAACATTATGAAGTTTTTAATAATAAAACCTTCAATTACACTTTTCAGTGTGCTCAAATTCATACTAAAATTCACTTGCCTTTTATTGTTAAATTTGTTCCAAATTATCGAAATTTTATTTATTGGCGATGCGCTTGCTAAATTAGTTCTGCAAACTGAGATATAAAAATCATTATTTACCCAGCTGCAATTCCTACCGAATATAAAATTGAGTCTACTCAGAGTCTACTAATACACAATTTGTTTGTTACATATTAGATGATCTGTCTGTTAGTTGTTGTGATTTGTTATTTTAAGAAGAAGAAAAAAAATTTATTCTTGGGCTAAGTCTCCTAAGAATAACGAAATTTAATATAGTAAAACATTCACATCTGGCCAAATAACAAAATTAATGGAGAAAAAATAATAATGATGAGAAATAAATACATTTGGTGACAGTATAATTAACTAATATTTAACGCTTTTTATAAGACTAAAAGAAAATGCACAAAAAAAAAAAAAAAAAAAAAAAAAAAAAAAAAAAAAAAAAAAAAAAACAAAATGTACAGTTATTTCAACTTACTTAAACACTAAAAAATCTAAAAGTACAATTATTATTGTCAGCTAGCGTCATTATGGGAAGTGAGAAGATACGGGAACAAAAGGTATTTCAAAGTGGAGAGAGAGGTTGCTCGACGGATGTTTGTTGGGAGAGACTTCCAAAAACTGTAGTAAACAATTTTTACTTACCATTGTAAGACTTGATAATGTCGCCGGCTTGAACGCGCAAGCTCCCGACATGTTCTCGCAGAGCGGGATGAGGCCCCTGACGTTGATGGGGATCTGTAACGCCGCGATGGCGCGGACAGCTGCCACCACGGCCGCCGCGCCCGCCATGTCACCCCTCGTGTGCCGCATCGCCTTGCAGCTCTTGAGGCACAGCCCGCCGGCGTCGAACGTCACGCCCTTCCCCACCAGCACTATCGGCGAGACGTCCGGTTCGCAGCCTTCGTACAGCACTTCCAGGAACACCGGAGGCTGTCCCGAGCCCGAAGATACGGCCAGGAATGCGTTGAACTGACGTAGTTTGGCCCAGTTCTTGCACCGCACCTGTCAATAAGGGGAACGGAAAATACTCATCTATATTAAAATGTTATTTTTCATGATAACATAGAATCAAGTTCATTTTTAATCCAGGTTAAGCAGTAGCAAAACCTTCTTCAATCTGATATAATAGTGGCTTTAATAGATTAAAATAAGTTTTGCAAATTATCCATTATCCCAGTGATTCTAAAATCTGCGTGCGGACCTCCGGTTTCATTAAACAATACGGAAATTTTCTTTGGAATTCTCGAATTTTTGTGCCAACAATCGTGTATGCTGAAAAAATTATATTAACTAACTTTGTAGTCTTAAGCGCATGTTAAGGAAACGCGGCCCTTAACCTATTTTGAGTGCCCTCTCGCAGGTAGCAACACAATGAAAGGGGCACAACGCTATCTAGTGGCATCTAGAGGTAATGCAACTCTGCCAAAAAGTTCAGACAAAGACAAGATGGGAAGAAAAGTCTGGTTGGGTGAGACAGATAAGGAAGGGCAGAGTGACACATGTGTAGTTAGACATGTTTATCCTTAGTAACTCCGCATGATGGAGGAATGAACAATATGAGCCGGCCTGCCACAGCCGAGAAGAAGTGGAAAGAATAACACCCACCTCATCAGCTAGATACGTACAATAGATAATAATTTAAACCACTAGAACCATATAAATCCATTATTTAAAGCAGTCCACTATTCATTTAAACATCCAGCCCATCACTATTTGATTAATTATGATTAGGTGTTCCCTGGAACGTCCCTGGCCTTCCAACCATAAACACCGCATCTTTTGAAACGGCTAGTGCCTTAGCACGGCTTCCCCACCCATGCTGAACATCAAGTACACACATCCGATTAATAATCTTAATCATCAATTAACGTTCGATAAATTGTTTGTAAATATAAAATTTTTGTTTAATTTATTTTTCAATTAACCTGATCAAATGGTGGTTTTCCAGTCTCAATATGAATATTACCCTTGGAAAATTGTTAGTATCGGTTTTTAATTTTCAAAAGTTTCCCAATTTTTCAAGAAAGTAAACAAATTAGAGACAATCTGAATTATTAAGCCAGCCTCAGACCGAAATCAATATCCTATTACCCATTCTCATGGTTAAATGAAACGTTTGAACCAAATATCATCTAAAAATACTATCTTCACGTGATTATAAATTAATTAGTGTAGTGATAATTCATAATGTTTCTTAGATTGGCTTTTACAGATTTTGGATATCTTTAGCAGTCTTAAAAACGCTGATTTCACTCCTATCAGTCTTGGAACTATGATGCGTTTTTCTTGAGTCTGTCGGTCCAACCACCGTTCCATTTTAAAAAAAATAGATAGTAAATCACTATTGGTAGAAACTTTATTATGAATTAAGATGCTTTCCCCCTCTTACTGAGAGAAGGTGATTGCTCTCCTACGATTTAATTTAAATTTTATCTGTAACTTGTGACTCAAGAAGTACAATAGAAGGACCTTGATTTGATGATTTCAGTTTGTAGGAGAAAAGTCAACGGATCATACAGTAGAAAAAAAAAATATTAATATAAATAAAATCTAAGTACAATAATTCCAGTGATAATATGGAATGTCATGATTCTTCTTACACCTTTCGTTGTAATATGGAATGAAAGATCAAGAAGATGCTAGGCGATAATACCGTTACTATTAGGAAAACTATTGATTTCCTAAAAAGATTTAATTTATTTAAAAATATCTAATGAAAGTAAAACAAGAAATTAAAAAACAAAATTGTATATTTAGATAGAAAAGAGCACCAAAGACCCAAGAACCTGCATGTTCATTAATAAAATAACCTAACCTTTCATTGTATACCAGCCCTTTGTTTTTTGCTTTAGGTGGAATACCATGAGTAGTTTTCATCTTTCATTTTCATCTGCTGATTTATTAAGCGGCTTCTTATAGGTCTATTAAAGTAATATCAAGGAACTGGAGTTTGTGAACATTGTTTATTCAGCCAGAGACCAAGTTGTTCTATTGGCAGCCCCTTTCATAAATTATAACTGGATCAAGCATATTATGTTAGAAAGTTCTAGGAGTTGTTTAGTTACAGTTGTAAGTGCCAGTTTGAGTTGAAACAAATCGTTTTGAACAATAGGCAAACTTTAAACCAAGTCTTGTATCAACTCTACAGCTTGGCATTTCATCTGTCGGTCTCTATATCAATTACGACCGGACGCGTTGTTTAATTTTTATTCGTTTACGATTAATATCTGCTAAGTAGTAAAAAAAGGTGGAATCAATTAGACACTTTTAGATCCATTGCAGGGTCATGAGTAATATCATTGAAAGAAAATTTTCAACAGTTTAGATAAGGATTATAAGGTTTTGTTTCTAGTTTTGTCACCTTCTTTAAGGGTTTTTGCAAATTAATGAAGATTTTGGGATTCAATAAATGGTCGATTTCAATAAATACTCATAACCTGTTGCTATGTTTTGGCCCTGATGCTTTCCTAGCGCAGCGTTAGCTACAAAAAATGCATTAATTAATATATTTAACGTATTTAAAACTGGATTGTCCAAAACCATTTGAGTTCATTTCTAAGGGTGTTTTTACAAATCCCACTAGGTGGCATGCAGGGGAAGATTAAATAACAAACAGATTTATATAAATTGTGTTATTATTAAAATTAACTAATACATATCCATCAAACTTAAACTATATTTGCATAAATGTTTAGAACTATGATTGAGAATACTGAGGGACTGATGACTATTAATATCGCCAAACAATATTACATAATCAGGTATCTTAGGACACTTAGTTGGCTGGCGTAAGTGGAATTCTTCTTAGGCGTCCCTTCTAAGTTTCATTCCTTAGCACCTGGCTCGACTCCCCTCTGGCCGCTCTCCGACCCTGTCTAACTTTGAGATTCACCTCTGACTCATCTCTTTCGAATTCGATAAACCCTCTGGACTTCGACTGACCTCTATTCTTTCTTCTTTTCAGAAATACTATTTTTCGTATTGCACAATTGACAACGGTAGGCTGATATAAGTCCCCTTGTAAAGGGGATGTGTTTTGCATTCGCTTAGAAGATATAAGTTCCAAGACCTGACTAAGAATATTCCTAATATCTTAAAGGCGGCGTCGTAAACCTTTATGATGCTATGTTTATCTCTTGGCCAGGCTCAACACCCTTGTCGGTTTACGGTCTTGGAAGAATCCGGTACCGCGGAAGGGAAGGGAGAGGTAAAAGAGAAGCCAGTAAACGGCTTTTGTACTTTTGCACCAAAGGCTTCTTAATATTTATTCGATTAGTATTAAAATTATCTAATAATGAATTCTATCTTCCCCAGTTTTCTTAATACAGTAAACCATCTTTTTAACGAACACGGTTATAACGAACATCCGTTTATAACGATCTATCGTTATGGTCCCTTGAAAAACGAATGGAAAACTATGCTTTCTCCTCGTTTAACGAAATATTCTCTTATAACGAATTAACGAACTACTTTTGTAGACCTCAGAATTGAATTTGTTCGGTTATTACGAAAAATAAAGAAGAAAAAATTACGAAGCGTCTTAATTCCCAGTAAAGAGCGCCACCTTTCTGTCCAAATCCTTACCTTTTCCTTCTCTCAATTCTATGATTCACAGTCTGTGACAGCTTCTGGTTTCTAGTGTTTCAGCTAGTTTTTCTGTTTTTATTGCTTTTATTACTTGCTTTAATTTGAGTTTCCTACGAGGTCAAGAGAAAATCCATTGATTTAAATACAAGGTTGGCGATTCTCCAAGTAGTGGATAAAAAAATTGAGTCGAAATCGAAAAATACGGGATATCAAAATCTCCTCTATCAACGATTATCGCTAATAAAGATAAAATCGATGCCTCCGTTGCGTCTTCATTCGGGATGTGAAAAAAAAAAAATATCATTTCAACTTTATATGAATTGCTGTGATTTTGACATTGTAAGGTCCTTTTTAAGTTTTGTATTTTGAATGATGGTTTATGTTAATCTTATAGTATTATGTAAAATGTGAAATAAGATAGATATATGTACATAGTGCATAGTTTTAACTGCTTTTGTAGTTTCTAAGTCAAAATGTGCCTGAAAGCGATTGCTGTATTGAAAATATTTGTTTTTAACCACCTGAATTTATACCAAGACATATAACATACATACAATATGTTTTTCGGATATAACGAATTCTTTTATAATGAACAGAGAATTTTTTGGTCCCTTGGAGTTTGTTAAAACGAGGGTTTACAGTACATAAAAATGTGCCATCATAATGATTCTAAGACATCTTTCTGCTTTGACTGTTATGTTGTATGTATGTATATCATTGATTTATCCCTACCTCTACATCAACACCCGACTTGGTGAGGACTTCGACGACACTGAGAGCGAAGGCAGACGGGGTGAGTAGGTTGGCGGGGGTCTCCATGAGCTGCCGCGCCAGGTTCTGTGCGTTGGCCTTCTGCTGTCCGATCTGCCACCCGATCCAGTCCCCGCAGTCGAACAGCTCGATCTTAGGCATCATCCTCTGCTCCTTCTCGGACCTGCACAGAGCGATTCATGTATTAGTATCCATCATCTTCACAAGTGTCCAGTTTTACTTGGCATTAAGAAGAAGACAGTTCAAACTCGAAGAAGTCTATATCGAGATATAATCTTGGAAAGAATGTGCTCTTCTAGGATCATAAGAAGAACTTATAAAAGTCTTATTAGCTAATACTGGTAGAGTTTTCCAGTTCAATCATCGTGTCCTCCAGGAAGAACTTAGGCCAATAAACATGTAACATTGCTGGTAAATCAAAAATTATAAAGATAGGAAGAAAAGGAAACCGCATTGGATAAGTCATCAGACTATTTGGAAAAAAGGGTTGAGCATGTGAAGCATTTTAAATAACTAGCGCACACTTAAATGATCAGGGCTGTGTAGACGAAGACGTAAGGGAAAGGATAAAGTCTGCAGGAAGGTGTTTCCAATCTCTTAAAAAATGCTTTAAAGGTTAAAGAAAGATCTCCAAGCACAAAAAAAAAAAAAAAAAATATTAATCTATAAGACATCCTTCTTATCTATACTTAGACAGGGTTCGGCCATATCTCAAGAATGTCCGAGGATCACGTGGTAAGAGCGACGTAAGAGGTAGAAATGGAAGAAAGGAAGACTTGGAAGGAAGGGATCAAGAGGGCCTGCAGAAAAAGAAAAATTGACTGGAGTTCAGGAAGGGTAATGCAGGATAGGAATAGGTTGGATTAGGCTCGAAATGTGACCTCATACTGTTGTGCGGTAGTGGGGTAGGATTAGGAAGAAGACCCTATAAAGATACTTTCCAACAACATTAAACGGATTTTTAATTTTTTTTTGTATTGGGAAAACAGCTACAAGGACTAATTGTGAACATATACGTTCTGGGAGCTCCTGTGCTCCTTAGGTTCTTTGACTAAAAAATTTGGGATACATGTAGAAATAGTAGTGATTGAATAGATTACGAAATAGCTGTGTGCGAATATTTTTTAATGCTTCTTTTGAGGAACTAACGGTTTATAGATTGTAGTGCCTATTTATAAATCAAGAAACGGGAAGGAATAATTTGTACAATTATGTGTTTGTGTTGACTTTTAATGTTTCAGGAAGCTTAAACATTAAAAGTCAACAAACTAAAGTCAAATGTTCATCTCAGTAATTAATATGAAAGTTCGAGGCAATTTAAAACTTTTGGATCTTGATTAGAATCTAATTTATTCGATCCCAGTGATTTAACTACTCGACACTGCAAATACGTATTGAGTTTTCTTTACTTAGTAAAGCAAAATATTTATTCTATCCCATCACCTCTCGGACGTTTAACAATCGGTTGTGCACAAATTATCTTTTTATTCGTAAATAACTAAAGAGGTTCTTTATTATCCTGAGACATGTCCCTTTTGAATAAAAATACAGAATATTCAAAATGTGCTTTGGAGTCTTAGAGTAAATTAAATACATACAAACAAGTTAATAATTAATATAATAATAAACATTTAAATGAGAAGAAAACAACAAGAAAAATAAATAAAGAAAAGCTTATTTCCAATTCTATTGAGTCAGAATATTCATTAAGTGATTAAATATGCTGGATTTGAAGGTAGAAAGAGAGTGACGGATGGAAGGAGTAATAGAATTCCATAGGATTGAGGACCGAATAAGAAAGGATCTGTCAAAATGTGCAGATTGGTGGGCCGTTGTATATAAATCTGAAGGCCTGGAGCGTGTACAACGGGGATGGACAGAGGATTTGAATTGTAGAAGGTCAAAAATGTATGATGGACGGCGGGATTAGATAACTTGGTAAAGAAATGACGCAAGGAAATACTTGCGACGATTGGAAGGGTAAAGCCACTTCAACTCGCCATAAAATTGGGATACGGAGGTATACTAAGATCTAGGTGTTTCGAATAAGCAATTAATTAAGCGTTTTATTTTTACCTCGAGATCTAATTTGAAAGAAAAATATAAATCTTTTTAGTTATTTCTCAGTTTCAGCCTAAATTTACATTCGCATTTTGAATATCACGATTCTATTACCTTATGTACTTCAATTATCTTCTTTTACAGACTCCTTGAACTTCCTCTCTACTACAGCGTTGTTCTTCACTTTTGTGAATCGAAATCTCTGCCTGACCGATTTAGAGTTTATTTCTTTGGGAGATTTAGTTGCAAGATAAAAGTGCAATTAGCAAGAAAATGTCCATCATTTTATAACCTCTTATTCTTTATTATATTTCATCATCAACAGAAATGAAAGACATAAATCAAATTTGGTTCAGTTTATTTGTTTGTTATTTCAAAGTGGATCATTGATAAAATGTTCCGATAGAAAAAAAATTGATGGAAATTTATATTTTCAAAAACTATGGAAAAAACAACGGCTCCTATTTTATTCTTTTTATTACTACATATTATATATTTCAAATGAACCATTTTCCATAGGTATATCATTTCGTTTACTGTGAAACATCCGTTTTCCTGAAATGGTATTGAATTTGAAATTATTTATAAGAATATTAGTTTATAATAATAATAATAATAATAGGCTTACCGAACCCGAAGGTTCGATGCCGATACCACCAAACTTCGCCTGCATAGACTCGTCCAATGTTCACCGGTCAAGCCCAAGCCCCCGAGATCAGCCTTAATGCAATCCTCCCATCGACGCTTCGGCCTACCTTTCGGACGCCTACCAGTCGGTTCAGCGAATACCAACTTTCTCGGAATCCGTTCCTCACTAAGCCCAACAACTTTACGCGCCCATTTGAGTCTCCGCGATGCTATCAACTCAATTATATTCACAGGGTACAAACTTCGCAATTCCGCGTTATGCAACCTTCTAAACTCCCCAGTGGCCTCATCTCTCTTTGGACCAAATATTTTACGCAATACCTTATTTTCGAAAACCTTAAGCCGCTGTTCATCCTTTAAAGTAAGCGGCCACGTTTCACATCCGTAAAGAACCGTTGGAAGAATAATAGTTTTATAAATTCTAATCTTTAAGTTTTTAGATAGAAGCCGCGAACTAAGTAACTTAGCAACTGAATAATAACACGCATTTCCCACCTTTAACCGGGACTTTATTTCTTCCTGTATTTCATTTTTTCTAGTTATAATTGAACCTAAATACTTGAATTTCTCTACGTGTTCCAAAGTATGACCTGATACATCAATATCACCAAGATCGACACCGTTTCTGCTACTGATCATATACTTCGTCTTATCGGTATTTAATTCGAGTCCTATTTCTTTACCGGTTTTTATTAACACACTTGTATTTAGTTGTATGGTTTCCGTGTCTTCACCTAGCAGTACCAGATCATCGGCATACCCCAAAACCGGAATCTTGTCACCCATATTTAAGCCTTTCTCGGTACACATCACCTTTTCTATGACATATTCTAAAGCTATATTAAATAACACAGGTGAAAGGGAGTCACCCTGTTTCAAACCCGATCGCACCTCAAATCTCTCGGAGTAATTATGACTGATTCTAACTTTATGGAATGTTTCCGACAAACACATCTCTACTAGGTTTACTAACTTTCTAGGTATTCCCTGTTCAATCATGATGTTATATAGCTTCTGACGGTCTATTGAATCATAAGCCTTTTTAAAATCGATATAAAGTTGATGGACTACACCGTTATATTCCAATTTTTTCTCTAATATTTGACGTAAGGAAAATATTTGGTCAATAGTCGAGCGATTCCGCCTAAAACCACATTGGTAATCTCCGATAATTTCCTCAGCGTATTCCGTTATTCGACTAGTTAGAATTGACGAGAATATTTTATAGCATACTGGGAGAAGAGAGATCCCACGATAGTTGTTACAATCCGACCTCGGTCCTTTTTTGTGAATCGGAATAAGTATTGATTCTTTCCATTCTTCGGGCATTTTTTCAGTTTCCCAGATCTTTTTAACTAAAAAATGTATTTTGGAAACGCCCGCTTCTCCACACGCCTTGATTAATTCACTCGTGATATTATCATTTCCTGCGGCCTTATAACGTTTTAATTTTCCTATCGCCATTTCGACTTCCTCTTTACTCGGTGCGTCTATCCATGGTTCAGCGCTCTGATATTCAGAGAGAGGAGATTGATTATTATTTTCCGTATTTAAGATGCCGTCAAAGTGTTGTTTAAATTTATTTAATATCTCAGAAGGATCCGCAATTATATTGTTATTTGCATCTTTAACCGCATTCAATAGAGGTTCAAATCTTTTACGCGATTTGTTTATACCTTTGTACATCTCTCTTACGTTATTTTCGTTTCTGTGTTTTTCTATTTCTATTATTTTGCCTTTAAGATACTCTCTTTTCTTATTTTTTAAGAGTTTTGAAGTTTCGTTTTTTACTAACCGAAAGTAAGCCACATTATTATCGCTTGGATTATTTAAGGAATTCAGTTTAGCGGTTTTTCTTTTTTCGCACATATTTTGACAATCCCTGTCGAACCAAGGTTTGTTCTTTTTATTTTCGATTTTTCCAAGACATAAATTACCGACCTCTTTAATATTATCCCTGATCCCTTCCCATAGTTTGTTTACATCTTTGTGTTCCTCGTCTGAAGATTCCAAAGCTTCGAACCGATTTTTTACTTCTATCGCGAATTGTTTTCTAATTTCGAGGTTGTTCAATTTAACTAAATCAAAATTCTCGGGACGAATATAGTTCGGTGTTCTCTTTTTTGTATTTAGTTTTTGTCGAAGTTTCGCGATTACTAATTCATGATCAGAACCGCATTCTGCACCTCGATACGATCTCACGTTAATTATGCTACTTTGCCATCTGTTTTGTATTAAAACATGATCGATTTGATTCCGCGTTTGTCCATCCGGCGATGTCCACGTATACTTATGAATGTCCTTATGTTTAAACGTAGTACTTTTGATTATTAGGTTTTTCGAAATGGCAAAGTTTATTAGTCGGGTCCCATTATCATTACTATATTCGTGCAAACTTTCTTTACCGATTGTAGGACGATATACTTCTTCCCTTCCAACCTTTGCGTTCGCGTCGCCTAGTATTATCTTAATGTAATTTCGCGGTAACTTATCGTAAACCGACTCTAGTTTATCATAAAATTCGCATTTTACTTCATCATCACTGTCTTCGGTGGGAGAATGAATGTTTATAAACGCGATTTTAAACCAACGCCCTTGAAATATAGCAACCGATATTCTTTCACTAAAGAACTGTACGTCCCGTAATGCGGAAAGAAATCTATTCCTAATCAGAAACCCGGTACCTAGACAATAATTAACGCTCCCCCCGTACCAAATAGTATACTTTCCTTCTGTTAACGAACCCTCCCCTGGCCAGCGAACCTCTTGTAATGCAACGATATCTAAATGGTACCCCTTAACTTCATTCGCGACCGACTTTAACCCACCTGCCGTATTTAAACTTCTAACGTTCCACGTCCCTATTGTTAGATCTCTAATTTTCATCTTGCGCCATGATTCCCCTGAAGCAGTCCCCACCCGGAGACCCGAACGGGGGACTAGTTTACCTCCGGATAATGAGCGTTTTACCTCAGAGGAATCCATGACTTTTGGTGATATTTTGTGAACTAAAATATGTGAGTAGGGCGTTCGAACCTACGTCACACCCTCCAGCAAGCCTGGGGGGCCGCTCTCATTGTTGGTCAGCGAGTCCATCGGACTTAGCCGGGAGGAGCTTCCGAGGAAATTCCACCGACCATTCCCACATCCGCCACCCGTGGGACGCTCCCCATACGCGGTAATGAGATCCGCGCGAGGCGGTATAGAGGATAATCTATATTAGTTTATAGATTTATAAAACTTATCATTTATGTTAACAACTTAGTTACGATTCGGTACGTCATATTGTTTCTATAATCTTGCGTTCTAAATGGAAGAATAAAGCTTCTGTACATTTAACTATTGTAATCTCCCACTTTACCAACGACATATGTTCATACGTTTATGGGCTTACAACAACTTTATATCAACTTCTACGATTTATGTGATTGCATATCAGCTTTTCTAAAATCTTCCGCTTTCCAACGGTATACTATACTTCTATGTTACTATTTATATTTCAGGAATACTTTTTTGACAACTTGGTCACAGAAAATTTATTTTTCCTGTTTAAAGAAAAGCTAAATTGCAATGTATTTTACTTAAAAACCTTCAGAAATGAATGACCTCAATGATGGTGAAAATCGTATCAAAATCCGTTTTGTGGTTTAGAAGAAGTTAGCGAAAATCAAAATCGTGTTATCATTTTATGTCCCATGTCCCCTTTCACTTAATAGAAGATAATTTATCCGATTAAATCATGACTAGTTTTCAGTTTTTATTTTGGAGGAAGAGGTAGAAGAATATTTGCTTTATCCCCATCGGATCTACCACTGGTTTGAAAGGAGTTATATTTACTCATCAGGATTGGGATGGGAAGCTCTTCAGAGACCGACATTGATTCTGCAAAGAGGAAAACCATGTCGTTATCGGATAGCGGTGAAGCCCGCAATGGGCAGTGTAAACATTCAACCGCTGAACCGGGAAAAAAAGATTAAGATTATCGCGATCGGTCTGCCATGATGAAATCTATAAAATAAACAATTTTAATATTAATAACTGTTTTTACACAAAATAAAAGTATCTTGCTGAAAATAGATTAAGATGTTATATTTAAAAAAAAATAATTGTTTAGTTTTTAAAAAACATTTTATTAATATTTACAACTGTACTTACAATATAATAAATACAATAAGTAAAGGGACTTATTTACACTTATGGGCTTGAAAATGTCTTGTGAAGAACTACCCAGTGGTAGCACATCAATGTCAATTTAATTTAATAAAAGATAGGGATGATAAGTTGCGTAAAAGAGGATTCGTGTGAGTTGGGAGTTTGGAATTAAAATAGGCATACCTGTTTGGGGATAGATCTGCGACAAATGAAATATTTAGGTCATTATGGATGATATTATTCGTAACGAAATAAGGAGTATTTAGGATTTTGGATTGTAATTATTGAATGAGAGAAGAATTAGATAGTTTAGTAGAGCTCCAAAGTTCAATTCTACAATAGGGGTACTCGCTACGTTTGCTATAGCATGCTATTTGTGCTATTGTGCTAAACCCATCAATTTTATACAGGAAATAACTGTAGAAACTCTATGGGTTTAGCAAAATAACACAAATAGCATGTTATAGCAAACGTAGTGAGTACCCCTATTATATGTCCAGATGATGATAATAAAAATGAACCTTTTGTAATAAATTGGAAGCTTTGAACGTTTGTCGAGTAAGTGTTGTAGTAATCTATACTTACGGGAAGTTTCTTGTCGTTTAAGTCTCGTATGAGGATTCAATGTAAGACGTTAGTCAAGATGGAGCCCTAGGTATCGGATTTATTCAATAGGTATGGGTGGGATATTATAAAAGGAAACAGTGGGACAGGAAGTAAGCGGTTTGCAACGAAGGGTAAAAGTAATTTGGTGTGATAATATATATATATATATATATATATATATATATATATAATATATATATATATATATATATATATATTGTAAATCGTGAATTTTAATTTTAATGAAGAAGACTTTGACTTGAATTAATTTTATATAAGCTGGTAATTGTTACTTTCCATATTTATGTATAATTAATTATTTTTTATTGATACAGCTTCTAGAGGAGCGGTTCCTAACTGGTGGTCCGCAGACGATGGGGTCCAAGAGATGCTTTTGGGAAATCCTATTAAATTACCTTAATTAAAAAAAACTTAAAAGCCTTAGGTTGTAACAACAATAGCTATCGCATTGAACAGACTCATTAAATTGCGCGCGGTTAATTATAGTTATTATAGATAATTAGCACCTAAATTGTTTTTCTAAATTTTAGTAATTCCCTGAGAATAATGTATTGCGGATTGTGGTCAGTTCTTTAATGTTTCAGTTTAGAAGGAAATTAAAAATTATTAACATATATCTCACGAAACAACAATCTCACATATTACAAATTTTCCTAATCCGTAATAACTCCTTATTTTCCCATCTCTTTTCCTCTAACATTTAAACGTCATTGCAAATTTAAAAAATCTGGTGCGCACAACACATAACTTTTACTTACTTCCGTTGTTAAAATCGAATTTAAGAATTTTTAAAAACATTTAGAGATAAAAATAAATTTTAAAGAATTAATTAAATTGAATTTCAATAGAAACACGTGTTTTATGAAATAATGTATTATATTTTTATCTACAACTATCAGTTAGTTTTATCGGCTTTTCATCACTCTCCATTAACCTTTACAATTCCGTATATTACATAATATTTTTTCTAAAGTCTTTAGCTATCCAACGGTATATTATACATCTATATTACTATTCTTGTGTTCAAGACCACAAAAATTGCATAAAAAAATATGTTTGCACTTTTCTCCTTGCTTATTTACCCATTATTTATCAATCCTAATAAGATGATGTTCCAAATTTTTGGAAATCTATAAAATTAAAGTTACTTTAGAGGAAACAATTTTAAAATATCAGCATTTAAGCCCTGGCAGACTATTTCAATCAGAATAAAACTTAAAACATGTTAAATCCCAATAAATTTTACATCCATATAGCGAGTTTTATCAAAATCGTTTGAGCCTTTTTGAAGAAAATCGTAAAAAGGTGCAAAATGCATAGTATAAGTGGCTCTTCAGGTTAGCTGATTTTGATGAAAAGCTGCTGCATTTCGGAAGTATCGTTGTCTTAAATATGAAATTTCAGTATTGCACTTTTTCGGGCTAGACTTACCACCCCTCTCACACACACAAACACAAACACACACAGACTTTTTTTGCGGGACTTGGATTCAGGGGACCCTAAAACGTGTATTTCCGGTAAAAACTCGAATTCGAAAATTGTTACGATCGCAATACTTTCCCTTACTATATATTTCATATTTAAGTGAAAGTGAAAATATATAACAAACTACTTGAATATAGACTGGCATGTGTATTATGACAAACTTGATGAGAAAAAGAATATTGTTTCATGTGCCTAAAGTTCTAACTTCTAATTTTTAAGTGTGAGGCGCCAGTGGTTAGCTAAAAATTTTAATGATTGCTTGAACGAAGAAATTTTAATCATTAATAGTTTTTAGAGTAAAAAGGTTTTCAAGAAATTGGGGTACATTTTTTATGAACAACGAATGAAACAGAAATACTGAAATACATGATCGGTTGACTGGCGTCAACTACATTAAACGACATAAAGTCATGACTTGTGGATTCTCTTTTCATAATATAATATTTCATTGAAATTCCTGGCTGTTCATATTGAATAAGAGGATGTAAATTTGGATGCTGTACGTGAGGAGGAAGCGGAGTGTTCCTATTGATTCGGCTTCTCTATCATTCTGTTGCTACGTCATACATTCTTCAAACCAGCCGCACCTCATATATTTATTTCATTATTGTTTAGTTTATTATAGATTGAATAATTTATCACAGGCGGACCTGCTCCCAACATCTGATGAGGAACAAGTAAAAAAGAAAAGAAAAGCTGAAAATAGACTAAATAAATATAAATATCGACCACGAAGTTCATCAGTCTCAGCAATAGATAAGTCGTCATGACAGAAAAAATCTATCTCCTCTGGCCTGATACCTGTTAATGATTCACGGAAAGGACTCGGTAAAACTACCTATCCCAAAAATATAAAACAATACGGACATCATATTTTGTTTTGCAATATAAATGGCTTAAAAAATTTATTCAAATTTACAGTAAATGAATGTGATACAATAAGACAATATCTCATATTATGCTTCGTAGAGACTTGGGTGACAGACGATA
Organism: Piezodorus guildinii; assembly: GCA_023052935.1. Lineage (NCBI taxonomy): Eukaryota > Metazoa > Arthropoda > Insecta > Hemiptera > Pentatomidae > Piezodorus > Piezodorus guildinii. The sequence goes on from CM041297.1 coordinate 58,091,048, forward strand.
ATTTCTCTTTACCCCCTTGGTTACATGAGTATACACCATTTAGCAGTAAGGCTGTAAAAGAGAACACAAGAGGGCGTGGCAGCGGCGGTATACTAACCCTAGTCCATAGTTCGATTAATTCAGGAACAAATATTGTATATTGCAACCGCTACTGGCTTTTTGTCAATATTAAAATTAATAACAAATTATTAACAATTGGAAACATTTACTTGCCCCCTGTATGTGATATGGATGTAATACTAGAAGATCTGTGTAATACTATCACGGAAATACTACTTAATCATTCGAATACTTACTTGTTTGTTAATGGTGACTTTAACAGTCATGTAGGTGACCTGAATTGCTTGGAGGAAGAAATATTGTACAACTCAAATCTATACGCTACCAGGACGAATAGTCATAAACATATTAACAGACGAGGAAAACAATTGGTGGAAGCGATGGAATCATTAGGGCTCATACTATGCAATGGCAGGACCCCTTCAGATAGACCTGGAAAGTTCACATTTATGTCTAAAGTTGGAAAAAGCGCTATTGATCTAGTTTGGATCAACGATATGGCACTAGAAATATTAGATGATATGGAAGTTATAGCCATGTCTGATTCTCTGGACCATTTAGCTTGCACTACTTCCGTGAAACCACACGTTTGCTTACCAAATCATCGACCGTTCACTTATATAGGCATGGGACCCAAAAAATTTGTTAAATGGGAAGGGAATAAAAGTATATTATTCAGATCAAATTTAGCTTGCAGTGAAAAAATTTACTTTAATTCTTATGATGTGAATCATCTCTATGATAATTTCGTTGAATGCTTGCATGAAAGTATGTCTTCTGCTGGAATGCTTTTAATAAAAACACCGAAGTATATCAAGTCTCAGCCTAATCAACCCTGGTTTGATTTAGAGTGCAGTAATCTGAAAAGGGAAGTTAGGAGAAAATATAGAGCATTAATTACATTAAATTTTTCCCCACAAGCATTACAGGACTACATCCAAACAAGGGATTCTTACAGAAATTTAATTAATGGTAAGAAAATGGAATTTAGATTTCGAATTATTAAAAACCTGCAGGATACAAAAAATAGCAAACAGTTTTGAAAACCGTCAATCACCTGAAACCATACAAACCCAATGAGAATGCAGTATCCATAGAAGAATGGACCGAATTCTACAGAGCCCACTACGGCCAGAAGATCATTCAGAGCTTAGAATTCATCCCCACTACCAACTCAATTCTAGAAGCTAATATAACCCTGGAAGAGATGCAGCTTTGTATTAATCTCTCTAAAAACAACAAAGCTCCTGGACCGGACCTTATAATTTATGAAAATTTGAAGAATCTCACCCCAGAGTGGGAACACTATATTTTGAATTTATTCAATTCTGTACTTGATCAAGAAAAATTACCTACCCAGTGGTCTAAATCCAAACTCTACTTACTTTTTAAAAAAGGTAATAGAAGCGATGTAGATAACTATAGAGGTATATCCCTACTGAACACAATTGCTAAGTTATTTACCGCCATCATTGCGAGGAGAATAATGCTATGGGCGGACTCTCAAAATCTAATACCCGAAGAGCAAGCAGGATTCAGGAAAGGGAGAGGCTGCATTGATCATATCTTCACTCTTTCAGCACTTATCGGAATAACGTTCAAAACAGAAGGAAGATACCTATAGGCCACCTTCATCGACCTCAAAAGAGCCTTCGATTCAGTTAATCACGGACTCCTTTGGAGAAAGCTTATTACTCTAGGAATCGGGGGAAAAATTGTCAAAATTATTAAAATGTTGTATGATAATGCATCAACACAAATTTCTGTTAACGAACAACTTTCAGAAGATATCGATATCACCTTAGGACTTTTACAAGGCGAAAGTCTGAGCCCAACCTTGTTCTTGCTATTCATCTCCGACATAGTTCAATTCTTTCATGACAAAGGAGCGGCAGGTATAAGCATAGACACCTTACACGAGGTGACAATGCTCCTTCTAGCTGATGATATCATCTTATTAAGTAACAGTTGGCATGGAGCACAGAAAAATATAAAAATACTACAGGAGTACTGCAGTAACAATTCTCTCATATTAAATGCGGAGAAATCCAAAACTCTTGTTTTTCATAAATCTCCAAGGCTTAAACAGCTCAAACCGTTATACTGGCATGATAAGATATTGGAGTATACAAAAAGGTATACTTATTTGGGAGTTCCCTTCACATCATCGGGAAAATTTAAACAAGCATGTGGACACTTTACTCAGAAGTCATCAGTGGCATCTGCAAAAGTCATAGACATATTGAAAAAAGGGAAAAGTGACTCTTGGGAAACAAAAAGAACTTTATTTAACTCAATGGTCTCATCAACTTTGCTTTATGCTTCTGAAGTATGGAGTCCCAATTATCTTGAGGCAATCGAAACGGTCCAACTTAAATTTTTAAAGCACTTATTTGGATGGCCTAGGAATACCCCAAATTATATAGTCCGTCTCGAAACAGGAAGAGAACCACTAGCCATGAAGGTGATAAAAAAGATGACAAATCTATGGACCAAACTCGAGTTCATGCCAGAAGAACGACTTCCAAAACTTTGCTTCAATAGACTGAAGTCATTAGACAAGGATAATCCCGACATAAACTTCAATTGGGTGTCCCAATTTAGAGCAATAGCCGAGCTAAATGCCTTTGCAGAAGAGCTTTCTGTTCACCATACAAACGGACTTCTTCGATACAAAGACGACATACTAGAAAAAGCACATATCTCTCATTATCTCTCAGCCGACATACAAAGGACCCTAAATTCGACTAACTATCCTATATATAGATTACTATACAATTACAATGCTCCCGACCCTGAAATGTACCTCACATTTAAAGTACATATAAAGAAACTGAGATGTGTCAGCCAATTAAGAGTTGCAAATCCAGAACATATTAGAATCTATGGAAAAAACTCATCTTTTTTGTTCAAATCACAAGAAAGCTGTATATTATGCAATCGATTTATCTACAACAGTCTACATCACATTCTCCTTCACTGCCCGGCACACAATGAAAATAGACGGCAATTTCTTCAAAACTTCATTTTAGAATCTTCCGACATCCAAAGTATCCATGATATACTGAGTATCGATAGTGTAGATAAGTTACATAAAGTGTACTATTACATGATAGGAGTTCAAAAAGTGCTCAATTCTTTATCCTAGAACATTTTCAATTCAGTGTTTATTTTTATTTTATCTTCAAAGTGATATATTGCTTATTTATTGTGCCTGTTATAGCACCAGTAACTGTTTATTCTTTAATCTGTAATTTATTTTTGAAAGTCAAATTGTTTTAGTAAATTTTCACTATTATTTTATTTATTTTTAATCGATATGTATATAAAGTTCTAAAACCATAATACTGTAATTTATAGCCAAGCTAGGCTCTATTTGTATGGGGAAGCCCCAAAGACAAAATAAAAAATTTCTAATTTCTAATTTCTAGATTGAATAATTAAGAGTTCATGGTATAGCCCAATTTAGCCTATGGTTTGCTTCACTGATGATTAAACTAACTTATTTTACGATTAATATATTTCTATATATATATATATATATATATATATATATATATATATATATATTAATCGTAAAATATATATATTTATAAGAAAAAGTTATAATAAACCCATATTTGACCAAGCGCGATTAAAATTAATAGTGTAATCGGTAACGAACCTTTGCGAACGCAACTACTGAGCCTACTATCCAATAAATACGAAAAAGTTAAAATAAACCTCTATTGATAATATTTTCGCCCGCCATTATAAAACTAAAATAAAACGAACCCCCGCTAATCAGACTACCAGATCTTGTATCGAAAATGTCTAAAAATTAAAGTATCGGTTATACTTATGATAATCGTGACCAATTTATTTGTAAAAAGGCCCCTGGGAACATTTAACAAGCCACAAGGGTTAAAAACATAATGTGTAATTAAAATAACCATAAAATCATGTTAATTTGATTTTTATTATTTTATGGAATTCGAAAAAGGTTGAATTTGAAATGGAGAAGGTTGAATTTGACTTGGAAAAGGTTGAATGTGACTTGGAAAAGGTTGAGTTTGACTTGGAAAAGGTTGAATTTGACTTGGAAATGCTATAAATATATAATGATACCACGATTTTTGGTTTCTTCGTACTCCTTCTGAACCACTGAACGGATTTCGTTACGGTTTTTACTACAATTTAGGACATTCTTTCCTGAAGGGTAAACGGTAAAATACATTGCAATTTACATTTGCTTTTAAAGGAAAAATAAATTTTTTGAAACCAACCCATTAAAAAATTATTCCTGAAATATGAGTAGTAATATAGACTTATATAACTTTGGAAAGCGCAAGATCTTATAAACGTTAATGTACAATCAAAGAAATCCTACAAGTTAGTATGTATACAGTTGTTGTAAGCCCATAAAGTTATGAACATATATTATTGGTAAAGAGGGAGGTTATGATAGTTAAATGTTGCCACCGTATCGTCGTACAGGATAGTGCAAATTATGTGCTTCCATTTAGTATGCATGATTTTACCAAATTGTAACTAAGTTTTCAACTTGACTATAAGAGAAATGGGATTCTCGTGGAGACTATATTAAACCTTTTTAATGTATTTTAAATAGTATATTTGAAATATTACATAGTTACAAACCTAATATTAGAGGAACTTTTGTTATGTCTATAGTTTTGGAATACGAACCTACCAATCAAGTATTATTTATATGGGAAATTAAATTTTCCATTATCTGAGCTTCACTTTAAAATAATAAACAAATAAACTTAACCGATTTTTATTTATGTTTTTCAATTCTGCAGATGATCAGAAAAACTAATAGACGTTAGAAAATAAACATATTTTCTAGCTAATGCTCTTTTCCTAACAATAAACTTAAAATCCCTAAGGGATAAATTCTAAATCGGTCAGACAGAGATTTTTTGAACATAAAAGACATCTCATTTAAATTGCACCCGTGCGAAACAGTGGTGGGTCCACGAGTGTAATAAGTTAGGAAATACAATTTAAAAATAACATTTATTTACATCCAGTCCACCAAACATGAACTGTAAAGCAACATACTCACATCAATAACGATAAGTCACTTTAATAACTTTTAATTTACTTGATACGTAATTTTTTACTACTTGTTTTGCACTTAATAAATTTCTTAAACCTAAATATCCTTTCCTGAAAATGATTTTTGATTGAGTTTAAAGAAATAAGCTCCTAAGATAAGAGACGGATATAATATAAATCTCATTATTCTGAAGGTTTGGAAAGTTTAGCTCTTGAAACTTTTAAATTTAATTTTTACATAAACCGATAAATATATTTTCTCTATGGTTTTTGAAGGATGAGAAAAGTTAATTTAATCAAGTCCATAAACAGCAGATGACTTTATTAGTTTAATTAGGTTAGTGATGTTAATTAATAATGAAAAAAATTATAATTTTCATTGATTCGTATACTTTTGAAGATATATTTGATTTTTCAACAAACTATTGCACGTTTTCTACTTATCAACTCAACCTTGCCTATGAATCAGCCTAATCTTATCTATTTATAGATACATACACTTATCAAGTTAAATATGAGGTTATACCAACTATTATTCAACGGGCGGACGTATAGCTATATTACATCCTATATAAGTATAACGAACTACTTTATAGGGCATTTAAATAGGTTTAATTTTAGTGGTATTACACACTTTTTGGTCTAATAACTACCAACATATTTGTTTATTAATAATTTCGTCTATACAAAATATGTTTTTGGTTTAACTTGATCTTAGCTTTTTTTTTAAAGACACTAAACTTCCACTTAATGTCAAAAAGCTCATCTACATGATCATCATAAGGACTACTTGGACGTGGCTCTACAAAACCAACAGGTTCTTCCAGTATTTAATCCTTCGCTCCTTACTTGTCACGAATAAACTCATCCACAAACTCCTAGCTTCCTCTTTGATTCCTGATAATGCTCCGAGCTGTCTGAAAAGAAGATGGTCTCGAGACTTTCTGGTTCAGATTACCTCCTGCATAGCTGCCATTGGGCAGTTACTCTACATGTTTTTTTCCTATGACGTGTGTTTTATGCTAAATCCTATTTACTTGTTGCATTATTCATTACAGTTGTAAATTTCAATAAATAATAATAAAGAAACAGACATCTTAGTAACAGTTAGGCCTGGATAAAGTAGTTTATTATATTTATGTTCATGGGAAGTGTAGTTACTATAATATAATATTTATAATACTATAATACAGTATATATTTATAGTATTAATATATTATACTATAATATTTACCTAAATATAGCTAAAATTCGGCGATCTCTCAAAGCGCCTCAATAATAAAAAAAATAAAAATAAACTTTATTCACATATTTACATTTTGACAAAATGTTAACAATGATTTTGGATGAGTCATCCTTACAATCAGAAAATATTTTTGTTTTTTTGTGATTATAGTACATAAGCCTGAATGGCAAACATATGGTGAAAAATTGAGGTTACATTGCGATTGTAGGAAAAATTATACAAAAAACCTACGCATACAAAAAACCTACGCATAAGCGCCTCAATATATTCTCAACTACATAGACTGAGAGTACTAGATAATTAATAAATATATATGTTTGTGTAGAATTAAATAAGAAATGCTTTTGTCTCTCTTTGTTTTTTCTCTTCTGTTTTTTCAACCCTTGGATTCCAAGTTAAATAAGAAAAACTGGAAAAAGTGCTTCTACGGACAGTTTTTGACTACTTTGAGGCCTAATACGCCCAAAATGGACAGCAAGACTTGAGAATCCTTGTTTACTTGATAAGGACTATCGATTAAGGATATCTGGAGCTATAACTTCGTCCGCTAATCAAAAATTAATCCATCCTCTTATCGAAACTAGAAGCTTTTTTTCCTCTCAAATAGTGCCTTGAGCTGGTTCCACTCCTTGTCGCTCCGCTCCCTAACAGACATCATTCCAAGCAAAGCTGCCTCATCACCGCTTTATCTCTCCCGATGTATCTGTCTCCCAAGGATCAAATCCCTCTCACCAACTTTATTTTTAATCTTCGTAAATGACCTGAGTAGATCTATCCAACATTCCCAGTATCATTTGTACGCAGATGACTTACAAATGTACCTGTCTTTCCAAGAAGATATCAATTGCATTAACCGCTGGACTTCGGAAAATAAACTGAGCCTGAATTCAAAAACAAAAACAAAGGAAATGCTTGTTGGCTCTAAACCTTCCCTCTATCCACTTCTTTATTGCCCATCACTCTTTCTCAATAAAACTGCAATCCACTTCAAAAACTCCATAAACAATCTAGGAGTTATATCTGAACAAAACATTAACGTGGAGTAACCACATTTCTCAATTTTTTATTATTTTTTTAAACATATTTATTGATATTTACAACTGTATTAAATAAAAATACATATAGTAAATGTGATGGTAATATACAAAACTGTCATGAAAAACATGTAGAGACACTACCCAGTGGCAGCACTCTAAAAATATTTTAAACTAGAAGGTCCCGAGGCCATTTCCTTTTCGGGCGCCTCGGAGGATTATCCGGAATTGAAGAGGAAGAAAGGATTGAAACTAGTGGGTTAGAGTGAGGATGGAGTTTGTCATTTCCCAAAATACCAGAAAATCCATCTCTATCATCAAACAGCCCCTACGTTTCCGTGACTCTTTTCTTAGAAATACCCGCCATATCTTAGTGTCTCCTCTCATCCTCCCCCACTTTAACTATGGATGCCTAATATGGGGAAGAATCAGTGGCGAAAGCGAGATGGGGCTAAAAAAATTAATGTACAGGTTCATAAGATTTATGTACGGCTTCTTTTGACAGTCACACGTCTCTCACTGGTATTCTGGTCAAAGGTGGCTCTATCCCGAATTCCGAAGAAAATAGCTGCTTGGCATCTTCCTATTCCATTCCTTGCGAGCCAGAAAACCTTCCTATATTTAACTCTTCCGTGCACGCCTTAAATACAAATCACAAATTACCAATCTATACCTAGAACTCTCATAGAAAAACATAGAACAGGATCCTTTGAAAAGTCCTTTATCATCCATGCTACCATACTTTGGAACTCCTTACCCATCTCCCTCCGAATAGAGTCATCCCTAACCACTTTCAAACACCAATTATTTATCCATCTCCTCAAAAATCAATCTTCCGCAAATATGTGATAAATCTGGAATTTGTAAACTAAACTCATTTGATGTTATCTGCTTTCATTTGTATCGTTCATTTATATTAACTTTTATAATGACTCAGTTAAATAATTATGTATCAAATGAAGCTAGACAAATTGGACTTCCTCTGTTCACTGTAAATTATTATTAGGGGACGAAATATCCCAAAATAAAAATTATTTTTCATTCATTCATTAAAAAAAAATGACTTTGGCTTCGTAGGAGGAGAATTGTAGATGTTCTTTTCATCATTAGTCATGGCTCGATAAGAAATTCCTGACAGTTTAGAAACCTTTGAGTTAAACTATGCTTAGTATTATTGGGAAGTAATATTATCAAGGGAAGGTGTTAAATTATCATGTTAAGTTTTAGCTAATGCGACTCTATATAGGAATACATGGTACTATAAGAGGACTGACTCAGACCCACTTGTTCTGCTGATACAGCCAGACGCCCATGCAGGCGCCCTCGGCCGCAGACTCTGAGTGTCCGAAGCTGTCGACGTAGATGCGGTGCATGGATAGTTCCTGGAGTGCCTTGCTTCCAGCCCCAGCTGCCATCCTGATCACCTCCTTCTGCTCATCCATCTCCTCGATCGGGTCGTAGCCCACGCAGTCCGACCCCAGGCCGGCCACCGTCACTGCGTTGAACGTGTCGTCCAGTCCGTAGAACGTCCGCACCTGCAACCAGTGTCTGATGCTAATTCTATCTTGGCTTTATAAATATCTACATTAACGTATTGATTGATTTTTCATGCTAAACAGGACAATAATTTTTTTGATGGAAAAAGTGTCCTCTGAGTCTGAGAGAAAACAAAAAAATCTGTGTAGCAGTAATTTATTTAAAACGCCTAATTTGATCAACCCTTATTTCACTAATGAATCCATTTCACTTCAGGTCCCCCGTATACCGTTCTTTTAATTCAGGCTCTAAATCCACTTAAACAATCTGAGTTAATTGAATCCCGAAGTAGTTAACCAACTCCCTTTCTTTTCTCCTGTGATTAGAGTAACTTGGTTGTCACAGTAACTTAATGTGCAAGGTCAATTTCAATGAGAACCTCTTGATTGTCACCTTGAAGAACATTTTTTTTGTGTAGCTTGATGTTGAGAATTAGGTCATCTAGCTAGTAATTATAATAGAATAGTTCAATTTAAAATACGTCAATTTAAACGCTTAGTTCACTCTCTTGAAACAAGATCGCGCTATTGTGCCTTTACGTTCTTACCCACAATAACAAAACTTTTGATCGTTCCTTTATTATAAGCCCTACTGCCCATTAATTTAAACTTTGGGGAAGCAGCGTGTCCTAGTGGATAGAGCATTAGGCCACTAGTCTCCGGGTCTCAGGTTCGAATCCCGGCTGAGGCAGAATTATTTATTCTGTAATTTCGGCCGTGGAGCGTCCCTGGGGTATGGAGATCCTCCTGTTGCACACACACCGAGCGTCCATAAAGTGGGTATCCAAGAAAAAGGAAAACCTAGCGACTTAGCCTGATAGCAATCTGTCCTACAAACCTCTAGGACAAAACTTGTAGGGCCGTTGGTCGTGAAACAGAACGAATTTCTATAAGAACTGAACCCGACACCCCATGAAGGGTTGTAAAAGCACATTTTTTTAATACAAAATAATTCTCTAATGATCCCTCGCACACTCCCTATAAATCCTAGGGTCTGCAGTCAACTTGTTGGGAACCACTATTATAGAGGGATGTGATTCTTATGCTGGCACAAATTATTCGCTTGTCTTGGATCTAACGTTTGTTTGAAATATGTAAGATGAATGAGATAGACTACTGATCCCACCCTAATGATCAAATAATGAAGTATATCTTTCCTCTTCGATACCTTGCATGAACTAATTTATATATTTTGCATTGATTTATTTTTATTAAAGTAGTTACCTGTCCCAACTTGGGCGGGGGTAAAGCCAACTTGAGTTGGTTCTTGAGCTTACCCTTGACCAGCTCGTCGTATTTCTGACCTGAGGCGGTCAGTTTCATTTTGTCTCCACGAATATCGGCGGGATCGCAATACAGACCTATTACTAGACCCGACGGGATCGAGGAGGTGCTGCCGGGACATGTTAACTTGAAACCGGTATCCGGTAATAGTGTTCGTTTTCCTGTAACAAAAAATAATTAAATTATTAAATTAGAATGATGTTAACTTTAATTGAGGAAGAGGGTGGGGTGGCTGAGCGGGTTAGTCAGGTGCCCAGCAACCAGATACACAAATTTAAAAACGATCCGAATATTTCGAGTGCCGGAGAGCTTTTAAGTCGGCATTAATCCCCCGCTCTCACCCCCTGGCCCGAGAAATCCTGTACAGCATACAAGGCGAGGCAGGGGTAAACAAAAAAAAAAAAACTTAAATTGAGGAGTTTTTGAAAATTTGTTTTAAGTTTTCTTCTGATAACTAAATTCATCCCATCAATGGTAATTAATAAAAAATGTTATCTGCTATAAGCTTGTAGCACAATTAGATATTAAACCATTCAACGTTTTGAGAGATCCTATACTGAATTTTTCACTGCAGATCCATTATGGTAAACAGAGATATATCATATTTATTTTTTCCAATAATGAATGATTTATTTTTTATAATTATAAATTTTAGTTATTTATAGGTGGTTAAATATGAAATTTTGGGGAGCCCGTGGCTGAGTGGCTAGCGCGCTAGTCTCTCATGCTACAGGTTCTAAGTTCGAATCCCAGTCCGCGGGGGCTTTTATAAGGATGTAACAAAATGGGGATTCACTCACAACCTCTCCCCCGGGTATGTGAGACCCGTCAGCCAAAGGGTGGTCACTCACAAAATGAGTCGTAGGGAGGGATGACCCTACACTAAAATTAGCATCGTGAAACGTGAGTGTAAACTGGCAGGAGTTTATACCGCGAGGCCCAGGGCATACACGGCCTGTCACGCCACTGGAAAAAAAAAAGATATGAAATTTAAAACGAAACAAATATAATTGGTTCGAATAATTGAATGTGAGTTATCACCAATTACCTTCAAATTTACTTCACTAAATGGTTTCGTTTTGTATTTGTGTATTCACTTGGGAATGAATGCTACAGATGAAGCATACAAAGTCATTATTTAAGTTTATTCTTTTAATTGTCCAAAATGATAATAGTTGAAGTTATTAACAGATTAATTTTTTACAGAGACATTTTGATATAGTTTTGCGCTCTTGATATCAACATTCGCTTCAGGCTCATGTCTGAATGCTGCACCGATAAATTGTATAGGGTGTTATGGAGAGCTTTGCAGTGCAGGCACATGCGCTAGTTCACAAGTGTTTTTTTTTTTTCCTCCCAATTTCGTCCAAAGAATGTGGGCCATATGGTCGGATCAGAAATGACGATTTTTTTAATACATACAACACCATTGGTCTCTCTTTCGCTCTCGTTCGTTATGGTTGTTGTCCTAAATAAAGTCCATTATAAGTAGTTTATAACATTAACACACCTTGAAGTTGAGTTAAACGACGAGGCAATGATGAGCAAAACGATTACATGCATATAATGAATTAAAAAAATGCTATTATCATTTCAGGGTTCATTTATTTAAAACAATATACTAATTAAAACATTATTTCAGGTGGCGGTATGTATGTAGAAGTTTTATATCATATAAAATTTTGAAAGTTTTTGAACTCGTTGCAGAAGGTAAGTAGGTATTATTCCCCAGTATGAATTTAGCACTTTCCCCGTAAAGTATAGATCCCGGTTCTGATGTAGTTGGACCAGTCAGCCGGGATTGTAGTGGCTTAGGATATGGAGGCTAACCATATCAATATTGCATATTAAGCAGAAATGCATTTAATAATATGAGGCTAATATTCATGGAGCGGAAATGAGGCCAGTTTCACGCTATACGGTGTCCCTAGATTGTTTAGTCGACTGTAAAATATGTAGTTATCTTCATCATCATCATCCGAAAACGGAGAGATATAGGCTTGCATTACCTTAGTGCATAGTGATAAATTATTACTTTCCAATAAATTAAAATTAAATTAATTTTAGAAAGTTGTTCACTTTAAAAAATCTAGTGTGGGCAACATGCGACTTTCAATAACTTCTACTGTTAAAATAAATTAAAAAACTATTTAATATATTTTAATTTGAAAAATATTTTTAATTGATTTTAATAAAATCTGAATTAATTTTCGTTGGAAACATATGGTTTAAATTAAATAATATTTCATCTAATTTACTTGTTGTATTCCTGTATAAAGTTGTGAATTCCAATAAAAAATAAAAAAATAAAATAATATAACTATATTAAATTGTTGATCAGTAACAACTTTATTCCCTATTCGTCACTTCATAATACCTTTAATATTTTTTCTAAAATCTTTCTCTTTCCAGCGGTATATTATACGTCTATATTACAGTTCGTATAAAAAAAAAAAAAAAAAAAAAAAAATTACATAAAAAATAGTTTTGCTCTTTTATCTTTTAGTTAGTAGTCAGATTCGTCCAACTTGTATATTTAGCCTTCCTTTATCAATTTCAATTAGATAATATAGTTAATCTTTTGGAATTTACAAAATTAAAGGTAGTTTAGAGGAAGAAAATTTAAAATATCGGCATTTGAGTCCTGCCAGGCTATTTCAATCAGAATGAAACCTACATTGTATTAAATTCCATTAAATTTCACATCAATATAGCGAGTTTAATCAAAATCGTTTGAGCTGTTTTTGAGGAAATCATAAAAAGGTGCAAAATACGGGGTGGCTCTTCTGGTTGGCCGATTTCGATGAAAGATTTGCTGTAACATCTCGAGCGTATAGTTGTGTTAAATATGAAATTTCAGTTGCGTGCTACTTTTCGTTTTTGCGCTAGACGTATTATACACAAATATTTTATTCGACCCGAGTTTATTAAAAATTAATTTCCTCTTCCTTTTCTCCATTGGCAAAGGACTGATAAAATTATTATTGTCACCACAGTTCTACTTAGTATGCAATAAGAAAAAAAAAATAGAAACAGCTTATAAATAAAACGATATCGCTAAATTATTTAATAACTTAATAATTTTTTTTTTTTTTAAAGTAACAAGTAGGTGTAGAAAATTTGAGGCGAAGATCAAAATCTAATATAGAATTGGAGGCCGTAATTACACCTCACCACTTTTATTGAAATTCGCGACGTTTCAGCTATTATTCCATCTCATTGAGGAAATCATATTTGTATTCTCAGGTAAATAAATTGGTTTTGCACCGGGAAATAATAGCAGAAACGTGCGTTTTTAGTAAAAAAGTGGTTAAGTATAATAAGAACCTTCAATTGTATAAAGGAATAAGTTTTGCATTCTGTAAGAGATGGAAAAACGGTTATTGCGTAAAAACAAAAAAACCTACTATTATGGCTGAATCAGAGAACCGTCAGCAGAAGGCAATGAAATAACTTGTCAAATGTTCTATTAAGCAAAAAAAAAAATTAATAAATATATATATACATATATATATATAGATAGATAGATAGATAGATAGATAGATAGATATAAATACATATTGGTTTCACAAAGTAACGCGTGTGGACTAGATTGACAATTGAGACGTTGATTTCCAAAAGATTCCATTTTGGACGTTGATTCCATTTTAAGAAATTTTACAGGACGCGCGAAAATCTCTCATTCCTATATTATTAAATCAGCTAATTTGGGTCTTTTTGCATTAAAATTTAGAATTATTTTTTTACTATAATAATAACAACATATTAAAGTTATAAAATGAATTTTTTTAGTTTAGAATGATTTCGAACGAAAATAAATGCGTAATTAGTACATTAAGAAAATGACCGTATTTCTAAATCGCGTTTTTTAAGGACTTGAGAGTTCATTAGGTAACATCAAATAGAATATTTAGATAAAACTAAATGATGAGAATACAAATATGTAAAAAAATCAATTTCGTAAAACATGTCCTTTAGTACCTTTTGGAAATCAACGTCTCAATTGAGACGTTGATTTCTAACGACTAAAGGAAATCTTTTACGATATTGATTTTTTGTCATTTTTTTATTTCTAATCATTTAGTGTGATCTTACTATTTTATTTTATTCTATATAATGAACCAACTCCTTCAAAACGGCATTTAGAAATGCAATTATTTTCTAAAGGTACTAATTACACATTTAGTTACGTTCCAAATCATATTAAAAATATAACATAATAATAACATAATAACATAATAATAACATAATTCATTTAATAACTGTCATAAAACATTATCTTGTGCCGATAAAAAAAAAAACAACAGCTACAAAATAAAGCGACTTCAAATTATCATTGAATTTATTCAAGTGTTGAATATTAAAGAAACTAAAATAATTAGGCGTTGATAACATCGACTTCGCGTCCAAAACCCAGACCAACAACAACGAAGTAACAGTAAGTATGAACTGACAACTTAACGACACTTGCTACAGTTATGCAACAAATTAAGTCTGTACGTCTTACATCTCTGTAGCTTTTGAAATACCCTTGTTCCGGTAAATAGTAATATTAAATATTTATGTATAAGTTAGTTGCAGTATCATATATATTTATATGTAAATATACACCCGGTATATACTTGGCATATTACAGCCAAATCTTTTCATTATAAAAATCCAGCCTAGCCAAATAATCCTTTCTACATAGCATAGTTTTAGTTCCTACGTATGCCTATTCCTTAACAATATTGAAAATTTTATTAAATAGTATTCTTGATGTTTAGTATAATTTTATCATTTAACTTTCGAATCTACATTATAACGAACAATAGAATTACATTATTTATGATATTTAATAATGATTTAGTCAATCTATCCCAAATGTAGAATGAAAACGAGATCTGAAAAAAATCTATACAGAAAAATCTCATTTAACGTAATTAAAAGTCCCAGAATTATTGTAATGTTATATGTGTGTATATATATATATATATATATATATATATATATATATATATATATATATGTATGTTCTTTATTTAAACGCTGTTATATTTTAATTTATTTTTAATTTTTTTCAACCCAATATTTTTTAAGAACTGTTTTTATTTTATTTTATCATATCATATTTTTTTATATATATATATATATATATATATATATATATATATATATATATATATATATGTGATATGTATTTATTATATTTATATATATTCCTGTGTGATATGAACACTCGAATTAACCCATCTGTGTAATAAGTAATTAATTCTGTTCCTTCTGTCTGTTGGCCAGACATGTTGTATATTTAAATTGTACAATTCTGTTATTCTTAGGGGACCCAGTTCCAGAATAAAAATTATATTTAAGGAATTTTGTAGCAATAAAATTGGAAAATGGTGAATTCCGAATGAATACAAACCAAATTATTAAAAGTAGTTAAGGCTCTTAAAAAGCCAGCCTCTCTGAAAGAAAAAAATATCAACGATATTTCTAAAGAAGTTCACAGTTAATTTTTTTTTTTCAAAATACAAAGCGTTAATACAGCCTTTTTTTAGGCGTTTCTTTAATTAAACTAGAATCCGTTATAGAAGAATCTTTTGGACTGTCTTGAAAATATTTCCCTTTAGAGAACTAATTAGAAACCTGATTGATAGGTCTTTTTCGTATTTATTTTTATTTTATTTTTATCTCGCTTATGTTTATCGTTATTTTTTTTCATTTAAGAAATTTATTATTAGCATAATTATTTAATAGGATCGCCTTGGTCTAATGGATACATAGTGTAATAGACTTCTCATTTTTTCACTATTTTTAGAGACGGCAAGTTTTTGGGAATACTTTTTTTTTTTTTTTTTAATTGTGATTTGACCATGTAAATAATTTTTCCCCATTTTCTTCGTGTTCATCGCAGTGTCTTGATCCCGAAAAGCTTTTCACTTTTTTTCTACCTAACTAAAAATCAGCTGTGTTTTGGGCGCATATATAGGCAAAGTTTCAGTTTTTTCTCTTATGTTGGTCGTGGTGTGCTAATCCTAAATCTCTATAAAATACTGTCTCTAATTTAGAAAAAAAAACTTAGCTAAATATTTAATAATTTTTAATTGGCTGCTATTTAAAACTAATCGTGGAATACCTTAGTATTTTCGCGACAAAGTTCGAAAAAATCGGCCCAGCAATTTGAGAGAAAAGCCGCGGACTGCGTACAGATTACGAAGCACGGCTTACAGAAGGGTTTTTCGTTCGTCATTCAGGTTTTATGTAACATGGAACGTAAGACCTAATATTAGGCGGGGTGGTAATAATTTTTTTTTTTTGGCGATTACAAAGGTTCACTATTGAAAAAAATAAAACCAAAAAACTCTCAAAGTTCGGTCAAACTAATCTTTTGGATTAGAACTCGGACGGAGCTTAACCTACTATGCCTATTATGTCCCATTAAATTTGTTCTTATTATTCTAAGTTATGGGTGATTATCTGTTTACGTTGGCTACTCACAAAACCGCAACTTAAAATTTACTTGTCTACAGCTTGTATTGACAGACAAGTTACTGAGATATTTTGGCAATGTGTAGCATACATTTTAAATATATATATATAAAGATATCTGATAATGTCTGTAACACCTTTGAACTTGGGGCTATCATATAACTTTGCATTTGTAAAAACTAAATTTGTTTTTAAAAATGAGGCCAAAATTTATTGTAAAAATATTTAGAAGAATTATAAACCGTTTTATTTAGGGATCACTTGCTTAGCATAACAGTCTTCTATGCCAAAGGTCGCGGGTTCAAACTGGAAGGTGGTTAGGATTTTTTAATGAGAGTAAAAAACCTTAGGTATGCCGTCCTTCGGAGGGGACATAAAAAAGTGGTCCCGAGCCTGTGCGATGTCAGGTACTCGTTAAAGATCCCTATCCTAATAAAACCTGGATAGGAAAAATTTAGGACTCCCACTGCAGCATCGTCCGATTAGCCATACTAGAATAAAGTGACGTTAAATAAACAAATAAACCGTTTTATTTATCAAAATAATTTGTTATAAAAACTTTTTTTTTATAATATATTTTATTGCTTTTAACAACTATGTATACAACAAGTAAAAAGGCCTCGGAAGATTATTAAGGAATAGGTTTGCAAATAAAGGAGTTGTTTTTATTTCGGGCTAGGTCTGCTACTAGTTGGATATTACGGCCTCTATGATTGATTTTACTAGTCACACAGCAAGAAGCATTAAGGATTTTTCATAGAATTTCGGATTGCAAGGATTGGATGCGGGAGCAATTTGAAGGTTTAGTGGAACCCATTAGCTCAATTCCATAGGTCCAAATTGGTCTAATAATGGTTATATAAATTAGCATTTTGTAGTAAATAGGAAGTTTCATCGTTAGTCCAGTAAGTGTTATATTAATCGTTAGTAATCGGTATGAGCAGTTTCTTGTCGTTTAAGTCTTCTATTAGGATTCCAAGCAGTCCTAGGTAGTTATAAAAATATGGTGAGGGCAACACACGACTTTCACTTACCTCTGCTGTTAAAATAAACTTAAAAACTATTACATAAACTTAAACATTTTACAACTTTAAGTTAATTTAAATAAAAAGTAGGGATCACCTGCAGCATAGTATCTAGCATAACTACCTTCTACGTCAAAGGTCACGGGTTCAAATCCGCAGATGATCCTAGGATTTTTTAATGGGAGTAAAAAAAAGGTTATGCCGTCCTTGGAAGGGGGGCGTAAAAAGGTGGTCTGACATCGCACAGGCTTGTGTCAGGTACTGGTTGAAGATCCCTATCCTAATTGAACCTGGATATGCAGAATTTAGGACTCCCATTGTAGCATCGTCCGATTAGCCATAGTGGCATAAAGTGCTGCTAGTGCTTATTGAACGATGCTACAGTAGGAGCCTAAATTTTGCCTATCCAGGTTTAATTAAGATAGGGATCTTTAACGAGTACCTGACATCGCACAGGATCGGGACCACCTTTTAACGTCTCCTCCGATTGCATAAAATAATAGTTTTGCTCTTTTATTCTTTAGTCGGTCATTGAATTCGTTCAACATTTATATTTAGCCGTCCTTTATCAATGTCATTAAGTTGATATGATTAATTTTTTTAAATGTACACAATTAAAGGTACTTTAGAGAAAAAAAAAATTTGAAATATCGCCATTTAAGCCCTGTTTATGCATAAAAGCGTATGTTTATGCATTTAACTTCACCTTATAACCACTATGCTGCAGCGGGACTCCTAAATTTTGCCCATCCACGTTTAATTATGATAGGGATCTTTAATGAGTAACTGACATCGCCCAGGCTCAGGAGCACCATTTTATTTCAACTCCAAAGAAACGGAATAACCAACCATTTTTTTCTGCGCCTAAAAAATCCTAGAACCATTTGCCGTGTTTGAAGCTGCTGCCTGTTGAGAGTCGCATAAGTTCTTTCAGTGACAAAAAACTAAGAAATATAGGTCATTTTTTTTCTATTGTATTCTATTCTATATATGAAAACGTATTTACCGGAAGTTTTACACGTTTTAGGGATTCCTGAGTTTAAATAACCAAGTCTCGCAATAAGGTTTGTGTATGTGTTAAGTCTAGCTCAAAACTATTTCAATCAGAATTAAACATTCAACACATTAAATTTTTTATCAATATAGGGAGTTTAATCAAAATCGTCAGAGCCGTTTTTGAGGAAATCGTGAAAAGAGGTAAAATGCATGGTATAAAGTAGCTCTTCTGGTTAGCCGATTTTGATGAAAAAGTAGTAACAACTCGGGCGTATAGTTATCTCAAATATGAATTTTCAGTCCCGTACACCTTGTTTTTGTTTTCGTACTGGACTTACTACAAACACACAGTGACCTTTTTGTGGTACTCGGGAGGCCCTAAAACGTGTATTTCCGTTGAAAACTGGAATTCGAAAATTTTCACGATCGCAATACTTCCCCTTACTATATATTAGATGTAGGTGAGTGAAAGTAAAAACTTGATTTAATATTCAGAAGACACTAAAATGCTGTAGCATTCGTGGGACATATACATTGCTTATCACGTGCTTGCCTCGTTCTCATTGAGAAATTATTTTTTTCGTTTGTTTATCTTTCCAGAACTATTATCAAATATAACATTACTAAATTCGTATAATATTATAAATATAATAAGAGGAAGTTTGACACAATAGGCCATGACGCACTTTGAACTTTACAGATCATTATCGATCTGGCTAAGGCTGGCCTCGGATTGAAGTGGTTCACCTTTACTGTCGCTGATGGCCCGTTATCGCAGAAAAACCTTGCAAATAATTTTATAAATGCATTTTACAGTTAAATAATTATCATTTGATTGCTTGTCATTTCTTATCATAAGTAGTACCCATTGTACATTACCTCATCAACTTTCTGAAGTATAAATTGTCGAATATTTATTTATGACAGAAACTCATGAATGCATATGAAAAAAAAAAATCTATTGCACACGAAATATTACTTTTAATAAGCTCTGTTGTTAAAATCGATTTAAGAACTTTAAAATAAAGTTGGAGTTGAAAAAAAAGTTAAAGATTATATTGAATTAAGTCGTGTTTCAGATTAAATAATCTAACAATAGAAATTATTAAATACAATAATAACTTCATATTATGCCCTTTTCGTCCGTCTGTATTACATTTTACAGTTTTTTATATAAGATAACATTTGACATCCAGCCTTCCGATTGTATATTATAGTATGTTACTATCCTTATGTTACTGTATATTACTATCCTTATGTTACTGTATATTATAGTATATTACTATCCTTATGTTACTGTATATTACTATCCTTATGTTACTGTATATTATAGTATATTACTATCCTTATGTTACTGTATATTATAGTATATTACTAACCTTATGTTACTGTATATTATAGTATATTACTATCCTTATATTAAAAAAAAATAAAATAAAATAGTTTTGTTGTTTTCTCCTTTGGTTGGTTGCTGAATTCATTCAATTGGTAAATTAACAAGGATTTTATCAATTCTAACATGATTAAATGATTTTTTGTTTTTCAAATATATAAAATTTAAAAAAATTAAGAAATAAAATATCGGAATTTAAGTCTTGTGAAAATGTTTCAATCAGAATCCTAATATCATGAATCCTATATGATATTAAAGCCCAATAAGTTTTACATCCATATAATTTTAATCAAAATCGTTAAGGCCATTATTCGATAAAATAGTAAAAATGTGCAAAATACATAGTATAAAGTGGCTTTTAAAGTTTCCGTAGCATCTCAAGCACACAAGCTTCTAAAATATGAAATTTCAGTTTTATACTAATTAAAAAAATTTATACAGCTAGACTGATCACATATACGCACATTCAGACAGACCTTGTTGTGGGACTTGGTTACCCTAAAACGTGTTTCCAAATGCAAACTCGAATTTGAAAATTTTCATGATCATATTATTTTCCCTTATGGTATATGTGTTTGTATTTCATATATAGGAGGTAAGTGAAAGTAAAAATGCATAGAATTAAACTTAAATTATATCTATGAAGAAAATGATTTTTAAGCGAATCTTATTAATTTTGAAATACACTATATTGAATCTGGCAATATTTTTTTTTCTGAAACATTAAGTTGAATTGACACATATTAAATATTATACTCATTGCTAAAGGCGACGCCCGACGTAAAATTTAGTGCGTGCAGGGTAATTTTCGTGTGGAAGTGCACAGCACGTGAGAATAATTAATTTGCGGTTAAAATATTAGAACCTTGAATGTGTTCTGCTGTATTTGTGAAAATTAATACTTCATTCAAAGTAAATGGTGTAGAAACATATTACTCAAATTATTGCTCTTAATAATTACTGCTTTGTTCCTCTTTCTGAGAGCATAAGAAACCCTTGTCTGAAAAATAATTTGACTTATGAATCTAACCTGAGCCTGAAACTAACCTTTTTGGCATCATTATAAGAAGTGCTGCTCAGCTACACCCTGCCATCCCAAGAAGTAAGTGATAATCAGAAGAGGCTATATCGGGTGAATACAGCGGGTGGGGAATAACTTCCCAATTAATCGTTTTCAATTAGGTTTTTCCCGGTTTCGCAATCGATTTAAATATATGTGGCAGGGCGTTGTCATCTGGTCGCACTGAGTCAGTTTTTTATTCAGAACTCGGCTCAAACGCATCAATTGTAGTCGATAGCTATTGCCCATGATAGTATCATTAATTTTGAGCATTTCATAATCAAATTTCATCAATTTCAGCTTCAATTTGATCTCCCCCACCGCAGAGGATATAGTTCGTAGGTTTTCTTGAAAATTGCTTTAACATCATATAATAATAAGGTATTTATTTGTCTTAAATAACATGCATACAGAGGCTGTTTTGCGTGACTTGGTCATTTGAATTCGGGGAACCTAAAACTTGTATTTCCGTTAAAGATTATTATTCGAAAATATTCCCGATCCCAGTACTTTTCATTACTATTTACATATTTCATATATAAGTGAGTAAAAATATACTTTTATATAACAAAATAATTCCACATTTTACCTTTAAAGGCGTAGAGAATATCCAAAGAAACTGCCTGACAGTTTTGGCATAATTTATATTTAATAGATTAGATTTGAAAACGTTCAATCATCGGGGAGTAATGATTGGCCGGATGCCGGGAGGAACTAGACCAATCCCTCACCGTGGAGGGGAAAGAGAGTTATTGATTGGTGGATTGGCTAGCCATTGGGCGGTCTCGATCAACAAGTTGCCTGTTTCCTACAATTATCTATGATAGGCCATGGGAGAGCTAGATCAAATACAGAAGGCAATTAAAACTTCAAGAGATATCCTTCTTGATGCTCTGCCATGATAAACCACTTCTTACAAAGAATAATCTTATTACTTATTACTACTTTTAATAATCGTTAAATATATTAATGGTTTGTCCTCAAAATTATGCAGGATTTTGGGTTTTTTCTTTAAATGCCTCACTAAACTATTTTCATTAGCCGGAGTATTCGTTTATACGAATGTCAGCAGTTATTAATTTACTCCTAAAAGAAAATGTGCATTCGTCTCTGCAGCGTTCTGTCAAATCGTGATTTTTTATATACTTTTAATTAATCAGTTTAAACTGAGCCATAACGGTCAGGAGCAGCCAAAGGTCACGGGTTCAAACCCGCAGGTGGTCCTAGGATTTTTTTAAGGCAGTAAAAAATCCTTAGTCCTTCGGAGGGGACGTTAAAAGGAGGTCCCGAGCCTGTGCGATGTCCGGTACTCGTTAAAGATCCCTATCCTAATAAAACCTGGATAGGCAAAATTTAGGACTCCCACTATAGCATCGTCCGATTGGCCATAGTAGCATAAAATGACGTTAAACAATAAACAAACGAAAAGAGCCTGCCCATAGATAATGATTACTACATATCATTATTGCTACATTTAAAACATTTACATTTACTAATTTAATACTAAAATATATGTTTTAAACGAAATTGAATATAATTCCTTTAAAAAATTTTAATTCTAACTTTACTAGTGGACCCGCATCTACTTCGCACAGGAGAATTTTAAATGAGGTGTCATTTATACTTTTAAAATGTCAGTACTGACTGGGTTAGTTAATCGCTTTGGGAGTTTTAGTTTATTACAATGAAAAGTACACTTAGCCAAAAAATATGTTTATTTTATAAAACCTATTCATTATTATATTTAATCACCAGCAAAATGATTAACATAAATTAAAATCAGGTAAGTTTATTAGTTTGTTTTTTTAAAGTGAAGCAGAGATAAGGGAAAATTAATTTTCCCATATATAGAAAACTTGATTGATATGTATGCATTCAAAAACTATTGAAACAACAAATGTCACGATCTTATTTGGTGTATAATTATTTAACATTCCAAATAAATTATTTAAAATACTTTTTAAAGGTTTATTTAGTTTCCATAGAAGTCCCATTTAGTTTACAGTAAAAAATATTTTTCATAATATAGTATTAAATCAGAAATAATTATTAAAAATTTAGTTCGTAGATTTATAACAACTCACCTCTTTAGTTATCAAATTAGTTACAATTCGATACATGATATTGTTTCTAAAATCTTGTGTACTAAATGGAAGAATATAACTTGCACGACGATGGCAATATTTAGCTATCATAACCTCCCTCTTTGCCAATAACATATGTTTATAAGTTTATGGACATACAACTACTTCATATTAATATATTAATATATATTAATTTATTTATATTAATACACTATATTGTACGATTCCTTTAATTGCATATTAAGTTTTCTAAAATTTTGCGCTTTCCAATGGTATATTATACGTCAATATTACTACTTATATTTCAGAAATATATTTTTGACGTCTTGCTAACAGAAAATTTATTTTTCCCTTGAAGAAATGCTAAACTCCAATGTATTTGACTTTTAAACCTTCAGGAAAGAATGTCCTAAATAATGGTGTCCGAATCCCTCTTGTGGTTTAGAAGGAGTTAAAGGAAACCAATATCGTTTTATCATTTTTTATATAGTTAGTGAAATTCATGTGTTGCACGGAACAAATTTTTAGATCCAGGGGTTTTTGTCATTATATTCAAGGATAAAGGGGTCATTAAAAAGTTTTTATTAGTAACCAATGATATAGACAACCGATAACTGTTTTTATTTTTTCTTCCCTGAAAAAAGTAAAGAAAAAAAAGGGGAAATGGCGTTTTTCCAGTTTCCAATTTTAGGCGTTTTTCCAAACAATCACACTTTTAACCGCTCGTATTTGGTTTGTTCAATTTTTATTTAAACTTTGGACTATTTCTAGAACTATTCCAAGCCCACAAAGCACATTCTTAGTAATAACCTTTAAATATATTTCTTAAGAAAATAATTATTTAGTTTCGTAGATTGATATTACTCTAATTCTTTACTGTTTAACTTTTTATTCATCTTAATTGTTATATCTGTTTGTTTCCAAACACCGGTTACTTGAGCGAGGTTCAAATCCAGTCAGAGGATCGGAAATCTATTTCATTTTAATTTAACACCCCTCTCTGGCTTTAAACGTTTTGTTACTTGCAAAATAGTCCCTATTCCTTGCCTTACTTTGGGTACGATTAAAGGCGGCGATACACGGTGAGAATTAGGGTATGTGTAGGTGAGGTGAAATGCGTGATTCGTAGCTGAAAGTGAATATCACATACTTTCAACATATTATAATAAATATTCAACTATCGAATGCTCTATATTACTTCGTCATTTATTGTTATTTATCTTTTATTATAAATAATGTTTAATTTCTTAAAATCGAGTTTCTACATTAAAAAAAACAAACATGTTTTCATGATGTGTATATTAAACTTGTTTGTTTTGATATAACATTATCATTCAATTTTTTTATCTTCCAAAAAAAATAATATTTAATGATATTATATGATTTTTCAAAAGTAATAAAAGTAATATTTGATGTCATTATTCAAAATATTTTTTTAATGAGCCTTCCCCCTCTCCCGCTACTTTCGTGAACTCTCACAAACCTCGCTTTCATCTCATCTACACATACCTGTTTTCTCACCGTGTAGCGGGCCTTTAACATTAAGCACCGAATAAACAAGTAACCTGACAGCTACGTTGAAACCTTCCATAGCCAATAGGTACATTTCCCACCTTCCTGAACTCTGGTTCGGTTACAAAGACAGCTTACACTGATAAGAAATAATAGATTGATTACCTCTGTATTCCAGCAGCCACCTCTTGTTTAAGAGAGTCCTCTGGTCTTTCAGGTGCCTGGATGGAATTTTCATTTATCCTTCATGTACCATCTATGTGTCTATGGCTCCTTCTTCCACGGGCCTTTTAGAGAACTAAGTAGGGTCTTTCAACTGACCATATATCCAACATAACATTTACTATCTAAAAGTTATATCTACATCTAACATCTAATACGTCGAAATAAATAGTTGGAAGGAAAAATAATAAAATGTATTTGTTAGAGACATATGGTGCTTGGATAAACATGTGAGATGTGTGATAAGAATTGATTAGGTTAATTATTTGGTACCAAAAATTATAATCGAGTTTATTTCGAAATGTTTATTGTGTATTGCTTACAGGTCTGAAACGCACATCCAAAATTTTACCAACTGTGTCTAGAATAAAAAAATAAAATAAAGTATAAAATACAACAATAACGCCTTTGTTATTGAATGAAATGTGATTAGGGAAATTATAAAACTGTTGTGATCGAATATCGATTATTAAACAATTTAAACTAATCTTAATAAATTGATACAAATATTTTTTCTCATCCTCATGTTGTTTCTTTTTTATTTAACGTCACTTCATGCTACTCTGGCTAATCGGACGATGCTACAGTGGGAGTCCTAAATTTTGCCTATCCAGATTTTATTAGGATAGGGATCTTTAACGGGTACCTGACATCGCAAAGGTCGGAACCACCTTTTTACGCCCCCTCCGAAGGACGGCTTCCATTACAAAATCCTAGGGCCACCTACAGGTTTGAATCAACGAACTTTAGCATAAAAAGCTATTATGCTAGCCACTATGCAATGATGACTCCTCATGTTAATGCCACAATAAAATAAAAAAAAAGCTTTTATTTTCATGATTCCAGTTTCTGGTCCTTTTCCCGTTTTCTAAGACGTATTTTTTCTGCAAGCAATAATTTTTTACAGCCGTCATTATTCAAAATGCTTTTATTTGCGCCTCATTTTTTCCTTTTATCTTTCCAGAAAATTTTACATTCCAACATTTATTAGTTATTTAAAAAATCTTGGAAGAAAAAAAATCAAAGATTTTAAAACTACGTCTATAGTATTAGTGAGTATGAATAATCAAAGCTTATAAAAATAAACACTTTTAGCATTCAAGTTAGCAAGTATTTCACCACTAATACAAGTTCTTGCTTAAATTTTATTATTTTCCATTTTCACACATTCTCTAATTCCATCTAGTTGGAGAAGTCAAAAGTCTTTTATAAAGTATTGGTATAAATGGGGACCTGTAGCAGGATGGCTAGCATAACACCCTACTATGCCAAAGGTCACGGGTTCAAATCCACAGGTGGTCCTAATTTTTTTTAATGGGAGTAAAATATCCTTAGTTATGCCGTCATTCCGAGGGGACGTAAAAAGGTGGTCTCGAGCCTTTGCGATGTCAGGTACTCGTTAAAGATCCCTATTCTATTAAAAATTGGATAGGCAAAAAATAGTACTCCCACTGTAGCATCGTCCGATTAGCCATAGTAGCAAATAGTGACGTTAAAGAAATAAGCAAACAAATGGGAAAAAAATTTATAGTTTAAGGAAATATGCTTGATTGTAACTTAAAAAAGGGAGCAGCGTGGTCTAGTGGATAAAACAGTACTAATCTCTTAAAAGCAATGAAGGTCAAAAATGGCCTTATGTCGGAAGAAATTTGAAACAAGCTGAATTTTTACCAGTTGTTACGACCTTATTAGAGGGTTATTTTCTGAAAAGTCCCCACTCCTCACCCTTGTGCCCTCCCCCTCCCCGCCCCTCGCTAGCCCCCCTGATCATCCCTTTGGGGAATCTTTTAGTTATTATCCATAACTTGGCTATTATTCGTACGGTATTAACGCATATGTCGTTTTATTTTTTTTTATCAATAAGTTTTAAAACATGTTGTATAACATTTTTTCGCAGAATTTATACTTTTGCCTCAATTTCCTAATACATGTAAAATTTTCGAATTCATATTTTATGTGGTTTTCTTGAAATAGATTTTTATTTGAAGTTATACTCGAAACAATGCACAAATAAACGTTGTAGCGCAGCTCCTAGCCTTTTATATTATGTCCCTAACTTTATATTTTGGGAGTCGAGAAGCTACAGACAACCAAGTATTATAATCCTAAAGCGTGTTCGGATGTTGCGGAATTGCTCAATATATCGTTAATTTACGCTTATTTCAGTTCCTTTTCTTCAGAACTGATAAAATATTATAATTAATGGTGCTCTAATTGTTATTAATATATTAATCCAACTTTATTTAATGTATATATATATCCGATTTTCCAAGCCACCCGCACGTAATAAGATCTCTTTACGCTGATGATACAGCCCTATATACATCATCTTATCGCATCGATACCATAGTTAACAGGTTACAGCTAAACTTCAAAAAAATCAATAAATATTGCAATATGTGGAAATTAAAAATAAATGCAAACAAGTCAGAAGCTATAATCTTTACTAAGCGCAGACCGAATATAAACCATCACCTTCTATTAAACTCAGTCCACATTAACTGGTCTAAATCAGTTAAATACTTAGGCATAACATTAGACAAATCGTTAACTTATACCGAACATATAAAAAGAAAATCCGAAAAAACAAAAAAATGTATTTATAAAATGTTCCCATATTTTAATAAAAAATCTAGTTTAAGCACTCAGAACAAACTACTACTATATAAAACAGTCATACGTGCCCAGATATGTTATGCATCGCCCGTCTGGAGCTCGACTTGCAATACCAATTATAAAAAAATAGAAACAATACAAAATACATGTATGCGAATCATTAACAACTATCCACGATATACTAAAATTTCAAAAATGCTCTTTGAACTAAATCTCCCAACATTAAAACAGTATATCTACACAGTAACCAAAAACTATTTTGATAAAACCACAGCTTCTGAAAACCCATTAAAACTAGAAATTGGTAATTACAACAAAACATCACTAAAGCGCTACACGCACAAAAGAACCAAACATGTACTTTTAAACTAATATTGTAATTTATATTGTGTAGGTTTTTTTTTCCGTGTTACTTTTCCTACTGTCTTAAACAAAATATTGTATAATCATTTGTAAATTCAAAGGATGATTGAAACTCTGTTATCATGAAACCAAACATGTTTGTATTGAGTGTACATTGTAAATATTATGTAAATAAATAAATCTTCTTCTTTTAATATATTAATGTTTAAAAAAAAAATTATTAAATGTATTAAAAAAAAAAAAATTCGTCAGATTTTGTCTCTGACTTTTCTATTGAAGACTATTTTATTATCCACTAACTATACAACCACCGTGTCCTGAGTGGGTAAACGATAGTTGGGGTGTTTTAGATCAACAATTCTAGAAATAATTAGGTTGGGTTTGGTGGGAGGTTTTCTTTAATGGAAATGTTCTTTAATGGTTCGGCCCAAATCAGCAACATATGGAATGTTAAGGTCTTTATGGATGTATTTATTCGTGACAAAGTAAGGAGGATTGAGGATTTTTCGAAGGATTTTGGATTGTGAAGATTGAATACGGGAAGAATTTGATGGTTAGGTAGAGCCCCAAAGCTCAACTCCGTAAGTCCAGATAGATCTTATGATTAGATTAATTCTTAAATGATAATTTTTTATTTTTTTTATTATGCCTTCCCATTTCGACTTCCGCCATAAGGGATCTGGCAGCCCAGTACCACTCCGATCTGGATGGGGTTTAACCTCTTATTTTTGTAATCGGGGGCATACTTCTAGATGTGCTGCATCTATTTCATTATTTGCATGCCAAAGGCAGCAAAGTGGAGACCCTACTACTCCGATCCGATGAAAGTGTTTTGCGAGGTAGCCATGGCCAGTAATCATTCGGAACTGTGCAACAGCATCTTTTCTCTTCAAATCTACTGGTATTCTTTCTTCTTCTATAAGGAGATTGGCCCAGTTTCTATAAGTGGAGTTCTTAAATGATAATTTTATGAAGTGTTTTAATGACGTAATTTCTTAAATATTCTGGTATGTGTTTATATCTTTCTAAATATAAAAAATGATACGTGGTGTATATATATACTATTATTCTGTAAATTCATAAATAGTATTTTGTATAAATACTATTTTACAAAACTATAAAAATATTTTATAGTTTGCTCATCCAAATAAGATAGTTTCGAATTGTAGAGTAGTCTGTTCCATTGTCAATTAATCCATACAGTTTGTCTTTCAATTTCCCTCTAAACGGACACCCGATATAGTTCACCATGAAAGTCTCGAGTAAAACGACCCATTGCCATTAAATCGCTTTTTACATTTATTTTTCTTTGTATAGCGATTCTGAAGACGTAAATATTTTCGTCAATCATAATAATAGAGAAGTAACAATTGACATGTCGAAGCACGTAAACAGGATATTACCTATAAATATATTTTATTTGTTGAATACACTGTCACGAATTTTTTGTTTGTTTTGTAATCATTTTTCTATAACATCTTATTAAGATGATAGAGAGAAGATCGATAATTTCTATCACTTGTATCTGTATTTATTCCAAATGGGAAAATAAATATCAGGAAAACATTCAGGATTAATTTATGTCATACTAAAACATGGTTTTTATCGGCATGGTACAGGTAGATGTCATAAAATAGAATGAAGTAGCTATTGTGAAACCAACGTTTAACGTAATAAAAGCTCAAAAGAAGATAGGAGATATGAAAAGAATAAATAGACAGATATGTAAAACATTGACATGAATGCTAAAATAATAATAAAAATAAGTACTTAAGGAAAATTGAAAGAAAAAAAAACAGTACTTATTGTATGAACTTACAATGTGAGTTTCTAAATATCTTTTTAAAACTAGTAACCTATGTTGGATATAAACTAATAATATAAACAATAATTAGTAGATTTATATAGGATATAGTACTCAATATTTTTAACTAACTATTTTTTGGTTTATTATTTTCAATAATGAACCTTTGTAATCGACCAAAAAAAAAAATATTATTCGAGATGCGTAGAATCCGAATAAACAATTAAAAAAAAAAGTTTTTGCTAATTAACAAATAAATAAATACTTTTTATTTGTATAACCTTCTAATAAATAATTGTTTGTCATTTGATAGAGAATGAAATTTTCGACAAAATGAAAAAAGAATCATTGAAATTGCTTAACAACCAGCTGAGATACAGCGTTTTGAAATTAGGAGTATTAATATGATATTATCCTTTAAATTACAGCTTTTCATACTACTCAATTGCCTATAACAGTTATAACCTAATATTGTTATATGGAAAGAATATACCATTGTGAAATAATTTTCAGCGTTTTTTTTTATAAATTTATATTAATATCAAAATACATGCACCGTAGATAATTTATTATTTCATTACCTCGTGCCTTCAAATAGCCAACTAATATGAACAATTTTGATTGATGTTTTGTGATAAATACAATTTTTTTTCAAAAGCCTTACTTCTCCAAAACAAAAGAAACAGTATAAGAAAAAAGAATCTGCCTATGATGGTGATTTTTTGTGGTTTCTGGAAATAATGATAGGGCAGATTTTATTTAATCCATGGTTTAATCAAGGCAGATCAATCTTAAAAACGATTAAGCAATATTTAAAAAAAATTTACTATCTATATACCTGGAGTTATCTAATCTATAAAAAAAAAAAAAAAAAAAAAAATAGAAACTTTATGTGCTATAGATAAAGTTCGGTGATTTTAAAAGATAGTGGAAAAAGTTGCTATCTTCACTACGATTCTGTCTAGAATTCTCCATCGTATTAGATCCATGTCGTATAATAGGGGTATTCACTACGTTTGCTATAGCATGCTATTGTGCTAAACCCATCAATTTTATACAGGAAATAACTGTAGAAACTCGAAGGGTTTAGCAAAATAACACAAATAGCATGCTATAGCAAACGTAGTGAGTACCCCTAATATTGTTTTTCTAGTCCTATAAATTTATTCCACAAAACAAAACAATAAATAAGAATATGTAAACAAGCAACAAAATGTCGCAATCAAAAAATGTTCTTTGGACATATTCAGATACTCCTGGCAAAATTGGTATTGGTCAAATCCTCAACTGAGCAATTAATGAATTGAACAATTGTTTCAAAATCTAATCTTGGACCTTCTAACATGATGTCTTTTCTCATTTCTTTCTTGTATCTACAACCTCTGGCAGTAATATTATGTAAATTCTCTAACAGACATCTTTATGTCATAATTGTTTTGTTTTTTTGGTTCAAAATAATTAAAATCACCTGATGGAAATTCATTGCACTTCCTTGACTATTAATTTATCTCTTAATATATACGGATTATGTAAACACGATACTAATGAGGGACTAGTGACTAGCGTAACAGCCTTCTATGCCCAAGGTCGCGGGTTCAAACCTGGCGTAGAAGTGTTGGCTCTTACATTTTTTAATTGGCGTAGAAAATTCTTGTTTATGCCGTCCTTCAGAAAGAGCGTAAAAAGGAGCCTGTGCGTGTCAGTCACTCGCTAAAGATCCCTATCCTTATCAAACCTGAATATGCGAAATTTAGGACTCCCACTGTAGCATCGTCCGATTTGCCTCAGTGGCACAGAAGTGACGTTAAATAAATAAACAAATGACACTATTGAGGAACCATATAAAAGGTGATCAATCATACGATCGATTTTGTTAGAAGCAAATCCGATGTGGCCCGTATAACCGACTAGTACCCACATATTATGATTACCACATATTATGTACATACTCTGTACTGGTAGCCTTTTAAAATTAACTACTCAAAGTAAAATAATTCTTAGCAGATGGAAAAAAAAGTACTCATGGGTCACTTGTAGCTGGGTGGCTAGCGTAACAGCCTCCCATGCTAAAGGTCACGGGTTCAAATCCGCAGGTGGTCCTAGGATTTTTTTAATGGAGTAAAAAATCCTTAGTTACGCCGTCCTTCGGAAGGGACGTTAAAAGGTGGTCCCGAGCCTGTGCGAAGACAGGTACTCGTTAAAGATCCCTATCCTAATAAAACCTGGATAGGCAAAAATTAGAACTCCCACTGTAGCATCGTCCGATTAGCCATAGTAGCATAAAGTGACGTTAAAATAAAAAACAAACGTTCTATAATAAACATAATATTGTCTTGCTACGTGCACTTTTCATTACGATTAACACATAGTTCCAAAGTAATAAACTTTTAATAGGTCAAACTGAAGTTTTTAAACATAAATTACACCTCATTCAAATTGCACCCGTACGAAGCAAGAGCGAGTCGCTAGTGTATTTATATAGAAGGAGAAATAAATAAGGCATAAATGTATTTTTAATAATCATCTTTATCTATAGATTAAAATCGAAATATTTTCAATTATTAGTTTTTTCTTCATTCAATCTCAGACGATAACCCACTGATACACATTAAGATGTCTCACGCTGAATCTGAATTTTGTCTGACAGTTCCTTTAGATCATCATTTAAACTTTGATAGCTATGTGTATTCTGTATGAAATCCTATAAAGCCTCTTCATTAGTATGGCTCTAAGGTCATTATAAAGCGCTTCCCTTTCATTATCGCTTTTAAAGAAAAATAACTAAAATCATCATGATTTTTGTTTACTTTTGCTGGATTTTTTCGTCCAAGCATCTCCCAATTCATAATTTTATTAGAAATGCCTATCACACATAATCTTTACTAAACCAGTGTATGAATTTGTAGAATATTTAAAATTCAAAATATATATTTTATATTTTAATTACTAGCTGTTGCCCGCGACTTCGTCTGCGTAAATTTCTGTTATTAAGATCGCTATTAAGAAGTTTTTGAAAGAATATATTTCAAAGTACTTCTGAGTAAATGATATTTTTAGTTTTATTTTCTCGTGACAGAAGAACATAATGATTTTCTCCGCAACACGATCTTGACAACGAGAAATATAGTTGGAAGTGTGAAAAGCAGTCTTGACGTAAATCGATTCCTACGTGTTTAAATGTTTGCCCCAGTGATTTATTAATTGGTAAGGCAAAAGATAACAATGGGAAATTGAAATATTTTAAAATTAAAATGTAAATCATTTGGAATCATTGGGATGCGAGGTTAATTTCCCCCGTTTTTTTGCCACATTTTCCATTTATTCTTCACTTCTATTCGTCCCAGGTGATGTTATATAGCCTATAGCCTTCCTCGATAAATGGACTATCCACACAAAAAGAATTTTTTCAAAGAAAAAGAATTCGAACCAGTAGTTTCTTAAATTAGAGCGTTCAAACAAACAAAAAACTCTTCACCTTTATAATATTATTATAGATTGATAATTCCATACACTATTAAACTATTTTTTTATTTGGTTTTATACTTTCTAGTTCTTCTTATGTAATAGAACCGAAAGATTTGGTTATTCTAAATAAGTTGTAATCTGTTCCTGCCTGGGAGAAACTTATACATATTTTCTAACAGTTTTAACATTAATGATTCAAATTTATTTTATGTTTACGTCACCAGTCTGCTGGAGTTCCTCAAGGCAGTATCCTAGGACCCATTCTTTACACCATCCAATTCTAACACATTCCTTTATACCTATGCTTATGACACTTGCGTGTTATCAGTTAATGACGATCCTACAGTTGCCCTCAAACTCTCCAATCCCACACCTTGAGGTATGGTGTCAGAAATGGAGAATTATATTCAATTCCAATGTATCCCAACAAATTTACCTTATTACCAGGTACAAACTCTTCCATGAATAACTCCATTTCCCACTCTGATCCATTAATTTCATACCTTGCTTCCTCTTCATTTCCTGATAATCCCTCCGAGGTGTCTGAAAAGAAGATGGCCTCGAGACCTCTTCTTTAGACTCACTACTTAAAACAGTGCTGCCAATGGGCAGTTTCTCTTCATGTTTATTTCATGTGTTTTATCAATTCAGCATATTTACTGCTAAAAATACAAAAACTAATAATTTTTTTGACAGGACTTACGAGTTGTCAGTTGTCAAAAATCAAATTTGTTTTCTAAACTTTCCTACATTTAACTTTTGAAGTTCCAGAATACGGGAAAAATAATACAAAAAATCTAATTATCGGCTTGGAGTGGCTCAAACCTTAATTCGGAGTGTTGATTCTGAAAAAAAAATATGTATCACCCAAAACGCAAAACATCTCGAAATTCTTCGCAACATTTAAAGACTAGAAGGATTGATGAAATAAATCCTTGGGGTAACTTAGGGGTTTGTACCGTACATAATGAAAATACGTTTACAAATTGCTAAATTAATCTACAGATAGATCTATGTTCAAATGTATATTCAATAACGAGTGAGGAAATACAGCAATGTTCATTGTTAAAAAAAGCAAAAAGACTTTGAGCTACACACACCTTGAAAATAATAAATGCCCATAGAATGAAGATAATCCCACTGCCGATTATGAGGCACTTGTGTGAACAGGAATTATTCAATCATTTACCATTTATTTGTAAACACGGTAAGGTGGAGTTACCTTTAGCATAACAGCCTCCTATGTCCAAGGCTCCGGTTCTAACCTGCAGGTGGCCCTAGGAATTTTTAATTGGAGTAAAAAATCCTTAGTTATGCCGTCCTTCGGAGACGTTAAAAGGTGGTCCCGAGACTGTGCGATGTCAGGTACTCGTTAGAGATCCCTATCCTAATTAAACCTAGATAGGCAAAATTTAGGACTCCCAATGTTGCATCATTCGATTAGACACAACAGCATAAAGTGACGTTAAATAAATAAACAAACTCGGTATGGTGGGAAATATTAGTATTAAGCGTCTTACCAACTCTTAATAAAAAGTTTAACTTCTCAAAAATTCAAAACTTTTGTCCATCTAAATTGGTGATTTTGCCGTGCGTGCGACGGTGGTGACATTTTAGCTTCTAGTATTATTGAATTTCCATTTTCCTGAAAATTTCGAATGCACCTAATTTTATTATAATCAATCTAAGTTGATTGCCTGGCAATGACAAAATATTCTCGTTTAATATTGTGGCTTGCGACCTAACAAAAGTTATTGCCTCGAATGTGTGAGACACAGGAATGTGATTCGACACTCGGGAGAAGTTGGAGTGTATACAAGAGAGCGCAAGAGACTAACGGAGCGCGGTCGGTGGATATAATCGTCCTTCAATCAGCTGTTGGTTCAGTCGACATGGGGAAGGAGAACGGAGAGGAGGGTGGCAATCTCACCAGGTATACTTATTGTCATTATAAAACTTTCTACAAAGCAGTTAGTCTAGTTGTAATAACGTTAACAGTTACTCGTCCCTATTAATCTCTAATATATTTCTATTTATTTATTTAAAAAATATTTATATTAATTATATTATTACTTTCACTTACCTATATATGAAATACATAGTAAGGGAAAGTATTGTGATTTTCGACGGAAATACATGTTTCAGGGTCCCCTGAGTCCAAATGACCAAGTCCCGCAAAAAGGTCTGAGTGTGTGTGTGTATGGTAACTCCAGCGCGTAAACAAAAAGTCCTATGAAATTTCATATTTAAGACAACTATACGCCCGAGATTTTTCAATCAAAATCAGCCAGCAAGAAATACCACTTTATTATTAGGACCTTTTTACGGTTTTCTCAAAAACGGCTATAACGATTTTGTAAACTCGTTATATCGATGTAAAATTTGATGGGCTTTAATATCATGTGGGTTTCATTCTGATTTAAATAGTCTGACAGGGCTTAAATGTCGATATTTCAATTTTCTTCTACTAAAGTTCCTTTAAATTTGTAGATTCTATAAAAATAACCATATCATCTGATTAGCATTGGTAAAAAATAGGTAAATATATAAGTTGAACGAATTCTATATCCAACTAAAGGAGACAACTAAAACTGAAACATAATCTTTTAATGCAAATATTGTTGTTGAACATAAGAACAGTAGTTTACATGTATAATATACCGTTGGAAAGCTCAAATATTAGAAAAAATATTATCTTATGCACAAGCTTGTAAAATTTAATGAAGACTGATAAAACTAACTGATTGATATAGATAATAGTATAATAGATTTTTTAATAAAACACATGTTTCTATAGATTCAAATTCAATAATAAAATGTAGGGGTGTGCCCCAGAAGGTTTTCCATACCCCAAGGTAAAAGAATATAATAAACAATTCTGCCTCAGCCGGGATTCTAACCCATGTTCCGGAGAACAGTAGCTAGTGTAGTATCAGAAGGCGGAAATTCAAAAATTGTATAAAACAATACTATATAAATTATTTTTTTGTCTTGTTTAATTAATTATTAGGAGCTAACTCGTAATTTATTACCATTAACCATTTTTATTTATCGTTTTGTTGTTTAAATGTAGAATACAGAAGTTTTTTCTCAATTTTCTTTTATTATTTCTATATTGCTTGTCTCAGAATGAATAAAGAATTTATTATTAAAACAAAGAAAAGTGGAAGAGTTGATAACAGAAGTATTATTTAGGCAAAACGAAAAAAATACTCATATTGTTAATTTAGAGATGTTAAGAATGTAGTTGAAAGAATGTATTTTTAAAAAAATATGTTAATAAAGAAATGGTTTATTTATAAGTAATATAAGTTATACTTTTCGGTACTTTTTTTCAAACGAACCCAAAATTATTTATTTACGATATTTTAAGGGTTACATCTTAAAATAGACTAAATAAAAATATGAAATATATGAAAAAATGTACATTTTTTGATGTTATAAAACAGATCTAACAATTTTTGTTGAACTCACTACAATCATTTTATTGATGTAAAATTAAATCATCATCGTGAAGCAACTCATCCCTAAATACGTTATGATGGCCAACCCTTGGAAGGACCACTGAGGGGAGAACACAGGAGCTCTGGTATTAATAATGCTAATGAAGGGGGAACATC
Source organism: Piezodorus guildinii (assembly GCA_023052935.1). Lineage (NCBI taxonomy): Eukaryota > Metazoa > Arthropoda > Insecta > Hemiptera > Pentatomidae > Piezodorus > Piezodorus guildinii. Next base: position 58,127,899 of record CM041297.1, read on the forward strand.
TCAGCAAGTTAACTGCCAAAAGGTTTCCATCTTAAGCTGAGGGGCGTGCGAATATATTTTTATTCTATACGTACTTCTGTACTTAATAAATAATCTGGTGCTCGTAACACGGAACTTTCACTTTCTTCTCAAATCCATTTTAAAAGTTTTAAAAACATCCCATCAATAAATATAACTCTTTTCATTCAAAACTCCCTGCACACACAAATATACTCCGAGGTGATTGAAGAAGTGGTTTCGGGACCTATTCCCTTAAAATAGTTACTTAGCAATCGGTAGTTCTTTCATTAGACATTTTTACAATTAATATTCTCCCTTAAAATTTATTTATCGTATTTGTTTCTTTCAGTTGTAAATTACAATAAATAAATAATTAAAATAACTAGTTTTTAAAACTTTTTTTTCCATTTATTTTAATGAAATTTACAAATAAAAAATACGTTAAGTAAATGTGATCAATGATCATATGAGCTTGATTCAGGCTATGAAGAAGCTACCCAGTGTTAGCACTTCCTTGTTTGTTTAAATCAGTAGGCCTCGAGGCCATCGTTTTTTCAGGCACCTCAAGGGGTTATCAGGAATATATGGAGATGAGAGACTGTGGAAAGTGGGTTTTTTGGATGGACAGTTTGGAGTTAAAAGAGATATGTCGACTTCGGGCTATGTTTGCAACTGATGGGGTATTCAGGTTTTTATGAATTAATTTATTGGGAACAGAGTAAGGGGCATTTATGATCTTTAGAAAGACTTTGGATTGCAAGGATTGGATGCGGGACCTTCTCCTGCGTAAATACATGATGAAGTATAAATTTAAAAGAGAGGGCTCAGCAAGTCTGCCGGAATATCTCCAGCTGAGGATAAGCGAGATCCCAAGTAAAGAGATTATCCGGGAGGATACAATAGAAGAGTGGAACCGGAGGTGGGTGACAAGTCCGAAAGGTTCAACTCTAAGGAAATACTTCCCCACTGTCCGGTCACGACTTCTGGCTCTCGCAATTCCTTACAGGGCATGGGGGGTTCCGCTCAAAGCTTAATCACCATGGAATAGACATTGACCCCCTATGCCCTAGCTGCAACGTCCCGGAAACTGGTGCGCACGTCATCATGGACTGCACCGCCTTCGATTCATTAAGGGCTAAATTATCGAGGGATACAGGTCTCTACGCCCTCACAGAAAACGATTTTCCCCGGCTGGTCAATAGGCATAACTACCCGTACTACAAAAATTTTGTGTACGGGTGGAAAACCGCTATTGGGCCAGCCCACTTCAATATTTGCCGAAGACCTGCCCTACGAGGACCTCTAGACAGGCGAGGAAGAAGAGGAGGAACTGCTACCCCCATGGACCGGAGGAGGAGAGAGGAAGGCCCAGTTCACAGGCCGCCGGACGGAAGAGGAGCAGAGCAGGACGGTGGCTGATCTGAAGATAATATTGTTACCGTTTTAATAGCAGCAGTGGGTTGTTATGCGGTCACGCTTACCATCCCACTGTTGCAATACCCGTATTGCCTAACAGGCAGGGTAGGGAGTTAAATAAAATAAAAAAATAAATAATGGATGTGGGAGGAATTTGATGGCTTGGTGGATCTCCATCGTCCTTTTCCATATGTCCATGATGGTAATATACATTAGTTTTTTGTAGTAGCAGGAACGTTTTGAGCGTGTGTCAAGTAAATGTACTAAACGATATCTGCGAGCTTTATCTTGTCGTTTCAGTCTAGTGTGAAGATTTTAAGTAGTTTGTCAATATGGGGTTCTAGGTACCGGATCTGTTCAAGTGAGATATACGCAATATATCCCAAGAATATAGTGGGACAGGCAGACATAGGTTTGCGGTGAAGGGTTAAGGTGATTTGGTGGGATTTAGTAGGATTGATGTTGATTCTCCACTTTTGACATCATTCCTCGATGGGAAGAATGTGAGACTGAAGAATTTGTGAAGCAGCAGTTCTGTCATTATTTACGGATAACACACATTGTCATCGGTGTAAGTAGTGAGGGCAGTGCTAGGGTGGATTAGTGAGATCAGTTGTGTATATGTTATAAAGGATTAGGCCCAAAATACCACCTTGAGGAATACCGTCGGACTGAGAAAATTTGTATGAGAAGGAGAGGTTATGACTTACTTTGGAGGTTCTTTCAGTGAGGTTGGAACGGATTAATAATAAGTACGTAGAAGAGAGGAATTGACGAATTTTGTAAAGCTATTTTTTCCGGTGGCTAAACTCGGTCAAAAGCTTGTTCCACGTCAAAAAAACGGTTGTGGAATACACCCAGCATTCCAATGTGGAAGATATAACATCCAGCACACGGTGGCACTGTTGTTTAGTGGAATGGGATGAGCGAAATCCAAACTAGTGGTCAGGATATAGAAGTTTTAGGAGGAGTTTTTAAGTTAAACTTAAAATAAAAACTCTTAATTGAGATAGGAACTTTTATTTTAGACTTAATACCACAATAATAGAAATAATCTTCTAAAACAATAGAATTAATTCATGAGATTTTTGTTACTTGTTATTACCTTCTATTGTTTATTATGTTACATAACACTTTTTCTAAAACTTTAGTTTTCCTTCAGTGTATTGTGCATCTATGTATTGTTATTCCCGGATTTTTTTTTTTTTTTTTTATGTTATATTCGATAAAGAAGCTTTGTAATCGATCAAGAAAAAAACAAACCTTCTAATTTGAGATTTTACGTTTCGCGGTAAGTAGAAACCTAATAACAGGCCTTACTAATTTAGGTATACCAAATTAAACTGCCTTAAAAACAAAATTGAAATAGGTCAAGAATATTTTTTTATTATTTATTGAAATTTACAACTACATTAGTTAATACATCTAATGAATTAGCTAACAGAGAAAATAACTAGAAGGTCTCGAGGCCACCTTCTATTCAGACGCCTCGGAGGATTTTCAGGAATAGAAGAGGAAGCAAGGATTGAAACTAGTGGGTATGAGTGGGAGTGGAGTTTGTCATGGAAGGGCTTACTCCTGGTTAGGGCGAAATCAGCAACATGTGGGATATTAAGGTTTTATGGATGAATTTATATGTGACAAAGTAAGGAGCATTGAGGATTTTTGGGAAATACTTGATGGTTTATTGGTAAAGATAGGCCTTATGATGGTGATATAGATGAGTCTTTTGAAGATAAGTGGAAGGTTAGTGCATCTTTCCAGTAAGATTTGAAGTGAATGAATGTGATGGGGAATTTCTTGCCGTTTCAGTCTTGTGTGTGGATTCAATGGGTCAAGAAATAGCGGAGATGTAACATTTTGATTGAATATAAATTAACAGACTTGCTGGCTCGCCTTTCGTAAGTTCTTTGATTAATTTATTGCCTTGCATATGACTTAATTGCCTAACCAGATATATAAATTGTAATATATCATCATCATATTCTGTTCCTCTTTCACCAAGTTGGTGTAGAGGTATTCTAATGCAATAATATAACTATACGAAAATATTAAACCATTATGTGATAATTTTTAGCGTTTTTAAGTTGTCTTATTTATTCCCACCTGTCCCAAGGAAAAATTACAGCAAATCTGTTGCTAAAAGGATAACCTTGAATTGTATTTCTTATTTAATTTACAATAAAATCCATTCATATTTTTACATTTACTTGTTTCATATTGCTCTCACAACTAGAGAACGCGAATTTCGAATTAATAAAGATATTTTAGTGGAATAAGTTTTCGGGGTTCGGTATTTGAACCCTGTCTGATTATTTTAATGAGGATAAAGCCAACATTAATGGATATTAAATTAAACATTGGGATGACTAGTTAAATTTAAATCTTTATAGCGATTCTGAAAAATCCATAAAGATGTAGAATGCTTTTAAGAGGCACTTCCAGTTTGTCGATTTAGGTAAAGATGCAGATGTAACATCTCAGGAGTATAAAATTAATTACTATAAATATAAAATTGTTAATTATTAAACCATAAAATTAAATATTTCATTGCAAAGCCTCCTACGCGCTATAACACTTTAATGTAACAGAAATTATGGATTATATACTCTATAAAGAGTTTATTTAATATTTTTGAATATCACATTTTTCACCAGCACGGAGAGGCTTTATAACTATTCGTATATGTTAACTATTTGGTTAATGCGGCACTCTGAGGACCTTGTTATTACAACTAAAACTACAACTCGTTTATACGAGAAAGGAAATGTCGAGATTTGGTCGCCAGAACGAACCGACCGTTGACAAGAAAAACCGCATTAAACTCGTTCGGCTGAATCAACTCACATTTATCCTTCTAATATCTTCTTTTTTATTAGTTAAAAAAAAAAAACTTTTTAGAGAATGTATTCATTGATAGACAATTCTTAAATATTTTTCGCGAACAATTACAATGTATTAAATTTAAATATTAGTTTAACTCAATAGCAAAACTCATGAAAAAAAGAATATATAAATATATATCTAATTCCAACTTTCACGATCTTCATTACAAAGTTGCAAAGTATTATTTATCTTCATAAAAAAAAAAAAAAAAAAAAAAACAATAAAAGGACCTTGTCTACATCAAAGAAACAGTATATCTTAAACAAGATATCATAGAGAATATGAATCTGACCTTAACGATTTTTTTAACTTTTTTTTTCTTTCACTTACATATATATGAAATATATAGTAAGGGAAAGTATTGCGACCGTGAAAATTTTCGAATTCCAGTTTTCAACGGAATACACGTTTTAGGGTCCCCTGAGTCCAAGTTCCGCAAAAGTGTGTGTGTGTGTGTGTGTGTGTGTGTGTGTGTGTGGTGAGTCTACCGCGAAAATGAAAATTCGTGCAAAAATGAAATTGATTATTTAAGATAACTATACGCCCGAGACGTTACTGCAACTTTCCTTCAAAATCGGCTGACCATACGTTTTACACCTTTATACGATTTTCTCAAAAACGGCTCTAATGATTTTGAATAAACTCGCTATATTGATGTAAAATTTAACTATCCTTAATGCCATGTAAGTTTTATTCTGATTGAAATATTCTGACAGGGCTTAAATTAAATTTCAATTTTTCTTTCTCTAAACTACCTTTAATTTCGTACATTCCAAAAGATTAACCATATCTTAATGAAATTGATGAAGGAGGGCTATATATATATAAGATGGAAGAATTTGATCACCAACTAAAGGATAAAAGAGGAAAACTATTTTCTAAATGTAATTTTTGTTTTTTTTTATAATAAGAACAGTAATACAGACGTATAATATACAGTTGGATTGAGAAATGTTTTATCAAAAATATTACCTGATACACAAAGTTGTAAAAGGTAATATAAAGTGACGAATAGGAAATAAACTTATTACTGATTAAAAATTTAATATAGTTATGTTATTTAATCTAAATCATATCCTTCCAACGAAAAAGAATAAACGTTTTATTAAAATCAACTTGAAATATTTTTCAAATTGAAGTATTTTTAATAGAATTTCAAGTTGATTTTAACGGTCGAGGTAGTGAAAGTCGTGTGTTGTCTGCACCAGATTTTTTTTTTTAGTTAAGGAAAAGATTTTTTTTTTAAATACGATGAATTAACAGAGCAAGATTATTGTTTTATTTTTACTTAATTTTCTTTATTATTACTTTTAAATATCAACTGACAGTGCAAACACTAATCAAATACAATGCTACTCCCAAAACCTAACTTGCTCAAATCAAAAGTCAATAGACAGTATTCAGATTCGAAGGTAAGATTATTACATTTCCTAGGAATCAAATATTTATTTATTAGATGCTCAATAAATTTAACATACGTAGTTCGTCAGTATGATGAACTCGAAGAAATGTATACATAAATTTAACCAGTACCCCCAACGACCCAGATGTCCTTGGGCTTAGTACCTTTATAGATTTGTATGAACGTCAGTCCAACGGCCTAGCAAAGAGATGATGCAAAGCCGAGATCACACTCAGCAGCGTAGTTACTCCCGCTACCCTATTTTCGGGTACTCACTTTATCGAGGTTGGGTATGCCTCAGGAGGGGTGTCCATACCCCATGATTGCTCCGCGGTTGAAATAACAGAATAAATATAATCGAGGTAGCGGGTTCAAACTTGGCAGATGGCTCTAGGATTTCTTATTGCAAGCAATACGTATTTATAATTACATGGATAGATTTTTTATTGTCGGCATTATTCAAATTGCTTTTATTTGTGCCTTATTTTTTTATATTATTTTTTTTTTATAGTTAACTTTTTACAGTAAATATAACAATCCAAATTTTATTAACTTTTTAAAAAATAAATTGTCTAATTCAGAATCTTGAACGAAAAGATCAAAGATTTAGAAACTATTTCCACGGCATAAATTATCAAGCTTATATAACAAAAAAATATAGCATATTTCACTACTAACTAGCTCTTGCTAAAATTTTATTTTTCTCTCTTTTCACACATTCTCTAATTCCTTCTGATTCTAGTTGCAGAAGTCAAAAGTCTTTAATAAAGCATAAGTATAAATGGAGAAAAAAATTATAGTGGGGTCACCCATAGCGTAGTGGCTAGCATAACAGCTTTCTATGCCAAAGGTATAGCGGGTTCAAACACAGCGGGTGGCCCTAGGATTTTTTGATGGGAGTAAATAATCCTTAGTTACACCGTCCTTCGGAGGAGGCGTATAAAGGTAGTCACAAGCCAGTGTGATTTCAGGTACTCGTTAAAGATCCCCATCCTAAGTAAACCTGGGTACGTAAAATTTCTATACTGTTGCACCGTCCAATTATCCACAACAGCATACAGTGGCGTTAAATAAACAACAAAACAAACATATTATTTATATATAAGTTTCATCTCATATTTCAATACCTAAAGGTTTATATATATATATATATATATATATATATATATATATATATATATATATACATATACAACTTTAGGCATTGAAATATCAGATGTAACTTCTCGAAATCATGAAAAAAAACCTTGTATGAAAAGTTAGAGATAGGAAACGGGAACACGTCCGAGGAGAATTCCATGGGTAAGTCATGAGTGAAATCAAGCGACATGATGTTAGAAGTTGGTTCTTTCTTCATCTCCGGATGTTTCTTTCCTATAAGATAGAATTCTATCCTATCGGATTATTTTATGTTATTCCCCGAGTTTTGGCATCTAATATCTGCCCGGATAAGACATCTTAATCAGAGGAAATGTGACAATAGAATCGCTTGGTTATCAATTTATTGTAAGCATCATGGTCTTAAGTTTTCTCTTGGTTTAATATTTTTGGATGATATATTTTTTGCCGTTTCAAAAAAACATTATTGATAAAATACTAATTCATTTGCCTACAACACGCCCTGGTGATGTCCCACAATGGGTGTCGAAATGTTGGCAAAAAATAAACTGTTGAAACTACTCAATTGTTTCATTCACCGTCCGCCACCCGGACTAATTCCTTTTAGTAATTCTTAACGGTCAACTAATTATATCCACTATTGATAAAATAAGTTATTTAAAAGTTAAAACGGGTTGTTAAATCTACAGTGATATCATGAAAATATATTTGTTTACAGGTACTTGAGAATGGCCACAGATGCCAAAACGTTGTACGAAATCAAAATAAATTAACTTCATTTGGAAATGGCCAAAAATATATCTTCTTGTAAGCAGTTTCAACCTACGGTTGTACATTGAAGTATTCCTGTCTCCATGAATTACATTATACAACGAACGTTGAATTTGGATAGCAGCAAACAACTGTTGCTCAAAATTGATATTGACGTGGCAGTAATAATAACCCGTATTTTAAGGCTATTAGCATCATTAATCGCCTTAGTTGCTAAATAAATTAATAATTGGAGTTTATAAACGTTAACCTATAAATATTATTGACATTTATTTTGATAGCTGCAGTTTTTGCATCCTTGTCGTCCTATCAAGTAAGACGACCCTCATCTCTAGCTAAAAATGAAGTAGATCAGGAAAATAATTGTTTCGTATGTTTTGACTTAAAATAATGTATTTTTACAATTATAAATGGAATAATCAGGAGTCAGTCTTTTTCTAAACATTTTAAATTTTTTCGATGTTTCAGCTCAAGCTTGTGAGCCTTCATCAGGGCATTACTGAGCCATGTCCAAGCATAAACGCACACAAGCTCGAGCCGAAATGTCAGCAAAATTAAAAATATTTAGAAAAAGGCTGACTCCTGATTATTCCACCTATAATAGTTTCTACAGTCGACTATACATCCTCAATGTTTTTGACAATTATTAGCGTAAATATTCTAACAATTCAGCAGAAATAAGATACTTTTTAAGATAGAAGCAATAACAATGAAAAAAGAATGAAAATAAAGATTAACTAAAGTGAACCCATATCATGAAAACAAACTGCTATATGTGTAAATATTCTCCTGGACAGGACCTCAACTGTCTTCTGAGTGGATTTAAGGGGTTTCTGGCAGTGGATAGGAACAGTGGGCCTAAATTTAGCGTCATTCTGTCGTGAAAAGTATTATTGTTGAACGGAACGTCAAGGTCAGTTTGTAGTGTTTAAATCATTAAATACATAAAAAGTGGCATTTACAATTTTCCTACGGAATTTTGATAGAAAAGATGGATCAATTCCATGTGTCCAAATTGGTTTAATCAGTCCTTTGTAAATAGTTAAATTATTTTTCACAGATAATTTCGAACTTTTGTCCAATCATCCCGAAGAAGTTCAGTTCTATTCTTTCACACTTGAGGTGTCTTTCCCAAGTCAGTTGTTCGCCTAGGTCAATGGTTACCAATTTTTTTTTCGCGAACCCCCTACATTAAATCAGTACAATGACAAGAACCTCCTAAATACACAAAATCGTGCACATGTATATGTGTATATATATTTATATTCTATAGTTTATGTAAAGAAGATTCTACAAGCCGCAGATGACGAATATGCTTGGTCCACGCTCTGAAAACCGATTAACATCCGCGAAATACCATACGTGAATTTGTAAAATTTAGTAATACAATATAGGTACCTATACAATCAGTTATCGTGCATTTTTAAGGTGTCTGTGCAATGCGTAAGTGATTTCTGAATCAATTTGTGCCTTTGTAGTTTGTGGCTGTGGTTCCACAAATAAACAAACATACAAGGCTTTTGGAATGAATGAATGAAAAATAATTTTTATTCTGGGACATTTCGTCCTCTAAGAATAATATACAATGAACAGAGGAAGTCCAATTTGTCTGGCTTCTTTTATAATTATTTCTTCTTCCACCAGTTGCACAACAGGCCGTGTAGGCCCTGGGCCTCGTGGAGTAATCTCCTGGAAGATTACACTCACGTTTCTCGATGCATTTTGTAGGGTAGGGTTATCACTCCCTGCGCCTAATTTTGTGAGTGGCCATCATTTTGCTGACAGGTCTCACATACCCGGGGGAGGGCTGTGAGTGAATCCCCATTTAATTACATCCTTATAAAAGCCCCGCCGGAACTGAGATTCGAACTCACAACGTATAGCATGAGAGACTAGCGCGCTAACCACTCAGCCACGGGCTCCCCTTTATAATTATTGTATTTAGTCAAGTAAATTATATAAGGTTAATATGAATAAAAGATACAAAAACAAACGGATAACTCCAAACGAGTTTAGTTCAGTACTATCAGGTCTAGATTTATTACATATGTGGTGAAGATTGATTTTTGAGGAGGTGGTTGAATAATTGGTGTTTGAATGTGGTTAGGGATGATACTTTTTGAGGGAGATGGGTAAAGAGTTCCAAAGTATGGATAATGAATAAGATATGAAATAAAATAATGAAGGACTTTCATAGGAAGCTGTTCTATGAGAAGGTAGGTAGTATAGATCGATGGGTTGGGAATCTTGTATTTAGGGTGTGCACGGTAGAGCGCGAAGTAAGGAGGTCAAAGATATAGGAAGGTTTTCTGGTTCGCAAGGATTGGAATAGGAAGATGCCAAGTAGGTATTTTCTACGGGATTCGGGATAGAGCCACCTTTACCAGAATACCAGTGAGTGAAGTGTGATTGTCTCGCTACTGAGTCTCCCATATACGAGGTATCCATAGTCAAAGTGGAGGAGTGTGAGGGAAGACACTAAGATATTGCGGGTACTTCTAGGAAAAGAGTCACAGAAACGTAGGAGCTGTTTGAGGATAGAGATGGATTTTTTAGTAATTCGGGAAATGTGGTTACTCTAGGTTAAGTTTCGATTAAACATAACTCCTAGATTGAAGGCTTCACAAAGAATTGAAAATAATTTTTCACTGACTCCTTGCAGAACTCTGGACACCGACGGATTATTTGTTGGGAACCATTCGAATAACCTATAGTGTCGAAAAATGAATGAATCATTATTGAAGAAGACCTGGAGGCAAGATGTTTTTAGAGTGAATGTGACGTACAGGCTCTTAGTTTCATTCACTTTTGGTCTCCATGTTTTGACCCAGCTATGTGCATGGGTACTTTACCTAAACTAGGAGATCGTGATACTGAACTAACCTCCTTTTCTATCACTACTGAACTTTGGAATTTGGTTGATCAGCTCTGAATGAATAATGAAAAATAATTTTTTTCTGGTACAGCTAGTCCCCTAAGAATAATATAAATGTGCATTAAATATTAATCTTCTGGCTATTACGTTTTATTGGCTATACAAAATATACATCATACAACAAATTATACAGCATATTAAGAATAAAAAAATGCATACATACACTTAAACACACGCATATATATGTACAAGGCAATATTGCAACCTTATAATTAATAAAAGAAATAAATGAACTGAAACATTGAATAATTAAAATTACAAAAAAAATAAATAAATAAAGAGTGTAAATAGTCGAAACTTATAAAGGCGCGGTAGACTGATATTCAAGGAGATGGATAAATAGTTTATGCTTAAAGGAAGTTAGGGATTGGGATGTGCTAATGGACATGGGTAAGGAATTCCAAAATGAAGTAGCGCAAATAACGAAAATCTCTCAAAGGAAGTAGTTCTGTAGGAGGAATGAACAGTTCAGGACTAGGATCTTGTTTTTGATAGAATGGACAGAGGAGAGTGGGGTGAACATGCAAATATACAGAGGTTTTTTGGTTCTGAAGGATTGGTTAAGATGGGTTCCTAGGAAGTATTGCCGTCGGAATTTCGGATAAACCTACTTTAACTCGTTGGACCAGTTGGAGATTTGAGAGCGCCTGGAATTTCCGAAGATGAATCTAATGAAAAATCTGCAATGACGGTTTTGTTTTTTGAATTATTATTTAAAAAATGGCCTATACCTACAATTCATCTTCACAACCAGAAGTTTGTCGTGTAAAATGAATCCTATCTAATTACGGCCCCCATTGATTTTCATTTTAAATGAAGGGCTGCTGTTTGCTGGAATAATCGCCGGTTTGATATTGACAAGTGCCCGCAGCATTTGAATTAGGAAGCGAATCGATACAATGAACTAATTGAATCCCCGAGAGAGCACTTGATTCTCAATTACCAATAGCTCCACCTTGCAACCAATTTCAATTTATACCTGACTCCGCTAAATTGTCAATGCCTTCTGAATTGAATTTCATTAAGCTCTTGAGAAGCATCCGACCTTAAAATTTCAATTTGAAACTGGAACAAGATCATTTAAACGTTTCTTTGTAATGTTATTTGTTATAGAAAAAAAATTAAACGTTGAATGGATATAGGTGATAAATAGCATTTTTGAGAGTGCTTCAGATTAACTTGGGTTAAAATATTCTTGTTCCACTTAGACAGAAATTATATCGTAACTTGACCAGAATATGGCAACATATTACATATATTATAGCGTACATCTTCATTGCACCTACAGTTAGTTATGAAAGTTTAACAATGTTTTCCGAGTATAGACATGTTAATTTTAACTTTTTTTTTTATGTAGAGGTGGTTATTCTATGATTAGTTACTGATTTCTGATACTCAAAGCCGCCAACTCACCTCAAGCTTGTGAATAACCAATGTAGCCTGGGGCGCGGTATTATTCCAGTATTAATTTAGTAATACTTTTTAATTAGGTGTAGATAATTTAAGGTGAAAGTCCATATCTAATATGGAATTCGATGCTAATAATGTACTTCACCACCATTTTATTAAAATGCACGGCGTTTCGGCTGTAATGCCATCTTCTGGTGCAAGAACAATTAGTTTACCTGAAAGTACATATGTGACTTCCTTAATACAACCAATCTAGAAATACATAACATTTAAAAAAATACAAAACTACTAAAAATTGTTTGAATATAAGAAATTAATTAAAAAAACACAAAAGTAAATAATAAAATCATAATCTATGATAACATTAACGTTAAATTCTTTAAAAATCAAAAAACAGCATGGAATACAAAAAAATAAATAATTTAATGAAAACATAATAAGATTTTTTTTTAAATTATTATTAAAGTTTATGAGTTACAAATTAATTTATTATATATAAACAATTTTTAGTTTTTGTGTATTTTTAAATGTTATACATTCTTAGAGTGGTTGTATTAAGGGAATCATATTTGTATTTTCTGATTAGAAAATTGTTCTTGTACCAGAAGTGTGGCATTATACCCGAACATTTAATTAAAATAGTAGTAAAGTTTAATTACAGCCAACAATACTTTTTATTTACATCTAAAAATTTAATAAATTAGTCTCATTTGCTATCTTGGAACGCCTTTGTTTTGTTTTTTGTATTTATTTATTTATTAATTAGGACAAACGGATTTTTTTTTATTCATTATTCGGGTTCTACGTAACTTGAAACATAATCCTTCAAATTTTGAGGTGGGGTAAATTATTTTGTGGTCAATTACAAACGTTCACTATAGAAAATAATAAACCAAAAGCATATACACGAGACAGTGTTACTATTTCCTTATATTTCGATTTTGATTCCAGAACACCTTATATTTTTTCAGGGAATCACATATCTTATAAGTTGTGGCTTATCCATATAACATTTTTTTTCTCTTTATGTTATGATATGATATGTCTTTATCTCGAAAGTCTTTTCGATTTTTCTCAATCTTTAATAATAACCGAGTTTCGGTGAAATTACATCTATTATAATTTGTGACTTAAATATATATATCAACTTTTTTTCCCATTTTTATCGCACTGCACTGATTCTAAAACTCTTTACATATTTATTTAATCTTTAAAAATAACGAATTTTGAGATGAGAAGGAAAGGAATTTTTTTTTTTTTTTTTTTTTTTTTTTGATTGATTACAAAGGTTCGTTAATGAAAATAATAAAACAAAGCATTAAGTGACATTTTTTCTAGTTTTGTTCTCTTCGCATAAGTAAATCTTAAACAGCGAATATTGACAGACGTAGATAAAATGTTCTAAAACGATAAAAACATCGATCTATCTCTTGCGAAGTAAAATAGTATAGGTTGTGTTAGGTGGGCCTGAGCAAAGAAGAGACTTACTTCACTTAAAAAGAAACAAGATGAGGAAGATGGTTGGGGGTGCGGTCATAAATTAAAAACACACAATTAAAAATAAGCGTTATTTTAATTATGTGCCGACGTTTCGGCCTACAATGTGGGCCTTCATCAGGGCTAAAAGAAACAAGATAACAACCAATGTAATTATAGACTTAATAATGCGTTAGGTATATAATAATAATATGACAGTAATAAATTATGGGAACATAAATAATATTAAATGTAAAATGATAATAAGATGACAATTATAAAGTATGGAAATAAGGTGACAGTTATAAAGTATGGAAATAAACAAAATTAAGATGATTGTTTTAAAGTATGGAAGTAGACATAATTGAGATGATAATATTGTAATGAGAATATATAAATAGAGACTAAGTAAATGAAAAAAAAAAATAATGATAAAGGAAAAATATGTGAACAATTAAAATTTTAAATATTAACAATTTTGAGTTGATATATGACGGTAATATATTAAAAACATAGTTAAGAGTATAGGTAATATATAAAAAAATATAGTCATTACAAAAGAGAAACAGTATGAATAAAAAATAAAAATTTAAATTTTAAAATAATGTAATATTAAACTAATAATTATATGTCAGGATATGTAACGGAGAAAGATATGAGTATGGAAAGGGGGAGAAAGAAATGGGCGATGAAAAAAGACCCTTATCAATAAGAAAAAATACTTACGTGACTCCGTGAAAGCTATGCCTACAGAAGTGATGTTTCCCAGTTTAAAAACCGCTCATTGCGTGGAACGGAAAATATGAGAACTAGAATGTCCGTTAGGAAAATTCCAAGAAGCTAAGTTATGTTTACTGATTCGATTGTTAAAAAATAGCCAAAAGTCATTACTTGAGAGTACTTGAGTTATTACTTATGAGTATTTGATAAAATTGTAAGAAATAGTGACGAGGTAAAGATTAAAAGATTTTAAGTAATAACGGATGACGATGATAAATGATGAATGATGATAAGGTAATAACGAATGACGATAAGGAGCTGTCGAAGGAAATGATAAATAAACAGTAATCTAGTAGGTAAACAAATAAATAAATAAAAAAGGGGAGTACGAAAATTAAATAAATATATAAATAAAAAATTGATAATAAATAAATAAAAATAAAATTATGAAGAGATGATCAGATGGTTGTTTAAAAAATGAGCTAGGGATGCTTTATTAAATTTAATATTTGGGAATAAGCTAGTGACAAGTTATATTTGTCAGTCTTTTGATTAACAGGAAGGGGTTCTAGTTGTATGTAAATGCATTCTGTAATGAGTCGTTTGTCATGGTTGGGAACAGTGGCAAGAATGGATGTTTTATCAAAATCAAAGGAATGGTTAAGGGTTAAGGAATGTTCTGAAAGTCTTGAAGCGGTAGAATTTTTGGAGGAAATTGTATATTTGTGTCGGGTGATGCGATCTTTGAGAAGGTTTTTGGTTTCACCAATATAAGCAGAGTTGCAATTAGGAGTTCCGCAAGGGACTCTATAAACAATTTTTGAACGGTGGTCTGTTGGTATACTGTCTTTAAGTCGGCTGTAAATATTGGAGAGTTTGTAGTGGGATTTAAAAGCAAGTCTGAGGTTTTTAATGATTTTTTAATTTTTTCTGAAAGAGAGGGAATGTAAGGTACGGATCTATATAAGGGAGTTGGTGATGATCCCCGGTAGGGAAGTTATTGGCCAGGAGAATTGCCTTCCCTACCGTGATCATAAACAAACTTATAAATAACTACAGAAATCAGTCTCAACCTCAATTAACCTCTCTTTCTACTCCATCATCATCACCAACTCCCTTATATAGATCCGTACCTTACATTCCCTCTCTTTCAGAAAAAATTAAAAAATCATTAAAAACCTCAGACTTGCTTTTAAATCTCACTACAAACTCTCCAATATTTACAGCCGACTTAAAGACAGTATACCAACAGACCACCGTTCAAAAATTGTTTATAGAGTCCCTTGCGGAACTCCTAATTGCAACTCTGCCTATATTGGTGAAACCAAAAACCTTCTCAAAGATCGCATCACCCGACACAAATATACAATTTCCTCCAAAAATTCTACCGCTTCAAGACTTTCAGAACATTCCTTAACCCTTAACCATTCCTTTGATTTTGATAAAACATCCATTCTTGCCACTGTTCCCAACCATGACAAACGACTCATTACAGAATGCATTTACATACAACTAGAACCCCTTCCTGTTAATCAAAAGACTGACAAACATAACTTGTCACTAGCTTATTCCCAAATATTAAATTTAATAAAGCATCCCTAGCTCATTTTTTAAACAACCATCTGATCATCTCTTCATAATTTTATTTTTATTTATTTATTATCAATTTTTTATTTATATATTTATTTAATTTTCGTACTCCCCTTTTTTATTTATTTATTTGTTTACCTACTAGATTACTGTTTATTTATCATTTCCTTCGACAGCTCCTTATTGTCATTCGTTATTACCTTATCATCATTCATCATTTATCATCGTCATCCGTTATTACTTAAAATCTTTTAATCTTTACCTCGTCACTATTTCTTACAATTTTATCAAATACTCATAAGTAATAACTCAAGTACTCTCAAGTAATGACTTTTGGCTATTTTTTAACAATCGAATCAGTAAACATAACTTAGCTTCTTGGAATTTTCCTAACGGACATTCTAGTTCTCATATTTTCCGTTCCACGCAATGAGCGGTTTTTAAACTGGGAAACATCACTTCTGTAGGCAAAGCTTTCACGGAGTCACGTAAGTATTTATTCTTATTGATAAGGGTCTTTTTTCATCGCCCATTTCTTTCTCCCCCTTTCCATACTCATATCTTTCTCCGTTACATATCCTGACATATAATTATTAGTTTAATATTACATTATTTTAAAATTTAAATTATTATTTTTTATTCATACTGTTTCTCTTTTGTAATGACTATATTTTCTTATATATTACCTATACTCTTAACTATGTTTTTAATATATTACCGTCATATATCAACTCAAAATTGTTAATATTTAAAATTTTAATTGTTCACATATTTTTCCTTTATCATTATTTTTTTTTTCATTTACTTAGTCTCTATTTATATATTCTCATTACAATATTATCATCTCAATTATGTCTACTTCCATACTTTATAACTATCATCTTAATTTTGTTTATTTCCATACTTTATAACTGTCACTTTATTTCCATACTTTATAATTGTCATCTTATTATCATTTTACATTTAATATTATTTATGTTCCCATAATTTATTACTGTCATATTATTATTATATAACTAACGCATTATTAAGTCTATAATTACATTGGTTGTTATCTTGTTTCTTTTAGCCCTGATGAAGGCCCACATTGTAGGCCGAAACGTCGGCACATAATTAATATAACGCTTATTTTTAATTGTGTGTTTTTAATTTATGACCGCACCCCCAACCATCTTCCTCATCTAATTTCTCTACGGTCAACAAAACTCCATCATTAAAAAGAAACAATATAAAAAAACAAAACAAGCTTATTATTCAAGCTGAAGGTTTAATTCTGCTGTTCGTCGTGTTGGCAATCGTTTGGAGACAATAAGCTACACTGACCATTGGTTAGCTAACCTAATTAATTAATTAATTAATCCGGAAGCTGTCAGAGGGGCTGGAGCGGCTGGAACTTGCCAACGCTGGCTAACTTTACAGATCTAATTAACCCTTCTCACTCAGGCTCAAGGTCTCAGTTATTCTCATCACTTCAACCATAATGATTGCTTTCATAATAGTTTGATAGGAAATTTATGCTAAATATATATAATGATATAAATAGTCTTTATTGCTTAATTTTTCTGCTTCTCTACTTATATATATATATATATATTATATATATATATATATATATATATATATATATATATATATAACATATGCTTATATCTATTCTAGCTTATAAATGTGTAAAATAACAATAATAATAGGCTTATCATTATAGGCATCGTCCAATAATCGCCGTTCAAGCCCATTAAGATCCGATTAAACACAATCTTCCCATCGACGCTTCGGCCTATCGGACGCCTTGCTTAAAACCCGATCGTACTTTAAACCTCACGGAGTATTTATGACCCCAAACAACAAATCCCACCAAATCATCTTTCACCTACTTCGCAAACCGATGACTTCCTGCCCCCCTTCCCCAGTATCCTTTATCACATCACACTTATTCTTGTAGAAGAAATCTGATACTTAGGACTCCATCTTGACTAGCCCCTTGCTTCGAATCCTCACACATGACTGAGAGGACAAGAAACTGCTCGAAGATATCGATTACTACAACATTTACTAGACAAACGTTCATAACTTCCAGTATATTTCAAGAACTCATTTACATCACTATTATCAGACCTATTTGGACATATGGAATCGAGCTTTGGGGTTCTACTACAGCATCTAATTCTTCCCGCATCCAATCCTTACAATCCAAAATAATTCACAAAATTCTGAATGCCCCTTATTTTCTCACAAATCAACTCCTCGATAATGACCTTAAAACCTGTATATTTACACATTGTTTTGTATAATACAGTTGTAAATTACAATAAATAAATAATAAAAAAAAAATAATACCGATTATAGTTTTATTGAATGTTTCAGTGAAATAGATGTGTATCTGAACAGGTTTTTGACGCCTTATTATTCAAAGACAAATTACAAGACCGTACTAACTTAGATGCATTCACACAAGCCTTTAAAATCCATTAGAAGTTTCTGTGTGTTATAATTATATTCGGAGATAGTCACGGAATATTTTTTTTTTTTTTTCATTTCATCTTTTTTACTTTCACTTACCTACATATGAAATATATTGTATTGCGATCGTGAAAATTTTCGATTCAGTTTTCAACGGAAATACACGTTTTAGGGTCTCCTGAGTCCAAGTGACCAAGTCTTAAAAAAAGGTCTGTTTGTGTATGGTGTGTGTGCGTGTGTCAGTGTGTGTCAATGTGTAGTAACTCGTGCGCGTAAACGAAAAGTCCTATGTAACTGAAATTTCATATTTAAGACAACTATACGCCAGAGATGTTACAAAATCTTTTTCATTAATATCAGCCAACCAAACGAGCCACTTTATACCATGCATTTTGCACCTTTTTACGATATCCTCAAAACGGCTCTTACGATTTTGATTAAACTCGCTATATCGATGTAAAATTTAATGGGCTTTAATATAATGTAGGTTTCATTCTGATTGAAATACTCTGACAGGGCTCAAATGCCGATATTTAAAATTGTCTTCCTCTAAAGTACCTTTAATTAATTACGATTTCAAATAATTTTGCACATCATCTTAATACTATTGAAAATAACGGCTAAATATGCAAGTTGAGCTCATTTGAATGACAACTAAAGGAGAAAAGTGCACACGAATGAGACACGAGTTGAGTGAGCAGATGTGCCCCACAGTATAATAGACATTCTTTCTAACCAGAAATAGTTACTTCGTGCCATGGAGGATTAGAACATATGAGAGCCGCTTGTCCATGGGTCGAGAATGAAGAGGACGGAGGAGAAAAGAAGAAACAATTGCCCACAGATATGTACAATAGAATAAGCAACAACTAACCCTCATTGTAATCTGTAACAATAGTAGAAAATATATACCCATTCATTTATACAGTCCGCATCATTTAGAAAACAGCCCATTCATTAATTAACTTTATTATTATTTAGAAGTCCCCAAGAACGCCCCAGACCTTCTGATAAACAAATATTTTTTAAGTATTTTTTTTTGTTTTGAACACAAGAACTACTGTTACTCATATTATACATGTATAATATACCGTTGGAAAGCTAAAGATTTTATAAAAAATATTGCATTGTATACAAAGTTGTAAAAGGTGATGCAAAGTGACAAATAGGGCATACAATTATTAATGATAATTTTACCTAAATATTTAATATTACTATGTTGTTTAATGTAAATCATATGTTTCCAATGAACCTGAATTAACTTTTTATTTAAATTAGCATACAAAAATTTTGATTTAAGTTTATTTAATAGTTCTTAAATAGATTTTAACAGGCAAAGTAAGTGAAAGTCGTATGTTACGCGCACCAGATTTTTTGTTTGTATACACACCGATGAAAACAAACTGGCTTTGCGTGTGTACTATTTAAACTGTTTATGACTATATTACTCTATCTTTATTTAAATTCACTAACCATTAAATAATATTTCATAAATTGTCCATTACAGGTACGAAGATGGGCGAGTACGCCTGCGAAACCCTCACATCGAGCTTATGGACCAAGATATCCTCTACCATCTCGCCCTGGGCAGCGGCTCACACGACCTCGTCGAAATGTTCGGAGACGTTAAGGTATGACTATATTGTTACAGATATATCATTTTAAAATATTCCTGGTTCCTTAAAGGCATTACATATGTTTTAATTTACAACTATATAGGTAGAATGTTACAATTAAATATGTAGTATGATTACACGCACCTTTGCTCGCAAATATTTCACTTTGGTGTATTTATTTGTTTTGGTGGGAGGGAGGGGGGAAAACCGTCACAAATAGAGTCTATCATTAATTAATGTATGCATAGTCTTTTTTTTTAACTAAATAGTTTACAAATTAAAAACCAGATTAGCTTAAAATGAATTGAATATAGATATCTTCGAAAATAATACATTTCTTCTCTTTTCTATCAGTAAGTTTACATAAGCGCACAAAATAAGATATTAAGGCACCTAATATAATAAAATAAAACATAATAAATAACAACACTAAAGCACACTTATAATTGAGACGTTAATTCCTAAAAGAAATTTTTTATGAAATTGTTATTTTGTCATATTTATATTCTCATCATTTAGCTTTATCTAAATATTTTATCTAATGAACACTCAAGTCCTTAAAAAACACAATTTAGAAATGCAATTATTTTCTAAAGGTACTAATTACGCATGTAGTTTCGATCCAAATCATACTAAAACATTTCATTTCATAACTTTACTATAGTGTTATTAATATTGTAAAAAAACAATTGAGACGTTGATTTCCAAAAAGTACTAAAGGACATTTTTTACAAAATTGATTTTTTTACATATTTGTATTCTCATCAATTAGTTTTAACTGAATCTCCTATTTGATTTTATCTAATGAACACCCAAGCCCTTTATAAACGCAATTTAGATATATAATTATTTTCTAAAGGAAATAATTACACATTTAATTTCGTTCCAAATTATACCAAAACATCTCATTTCATATCTTTAATATGATGTTATTGATATACTAAAAAAACAATTCTGGATTTCAATGCGAAAAGAATCAAATTAGCTAATTTTATAATATAATAATTAGTGATTTTCGCGCCTCCTGTAAAATTTCCTAGAATGGATATAGTACCTTTTGGAAATAAACGTCTCAATTCTAGATTTTAATGAGAAGAGAATCATTTAGATTGGTTTAATAATAAATTAATGAGAGATTTATTTGCTTTCTGTAAAACTTCAAAGAATGGATATAGTATCTTTTGGAAATAAACGCCTAAATAATACCAGAAACCTAACCATCCAACATTCTATTAGCCACCCCAGTCCGCGGATCCAATATTTTTAACCTATCAATATCTCCGATGTCTCCAAAAATATTTAATGTAAATCGGTGTATATCGGACATTTAAACATGATATAGTAGAGTGTTTCTTTCTTTATTCTATTGCGCATTTTACAGGATTGATTATCAGTATCACATTTTACAGTATCAGGTTATCTTTATCATACGTTTTCCTAGTGTAGTGTGCGTCTAGTGTATTTAAAATTTGTTGATAACAATAAAAAAATTGGAAATTTATTGTCTATAATAATAAAGGTTCATATGTTAATTATACCTTGATGACTGACGATTTTGCATACTCTTTTCCTGTAGGTACTGTTTATATTTGTTCAGTATTTTACTGATATTGGTCGGATCGTTTTAAAAAATCATATCTCCTTCTTGGAAGTTATCCAGTAGTCTTTTTACTTGAAAACACCAATTATATTTTGCCAGTGACGGCTAATAAAAGAATCTGGCGTTGTTTTAAAAAGTGAAGATCATTGTTTATAAAAACTTACAAACGGTACAGCAGTAGTCAAAGTGAGGAAATGATAAGGGACAAAGCAGAAACCTACGGGTTTCAAGCGGAGATGGAGGTGACGAAGGTGATTTAGAAGTTTCAAGAAGGGTATGGTACGTTTAGAAATTTTGGAGACATGGTTTTTCCAGGAAAGATTTTGGTTTAGGATGATTCTGAGGTTTTTGACATTTTGGTGGAGCTTTATTGGAATATTATTGAGGAACAGTGTTGGGATTGGAGGAAGGGTTTTGAAAGGGATGGGATTGGAACCTATTACTATCGCCTTTGTATTATCTGCATTTAACATAAGCTTGTAGGCTGCTGCTCAGTAACTAATTCGATTCAGATCGTCTTGAAGCTTTTCAGTTGCTATTAATAGGTCCGACGGATGGAAGGATAAGTAAATCTGTAAGTCATCAACATGCATATGGTACAGGGAGTTATGGATATGAATGGGAAGATCATTGATGTAAATAGAAAACAGGGTAGGAGATAGTGAAGAACCTTGAGGAACACCACAGGATAAAGGCAAAATCTTGGAAGAAGATTGGCCTGGAACTACCACATACTGTGAGCGGTCGGAAAGTAAGGATTTGAACCAGCACAAAGCACTGTAGGATAATGGGAGTTTTGTAGTTTAGTTAGGAGGATTGTATAGTCAACTGTATCGAATGCTCTGGAAAAATCTAGGAGCATTAGAATGGTTATTTTTTGGTGTACAATGGCGTATTAGAGGTCGTGGATTATTTTTAGGAGAGCCAATTGTGTTGGAAAAACCTGGTAGGAAGCCGGATTAGAGTGGGTTTATAAGGAAACTTTCTTTCAGAAAATTCGAGAATTGATTTTGAACAAGGCGTTCCAGTGGTTTGGAAAGATTTGAAAGTAAAGAAATAGGACGAAGTCGGATGGTGAGGAAGGATTAGGAATTTTATTTAGTGGTCGAACTAAAGCGGTTTTCCAAGATGCAATAAAAATGGAGCTTTGCAAGAAAAATTTATAAATATGATACAGGATCGGTGTAAGAGTTGGGAGACAGGATTTAATTAACTTTTACTGGAATGTTGTCCAGTCCGTATTTGTTTGTGTGGGATTTAGGAACAGCAGTCTTATGGAATAAGGGAAACGAAATATCTTTCTGGATTGAAACTTTGAAACTATGATGTTGAATATCGGTTGTGGAAGATGAGCCAGGAGGTAGGAGTACGAATTGATTATTGATATCGTCTGGTGTAACAGGAATGGAACTGCAATTTTTGGATTCTGGAAAGGATAATTTTCGGAGTATTTTCTATTTGGATTCAGAATTTTATAGGAATTTTCACTTTTGATTTTTATGATTTGTTTTACCAGTTATTTCGTATCTTATCGTAATTATAAAACCATAAATTAAATATTTTGGGGGGGTAATACATTTAATGTTGCAGCTATATTAAGTCAGCCTCACGTCTGAAGACATGTGTTTGAAAAATCTTTCTTACTCCGGTAATTTAGCATGTATCAAATCGAAAAAAAAACTAACAATCAGAGTAGGGTATATTTTATATTTGTAGTCGCAAGAGCTCATTACCTAAATAGTAAAGAAAATGTTTAAAAAAATTCTAGAAAATAAATCTTAAACGAGACTTTTAGCAAATTAAAGTATATTAAGGAAAAGAAATACCTTTAATTATTTTTTCTTCCATATCTTATTCATAGTCCTATTTTTAATTCATAGTTCTATTAATGATATACTAATAAATCTTTCGAAAAAGATACGGAATTACTGGTAAAGAAATCATAAAAATCAAAAATGTTGAGCGGCAAGATCTGAAAGATTTCGAATGGTTTGATACATACTCGTACATGCATATATAGGAAGTTATATATATAATATATATATATATATATATATATATATATATATATATATATATATAATATATATATATATAGGAACTGTCTGTATAAAGGAATAATCTCAGCTGTTTAAAAATCTTCAGTCTCCTTTGCTGCTTTGTACCAAAGACAATAGGAAGGTTGAGGGTTAAAGTTAAATTCTTCTTTATTTTTTTATATTTTATGTTAAATAACAAATAATCCATATTTTTCACTCAACAACCCTTTTATTTTATTTTTTCTCTCCTAGTTTCCGGATTTTGGCCATTTTCAAGGATCCTACTTCAATCTATTATCCTTACTATTGCATATATAAAAATATATATATTGTCACATTATAAAATATACTTTAGGCTGAAACCAACCTTGTCAGCTTGTTATTATTATTAGATAATAATATTTTTTAAATTTATTTTATATAATTTTATTTAATCATTTTTTTTTAAAGAACCTAAAAATAAATTTATTCACTTATATAAATTACATATATAATAAAATTTAAATTCTTCTTTTATTGGACCCCCTCGCCCCTCTCCTCACACACACACAAACACACACACACACCATATATACAATATATAAAACTCAGAAGGACCATTTTTAACTTAACAAATTATCCCAGTGATCATAGCTTTGACTAAAAATATTTGGTAACAAAAATTTTATTTAAAGCGGCAGCTCAATTAGGAATGGATTTGAAGAAATTCCATTAGAAGCGACATTTTTTCCCACATAAGTTTAAAAATAATATTGTTGAGGCAAAAAAAAGTAAAAAAAAAAAGTGATAGTTCAAAGGAAGGAGTGAGGAGTAGAAAGAAAACCCTATAAAAGTGCTTATCCCACTTCCAGACGACCCAAGGATCAAACTAATAAAATGACACGTAAGTGGGTTTGAGATTTTTCAATTTCCTGAGTTGTTGAGATTTTCATTAAGTTCAGTGCCAGGTTTATGGCTCCCACAGGTTACCACTACAATCTCTTCACAACAGCCACTTTTTAATTTCAAATCTGCCTGTACTGTCGTTAAGAACTTTAATATTTTTTAATTTTTTAATATTGTCTTTTATGTGCGAACCAAAATAACAGAAATAAATCGAGTTGTAAAAGATGTGGTTATAAAAAAAAAGGTAATTTAAGTACCGTTTAAAATGTCATAGCTAGAAGATATTCGAAACTAACATTACTAAGCATAAATAGCTGTAAAAAGTTATGTTTTCTAACTATTAAAGCAATAAGATCCGAGCATAAATTATTTTGAAACATTAAATGTACATATTTTCGTAATGGTCCCTAGACAGCACCTAATCGTCTGGTTTTTCTAAAGTCTGAGATTTATTTTTTTAATAAAAATATCTGAAATTTAACATAATAATTTATTCCATTAAACACTGAACGAAATATTTTTTTTTTATTTTAAAAATCCTCTAAATATATACTCATAATAGTAGTTAATATACCTATGATTAAAATATATATATATATATATATATTACCTAAATATCCATTTAATTGTATTTATATTCAAGCCCATAGATATATTAATATTTATTTATATTTTCTAATAAACAACGGCATTTGAATATGGATAAGTCATTGCGAATATTATGCAAGCACATGAAAGTGATTAAATTTTCAACAAACTCGGATAATGTGTGTACATGATAAGATATTACTTATCTTCCCCAGCGAAATTAGCTTCCATTAGAAAATCTAATAGTAACCTAAAACGAATTATTTGATTTATTTATAAATTAAAATATTTTTTTTTACACTTACACATATATGGAGTAAAAGCTATGGTATATGATATATATAAAAATACATGCTTAGTTAAAATCTGTGAGAGTTTGTAATTTATAGTATATATGTATACTAGCTGACCCGACAAACGTTGTTTCACCATATAAATTATTTCTAGTGTAGAAAAAAATAACTAACTTATTATGAATCTTTAGCTAACACAAGGTTTATGAATGAAAGATGCAAGGAACGCTGTGAACGATGAGGGAATATTAAAATAAGAAAACACCAAACATTAATTTTTTTTATTTATTCCTTAAAATTATATATATCATTAATTAGTTACGACAGAAAAACTAACAAACAATCTCGATCTCTTAATGCTATAGCGGGGACAATATTTTTTGTTAGCCCATCTTTAGCTAACTCAAACAAATTCATTCACTTTAATGCAGTTTTACCCTCTCGAGAGCATGCCAGGTATGATTGTCCGTGTGAAAAACATGAGTTACACTGAGATAGTAAAACGATAATTGTAAAGGTTACTAATACGATTGATGCATAAACAATAATAATGACAGAAAACTGTGTAAGAAGTGAGAGAAGGCTTATTGCCTGAGAGAAAGAGGAGACCGGCTTTGGTCCCATTCCTACTCCGTGCTGTTTGCTGGCTGAGAAGTGCTACCGGTAGGTCTACTGGCGGGCATAACTTACCAAGTGATAATTGATCAGTTATCGAGCGGGGTGAAAAATGATTAATTTACTAAAATGACTATTAAAAAATAGGGGTTGGTGATAAAAGGGTAAACATTTAGGGTGTATGTATTTTTTAATGCCACATTATAAAAAAATTATTAAGAAAAAATGGTAGGGGTGGACAACCCTTATCACTCAGGGGCATGAGAAATAGATAGTCGATTCTCAGACCTATCGAATATGCATATAAAATTTCATGAAAATCGGTCTAGCCGTTTCGAAGGAGTATGACAACTAAAACTGTGACACGAGAATTTTATATTCTAGATATAAATGGTATTTATAAAAACACATACTGAGTTATTGTAAAATATGTGAGTTTGTAACTTAAGGGTTTGAGTAAAACATAGTTACATTACATAAAACATATATATATATATATATATATATATATATATATATATATATATATATATGGGTGTGTGTGTGTGTCTGGGGTCCAATAAAAGAAGAATTTCACTTTAACCCTTAACCTTGCTCTTGCCTTTGGTACAAAGTAGCAAAGGAGAACGAAGAACTTTAAATAACTGAGATTCTTCCTTTATACAGACAACTTCTTCTAAGTTTCCTCTGATTCTTGAGAGAATATTAAATTTCCTGGAAAGTTGACTAATTTGAGGAAGTTTCATTGCTTTGGAATTTTAACTGGGTCGTGATCTTTCCTAACTTCAAAACCATCATCAATTCATTATGTCATCAACTCATAGGACAAATTAAATATTTCAACCAGACACAAATGTGGATACTTCATTACTTCATAGGCCCAAAAACGTTCGTAATGATAGTTTCGTTGGGAAAAAAAACTAATTTCTGTTGGTTCTTGTTTTCAGCTGTTATTATTATATATTAGATAGTTAAATCTCCCTTAAAACCATGTTTCAGGAAGTTGAGTATACTTTCATTACTATTGAGAAAAAAAAAGGGGATATTCGCGTAAATGCGTCCTATTAGTTCGTCATTATATTTCTTATAAATGTAAAAGACAATTTTAAGGAAATATTTTAATATTAATAGAAGACTTTCACATTAAAATTCAACATTACCTAGAAATCATCGAAAATCAGTAAATTATAGTTGATAATGTTTTTTTGTCATATGGAAGGATGAAATTTCCTGATTTTTTATGTGGTATTATATATTCTACGAAAAATCTTTAATGCTCCTTATTTTGTTAATAATAAAAAACTCATCATCAAAACTCTAAATATCCCAGGTTGCAGATTACTTAGCCCGCGATAGATACACCTCCGTTTAACTCCAAACTATCAGACCACTCAAACTCGCTTATCGTAAACTCTAGATCCATCTCTTCCTGATAATCCTCCGAGTCGCTGAAAATACGGTGGCCTAGAGAACTACTAATAAAATAAACATTACAATTTTACCTAAAAGAATGATTGAAGCGCTACCACTGGGTATCTTCTTCACACGACTATTTCATGCCTATATTTGTAATTTTAGCCATTTTACTTGTCTTATATATTATATATACAGTTGTAAAATCAATAAAAAAACATTTAAAAAAAAATTTTTGATTATGCTTTGTATAGCACAGTCTTCTTTATATTTATGTACAATATGTACAATTTATATTCTATAACATTTTATGAATATAACATTTCTAAAAAACTTAAACTTTATAGTAACGACCCAAGCATTTTCATTTGTGGGAGGATAGATCTGAATGTTATTATTGCTGATTTTACATAAGCTTTAAACATTTTTTAATCAATCATTCTTCCTATAGCAATAAATTTATTTTGTGTTATCATGTTAGTTTCAATTTACTACTTAGTGTTGTAAAAAATCTATTAATTTACTATATTTTTAATATTAGATAAGATTCAAATCAATGTTAAAGACTTAAAATGTTCTAATCACTTCACCCGTTTATATTTCGCTTCATAGCTAATATATTTTTTTACGATCAGCGTTGTGGGATTATAACATTTTACCTTGATTAGACAATGAACAAATCTCATAAAACCATTCAAAAGTATCGTAATTCAAATTGATAGGGGGTCATTAAAACTTACTCGTCTTGAATTCAAAGTGGTTATTCAATCCTTTAAGAGCGGCATGGAACTCGAGCTATTCCCTTAATCTTACGTGCACTATCCCGTTTAATGCCAAAGTTCTCTCATAATGTATTGTGTTCTGCCATGGAATCACCCCTACCCATTGAAGTATAAGTTAACTACACAAAAAAATAGCTAATTTAACAAAGCAGCAAGAATGTTCTGTTGTTACGGATTTTTAGAAAAAATATAATGTGTATATAAAAATATAATAACAAAATAAATTAATAATATTTAATTATATATACAATAAATTTAATCCAAGACTTGATCTATAAAAAAGATCTAATATCCACCAATGAAGGATAGATAGCAATTAAAATATGGGCTAGATTTATTAAGTATATCTACTATTAGCGCCTGCATTTGTTTAGTATGCAATGCCGCAACACTGATAAGTTGTGCAGGCTTACATTTATAGAAATATCTAAAACCATCCGGAGTCACCTCTAGTATGGTGACTAGCATAACAGCCTTCTATGCCCAAGGTCACAGATTCAAAACTGCAGATGGTCGGAGGATTTTTTAATGGGAGTAAAAAAGCCATAGTTATGCCGTCCTTTGGAGGGAATGTAAAAAGGTGGTCTCGAGTCTGTGCGATGTCATGTACTCGTTCCCTATCCTAATTATCCCTGGATGGACAAAATTTAGGACTTCCACTGTAGCATCGTCCGATTAGCCACATAACCTTTGGTAAGACTTCCTTGATATCGTTTCTTTATATCCAGAAATGAATGAGATATATATTAAATTTTAAGTGTTTTTCTCTTTATATCTATATATATATAAAATAAAATATATAAACAACATCCCGAACACTATTTTAATGGTCGCTTCATGTTCAATGGTTAACATTGAACCAGTTATTTAATGGATCCTTTTGAGTAATCTCGCCTACCAAGTACTGAGTTAATATTTATTATTTAAAAGAAAACCATTCCCTGATATTGATTTTACGAAGTTTTAAAAATTGATTATAGCCTACCTATATCCTATACATTTATCAATTTTTCGTGAATTAAAATTTTTGTATAATTACAACAAAAATTGTTTTGTTTTTTTAGTTCGTCTGCATGGGCGGTACACCTAAAAGGATGGAACAGTTCGCCTATTATATTATGGGCGAGATTGGACACAAGCTTCCCGCTGGTACAATGCTTCAGGACATAAGCCACTATTCATATAGGTACTCTATGTACAAGGTTGGACCTGTACTCTCAATAAGTGTAAGTATATATTCAATTTATTTACTATTACTAAGTTTTATCATATTTCTTTCCTAAAAAAAAAAGAAAAAAAAAACTCTGACCGTTTAGTAGTATATTTATGTATGTTTCATTATTCTTGTACACACCTGCAGAATGCAACAGCTTACGATTCCTGTGGTAGAGTATGATTTTGTTTGCATAATCTTAAAATATTTCGAATAATATGTCAGGGTACGATGTAAAATACACAAAACTAACTTATAACAATAAAGGAACAACAAATTGTTTTCTATTCGAAAAAATAATTCATTATAATATGATTGTTCTGTTTTTTGTTTTGTTTTTTTCTATAAGTTTAGTTGCTACACATATGAACTACTGTATTCAATTGTATTTTCGATCTCTCAAAACGTGTGTTCCATTTACTAATGTAACATGAAATTCTTACAAAAGAAGGTTTAATAGTTTTAGAAAACCATTGGTATAAAATTTAAATTATTATATTTTGCCCGGTAAATATGATCCGATTAAAAAATAAATAACTTATTTCAGCCGTTTACAGTAACCTTTGTTTACACCTCATGTCGGTACTGGATTGCTCGATCCTCTTGAATACATAAAAAACTAAAATTTAAAGGTAATAAATTTCAATAGTTTATTATTATACAAATGTTTTTACTGAATGTTTTGATCTTCCCTTTGGCAGTAGTTGGTTTCAGAGACTACAGTCCAAACGGTAAACTCCCTGTGAAATCGATTTCGTCTTGGCTCTTATCGAAGAAAGAGACGTTGCTATGGTTACAATGGCCAACGCCTTCCGAATCGAGGCTCCAGGTTCAATTTCGACCATACTAATTCCTAATAGACGTTTAATGTTTTTACATCGTAGATCGTGATTGATATCGAAAAACTTATTATTTTACCCGAAATTCGACAAATTATTTCTCAAGATTTCTGTAACACCAAAAAACCAGGTTTTCTACTTATTATTATTGAAATTAAAAAAGTAAACATAAGCGTAACCCACCTTCCCCCGTAAAGTTGGGCAAGAATAAAAATTATTTTTAAAAATGATAAAAACTAGAATAAGGTATTTGGATTAAGGGTGTTCTAACATTAAACAATGTTTTTACTTCAAAGGATGATCTTAATTTTCAAATTAATATGCCTATAGATTTTACAACAACTTGACCAACTCCCCTCAATATAATTGCCTGTGCCCTTGTGAGTAAATAATCTTTTTAAGTGATATTGTTACAGCATGGAATGGGTTTACCGTCTGTGGCGATTTTACTGCATGAAGTCATCAAACTCATGTACCATGCAAGAGTAAGAGATCCTATCTTCTTCAGGATGGGAACTTCTGGTGGAATAGGCCTGGAAGGAGGAACTGTGGTTATCTCAGAACAGGCTGTTGATGGACTGATGAGGTCTTTTTATGAGATAGTAAGTGCTAAATCACTTAATGCTAATGATATAACTGGAAATTATTATGATAAAATAATCGCTTTACGACTTATTTAAGCTAGCAAAATATATTTTTTGGTTCAATTAAACTTTCACCAAGAGCATTAAGAAACATTTTAAGTGATAAGGGTTGTATTACTTTATCATTTAGAATATCTAGGGTAATAATTATAATAATATAAATAAATATTAATTATTATGAATAACAAAATATATTTATATAAAAAGAAAAGCAGAACCTCTATAACCCCAAAAGATTTTTGGATTCAATACATATTGATTGTACTGTTCTTTGACTAATGGTTGTTCAATGTGGTGCAAATTTGTTCTCTGTTTTTGTAAACAATCTTTTAGAGGCTATGTGAGCTCTAGCAGGTTTTACCAATTCCATAGTAAAAAAAAAACTGAAAAGGTCTGCAATTTTTTGAATTTTTTTTAATGTTTTTTTTTATTTTTAGCCTGTCCTTGGAAAGTTGGTCCAGCGACCTGCTGTATTGGATAAGAAGTTAGTTCGAGAACTGAAGGCATTGCATCATGCTGATGATCCCTATGATACTATCATTGGCAAGACCCTCTGTACTTCTGATTTCTATGAAGGTTACTACTCTTATTTTATTGAACAATCCATAAATAACATATTGTTAATTTATGATTTAAAAACAAAAAATTGGAGTCAGCTTAAAAAAAAAAAAAAAAAGCATTAATATTGAGGATGAAATATCAAAGTAAAAAAACAAACAATATATTTACACACATATGTATAAATTTCCTTATTTAATTATTATTATTTTCTTGGTTTGCTTTATTGGCCAAGAGCATCATTGGCCATGTGATGTTCTCTTCTTGTAGGCAGACATTTTTATTACGTTGTGGGATGGGCCTAACTCTGCCTCAAACAACAGTTTATATGGTGTTATGGTGGTTTTGTATAACATAAAAAAAATCCTGTACCTCTACAACCCATGAAGGGTCTCGGGTCCAGTACATACAGAGATTCGTACTGTGCAAGGAAGTGATCAGACCTCAATTACGCTCGGGTACCAGGTTATCCCTACAATTTTGTCTACCCACTTTACAGCTGTGTTCCCCAGGAGGATCTTCATACCCCAGGTTTGCTTCATGGCTGAAATAACAGAATAAATAATTATACCTCAGCCTAAAATTCGAACCAGGGACCCAGAGAAAAGTAGTCGAATGCTCTATACACTAGGCCACGCCACTCCTCAAGGTTGTATATATATATATATATATATATATATATATATATATATATATATATATATATGTATAAATATCAAGGACCATCAATCTTAAGCCAGGTCTTTGCCTCTGATGGGGTAATAGTTTCAAATACTTGAGAATCGTGGATTGTCCTGCTTCTTAATCCTTATTCTGCCTTTCTGCCCAATATTTTAAATTTTATTTAGGTGGGAGGGTAGATTTATAAATATCACACTTCTTCGAAAATATTGAAGAACATTTCATCCACTGCAGCTTAATAAAGTTGTCAACCATATTTTGATAAGTATGATTGTATTGCTAACAAAGTAATTTAACAACCTTATTGAATTTGAAATTTCTGAATTCCAGAAGAAGTATGCATACCTGAAACTGAGAACTGAATACGATTTTTAACCATAACAACAAGAGATTGTTTAACCAAAAAATAGAGAGCTTTAAATATGTTCATTTGGAACTAGTTGCAAATTTTGTATAGAATTTTTCCTGAATTTGAAACCTTTGTTTTCTTTTACCTTCACCTTCTCATTTCATTATATCAATAACAATAATTAAGTTGACTTCTTTGTAAAAGGGCATTCTTAAATCTGTTTTAGGACAGGGCAGACTGGATGGTGCATTCTGTGAGTTCTCGGAAACAGACAAAATGCAATTCCTTGAGAAAATACACAAATCTGGAGTGATCAACATGGAAATGGAATCATTGGCATTTGCAGCTCTTACACACCATGCAGGCATCAGAAGTGCAGTTATATGTGCAACGATTGTTGACAGGCTCAAAGGAGATCAGGTATTCAAAAGTATATTTCCTATATTGTTATATATATTTCTACTAACATTATTTATCATTAGAAATCAAATAATGCATAAGCTATTAATGATATAAAGATGGCTTTGTTTTTAAAAGTTATTTTGTGAAAATATCTCTTAAA
This sequence comes from Piezodorus guildinii, assembly GCA_023052935.1. Lineage (NCBI taxonomy): Eukaryota > Metazoa > Arthropoda > Insecta > Hemiptera > Pentatomidae > Piezodorus > Piezodorus guildinii. The sequence goes on from CM041297.1 coordinate 58,160,761, forward strand.
AAGAAATATTACCTATAATTTTTAAGTGTTGCATACTTTTAGAATATTAATCACTAAATAAGCTTAATCATCATGTGTTTCTATAGATTCATGCCCCAAAAGAGGTTCTGGACGAATGGCAGGAGAGACCACAGAAGTTAATTTCAAGGTACATCAAGAAGTACCTTCAGACAAAGGGTCGTTTCATGGACTCTTATTGCGGTTCCCCTTGTGTCAAGTCACCTCGACGTTTTAAACTGGTTCAACAAGAATCTGAAAATTATGATTAAATTTCATCAAGAGAAGATGAAGAAGAAATTATTTGCTACATGTGGTATAATTTTGAAATATGAAAGGAAAGAATTTTATAAATTGTAAGGTTTATATTGCCAAAACTTACAAAGTATTTCTTTATTTACTATTTTGTTTTTTGTACTTAGTTTTTTAATATTCTTTTAATTAAGTAATATGATTTGTAAAATTTGTTTAATGTTTAAGTGTATCTTTCTAAAATAATGTGTTGCAGAAGCAATGTAAGATGTGGCTTTTTTTTAAATTATATTTTTGGAGGGACAGAGTTTGTCATGATTTACTGTTTGAGAAATTTAAGGGTTGAGTACCTAAACCAATCCAATTATTCTATCTAGTTCTCAAATTGGTAAACTACAAAAATTTTATTCCACTTCCCCCAAAAAATATGAGAAAAGCTACATCAAATGCTTCAGCCATCAATACAGTTGTGTTTTGAAATTTTTGTTTTTATATAATTCTATCTGAGACAAGGATATGTTATAATTGAATATTCATTCTAGAGATTGGATATTTAGGTTCATGTGTAAAACAAGTCTCATTCAGCAAAAATATTCTAATGATATTACATATTTAAAATATTATAGCACTGTCGTATTGGGGACTGTAGTTATGGGAAATAAATTGTAAATATGACAAGAATATATTTGCTGATTGTGTATTTTCAATATAGTTTATTGGTTATTCTACTTTCTTTTGTTAATGTTTGTTAAATATTAGTAAGTTTAGTAATAATTTTAAAATAAATGTTTCTTAGTTCCTTGGTTTTATAACTAGTTATTTTTTTTTAATGATTTATTGTCCGTGGTGTACTATTTAAAATTTAATTAAGTTTAAAACAAAAGAGTTGCAATTCTGAAAAAAATAAAATAAATTGAAGAATTTATAACTAAATAAAAAATTACTGCCTATGAGCTGAAAATGATTTATATAATTATTGGATTTTTTTTTTCAGTTTTGTGTATATTTTACGATGAAAAGTCTAATTATTTCAATGTTTGCTTAATATATTTGTGTCTAGTCAGCATTAAAGGTGCCCTGCTCTCATTACAACCATGAAGGAAAGCTTATTGTAATAAATCTATCCAATGCTTTAAACGTTTTTGTAATTAACATCATTAAAATAAACATTGATGTTATATATGAATGATTATAAAAATATTTTTTACCATTTAAATCTGCATTTTATTCTATGGATGTTTGTAACCATGCAAATTTTGGATAATTGAACCTTCATGTCTGTAATCAATATTATACATTGCTTTATGTGTTGATGAACTATGGTGCTTATTCTTTTAATTAGTTACATTCCTACCACAAAAAGAAACCAACTTTTTTGTACTGGTGAGTAGAGGAGATGTATACTCCTCTTTTTTTTATTAGGATATATCAACATATAATGGGAACATCTGCTCATTTTATAATTTATTGGTGTTTAAGAAAAATAATAAAGAATGGGTAAAAGATATTTTCATACATTTCCATTCAAAAATTATTTACAAGAAAGGTACTTATGCTCACAAAACCAAACAAATGTAAAACAAACCTATCATCGAAAAACTTGTCGATAATCCTTAGTAAGAAAGGTTAAACATTCCTTTATTCATTCCTTAAAGTTATTTTGTAAAATTCAATGCCTGGTGTAAATCATTAGACTGATTAACACTGCTTATTAATTTTTGAGATTGCTTTAATTTGTCTAAAGAAAGCAGTTATTAGACAAATAAACAAGTACTAATATTATGGTGTTAATATTGTATCATATATTTATTTCATATACCCAGGACACTAACAATAATTTTTAATATTGATGTAAATGAAATAAAATCATATTTTGTAAATGAAGGTAATAATTTCATTCCATTTAATAAAAAATTATTATATTTACTTGTTAATAATGAGTTGCCTTGTTATTGGAACTGTACCATAAATTGCCTTAATAAGAGAAATGTTTACGATATTTATAAATATTGTTTATTGTTTTTTGCAATATTTAAAAATATTACTGTTTCAGGCTTTCATTGAATGTCAAAATCTGATGTGCGTAGAAGTTTGCTTCAAGTGTACAAGAGTATAATGTTTCATATTTAATTTTTTTTTTTTTCTTTATTTCAAGAAAGTTTTAAGTAAGGTTCCATAAAATTTTCAACAGTATTAAATTTGAAAATAAAAGAAAATCATTTTTAAAAATGCAACAGATACTGGATAAAAAGCAACCCACAATATTTTATATTTTCTGGGTGGAAAAAGGGCCGCAGACTGAAGACCATTTTTAGATATGATGAAAAACCATTCCATTGTTGATAAGAAGCACTTAACTAACAGTTTGTTTGACTTTACATAATTATTATTCAAAACTTTGTAATATTTAGATTTAATATTGAACCCTGTCAATCTTAAAAATATGTTGCATGTTACTGGGTTTGATAAAAAAAACAAAACATATATTTTAGGCCTACTTAAATTAAAAATTATTTAACATTCCCAATAATTAGCACATTTATTGGATGCACTGAGCATGAAAAATTACAGAATATTTCCTTTCCCAAATGTTACACCAAGAGAGCCTGAATAAAAACTTTCGGTAATTTTTAATAACTATGAATCGTGATTTTTTTTTTTTTTTTTATTAATAATTGTAATGACACGATTAGGTTGTCACTAACCGACAACCTTTTGATTGAGGACAATATGGATAAGTATGATATGTAAATAAAAACTAGAAAACAATATTTAAAACTGTGATTATTCCATTTTTACTTGGGTGAAATACAAATTACTGAGTATTGTTTAGCTCATCTTTTTTTCTTATAAAATTACCTTTTAGTTTTTTACTTTCATTATTCTAGTTCACTTATCAATGTTAGAGTAAATAAATATTGTGTTCATTAAACACACCATTTATTGTAGCAATTAGAAATAACCTTTTTGGATTGTGGTATCATTTTCAATACGTAGTGTTGTTTTAAAAAATTGCCTCATTCTTATAAAATATTTCCAATTTATTATTTATGTTAACTTTAGTGTTAAAAAAGATACAAAGATTCTCTTCATAGATTTAGCTAAAATAAAACATAGTAAAAATATTATTGCTTTATAAAATCCACAGAACAATGTTTATAAACAATCTTTATACAGCAAAAGTTATAATTAATTGGAAAATAATAATTATTATTTTTTATTTTATAATTATAAATTGGCCTTTTTTGAAATCGATTAATTTAAATTTATAGAAGACTAAAACGTGTATGTTCTTGAATAGAAGTATTCAAATACTCATGAAGTGTCTAACCGCATATTAAATCTAATATTAATTGATCACGAATATATTTTCAAGAATAGCTTAGAAAATTTATTGGTATACATATTTATTCATCATTTTAAAACTAGTATAAATATTACTGTAAGAACTACTTATGTATATTATTTGCACATTGAAAGTATTGACATGATAGATGAAAAACCATTTTATATATTTATATGCAATTTCAGATATACTGGATTTAACCAATATGTTTTATATGATAGAAAAAGAATAAAACTAGCAATAGATCGTTAAAAGATATTTGTGAATCATATAAGTACTTAATAATAATTATTATCATGAAATGTAATAAACAAATATAACAATAACAGAAATATACATATATAAAAAAAGAAGGATATTCAAATTTTTGTAGCTTTGATGTTTTATATCTATTAAACATAATGTTTGTAAAGTCTTGATGTTCTTGCTATATATACATAATCTAAAATATCTATTTCATGTTTATATATGTGATGAAGCCTAACAAAGGTAAACCATTTTTTAGTATTTAACTTATGATTTGTACAATTACAAGTCAACGGATAATATTTGAGTAGTTAATTTTTTTCATTGATAATGTATGTAGAACTTCCATAACAACAGTTGAGAATTGAACTCATCCCTCCTCACCATAGCTTGATGTAAGAGGTATGAGGGATGTTAATATTAAAACATGTTCATAAAAAAATACATAATAAATTTAAAAATAAATGGTGTGTATTTGTTATGTCGGATTTTAAACTTATTATAATAATAACCAAGTTAAGATACACAAGTATTATTCATTTCTCATAGGTGATTCCATATTTATTTATTTATTCTAGTACCATATATGTTTTTATATATCAAATATTTCAATGTTTCTTGTTAAGCTTAGATTAGCCTTGGAGTAATTTTTTAATCAACACTTATATTCATAAATATGTATCAACATCATTTAAACATTAATATAAAAAATAGTTATTACTTTTATTTTTTTATATTTTAGTAATTGATGATTGTCAAATGAATATTCTACTGCCAGGCTCTAATATGGGCCTTGTCTCATTTATAACGCTACATATCTTTTTTGCATTTAAGAGATATGGCAGATCTGAATAAGCTTGTAATGCAATAGAAAATTGTTAATACATTTTTTTATTTATTAAAATATACCTATCCATTTACTACATCCTATTTTACATAATTTAATTTTAAGCCCACAAGACAAAAATATATGTAAATATTACTTACTTTTCAATTGCACCACATTTATTTTAGAGTTGGTATGTACACTTTTACAACTAAAAACATAATGAGAAGAATTTTTATAAAAAAATATAATATATGCTTCAGGTATGGTAGAAATAAAATGGTTTATAATTGTAAAAGTTTTAAATAAATCAATGTCTTCCATCTTATTCGTTTTGTCTAAATTCTAAGTGATTCCTATTTGGGAATAATAATTTTTTTTTTCTATACAAATAAAGATTTTTAAGAAATGATAGTATTAGAAAAGAAACTGGTATTTCTTCATCATCAAATACTTATAACAGACTTAATGTGTATCTGAATGCGGCCCTTGAATGAATCCACGGTGCGGCAGAAAATCTATTTCATTCCATTTCAGTTGTAGATCAATTATGGGATCATCATCCCAGGGCACAAAACCTTATAAAGTGAGTACCTCACCCATCAATGGGTTGAGAACAAATATGAGGCTGCAGAGCATGACTCTGATCAGACAGTTTTGCTGTCCTCTGGTCATGAAACAGTTCATTTTATTAATATGATATGTTACAAGACTATATTTATTTAAATCAATAAATATATGAGGGTCTCCATATCCTAGGGTCGCCCCCTGACAAACTAAATTAACATAATGAATAAAGGTCTGTCATTGCCGGAATTCGAACCAAGGACCCAAAGAACAGTAGACTAGCGCTCTATCCACTTAACCAGCCCACTCCCTATATATATATGTGTATTTTTTTTTTTTATCTTTGTTTACTGTCCTACGTATTTAACGTACCACATAGGCATTCCTTAAATTATTTTAAGTTTTCAAACCCTTGTTTTCACATCAAAAGTGAAAACGACTATCAAGAGTTTCTTTACTGTAGGGGCACTTGTTAGATAAGTCTTTTTTACTTTGTCATTTTAAATAAATATGCTTTCTCAACAAAGAAAAAACAAAAAGTTCAATGAGACCATTAATGATTATTTCAAAAATAATAAATAAAATCCCAAATTTATTATTTAAATGCTAATTAAAGTATTTTTGAAATTTCTTGATTTTTGACCAGCAGTTTATGCCAATATTTTTTACTTTTATATACCTCATATAAGAAATATTCAGTAAGAGAATGAATTAAGATTGATTGTGAAAATATTCGAACAGTTTGCAATGGATTTATATTTAGATTAAAAGTTTAATCTAAAGATGAAAATTCCTGGGATGTTATAGAAACGTTTTCACTTTATACTGCATTTAATTTATTTCCTCATGTATTGTATATTAACTGTATATTGTTTCTAAAATTGTTAGAGGGGATGGCAAACACACTCTGTAAGTATACGTTTTTAATTATAAGCTCCTGACACTTACCTGTTAGTTCCCTAGTTCATAACCTTTCAGCCCAAACTTTTTCAGTCAATCATCTGAAAATAAGATGACTGTAGGACCTCCTAACACCAAAGTTATTAGTTACATTCAGTTTTCATTTTAAACATAGGACATAGTTGTTTTCTTTTGCAGGGTTTTGAATTTGATAATTTAAAAAATAAAAATTAAATTGGATCAAAATTTTTATCTGGGATTTAAAAAAATCATTTAATGATTTTTTATATTTGACCATAAGAGAAAAAAATCGTATTCTGGCCATTAATTTTATTTTATTTTATTATTTTAAATTAACAATAATAACAATATCTGGGTAAAACTTTTTAAAATCAGAAATTTAAATTTTTGGTATCATCTCTATGATATATGTTGAGTCTGAGGTAGTAAATGGAGAATATTGTTGTAAACTATTTGCACATAATCATTATAAGTAATTGCATCTCTCATAAGTTCTGACTTGAACATAAAGATTATTTTAAATTATTTATGTTCATCGTGATGTCTTGATCCTAACAAAACTCTACACATATCTTCAAAAATAACATTATAGGAGAAATAATCAGGAGTCAGTATTTTTTTTTTTAATATTTTAATTTTGCTGACGTTTCGGCTCAAGCTTGTGAGCCATCATCAGGGCTACAAACATCAGAACAAAGCAGATACATATTAATGTGATAATGCAATTTTTTTTTAATGTAGTGACAATGATAACATTTAAAATAAAACAGAAAATATACCAACATACTAAAATATTATAGATACAAATAATGAGAATATGATAAACAATGTGATGATGATAAGCACAAAACAAAACTTTAGACTTTAATATTGTAGTAATGGTACATTTATATATAATTTTTTACTTCTATATTAAAGTCTAAATTTTTGTTTTGTAATTATTGTCATCATATTGTTTATCATATTATCATTATTTGTATCTATAATATTTAATTATGTTGGCATATTTTCTGTTTTATATTAAATGTTATCATTGTCACTACATTCAAAAAAATTTTCATTATCACCTTAATGTGTATCTCTTTTGTCCTGATGTTTGTAGCCCTGATGAAGGCTCACAAGCTGGAGCCAAAACGTCGGCAAAATTAAAATACTTAAAAAAAAAAGACTGACTCCTGATTATTCCACCTATAATAGCTTCTACAGTCAACTATACATCCTCAATATACTTCAAAAATAACGGTCTATACATGGGTGAAATTTCAATGTTTATCTTTTCTTTTTTATAATTAATCGCGGTTTCCTGATTAGAAAACTCTATAAAAAATTATCTCTATATTTTCAATGTTGGAGACATTGGTATTTTGTGCCGAATTTCAAAAAACTCGGTCCAGTGGTTTTGGAGAAAAGCTACGAACGGCGTGAGGCATGTGACGGACATGCGGATTTTTTATTTATTTATTTAAGGTCAGTTCATGATATTGTGGCTAATCATGGACGATGCTACAGATGTAGTCCTAAATTTTGCCCATCCAGGTTTAATTAGGATAGGGAATTTCTAACGAGTACCTAACATCGTACATGCTCGGGACCACCTTTTTACGTCCTCTCTGAAGGATGTCATGGCTAAGGATTTTTATTCTCATTAAAAAATCCTATGACCACCTGCGGGTTTGAACCCGTGATCTTTAGAAGACTGTTATGCTAGCAACACTGCTACAGGTAATCCCTTTTTACTTTCACTTACTATATATAGTAAGGGGAAGTATTGCGATAGTGAAAATTTTCGAATTCCAGTTTTCAACGGAAATACACGTTTTAGGGTCCCCTGAGTCCAAATAACCAAGTCCCGCAAACAGGTCTGTGTGTGTGTGTGTATGTGTGGTAACTCCCGGGCGGAAACGGTAGGTCCTATTAAACTGAAATTTCATATTTAAGACAACTATATGCCCGAGACGTGACAAAATTTTGTCATCAAAATGAGCTTACCAGAAGAGGCACTTTATACCATGCATTTTGCACCTTTTTTCGATTTTCTCGAAAACGGTTCCGACAATTTTGATTAAACGCGCTATATCGATGTAAAATTTAATGGGCTTTAATATCATGTAGGTTTTATTTGGATAAAAATGGTCTGACAGGGCTAAAATGCCGATATTTTAAATTTTATTCCCCTAAAGTACCTTTAATTTTGTAGATTCAATAATAATAACTAGATTATCTTGTTAACGCTGATGAAAAACAGGTAAATATATAAATTGAATAAATTCGATACCCAACTAAAGGAGAAAACAGAAAAAATATTTTTTTAATGCAATTTTTCGTATTTGAACATAAGAGCAGTAATATACATGTATTATATACCGATGGAAAGCTAAAGATTTTAGAAAAAATATCATCTCATACACAAGCTTTTAAAAGTTAATGGAGAGTGATGAAAAGAAGATAATACTAACTGATTATTTAAGATAATAATATAATAGATTTTTTAATAAAACACATGTTTCTATATAAATTCAATTTGATTAATTCCTTAATAATTTCACGTATTTTTATCTCTAACTGTATTTGAAAATTCTTTCATTGATTTTAAAAATGGAGGAAAGTGAAAGTCGTGTGTTGCCCGCACCAGATTTTTTTATTCTTTATTCAAGTTCCATGTATATATCTTGAAACGTAAGACCTCAATTTTTGAGGGGAAGAGGAGGTAATTTTTAATAAATTTGTTTGGTGGATATTTCTATTGAATAGTTCATTATTGAAAATAATAAACCAAAAAATGAAGCGATGAATGCATCACCCTCCTTCATCTAAATAAAGAGAATCGTGCAGTAAAGTTTCTTCAGATTTGAATTGAGAAAGATCTGGTTTTCAATTGTCTCCTGAGCTATTGAATTGCATATCCTTTACAATAAATCCTTTGATGGAAAAATTTAAATTGAGACAGCTATGAGAGGTAGGAGAGAAATCGAGGGAAGAAGTAACGGAACCTAAGTGGGCCATAGGGTCGGTGCGTCCTAACCAGTCATGCTTGGAACCTGGACCCAGCTGCTGCTCTGGCTGCCACTAGCCTTCGCCGTCCGTCTCCCGGGCTCCGTCGTCCCGGAGGTCTACCGGATCTATCTCAGGCCGGACTTCGAGGCTGGCTGTGTCTTCTCTGGAAGGGTGAGCTCTTCTTGGGGCCTCTTCTGTCCTTACATATCATATTAGGCAAAGGCGAATAAATATATCTTAACATTATATACCTTCGGGTAATTCATAATTAGAAATATAAGCCACTGGATATTTATTTTTTTTTTTTTTTATAAGTTTAAATTTCTTATGAGCGATGTAAAATGCCGTTTTAGACCGAGAGCTGAGTCGAAAAAATGTTTTAGTATATTTTCACTATCATTCAGTCTTTCAAATTACATTTATACATAATTACAAAAAAAAACCTTTCATTATGTAGACCCAATGTACCCTCATCATAGACTGTTTTATTATTTTTAAGAAAAAAATTGTCTCTACTCGGATTGTTCAAATATTGATATATATATTTTTTAATTTGCATATCCGCCTCTAACCCTAAGGTTCATTGGCGTGGTCGAAATTATCTTATTCGATGTTAAAATCCTGTCATTTTTATGAATTCTATTAATGTGGTTATACTCTCTTCCTTATCTTGAAGTATTTCTACTATGGATTTCTTAAGATCGACTTTTTTCCTTGATTGCTCTTAAATCGGGCATTCAATTAGCAAGTGATGCACACATGAAGGGGTGTTGTTGCATTTTTCGCAGGTTGGTGCTTCCAGACGTCTCAAAAGTATATTTAAATTCTTCAAAACTGTGTTGAACCTAAATTACAAAATTCAATTTGCAAATTTTTGAATTGCTTCGATAATTGAAAAATAAATCCTATGTGATGCCTCATATATATTATCCGATAGTCTCATAGCCAGTTTAGGTAATAGCCTTATTTTATTATTTGAGTAAAACAGAAAATATATTTAATTTATACTTATGGGAACTGGGGCGAAAAAAAGGTTATTTACAGAAACCCTTTGATCGTTTAAGCCTAAAGTACTTCCATCATAGACTAAGATTTAATTTTTTCTTTTAGAAAAAAAATTCATTAAATATTAATAGGATTATATTGAAATATTGATATTGAAGGAATGATAGGAAGGTCTAGTGGATAGAGTCTAGTGTTATCCTAAACTGGGTTCAAACCCCGTTTGTGGCAGAATTATTCGTATTTTATTTAACGTCCCTTTATGCTACTGGATAATCGGACGATGCTACAGTGGGAGTTCCTAAATTTTGCCTATCCAGGTTTAATTAGGATATGGATCTTTAACGAGTACCTGACATCGCACAGGCTCGGGAACACCTTTTAACGTTCCCTCCGAAAGACGGCATAACTAAGGATTTTTTACTCCCATAAAAAAATCCTAGGGCCACCTGCGCGTTTGAACCCTGGACTTTGGGCATAGGAGACTGTTATACTAACCACCATGGTACAGGTAACCCTAGAATTATTCGTTCCGTGGAGCGACCCTGGAGTATAGAGACTTTCCAGGAAAACACCTAGTATCTATACCGAAAGTAGGTACCGAAAAATCAGGAGATAAACTTGGCTACTGAGTGTGATCTTGTTTTTTATATTTATTTTTTGTTTTCTTGTCTCCTTTATTATACAATAAACAAGAATATAAAACAATTAATGAAACAGTACAGGTCTTTCAGAACTTAAACTACCTTTTGAGGTATTTCAAGTTAAACATTCCTAAATCCACATTATGTGGTGGTTGTAACTGCATCCTTTCGGATTAACTTTGTAATCGATTTTTAATTGAATTTAAAATTAGCTGATATTTTATGTAAAGCTTATATAAAGCTCAACTTTGAGCGTGATCTAGACCTCACCTCTATATACGAACTGAGTCCAAGACAATTCAATGGATGTAGAGCTACAGGTTTTTAATTTTTTATATTTGACAAGATTATAGATTTATAAATTATTTCGATGTGGAGCCTCATATCCGTTATTCTGGTAGCCTTTAAGTTTATCAAACTTAGTCCAGTAAATGAGTAAAACAGAGAACATGTTATCCTCACATGTTCAACACATATACCGACAGTTGAGACGAAAAAAAGCTGAATTGAGGAAAACCTTTGACCATGCAGGTAGAAAGTACCCTTATCGCTGAGTGTAAATATGAGGGTCTTCCACCCCAGATATTTTTTCCTTAAAAAACACACACAGAAACACTGGCAATCTTTTCTAATAGTTAGTTCGAGTAGAAAAAAAAACAACAAAGAATCAGACACACGAGACATAAAATTGAAACTTTTTGTGTAATAAATAAATATAAATTGATCGAGATGAATGATTGAAAAAAAAAAAAATTATGGGACATTTCGTTCCCTAAGAATAATTTACAGTGAACAGAAGATAAGTCTGGCTTCATTTGATACATAATTATTTAGTTAGGTAACTATAAAAGTTAATACAAATAAAAAAACAGATAACATCAAATAAGTTTTGTAATGTATCATAAAAGTCTAGATTCATCACATGAAATGAATAACAATCGGTGTATGAAAGTGGTTAGGTCGGAGGCAGATGGGTAATGAGTTCCAAAGTATGGTAGCACGGCTGATAAAAGACTTTTCAAAGAATGCTGTTCTATGAGGGGGTAGGTATAGGTCGGAAGGTTTGAGGTCTTGTATTTAAGTTGTGCACGGAAAAGCTCGGAGTAAGGAGGTCAAAGATATAGGAAGGTTTTCTGGCTCGTAAGGATTGGAATAGGAAGATGCCAAGTAAGTATTTTCTTCGGGGTTCGGGAGCCACCTTTGAACAGAATACCAGTGAGAGACGTGTGACTGTCTGGAGTGGCAGTAAATAAATCTTATGAACCTATTCATTAATCTTTTTAGCCTCATCTCTATATATGTGAGATTGATACTTATCGATGTTACATAATCTTATGTTTTATGTAAAGAACTAACAATTACTGTATCCTGACTCTTACGTTTTACTGTGTCTTCTTGACTCTTGTGTCTTCCAGGTATAAAATTAATAACTAAATAGTAATGGTTTCATAACCTGGAATTATTATATTGTAATGAATCACCTTCAATCATTACTAAACGATGTTAATTCCTCATCGTTGTCATTTAATAGTTTCTCATTAAGTTATTTCACCACGTAATATTCTTGTTTTCAAGTAATTATTCCACTAAAGCCGATTGATTGTCTGTACAGGTTCTGCATTTCTAGACGATCTTGAAAACATATTTATACTGCAATGAGATCTTATTACTATATTTCTCATCCTGCTTTTTTTTTTTTGCTTTTTTTTTTCTAATGAACTCCAATGATACGACTTGTTCTAAGACTCGATACAGGGCAGGTCTATTTCGCGAAAGGAAGCCCTTTTTACTTTCACTTAACTATATATGAAAGGGAAAGTATTGCGTTCGTGAAAATTTTCGAATTGGAGTTTTCACAGGAAATACACGTTTAAGGGTCCCCTGAGTCCAAATGACCAAATCCTATGAAACTGTAATTTCATATTTAAGACAACTATACGTCCGAGATGTCACAGCAACTTTTTCATCAAAATCAGTTAACCAGAAGAGCCACTTTACACCATGCATTTTGCTCTTTTTTACGATTTTCTCAAAAACGATTTTGACTAAACTCTCGCTATATGAATGTAAAATTTAATGAGGTAGGTTTCATTCTGATTGAAATAGTCTGACAGAGCTTAAATGCCGATAGGTTAAATTTTCTTCTTCTGAACTACCTTCAATTTTGTAGATTTGCCATAAATTAACCATATCATCTTTTTAGAATTGAAAAAAAAAAAAACGGGTAAATATCTAAGTTGAGTAGATTCGATATCTAACTAATAGAAAAAAACCAAAAATATTTTTCTAATGTTTTTTTTTTTTTATAATAAGAACAGTAATATAGACGTATAATATACTGTTGGAAAGAGAAAGATTTTAGAAAATATATTATCTGATACACACGTTGTAAAAGTTAATATAAAGCGACGAATAGGGAATAAACTTATTACTTATTAGCGATTTAATATAGTTGTATTATTTAATCTAAATCATATGTTTCCAACGAAAATGAATATATGTTTTAGGTAAGTGAAAGTCGTTTGTTGGCCGTACAAGATTTTTGTCTTATCTTTTGTAACAATGAATCGCCATGTTTGCGAAAAGTGATGCCCGTGGATATTTACATTTTATTATAATCTTATAGCATTGCTTCCTAGAACAGTTATGGGTTTAGCCGAAGAAACTTTGTAGCATTTCTTTTTATCCTTACTGTAATAGTGATGAGGTCAAGTACGTGAATCAAGTGACAAATAATAAAACATAAAAGTTATTTATTAATAAACCGTCATAAATAATAGTTAGCCTTTTCAAAGTTTTACGATGACATTTCAAGTTCACGGACAACATCACAATTATAGAGAGCTTTTGTTATTTTTCAACTTTTTTTTTTTAATGTCCCAAGCAATTGAGTCACTAATGATTAAGTCAAAAACATTTTGAATCATAGAACTACTGATTAGGGCAGACTCATGCTTATTAGGCAATTTATATCATTAGCATTCAACCCACACAAATACCCAATTGTCTCAGACACCAGCCACTTTTTCTTGGATACATGCAAGACGAATGTCAAGTCATGCGCGAATTTTCAATACAACAGATTTATTTTGTTTATTATTGTCCTATACCATAGTTACTAACTAATTTATAAAGTGGGATAAAATTAAATATTGCAAAAATACTGAAAAAGGTTTTGACACAATTGTATTATATATATAAATTAATGAATATGCTGATTATTTTGAAAATAAGGAGCTGTTAAACACTGAAATTTAATGATGGTCAATAATAAATACAACTAAATTTTGATAGTATATTGATATAATTTCATTTATCGAATGGCTTCCACATAATTTTTTTTTTTAAGAAAACCTGTTAATGATGTCCGTGCTAAGAATTCATGCAGAGAATAAACCGTTGACATTAGTGTGCACCTTGCGTAGTTAAAGATTGCATGCTATTTTAACTTTGGAAATTTTACATAATAGCTCAATATACAAAGCAAATTTAACCGTTTTCCATGAAAATGTTGAGATAGTACAAAAGGAGAGTTTAATGACACTAAACCACAAAACAACGTATTCAGTACCCATATTTCACTTCATACATGCATAAAATTCTTCTAACAAATAATCAATTGTGACTAAATAATATATTATTATTAGTTTACATTATCAATTCCCTACGGCATAATTTAGATTAAATATCAGAGTTTTTCTATTTATCCATATATAGAATTTATTAGTTGTTCTTTTATCCAACCTGAAATTCAAACTATAACGAGAAATTTATGAATAAAAATTATACTTATAAGTTTCGAATAACACAAAAAGATAAAAAAAAAAAAATTAAATTAAAAAAAAAATAAATGTTTTACAAAGAAGAAATATATTAAAAATATATCGATATGAAAAATAATTACCAATATCTATATTTTATTTATATCAAAGCATCTTCAATTGGTTCAAGCCCCTACTTAAATATGGAACAGTAGTTAGTAAGATACGGGTGGTGTGGCACACCTGTTTTCTCTCATAAATAGTGAAAATATAGAAAATGGAGAAAGTCGCGTCTATCTCTTACTGCTAAAAATCAGATCATTAAATATACAGTTAAAAAAGTATCTTTTGGTTAGAAACGAAATCTTTGAAACTTATTTCAATATGTTGAGGGTTTTAAATATAAAAAACGCATGAGCTGAAGAGCTGCGTGAATAAGATCTTGTTTTTACTAAAACGTTGAATAGAAAACATAGACATTGGGTAGAAAAAAGTTGAGACATCCAAAAGCACTTCGCTGTCATTAACCTAATTCAAATTAATACTTTCAACCATAAGGTGTATATTCTTTAAGATGAAGGTCAATTTCTGTGAATAAAATTGGAGGCTGATTTATACTTCACCACTCTTTTATTGAAAATAATAAACGTCGTAACGTATTAATAGTCAAAACTTCGTGCATTTATTTTTAATAAAAGAGTGTTGAAGTATACAGCCTCCAATTTTATTCACTTTCAACCATTTTCCTCAAGCCGGAGGGGCTGTAATAAGGAGAAAAAATCACTGTGATAATTTTAAAATGTTGCTAATAATTCATCACTCTCTCGCTAATCAATATTATTGTAATTGTTGTACTAAGGACATTAATTGTACTTCATTTGCAAAACTCGACGGGTTTGTAAAAAATTATGGGTTCTTGACCTTTCTTTTCTGGACCATTACCCACTTGTTAAAAATTTATCTCTCACCATAGTTAACTGTATTTAAAACGATAAGATTTTTTTTTCATTTTAAATATTACAAATTATTGCTTGCTCTATGTTTAAACATTTTTTCCCCAGGTTTATTGCAGTATCATTACAGATTATTTTTTTCTTGATAAGAGCTTAATGGCTATGTCTGAGTCAGATCTGAATTGGATAAAATAAACCTATTCAACGTACTTATGTTACGAATCTCAAAAAAAAAAAAAAAAATCAGAAGTTTTTTTCTAATTATTACATAATTTGATGGTTAATTGTATGAGTTTGTTATTACATGGTGAGTTACCATAAGTTATTCTTGATAAAATAAGTAGATTTAAATTATACGGGTCTTCAGAACAATCAATGGCTTTTAAAATCAAACTCGGATATGAGATATTTACCTAGCTATTTATAGGAAATGTTAATGGTTTTTAAATATATCAATTTTTTTTTTTTTTAAACAAACTATGTTACATCTTTTAAAATAGTCGAAAGGTTAAAACTTTTAAGAAATAGGAGAAATTAACAAAAATGGTGTACAATTATCTGGTATCAACCCACCATCTTTATAGGCTTCTGGTGTGTCAAATGGACGTGAATGATATCATAAATTTCCTTGAAAGAGATAGATGATTTATATAAGAATTGTTTACAAAGGCTGGATGCTACTGAAGGAAAGGTACACATAATACGTAGTACTTAACATTGCCAATACAAATTATTATTTGCAGTTAATCCTTTTGACTATTATCTGAAATTCCAGATTACGTTTTCTCCGCCTGTTCTGCTCCAGGTACAGGTACAGGTGGCACAGGACTTATTTTTTCCTTTTTCTTGAAAATACACTAGAAAATAAAGTTCTCGTATTTATTTGTATGACTTAAGTGACGAGATCGTAATGCTTCTCTCAGTGTTTAGAAATGACGTGAATAATATCACACTTTTCGTGGAAGAGATATTTAATAGATGTCAGAATGGTTTACAGATAGAGATTAGTCGCGACTAAAAGGTGCACAACAACATTAGCAAAACCCATTATTTTTTACCGTTTCCTTTTGGCTAGTATCAGAAAATCCAGATTATCTTCGATTCATCTTTTTTAGTAGCAAATGCCATATATAGCTTTTTTTTAATAATAACAAGCCGATTATACAGCTTTCGTATTTATTTCTAAAACTTCGCTGACGAGATCTGTCCAAGCATTTATGGCACGATCAGTTTCCTGATTTCATCCCATGCCCAAATTGGAAGGAACTTCATTTTCGATTTCTTTCTCAAGGAGGATTTGTAAATAAAAACCCTGTAGTGTTCTATTATGGTGTTGAAGATTGAATCAATTTCATTGTTGACAATACCATTTTGTTTTGTTAGGATCCTGATCTAAGAAGCATTTTTTTATCAAGAAGCTATTCTAAACCAATGATCAGCAATGGCTCTACAGCTACACAATGCTTGGTTTGGAAATTGCTTGCTACAAATTCTAATTGAAAGGATGAAAGTCCATTGCTTTCGAGACCTAATGGATGTTACCAGGTATTGGGGGTTCCGAATAGAGGACAATTGGCAAAGACCCCGATGACCCAGATGTGAGCGGTCGCAGAGCCGGCATGCAAATGGCAAGGGTAACTGCCGATGGACCGTTAGGGTAACTGTAGAGGAAGTGCCTCTTAGAAACAAGAAGCACTATTATCGATTAGCCCTGATGACAGAGCAATCGATATAATCATAGCTACCGAATGCCTCGCCAGCTAATGAGCTTTGTCTTTCCAGCTCAACCAATCCCACTAAATGTGATCGATCCTCTAAAGATGGTATCATTCAGCGATTCAATTAACAATCATTAATTACTTGCATAATCAAAATGGTTACAGGACAATGAATAAATACTTTTTCTTTTCCATTGTTAGCGTAATTTCACTGATACATGCTCGAACCATTGTTTCTACTAACTCATTGTCTAGAATGCTTGCTTACAAAACCAAATGGGTTTATTGGTTTTACGTTTTCCTTCTACATTTCGTAAATTTCATTTCATCACAACATATCAGTCTTGTCATTGAAGGAGTGCGTTTCCCTATCTTAATCCTTTTCTAAAATATTCTTTTAAAGGAACGTATTGGAATAAATGTGGCTGTAGGGACTTAAAATAGTGGGAAATCGCTACATGAAATTTAGTATAAGAGATAATTACATTTAATAAAGAATAACCCTTCATTATACGTGAATAAAAAATAAAAAGTTCACTAGTCCAAAGAAGAAAAAACATTTAGGATACAAATTTGTGAATAAATTGTTAATTAAAGCAAATGGAACTTTAGTGATTTTATGTTTTTAAATATATTTAATTTTTTTAAATATATTTATTGTAATTTACAACTTTATTGCATAATACAATAAGTATGCAGAGTGAAGAAAAGTCGTGAAAATGTCTTGAGAAATAACTATCCAGTGGTAGCACTTCGCTAACTATTTTAAGGTCGTAGATCTCGAGTCCACCTTCTTTTCATTCGCTTCGGAGGGTTATCAGGAGTATCAAAGGAAGATAGATTACGGATAAGTGTATTTGTCTGTGTGTTACGGGCTATGTCTACAACAAATGGGATGTTTAGATTATAATGGAGGAGTTGATTTGTGACTCAATAAGGGTTTTGGATTGTAAGAATTGGATGCTGGAGGAAATAGATGGTTTAGTAGTGCTCCAAATCTCCGAATATGTCTGATAATAGTGATGTAAATGATTCTTTTGTAATATACTGGAAGTTTTGAACGTTTGTCTAGTAAGTGTTGTAATCGCTATCTTGGAGCAGTTTCTTGTCGTTTCAGTCTTGTGTGAGGATATTTGTTTTACATATACATTTGTAAACATCACCGAAAACTCCTGAATAACAGTGAACAATATTTTCATTTGAGGTGTATTGTCTAGCATATAGTGTCGTTTAGTACCTAGCTTAATAGCCTTATATGCTTAAGATCGCAGGTTCAAATCCTTGCAATGGCCCCAAGCATTTTTTTAAGAGAATTAAAATTCCTTGGTTATGCAGTTTTTGGGAAGTGACGTAAAATGATAGTTCCGAACCTGTGCGATGTCAGGTACCCTGTTCTTCTTAAAGATCCCTATTCTAATTAGACTGGATAGGAAAAAAACTACCGCTGTAGCATCATTATTAGTAGCCAGTATTAGTCACAGTGGCATAAAACTGGCGTTAAATGAATAAACTACAACAACAATTTCATCAGTAATCAAAAATATAATTACTTTGTGCATGTCACCATCTTTAAGACTGATTTATATGCCAAAAAAAATTAAAAGAAACGTTCTGATTTATGTGTGTTTTTGTTTATATGCCTTCATTAATTCATTTTTTATAAAATGCAGGTGGACATTACCCTTAGAGCTTTAAATGATACTAATGACGTCATCTTACACTCTAAACACCTCAAGATAGATGAGGAGTCGGTATCATTCTCAGAACTGTCAGGTCAAGAGGAGGTAATGATTATTATTTTAAGTTTTATTAACTTTTCTTTCTTGATTTTATTTTTCTTATATATTATATATATATATATATATATATATATATTATATATATATATATATATATATATAAGAAATCCCTTTGATTTCATGTTAATAATAACATCATATAAACGATTTTTACTGTTTGGAAAAGTGTATACATATACACTTTTTTGTATTTTCTAATATTTTTTTAATATGAAAACTATAAAATTAGATGAATTTAGCATTCACGATCGAGTGTTCGATTAAAAAATGTGAACAAAACACAGAAGACCTAATAAACCACCTCTTAGTGCAATTAAGCACCATCGAATGCATATTATTACTATTGATTCTTCAAAACTAATAATAATAGAGAATTTTCAGGTCTCTAATAAAATTTCGATAGTAAATTCGTAATTAACAAGATTAAATAAATATTAATAAAATATCAAAATTAATCGGAATATTTAAAAACAACCAGCTTTTTATTCAAAATTTGATGTAGATATTGTCACATTAACAATCCAAAAATAAATAAAAATCGAAATTATTTCCAAAGTACCTAAGAAATTAAAATACCAGATTATTTTTTTTAAAAACGTAGAATACAATATTTATAAATAAGCTAACTCCATTCTGGTTAGTTGACCATTAAAATGGAAAAAGTTGTAATTGAAATGGAAAGTATCTCTAATGAAATGGAAAATGTTAATTGAATTTTAATGAATAGCAAAGCCAATTGGGAAATTCAGAAGGAAAATAGTCCAATTGGCTTTCAAAAAAAAAAAAAATTAAATAGTCCTAACTGTTTATTGGTTTTTATTGTTGGCAAAGTTCCTTTTGTTAATTGAATTTGAAAGAGTGGCAATTAAAATGGAAAAGGTAAAATTCAAATGGAAAAATATACAATTGCCTTATAAAGGTATAATACTAGTTGGAAATGGTTTCAACAGACCTGGCAATACTCTATTTTTAACCTTCATCTTTATTTATTTATTTTAGTCTTAAACCACTTCACTTAATTTATTGATAATCTGATGTGAGATGTAAGTGGATCTATACCAATATTAAAACCAACTATCACAAATTTGGAAAGAAGTTATGAGCAAATTAGGAATGCCCTAATAAAAATATTTAGTTTAAGAAATCATGGAGGTTCCTAATGAATAGTTTATACTGCATATCAATGAATCGTTTATTTTCTTTCTTTTTTTTCAAAGTAATCATTGTTTGAAAAAATTAATAAATTTCTATTTGTAGTGATTAAAGATTTTTCTAGCTCATTTACAGGAGATGATGATACAGAAAATATTCTAATATACAATACAAGTAAATAATCATGCAACATTTACAGGAGATGATGATACAGAAAATATTCTAATATACAATACAAGTAAATAATCATGCAACATTTACAGGAGATGATGATACAGAAAATATTCTAATATACAATACAAGTAAATAATCATGCAACATTTACAGGAGATGATGATACAGAAAATATTCTAATATACAATACAAGTAAATAATCATGCAACATTTACAGGAGATGATGATACAGAAAATATTCTAATATACAATACAAGTAAATAATCATGCAACATTTACAGGAGATGATGATACAGAAAATATTCTAATATACAATACAAGTAAATAATCATGCAACATTTACAGGAGATGATGATACAGAAAATATTCTAATATACAATACAAGTAAATAATCATGCAACATTTACAGGAGATGATGATACAGAAAATTATTCTAATATACAATACAAGTAAATAATCATGCAACATTTACAGGAGATGATGATACAGAAAATATTCTAATATACAATACAAGTAAATAATCATGCAACATTTACAGGAGATGATGATACAGAAAATATTCTAATATACAATACAAGTAAATAATCATGCAACATTTACAGGAGATGATGATACAGAAAATATTCTAATATACAATACAAGTAAATAATCATGCAACATTTACAGGAGATGATGATACAGAAAATATTCTAATATACAATACAAGTAAATAATCATGCAACATTTACAGGAGATGATGATACAGAAAATATTCTAATATACAATACAAGTAAATAATCATGCAACATTTACAGGAGATGATGATACAGAAAATATTCTAATATACAATACAAGTAAATAATCATGCAACATTTACAGGAGATGATGATACAGAAAATATTCTAATATACAATACAAGTAAATAATCATGCAACATTTACAGGAGATGATGATACAGAAAATATTCTAATATACAATACAAGTAAATAATCATGCAACATTTACAGGAGATGATGATACAGAAAATATTCTAATATACAATACAAGTAAATAATCATGCAACATTTACAGGAGATGATGATACAGAAAATATTCTAATATACAATACAAGTAAATAATCATGCAACATTTACAGGAGATGATGATACAGAAAATATTCTAATATACAATACAAGTAAATAATCATGCAACATTTACAGGAGATGATGATACAGAAAATATTCTAATATACAATACAAGTAAATAATCATGCAACATTTACAGGAGATGATGATACAGAAAATATTCTAATATACAATACAAGTAAATAATCATGCAACATTTACAGGAGATGATGATACAGAAAATATTCTAATATACAATACAAGTAAATAATCATGCAACATTTACAGGAGATGATGATACAGAAAATATTCTAATATACAATACAAGTAAATAATCATGCAACATTTACAGGAGATGATGATACAGAAAATATTCTAATATACAATACAAGTAAATAATCATGCAACATTTACAGGAGATGATGATACAGAAAATATTCTAATATACAATACAAGTAAATAATCATGCAACATTTACAGGAGATGATGATACAGAAAATATTCTAATATACAATACAAGTAAATAATCATGCAACATTTACAGGAGATGATGATACAGAAAATATTCTAATATACAATACAAGTAAATAATCATGCAACATTTACAGGAGATGATGATACAGAAAATATTCTAATATACAATACAAGTAAATAATCATGCAACATTTACAGGAGATGATGATACAGAAAATATTCTAATATACAATACAAGTAAATAATCATGCAACATTTACAGAAGATGATGATACAGAAAATATTCTAATATACAATACAAGTAAATAATCATGCAACATTTACAGGAGATGATGATACAGAAAATATTCTAATATACAATACAAGTAAATAATCATGCAACATTTACAGGAGATGATGATACAGAAAATATTCTAATATACAATACAAGTAAATAATCATGCAACATTTACAGGAGATGATGATACAGAAAATATTCTAATATACAATACAAGTAAATAATCATGCAACATTTCACTTACTTCATATACTTCACTTCAAAATATTTTTCCAGCGCCAGTGCCTATGAAGGACTGAACAAGTTTATGATGCAATGAGCATGTTTTGTTTTTTTTCAGAAAACTTCACTTATTATATACGATACATAACATATTTATAAATAGAGGTTTACAATATAAAAATACTCTATGTAAAAATGTCCAGCAAGTACTTATCAATTACTATGCCTTTATCTTCCAGCCGACAGACAGTTCTCGTATGCCCCGCGATGGCACAGATAACATCACTGTTTCCCAAGGGCAGGGTGAGAGCAGGCACTTGCTGAGGATCAGTTTGCCGCAGACATTACAAAAAGGAGGGCGCTATGTCCTGTCGATTGCTTACAATGGAACCATGAACAAGGCCAAGTCTGTAGGCATCTACTGCAGGCAGTCTAACCATGGCAATCAGACAAGGTCATTATTATCTTACTCATATTATTATTTATGTCTTATCTTACTCAGATTATACTTTATGTCTTTTCTCATATTATACTTTATGTCTTAGCTAATTTTAATAAGAATCAAATACACCTGAGACTACAAGGAGTACTTTCATAAAATTTTAATCACTTTTTCTTACTAGTTTATTTAATAAAAAAATAATTCTTTGCTTCTGCTTAATCTCATTCCCTCATTTATGGTAGGTGGATGATGTCTGCCTCTTTTGAACCCTACTTGGCCA
Source organism: Piezodorus guildinii (assembly GCA_023052935.1). Classification (NCBI taxonomy): domain Eukaryota; kingdom Metazoa; phylum Arthropoda; class Insecta; order Hemiptera; family Pentatomidae; genus Piezodorus; species Piezodorus guildinii. The sequence goes on from CM041297.1 coordinate 58,183,890, forward strand.
GGTCTGCATTTCCTTGTTTTGATGAGCCTGGCTTGAAAGCTAACTTCAGCCTTAAGTTGGGACATCCCACAGATTACATTGCAATATCCAATATGCCAGCCATAGGAGTACAGCCATTGTAAGTAGATAATTTGTGGAGTTAGAAACTTCTATGTGTTACATACACATAAATGTATTGATCGCATACTTGTTGTTCAGAGAGGATCAAGAAGGATGGTCTGTAACAGAGTTTGAAACTACACCTCCAATGTCCACATACTTGGTTAGCTTTCTAGTTAGTCAGTATCCATCAAGATCGGTGAAACTAAGCGATGGACGTCCACTTACTGTTTGGGCTTCCAGTGAACAGAAACTGCAAGCAGCCGACTTAGCACTCCTCTATGGTCGGAAACACCAACAGTTCTTTTCAGAGTACTTTCAGCTAAAGGATCCCATGCCAAAGATTGATTTCTTAGGCATCAGGCATTACCAAGCTGGTGGATTGGAGAACTGGGGGATCATCAGTTTTGAGTGAGTATTGATTTATTTTTGTAGTATATTTCTATATTCTTTCACCTTTTCAATATTTTTATTTTAAAAATTAAAATTATTTGATTAATTTACTTTTTCAAATGTAATCCAAGGACTGTTTATGTTACCTAGAGAGAGACTGATCATCCTGGACTCAGCAAGCCGCTCCAGGCGAGGAAACCGCCTCAGGGCCTCCAGCCTCATAGCCCATGAGTTGGTCCACATCTGGTTTGGAAATTTGGTCACTCCTAAGTTCTGGGATGATATCTGGCTCAGTGAGGGATTCTCATCATACTTTGCTACATTGGCCACTGACAATGTATTGTTTGGTTTTTATTTTATTTTTTTACTGTTACTTTATATTGCATTATTTTTAATTTTTTATAGTAAATTCTAAGAACAAAAAATCTTGTTTGCAATGTTCATGATTAACCAAACGAAATATTAAGCCATCAGTATGTTACAAGTAATATAATAGATAATAGGTATTCTTAGTCAATAGAATGGTCTAATAATATTTTGTAGATGAAATATTTGTAACATATTCATTTATTATGCAGAATTATTTCACTACTGGGTCCCTTTTAAAATATCGAATCAAAGTTGTATTTATGAATAAAAAAGTTCTTTGGATAAACATTTTTTTTTTCAAATTACTGTTTTAGTGATTAAGTCTCTATTTAAGACAAAATAATTGCAACAGTTCTTTGGAATATAAGTATAAACTTTTCTTGCATTTGATGAGTCATGAATAAGTTAATCATTTGTTCAAAATATACTAATGCATTGTAATATACATTGAATAATAGTAAAAATTAAAATGGTTGGTTATAGATGTTCCCCACAACTGGCTACGATATCCAGTCTTTTGTAATGTCAAGGTTGGCTGCCATGTCTGCAGACAGTTTGCCTACTACTCACCCTCTAAAAGTCGATGCAGCCACCCATCCTACTGGAGACCTTTTTGATGAAATAACTTACCACAAAGGTAAATAATTTAATAAAATTATTCATCTCTAGTTAAATAAATAGAATTTCACTGGTTTGGAAGCATTTTAAATTTAGAATTCAGGTTATTAGTATATCTTCTTCTTCTTTAGCTTTCTCCTTGTGCCTTTTAGGGTGGAGTTAAATTAGTCCCACCCAGAATCTCCATCTCTCTCTCTATCTATCTATCTATCAAAAGTTTTCATCTGATGCAATGTCTTTCCTCTCGCTTGTTCCAACTTGGAAATATAGCCATTATAGCTAAGCCTTGGACATCCTCTAGGTCTAATGCCTACTGGTTTTGCCTCTATAAATTTGCGGGGGTGACAATCAGGGCTCACCCTACACACATGCCCATACCATCCCAACTATCTCTTCTCCAGGGTCTCCTTCATTGCAGAAATATTTAGTTCTCGAGTTAGTTGTGAGTCGAAGCCACTTTAGTGGTTTCCAAAAAAAATAAAATAATAATATTCTTATTTTATTTTTTTCCAGTGGCCCGACAGGCCGTGTAGGCCCTTGGCCACGTGGTATAATCTGCTGGGAGAATACAAGTGTATTCTTTATTAAGGTCATCACTCCCTAGGCCTAGTTTTTGGAGAGGACAACAATTGGTTGACGAGTCTCACGTACCCTGTGTACGGCTGTGATTGTATTGCCATTTAAATAAATGCTTGAACAAGTCCCTTCGGGACTGGGATTCAGACTCACAACCTTTGGCGAGGGAGGCTAGTGCGCTCTCCAATTATATTCTTATGCATACATTAAACATGGGGAGCCCGTGGCTGAGCGGCTAGCGTGCTAGTCTCTCATGCTAAAGGTTGTGAGTTCAAATCCCAGTCCCTGCTGGACTTATATAAGGATGTAATAAATGGGGATTCACTGACAGCCTCTCCCCCGGGTATGTGATGCCCGTCAGCGGAATGGTAGTCACTCACAAAATTAGGCTTAGGGAGTGATGACCCTACACTACAAAATGCATCATGAAACGTGAGTGTAATCTCCCAGGAGATTACACCCCAAGGCCCAGGGCCTAAACGGCCTGTCGCGCCACTGGAAGAAGAAGAATACATTAAACATAATATACATTACATTCCCCCCCCCTTTTTCATTCAAATACAATCTTATTATCATCCCTAAAGTTTATTTCATTTGTTATCTTTTGTTTACTTTAATTCTTCCTTTATCCTTCATAATAAAAATAAGAATTCGAATATATAAAACTTATGATTAACTAGGATATAAAAACAAAAAGACATAAATATCAATTTGATTAATTACTTTTATGTAAATCTCTATAGGTGAGTTGATTGTAAGAATGTTAAGCATGCTGTTTGGTGAGGCTAAACTGAAATCAGCTCTTCAGCAGTATCTACAGGAGCATAAGTATGGGTTGGCATCAGATACAGATCTCTGGAATACTCTTGAAAATAAATTAGATCCAGGCAGTCTTCCAGAAGGAGTGAGCTTAGCAGAAGTCATGAAAACTTGGACAGAAAAGGCTGGATATCCTGTACTTATAGTCACAAGGAACTACACAACAGGGCAGGTGACAGTATCACAGGTCAGTTCTTCCTATAATTAATTTGGTTTATACCATAATCTTCTCTCCAAAATTTTTTTTTTTTTTTTGGATATGAAAGAAAACTTAAAATTCGATGTTAAATTTCTAAGTTATATTTATGTTAATGTAATATTCATCAATGTAGATGTAAATTACTGATCTTCATAAAAACAAACACAGTAAAGAATATCCATTAGATTTTGTAACCGTTTTAAAATCATTTTCAATCACTCTCCATAATCTCAAGAAATAAGTTGGAAATTAATAATATCTTAAGTAAATATCATTATTTAAAAACTTCTTGCATAGTGTTTAATCATAAGAAACTGTGTTTTCATAAATTGAATATTATTTCAGACTAGTATTCTGGACAGAGATGATGGAGGGTGGTGGATTCCAGTTTCATATACAGATGCAAAACAGCGCAATTTCACAGCAGTTCCGAAGTTCTGGTTGTCACCAAAAGCTACCAACTATACATTCAACTGTTCCACATCATCGTCCCATTGGATCCTCTTTAATACAAGAGCAGCAGGTTGAATATTTTATTACAGTAACTATGTCATTAAGCTTAGATATCTTATTTAACATATAATATATCTATCTTTTATTACATATAAAAGAACAATTATAAAAGATAGTTTTTAATTGTACTTTAGATATTTTAAAAATATAATTATTATCTTTTAAACTTTCCTCCTTACAGGATATTATAGTGCAAGATATGATATGACAAACTCCTTGCTTCTTGCTGAAGATTTAGACCGAATGCCATTGCTAGAGAGGATTCAAGTTCTTGGAGACATTCTTCAGCTAGGTTATCTTGGTCAATCCCCAATTGAACTATCTCTTGATTTGGTTCTTCACTTTAAAGCTGAAATGTCCCCTCTTCCTTGGTTTCCGCTTTTGGAATATGTACCCAAATACATGGCATTATTCAGAGGTACTGAGGGTGAGCAAGGTTTTCAGGTAAGTAACATACATAACAACACATATCTTTGCTATATTTGTAATTCTTCATCAACATGCTCTTTTAGTTTATAGGTTTAAAATCATGAACTACTCTTAAGCATTGATAAATTGAAATTGCTGAGAATGTTAAAGATTATGTTAAACGTGATGAAATTAATCATGATTACTATTTTATTGTTTCAGAATTTGTTCCAAGGTGTACTGGGTAATGAGTTTAACAAGCTGACAAAGGATTCTCCACATAACAAACAGATGTTCAAAGTATCTTGTCGCATAGGAGTGAAAAACTGCACAGAGATGGCTCTATCTATGTTTGAGGAATGGAAGACAAATAATTCCAAGTAGGAGAAAAGACAGAAACATTATAAAAATATTTCATTTGAACAATATTTGTATTTTTATTTAAGAATATGTTGAAACTCTTGAGTAGATAATCATAAAGTGTGACCTTTTTTGCCTGGATGTGTTTTGTTTAGGGAATGAATAAATCTTGCATAAGAGAAACTAAAGAAAATCTTCTATTGTGAGAATCTTACTAATAAAAAATTCATTCTCTGGTTTAGGGATATTACCTGTTATTGCTTAGCACATAGTAACTAAAATATGTGACTATTTCTTTAGTAAAATCACTAATTGATCTCCTTTCTACATAGTGGTATATTCTGATAATGCACAAGTCATGCATTTTATTCATATTCTCTAATTTTCAGTCCAAGAATTGTATTCAGATTTTATTTGAACAAAAAATATGACAAGAGAACATATATATACATATAGGCTACTTAATTGAAGTGTTTAAATTACTACAACCCCAACCAACTTCTCCTTATGTAATTTTTATCTCTCTTTGGGAAGAACTTGGATCCATAGCATTGGGTGGGCAGGGCAATGGTCAAATTCACTATGTTTAAGCGCCATCTGTACATATATATGAATATTCACAACTTTTTCAATAAATAATATCAGTGAATCTAGTTTTGTGTATCAAGAACAAGGCCAATCAGCACCATAATTGCGATAACAAACAGCATCATAAGAAACATTGTCCAGTATTTAAAGTTTGCTTATTCACTCTAATGCTTGTTTTCTATATCTACTGGCAAGGTGTTTATTTCGATAAATGAATTAACAGGAGATAATTTTTGTCATACTCAAGAGTTTTAAAATTCACTTTTGACAAATAATGAATCAACTAGCTACAAAATTATTCATGTTCTAATTGTGAAAATATAATAGCGAATGAAAATTAATTCTTTCTTATGTAATGAATTTAAAATTTATATGATTATGAACATTTTTCTGCCTGACAGAGTGCCAGAAGAGCTCCGCTACAGTGTGTTATGCACTGCTGTTGAAAACAGCAATGCCAGCACATGGTATTATCTTGAAGAGAAGTATCAAAGCCTAAAAGAAGGGTGCAAGGAAAAGAGAGATATCCTCAAAGCCCTGGCCTGTACAACAGATAAGAAATTGTCCAATAAGTAAGTCTCAAATGATATACTTAAGATATTCTTAATATGTCATTTCTCATTGATGGTAATCATATATCTCATTTTTCTCTTACACATTTTTTAAAAAAATAATTAATTAATACTAATACGATTTTTTAATAGGACTAAGCATTACTTAGTTGCTCTTTATTTATGTATATAAAACATTAGTTTTTATATTTTTTCCTAAACAAGTAAAAATTCTTGTACAGGTACTTGAACTGGGCCCTTGAGACAAAAACATCCAAAAAAGGTACTAAAAAATCTGATACCATGTTGAAAGCAATAGCAGAAAGAGATCCTTCATTGCTCCTGTCAACATTTGGAAAAGAATCATCTCTTCCTAGATTGTGAGTATTTTATTGCTATGATATATATATATATATATATATATATATATATATATATATATATATATATATATATATATATATATATATATATATACATATATATACCATAAATATGATAATTGTTATTTCACCAATACCTAATATGATACTATTGGCAGGTTTATTTCATATGGCTCTTTTGATTACTTTCATTAAAAATAACCACAAGATTGTTTTATTTGTTTGTTTATTCATTGAAAGTCACAATCTGCAACTGTGGCTAATCAGATTTGGCAGAATAAATTTTCCCAACCCAGATTTAATCAGGATAGGGATCTGTAATGAGTTGCTGACACAGGGTTGGGACCACTATTTTAAATTAGGGTTTTAGAGTCTTGATTTAATGGAATACCCTGACTGGTTTCTGATCAGTAATCCTCGGATCAGTAGTTATCCTGTTTATTTCATGTTTTCCGATTTTCAGTTCATTCAAAGAAAATAAGTGAATTTTTATTAAAGTCCATTGTAGATCTATGTATTGCCCCATCTCAAGAAAATATTATTTGTCAACAGTGAAAATTAAGAAGACCTGACAATGAAGGTGATATTTTTCTTTTTTGTTTGTTTATTCATTCAATGTCCCTTTTATGCTATTGCGGCTAATCAGATGATCCTGCAGTGGGAGTCCTAAATTTTGCAACCTGCCAGGTTTGAACCTGTGACCATGGAAATTTAATTTTCACTTACATGTATGTATTTTTTTATTATTTATATGATGAATATCATATTTCAATTAAAATTGCCCAACGTTTATATTCCAATACAGAAAGTGGTTAGGCTATTCTATGGCCAATCCTTAAATTTTTATTTAATTTTAGAAGAAATTAAGATTAAATATTATTTTCAATTTAATAAATGATATTTTTCCTCATATGGTAGAATACATCTATATACTACATGCTATTTAATTGAATGTACAGGTCAAAGAGCATGCGATGGAAGAGGATCCTGGAAAAAGTGGCGCTTAATGTTTATAATGAAGAACAGTTAAATCAGGTAACATCAATTTTTAATTACTTCTCATCATTGACTTTTTATTCAACATTATTATTTTTATTTTGTTCAATTTCTTATTGTGATTCTTTCATTTTAATGTAGGAGTTGTTTAATGTGAAATGTTTTTTCTTTATTATTATTACTACTTTTTTTTTTTTTTTTTTTTTTTTTTTTTTTTTTTTTTTTTTTTTGATTAGTGAGTTCAGCCCATTTTGAGCATATGTTCCTCAGTTATATTTATTTCATCAAAACTCGCGTCAAGGTCAATTCGATTTCACATGTCTACATTCTATCAATGGAACCAGATCAAAACACATACAATTTTTAGAATGATCAGACAATTGTTTTTAATATAAATATCTAAAACTTTACTGGAATTGTTACTATCAAGATACATCAAAATTTTACTTTGTAATTTTCAGTTGAAAAGCCTAGTGGAGGAGTCCAGAGAAAAACTTAAATCAGCTGATTTCACTGAGAGAAACAAAATTGTTGATATTGCTGCAAGAAACGTTGAATGGGTAAAAGGGAATCAAAACAAAGCAGTAAATTGGTTTAACAAACTACAGAGAAGTCAACGAGCATAGTGCACAATCCATTGAATTTCTTTTTATGTTCAACTTCATTTAGTAGAATTTATCAAACCAGGTTATATAGGGTCAGCCGTTCATTACAAGAAAATAAATTAAACAATCAAATAATGTGATCTCGATACTTGAACCAAAGCTGATATCTCAAGTTCGAATGATTTTTGTGCCATCTTTTTTTGTGTACTTTTTTAATGAATGTTGTTGAATGGATTCTTTGTTATGATTGAATATGTTGCTATTATACCAAAAGAATAAGTTTTATAAAATTTATTAATTCGTATACATAAAACTTTTTTTTAATTATGCAAAAATGTAGATTATGATGTTCATGTAATGAAGAAATGTCGATTTGTTATAATTTTTTTTTTTTAATAGTCTAATAATTTTTTTTTTATTTATTTGTTTGATGAGAATCAAAATACAATAACTGTGGTTGAACATTAAGTTATTTATGTAATCTTAATACTTAAGTTATTTATTTATTTATTTATATTTAAATAAAAAAACATTTTGAACCAAATATTTCTTTCTTTTTTTTTTCCAATGATACTTGAAATATTTGTTATTTATTCAACATATAGAAATTACATATTCATTGTTATTGTTGCTGTGTTGAATTCACAATCAAATTAATCCATTTTTAAAATATAAATTTTTTTTAACCTGTAAATGTACGAATATTTCATGGACTCAATAATGCGTTTCTGGATTTTACTTATTTTTGCCATGTAAAAAATATGTGTTTTGCAAATTTCGAACTTGAAACCTACAGGACCTGATTCAGCCTCTAAAATTTGCAACTAAAAAATTGGGAAAACCTGGCAACTGGTCATGATCTTGTTTTAATCCTTCCTGTTGTTTGTTTTTTTACCATGACTATAAGAATGTAGAATTGGGACAATGTAGCTCAATAAAACTGTAGGTTACAGAATTATCTTTATTAAACGTTTAAAAATTAAACTATACAAATACTAGGTGGTCGAACTTGTCATTATACTAGTTTGGAAACAAATTGAATATTCAATGGCCACACTCACTTGCTTAGAAGTAGTCTGTTATTAAGTGCATCACATATTCTGAAACAGTTTGTTTCATGGTCAATTCAAATTACTAATCTTTCACCCAAAACTATTAATATTCAATTTGGAGAACTAGACCAAAAAAAAAATTTGTAGTGTAAAAACTAGTTTGTGATATATTGTCTTAAAATGAGAGGCAAAAACACATCTATTATGAAAAAGAAAACTGAATTGTTATCATGTTTAATTAAGAATAAAGGAATCAGTATTAAATAAAATAAAGACAAATTTAATGTTAATTTTTTTTTTTTTACAAATAATGTAATACAAAAAAAATACATTAGCTAGTAATGGATGTCTTATAGTATTTTGCCTCTCTTTTTACCCTGGGTAGAAGTTTATGAACACTGTGCTTTTTTATATCAGGTTTTGTCTTAGTATATATTTTCACTAAGAAAAAATCATTATAATAATATTCCAGGATATTGGAACCTTAAAAAAAATAAAAATAGAAAAACCTGTCCCACTACAATCCATGAAGGGTCTTGGGCTTAGTATATATAGAGATTTGAACTCTCAACTGGCCAACGGCTGTGCAATGAGGTGATCATGCTAAGCTGCCAGATTTTTCCCCCTTTTGGTTACCTACTTTATAGAGACCGGGAGTACCCCATAGGGTCTCCATACTCCAGGGTCGTCCCATGGCTGAAATAACAGAATAAATAATATTAAGACCTGCAGAACAGTGCTCTATCCATTAGACTACATTTCTCCCTTATAAACAATAAACAAATTTAATAATAATTACACAAATATAATCTTTTATGTCAGGTCGAAATATATACTAATACATAATGTAAAGCAAAATATTCAAACATTGGAACAAAAAAAAATTGATTGAAGTAAGGAAAAACCTTGAAAAATAATCCTTTGATGATGGTTCAAATAATATAGGATTATTATGAAGAACTTTTGAAGTTGAAAAATTACCATTAGATTTAATATAAGCAATGAGATGGAAGCATTATGAATTCCAATGAACTAATATATATAAAGTTCCTGAGCATTTTTTAGATCCTCTTCGTTAGTGCATCTTTTAAATTAATTTATATAATGGATTTGCACGGTCAATTGTTACCATGGTGGGCGACAAACAAAGTAAGGCAGCAATTAACTTGTAACAACCAGCAATGTAGGCTCTAGATACACTAGCAATTATTGGATTCATATTCATGTCTCCCCAAAGTCCGCAGTGGCCAATTCAAGAGCAGTACATAAGAAGTGGTAAAGGGGTCAAGATGTTTCTGTCATCAGTATTTGGGCACATTCTTGAAATTTTCCTGAATGAGTCAGTAAAAAGTATTTGTTATTTTCCAGGGTATTCATTTCCAAAGTACTTTTTTTTAGATGTGTTTTTTTTTTAAATAAAATAGTCAGTTGTTACATCAGTAAATATTAATAAAAAAAAAAAAAAGAAAAAAAAAAGAACCATCTCATAAATTATAGGGTCACAGGTTTAGGAAAGCAACAGAAATGAGAAAAGAAATATTTTTCAATGGTTATTTTCAAATAAATTACAGCTACAGTAGATCTTCGGCATCAGAGTCCCCAAGATGGCCCTTAAATTAAGTCAGCTGAGTCTAGGTCAAAACAGGAAGTGGAAGTCATTGGAGGCCATGGAAGATCACATAAATAACAGAATTAATTATAATCTGCCATAGCTGGGATTCGAACCTGAGACTTGGAGAACACTAAACCATTGCTTTATCCACAACACCAGCCGCTCCTTTAGCATTTACAAACAATCCTTAAATAATATTTTGTAATGAGGATTCAGATATATGGACAAGTTAAAATTGGAGGCATCATAGATAGAATGTGCTAAAGCACTATGCCTATTTTAAATTTAGTGACCACTGGCTTGTGATGGTTGACTTCTATTCTGTGTGGTACCACTGAATAAATCTGACTGACCCACTCTAGTTACAATAGTTAGTTACCTATAGAGTCATATCTGTCCTATAAGTCATTAATGGATAGGAAAGAAAGAAATTTAATATACAAAGTTATGCTACTTTTTTAAGCATAATCATAGGTAAAAGATCTTGTTTTAATTTAATTTTACTTCAAGAATAATATGTAATCTCTTGAAATTTGGAGGTAGAAGTTTTGATATAAATGACATTGAGGTAGGTGAAAATTCGTGAAAGCTAGTATTTGTGAGGATTCACGAAAGTGCGGGGCGGGGAGGAGGCATAATGTTTTTCAAAAAAAGTTGGGTAATGACATCAAATATTACTTTTAAAAATCCTACATCATTAAATATTCATTAAAAAAAAACTAAATGATGAAGTTATATCAAAATTTAATATTGTTAACATTATATGTTAATGCATTAACCTTATGAAAACACCATGGATGTTTTAATTTAAAAACCGTTTTAAGAAATTAAAAGTTATTTATGATCAAAGCAAAAAAAAAAAAAAAAAAAAAAAGATAAATTTTTATAGAAAATACGATTATTGTATATTCCTTACAACACATTGAAAGTGTATGACGATCTAGCTGTGTAAGCTCACAACCGATGAAGCCAGTTTCCACATCTACGTTTTAGACACATTTCACATTCACCTGGATGTCATGAGTTTACCAACGACCGAGTAGCCGGTTACGATTATAATTTGCAATTAATTATAAATACAAGCCACATTTAAAATATTGTGTGTTTTGCTTGTAGGTATTGCTTTGGTAATATTAGAAAAGCCTTCACATATGCCCGGCATGAACCGTATTTTCCCAGGTTGACCAGGTAAGGGATCGAAGTATTTGACACCCACAACCGGGTCTTGGCAGCGTCGGATGAAATGGGCCTTATGATGGAAGTCCAGCTTGAGGTAGATCTTGGAAACTGGAAAGGAGAGAATTAATAAATAATCATTACACTGACTAGCCTAAAAGTAAATAACTAAAAGAGGCGCCTTCAGTCTTTATGGTTATACCACATTGACTCCAGTGTAAAGCAGGTACTATGAGGTATTTAAAGGGCTACTGGTTGTATAGTCCAATAGTTCCCAAAAAGTGATCAGCGATGGATGATTGGGAAATAATTTTAAATGAATTCAACGTAAAATATTTCAGAAGCCTAGGCATTGGCGTTAAAAACATTGTAACTGATATAATTACTGACATGTAACTGCTGATACCCAATCACAACCTTTAAAGTGGCCATTTTCTAACATTAAAAAAAAAAAATAGCTCAAAGGAGAGATTATCTAACTTCACATAAGATAATCAATACTTGATTTAAATAAATAAATTGTTTATTATCCTGAGACATATCCCTTTAGAATGAAATATACAGAATGTACAAAATGGGCTTTGGAGTCTGAGAGTAAATTAGGTACATATAAAAAATGTATTTACTGATATAAAATAGACATATTTTAATGAGAAGAAAACGACAACCACAAACAAATAATAAATAAATAGCTTTTTCACAATTCTATTGAACCTGGTTTTTAAATAAGTGATTAAATATACGGGATTTGAAGGTAGAAAGAGAGTTGGAGTGACGGGTGGAAGGAGGGATAGAATTCCATAGTGAGGATCGAATGAGAAAGGATCTGTCGAAATGTGCAGTTTGGTGGGCCGTACTGTATAAATCTGAAGGCCTGGAGAGTGTACAACGGGAATGGACAGAGGTCAAAAATGTCTGATGGGCGGCGGAATAACTTGGTAAAGGAATGTCGCAAGGAAATAATTGCGACGATTGGAAGGGTAAAGCCACTTCAACTCGCCATAAAATTGGGATACGGAGGTGTATCTAGGGACCCCGAAGATGAATCGGGCAAAGCAATTAATTAAGCGTTTTATAAATGAGTATTTGGATAAATACCTATTATTGTATAAGTTTTAAATTATAGTTAATTTTTATATTCATTTAACACGTTCACGCCGACATGACCCACAGGTGGGTCACACTTGACAATTCCGTGGGGTTGAGTGCATTCGAGGCCTGGAACCGTTGTTATCTAGCATTAAACACGTTCGAACTTGCAACGGTGTTGCCCTGCCTCAAGCGTAAAAAAACGTAGATATTCGTCCCGGCGTAAACACGTTACTGAAATTTTTATGCTATTGTGACTAATCGGACGATGCTACAATGGGAATCCTAAATTTTGCTATTCAGGCAGGATTGGGATCTTTAAAGAGTACCTAACACCGCACAGACTTGGGACCGCTATTTAATCTTTCTTCCGTAGGACGTAGCGCTAACGATTTTTTACTTTGAAAAATCCTATAGCCGTCTGCTCGGTTCAGTTTTGAATTTTCAATTATTCAGTGTTTGGTGGATCGAAGTAAACCCATAGAGCCTGGCTAGTTTTTCTTCATTTTCATTTTCCCTACTAAACCATTTCTAGCATACTGAGTTTCGGTATTGGTATTTCGCATTAAACGTACGTGATACAGTGTAGCCCAGAAAAATTTTAATATAAAACTAATATTTAGGATTTATAGGGTCCTTGCTATTGAAATGATTGGAAGAAGGGGTCCGCTAAAAATTGTCGTTAGGACCACATGGTATAGTCATATCATAAGGTCCACTCGCTTCACTCTATTACTATTACTAGCAACAACCCGTTGAGATCACGCTTTATTCTTACTTTTTATATGTCATAAAAAAAATTTACTGTCAATCAGTCAACAATCTTAAAAAAGAATGGTTAAGAATAAAAGTAGCTTCAGTACCATTGCGCAAATGAAAATTGTTTTTGGTTATTTATTCGCTAAAACTATCGTGCATGTAGGGGGAAACATTGAAATCAATTAGTCATTTGCAGTGTGAAATGTAGGAAATGAGATTATTGGGTGAATGATTTTTTTTTTTTTTTACTCTGAACTTTTGTATGAGAGCAATGCAGATGACATGATTTGCCTTTCTAGGCCAAAGAACCCAGCAAAAGGGCAAGTCTATGAAGACTCGAGGAGGTTCCGCAGAGGCCTCGCCATATGGAAATCCAATACACGGTTCGTTTGGCCGATACCACTGATATTGTTCACGGAGTCAATTCTATTCTTCTCAGTGATCATGGACGCAGTTACTCGCCCAAACCTCGACTGGGTGGACAAAGTCACAGAGTTCTGTTTTGTTATCAACACGCTGATATTCTTCTCCATCGCTTACTTCCTGAGGGATGATATAGATCTGTTATCGGACGCAGTCGATTTCTGGTGGACTCACAAACTTTTGGAACAAGCTCGGAAGGATCTGAAAAGGAGCTGTGTGCAGTGGATGAAAAGTTTCAATAATTATTTCATGTGGCGTGAGTATTTTTAAAATATATTTAAGAGGTGATGATGATATCAGAAAATATTTTTTATTAAATAATTTGTTGAAAAACAAGCATGGTTGCTATAATGCTGCTTTATGTCTAGATTTAATATAATTTTTGAGTTCGACCTCACCTAATGTTTTGCGGGTTGTATTCAGCCCTAACTAAATTAGTTATCTGTTAGTTTCATTCTTGAGCTTATCCCGTGACCAATTTCTTCCAAAACCAATAAACAGATTAAAGTATAACTAAGTTTGAATCCAATCCAACATTAAGTTTAGTCCCTATTGAACAGATCCGATAGCAATGACTCTATCTAGACACCCATCTTACTTGGAATCCTCATACTGAAACGACAAGAAATTGACCTGCGTTTTGGATCACTTCAACAATTACTGAACAAACGCTTAAACTTTCCACTTAACGACAAACTACTCCTTACTTTAGCATTAATAAACTCATTCATAAAGACCTTAATGCTCCATATATTTCTGACTTGGCTCGAACCATTCCAATTCGAAATTCCATTCCAACTTTAACCCACTAGTTTCAATCCTTGCTTCCTCTTCCATTCCTGCCAAACCTCCAAGGCGTCTGAAGAGAATATGGCCTCGAGACCTTCTAGTTTAGATTGACTAGTGGAGTATTGCCAATGGGCATTTTATCTTCATGTCATTGTATTATATTTCCATCACATTAACTTGATGTATTTCTTAAAACAATTGTAAAAATAAATAAATACGTTTTGAAAACATGTTAATTTCTAGGTTACATGATATTTTTATAAAATAATACAATATTTGTTATTAATATACAAGGATTCGGGAGGAATGGTCAATAACTTTGCTGTTCCTTTGCAGTTCTTGCTATCACTTCGATTGGTTACTCCCTGCTTCCATTGGTCACGTTTGCTTTCAATGATAGCAGGAGCTACTCGGAAATTTACATCTTCAGGATGTGGGTACCATTCCTCCAACAACATCCATGGACAATCTTCTTGATTTACTCCTTCCAGGTGGCAAGTCTCTTCTTTCAGTTCTTCGGCTACGGAGCGGTGACGGCATATATGATGAGTGTATCCGTCTCCTGCAAGTATCAGGCCAAGCTGGTTGAGATATCTTGTTTGACTATCAAATCCAGGGTAACCGCTTTGATGAAAAAAGTGTACGGGATTTCTGAAAGGGAAAGCCTCTTCAGAAAAATATTCCTTGAAGAGATCGCAGAGAGCGCCAGGCACTACCAGCATGTGTACAGGTACAGGTATTATTTTCATTTAATGTATATTGTAACGAAATCATGTTTAGCATTACCATAATGCCATACAATAATATAATATAATCCTAACAAATTTTAATTTCGGATCTTTTTCTCTATTTTAATACATTGCCCAAATATGGGCTTATTAAATTGACGCAGTCAATTGCAAGAGGAACCTCTTATAATAAAAACTAGATAAAAAAAATGACGTTTTCAGTTATTTATAACCTTGGTAATTTATAAATGTGTATTTTTCTTTCTTGAATTGCCAGGAATTGGAAAGAGATGTGTAGGCTTCTATCAAGAATGGCAGATGTAGTTTTCTATTCCGGTATGTGCATAGTCATTATGTTTGGAGTCAGGGTGGTTACTGCAGTGAGTATAAATATATAGAAGTAAATAGATAATTAACCTAATAGGACCATGGAGTGTCCAAAATCATTTTATGATGATCGTGTTTTCTATTAATGCTGTATTCTATATACAACTATATGATATAAGTCATAAATGAAGGTAAAAGTTTGTTATTAGTTTAATGTTTTATTACTGTTTTTTTAGCCACAAGATAGCAAATTTATCTTCATGAACTCATCTTTGTTCATAATGGTCGTAATTTCGAACCAATATTTGTTCACAATAATCAACGGTACCTTCACTAATCAGGTAAAAAACAACGAGTTTTTCCAGGCATTAAATTTTTTAACACGAGATACAAAAATGATCATCATCACATCATCATAATCATTCCCCCACCTACCGCTGTTTGGTGTGAGGGTCCTGCTTGTACAGTCTAGTCCAGTTTCTCTCCTGCACCAACTCTGCTCTCCTGTTCTAATCTACTCCACATCTCCTACATGCCTCTTTTACACTACCCTCCCAGGAGATGCGAGGCCTCAAAAATGATATAATTCAATTAATTGAATAAATACTCATTTTATTATTCTATAAAATTAACTAACGTTTTAACATTTATTAGAAATTATGCATCAGTAATACTACATCCTAATGTTTCATATAGTCTATTAGGTACGCTTAATAATATATATATATATATATATATATATATATATATATATATATATATATATATAATATATATATATATATATACATACATACATACATACATACATACATATATATATATAAATCTCGTGTCACGACGTATGTTGGCGATAAACTCTGAAATTACTGAACCGACTTTGATCAAACTTTGTAAGTATCTGTTATTAGGTCCAACTTAAAAGATAGCATAGTTTTCATCTATTATTATTACTATTTTAGTGGTTGAAAAATATATTTTTCTAAAACATAAAACAAAATTTGTTTAACTCTGGCAACACTGGTTCCCAGTAATCTTCCCATATATTTACATATGTGATTATTAATTCAAATATAAGTGTGTGCTGATAGCTTCTATGCATTCTTATTTATATAGATTCACTCCATAGTTTCCAGGTATAATTAAATACATTTTCAATTATTATTTTATTTTAAAAATAATTCAAAGTGTTAATCTGTCGTTAATAAAACAAAACATAAAAGGCCTTATTTACAAAGGCTATCCAACAATTGAAGAAAATAGGCATCTAACTTGCAAAGGAGTTATGATGATATACGTACAACGGGTATGTTTCAAAGAAAAAACGATGTTATTGAATAATTTGGATGTTGGAAATTGATATCTGACAAGAAATAATATTATTTTATTTATTATAAAGAGGGTAGCTCATTGCTATTCACCTGTATTTCTTTTATGTAACCTCATTCAACTTGGTCACTATCGACAACTTTCCTAATTCCTATCAATTTTAATTTACATTATTTTTGTCTTCAAATTGAATTCGCCAAACCGCAAACAAAGATAATGAAGTGTAGTTTTTGTTCTATTTTTTCAATGTGTCTCGATATTAAAAACAAGACATTTATAGTTATATTAGATTAATTATAAAAATAGGTTAAGTTGTTTTAAACTCACTTTCCTCATCAACCATAATTCTAACTTTACTCAAATAATTTTCCATTTTATTCTGTTAAATATACAATAGTGACCAGTAGAAGTAGGCATACCCAAAATTACTCAATATATTTTAGCTGTAATGTAATCGTGACTATATTACGTTTGCAACATAAATGTGATTGATTCAACGAATGGGAATATTCTCATTTGAAAATTACTTTGATAAATGTAATTGTTAAAAATATATTTATATTTCTTTTAAATTTAGACGTCTTATAATAATGGAGTAGTTGGTGACCGTTTTGAATATAGGGTAAAGAAGTTGGTTGAGGGTGCAGCCACCAAGAAAACACACGAGTGAGAAAAAAATAAAATAAGTGTTTTATTGGTAGTTTCTGTTACCACATCCCCATACAACTACTCTATCTTATGCGTTTTATAGTTACTACTCATAAAAACATTTATGGAAATTTAAATAAAGACAAAATAAAATATTCAAGCAAAGTCGCGGGTTATAGCTAGTTATACTATATATATTACGAAAATCTTTAATTGAAAGACTGTCTTAAGCCCTACCGGCATATATTTGACAAAGTTAATTAAATAAGAATACGAGCTAATGAAAGACTGGTATTTATGAATGATCTATAGAAACCATGAAATGAAGTCTTCCCTTTCAGAGCTATACCATTTAACACATATATTTGTCTCTGAACTTCACAGTTCATAATGATTATCTACCCTCACATTCTTCAATGAAATTTTATTATTTGTTCTTATAATAGATCTAGTTTTTGTTTGAATCTATTGACTCAATTCAGAATATCATCTTCTAGTTTCTATGCACAATTTTTAAGAATCGTTAGTCGCGAGCTGCAGTATTTCAAGAAAGACAAAGAAAAAACTAATATTCAAAGTTTTTATTTGATTAATTTTGCAGCTTAACAATTTTAATTTTCATGATTTTTTTCCCACTTATTCTCTACGCTTTCCTGAATAAAAAACCGTAGATAAAACAATTTTCTGGATAATACTTTTTGTGTTTTAGCCATTTTAAGTCAACTTCGTGGCTGAAAAGATGTATTGGAAATATCTTTCTAATTAGTGTAATTTTATAAGTATCAAATAAAATAAAAAGTAACAATAATATAAGGATATGCTTTATGTTTTATGTTCGCAAAACTCCTTACATAAATAGTGAAGAAAGTAGTTTAAGAAATGTTCGAAAATAAATTTAAAAAAAAAACAATACTTTTAGCGAGTTATAAGTATATAAAGGAGAAGAGACTTACCTTTCTTAATTTTTTCTTATATAGCTTAGTCATAGCTCGGCCACCTGTAAAAAATTCCTAGCTTGAGAACCGTCCTTTAGGGTACATTAATTTTTAAAATTGGTGAAACTTCGTTTTTCGAGAAGTGTACCTCAGAAATACCTCAAAACGGATTTTTTTTTTTTTTTTTTTTTTTCTTATCCTCCAACTTTATTTACAAAATAAATACACAAAAAACAAAACGGAACAAGTAAAAAATTATGAAACTAATACAATTTACATATCTATTCGATGAGTATAAGTGATACACATTTAGTGATGGAGCTTAAGTTTTGGAAATATACAATTTTTTTCGCTATTAAAATAACGTTTTTTTATTATAAACGGCGGTAATTTCGCATATTTCACAAGGAAAAAAACCGCTGCAAATTATTACACAATGGTTAATTACTTCCTAATAACAATATTAGGGTTAGGCTATTAAGTAATATGAAAAGCAATAATTCGAAGCATAATATCATATCACTACCGCTGATTTCAAAACGCAATATCTAAGCTAGTTGTTAACCAATTTCAATGATTCTTTTTTCATTTTGTCGAAAATTTAACTCTCTATAAAATGATTGTTTTTTTGTTTTTTTATGGAGCTTTACTAATTCCTTAATTTGTTGGCAACTTACACAGATTATAGATATTAGGCTAAAAGCCTGGTTTTCTATTCATATTTGAGAATTTTTTTAACCACTTTCTTCACTATTTAGGTAATGAATTGTGGGGGGGGGGGGGGGAAACATATCCTTGTCTTATTGTTAGTTTTTGTGTTGATTTAATATCTAATAAATTACAAGAATTAGAATGATTTTCCCAACACATCTTTTCAGCTATCAAGTTGACTTAAAATGGCTGCAACACTAAAATTGTTAGTTAAAAAAATATTTTATCTACGTTTTTGATTTAGGATAGGATAGAGAATAACTTGTAAAAAAATCATGAAAATCTAAAATGTTTAGCGGTATAATATGGATGATTTCAAATGGATTGACCCGTATACAGTATTCATACCAATAAATATAGTTAAAAAATTTGTATACATCATATCATATAAATAATTTCTCTCCCGTAAGGTGATCAGCCTTCAGAATTCAATTTACGATTGCCCTTGGTACCTACTGCCTGTGCAATGCCAGAAGAGCATCAACCTCTTTCAGATCATGGTCAGTAAAATACCGACCCTCTCTACTTTCATGGGGGTAGAAGCCAGTAGAGAATTTTTCGCCAAGGTAAGAAAATTTATTGGGTTTTCGGAGAAGTTCGTAGAGATTTTTAAAATAAATCACAAAGTATCACAGAATAAATGAATCACAAAGTAATGTTTATTTATATGCCTTTAATCCTCGTGGAATTAACAATGTTTACACACTGAATTCGTCTTGATTAAGGCTCAGTAGTGTAGTTTATTGCAAACATACATGAGCGATTCAATTGCTGATAGCATGGTTCAGAAGTGGTTTTCGGGGTTTAGATCTGGAGATTTCAATTTGGAAGACCAACCCCGGGCTGTCCGGAGTTGAACTTTTATGACATCTCTCTCATGAGGATATTATGACGGTCATCGCAAGCAGTCCACGAATTACTGTCCGTGAGAGAGCTGCGGAGTTAAGAGTCTTTAAATCGACCCTTTTTTGTTCATCTTAAGAAGGCCAGGTACGTCTGTCGTTACGACGTTTGGGTTCCCCATGGGCTTAGTGAAAGGAATCTTATTAAAAGGATTTCATGTTGTGATCTGCTGCTGAAAAAAAATGAGGAGGATCCACTTTAGAAACAAGTTGTTACTGGTGACGAAACATGGATTCTCTACATCAACACCAGCCGAAAAAAAATCTTGAGGGTTGCCTGGAACGCCGCCGCTCGCAACACCAAAAGCCGGCTTGTATCCAAGAAAGGTGATGCTCAGTATTTGGTGAGATTGGAAGGAACCCATAAATTTTGAGCTCCGTCCACTAAACCAAACTATAAATACGGACTTTTACTGCGCCCAGTTTGATCGATTGAAGGCACCAGAAGAGAAACGGCCAGAGTTGGCAAATCGGAAAGGAGTGCTATTCCACCAAGACAACGCCAGGTCCCATGTGTCTTTAAGGACTCGGCAAAAGTTATTAAGCTTCAGATGGGAGGTTTTACCTCACCCGTCGTACTCTTCTGATATTTTGAAGATTTCCGCTCCTTCCGATTTCCATCTTTTCCGTTCCCTCGAAAATTGTCTACAAGAGAAATCCTACTCTTCAGAAGATGACGCCAAAACGGACCTTTTATTGTTCTTCAGGGGTAAGGACAGTGATTTTTGGGAAAAAGGTATAATTGACCTTCCAAGCCGTTGGGAAAGGGTAACCGCTAACGGTGGTAACAATTTCTTAGACTAAATAAATACATTTTAAACTGTTCATCAATTTTAACTTTTGTTCAAATTTCTCTTAAAACTTTCCGGACAACCCAATATATAACATATTATAATTATTATAAAATATATCAACTCATTTTAAAAATAACTGTTGAAAACACCACTTAATAGTTCAAAGTATTGTTCATCTAAAGCAAGAGAGAAACGTATTATTTCATTTCATAAGTGTTTTGTTAAATTTGATTCCAGTTGTTAGTTATATTGATTTTTTTTTTTTTATAAGTATGTTGCATGGATTTTTAAAAAGTTTCTTACAATTTTTTATGACACTAATATTTCTGTTACAGACAATAAATGCCACTTATGGTTATATATGCGCATTAGCTTCAATGAATAGGAAGTAGCTGATGAAACTATGAAAACAGTTTTTTTTATTTTATTTAGTCACCTTTAGTTTTTTCATAGTGTTAAGAATAAAGTAGTAAAAATGTAATAGTAAATAATAAACAACAGTTATATATTTCCTTTATTTTTAAGTTTGTACGATTTAAATTAAAGATTTTATTAGATATTTTAGAGCAGAAATGTATATATGTAATTCTAAATAAATACATCTTAAATGCAAAAAATATGAAAATTATTCTTCTACTAACCATTTAATACTCTATTAGGTAATTAAAAAACTTCATCAAATTTATTCCAACTAGATTTTCGACCAGCATCTAACTCCCAGGAAGTTATATAAAACTGTAAGGTGCATGTTCTGAAAGGTTTCGGTAAGTGGGAACGACCATACAGTTATTTGATCTGGTAGGAAAAAGTAGAATGAGGAAAGGACAGTGAGTATTACGAAAAACAATGGCAGGCTGCTCCAGTTGGAAATATTCCAATCTAGATAATACTGATTCGGTTTCCATAGTCTTCGTATCGAGCGTGCTTGTAGTGAAGTAAATACTGCTTGCAAAAGTGTCCATAGTCATTTTTTTGTAAGAATTCGAATTTAAGAGCTACAGCTATTTAAATCCACGAAGTCAAGTTTGCTCAATGTACCCCATAGGTGAGGTAAGTTGAGCAAGGGTATGGGGCAAGTTGAGCACTAAGAATGTCTAACCAAACCATGGGTTCAATTTCGACTGGAAATAAAGTGAAATACGTGTTTAACAATCAGCTCTTTATTTATCGTCTTTTTAACGATAAAATTTAAAGTAATTACCTCTGAATAATTAACCAAAACTAGAATCAGTAAAACATTAACGTATCAGAAGATTAACTTCAACATTAGATTCAGTCTTGCTAATTAAAATAGAGATTTAAAGACTTAAATGTTTATATTATTACTCATATACCTTATATCTTAAAAATATATAAATTAGATCTTTGGAACTTACTCATCATTGTCTGTAATTGACAAAAATTAAATTAAGTTTATGTAGTGTTAGTGATTGAATAACAAAACGAAGTAATTTTCTTTGGATAATTAACTGAAAATATAATAGACAAAACACATAAAACTATAGCTCAACTAACCCCAACCCGGAGTTTTAAAATAAAAAAACAAAAAAACATAAGAATTATACCCATAACAACTCCAAATATAAAAAGTACAATAATTCTCTAAAAGATTAACACTTACTTGATTAAAAACAGATAAAAATTGACTAATACTGACGAAAACTTGTGATGAACGACGCTTTTACTTTTTGCTCACAAAATAAATAAAACACAAAAGCTTCACTCGCTCATCCAGCCGCCACTAGCGATCGCGTGGTGATTATCCCTCCCACGACTCTTTCTTTCCGCCATAAGATGCCTAAGCGTACTGGAATAGTATGCGAGATATTTCAGTTGCCCAATTTGCCCCTATGCGCAACTAGTCCCGTTCTACCGTACAAAAAATTTCTCCCTGAATGAAGAATGAGATTGAATTTGCGAATGTACCGAGGGATTAATAGTATTTTTTTTATTTATTTTGGGACAAGTCCCTTCAGAATAATACAGCAGGAAATAAAAAGTGGACTTAAGACTGGAGTCTTAGAGTAAAATAATCGAAAATAATAGAATCAAGCTAATAACATATACAAATAAAATAACTCAAAAGATAAATTCTAGTAATAATGCAAAAACAAGAAAAATAATTGTATCTTAACATGAGAACAAAATACAAGAGATATAATATGATAAGACTTAAAAAAAAAAAAAAAAAAAAAAAAAAAAAAAATATATATATATATATATTGGGTTGATGCAAAATTAATGCAGGTTTCCTCTATTGCAATATCTTAATTCCAATTGTGTAAACAAAGCTAATCCTAACATTGATCATTATTATACCAAAACAAACCTTATCTAATACCCTCTCTTTCACCATGAATTTGTTTAGTAAAATCGTTTTGTTCAGTGTGTTCAAAGGTCTTGAATCGAAAATGTCAAAGTGCGATTTTCGTCAAATTTATTTTTACGAATTTAAATTAGGGCGCAGCGCTGCGCAAACGGCTCGTAATATTAATGAAGTGTGGGGTCAGGGGGCTATTAATGAGTGCACGGTGCAGCGTTGGTTCCAGAAGTTTCGCAGAGGAGATTTCGACCTCGAAGACAAGGAAGGTCGGGGCCGTCATCTTGCTCTGGACAACGACCAGCTGAGGTCAAAAGTGGAAGAAGACCCAACCAAAACCACACGAGAAATGGCGGCGGAACTCGGAACTCAAAAATTGCAACGTCTTTGCCCAGCATTGATGAATCGGAAGGGGCCGATCCTGCTCCACGATAACGCCAGACCACACGTT
The DNA here is from genome assembly GCA_023052935.1 of Piezodorus guildinii. Lineage (NCBI taxonomy): Eukaryota > Metazoa > Arthropoda > Insecta > Hemiptera > Pentatomidae > Piezodorus > Piezodorus guildinii. Next base: position 58,207,412 of record CM041297.1, read on the forward strand.
GCACAACCAACGCTTCGACGACTGCACGAGTTGGGCTACGAAGTTCTCCAACATCCGCCTTATTCACCTGACCTCTCTCCTACAGACTTCCACTTTTTCAGGCATCTGGACAACTTTTTGAGGGAGAAAAATTTTTAAAACCAGGACGACATTGAAAATTCTTTTCGTGATTTCATTGAGTCCAGGGATTCGGATTTTTTTTCTGGTGGAATAAGAAAGCTTGTTGAACGTTGGCAAAAGTGCATTGATTCAGATGGAAATTATTTTGATTAAATATATATGGTTAAAGTAAAGATATGGCGTATTTACAATACCTACTAAAAACCTGTATTAATTTTGCATCAACCCAATATATATATATATATATATATATATATATATATATATATATATATATATTATATATATATATATATATATAGTTTAAAAAAAATATGGAAATTACAATTCTTCAGAGTGTATGTAAAATAATATATAATTTAATCATAAATCTTTAAAAAGAGTAAAAGAAAAATTTTAAATATTTGCTGTTCAATGTACCCTAGAAAATGAAAATTGAATAAATAAACGCATCTTTCTTCTTTATTTGTTGATTTTCCTTGAAATTAGCATCTAATAAAATCTAATTATTTAAAATAATGCGATTAAAGTTAAAAAAATATTGTTTGATATTAAATTTAGAAAACAATTTAAACCAAATATTATGTAACAACACGTTCAAGTTACAACTGGAAAAATTAGCATTTCTTTAATACCGTAGTTGTATCAGAAGCATATTGACGATATAAATATTATTAATACAAATCTATTTCTCATAAAAGTAAATAAGCCTCAGTAATAATAAAATATTTATGCTGTACAATATATTTTATTTTATTTTTTATGATCTATTAATTTTAATTGAACCCTTGCTATTGCTAGCGAGAACAGTGGGTAGTATTTTAACTCTGAGCCGATGTTTTTTATTCTCTGCAGTTAGGTAATTATGCTTAATTAAATAATACAAAAAATGTAATATTATTAGCTAATGATTTTCGCATGAATATAAGATTTTATATTAAAAAAATTGTTGAATTGTTAAAATGATTTTGAATGAATAATGTAAGCATGATAAGAAATCTTTATACTGGTAATAAATAAATCTGTACTAACAACTTATATTTCCAAAAAAAGCAATAAAATGATAATAAATGACTAAGTATTTATCAGTAGGTTCATTAAATTTTTACCATTTCTTTATAAATCCATAGACAGCAAAGTGCTGATGTAACAATATGTAGCATTTATTACCTGAAAAAGAAATGGAGTAAGTACATAATTTATTATTATTTTATACTTTAAAGTTATGTAATTACCTTAAGGAACTGTTCCCGATCTACGTGATTGCCGAGGATGTTGGAGAGTGTGGGCATCTTCCTTACCATTGTCTGCATGATGTGGATGCTCTTCTGGCTTCTGGTTGGTAGTTGGTACCAAGGGCAGCCATAAATAGTTTCCTGCAAGGCAGATATCTAAAAAAAAAAGAAATTATATATATTATTAACAGCTGCGAGTTTTCACAAAATTATTTAGGTGTTGTTTATAAGATAATTAAATAAAAAATGAGTTATTTATTCATAATCATAAAGTTACATTTATAATTAATCAAGTAATCAATTTAAGTTAAGGATACCTCATCTGTTACACTATCATTGATAATGGTAAATAGATATTGGTTGCCTATCACCAAACTGACGAATAGGAATGCATTGAAGAAGACAACCTTGTTTTCCTTTTCCTGCAAAAAAAAAAAGAAAGTTATACTTTAATTTGTAATCCTTATACAATATAAACTGACAAAAAGGTATTTAAAATAATAAATAGACAATTCTTAAAACTTTATTTTTACACCAGTAACAATTAGGGGTCAATGTTAAGAAGACCTTCCCCATTTTAAAGAGTCACTGACAGCAATGTATGAGTTTAGTAGATATCCATTTTAATTTAAATGAGGAAGACGGTTGGGGGTGCGTTCATTAAAGAGAAACACACATTAAAACTTGGTGATATTTTAATTGTGTGCCGACGTTTCGGCCTACTTTGTGGACCTTCATCAGGGCTAAAAGAAACAAGATAACAACCAATTACAGTTTAAACAACTCATAATTACATTGGTTCCTTATATCTTCCTCATTTAAATTAAAATGGATATCTACTTAACTCATACATTGCTGTCAGTGACTCTTTAAAATGGGAAAGTCTTCTGAACATTGATTCCTAAATTTTACTGGTGTAAAAATAAAATTTTGTGGAAGATTTAAGAACCATCTATTTATTATGAATTTATATTTCTTCCGAATAATTAATTAATGATAATTTATTCATAGAATTTTCACTACTTATACCAAATTTTATCTCCATGCCATAACTAATAAAAAGATATTTAAATTATCACTCACTATAAAAACGTTTCCTTACCTTTTTCTTGGATTTAATATATAGTACATTACTTGCAAAACAGGGATATATAATAGAATTTATAAATTATTGAATATACATCCTAATTTTTATATAAAAAATGAAATGAAAACGTTTTTTTCTATAAAGAACATTTCTATTCTGAAATATGTTACAGAGCACGTTCTTTTGTCCGTAACGTGCTGTGTTACTTTTTAATTTTTATGAAATCAAAATAAATAAGTAGTTACTTAATATTCATTCCCATTTTCTAATTTAAGTAAAGTAATTAGAAACAATTTTTAATAATATTACTATTTCAATTTATATTTAATAGTAAATTCAGCAATAAGTTGTTATATATAATATATTTATTACTTACAGTGACAACTTTCAAGCCATACATGATGACGATACTCATTCCAGAAGTGAATACTAAATCAACCAACCCTGAGAATATACGGCACATCTCTTTTGCATTCCTGAAATATTTTTCGTGTACATAAAATATGGTTTATAGCGATAAAATCTCAATGGGGCTTTTTCGTTACATTTATTTGGAATTTACAGAAAAACCTTGTTTATCCGGATCAATGGGACCAATTTCAATCGCTATAATTAAAAATGCGGATAATGAAGATAATAAAGTTATAAGCAAAGCAAAATCGTGAAATATACAGTCTTGCCGATTATGTTTTATTTAAGAGATATTTAAAAAAATATAAAAATGACTTTTCACACAATTTCTTAAGAAAACGGCGGTCCACTAAACAGGACCGTCACGCAAACAATTTACCATTTCCTCTCCTGGAGTGAGGACGGCCTAATTACGCCATGATGTTATTACGTCTCCTTACACAGCTTATCATACAATGTGTGCCTCTACTGAACATTTGATAGAAGAAGAAAAAAACTGTCTATAAAGGCTTAAGTTATTGTTAACCAAGCTAAAAATTATTATTAAATGAAAGATGAATAACACTTAATCAATAAGGAATGAGCAATAATCAAAGACTGGTGCATAATTAAATTATTCGAGAATACTTATGACTTATCTAAAAAGTATTGAGGATGTATAATCGACTGTAGAAACTATTATAGGTGGAATAATCAGGAGTCAGTCTTTTTCTAAATATTATAATTTTTCCGACGTTTCGGCTCGAGCTTGTGAGCCATCATCAGGGCATTAATGAGCCATTTCCAAGCATAAACTGCGTAAATGAGTTTATGCTTGGACATGACTCAGTAATACCCTGATGAAAATATTTAGAGAAACACTGACTCCTCATTATTCTTATCTATATAGACATTAAAAAAAAAAAAGTATTTATTTTGTCTCTGTTCCTCCATTCATTATTCAAACAAAACATACACAATAAAATATGCACATACATAAAACGTGATAATAGTTTTATTTAATATCGTAGAGAGACAGAGATATCGTGATTTTGACCGAAAATATTAACCTCGACTCCCTAGGCATTATCTATCACGACATTTATGGTTAATTTTTGTTAGCGTTATTTTTAGTTTATTTACTTATTTTCTAATAATTAGGTAAGAGAGCCAAACTTGCATTTTTTTTTGTGTTTATTTTTATTTTATTTTTTTACTTTGTAGAATAATTCAGTAAATACTGAATAATGCCAAAAATACATTAACTAATATTGTAAATTAATTATTCATAAATGATAATGTACACAAAAAATATTTATTGACTTGCATATCTGTTACGAATCTATTCAGAATTCCGTGTATTATATTGCAACCCACTGTATTCGAGCAACAAAAACTATAATAAATAACTTATCATTCGTTCAATTCTAAAGATCTGGTCCTGATTATGAGGAAATCCCCCAAAAAAAAGTGGCTGAATAAACTAGGTTTTTTTGGTTTGTATGTTTATTTATTTAACGTCCCTTTATGCTGGTGTGGCTAATCGGACGATGCTATGTTATGGAATTACAATGGGCTTAATCAACACTTAAAAAAAACAATATGTACGATTACTAGGTAATCTTTGCTCTACATTATAGGATTTTTTTTTTCAGATAAATCCTATTTTCTGCTATATTAGCTTATTTCAGATAAGTTCATTAGGATAAAAAAAATAACTATATGATTTTGATCGAGGATAATTTGTTATATTTTTTAAATGTTCAATTGGTATTTATAAGTTTTATATTTTATCCAAACTTGACAAATCATTATAGCCTCGCCTTTGAAGGCTATGCGGGAGTTGCTCAAGCCAGGGGATGAGGGTTTTGGTCCTCTATGGTTGCTAGGCAACGCGCGCTAACCCACGCTAAGACTACAATAAAAGTACCTGTATAGATGCTGAAAATGGCGGGCACTAAAAGAAAGTTCCCTGTTGAGCTCTGTACAATATATGGCATGCCACCTGACAGGGTTGGTAGCCCTGTGCTGCCTCCTGCTGGCCAGCTCCGCGGCCCTGTCTTGGACCGTCGCCAGGGAAACCCCTATCAGCCTCGCCTGGTGCCCGATCGTAGCGGAGACGCACATCACGTAGGCCGTCAGTCCCTCGTACATGAAGAAGTTGATCATGTTAGTGCAGATCTGGTAGCAGTACACAAGGAGGGTGGCCCACCAGGTCGTCGGCAGCGGGGACCACATCTTGAAGATGTATAGCTCCGAGAACTCAGCACCTGCCAGCAGCTTGGTGAAGGGGAGGAGCATGATTAGCACTTGTCCATAGTTCATAACTGCAAAGCATAAATCAAGCACGCTTAAATCAATTTTTAAGGAGATTTAAGAAGCAAGATAGTGTTGCAATACTAAGGCTTTAATTTAAGATGAGGCTCGAACATGACGGATGTTTGATGGAAAGGAATTCCAAAGAGATGTAAAATAAGCGTTTATTAGCATTAGTTCTGAGGGAACGAGTATAGAGATTGGTAAGAAGAAATCTTGTTTCCAGTGTTTGTAGAAAGGATTGTAGTTGCAGGGGATTATAGACGTAGGTTTGCCTGAGTTGATGGTTTAACAGAGGAACGATCATATACCAGGTCTCTGAGGTTTTGAGCGATAATGAAGCAACTATGAACAGTACTATTAAATATATAAAGAATATTCACTTGTTTCAGCAAATATACCTTACCTATTTTTTTTTTTTTATATTTTTTTATATATTCTGTATATATATATAATTTTTTTTAATTTATTATTTTTCTCTACTTCATTATACAGTTTAACCTCAAATTAATTGTATTTATTTATGTTTAAATTATTATTATTCTCTATTTTATTTTTTTATTATTAATTATTTGTGGTACATTCATATTTTATTTTTTCTTTTATTTATTATGATTATTTATTTATTCTTTATCATTATTATTAATTTCGTTTATTTTATTTTTATTTATCTTTATTTTTATTATTTGTCAATGTTATTGGATTATTTATTTGTTTTAGTATTTTGTTCGGACCGAGAACAGCTGATGCGCTCGATAACAGTCATACGTTACTTCGTCTCTCAGATTTTTGCTCTTTTCAGTAGAAATTCGCTTGAGTGCAGTCTGGAAAACATCACTAGACTTCAAGAAAACCACAGCAGTGAATATTGGAGAAATATCGATAAGCAAAGTTATAATTTACTTTGTACAATCACGAAAAGTGAAAGGAGGGTCACTGATCAGCTGATCGCCGCTAGCTCGGCAAGCTCGGGCTTGCTTTTCTTTAACTTATCTTTCTTTTATTATTCTTCCTTCTCATTCTCATCATTTCATTATTTATCTATTATTATTTTTATTTATTTTTTTTTTTTTATTTTTTTATTTTAATAAATGAGATATTTTCATCAAGTTATGTCCTCAAAAGCTACAAGTAAAAGATCTAGATCTGCAGGTTCAAACTCGTCTCCTACAAAACAGAGACCTCGCCGTGAAAATAATAAAAAAATGATTCCACCAGCGACAGCTTCAGCTACCTCTTTAGGATCTGAACCACAGCCCAGCACATCATCACAAGGAATGACTGATGAATCACCGTTTTTTACACCGAACCCATTTCAGATCCTCCAAAATCAAAATGAAAAAGAATCCATGGAATCATCTCCTATACCCAGGGAACCACAACCTCCACCAATTTTTGTTAAAAATATTAAAAATTTTCAACTACTTTGTGCGCATTTAAACAAATTAACCGATCCTAATAGTTATTCTTGTATAAGTAGAACCAGTGATACTAAAATATCCCCAACTACCGCCGAAAGCTACAGAAAAATAGTAAAATATCTGAGTGAGACCAAAGCTGATTTTCATACCTATCAGTTGCGCCAGGAGAGAGCTTTAAGGGTTGTAATTAGAAACCTACACCCTTCGACACCAGTTACAGCTATCAAAGAAGAACTGACGGAGATAGGCTATAAAGTGCGGCAAGTCACCAATGTCCTAAAAGATAAAATTCCAATGCCTCTATTCTTCGTGGACTTGGAACCATCAGCAGGAGTTGAAAAAGTTTACGACCTCAATAGATTGTACTATACTAGTGTAAGAGTTGAGAAACCTTACACTAAGAAAGAAATAGTGCAGTGCCATAATTGTCAGGCATATGGTCATACGAGAACTTACTGCCACCACACACCACGCTGTGTGAAATGCGGTGAGCAACATAAATCAGAAGAATGCACAAGATCAAGATCAACACCCGCTGTATGTGCTCTGTGCCTCGAGGACCACCCGGCTAACTACAAGGGATGTCAAATCTACAAGAACCTCAAAAGCAGATACCAAAAACCTCAGAATCAGGATGAAACAGCTGAACCGATCAGAAGCAGAAGACAACCTTCAAAAACAATTGATTCCAATGTAACATTTGCCCATCTACTTGGAGGTGGGAACCAGAACAAAGAGGCCCTGCCGGAACAACGCATACTTCAAAATCCTGAACCCCTTCCACAACCACATATTCCTCAAAATTTAACCAACCATCAAAAACCTCATCCGAATCAAATTTCTCATATTCCTCCTCCATCAAATGTCACAGACCTTACAAGTTTGATGACATCCTTCATCACTGAAATCAAATCCCTTGTTATGCCGCTAATATCACTACTTACTAATCTCGTATCAAATTTAATCCCATCCTTAAAAAATCCTTAAATGACTACACCTAACTCCTTATCCATTCTCCTTTGGAATGCGAATGGTGTTAGAAATCACACTGACGAACTTACAGCTTTATTGCAAGACAAAAACGTTGATGTAGCACTTATTACTGAAACTAGACTAACCACTAAACAGTTCTTTAAAATACCTCAATACGTAACATACCGTACGGACCACCCAGACGGAAAAGCCCATGCCGGTACTGCTGTCATTGTGCACCAGTCCCTCTCCCACCACATACTCCCAGTCCCCTCCTATGATTTCCTACAATGCACCACCATAGTAATCAAGACTTTTTCTTTTCCGATCACCCTCGCATCAGCGTACTGCCCTCCTAAACATTCCATTTCCAACATTCTATTCGAATCCTTCCTCAATTCCTTAGGAAACCACTTCATTCTGGGTGCAGACATGAATGTTAAGAACCAACAATGGGGTTCCAGGTCCACGAATTGTCGTGGGCGGAATTTACTGTCTGCACTCAACTCTAGACGTTTCAACCTCCTGCCTCCTGATTCCCCTACCTACTGGCCAACTGATCCTAACCGTAATCCTGACATCCTTGACTTCTTCATCCACAGCGGGGTTAGGCTCCCTAAACATGTCGGTGACTCGTCTTGATGAACTGTCCTCTGACCATAGTCCATTGCTCCTTAAAGTATCCCTAATTCCTATTCCTAAACCCACCCCACCGCCATTTATCAGAGGACCAGTAAACTGGGACCTTTTTCGCCAAATCCTGACCAGTGATATTGACCTCAGAGTGAAACTCAAAACTCCAGATGACCTTGACGATGCCGTAAACTCCTTCACCATCGCTATTCAACAAGCTGTTTGGACTGCCTCCTCTCCCAAGCACTCCCAGATAAGTCATAACCAAAATCATTTACCACAACACCTCATAGACCTCATCCGCACCAAACGACGATCCAGATCCTTATGGCAACGCACCCGTCACCCCACAGATCGCCGCTCCTATAACTTTTATTGTAGACAATTAAAGAGGGAGCTGGCGACCTTCCGTTCCGAATCCTTTAGTTCCTTCCTGTCTTCTCTTTCAGCTTGTGACAATTCCCTGTGGAATGTCACCAAGAAAATCCTAAAATCCCACCATATTTCCCATCCCCTCCGTCGTAGTAATGGCTCCTGGGCTGCGTCTGATGAAGACAAAGCCGAGGAACTTGCCAAATACGTTTCCGAAGTCTTCACACCTCATCCAGAATCCCATCCAAACCACACTGCAGTGGTGGAAGAGTTCCTTCAGTCTCCAATCCCGCTTTCATTACCTCCTAAAGCAGTTAATCCCTCTGAGGTCAAATATCTTCTCCGAAAACTTGAACTCCGTAAATCTCCTGGATACGATCTCCTCACTCCTCAGATTCTCAGACAGCTTCCATCTAAAGCCGTTATATTTCTTACATATATTTACAATTCCATTCTACGCACTACTCATTTTCCTCTCTTATGGAAACATTCCACTATAATTCTCTTCCTAAAACCAGGTAAACCTCCTAACACAACGACATCATATAGACCTATCAGCCTACTCCCAATCCTTTCAAAAATCTTTGAAAAAATCCTCCTCAAACGAATATTACCTTTATTAGAATCCCACACTATTCCTTCCCATCAGTTTGGATTCCGTTCCCAACATTCAACCGTTCAGCAAGGGCTCCGAGTCGTTGACCATATTTCCTCTGCCCTTGAGAACAAGGAGTACTGCTCGGGTGCATTTCTGGACATAACGCAAGCATTTGACCGGGTGTGGCACCCGGGATTACTCTTTAAGCTCAAAAACCATTTACCGCAATCCCTATACCTAGTCCTCCGATCCTATCTATCAAACCGCTCCTTCCGAGTTCGCTGTGGTGTAGAATATTCCAATTATTATCCAGTCGATTCCGGTGTTCCTCAGGGCAGTGTCCTTGGTCCTTTCCTCTACAATATATTCCTGTTTGCCCTAATACCTTCCTAGCAACGTACGCTGATGACACAGCTATCCTATCCTCTCACTTAGATCCCGAAATTGCATCTATAGGCCTCCAAACGCACCTTTCTCAAATTGAAGACTGGTGTAACAACTGGAGAATCAAAGTTAATCAATCCAAATGCAAACATGTCACCTTTACCCTTCGAAGACAATCCTGCCCTCCAGTTCTCTATAACTCCATTCCGCTTCCTTTCTCCGACACAGTCCGGTATCTTGGCTTCCTTCTGGACAAAAGACTAACTTGGAACCCGCATACTAGACTTAAACGACAAGAACTTAATCGACGATTTGGACAATTATACAGACTATTGAACAGAAATTCTAAATTATCTATCGAGAACAAACTGCTAATATACAAGACAGTACTGAAACCTATCTGGACCTACGGACTTGAACTGTGGGGGACAGCCAAATTTTCTAACATCAAACGCATTCAATCCTTCCAATCAAAAGTCCTCCGAACAATAGTTAATGCTCCTTATTATGTCTCCAACCATACCTTACACCGCGACCTAAATATTCCATTTATTTTAGACCTTATACCATTAAAATTCTCTAAATTCCATCAGAACCTTATCCATCATCCTAATCCCCTAGCACAATCCTTATCCAGCTCCACACATCCTTACCATCCTCCTAGAAGGTTGAAACGGCAATGGCCTCGATGTATATTGGAGTTCTAGCATTGGCTAGATCCTCCACTCACGTGCTGTATGCTTGTGAATTGTATATAGGTATGAAAGACTTTTGTATATATTTTATTGATTTTGTTTTGTATATATGTATATTGTATTATTATTATATAAATTTATTGTTTTGTATATATCGTGTGAATGTAGTATGAATGTTGTACTTCATCACTATTAAAAATGTCCTAAATTGGACAGATTGTAATATTGCTCAATAAAGAATTGTTTCTAAAAAAAAAAAAAAAAAAAAGTATTTTGTTCGTTGTTCTCTTTTCTTAATTTTTTTTTCTGCTATCTTTATTTTGGTAAATCGTTTTTTGTTTTGTGTTTGTAAAGATGGCGTTGATAATAATTAACCGTTAATAACCAATGATAATGGCGATTGGTTAATAAACAACCAATAATGGCGTTAATAACCATCAGCAGTTTTTTGCCCCATAAAATTAAAACAACAACAATCATATGTTTTTTAATGTTTATCATTTCCCTTGATACTGTTATGGTTATATTTTCTTACTGATGTTATAATTACATTCTCAATGGCTCACAGTTACTAAAGTAATAGTTGAAAGTATCGATCCATCGCTGATTCTCTTTCTTGAGCTTCTGCCCCTCCTCCTCCAAGAGCCTATAGCTGACCCAGACGTCGACGGTATCCGAGAGGCGGTCGATCTCACCCTTCCAGATGTAGGCGGCGATGCAGTGGCCGAGGCCGTTGCAGCGAAGGCAGAAGTCGCCGACCTTGGTGGCCCAGTCGATGGTGTCGATGTTGAGGACCGTGTCCACGATGATCCCGCTCAGCACTGACAGCACCATGAGCATGGCCACGGGCAGCGGCAGTGCCAGCTGGAACCGCTTCTTGGAGATCGCCATGCCGCGCCGGAACATCCGCGACTGCTCGTAGCAGGGCCCTTTGTCATCTCTAGCCGGGCTGCAACAAGCCAGAAACCGGGATATTCTTAATTCTTTTTCTTTTTTTTAATTTTATTTACTTATTGGAATTTACAACTGTATAATAGAATACAACGAGTAAATTTGAATAAAATATAAAAAGGCATGAAACACATGTAGAGAAGCTTCCCAATGAAAGCACTCTAAAAATATTCTAAGCTAGAAAGTCTCGGGGCTACCTACTTTTCAGACGTCTCGGAGGACTGTCAGGAATTGAAGAAGAAAAAAAGATTGAAACTAGACGATTAAGGTGGGGATGGAGTTTGGTATGAAAGGAATGATATCTGGATCGGGCCGTATAAGCAACATATGGAACGTTAAAGTTTTTATGGATGAGGGTATTCGTGACAAAGTAAGGATCATTGAAGATTTTATGAAGGATTTTGGATTGCGGGGATTGGATACAGGAAGAACTCGTTGGTTTTAGTAGACCCACAAAGCTCTACTCCGTAAGTCCATATCGGCCTCATGATAGTCATGTAGATGAGTCTTTTGAAGTTAAGTGGAAGATTAGAACGCTTGTCAAGTGAATGTTGAAGAAGTAAAAAACGTCGTACAGTTTCTTGTTGTTTCATTCATGTATGAGGGTTCCAAGGTGCAGTCCGAGATATCGGATCTGCTCAACCGGGACAAGAGGTATTCTTAATTTACGTATACAAGAATTTATGAAATAAATAAAAAGTAATTTTTATTCTGGGAAATTTCGCTCCCTGAAAATAAAGGACGATTAACAGACGAAGTCCAATTTCTTAATATATTACATAATTATCAAATCAACCAGAAACTATGAAATTATATAAAGTCAAAATAAATAAAAGATACAAATAAATGTAATGAAAACTTCGAATGAATTTAAAGAATTACTGAATTTTCTTCGTGATTTAGAATAGAACCAACCGGAATACCAGTGTGGAGCATGTGACCATCTTATTGTACAAATTAGTTTAGTCTTATTAGATAATAAAATAAAACACACAAACGGCGGCATGCAGTCATATTTTAGGCAAGATCAGAATCCAAGAAAATTAATGATCTTCCTTATAAGTCACACATCAACTCAATAATTCAGCACTTAATAATCGATCTATCACAAATTATGAAGGGTGTTGAATTCAGTAATTGGCCATGACACACTATTTTCGTTCAATGGGAAAACATGATAAGGATGTGCTAGAGCTTGCACGCTCAAACGCAGGTTTCTACCAAACCGGATTGAGGACCATGTGCCAACTTTGTAACAGTGGTCTTAAGGGAATCTAATGGCATCACGGTTGGTCGACTGATGATATAACAGGAACTTCCTAGCAAGGCTCGATTCTGGAATCAAATTTGGTACAAAGGACCTTAACCACAGAGCTACTAATACCAGTAAATCAACAATATATTTCAAATAACATAGATTCAACAAAACTTCTGTTTTGGTAAACTTTCGCTCAGTAAAATTCTAATATTTTCTATTAATCTTAAAGGTTGTGAAGTTATATCAGTAATTTTTTTAAATAATCTTTGTTAGTGATTTCTGAATCTTGTCACTTTAATCCATCACAAGGGTTTACCCCTAAAGTTTTTAAAATATCTACCGGGTAAACTTTTATAAAACTTCGTAATTTTATCAAAAGTCTTTTTAAGTTGATCATATTTACACTTTCAGAAACTGGGTTCAAGGATTTTTTAAATATTATTTGAAACTTTAATTCACTTACAATAAGCAGTTAGTCTAAAGCCTAAAAAGTAGCACCTTCGTCTTTCTATAGTTAATTTAGGTTCGCATTTTTGTAAATAAATCGCTTATTGATGACTTTTTTGGTATTGTCTGGCATATAATATTATAACAATGGCATGTAATATAAGTGATTTACGATATAATATTTAACTCTTCTAATGTGTTTTCTCCTACATGATTTTCCTTCACTCTTTTCAGTTAAGTAAATGAATTGGCGAACATAGAATAATTATATCAGTTTAAAATCCTGAAGAATGTAAACTATTTCAATAGAATAATTTATTTTACAAGAGTCATTTCCTTATAAATATCTATTTTAAAAAATGTGGTGCTGGCAACACACGACTTTCACTTACCTCGACTGTTAAAATCAATTTAAAAACAATTAACTGTACTTCAATTTGAAAAATATTTTGAGTTGATTTTAATAATACGTATGTTCATTTTCGTAAGACGGACCATTTTTCGGGACTTGGTTATTTGGACTTAAAGGGCCCTAAAACGTGGTTTGCCGTTGAAAACTGGAATTCGAAAATCTTGACGATCGCAATACTTTCCCTTACTATATATTTCATATATAGGTAGGTGAAAGTAAAAATTCGAACTGCTAATACTGTACAAAATGTTTACATGAAATTGATCATTGTAATAGATATAGTAAATCGTATTATTTTTAGGTTATGGCAGAAAAGTATTACAAACCCAGTCTTGAAATATTCCAGAAGCCACATCTTGACGGTACTACAACAGGATTCGGTGAGGACTTCCCTTTACAGACCAGGTTTGGAGGCAGTTACTGAAATATGGATAACATAATTCGAGTGGTCCGCTGGCGAACCGTTGAGTTCAGGTATTTTCTTTTTAATTGATGCCTTGTAAGGTGGCACGTTCAACAACAGCGATTGTATGTTACAAGTATTTTCCCGGACTGATGAATAATAGAAATAGAGTTTGTATGAGTGAAACAAGAGACGAAAAAATCAAGACTGCAAGATTTTCCTACTAATCGCATATTTTTTTCTAAATAACTACTAAAATATCAGTTAAAAAAATAATAACATTTATTTTCATATGCGTTGGAGGCACATCACATGAAAGTATCTATATTAATATTTTATTATTTTTATATGCTTTCCTTTAAAAAATTATTATTTTTTAATTATTTACAATTGTTTTGAAATAATTGCTAATTGTCATCTGTTAATAAAAACTATTTGCATTAAGCAAATACGTTAACTTCCAAATAATTGGTTAATTCAAGGCATCTCTAGGGCACCGCACAGGGGTTTCAAACACACTTTTGGCGACAAAAGTCTGCATTGTTTAATTTAAGATATATCAGAGATTTTAACGTTATTTTGTTCCTTAGTAAATTCAGTTTCAATGATATGATTGGCATATTTTTAGCTCATCTTTTTGTCATATAAATGTATAGGTGTTGTCGATGATTTCAGACAAATGTATCTGTATCTATTTATTCTTATATATATATATTCCTGCATTTAACATTGTTTACAATCGTTAGTATATATGTTTAAGAAAACTTTGGGCCTCATATGACGACATGGTGATTTTTTAAGAATTTTCAAAAAATGTCATTAAAATTAAAATTATTTTAAATACCTCAATATATATATACAACACAATGAAAAGCAAATTGCTTCTTTTTTTTCAGTTATGTTTTTAGTTTTTAGTGTCAAAATTTCAGATCCGTAAATTTATTTCTACGTTTTTGCTACAGAAGAACGCATAGTTGGCTATAGAGGTTTCCTCAATAGAAAGACCAGAAAAAATTGACATATAAAATTATTTTAATGTCTAACATAATTTTTCAAAATGATAAACCATAATAAAATACTGCCCCGAAGCGAGATACAATTATAAATGTGTTTGTGTAGGGTATTTTTGTTATTTATTTTCCTATAATTCAATATATCTTATATACATATGTAATGTTTACTAAATGATAAACAGGCATTTCAGATTAGGTAGAATGTAAATGAAAGAAAAACTCTGCTCCAATGTACAAAGCAATATCACGTAGTGAAATTGGGATTGAATATCAGGAATGCAGCGATGCCTACCAGTTGGAAACCCATTTATCGAAACATTTTTCTCAGTTGAGAAATAATTTTGGTAGCTTGAAACTGCTAAAAATACCTGCAATTATTTACGTATTACGAATTAATCAGCAATTATAAATTCAATCGTAAATAAATTCTTAATAACTCATCTATGTAAATATAATTTAATTAATACATAGAATTGTGATGGCTCTTTATGTCATCATAATTATAAATATTTATGAAAATGGAGCTTAATTCTATGGTTAAATTAAATTACAACTATAAAATAATTACAGGTTCTTTTCTCCGACAAATTTCTAGGTACTAAGATTATTTTGTAACTGAGAATACTTTTTTGAAAACGGTAAATGATAGACACTTCTGTATCTCTGTCATTACACGCCAGTTTCAATTCTCGACATTGTATTGTATTTCGGAGAATTTCGATTTCTTATTTTTTATTAACATTCTATCTAATCTGAAATGCTAGTTTATCATTTAAGTTGTAAACATTACATAGGATATATTAAATTATAGGAAAATAAAAAACAATAATACCCTACACAATTGTATCTCGCTTCGGGGCAGTACTTCATTATGGTTCATCATTTGGAACAATTAAGTTAGACATCAAAATAATTTTATACGTCAATTTTTTTCTGGTCTTTTCATTGAAGAAATCTCTATAGCCAACTATATTTAAGGTTTTGATATTTTATCAGTAAAAACCAATAACAAAACTGAAAAAAAATAAAGCAATTCGCTTTTCATTATGTTGAGTATATATATATATATTTAATTTTTATGACACTTTTTAAAAAATCACCAAGTCGTTAAATGAAACCCAATGTTTTCTTATTTGCTTACAATTTTAAATAATGTTAAATGCAGGAAATATACTAGAAACGCAGAACTTCCAGCCAGATGCATGGTTAACTTACTCATCGAATATACATCTAGAAATATTTTTTTCTATCATACTTATAATATAAAAATGCATTTCTTGCGTTCTAAAACTCTTACTAAGTAGTTAATTAATTTGATGAAGTGACCAGCGAAACCACGTATAGGCTGGCGGTCCTCACATTAACATGGCCTGTGGTGTGACTACTTCAGTGCAAATTGACTTAAAATAAGACTAGAATGAGTTACTAATAATTATACTATGCAATGTAATTGTGAGATTATACGATTTCGTTAATTTATATCAGACTTTAATTTTGTTTTTAATGTAAATTATCTAGGATTTTGTTATTTCATCTAAGGAATATATAAAGTTAAGAAATATATAAAATTTCAATAAAAAAATATTTAAGGCAATAATAATAGATTAATCTGAACTGTGACCGTAAAAAGAAAGAAAAAAAGTGTGATAAAAACCGAATTATAAGACTGATTGAGAACTCAAAAATCTTGATATTGAGAAAATGCTTAATTAATGTTGTTTCAGTTTCACTTTTTAAAATAAAATAAATTTAATATATGTCTATATCATGAATTATTAGCTCGTTAGAAAAAACAAAACTCTTAGCAATTCTAGCATTGCTAGTAGAAAATTGTTGGTATTAATTTGTCATCGATCTATGACTATACATTTTTTATTTTATAACTTCGGAGATAAAAGCTCAAGATTGCAAGATTTCTTCTGAATAACTACTAAAACATCAATTGAAGAAACATAAAATTTATTTTATTTTGCCTATTAATATAGATGTAAATATACCAATTAACTCAATTACTCCGTCACCAATTTCATGATTCAATATTTTAAGGTTTTAGTGTATTACTATTGTGTAATAATTAGGTGCCAAAGGAATCGTTTTTTTATAAGGTTCAGCATTGTACGACAGTGTAAACTTTTAACCAATGACACATTCCCAACGTCTATAGATATATACAAAAGTACGAATGTATATATTAATTTACGTCCTTAATTGAGAAAGCGGGAGCGCTAGTCTACTGTGCTCCGGGTCGTGGGTTCGAATCCCGGCTGAGGCGGAATATTATTTATTCTGTTACTTCAGCCGAGGGGCGATCCTGGGGTATGGAGACCCTCCTGGGGCACACCCAGCCTCAATCAAGTGGGTACCCAAAAATGGGGAAAAAACCTGACGGCTGAGCGTGATCTCGGCAGAATCACCTCATTGCACGTCCGTTGGCCTAGAAACAGTACGAATCTCTACACGTACTGAGTCCAAAACTCTTAATGGTTTGTAGTGGTATAGGTTTTTTTTTTTTTTTTTTTTTAAATTTTGACAGTATAAAATATACAACGATGATCGATCTTATAATAACAGACTGACATTGATGCTACACGTAAAGCCTTCGATAGGGTTGTTCGTCATCCTTTAATTGTCACTTGCGAGGTAACCTTCATTCGCGATCATAGGAACTAACTATCGTAATCAATATCTGAAAATGAACACAGACTGAAGTGGATTGGACACAGGTAAGGTTTGATCGCTCGTGATGCATGTTTAAAATAAATTATAACAGATGATGTACATGAGCGAACAGAACATGTTAACTATATTCAACAAGCCTAAAACAGAAATGCCGATTAAGCTGTGTCGTTAAATTGGGTTCATTTTAGTTCAAAAGCTTTAGCTTGAAAATTAATGAATAAGCAATGAGTTTTCTCAAATCTGACATTAACCAATTAGAAATATGGGTCTTCATTACTACACGAGAAAGTAGGTTCTTGATTTTCTATAGTTTCGGCATTAGATTGCATTATCTTGAGTGCAAGCCCAAGACAATCGACTGCCGGGACCGATTTCACGATAAGATAACAATAAGATCACAATTAATACTTAACTATGTCAGATTTCGAAACAATGCATTAAAGATAATTGAGAAGAATTATTGACGGAAGTAGGTCATCGGGGATCGTAAATAAATGTGTTCCTACTTACGATATCATTTATGGACTCCAGCGGGGTAGCAGTGATAGCCATCTTAATTTCACCCACTTTTGTTTGCTCGCCGTATAGTAGTCCATTATTCCACAATAACACTGCTATATATATATTATTTGTATTTAGTTAAAATAAAATAAATTTAAATAATAAAGTTAAATAAATCTAAAAAAAAAACAGACCAATTACGAAAGTTAAAAACAAGAATAATAAAACAATGAACATCAATTTAAAAAGCATGATATATAAATTTACAGTTAATTTAACTATCCGGCTCACACATTATCACATGAATATTTCCACGTTTTCATTAGAAATAAACATTATAGGGCCACCTAAATCCAAAAGACTAAGTCCCCCAAAAAGGTGTATGTGTCTGTGGGGTAAGAAATTCCAAAACATTAAGATGTACGAAACTGAAATTTCATATTTACCATAGGTATAAGCAACATTTAAAAACGACTAATCAGAAGAGCCAATTTAAATCTTGCATTTTCCATTTTTTTCACGATTTTCTCCAAGACGGCTTAAACGATTTTGATTTGATTCTTTATATTAATGAAAAATTAAATGGACTCTAATTCCATATAAGTTTTATTCTCAAGCGTTAAAGAATTATTTTTTTTTTAATTTCTTTCTCTAAAGTACCTCTGATTTTGTGGATTAAAAGCAATTAAAAATTTTAGGTTATTAAAGTTGATAAGAAACGAATTAATATGAAAGAATTTTATTACCAACTGAAATAGAAAACAGGAGAAATATTTTTTCCCTCAAATAAGAATAGTAATATCAACGTATAATATTACTATACCATTAGAAAGCTTAATATTTCAGAATAAAAATTAGCTAAAATTCAAAGTTGTCAAAGGTAATACTGAGTGATGAAAAGTGCAAAAAATTTAAAGATTGTCGTAGATAATAATTTCTATTGTTATATTATTTTATCAAAAATAAATGTTTCCATATAAATCTCATTTCAATTTTAATTTTATTTATAACTTATTTAAAGAAACGAGTTACGTGAAAGTCCTGTGTAGCGCGCACCATTTTTTAAAATTTCAGTTGATTAAAATTTAAAATAAACATGACCTTACATTCCTAAGTTTTCTGAAAAGAAGTGAAATACCAAATCAAGGGGAAAAATAATACAATGAAACTTTTATTAAAATAAATACAATAGGTATCACTACTTACTAGTGTAGAATAGAGAAAATAAGTCTGTTCTGCATAAACTGATTTAAAAATCAAGTTTTGATGCAAAATTCTCTTGATCCCACAGCAAACTTGGGAACAGCAATTTTGCTTAAATCACAATAAGCGATTTTTTTAAATAACCAACTTATACTATAGGAATCAGGTATACACCCTGCGAGTATGATACTACTCATGTGTATAGAATAAAAAACGCTGCAAACTATTACACAATGGTTTATAATTTCCAATAAACTATATTCACACATTAAAGGTGGTAGTCGTAGTACTACGACTACCGTCTTTAATATTTTAAGGGATAACTGTTTATATTGCTGTTAACAGGCGATTTACTAAAATGAAAAGTAATAAAAAATCTACAGGAAAATGGTTATCACCACTGGTAATTTCAAAACTCTATATCTCATCTAGTTCTGAAACAATTTTAGTGGTTCCAATTCCATTTTGTAAAAAAAAAAAAAATCTGGTACGGGCAACACACGACATTCACTTGTCTCCATTTTTAAAATCATTGAAAGAATTTTCAAATATAGTTAGAGATAAATATACGTGAAACTATTAAAGAATTAATTTTGTTTATTTATTTAACGTCACTTTATGCTACTATGGCTAATCGGACAAATAATTAATTAAATCGAATTTATATAGAAACATGTTTTATTAAAAAATCTATTATATTATTATCTAAAATAATCAGTTAGTTTTATCTTCTTTTCATCGCTCTCTATTAACTTTTAAAAGCTTGATATAAGGGCAGTAATATCATACATGTATATTACTGCCCTTATGTTCAAAAACAAAAAATTGCATTAAACAAATATTTTTTCTGTTTTCTCCTTTAGTTAGGTATCGAATTCATTAAATTTATATATTTACCTGTTTTTCACCAGCGGTAACAAGAAATATAGTTCATTTTATAGAATAAACAAAATTAAAGATACTTTAGAGAAAGAAAATTTAAAATATAGGCATTTAAGCCCGGTCAGACCATTTTAATCAGAATGAAACTTACATGATATTAAAGCTCATTAAATTTTACATCGGTACAGCGAGTTTAATCAAAATCATCGGAAACGTTTTCGAGAAAATCGAAAAAAAGCGCAAAACGCATGGTATAAAGTGGCTTTTCTGTTAGGCTCATTTTGATGAAAAAGGTTTTGTAACGTCTCTGGCTTATATTTGTCTTAAATATGAAATTTCAGTTTCATAAGACTTACTGTTTCCGCCGGGAGTTACCACACACACACACACACACATACACACAGACCTTTTAGCGAGACTTGGTTTTTTGGACTCAGGGGACCCTAAAATGTGTACTTCCGTTGAAAACTGGAATTCGAAAATTTTCACGATCACAATACTTTCCCTTACTAGCGCTAGCGAACATTTTTAATGATTTCTTAATAAATAAAAACTTTTTTTTTTGTATTCGTTATTCGTGCTCTACGCATCTTGAAACGTAAGCACCCAAATTTCGTTATTGTTTTTGGATCGATTAAAATGGTTCATTATTGAAAATAATAAACGAAAAGCATTTGTACTATACTGCGTTGCTATTTCCTTTTCTTTTTTTTTTCGATTTTCATTCAAATAAAATTTCCTGATTCCAGAACACCTTAAATTTTTTCTCTTTTATCAATAATAACCTGGTTAATAGGGAATCACATCTCTTATAAGTTACTGCTTCACCACATGGGATTGTTTTTTTTTTTATTCAACACGGTATCTTGATCTCGAAAATATTTTCGATTTTTCTATATCTTCAATAATATTATAGTTTCAGTGGAATTACATCGCAATTTGTGCCGTGAATACACTGTCCCTGCCATTTTAAAGTATCGAAGATGAAAATTGGCACTTTTCAAGAGAGGAAGATAAAGCAAGTAAAACGAAGTATTATATTGAAAGTTGGTCATATTCGATATTGTATTAGAGACATTTCCAGGAATTCTCTAAAAGGACTAGATTTTCGACAATTGGCCACAAGTCGTATCCCCCGCAACGCTTAAGTATCTAATCAGAAAAACAAGATTTTTCATATTCGATAGTTGGAAACGGTAGGGACGGTATATAGATCAATTTTTTTCCCCTATTTATCACGCTTAACTAAAACTCTCTACATATTTTTCTCTATCTTCGAGCTTTTTGTAGTTAAGTGGAAGATTAGAGCGTCAATCTAGTAAGTGTGAAGTAACCGTAACCGAAAGCGGCGAGCAGTCTAGTGTGCGGATTCCATGTTAAACTTTTGTCAAGTAGGAGTCCTAGGTAGCGGATCTCTTCAACTGGAAAAAGCGATATATTATTAAGATCAGGCAGGATGTCATAGGTTTACGAGGTAGGGTTAAGATTATTTGGTGAGATTTTCGGAATTTATTTTAATTCTTCTATTCTGATACCATACCTCAAGGTCTCTGATGTGGGATTGGTTAGTTTATTGGAAAGTTTGAGGTGCAATAGTTGGATCATTATTGACTGATAAAACACAAGTGTCGTCTGCATAAGTAGAAAGGAGAATATTAGGATGTGATGGGATATCAGCTGTATAAACTTTATAAAGAATGGATCCTAGGATACTGCCTTGAGGAACACCGGGAGACTGAGTAAAAAGGGATCAATAGGAACTATTGATATTTATTTTGAAGGATCTGTCAGAAAGTACGTACGAGGCACTTTAAATGGGCCGCCATTTTAAAAATAACCAGCTGACATCAACGTTTAGGAGTTAGGATCATCGTTGCATGCCCTTTCATGCATTGTTCTGGCGAATTAAAAAAAAAAAATGGTCCAGTAGTTTCGGATAAATGCCACGGATAGTTTTTTTTTTATTCGTTATTCCGGTTCTACACATCTTGAAACGTTAGCCATAGGAGAGGTAATTTTTTCACTACTGTTAACTAAGTTCAAAACGACATATCTCCGCTACTTCGAAACCAATTTGAAAGATTCGTTCTGTTCAAATTTGATTCTCTATCGGTTAACATTAAGAGAAATCACTTAGGTATTCATAAGGGGAGCAGACGAATTATTTTTTATTCGTAATTCGATAAACGCAAAACCTTAAATTTTCTTGGTCGATTACAAAGGTTCATTATCTCAAATAACAAACCAAAAATAGCAAGATATAGCAATTCATATGATCACATCATTTTGTACAAATGAAAATGTATAAATAGATCCCAAAATCCCATTACCTAAACAATAGCCGTTTTTTTCACTATTATTGTAAAACAGATAAACAGTGGTACCAGCCACATTCATAGAACAATGACTAATTTTCAAACTGAGTTATCCTAAAACTCATGAACAAGTTGTTCATCTTGTCGTTATATAAGTATGAGCATTTTAGCTAGCGTTATATCAATCTATTTTTTTGTTTTTCTTAAAATAAAATAGGGAATAGTTTTAATCATTATAAATACATTAATTTTGTTTATTTATAGTGTACCCAAAAAAATAAAAAAAATTTTTTATTACTTTAACTTCCTCTACGTGAGGAAAAAACACGTTTTAGGGTCCCCTGAATTTAAAGTCGTTCAAAACGTCTGAGCGTGCATGCGTGTTTCTTTGTTTTGAAAGATTGTTTTTTATTCCATGGCATGCATAACATGTATATGGTTGATTTTTCAATATATTACTTTATGCAATATATTGAGGACGAGTTATCTTACATAATTTCATAGTTCAAGACCAAGTTCCGGAAAAAGTCTTAAGAACTTAAATCTCGTATTATGATGAATGTGGTAGTTGGAACAATCTCTTCTCTTTCTTTATATTTTTATTTATTATAACATAAATAAAACTTGATTATAACGTACTGAGGTAATTTCTATGCCACATCTTCAGATTATTAAAAAATCATTAATATTTCCATATTATATTATGATAATTGGTCATATAATCATGCACTCCTATTTACACATAGCACTTATATACGAATCATTTCGTCAATTGTTGTTAAAAAATATTCTCTATTTCACTATCACATAAAAATTGTTTCAATATTTTACTGCTAAATAAATGCCATAAATACAATTGACAAAATGATTCGTATATAGGTACTATGTGTAAATAATAGTGCATGATTATATGACAAATATTATAATATAATATGGAAATATTAGTCATTTTTTAATAATCAGAAGATGAGGCATTGAAATCACCTCGAAACGTTATAATCAAGTTTTATTTATGTTATAATAAATACAAATATAAAGAAAGAGAAGAGATTGTTCCAACTATTACATTCATAATTATAATTACTCTTCTATAATAACAATTCATATTAAATCTCGCATTTTAGGAGCGTATATTACTGAGATGCCACAGCAACTTTTACAACCGATGCGAGACTAGAAGAACTACTATATATCATGAACTACCACTAATACTATATACTAGAAGAACTACAATATATATATATATATATATATATATATATATATATATATATATATATATATATATATTTCACCAGATGATTATTACATGGGAAAAATCGAAAAGTTATGTTTTCAAGTTTAAAATGAAAAATAAAATTCTTTTTTTCGATATGAGACTGTCTAGGAAGTATTAAATACATTTTACTTTTCACAGACACATTTTGATATTTTAATTCCAATGAAATTCAATCATTCCTTATAATAAGAGCAATAAATTAAAACTAAACTAATTTACAACATATAAGATTAAGCTTATATAACTAGCTTATTTAACTCAGATATATAGAAAAAAATAAAACAAGATTTTTGCGACATAGCAAGCCATCATTCGTTGGGTTCAAGGGATTTCACTGGAATCAGTGGCACTTATCTTCAGTTCCAGTTCGTTACCTAAACACCATTCCCTTTCTCGCTTTTCATGTCCTTCTGCTACCATCATTAGGAGAAACGCTGTGTCCTACGGATACCGAAAATTTTCTAACCACCCGACCGTCGTACATCAAGGTTTCCCGAAATGGGCCTTACAACGGTTTAACTGAAGTTTGGTGCTTCGCTGACTGTTGACAAGTAGTAAAGCTGAGAGCAGAAAGGTGTTCACTTCAGCAACTTTCGGCTGCAATAGACCTTAAATCTCAGTTAGAAGTAGACAGTTCTAAACTTCCGCACTCCATCAAACATTACATTGCAATAAAGTACGGTTCCTGTCAGTTTTTATTCAACTCCAGAAAAAATAGCCGTATTTTTACTTTTACTTACATGTATATGAAATGTACAGTAAGGGAAAGTATTGCGATCGTGAAAATTTTCAAATTCGAGTTTTCAAAGGAAATACACATTTAAGGTCCAAATAACCAAATCCAAGGTAGGTGTTTTCGTTTGGTATATCTAGTACTAAAATGAAAAGTCGTAAGATGCTAAAATTCCATATTTAAGACTACTTAAGTAGTAAATAAAAATAGCTGAAAGAGTAGCTGTTTAGCTTATAGCAAAGTTATATGTATTATAGTCGCTCTTATCGTAAACGCACATAAATTAACATAAAAAGAAATATAAGCGAGGAAAGCCGTAGGATTTGACTAGTCATTTTATATGTGTGTAAATAGTTTTATTACTTTCAGTTACCTATACATAGAATAAGTATTAAAGGCACTGCAAAGGTGAAAGTTTTCATCAGAAATACACGTTTTGGGGTTCTCTGAGTCCAAACAACCAAGTCGCGTAAAAAGGTCTGTGTCAGTGTAGGTGTGATAAGTCTAGCACTAAAATAAAATGTCGTACGAAACTGAAATTTCATATTTGATACAACTATTAACCCGAGATGCTACATCAGCTTTTTCAGCAAAATAAGCGAATACGAAGTGCCAATTTATACCATGCATTTTGCACCTTTTCATGATTTTGTCAAAAGCGGCTTTAACGATTTTAATTAAACTACCTATATCTATATAAAGTAATGGCTTTTAATATCATATAGGTTTCATTGTGATTGAAAAATTTTGACAGGGCTTCAATGTCGACATTTTATATTTTCTTCCTCTAAAGTACCTTAGGACCAACTCCCACAAAAAGGTCTGTTATGTGTAAGCCAAGCTCAACAACGTATAAAATTGAAATTTCATATTTTAGAAGCCTGTACCACTCAGATGAATTTTTCACCAAATTCGAAGACCAAAAGAGCCATTTTATACCATGTATTTTGCATCCTTTATCGATTTTCTCAAAACGGCTACAATGATTTTGATAAAAGTAGTAAATTTTAATGAAGTTGACATAAATTTAAGTATTAAGTTACATAATCTTAGGTTTCATTCTGATTGAAATAGTCTGGCATTTTATATTTTCTTCTAAAAAAACTCCTTAAATTTCGAAGATTAAAAAAAAAATGGAACATAAACTTATTAGGATTACATTTTTAAATTAAATATATTCTCAAAAATGTCTCTTGTGGAAATTAATATTACGAACGGCTTCAAATGGTATTTGGGAAAGTATATTTTGGAGAGGAAACTGAAAATAAAAGGATTTTTTTTCCCTCATCATCATGGTGTTTAATTTAAATGTGGAGGTACAATTATATGCAACTAGGTGTTACCCACTTAGGGGTGCTTTGTAAGGGTTCACGGTAAAAATGATTTTAATACATTTCACTTAGCTATTGGTAAACCAGTTAGCCTTTCAAACATTTTTATGTACAACAAATAAAGTTCAAATTTCTTGTTACATCTTAATTTTTACAATAGCTTATTAGAAGAAGTAAGATTACCTATTATCATTCAATACGTTAATTTTTTTATAATTTATCGTGTGAGAGGAGCTTTTTACAGAAAAAAATAATAAAAGATGTTTTATAGGCTATAAAAATAAAATCGTGAAAATTTTCAAATTCCAGTTTTCAACGGAAATACACGTTTTTGGGTCCCCTGAGTCCAAATAACCAAGTCGTGTAAAAATGCCTGAGTCCGAGTAGATGTGGTAAGTCTAGCACAAAAATAAAGATCGTACTCTATATATTCCATATATAGGTAAGTGAAAGTAAACATTGTGTCTCCATAGGATTGTCATTATTTAAATACTATGGTGACCACATTGTAAGTGAATGGTAACTTGTTTTTATATATATATCGATTACCTACTATTTTAAATTAGTATAATAGGGGTACCCACTACGTTTGCTATAGCATAATTTTTGTGCTGTTTTGCTAAACCCGTCTAGTTTATACAGTTATTTCCTGTAGAAACTCGATGAGTTTAGCAAAATAGCACAAAAAATATGCTATAGCAAACGTAGTGAGTACCCCTACTATCTACTATACTTTGCTAAATATACTGATGATTTTAAAATTATTTTATCTTTATGTGGTTCATATGTAGGATGTTTGATTCATCAGCTTTTATTATGAGTACTTATAATGTTTCAGGAGTTTTAATTTTTGAGAATTTTTTTTTTTTTTAAATGTTTAGAATTTTTTTTCAACCTCTTACAGGACGAATTTTTCCAGACCCAGCCTTAATGCGCATACACGCTAAGGAGAACTTTTCTTTTTTCTTAAATTTTCAGCTTCCCAACTAAATTCATTTTTGAGATACTGTGATAATTAAATGCATGATAAATTTATTTTATAAATATAACAAACAAACAAAAAATCTTCCCAGAATTTGATCTTCAATCACTTTAAAATTTTTTTTTTCAATATTTCACAATTCGGTTTATTTTAAGAAATAAATCACAGTAATAATAAAGAAAATAATTAACGGAAAACGTTTTAAAAATATTTTATGGATATTAAAATATAGCTAATTAATCTACTGTTGATTTATAGGCTATCTCGCTGAACATTCTAAACGTTGTAAAAGCTAAAGGTTGTAATAAAATTAAACGTTTTAAAATATATCTTTATGATTTTCTTAAAAGATATATTAAACAGCCGATTTGATTTATTGTTGTTGTTTTTTTTCTTAAACTTCCAACAAACAAAAAACGACATTTAGGAAATGAATTCACTTATATTTGTAGTGCTGTTATATTTATTGTGATATTTAAATTAAAGTTGTCGACGTTCTTATAATATACTCACAAGAGAACAATTTGCCTTTATATAGTTCTAAGACAACGAACTTTTGATACTGAACATAAGTTATTTTTATCCGTTCCATTCTTTTGAAAAATACTATGTTTCCTGTAACAGTTAGAGCTCCGTGATTTCTTTACGTCTTAACTAAAAATAGTCTTAGTTTCTACGTTGCGTCGATTCTTCATCCTGTCGGTTTATACAGTATATCCCAGAAGCATTGTAATAGCTTTCAGCCTTTACCATGACCTAAAAAAGATAAAAACCTTAGGCGGGTATTTATGATAATTAATGATTAATCAGTATTATGAATTAATATTTTGTTTAATATCCTAGTATAAGTCAAAAATCGGCTAGGGCATAAGAAAAATGTCACCATTAATAAAAACACTGCAAATTATTATGCAACGGTTTATTATTTTCAAATAATAATATTACGGCATAACTGTTAATAATGCCGTAGATAGGCAACTAAGTAATATGAAAAGCAATAAATAATTAAAAGTAAAATGGCATATCACCACTACTAATTCTCTGCTAGTTCCAAACCAAGTTCAATGATTGTTTTTTGTTTTGTTTTCATTTTGTAGACAATTTAATTCTCTATGAAGTAACACTAAAAGCAAAAAAAAAAAAAAAAACGGTATTTGTTTATTTATTAATTAGAAGAAACGGATGTTTTTTAGTCGTTAACCGGGTTCTACGCATCTTGAAACTTTAGCCCACAAATTTTGAAGGGGGTAATAAACCAAAAGCATTTAGACTAGACTGCCTTATTATTTCCAATTATTTTATTTTCTTTCTTTTCAATCCAATAATTCATCTAAAATTCCCTGATTCCAGAACACCTTACATTTTTTCTCTATCATCAATAATAACCGAATTATCAGAGAGTCAGATCTCTTATAAGTTGTAGCTTGATCACATAGAAATGTATTGCGAAACACGAGTGTATTCTCTCAGCATAATACACCGCGCGGAGAAGGACCTATACCGCCTGTCGCGCCACTGGAAGAAGAAAATAGTCGTTAGTGAAAGTCGTGTTTTAAAGATTTAAAAAAAGTTTTTTAGTAAATAATTTCGAAGCTGTATTCTGTGATTTTTTAAAAATTATTTTAATATAATCACATATAAAATTTGCCTCTCAGAGTTTCCAACTTCCAAGTATCCATCCTGAGAGAATGAACCTGACCCTGATGAGCACCACACCCCCAGGAGATCGGTCCATGACTCCAAGAAGACTCAGGAGGTGGTAGGGTAGGGTGGGGCGGCACACCTGGCAGCGAACGAGGCAGTGTCTGTCTGGACCTCGCCGATGAGGTAGGTACACTCTGTCCATGTGTTCGTATCATATCGTATAATCATACTATCACAACACTAGTTGCTAACCTTACGATAAGGCGTAATCATGCTATGTTTCAGTTTACAGCATCAATTAAGACGTTGATTTCCAAAAGATACTATATTCATCCTAGTAAATTTTGCAGGAAGCGCCAAACTCTCTCATTACTTTATTATTAAACCAACTTATTTGACTCTTATCGCATTAAAATCTAGAATTATATTTTTCCTTTTTAATAAAACTAAATTAAAGTTATGTAATGAAATGTTTTAGTATGATTTAGATCGAAATTGAATGCGTAATTAGCACCTTTAGAAAAAACTGCATTTATAAATCGCATTTTTAAAGGACTTGAGAGTTCCTTAGATAAAATCAAATAAGAGATTAAGCTAAAACTAAATGATGAGAATATAAATATGTAAAAAAATCAATTTCGGAAAAAATGTCCTTTAATACCTTTTGGAAATCAACGTCTCAATTGACAGACGTTGATTTCCAAAATTTCCATTCTAGGAAATTTCACAAAAAACGCGAAAATCTCTCATTACTTTATTATTAAATCAACTTATTTGATTATTTTAACATTAAAATCTAGAATACTTTTTTATTATGTTAATACAACTATATTAAATTTATAGAATTAATTGCTTTAGTATGATTTGGAACTAAATTAAATTTGAAATAATTTATTAGATAAAATCAATTAGAAGATATAGATAAAACTAAAATATAGTTTCAATATACAAATATAGCAAAATATCTATTTCTTAAAATATAGATCTTTTTATTTACGTAAAAAAAAAAAAATTGAGACGCTGATTTCAAAAAGGTACTAATTAAATTTTTTTATGAAATCGATATTTGTTGATAAATTTTTATTCTGATCGTTTAGTTTCATCTAAAGAACACTGAAGTCCTTTAAAACCGTAATTCAGAAATTGAATTGTTTCCAAAAAAGTGCTAATTACACATTTAATTTCGTTCCAGATCATACTAAAACATTTCCATCCGTAACGTAAAAAAATCTTTACTAATATAGTAAAAAACACAATTCTAACATATATTACGAAAATAATCATACAAATTGATTTAATAAGAATTGAGACTTTTATTTCAAAAACGTACCAAAGGACATTTTTTACGAAATTAGTTTGTTTACATTTGTATTATCATCTTTTAGTTTTATTAAAATCTTCTATTTTATTTTATTTAATAGACACTCGAGCCCTTTTAAAACGCGATTTAGAAATACAATTATTTCCTAAAGGTACTACATTACACATCTTGTTTCGTTCCAAACCATAATAAAAAATTACATTTCATAACTTTAATATGGTGTTATTAATATATTAAAAAACAATCCTAGATTTTAATGCGAATAGAATCAATAAAACGCCGATGTAATTGTCTAGAATGAAAATAGTAGCTCATGGAATACAACGTACCAATTACTTTTCTTTCTCGTTGTCCTACATTTTTCATTAATTCAGAGTATTTTTATAAAAACACTGAGACAAAAAAATATAATGCAATGCCAGAAAAAAACAACAACATATTAAGTAGAAAAAAAATATAGACTGATTAAAAGTTTAACGGTTAATCTTCCAATCTCCTATTTTAGCATGGACTGAATCTAAATTTAAATTATTTATATCTATATAACGTCGAATGATAAGATTTTAAATAATAAGAGACGTTATATTCCAAAAGATACTATACCCATTTTAGAAAAAATTACAGGTAGTGCGAAAATTTCTCATTAATTAATTGTCAAAACAATTTTAATGATTATTTTCGAAATAAATTTTAGTTTTGTTTATCTAATATATTAATAAAATTATTTTTAATGTTTTAGTGCGATTTGAAACGAAATTAAATGTGTAATTAGCGTCTTTTAGAAATAATTGAATTTCCGAACCGCGATTTTAAAGGACTTCAGTGTTCTTGAGATGAAATCATATGGTGCATTTTGATAAAATTAAACCATTAGAATACAAATTTGTCAAAAAATCAATTTCGTAAAAAATGGCCGTCTCCGTTTAACGTCTCAATTAGGAAAACTTTATACCTGAGAAAAAGTCCATTGCCAGTAGCTTGGAACACAACATTGTTGAGATGATAATATATTTACATAACTGAGCTTTTTAATTATGCAATATAAAGGATAAAGAAAGCAAACAATATTATAGGTAAATGTATATAATGAATTTATTAATATAAGATTAATAATTTGTATCATTTTGGTAAAATATGAAATTCTATTTTCACATATAATTATAATAATTCGAATCAATTCTGAAGACTAATAAAAACCACCTAAGCGAAAAAAAATCATATACCTGAAAAGAAAAAACAAAACAAACCGCAATATATAAAATAGCAAAACAGATAGTCGAAGTTACCTTTTGTGATTTTATTCTGTGATTGTGAGTTTAACATTTAATCTTAAAATCCCCTAGTATACACCAACTGTATCTAAAATTAAATAATTTATACCATTATATTATATCCCATTATATTATATTCCATTTATACCATTATATTATATTCCATTTATACCATTATATTATATTCCATTTATACCCTTATATTATATTCCATTTATACCATTATATTATATTCCATTTATACCATTATATTATATTTCATTTATACCCTTATATTAGGGAGCGGCGTGGTCTAGTGGATAGAGCACTAGTCTGCTGTGCTCCGGGTCCTGGGTTCGAGTCCCGGCTGTGGCAGAAATATTATTTATTCTGTTAATTCAGTCGGGGGGCGACCCTAGGGTATGGAGACCCTCCTGGGGCAGACCCAGCCTCTATAAAGTGGTTACCAAAATTAATTGGGGAAAAACCTGGCGGCTGAGCGTGATACCCTTGATACCCTTATATTATTTGTAGGTTGGTATATATGATACCCTTATATTATATTCCATTTATACCATTATATTATATTCCATTTATACCATTATATTATATTCCATTTATACCCTTATATTATATTCCATTTATACCATTATATTATATTCCATTTATACCATTATATTATATTCCATTTATACCATTATATCATATTCCATTTATACCATTATATTATATTCCATTTATACCATTATATTATATTCCATTTATACCATTATATTATATTCCATTTATACCATTATATTATATTCCATTTATACCATTATATTATATTCCATTTATACCATTATATAATATACAATTTATACCATTATATCATATTCCATTTATACCATTATATTATATTCTATTTATACCATTATATCATATTCCATTTATACCATTATATCATATTCCATTTATACCATTATATTATATTCTATTTATACCATTATATCATATTCCATTTATACCATTATATTGGTATAAAAATAACGTTGGATGATAATTTTTTTAATTTATTAGAGAAAGAATAAGAAAACCTTATATCTGACGAAAAATGTGCGATAAGAAACTTGGAACACAACATTGATATGATATTGTTATATTTACAAAACCTACCTTTTTATAATTATAAATTATTTAATTTTAGTTTTAATTAAATTGAATTAGGTGGATTCGAGGATTAAATGTTGAACTCTAAGTCACGGAAGATTTTGGATTAAAATTTTTTTTATAATAAAATAAACTTTATTTACATTTTTACATATTGACAAAATATTTATAAATGATTTCGGATGAGACATCCTTACAATCATCAAATGTTTGGTTCATTTAGTAGTTATAATCTAATTATCTAATCTATAATTAGTGGTAAAATTAAATTGTGATTATATATGATTGTAGGAAAAATTATACAAAAACCTACAAATAAAAACTTTTTTTTTTTTTCATTTCATTTCATTGCAAAAGCAAGAAAATATTATGTTTCTTATATATTGCCTATTCATTATTATGTTATTTAATCATCGGCAGAAATTAGAAACATAAATTGGTCAAAAAATCAAATATTGTTCTAGTTTCTTTGTTCGTTATGTTAAACGGTTCCTATTTTATTCAGTTTATAAACATTTTATATTTTATAAGAACTTTTTCCTAATACATTTTAATGTATTAAAGTTGATGTTTCTATGGGTGTACCATTCAGTTCATAGTGGAACTACAATAATATTTTTGTGAAATGATCTGAAAGTAGAAATAATTATTAACAGTATTAGTTCATAACAACTTTCCATTTATTTTAACAACTTATGTACGATTCGGTACATAATATTTTTTTTCTAAAATAATGATTACTTATTGGAAGAATATAATCTGTACGACCACCACGAATCACAATAACCTCCCTCATCCAAAACGTTACAAATAACATTTGTTCATAAGTTTATGGACTTACAAAAACTTTGTATTAACTTTTACGTTTTATTTTATTGCATACTAACTTTTCTAATTTTTTAACTGTATATTATACGTCAATGTTACTACTTTTACTACTATATTTCTGGAATAATTTTTTGATTACTTGGTTATAGAAAATTTATTTTTCCCGTTAAAAAAAAGCTAAATTGCAAGTTAGCGGAAACCAAAATCGCGTTATCATATAATATATATATATACCAAATAGGATTTGTTATCAAGTCTTGAGAGTCATTTGTAATATAAATAAATAAATAAATATATATATATATAAGATTAGTCTAATAAGGTATTAGTTTTTGAACAGTACTGTGTCTAATCAATAGTTCATTTTTTAATATAATTGACAATTACTATCGGTCTCGTAGGTTTAACTCTATACTTCAGGATCTTAGTAATCCGGCCTAATATCGGGATTAGTAATGCCATGGATGTCGGATTAATGGGGAAAAAACAAATCAAAGTGGAAAAAAACATGATGTTATTAATTGTTTAAGGAAGTTATTCACAATATTTTATTTAAATAAATTTTAATATTTTTTAATGTAAAAGAATATAAAGATGATTGCTATAAAATTAATAATAATACCTTTGTACTTTCACTTATTTATTTATATAATAAGAGAAAGTAATGCGATTTTTAAAAATTTCGATTCCGTGGTTACAACGGTAATTCTCGTTTTAAGGTCACTTGAGTCCAGGATAGACTTGACTCTCGTAGAATGTGAGTTGTAAGTGCTGTACGAAACTCATTACACATTATTTATGGTATGGTCCTCATGGCAATTGGTCTGTACTTGTATTTGGTATTTAGTTGATACTCGTGAATATTATTTTTGTGTGGTAACAAGCCACAAAACCTTATCGCTTAGCATTAAGTAGCAGGGACGAGCAGTGGAAGAAGTAAGAAGAACTGCCGCTTGAAGACTTTCTGACGTCAGCTCTTGTTTAGCTTTGCGCCTTATGCTGTTGAAGACCACACTTATCCCGTGGAAATAATCTTTAACAGCCAATCGGGCAGCGTAGCGCTGACAAGAGTTTTTGCCCCTATACGCGGCCATCTAGCGATATGGGTGAACCATCGACTTCGACGGCCATGATAATGGAAGAGGCTAGAGGCGAGAAGCGCCCGTCAAGTGGAGCTGATGAAGCGGGATTTGTCCAAGTTTCAAAGAAAAATTCCCAAAAACTGAGGACAGTCGCCGGGCCTCCACCGACACCTGTCTCTAACCAGTTTGCGCCAATTGCTCCCACTCAGTCAGGCAATGATCAGCCCAAGAAGAGGTTACCGCCACCAGTAATAATCAGGCCACCACTGTCGCAACCCATTCTCAGAGCGACTCTCTTGGAAATGAAGATCACAAAGTTTACTACAAATACCTCGGCAAAGGAGACGAGGTTATACTTGGATAATGATGCCGATCACTATGCCGTGGTAAAACTATTCCGTCGTGATGATAAGGTGCAATTCCACACCTATGCACCTCGCGGCACCAAGAGGACAAAGAAGTTTGTGGTTCATGGCTTCGATGTTGACAGTGATTTAAATATGTTCGCCACTGAAGTGAAACAAAGGCTGCCAGGATTCGTGATGGCCAAGCGCCTGACCAAACGACAAGGAGAAGTAACCTACCCGATTGAAGCCATCTTGCTCATCACTGAGCCTACGGTAAAAATCGAAAATGTACAGGCTCTTCGCCATGTGAACCAGGTTAGATTTAGGGTAACCCCCTTTAAAGAAGATAAATGCCCAGCACAGTGTCGAAACTGCTTAGAGTTTGGGCACACCATGAAATACTGCGGGAGGACAGTAAAATGCCCTCGGTGCGCCCAAACTCATGAAGAAAGAAGCTGCCCACGACTTGCACCAATCAAATGTGCCAACTGTAGTGGAGCCCATCATGCCTCCTCCAAAGAGTGTCCCCGCCGGCAAGAACTGATCCAGATGAGAAAGAGGACAATTATAAATGTAGCAGCCCCTTCAAGTAAGACAAGTAGGCTAGTCAACCCTAACTTGGCTTTCACTGAACTACTTGGCGGACCCGCCGGGCAGCAACAGCAGCAGCAGCAGCTACAGAGAACATCCCCAACATCGCATCATGAAGAAGCTGAACCAATGACAGCACCCGCTCACTCCTCAACACCGCAATTCACATTAAATACACAAGCACATCCAAGCAATGCTCTATTCAACGCCCAATTCGCAGAGATGATGGCAACTGTTCGAGAAATGATGAAGATGCTGACGAAGATCATCGCTAAGCATTATGACTGAGCACTTAGTTATTTCCTATAATATTCGAGGCCTACTACTGAAGAAGGCTGAAATAGAACTCCTCCTGCAGCAGCACCGGCCATCGGTGGTGGCGCTGACCGACACTATACTACCCACCTCTGCTTCACTGTATTTTCAGGGGTATATTGCATACCGGGAGGCTTGTCAACCCGGGGCTAACGAGGCCGTAGTGATTCTGGTTCGAGGAGATATCCCATCGAGGTTGGTACCTAACCCAGTAGCTTCTACAGAGGGTACTCATATAGTCACAGTAGATGTTCGATTAAAACAACGTTTTACTTTCTGTTGTGTCTATAGGAGACCCAAGGCTATATTAACATCTATGAAGCTATTGCTGCAGCACGCCCAGGATAAGAGTCGGTTTGTCATCTTAGGGGACTTCAACGCCCGGCACACTGCCTGGCTGTGCGGTAGCAACAATCCGATGGGTACCTATATCACCAAGACCAGGATGGCTGTCTTCCACCCCGGAGTGCACACCTTTAGGCATGCGGCCCGACCTGACTGGACATCCACACTTGACCTACTCCTGACCAGGGACCTTCACACTGTTACTGAGTGCCTAGCGCTCCCATACGGACCGTCGGACCACCGGCCTGTGCTATATGCCTTTGAGGGAACTCCAGCAACACCACCCGCGAGCAAGTTCCTCTTCCACAAGGCCGACTGGAAAGGATATAGGGCTAGTGTGGATGATACCCTACCAAAGATACAGTACTTAAGAACTGTTAAAGAGGTGCAGAAGGCGATCTCGGATATCACCACCACCGTCCATGTATCAGCCAATCTTACCATACCAAGGTTTAGTCCTCAGCCAAACGCCTTCAGGAAACCACCGAGCCACATTCTTGCTCTCATTGCACAAAGGAACCTGAGGAATATTTTCCACCGAACTTGTGACTACGGCTTGAAACCGGCCATCAATGCGATGACCCGGCAGATAGCCAGCCTCATGCGTGAATGGAAGACTTTCCTATGGCACGAGCAACTCCGTAGGACTCATGATGATCATCGTCAGTTCTGGAGACTTGTGAGGTCACACGTCACTAAGAGGAAGAGTGTACACCTTACATCAGGTGGCACCCTATTATCCCCTGAGGAACAGGCTGAACTCTTGGCCGATTCTTATAAGGCGAGGGAAGATGATCGGCTGTTAAATGCTCCCACACTACCTGCGGGAAGACCAACGTCCCCTAATGAAAAGAGGATATTCTCCACCTTCGGACAGCTTGAGTCGGTACTACGACGCACAAAGGGTAACAAGGCTTCGGGACTGGATGATATTCCGTATGTACTATTGAAGATGCTACCTCGGAGGGGTAAAGCCTTCTTATTAAACATTTTTAACTCCTGTATGCGGATCTCATACTTCCCCGATGACTGGAAGCAAGCGATCATAGTGCCGCTACTTAAGCCTGGGAAGAATGGAGACTCACCAGAGCATTATCGGCCTATCAGTCTCCTTTCGCATATGAGCAAGGTGTTCGAGAGGCTGATCCATCACCATCTGCTAGAGCACTGCAGTGAGGAGTCCATCATTCCACCAGAACAGACCGGGTTCTCACGAGGCGTAGCCTGCGATCATCATTTAGTGAAACTTCAAAGGCACACCATAGAGCGTATGACGAAGAACAATGAAGCCACGGCGTTCATCTCGCTGGACTGCACACAGGCGTTTGATTGTGTATCCCACGAGTTACTGCTTCGCCAGTTGGAAGACTATCGTTTTCCAGCTTCATTATGCCGATTGATCAGAAGCTACTTAAGCGGGAGATCCTTCGTCGTAAGGGTAGGCGATAAATTGTCAACTTCAAAGGACACCATTTGTGGGGTTCCTCAAGGTTCTGTATTGGGACCACTATTGTTTGTGATCTTTACAGCAAAAGTGATCTCAATGAAGCACCCAATGGCACTGGTAGCAGCCTACGCCGATGACATTGGCATCTATGCTTCTAGTATGAGACCGAAAAGGGCTCTCACCCTGGCACAAGGAGCATCGACCACTATTGTAGATGAGCTGAAGGAGATTGGCATTAGGGTGAACCCGAAGAAGACAGATGCTATTGTCATGTCGTTCCAGAAGGGGAAGAGCGCTTTGCCCACTGATTTTAAAGTGAACGGAGAAACACTGCCAGTCTCTAATTCAATCCTCTACCTGGGCGTCACTCTAGATAGGCACCTCACCTTATCTAGTCACGTACGGGAACGACTCAAACTGGCCAGGAGAAAGAGCTATAGACTTAATCATCTACTCACGTCACCTCAGCTCTCACTGAGGCTGAAACTACAGATCTACAAGGCTATAATACGTCCGACTATGCTCTATGGTGCGCCCTTGATGCGGCATCTGTTTAAGTCCACTCTCAAACAATTACAGACGTTCCAGAACTCCATCCTTCGGCGGATTGTCAGAGGTACCAACTTACAGAGGGCCAGAAACCATATCCTTCATCAGGAATTAGTATTGCCAACAGTGCCTGAATATATCAGCCGGAGGCACATTAAATTTTTTGATGGGCTGAAGGCCTGTGCTAATCCATTATTTACTGATATCACCCCACCACCCAAGCCTGGGAGGTGGCAAGGATCACTACCTCTCGTTGACGTTGTCGCCGAGGGAAGGAGTTCGGACTATGTCTGAACTCAATTTATTGCCAAAACCCTGAAGAATGGTCCCTCCCATTTTGCAATGGATAAATAAAGGCTTAGAAGAAGCCCTTGAAAGATTATTAGTGCATCCAGCGCATATAGCAATCCTCTTTAGAATACCTCCGGGTAACAGAAGGACAAATCAGACAGCTATACATATTATATTTGTATTTGTATTTTGTTCGAAAATAAAACCAGAGGGTAAGAAAAAAAAAAAAAAAAAAAAAAAAAAAAAAAAAAAATTATGGTATGGACATGCTTGAGAATTTTTTTTTAAATTTATTTTAAAAAAAATTCAGATCGGCTGCGTGAGCCATACATGGTTTTTTAATATAAAAATCTGGTGCGGGCAACACACGACTTTCACTTACCTCGATTTTTAAAATCAATGAAAGAATTTTCAAATACAGTTAGAGATAAAAATACGTGAAACTATTAAGGAATTAATCAAATTGAATTTATTATATAAACATGTGTTTTATTAAAAAATCTATTATATTATTATCTAAAATAATCAGTTAGTTTTATCTTCTTCTCATCACTCTCTATTAACTTCTAAAAGCTTGTGTATGAGATGATATTTTTTCTAAAATCTTTAGCTTTCCAACGGTATATCATACATGTATATTACTGCTCTTATGTTCAAAAACGAAAAATTTCATTAAAAATATATTTTTTCTGTTTTCTCCTTTAGTTGGGTATCGAATTTATTCAATTTATATATTTACCTGTTTTTCATCAGCGCTAACAAGATAATCTAGTTATTATTATTGAATCTAAAAAATTAAAGGTACTTTAGAGGAAGAAAATTTAAAATATCGGCATTTAAGCCCTGTCAGACCATTTTTATCCAAATAAAACCTACATGATATTAAAGCCCATTTAATTTTACATCGATATAGCGAGTTTAATCAAAATCGTCGGAACCGTTTTTGAGAAAATCGAAAAAAATTGCAAAATGCATGGTATAAAGTGCCTCTTCTGGTAAGCTCATTTTGATGAAAAAAGTTTTGTCACGTCTCGGGCGTATAGTTGTCTTAAATATGAAATTTCAGTTTCATAGGACTTACCGTTTCCGCCGGGAGTTACCACAGACACACACACACACACAGACCTTTTTGCGGGATTTGGTTATTTGGACTCAGGGGACCCTAAAACGTGTATTTCCGTTGAAAACTGGAATTCGAAAATTTTCACGATCGCAATACTTTCCTTACTATATATAGTAAGTGAAAGTAAAAATATATTTTTTCTGTTTTCTCCTTTAGTTGGGTATCGAATTTATTCAATTTATATATTTACCTGTTTTTCATCAGCGCTAACAAGATAATCTAGTTATTATTATTGAATCTAAAAAATTAAAGGTACTTTAGAGGAAGAAAATTTAAAATATCGGCATTTAAGTCCTGTCAGACCATTTTTATCCAAATAAAACCTACATGATATTAAAGCCCATTTAATTTTACATCGATAAAAGCGAGTTTAATCAAAATCGTCGGAACCGTTTTTGAGAAAATCGAAAAAAGGTGCAAAATGCATGGTATAAAGTGCCTCTTTTGGTAAGCTCATTTTGATGAAAAAAGTTTTGTCACGTCTCGGGCGTATAGTTGTCTTAAATATGAAATTTCAGTTTCATAGGACTTACCGTTTCCGCCCGGAGTTACCACAGACACACACACACACAGACCTTTTTGCGGGACTTGGTTATTTGGACTCAGGGGACCCTAAAACGTGTATTTCCGTTGAAAACTGGAATTCGAAAATTTTCACGATCGCAATACTTTCCTTACTATATATAGTAAGTGAAAGTAAAAATATATTTTTTCTGTTTTCTCCTTTAGTTGGGTATCGAATTTATTCAATTTATATATTTACCTGTTTTTCATCAGCGCTAACAAGATAATCTAGTTATTATTATTGAATCTAAAAAATTAAAGGTACTTTAGAGGAAGAAAATTTAAAATATCGGCATTTAAGTCCTGTCAGACCATTTTTATCCAAATAAAACCTACATGATATTAAAGCCCATTTAATTTTACATCGATATAGCGAGTTTAATCAAAATCGTCGGAACCGTTTTTGAGAAAATCGAAAAAAGGTGCAAAATGCATGGTATAAAGTGCCTCTTTTGGTAAGCTCATTTTGATGAAAAAAGTTTTGTCACGTCTCGGGCGTATAGTTGTCTTAAATATGAAATTTCAGTTTCATAGGACTTACCGTTTCCGCCCGGGAGTTACCACAGACACACACACACACAGACCTTTTTGCGGACTTGGTTATTTGGACTCAGGGGACCCTAAAACGTGTATTTCCGTTGAAAACTGGAATTCGAAAATTTTCACGATCGCAATACTTTCCTTACTATATATAGTAAGTGAAAGTAAAAATATATTTTTTCTGT
Organism: Piezodorus guildinii; assembly: GCA_023052935.1. Lineage (NCBI taxonomy): Eukaryota > Metazoa > Arthropoda > Insecta > Hemiptera > Pentatomidae > Piezodorus > Piezodorus guildinii. Next base: position 58,247,595 of record CM041297.1, read on the forward strand.
TTTCTCCTTTAGTTGGGTATCGAATTTATTCAATTTATATATTTACCTGTTTTTCATCAGCGCTAACAAGATAATCTAGTTATTATTATTGAATCTAAAAAATTAAAGGTACTTTAGAGGAAGAAAATTTAAAATATCGGCATTTAAGCCCTGTCAGACCATTTTTATCCAAATAAAACCTACATGATATTAAAGCCCATTTAATTTTACATCGATATAGCGAGTTTAATCAAAATCGTCGGAACCGTTTTTGAGAAAATCGAAAAAAAGGTGCAAAATGCATGGTATAAAGTGCCTCTTTTGGTAAGCTCATTTTGATGAAAAAAGTTTTGTCACGTCTCGGGCGTATAGTTGTCTTAAATATGAAATTTCAGTTTCATAGGACTTACCGTTTCCGCCCGGGAGTTACCACAGACACACACACACACACAGACCTTTTTGCGGGACTTGGTTATTTGGACTCAGGGGACCCTAAAACGTGTATTTCCGTTGAAAACTGGAATTCGAAAATTTTCACGATCGCAATACTTTCCTTACTATATATAGTAAGTGAAAGTAAAAATATATTTTTTCTGTTTTCTCCTTTAGTTGGGTATCGAATTTATTCAATTTATATATTTACCTGTTTTTCATCAGCGCTAACAAGATAATCTAGTTATTATTATTGAATCTAAAAAATTAAAGGTACTTTAGAGGAAGAAAATTTAAAATATCGGCATTTAAGCCCTGTCAGACCATTTTTATCCAAATAAAACCTACATGATATTAAAGCCCATTTAATTTTACATCGATATAGCGAGTTTAATCAAAATCGTCGGAACCGTTTTTGAGAAAATCGAAAAAAGGTGCAAAATGCATGGTATAAAGTGCCTCTTTTGGTAAGCTCATTTTGATGAAAAAAGTTTTGTCACGTCTCGGGCGTATAGTTGTCTTAAATATGAAATTTCAGTTTCATAGGACTTACCGTTTCCGCCCGGGAGTTACCACAGACACACACACACACAGACCTTTTTGCGGGACTTGGTTATTTGGACTCAGGGGACCCTAAAACGTGTATTTCCGTTGAAAACTGGAATTCGAAAATTTTCACGATCGCAATACTTTCCTTACTATATATAGTAAGTGAAAGTAAAAATATATTTTTTCTGTTTTCTCCTTTAGTTGGGTATCGAATTTATTCAATTTATATATTTACCCGTTTTTCATCAGCGCTAACAAGATAATCTAGTTATTATTATTGAATCTAAAAAATTAAAGGTACTTTAGAGGAAGAAAATTTAAAATATCGGCATTTAAGCCCTGTCAGACCATTTTTATCCAAATAAAACCTACATGATATTAAAGCCCATTTAATTTTACATCGATATAGCGAGTTTAATCAAAATCGTCGGAACCGTTTTTGAGAAAATCGAAAAAAGTTGCAAAATGCATGGTATAAAGTGCCTCTTCTGGTAAGCTCATTTTGATGAAAAAAGTTTTGTCACGTCTCGGGCGTATAGTTGTCTTAAATATGAAATTTCAGTTTCATAGGACTTACCGTTTCCGCCCGGGAGTTACCACAGACACACACACACACAGACCTTTTTGCGGGACTTGGTTATTTGGACTCAGGGGACCCTAAAACGTGTATTTCCGTTGAAAACTGGAATTCGAAAATTTTCACGATCGCAATACTTTCCTTACTATATATAGTAAGTGAAAGTAAAAATATATTTTTTCTGTTTTCTCCTTTAGTTGGGTATCGAATTTATTCAATTTATATATTTACCTGTTTTTCATCAGCGCTAACAAGATAATCTAGTTATTATTATTGAATCTAAAAAATTAAAGGTACTTTAGAGGAAGAAAATTTAAAATATCGGCATTTAAGCCCTGTCAGACCATTTTTATCCAAATAAAACCTACATGATATTAAAGCCCATTTAATTTTACATCGATATAGCGAGTTTAATCAAAATCGTCGGAACCGTTTTTGAGAAAATCGAAAAAAGTTGCAAAATGCATGGTATAAAGTGCCTCTTTTGGTAAGCTCATTTTGATGAAAAAAGTTTTGTCACGTCTCGGGCGTATAGTTGTCTTAAATATGAAATTTCAGTTTCATAGGACTTACCGTTTCCGCTCGGAGTTACCACAGACACACACACACACAGACCTTTTTGCGGGACTTGGTTATTTGGACTCAGGGGACCCTAAAACGTGTATTTCCGTTGAAAACTGGAATTCGAAAATTTTCACGATCGCAATACTTTCCTTACTATATATAGTAAGTGAAAGTAAAAAATATATTTTTTCTGTTTTCTCCTTTAGTTGGGTATCGAATTTATTCAATTTATATATTTACCCGTTTTTCATCAGCGCTAACAAGATAATCTAGTTATTATTATTGAATCTAAAAAATTAAAGGTACTTTAGAGGAAGAAAATTTAAAATATCGGCATTTAAGCCCTGTCAGACCATTTTTATCCAAATAAAACCTACATGATATTAAAGCCCATTTAATTTTACATCGATATAGCGAGTTTGATCAAAATCGTCGGAACCGTTTTTGAGAAAATCGAAAAAAGGTGCAAAATGCATGGTATAAAGTGCCTCTTCTGGTAAGCTCATTTTGATGAAAAAAGTTTTGTCACGTCTCGGGCGTATAGTTGTCTTAAATATGAAATTTCAGTTTCATAGGACTTACCGTTTCCGCCCGGGAGTTACCACAGACACACACACACACAGACCTTTTTGCGGGACTTGGTTATTTGGACTCAGGGGACCCTAAAACGTGTATTTCCGTTGAAAACTGGAATTCGAAAATTTTCACGATCGCAATACTTTCCTTACTATATATAGTAAGTGAAAGTAAAAATATATTTTTTCTGTTTTCTCCTTTAGTTGGGTATCGAATTTATTCAATTTATATATTTACCTGTTTTTCATCAGCGCTAACAAGATAATCTAGTTATTATTATTGAATCTAAAAAATTAAAGGTACTTTAGAGGAAGAAAATTTAAAATATCGGCATTTAAGCCCTGTCAGACCATTTTTATCCAAATAAAACCTACATGATATTAAAGCCCATTTAATTTTACATCGATATAGCGAGTTTAATCAAAATCGTCGGAACCGTTTTTGAGAAAATCGAAAAAAGTTGCAAAATGCATGGTATAAAGTGCCTCTTCTGGTAAGCTCATTTTGATGAAAAAAGTTTTGTCACGTCTCGGGCGTATAGTTGTCTTAAATATGAAATTTCAGTTTCATAGGACTTACCGTTTCCGCTCGGAGTTACCACAGACACACACACACACAGACCTTTTTGCGGGACTTGGTTATTTGGACTCAGGGAACCCTAAAACGTGTATTTCCGTTGAAAACTGGAATTCGAAAATTTTCACGATCGCAATACTTTCCTTACTATATATAGTAAGTGAAAGTAAAAAGAATAATTATTACAACTGGAAACAATGGAAAAAGGGGGAGGGTATAGTCTCATACACGAGACACCCCTAACGATAATAGATTTATAATTATTGCTAAGAATTGAATAATGAATTAAATTGATAACAGAACGAATGAATAAAATACAAATCAAAGAAAAAAATAATAAGATATAAATTAAAAGTAATGAATATACAAAATAATATGAAGTTTGCTGCAAGACATAAGTTATAAGAGTAAAACAGACTTAAGTCTTAAAAAAAAATTAATTATTTATATATATATATATATATATATATATATATATATATATATATATAAAGAAATATAAAAAAATTAAAATAAACTAACAAGATTAAATAATATGAGACTTATAAAACTAAATAATAATATTTACAAAAAGATGTCTTGTAGAAGCCTGGGCTTGAGAAATTAAAGTGACATTTTTGACAAAATCGGCTCACCGGAAGTACCGAACTTTTTCATTGCTTTGACATTTTTTTGTCAAAAATGGCTCTAAAGATTATTATCAAACTAGTTATATTAATGTATAATTAAATGATCATAAACGTCAGTAAAGTTGTTTGTTTGTAAATGTCGAATGTTTACTAAAACTCTACTCGATAATAACTTTGATTTTTTTAAAATAATTAACAATCCTTAATAGTGACAAACAACTTTTAAATTTAAATAATAAAATAATTTAATATTTAGGAATAAATCTCTTTTCTTTGGTGAACATTTTTTTTTCTGAAAAAATAATATTATCATAGATATAGGGCAGTTATAATGATATAAATAAGGATAGAACGAAATAAATGAATAGTAACAGGGAAGATGACGATCTTGGTAATATTGATATATCAGGATACATGTTTTACATATACTTTGAGAGGTTTTAGTATTCTATGATATTTAGGAGGAAATAAAGTCACGGTTAAAGGCAGGAAATGCTTGTTAAGATTCAGTTGCGAAATTACTTAGCACTAAGTTAAAGGTTAGAATTTATAAAACAACTATTACCACGGGGATCACCAATACACCACGGCTAGCACAGCAGCCTTCTATGACCCTAGGATTTTTTAAAGGGAGTAAAAAATATTTGGTTATGCTGTTCTTCTTAGGGGACGTAAAATGGTGGTATCGAGCCTGTGCGATGTCAGGTACTCGTCAAAGACCCTAATGTACTCCAAATGTAGAATCGTCCGACTGGCCACAGCAGCATGCAAGTGACGTTAAATAAATAAACAACAATTATTTTCCCAACGGTTCCATACGGCTCTGAAACGTGGTTGCTAACTCAGAAGGATAAACCTTGCGGATTTCTAGAATACAGAGTTCTACGTGAAATATTTGGTTATGATGGGAAATAGGCAACATTGGAATCAAGAAGGTTAAGAAGAGCTATAAACTAAGCGATAGCCCTAGCTAATAATATCTACTTGTATGTTATACAATGGGAACCTTAAATATTCAAAATACTACTGAAAAAAAATAAATAAATAAATAACCAGTACCTTTACAGCCCATGAAGGGTCCTGGGCTCAGTACATATATGGCAGAGATTCGTATTGTTTCTAGGGGCCAACGGTCGTGTAATGAGGTGATTAGCCCTTAATCACGCTCAGCCGCAAGGTTTTTTTCCCAATTTGGGTACCCACTTTAAAGAGGATGGGTCTGCCCTAGGAGGGTTTCCATACCCTGGGGTCGGTCCCCGGCCGAGTTAACAGAAGAAATAATATTCTGTTTTAGTCGGGATTCGAACCCGCAGACGAGTGCACTAGACTACTTCTTAAAATCTAACACATTAAAATGAAATTAGATTAATGATTGCATCGCACGTGATTTTTTTTTCTATTCTATTAAAAAATGACATAAAGCATACAATTTTATAATTGTTTTTAATTTATTATCTGGCCAAACAGTTATAACATAATCAGATATATTTATTTTATTTGATTTAGAGTAGAATTGAAATATTTCAATAATCTTGTTTGTTAGCTGAAAAAAATTATATTACATCCTAAAAGCATTAACAGATTTTCCAAAATTAATGCAATCTTTGTATTTATAACGAAAATATTATTTATACAAAATTATAAATTAGACAGGTAACTAAAACAAAGTAGAAAAATAGTCAATATATATTTATTTTATTTAATTGGCTTAGGTTGTAGATTTTGCATCTCTGTTATAATATATGTATATTTATTGACATCGGAAAATGTTTAAAATAACACCATATCTTTAATTCCATATCTGTAACTTTTTAGTTGCAAATTAATTTTATTTTTTATTTTCTAGAAAATTCTTGATGATAAAGTAAGATAAAATAATTTTATGAAAAATATTGCTACACAACTTTATCATACCTTTGCCTCATTATAATTTTTAGAAAACCCGATACAAATTTTTGTTGTTCATTTTTTAAATTTATTTTGACTTTCACTTCTCTCTCTCTCTCTCTCTAGACACTAGATAATTTCATACTAGAAATAAAGTAAAAAAATATATAAAAATTCATGAAAAAGTAGATGTGTAGTAAAATTTTAAGCAATGAAGTGTATTCATTTATTCAGATCGGAAAATATTTCTTTTATTATTTAAAGAAAAAATATCGTTCAGGTTTTCTATTTAACTAAAGATCATTGTTTATTTACTTTTTTTTTAAAATAACGAGACCTCGGTAATTTTCTCGGTGAGGATTCAACACTTGTTCAAACAATATTGGGTTTACCAACAGTTCCATCGCTCTTTTGTTGAAATATAAATCTTTAGAAACGTCATTTATATTTCCCTCTCCTGTGCTCTATTATCTAGTACTAGAACAGAAAAATTGCGGCATAGAGCCACTGAAAGGATTTAATAAAATCATGAAACTGAGAATTTTCAATGGTTGAAAATACTTACAAATTAATTGATAAGTGAATGTCAATAGGCTTTTGAATATTATAAAATATATAACCCATCATTTGCTATATATTAATTTTGTTTAATAAGTTCGGGCGGTGGTAAATGGAAAAAAAATCTGGAGCGGGAAACACACGACTTACACTTACTTCCGTTTTTAAAATAGATTAAAGAATTTTCAAATAAAGTTAGAGATGAAAATAAGTGAAACTATTAGAATTAATTAAATTGAATTTCTATAGAAACATGTGTTTTTATTAAAAAATCGATTATATTATTATCTAAAATAATCAGTTAGTTTTGCGGGATTTGGTTATTTGGACTCAGGGGACCCTAAAATGTGTATTTCCGTTGAAAACTGGGATTCGAATATTTTCACGATCGCAATACTTTTCCTTACTATATATTTCATATATAGGTAAGTGAAAGTAATAAGCAGTCAAATATTTTCGGCTATTTATTTTATGACGTTTCGATCCACGTTGTCCTTTAGGAAGGTCTTCTCCTTTCTATCATACTGAACGGAGCCCAGATGGTGACCTAAAATGTGTGTCGAAAAGTCGCCAAAACTATATATATAATTTAAAATATTTAATTTTTGTTTGATATTTTAAATCTTCCTCGGCCAACTGTTGTTCAAGGGGATGAATAATCAGATCTCGAAAAACCTCCAGATTTTTACCCGAACTTTAGGTACCCACTTTATTAATTTTAGGCACAAAGGTCAATAGTCTGGTGCACTATCAATCGAGCTAAACCGCTGCTCTGAAAAATCACGGTTTAAGATCACTTGAGTTGTTTCTTTTAAAATATTTATTTATTGATATTTACAACTGTATTGGTTAATATATCCAGTAAATAAGCTGTGAGATAAAATACATGAAAAAAACATGTGGAGAAAACAGTCCATTGGCAGCACTACAGTAGCTCATCTAAAATAGAAGGTCTCGATACCACCTTCTCTTCAGAGGCCTCGGAGGATTGTCAGGAATAGAAGAGGAAGCAAAGATTGATACTAGTGGGTTAGATTTGGAGTGGAGTTTGTCATGGAAGGATTGACAACTAGTTCGGGCCAAATCAGCTACATGTAGAACTTTAAGATCTTTATGGATGAGTTTATTCGTCACAAAGTAAGGAGCGTTGAGGATTTTGGATAGTAAAGATTGAATACGGGAAGAATTTTATGGTTTAGTAGAGCCCCGAACCTCAACTCCGTAAATCCAGATAGGCCTGATGATGGTCATGTAGAAGAGCCCTTTGTAATTAAATAGAAGGTTGGAGAGTCTGTCTAGTAAGTGTTGAAGTAACCTAAAGCGGAAAAAAGTTTCTTGCCGTTTCAGTCTAGTGTGCGGATTCTAAGTTGGACGTTTTTCAAGTAGGGGTCCTAGATAGCGGATTTGTTCAACTGGGCCAAGCGGAATATTATTAAAGGATACTGTAAAGCAGAATGTCATAGATTTACGACTAATCACTTGAGTTAAAATTAAAAAGGTTCAACAAATAGTTTTTCTATATATGAACAGTCTAAGAGAATATAAAACAGAAATGCATTATTTGAGGTATGCGTCTTGAATGTAGCTGATTTTTCCCACAAGAATCTAACTATCGATTGCTTCCACTTACACTATCTATTTCGAACTTTTTGTTTGACAATATTTCAAATAATTTTGATGAAAACAGCATCGCTTGTTCTGCAAAAATAGCTGAAATGGAAAAAATGTACTGGTAGCTTAAATTAAAAATGTATCTGACAGCTTTCTAGCGGTATTTGATAGATCCTATTATTCTAAAGATATTTTGTTTATTTAATGTGAATTGAGAAACATTAATTTATAGATGAGTGACCAGGAGTAGAAGCAAAACTACCAATGCATAAAAGCTACAGTAATGCCTTTACACAAACATTGAGTTCTGTTAGAATTCCGGATAAAAAGTCGGTAGTATTTAGTCAGAATACATAGTTGTGAGGAAACTATAGTAATAATAATGATAGCTTAATTGGCATCAGTATTGACAAAAGCCTATCCCATAGAGAGGAATTTATAATAGTGGGCAATAGTAAGATATGAGTAGATAAATAATTAAAATATGAAAGAACAGAAAATAATCCAAAGAAAGAAAAACAAAAATAAGTATACGAAAAAATCTCAACAACAAAACAGAGTCCTTAAAAGAAATGAACAACTCTTCAAGAGGGCGGGCAGAAATGTAGAATATTTTCGAAAATTGCCCTGAGTTGGGCGCCATTAGAGCTGTTATGCCGATTCCTACCGCACTTCGAAATCAGTCATGCGATTCGTGCTCCTCATATAGATAGTTCAATGTTAGGCGTGCTTGGGACAGATTATCTGCCAGCAGCTAGAGTTGGTATTTCCCAAACATCAAGGGAGGTGTTGGAGATGAAAATTTAAAAAACATCATGTCCGTAATGTAGTGAAAATAGTAAAGATATTTAACTCATCATATTTCCTTTATTTTAAATAATATTAATACACTATTAATATATATATATTTATATAAAAATAATAATAAATTCTTTATTTATCCCTGGACAAGTCCCTTCAGAATCATATTATAGAAGAATTAAAGTTCTATTTATTACAAAAGAACTTAGAGTAAAAACACAAAAAAAATAAAACAATAAAAAGATAAAAGAAAATGAAAAATAGTAATAAACTAACAGGTAGCTTCTTATAATAATTTAGAAAAACAAACTAGACAAGAATAAACATTAAAAAAAAAAAAAAAAAAAAAAAAAAAATATATATATATATATATATATATATATATATATATTTGGGAATTTGATAGACAGAAAGTGTTTGAACATACGGGATTTGAAGGTCAAAAGAGTATTCGAATGACGGATATAAGAAGGAATACAATTCCACACGGACGAGGATCGGATAAGAAAAGATCTGTCGAAAGCTGCGGTTCCATGAGGTCTGAAGGCCGCAAACGAGTGTTGCGGTAGTGGATTTGAGGATTTAAAATAATATATATATATATATATATATATATATATATATATATATATATATAACCAAAAAATGAAATCCAGGATGAAATAAAGTCACGGTTAAAGGTAGGAAATGCGTGTTATTATTCTCAGTTGCTAAGTTACTTAGCTCGCGGCTTCTATCTAAATACTTAAAGGACAAATTTATAAAACTATTATTCTTCCGACGGTTCTTTACGGATGTGAAACGTGCCCGATTACTTTGAAGGATGAACAACGGCTTAAAATAAGGTACTGCGTACAATATTTGGTCCGAAGAGAGATGAGGCCACTGGGGCGTTTAGAAGGTTGCACAACGCGGACTTGCGGACCTTTTATCTTGTGAATATAATTGAGTTGATGGCATCGCGGAGACTCAAATGGGCGAGTAAAGTTCGGCTCGGTGAGGAACGGAGTCCGAGAATGTTGGTATTCGCTGATCCGACTGGTAGGCGTCCGACAGGTAGGCCGAAGCATCGATGGGAGGATTGCGTTAAGGCTGATCCCAGGGGCTTGGGCTTGAACGGTGAACATTGGACGAGTCTGTGTAGGCGGAATTTGATGGTATCGGCATAGAACCCTCGGGTTCGCTAAGCCTATTATATATATATTATATATAATATATATATATATATATATATATATATATATAATATAAACCAGACCCATCTTTCCTCCCCACTGATTTCAGGAAAATGAGACAAACATTCAAATTCCATTTACCCGAAATAATATATAAAAAAAAAACATGAAAGAAATTATTACAATCGAAAAATATAAAAATTCCAGCAAAACAAATACTCAGTTGTCCAAAATCTTAATTTGTGTCAGACAAATTTAATAAACCCATATTAGCAATTTGTAATACTATTGTAAAGCACGTAACAAGAAAATATAAGAACATCCTCGAACAACAGTAATTTGGAAATCCTCTCTAAACCATTCCAAGCATCTTAGTTCAGTGTTCTTTCAAAGTTTAAAGTATCCACGCAGTGCTATGTAAAACACTATATTGACTTATTTACACAAGTGATCTTCAAGATTTGAAACCAAATCCTATATGGTAATACACTATATTGTTTCAAATTGTAAGTAAATTTGCAATTATTTCTTTTATATGTATGCATTTATAACGTTAGAAAAGATTTAAACTCCAATTACCATGTATTTTAACTACTGCAAATCCTTTCATTGTTGATTCACTGAATTCTTAAATTTATTATAAAATGTTTTTTTCTCTGTAACAATAATGTAATCTACTATTTATTTTATGTTTTGTTTTTTTTACTATTAGGGCATGAGTATGAGAACAATTGAAACGTAGCTTAAACATAATTGTTTATTCATTGATTGAACCTCGAAACCTTTAGAAAACTTAAAAACTTTGAGAATTTTAGAAAATATACATTCATTACAGAATTATTTCATATTAAAATTACAAATATTCCTAAATTGTACGTAATAGTGCCTATGAAAAAATGAAAAATATTATAATTCATACCTATTACCTACAGGTTTTGGTATTCATATCAGTGCGAAGAACTAGTTCGACAATTGGCCTTTCCGTAATTTTAGGAATATTCGTGCTTATATTAAGTATATAATTTTTTTTTTTTAATGTAGGAATAAATTAAGAATGGACGTTCCCATTAATTATTCATTAGGGGAGAGCTGAAAGTTTACGAGGGGTTGATCTTGTTGCTATATAGATTTCGCAAACGCCTCCGATTGGGTCGACAAGGTTAAAGTATGTTCTATTTTTAAACTACACTATCTTAAAAGGTCCGAGCTGTTTTTGCACAATACGCAATTTCGTTCCGAATGCGGTAACAAGAAGACCAGATACCGGATGAACCATATGCGGGTTGTGTTTGTTGCTAAAGAAAATATTAAGAACAATTTCAAAAAAGGACAAAAATATAATGATTCATGTCTGATATTGCTCAAGGTGTTTACCTTGATCTATAAAAATTGACTATTATTGACCAATTATTTATTTATTGATGTTAATTCATCTTACCTAACATAGAGTAACAAAATATTTATTGTAGTAGTATTGATCTTCTTATTATTAAATCAAAGTGGTTTGTTTTCAGTAAACTCCAAAGAAATTCACAAAAATACATATTTTTCGAACTAAAAAAAACAGTGGTTGTTGTGGTCTTTAGGAAATCATCGATATCTTCTTTGGATGTTCAACAAAATGTCTCATCTTGCTTTTTTATTAATCGAACTACTTAATTTCAAATGCTGATGGACTTTCTTCTTTAGTAATCAAAGCCTCCTCAAACTTCAAAACAAACGTGGAATAACCATTACCGCAGAACCATATTTTTTCAATTATGCAAATCATAACAATTAAAGAGATACAGGAACAATCCTGATTTGATTTGGTCCTAAATTAACTTAACATCCACTCGCTACTTATTTGTGTTGTAAGCATAACCTTTCTCGTCTTTTTCTATAAATAATTTTTCCCAAAACAATTAAAAAAACTATTACCGAAATTGTTATTAAACTGAAATTTTGCAAGAAAACAAATCCGGTAAGTACATCAGACAACTCTGACCTTCTATTTGGCTGTTCATTACTACATACAATATTGCCCAAAGCTATTTGAAATAAATGCAAAACGCATGTGTTTATTTTATTGAAATTTCTTTAAAATATGTGTGTTCCAAGAAATTTAAGTTAGGCCCTTTCAGACTACTTCAATCATCATTAAACCTACATCATATGAAAGACCATCCAATTTGCATCGATGTAGCGAGTATAATCAAAATCGTTAGAGGTTTTGGAGGAAATCGTGAAAAAGTGTAAAATGCATGGTATAAATTGGCTGGTACATATTATCTCAAATATGAGTTACACCGCTTACCACACACACTGACACACACACACACACACACACACGGACACACACACGGACACACGGACACACACATAAATTTTTGCGGGACTGCATTATTTGGTCTCAGGGGACCCTAAAACGTGTATTTCAGTTGAAAACTGGAATCCGAAAAAAATTTCACGCTCGCAATACTTCTCTTACTTACTATATATTTCATACATAGGTAAGCGAAAGTAAAATCATATATAAAACCGTCAATAAATAACATGTGTTTAAGCTTGTCGAATCCTTAAAACTAATTTCAAACCCCACTTAACATGAACTCACCGAGCGGCCGAATAAGATATTTCTAAAAATGTATTTCTGTTGATGTGAAAGTAAAAAGTAAATTTAAGTTTACGATGTTTAAGAAACCCTCGTCTTATTTATGGCAACAACAAGCAGTTGATCAGACACGTAACAAATCCGCTATTACAATGCACTTTTAATTATGTTGTAACCAACTGCCTGGACTTCACGTGGCATTGAAGACCGCTCAAACCGCAAAGAGGTAAAACACCCGCCGATAAATTTCTAATTTCTACAACCTTCTTGGTTCCTTAGACCATAGTAGTAGGTATAAACTGATTTGTTGAGCAATATTTGTTGAAACAGAAATATATTATACATAAGGGGAAAGAAATACTTTTTTCATCTCAACACATACTGAGAATTTTGGGGTTTATAGTCATATTACATAACATCACTATTATACGGTTTCAACTACTTACAAATAACTAATTTCAATCTTGAACAAAGGTGAATTCTATATTGATCAGTGACCTTCTACTCAAACTTAACGAATATTCATGGTGAATCTCCGAACAAATATTAGAATTAACACGCATCCTTTCAATGAATGAGTTTCTCTTTAAATGCATATACGCATGTATTTGTGTTTTTCTAATTATTTATAACATAAAATGATTATCTATATTTTTTAATGACAGCAGTTTCATTATTTCCGAGCTTTAACTGACAGTTGGGCTTTTCAGAATTCCTTTGTAAGCGCTTCCAATCCGGAACTGTCATTGTTACACGGGAGTCAATGTATCCTATGTCTATGTTTCTGTCACCCATTCATCATTCTCAACGCATGCAGCTAAAAAATCCACAATAAAAATTTCACATTCTGGCGAAACTGATAGTAGAAAAGAGTAATATATTTTAAAAAATTGTAATGGATTAATTATATTTTAGCATTCAGGTATAATCAATGAAATATCATCATTATTAATCTCATTTCAATGCTAAAAATCTCAACACACGACTTTCACTTAAACCGACTCTTAAAGTTAAATTAAAAAAAATTAAATAAATTTTAATTTAAAACTTATGAAGTTAATTTAAAAAAATCTGGTGCGGGCAACATATAACTTTCACTTACCTCCATTTTTAAAATCAATTAAAGAATTTTCAAAAACAGTTAGAAATAAAAATATATGAAACTATTAAGGATTTAATTAAATTGAATTTCTATAGAAACATGTGTTTCCCTAAAAAATCTATTATATTACTACCTAAAATAATCAGTTAGTTTTATCTTCTTCTCATCACTCTCTATTAACTTCTAAAAGCTTGTGTATGAGATGATATTTTTTCTAAAATCATTAGCTTTCCAACGGTATATCAAACATTTATATTACTGCTCTTATGTTCAAAAACGAAAAATTGCATTAAAAAAATATTTTTTCTGTTTTCTCCTTTAGTTGGGTATCGAATTGATTCAATTTATATATTTACCTGTTTTTCATCAGCGTTAACAAGATAATCTAGTTATTATTATTGAATCTACAAAATTAAAGGTACTTTAGGAGAAGAAAATTTAAAATATCGGTATTTAAGCCCTGTCAGACCATTTTTATCCAAATAAAACCTACATGATATTAAAACCCATTAAATTTGACATCGATATAGCGAGTTTAATCAAAATCGTCGGAACCGTTTTCGAGAAAATCGAAATAAGGTGCAAAATGCATGGTATAAAGTGCCTCTTCTGGTAAGCTCATTTTGATGAAAAAAGTTTTGTCACGTCTCGGGCGTATAGTTGTCTTAAATATGAAATTTCAGTTTCATAGGACTTATCGTTTCCGCCCGGGAGTTACCACACACACACACACACACACACACAGACAGACCTTTTTGCGGGACTTGGTTATTTGGACTCAGGGGACCCTAAAACGTGTATTTCCGTTGAAAACTGGAATTCGAAAATTTTCACGATCGCAATACTTCTCCTTACTATATATAGAAAGTGAAATTAAATAATATTGCAATATCAAATTGTTACGTACAATTATCATTAATAATAAATCTATGCCCTCTTTGTTACTTTAAATCGCTTTTTACAACTTTGTATATAAGATAATATTTTTTGTAAAATCGTCAGCTTTACTACGGTATATTATACATCTATGTTCCTATTCTCATGTTCAGATATTCCTGTTCTCAAAAATTTCATTAAATATATATATTTTCAATCTCATTTAGTTGGTTATCAAAATCGTTCAACTCTTACATTTAACCGCTTTTTATCAATCATATTATTATCAGATAATATGGGTAATTCTTCTGAATCTATAAAACTAAAGATACTTTTAGAGGAAGAAAATTTAAAATATTGAAATTCAAGCACTGTGAGACCATTTCAATCAGGAACCTACATGATATTAAAGCCCATTAAATTTTACCTCGATATAGCGACTTCGGTAAAAATCGTTAGAGCCGTTATTGAGAAAATCGTAAAAAGGTGAAAAATGCATGGAATTTCAGTGAGCCGATTTTAGTAAAAAAAGTTCCTGTAATCTAGGCCGTATATTTGTCTTAAATATGAAATTTAAGTTTCGTGCGGCTTTTCGTTTTTGCGCTGGACTTACCACACACCAGACCTTTTTGCGGGACTTGGTTATTTGGATTCAGGGGACCCTAAAACGTGTATATCCGTTAAAACTGGAGACAATTTTCACGCTAGCAATACTTCCCTTACTACACATTCCATATATAGGCAAGTGAAAGTAAAAAATAGCATATGTTTAAGCTGGTCGAACCCTTAAAACTAATTTCAAATCCCATTTAACGTGAACTCGCCCAGCGCCCGAATAAGAGATTTCTAAAAATGTATTTTTGTTGATGTTCTTCATTTTATCAGTAAAAAGATTTGAACCATTTTAATGAAACTACACAGATTGATAGGAATATTTTATAAAATTTACAAATCCATCATTATATATTGTTTATAATGTAAATAGTTTGATATTGTATGTAATATAATATATAATATGGAGCGTAGTTGAACTCAAAATCTAAAAATTAAACAAAACAAATTAGGTACACCCAACTTTTTTTTTTTTTATCGTTTATTTGTATAATTATTTTATTGACAATTCTGCAGTTGGAGTCCTTAATTTTGCCTATCCAGGTTTAATTAGTATAGTATAGGGTCTTTAACGAGCACCTGTCATCGTTCATGTTCTCTCTGAAGGACTTTTTATAAAATATCCTAGAACTTCCTTTAAAAAAATCCTATCTGTCAGGTTTGAACCAGCGGCTTACACATATTTCTTATTCAATTAATTATTTTTTAAATTTAACTAACTTTAAGCTAATTATATACATATTAAAACTATTCAGCAAGTTTTAATCTTTGTTCTCATAATTTTGTGTTTGTGATCCATCGATAATATTTTATTGTATATTGTTTACTAGTTAGCCAGCTGAAACATTGTGGTCGGCCCATACTACATGAATGAATTTACTAGGTGATAAATATTTTATGGAAAACAAAAGAGGTTTCTTCAGATATTGTTTTTATTTTCTAAAAGATTGAATTGGTATATGTCAGAACTTCATGAGGCATTTTGATTTTTTTGAAACTTTAAATACATAGGTTCAAAAACGAAAATTATCAAAAAAGATTAATTTAAATTTAATTATCAACGAATTTAAGAAGCATTAGTTACGAAAGAACTTGTTTAACAGGTATATACGGCATTGGACTTGTGATAAACTAATAGCAACCGCCGACATAATGACAATGCTCCCACCACTCCATTATAATTACATTGCGTTTGTTTCTTTTCGCCTGCTCTTCAACGTTGCAAAACTGGCATACGACTGTGACACACTTTCCCCATAGGCTGACTGATTCTCGTATTTAACTGGACTTAAGCAAAATAAAAAACGATATATATTGATAAATCACGATTCTTTCCTGGTGTCATTTGTATATATATATATATATATATCACATGATAAAACGGGGGATTCGATTTCATAGATTACATATTTCAAATATGTACTAATGATTTTTCAGTGAATAGTTTTTTTTTATATTCATATCATTTTTATAAAGGTTTTAGAATTTTTTTTTTTCAAATACTTTTAGGACGAATTTTACCAAACCCAGCTCAGTCTTATTGCACACCCTGGCGTTAATAAGAACCTCCAGAAACAATTTCAGCTTCACAACCATAGTCATTTTTAAAATACTGTGATGACCAGAAAAGTGAATGGATAGTTACTTTCTTTTATGAATATAGATTAGAATCAAAGAGCTATAATGGTAGATATTTTTATACTTAATAACGGCTTTCGATACTGATTGGTGCATTACGCAACGCTCGGCCACAACTCCCCGATGGAGTTCCCTCACGGAATAAGTGTGCAACGGAGCGTCGGATTGGCCTCAATGAACGTAACTTTTCCCCTGGGCTGACCTCAGTCTTCGACCATTATTTTATGAAAAAAAAAATAAAGAAACTGCTTGCAATCTGTGTAATGATGTTTTCCCACTATGAAAAATTAGCTGATTACGGATGTCGCAATGTTGATTTTTCCGCTTGGATGAACCCATGAGGCAATATTTAAAAGTCACGAGTATAATCACATCTATTGAAATAGTGTTTTAAGCTGATTATAATAATTCTTTTATTGATGAAAATTTTGCACAATTTGTAATAAATACTGCAATATCGGTTACCCCTAGCTTAAAGGGTAAGCTATAATATTATAATGTTTATAGTCGATTTCCTAGAACGATAAATAATTTCTCAAAGATCACGCTACGCAGTAAATGATAGCTTATATTTATTATTTTCATAGTAACCATATTAATAATGTTGTCTAAATGTACTAATAAAATAGATCACCAAAGAAATAGAAAATGATTCCCCTCACAGAACAGAGGACCTCAGTGTTCAAGATAATTCCTTATTCTTGAAAAAAGAATTAGAAAACAAAATTGAAAAAAGAAAGATAGTGCCAACAAAACACGACTTTCATTTACATACATTATTAAATTGAATTTAAGATTAAAGACTTAAAGATAGTTAAAAAATGACATCGAGCTTCTATGTAAACGTATATTTCCCATTATATAATCTAACAATAGAAATTATTAAATTCAACTATCACTTAGTTTAATTTGCTCATCATGATTCTCCATTAACTTATACAACTTTTTATGTAAAATAATATTTTTTTATGAGATCTTTGCGGTATATTTTACATTAAAGTTATTATCATTATGTTCAGAAAAAACAAATAAATAAAAAATAAAAAAATGTTTGCTCTTTTCTTCTTCAGTTGTTTATCATATTCTTTCTCCTTGTACACTTACCCAGTTTTTATCAACACCAATTGCATGAAATGGTTAATTTTTTTTCAAATATACAAATTTAAAGGTACTTTAAATAATGGCAAATAAGCCCGGTCAGACTATTTAAATTAGAGTGAAACCTATTTTATATTAAAGCCCATTCAATTTTACATCGATTTGGCGAGTTTAATCAAAATCGTAGCAGCCGTTTTAAGTACATCGTTAGAATGTGCAAATACATAGCATAAATTGGCTCTTCTGGTTCACCCATTTTGTTAAAAAAGTTGCTGTGACATCTTAGTCGTACTTCTTCTTCTTCTTCCAGAGGCGCGACAGGCCGTGTAGGCCCTGGGCCTCGCGGTGTAATCTCCTACGAGTTTACACCCACGTTTCACGATGCAATTTTTAGTGTAGTGTCATCACTCCCAATGACTAATTTTGTGAGTGGCCACCCTTTGGCTGACGGGTTTCACATACGCGGGGGAGAGGTTGTAAGTGAATCCACATTTTTTTACATCTTAGTCGTACACGCTCTTAAAAAATGAAATTTTAGTTTTATATAATTAATCGCTTTACAAGCTAGACTTACGCATAAGACAGACCTTTTTGCGGGAGTTGGTCATTTGAACTTGCCTACCCTAAAACGTGTATTTCCGATGAAAACCCGAATTCGAAAATTCGCACTAGCGCAGTGCCCTTATTATATATTCTATAGATAGGCAAATGAAAGTAACAAAATTATTCACACACATTTAAGATGACAAGCTAAATCCCGCGGCTTTCGTCGATTATATTTATTTTTATGTTAATTTATGTCCGTTTACGATAATAGTGACTATAATACATATAACTTTGCTACAAGCTAAACAGCTACTCTTTCAACTATTATTATTATTAACTATTAACTGTCATCCCAAATAGACGCTCAAAAAACCTTATATTTCAAATCAAATTTCAATTCATAAAGAAAATTTATTATTTATTTTTTATATTAAACTTAGTTCTTATGAACCAGTTTCAATGCTTTGTTTTGCCAGCCTCCCATGATAAAGGCCACGGGTTCAAATCCGCAGGTGGTCCTAGGATTTTTGAATGGGAGTAAAAAATCCTTAGTTACGCCGTCCTTCGGAGGGGACGTTAAAAGGTGGTCCCGAGCCTGAGCGATGTCAGGTACTCGTTAAAGATCCCTATCCTAATAAAACCTGGATAGGCAAAATTTAGGACTCCCACTGTAGCATCGTCCGATTAGCCATAGTAGCATAAAGTGACGTTAAATAAATAAATGAAAAAATGCTTTGTTTTGCTCTACACTTTAATCTATAAGAAGTTATTTATTTTACTCTTTTATTTTATTGTATACTTTAATCCATTTTTTCTTCTGATATCATTGTAAATTAAATTTAATTATAATCCTTTGGTCTTTTGGCCAGACACATCGAATATCTTAATTGTACATATCATTTGTCCTTAAGAGACCCTGTCCCAGAATAGAAAAAAAATTCTATTCTATTATTTACAACTTATAAGTTTACTTATTTTATGCCGGACCTTAATTTTATTCTGTCAAATTACAACAATCTATCAGAAAAAGTTTTGCCCATAATGGACCAATACGTTCAAGCTTTCAAGTATAATCGTTTTATAACATCACAAGTTATTACCAACATAAATGTGAATAAATCCAATTCGTAGATGATGGCTGACCAGCTTGGCCATACAATCTACAAATACAGATCTGAAGCACAGTACTAATAGAACTCACAGCAGAAGATTGGATCTGCCAATGGAGGAAAAAACTCTTTAAAAACTGGGAAACAATGCGGAGAACAAGGCAATATAAACTGTTGGGTGTAAAAGAGACAACAAAAAATGGACCACGAGCACGAGGAATACCAGAAAAGAGGAGTTAATTTTATGCCGGCTTCGTATTGGACACTGCCAGTTAATCCACAGTTACCTTGTTTAGAAGTTTTTACGCATCTAACTGCTTATTGATAATTATTATGAATTACTGCAAAAAGTCAGAAATGGTAAGGGAAAATACTGCGATCGTGAATATTTTCGAATTCCAGTTTTCAAACGAAATACACGATTTAGATCCAACTGCGTATATTGTAATAACGTTGTAAAAATTGTCCAACATCTATTGAAAGAGTGTCCTCTATTCGAATCAACAAGGCGAAAAATTAATCTGACAGGAACGCTAAAAGATGTATTAAATGATGATGAAGAAAGAGTTTAAAAGCTATTAAGCTATTCAAAAGAAGTTCAATATTACAGCCAAATCTAATAAACCTCAGTCGCCAATGATCCTATAGGGTAGAGGAAAATAACAAATAAATAAATAAAAAAATTGTAATCACTGAATGTGTTTCTATGGAAATCTATACTCGAAACATGGATATGAAACACACAACCTGCTTAAATATATTTGTTATAACTTTATTATATTTGTTAATATTAGTCAGGTTAAAATAATTTTGCTTTCAAGTGGTTAAAAATTTTATTATCTTTCAAATGAATACTTATAATTTTTAAGGAGGTGAGTCATTTTTGAGTCATTAAAAAACAAATGTCGTATAAGGTTTTAAAAATATATTTTTCCTCAACCACTTGGAGCGGTGGTTCCAACTATTGGCAACAAATGACACAAAAATATCGATATTTATAATACTTTATTTCAGGATTTAATTCAATTAAAATTAGTAGCAAATGAAATGAGTAAAGACGTGGTAGATAAACTATGTCTTAGAACTTACCTCTCTCGGTATATAAAGTTAATATGATGAATATCTTAGTTCTCTTGACTCTAAAATATCGATATTTGTAAATATTATTAAAACATTCAAGCAACAAGCAAACTCATAATGATTTAACTGTCAATATTTAACATACGGTATCGCTTTACTACACCGTAGTAAGCTCATTTTGATGAAGAAGGTTTTGTAACGTCTCAGGCGTATATTTGTGCTAAATATGAAATTTCAGTTTCATAGAACTTACTGTTTCCGCCCGAGAGTTACCACACACACACACACACACACACCTTTTTGCGGGACTTGGTTATTTGGACTCAGGGGACCCTAAAATGTGTATTTCCGTTGAAAGCTGGAATTCGAAAATTTTCATGATCGCAATACATTCCCTTACTATATATAGTAAGTGAAAGTAATAGTCCCAATGTTCATGGAAACATTAAAACTACTAAATAACTATATTCTAAAAGTTAAAAATCTAACAAACAATAGACTGCCACATTTCATAAATGAGGAAGTCATCAAACAAAATATTTTCTGGATTAAAGATGTAAGAGAACTGGCTGAAAACATAATATTTTTATAGGGGACCCTTAAATGTATATTTTCGTTGACAACTGGAATTCGAAAATTTTCACGATCGCAATACTTTCCCTTACTATACATAGTAAGTGAAAGTAAAAACATGTATTCCCAACATAATCTACTTTCTAACAAAATTCCAGCGTAAATGGAGAATTAAGAAAAAGTTTTCATTTCTATCAGCAGTCCCTATAACTGCCTGAATTTTTTTTAATTGTAAAAAAAAGGGAACAATAGAATTTCTTAGCAATCTAGAAGCGTACAAATTACGAAATTATTCAAGAGACCATTGCTCAAAGAACGGTTTCCCAAAGCATTTTTATTTTGTCAAACATTTTCTGAAGAAGACTTACGTAACATATTTCCTCAATAACAATACTTTAACTCATTCCTTCAACGACTTATAAATAAATCATGAAGGTGCTCAACAGAATACCATTAAACCGTTTTCTCATCAACATTTGTGGCAACAGAGACCTTCCACGTCATAATCATTATCTGATACCTGAATTATACAAACTCGCTAACTTTAAACAGCGTAAATTATTCCGTTTTTATTGATAATTATTATGAATTACTGCAAAAAGTCAGAAGTGGTAAGAGAAAATATCGCGATCGTGAAAATTTTCGAATTCCAGTTTTCAATGTAAATACACGTTTTAGGGCCCCTGAGTGCAAATGACCAAGTCCCACCAAAAGGTCTGTTTTTTATTCGTATGTGTCTGTATGTGGTAAGTCTAGCGCGAAATCGATAAATAGTATAAAACTGAAATTTCATATTTCAAGATCATCTATGCCAGAGATGTTACAGCAACTTTCCCATCAAAATCCTAGCAGAAGAGCCACTTAATACCATGCATTTGCACTTATTTACGTTTTACGGCTCTAACACGATTTTGAACTCGCTATGTCGATATAAAACTTAATTAATATAATATTTATTTAATTAATATAAACAATTAATAATTAATTATTTTATAAATAAGGTTTTATTCTAATTGAAATAGTCTGCAAATATAATAACACATATAAAATTAAATTAATTTAATTTTATCATTTAAATTCAATTGTACTCAACTTATTATAATTATTCTTATAATTGTATTGGTTGCCTCTCTTAGCCCTGATGAGAGCCCACAATGAAGGACGAAACGTCGGCAGACAAATATCATAAGTGTTCCTTAATAATAACAATAATAAATAAACTCTTTAATATCCTGGGACATGCACCTTTAGAATAAAATATACAGAATGTACAAAGTATGCTTTGAATTCTTAGAGTAAATTAAATACATATAAACAAGTTAAGAATTACTCATATAAACTAAACATATTTAAATGTAAAGAAAAGAACAACCTTAACAAAATAAAAATAAAAAAAAGGTAATTTACAATTCTATTGAGCCTGGATATTCATTAAGCGATTAAATATGCGGGATTTGAAGGTAAAAGAGAGTTGGAGTGACGGATGGAAGGAGGGATAGAATTCCATAGGATTGAGGATCGAATTAGAAAGGATCTGTCGAAATGTGCAGTTCGGTGGGCCGTACTGTATAAATTTGAAGGCCTGGAGCGTGTACAACGGGGATGAACAGAGGATTTGAATTGTAGGAGGTCAAAAATGTATGATGGGCGGCGGGATTGCATAATTTGGTGAAGGAATGATGCGAGGAAATACTTGCGACCATTGGAAGGGTAAAGCCACTTTAACTCGCCATAAAAAATGAAACACGGAGGTGTATTTAGGGACCCGAAGATGAATCGAACAGAGCAATTAATTAAGCTTTTTATTTAATAGTGTGTTATTTATTGATAAACGCACGCCTACAAACTCACCATCGAGTAATTTCTACAGCTACTGTAAAATAATCCGTAGAAACTAAATACAACTTTTATATTCTATTTCGAGCAACAGAAGTTATATAAAATTAGCATTATTTTAATTTTATTTTTTTCACTGAGAATGAATGAAAAATTAGTATTATGCGGGCTACAGTTTTCCTTCTTTTTATATATTTTTTTTGTTATTAAAATATATTTCGATTTTAGTAGAAAATTATTTTAAAATATATAAACATAAATCAAACTTATTTCGCATGAGATGGATTTCCTAAAGTGGTGCATGTACCCTGGCCGGGAGTCGACGTTTTGAAGGTGAGCAAGGCGATAAGACCCCACCCCGCTTCCATCCCAATAACCTCATCCAAATCTAATTTCAAGATTGGGAGGAAATTTATTTTCGGAATATGTAACCACATCCAATTTGACTTCGCGGTGTGTGTGACTAACCCGCTCAACCATATTCAATAATTATCTTCAACAAGTTATCAGCGCTTAATATTTCACTAGAAGATAATATACCCCAATGCAATAAAAATGCAATAATGATTGACAAATTGTTATAATAAAACGTAAAAATCTGCTTAATAGTTCATTAATTTGTGATGTAATTATTAATTAGTAGGCATATGTTAATTTTAACCTCGGTAACTAATATTAAGGTTTTTGGTTTTTTACTTTCACTTACTATATATAGTAAGGGGAAGTATTGCGATCGTGAAAATTTTCGAATTCCAGTTCTCAACGGAAATACACGTTTTAGGGTCCCTTGAGTCCAAATAACCAAGTCCCGCAAAAAGGTCAGTGTGTGTGTGGTAACTCCCGGCGGAAACGGTGAATCCTATGAAACTGAAATTTCATATTTAAGACAACTATACGCCCGAGACGTGACAAAACTTTTTTCATCAAAATGAGCTAACCAGAACAGAAAACGTAATTAACCAGGTAGTTTAGCACCTTTTTTCGATTTTCTCGAAACGGTTCGACGATTTTGATTAAACTCGTTATCGATGTAAAATTTAATGGGCTTTAATATCATTTAGGTTTTATTCCGATTAAAATGGTCTGACAGGGCTTAAATGCCGATATATTAAATTTTTCCCTAAAGTACCTTTAATTTTGTAGATTCAATAAAAATAACTATATTATCTTGTTAACGCTGATAAAAAACAGGTAAATATATAAATTGAATAATTTCGAACCCAACAAAGGAGAAAACAGATAAAATATTTTTATAATGCAATTTTTTCGTTTTTGAACATAAGAGCAGTAAGTATATACATGTATGATATACCGTTGGAAAGCTAAAGATTTTAGAAAAAATATTATCTCATACACAAGTTTTTAAAAGTTAATGGAGAGTGATGAAAAGCCGATAAAACTAAGTGATTATTTTATTTAATAATATAATAGATTTTTTAATAAAACACATGTTTCTATAGAAATTCCATTTTATTTATTCTTTAATGGTTTCACTCATTTTTATCTCTTACTGTATTTCAAAATTCTTTAATCTATTTTAAAAACGGAAAGTGAAAGTTATATGTTGCCCGCACCAGAATTTTTAGTTTAAAATATATACCGAAAACGTAAAAAAAAAAAGTATTAATTGTATCCTACGTTCCTCTCATTGAATTTAGTTTATTATTTTAAATAATATCAATATTTTTTTTAAATTTATTTATTTATTAAAATTATTTGCTTAGTGCTTTAAAACCCAGTTTTTAGTAGGCTTTAGGTTCCACCAGCTCCTCAGAGGTGGCAACATAGTGTAAGGTAGATTAAGATTAGCTTAAGACTGGAAGTGTCAAGAATGAAGTGATCCCCACCACCAAGAGGAATAGCAAATCAGTGATAGCATTTAAAAACATTATCTATTAACAGAAACAGCCTTAAAATGTATCTAGATACAATAAAAGGAAATTATTCAGAAACTATTTTGGCAAAAAATGTAACTAAATTGGGCTTATGAAAAAAAAAAAAAAATTATTTATTGATATTTACAACTATATTTGTTAATGCATTAAGTAAATGAGCTATGAGATATAATACATGAAAACATATGGGGAGAAACTGCCCATTGGAAGCACTCCAGTAGCTAATCTAAACTAGAAGGTCTCGAGCACACCTTATTTTAGACGCCTCGGAGGATTGTCAGGAATGGAAGAGGAAGCAAGGATTGAAACAAGTGGGTTAGAGTGGGAGTAGAGTTTGTCATGGAAGGGTTGATAATCATTTACTTATGGAAAATTAAGGTCTTTATGAATCAGCTTATTCGTGACCAAGTAAGGAGCGTTGAGGATTTTTCGAAGGATTTTGGATTTTAAGGATTGAAGATGGGAATTTCAATATTAAAAAAAATCTATATGCTCAAGTCACAATTCATAAGAGATGTAACTCCCCTAAAACTCGATAATTATTGAAGACATAGACATATGAGAGTTTTTTGGGATCAACACCTCAACCTAGTGTTGAATAAGAGAGAAAAAAATAATGCTACATTATCAAGTCACAACTTACAAGTGATTTAATTCAATAATTTAATTTAATAATTAAGAAATGTTATTGCAGCGTGAGAAAAAAAAAATGATCAATTGAAAAAAATGCACCCGCTTTTGGAACAATTGGTTCACAAAAGTTTTGGATAATAATTTATGTAACTTTTTTTTTTTGTTAGCTGTAATAGAATTTTCTCTAACTTCTGAGTGGGGAGGACGTCGCTATTCTCAAACAGTGATAAATATAATAAAAATTAGTAGGAGTTATAGACGGCAGGACAGCTAACTGATTTTTTAAAATTACTTTTGGGTTTTAAAGCTGCGTTTTCTAGGTCGATTAAAGAAGTTTATAATCGACGGTAATAATTTACCAACACATACGTGAAGGAACTATTAACTTTTTTGAAAGAACATTATTGCATAATAATATTTTGCTTCATTGTACAATTAATTTTATATATTTTCTAAATTAAAAAAAATAATTTAGCAAGTCAAAAGAAAATAGTGAACTTGGAGAGGTCAGAAAACGCGAAAACCGGTCCTCTCCAACAGTGGTGAGGATATGGTGGGGGGACTACAAGCTGTAGTGCCATGCGTTCGACCATTTAATTCCAATCTTTTCTTTTGTAACATAAAGAATGCTCAATAATCTCAATTATTAAAATAATAGCATAATTATTTTCGTAAAACTAATATTAACAGTTCTGGTGCGAAAAATAGTTAATTATTTAAGAGAAATGGTTAATTATATCAAACAAAATCAAGTACTTCAGAGGAAGAAAATTATAAAAAGTTCCTATTCTAAGCCCTGTCTAAGAGGACACATTCTATATGATATTAAAATCCATTTAATTTTTCATTAACATAAAAGTATTATGGCATATAGTAGCATTTCTGACTCGCCGATTTTAATGCAAAAACTAGAGTAACTACTCAACATACACTTAAATATAAAGTTTCGTAGGAATTTTTTTGTTTTTGAGACACAAGCACAGACTTAAGGGGACCTTTGGGAAAATTTGAAAATTTTCGCGATCGCAATACTTCCTCTTACCATATATTTCTCACATACTTTTGTTTTTATTGCTTTATGTCAAAGTACAAGATATTGTTTGTTTGTTTTTTCAAATAAAGATATCCTATTCTCACATACTTCAGATTATATAATATGAAAAATGAAATTATTATAAGAAAGATATGATTTTTTTTTTTTTAATTTTCTGTAATCTACCAGATATATACCGATCGGAAATGTGAAATTTCAATTGCATATACCTTCTTGTTTACCACAAACAAAACGTTTATAAAAGACGTGCTTATTTAGACTCAAGTGGCTTTAAAAAAGTAGGATTTATAATTGCTAATATAGGATTTATAATGCTTATTGATAATACATCCGCTGATTTAGTGTACCAAATTTACTTCAGTTTCTTAACTGTGAATTAGTTATTTATTTTCACAGTATCAACCCAAGCACTAAATCTAACATATAATTTACTAACAAACCAAAAAAGACACTGAATACAATCGTCGATCTGGAGCTGATGCAAAATAATGTTTTGTTTTGAAGAAAATTATAGTTTTGATATAGAGTTAATGAATCACACACAGTGAAGATATTTAGATATTACTTTTATTATGAGAACATAATACATATTCTGAATCCAATTTACTGTGCTGAGGAGTTTGGGTGACTACAAGTGTACATTCCGAGGTCTCCTTCTATGAGTGTGACACAAGTAAATGTTACAACTAGAGTGATGAGTCTTGAGGATCCAAGGGTATATACAGCAAGGTTTTGTAGAGGGGATGAGGAGGCGGCATGAGCACCACAAAGCAAGGGCTTGCAGGTGTAGGGTACTGTGTCCTAAGTACAGGTATGTGTTCTTTGTCGGTACTTGGTCAGTCCTTTCTAGGTAGCTGGTTTATGGGTCACAGTCTTAGGTATAGAAAAGGAAGTTATTACTAATAAGTGTATATTATTTATTAGTTAAGTCTCATTCTATAACTTAGGACAAAAAACACGTCAGTTTTAAAACTGACTCCCGTTAATCCGACTACGATATATCGAAAATGTCTATATACTAATGTTGTAGATTAGGGATGTTATGGCGATTTAAGGTGATACAGGTTATATATTTCCATTTAATAGTCAAGATTTTATAAAACATATTACGTACCAAATTATACGTAAGTTGATAAAATAAAAGAAAAGCTGTTGCAAACTATAGGATTTAGGTATTTAATTTAATATTTATAATGTTAGGTACACTGGGGAGCCCGTAGCTGAGTGGCTAGCGCGCTAGTCTCTCAAGCTAAAGGTTCTGAGTTCGAATCCCAGTCCCGGCGGGGCTTTTATAAGGATGTAAAAAAATGGGGATTCACTCACAACCTCTCCCCCGGGTATGGGAGACCCGTCAGCCAAAGAGTGGCCACTCACAAAATTAGTCGTAGGGGGAGTGATGACCCTACACCTAAAATAGCATCATGAAACGTGAGTGTAAACTCGGAGGAGTTTACACCGCGAGGGCCCAGGGCCTACACGGCCTGTCGCGCCACTGAAAGAAAGAAGAAAGAACTACACTGTGTTAGGTACACAGTGTAGTAAAAAAAAAAAACAAGCTCCGAAAATGCGTTAGCCACAGGGCTTAAAAATATCATTTTAATGGTATGACAAAGAACAGTTTTTTTTGCAGTTGACTTCTTTAAGGGGATTATGCGATTTTTGGCAAAGGTAAAAGCTTTGATTTCGTTACCATAGTGATAGTTTGCGTTACCAACATGCTCTAGACAGGACCAAGCGCAACGATCTACGCATGCCTGTCCACTTGAGATAGGATTTTGAACATTATCGATACCGGTGTAACATCGGGCCAAAAATATCGATATTTATAATATCCACATTTCAGTATTTAATTGAATTAAAATCAGTTGCAAAGAAATTAGTAATAGCGTGGTAGATAAACTATGTCTTAAAAGTCACCTCTTACTGGATATAAAGTTAATATCATGCATATATATTAATTATCTTGACTCTGAAATATCGATATTTGTAAATTTTATTAAAACATTACTTAACATAAAAATATTTAAACATACGAAGCAAAGTCATGATGACCTTATTATCCAAAGAGCGACTAATTTAATCCTTTCACAGATAGATCAATCTTTTGAAACAGTTATAAAGCATGTTCATAAATGTCCGAATTTCCATGATACAAATGGCAGGTCCATAAAAAAAGAACGTGGTATTTGTACCACCAACTCATTCAGTTCACAGTCACATTCGGATTACGATGGCATAATTTCAGATTATATACCTCTACAAGGCTCAACGTTAATCTAATTTTACAAAATAACTCTTCTTTCCAAGGAAATTATAGTGCAAATCGTGAATTTAAAAAAAAATTACTTTTATCAGCCGTCCCTATGAGTGACTGATTATTTTATTTTATTTTTTTTTCTCTTTTGCTCAATGTACTGAACATAAATAAAATCCTAATATTATAAGAAAGAAAAATACATAGCCAATTCCTATGATTTTTAATCCTGAAAAAGATTTTGATGAATTTGAAATTCAAAACATATAAAATTGCTATTTATTTTTTCCACAAGAAGGGCGCCTAAATTAAATACGTTTCTTGGTCAATAAGAACGATTTCTCCAGAGGTAAGTGTTAAAACTCACAACACGTAACAAAACTACCCAAGATACTAGCTATAAATAACACAGGTTCAATATGTGAATACAGAAGTAGACCTATTACGAGAGCTCGTTCGAAAAGGGAGATCGGAAGCGCTTTCTCTTACTGACATCTGATTCCAGTTCTGGAGGTGGGCGTAACAGCACATCTGATTGGTTAATGGGCAGAAAGGTCTAATACTATTGGCCAAGCGTAAAAATAAATACTCCGTTATTGGATAAAAATATATATCTTGTGACAAAGAACGATACATCAATTATGTAAATCGTAAAAAACAATTTTTCTTTAAAATCGGAAATTTATTCAGAAAATTTTAAAATAAAATATCTTCTTTAAATAAGAAGAGACAATAAAAGTTACCTCACATCTTCCAAGTAATGTGTTATTGATTCAAGGTCTTAACGAAATGATTTAATAAATAATACTATTGAACGAATATATAAAGAGTCGTACTACAAAGTATTGTATATAGTAAAAAAATCTGGTGCGGGCAACACACGACTTTCACTTACCTCCGTTATTTATATCAATTTAAGAATTTTCAAACAAAATTTAGAAACAAAAATAAAGCATGTACATATACTATATAATTCGTGAAAGAGCGAACTATAGGAGTCAATGATGTCAGTCAAAATCGCGATGGCTATAGCGTGACTTCTGGGATAACTAGCATACGTGATATAGTCATGTAGTGCATAAAGAATCTCTTTAGCATTTATATAAACACAAAAACACTCAAAAGTACATTTCTTCATGTATATTATTTGCACATTTACATTCTAAGAAATAGATCTAATATCTCATTATCATAATTGAGGTTTTAAGTATATGGTATAAATTTCCAGTATGCTAAGTTCGTTTATTTATTTTAGACAATCATCACAAAAAAACAACAACATTGTATTTTATATTATTATAACTTTGGAACGTAGGGTACGGAGACCCTCCTATGGCACACCCAGCCACTATAGAGCGGTTACCCAAAAATGAAGGGGGAAACCTGCCGCCTGAGTTTGATCTCGACCTAATTGTCTCATTCCACGGTCGTTGGCCTAGAAACGATTGGTTGTAGAGGTACGGGTTTTGTTTTTCCCCATTAGAGGAACCCTGCAATGGGTGCATTTATCTATACGTTTACTACCTTGCGATACAACGCGTATTTTTATTACATTACATGACATATTTTATAGAAAAGTAGTAAGAAATAATTTAATAAATATGAAAAAAAAATATATGAATTTTTTGTTGAATAGTGATTCTGAGGATGAGAATATAAGCCTTAATTAATGTAATATTAATGAATTAATAAATAATATTTAAAAAGAAGTGATTGTTCCGAAGAATTTATTTGAATGTGATTTTACTCTTTATAATTGGAAATTGAATCAAAATCATAATAATAAAAATAACAGTATTGTCAAGGAAATAAAAACAGATAATGAATTATTTACAATGTAAATCGTATAGAACTCAGCTGGCTATGTACAATATCTACATGCCTGTTGCTAATTGTCCAATTCTTCGAAGACCACCGGTCCACAAATTCATCAAATTTTGAATAGTATTTTTTAAGAAGGTCCAACTTCGAAGGCGGCTTATTTTTCTCCGTTTGTTTGTTTATTTATTTAACGTCACTTTATGCTACTATGGCTAATCGGACGATGCTACAGTGGGAGTCCTAAATTTTGCCTATCCAGGTTTTATTAGGATAGGGATCTTTAACGAGTACCTGACATCGCAAGTCATAGATATACGTGTATCTACCTTTTGTTGAGGTCGCCCATTTCGTATTCCACTGCTTCCTTGTATTCATTGACAGTTAGAGGTACAGGTTATTAATTTTAAATTATAACTTTACTTATTCTTAATATTACACAACTTTTCCAATTATGGAATATGCGTGTATAAATAATTGTTTGAGTAAATGCAGTTGCTAAACACTGATGTCAGTCCATTGCCTACAGCTGTGACACGTTCTCATTAACTCAAACCGTTAAAAATATATTTAATTCTATGCAGTTCAAGCGGTAATTAATACGTGATTGTTAGAATGTGTAAATTCATTCGTTTTTTTGGGAAAATAAAAATTAATTTATTAATTTCTTTATATTTTTGTATACTCAAGAACACGTGAAGTTCTATAGCGTTAATTACCTGACATTGTTCATATAAACTTTTCTAACATTTGGTTTCTTACTTTCAATCGAAGTAATCGATCAAATAAAAAAATATGAAAACCTCCTTTCCGTAAATATTTTGAATTTCACTGATAATAATATAGAATTACATTAATTAATAGACTATGGTAAGACGGAAAATTTCCCAATGGCTGGAAAACAGCTGAAGTAATATTTATACCTAAACCGAACAAAGACCCACAGCAAATTGATAACTATCGTCCCATATCCTTAACTTCAGTACCTTGCAAAATTATGGAAAAAAGGGTAAACCGAAGGTTGGCCTGGAAATTAGAGAAAAGAAAATTGTTATCCCCTAATCAATGCGGTTTTAGACCTTTATGATCAACGCAGCACCAATTGATTAAATTCCATTTTGCAATAGAACAGTCATTTAAAATTAAACAGCACTTACTTTGTGTCTCCTTTGACATTGAAAAGGCATTCGACACTATGAGACAATCTCTCATAATTAAGAAACTAAAAGAATGGAGAATTAATGGCAAAATGTTGCAATTTATTCAAAATTGTATGTCTAGGAGAAAATTTCAAGTAAGAATTGGAAAATCAAAAGTTTCAATCTTTTTAACGGAGTTCCACAAGGTTCCGTGCTTGGTCCTACTCTTTCTAATATTGCAATAAAAGATCTTGTAAATCTTATAGACCCTCCGGTTCAGGTCTCATTATTTGCTGATGATCTATTGATTTATATCTCTTGTACTGACTTGATGTTTGGGCAAACGGTGTTGCGAAAAACAGTCGATAAAATTCTTGAATTGAAGTCTTGACTGTATATCTGAAATATATAGCAAGAGGAAATTATTGTGATTGTGAAATTTCCGAATTCCAGTTTTCAAGAAAAACAAATTAGAGTCCTTGAGTTCAAATGACCAAGTTCTTCAATAAAATCTGTGTATGTGTGGTTAGTCCAGCACGAAAACGAAAATTAGTAAGAAACTGAAATTTATTATTTAACACAACTCTACGCACGAGATGTAACATAAACTGTTTCTTTAAAATCAGATGAACGGATGATCTACTTTATATCCTGTATTTTGTACCTTTTTAAGAGTTTTTAAAAAACAACTCTTAATGATTTTAATTCAAACTTGCTAGACTGATGGAAATTTTAATGATCTTTAATACGATGTAGGTTTAATTCTGATTGAAATAGTTTGACAGGGCTTAAATGCCGATATTCTAAATTTTCCCCCTCTGAAGAACCTTTAATTTTGTACATTCAAAAAAATTAACCATGACATCTTATTAGCATTGATACAAAATAGGTAAATACAAAGGTTGAACAATAAGTTGTTAAAGGAGAAAAGAGCAAAAACCTATGTTTTTTTTTAATTATTATATTTTTTAAACATAAAACAGTAACATAGATGTATAATATACCGTTGGAAAGCTCAAGATTTTAGATAAAATATTATCTTATACCCAAAATTGTGAAAGTTAATGGAGAATGATAAAAAGCAGAAAAAACTAACTGATTGTCACAAATAATAATAAAACAAGATTTTTAATAAAACACATGTTTCTATGTAATTTATTTCCATCTCTAACTGTATTAAAAAATTCTTAAATTGAAATTATTTGATTTTCAGGCAGCATCATTTTAGGATGCTAGAAGGTGCTGGAAAAGAAGGAATTTAAATGTAGAAAGGGAAGGAGCATGACGGATGTTTGATGGAAGGGAATTCCAGAAACTAGTGGAACGGGCCAGAAAAGTATTTTTTTGTTCTGTGGAAAGGGATATAAACGTTAGATAAACATAATCTAGTCTCTAGAGGGTGAATTGAGAGTTTGAACTGTAGGAGATTGTAGATATATTGAGGGTGTTGTGATTTGATGGTTTGGTATAGGAAGGATCCAAGGAAATATTGCCTACGGGTATGAGGAAAGAGACATTTTGATTCGGTATAAAGATGGGATACATGAGACCGCCTCGATGTGCCAAAGACAAATCTTAAAAAACAGTTCATATTAACTTTAATTGTTTCTCAATATATATATATATATATATATTTTTTTTTTTTTTTTTTTTTTTTTTTTTTTTTTTTTTTTTTTTTTTTTTTTTTTTTTTTTTTTTTTTTTTTTTTAACGGTATAAACGTATAATATATTATAGACATTGATACCCATAGTGGTATGAAAAATAATTTCCTTAAACAAAATGATAGAGATGCCATTTTACAGTCATATTTGAACGAGTGGATACGTATATATTTAAACGCAAGCATTCTCGCAATAGGATAAAACGCTGTCTTTAAATGAAGATTTTATTTTTGAAAATAATTAATCGTACATTTAATCATGAACAAAAATCTCGGTCCTAATATGTTAACCTATTGGTTATGTTAATCAGATTGTTAACTTCCAAGTGACGTGTTACTTTTTACAAAGTCATTCACACACTCCCTCGGCTGTGGAACACTTTCGATCCAGTCTTGTGCCAAGGACAACTTGTAGAATTGTCCTTGTATGATTTCAATAGCTAAAAGAATAATTTCTATTAATTGTCTTTAAAAAGTAACGTTTTTGATTGA
The DNA here is from genome assembly GCA_023052935.1 of Piezodorus guildinii. NCBI lineage: Eukaryota > Metazoa > Arthropoda > Insecta > Hemiptera > Pentatomidae > Piezodorus > Piezodorus guildinii. The sequence goes on from CM041297.1 coordinate 58,281,519, forward strand.
TTTGCGTAATCCTAAATCGGTCAGATAAAATCAATTATTTATTTTAAAAATGTTATCCCATAACACATCTTATTTATTCTTTCTGGCAAGAGTCAGGGATTGCCAATTGCTTATTGGCATTTGTTTGTTTACTCTTACCAGGAGGTCCTGATGTAGATTCAAAATTTGGTTCGAAATGATGGTAAATAAATAGTTTTCCCTAGAAGTATGAACTTGGGCTGATATATATCTTCTAAAACTTTTATAATTATTTTTCATAACGTCAACGTTTCGGGATCTCACTCCCATCAGACTAATATGAAAAAAAAACAACAATTCTAAATATCATCAAAAATTCTTGTGAAGTGAATTATTCTATTTTTTTATTTATTTTTTTTATCATTAATAGCTAGGTGTCCATTTTAACAAATCCTAAATAATTGCACAAAACATTTAAAATTAATAAAAGGTATCTCAAAAACAATTAATAATGTTACACAGGTTTTAGTTAAGATAATAAATGTTCTGAAATTGAAGATGTTTCGTAAATTTGTGTTCTTAAACATTGAACTAAAAAGGCTCTACATAAGGCTAATATAATTAGCTTGGATCATTAACGAAAACGATTCTTGTTCCATGAAAGAAAACGATGAACAGAAAAAACTTTTAAAGTTATCGTTAAAAATGAGGTTGTATATAAATTACGCATGTGTATATATACTAGGTTTATACAAAAACCGACATTTTAGAAAACCGGTTTTAGAATAGTAATTGTTCCATGAAAGAAAACGATGAACAGAAAAAACTTTTAAAGTTATCGTTAAAAATGAGGTTGTATATAAATTACGCATGTGTATATATACTAGAGTTTATACAAAAACCGACATTTTAGAAAACCGGTTTTAGAATAGTAATTGTTCCATGAAAGAAAACGATGAACAGAAAAAACTTTAAAGTTATCGTTAAAAATGAGGTTGTATATAAATTACGCATGTGTATATATACTAGGGTTTATACAAAAACCGACATTTTAGAAAACCGGTTTTAGAATAGTAATTGTTCCATGAAAGAAAACGATGAACAGAAAAAACTTTTAAAGTTATCGTTAAAAATGAGGTTGTATATAAATTACGCATGTGTATATATACTAGGGTTTATACAAAAACCGACATTTTAGAAAACCGGTTTTAGAATAGTAATTGTTCCATGAAAGAAAACGATGAACAGAAAAAACTTTTAAAGTTATCGTTAAAAATGAGGTTGTATATAAATTACGCATGTGTATATATACTAGGGTTTATACAAAGACCGACATTTTAGAAAACCGGTTTTAATAACAAAACCGGTTTCCGAATTTTTATAAAAAAATTTTTTTTGCTCGAATATTCTGTAATTCGAACAAAAAATTTTAAAAGAAAATTTAGAGTGATTAAAAGAAGTTTTTGACTGGAATTATTTACTGTTCAATTTTATTGATAGTAAAATTTGTTTATCCAATTTAGTAGAACAAATAAATAATAGTTGACCAGGATTAAATAACTTTAAAAACAATTATTCGTTGTTAATGGATAATATGGATACATAAGGATGTAAATATTTTTATAATAGTGAAACGGGTTATTCAGCAATGGGTTCGAATAAATAATAACAATACATTTTTATATTTTTATAATAACCATATTATTATTTTTTAAAGCAATGTTATTTGATACAGATGGATATTTATTAAAAACAATTAGAAAATATATTTAAATATATTCGATTTCCTTTACTAGTCCATTTATCTATAGTTATAGAAAATTTGTCAAAATCTGGAACATTTTTCATTTTTAAATTTATTTAAAGTGTTATTCATGCATTGAAAGCCGGTATTTTCTACTAAAAAAGTGGTTTTCGTATTTCATAATTTTCTCTCCAAAACCGGTTTTTAAAAACCGATAAACCCTAGTATATACACTCTATTGGTAATTGGTCTCCTTGGGTGTAAATTTAAATCCACTTTTCCGTAATTACCTACAAGAAAAAAGTACGGTAAATTACTGTACATCTGAACAACAAAACAGTGGCCAAAGATACAAATAGCAAAACATGAAGGTTCTATATGTAATAAATACTCTTCAATAATTTGTTATTAACTTTCTACTGCCTAAAGCAACTGTAGGATATTTATCATCGGCTATTTGTACAGAATGCTAGAAAAAAAAATACAATATTATATTTAGCTTTGATCTGTTAAGTTTTTTTTAATGGTTCGTATGAAATGTAAGATTACACACCTGCTTAGATACCTGGTAGGTTGGCTACCATTATTCAAATCCACTAATCTTAATAAAAAAATATATTTCTTCTTTCACTTACCTATTTATAAAATATATACTAAGGGAAAAGATTGCGATCATAAAAAATTTCGAATTTGAGTTTTAAACGGAAATACACGTTTTAGGGTCTCATGATTCCAAATAACTAAGCCCCAGAAAAAGGTCTGTGTGTCTGTATGTGGTAGGTCTAGCGCAAAAACGATAAGTATTATAAAACTGAAATTTTATACTTTAAGAGCGATCTAGATGTGTCTGAGATGTTAGACTAGCACATTACTCAGATAAGCACGATGTAGAGGCATGGAATTGAACGATGTGGATGCAATAGATTGAGCCTTAACCATCTGGAAATCCGATAAAGAACACGCAAAAAGGCAGTTTTTAATAATTAACTACTGAAGTTTGTACTTATATTTAGCTATACGACGAGGAGAATCATAACGATGTTAGATTGATATCAAGGTAAAAAAAAACACATAAGATTGAGATAAAAATGAAACACGATCCAAAGAATGTTCCTAATTGACATCAAGTCGAGTAATTGAAAAGTGTACTCATATTTCATTGTATAGTTTTTCTTGACATTTTTCGCGTTCATCGTAAAATCCCTTTATCTAAAGCCATTTATATATATCGTCAATTTTTTCCAGGTCTAGAAAGTTCTCAAGTCTTGAATGAACGGATGTATTGTATTATCCTAGCTCTCGATTTAACAGGATAGTGCATGACAGAATCCATTTTCTTGAACATTGGATAGGGAAACAACTTCTTATTTCCTCTTATGAGCATTTCATTTTATTTTATTGTATAAGTAGTTTCTTGGTACGGGGCAATTCTCACTGTTTCAAGTAATATTCAAAATGTAGTGACTAGCATAACGGCCTTCTATGCTTAAGGTCGCGAGTCCAAACCTTGCAGTTGTCCCTAAGATTTTTAAAGTCCTTGGGGGGGACGTAAAATGGTAGACCCGAGCCTTAACGGTGACAGGTACCCGTGAAAGACCCCTATCCTAATTAAACCTGGATTGACTTTCATTGCATCGTAGCCACAGTTAGGTTAAATGAACAAGCAAACATAAAACTTTGTAAATGATAAAATTATTAACACAGTATTAAATGATTTTTTCCAGTTTTTTTTTATTTTTATTATTATTAAACGTTAAATCAGAAAGATCCTTAGGACAGGGACAAAGACGACCGAAATTCAGTAGGATAGGACATGTCTTTTACTCCGAATTTCATCGCTTTCCGGTGACTCAAAACACCCGAGCTTCCGATTCCCTTCCAATTTTTTTTTTTATAAAGCCAATCATTCAGTTTCTATCACAAAAGTGAACTGAAAATTAAATTAATTATTTTTATTTCATTTTATTTAATTCCTTATTATTTTTAATATATAATTAAGAAAAAATTAAAATATCACTTCAATAGAATACGATAAACAATACTCTACAAACTAACTGAAAATTCATTGAGTGAGGAGAGAAGAAATCTTATAAGGCTGTAGTATAAAAATGTGACCTATTCTTAAGTTTTTTTGTCACCACACTATGCGAGGGCAATTCTTCGCTTGTCATTCTCTAAGCATCACCCTGTGGATTTACGCTTTTAGTGTCGCTCCACTATGCTGTAGGCCTAACGTTGTCGGCACCGGATAAATGATGATAGATGCCGCGAAAGAACAACAATGAACAATGAAACTATTACTGTGCAGCATGCTCTTTAGAGTACTTATTAATTCATGTATTTTATGCCGACTGTTCCGAGTTTTGAAATACCTACTAATTGACAAATCGTAACGGAGATCTCTTCACAAATGATCAACGATTCGATAGGTGATGAAGCTATTTAACAAATGTTTAAATGACCAAACATTCTGATCCTGCAGTACATTCCAATTTCCAATCTTAAAATCCGTTCCAAGAGAGAAAGATGAGTTATTATTAGTTTCAAACGCATTATCCCAGAACAGGAATACCAAGAACTGAACTCTAACTTGAACTTCAAAAACATGATTCCATTTAGAGAGTATCCGCAGCCTACAACGGCAACATTTTCGCGGAAGGGATACTGAGAGAGATGGAAGGGTAGTAGAGCAGCTGCTAATGCCTCAGCAGTTCTCATGTTAGCAGCTAATGGAAACCCTGACCTGCCGAATAGGGGAGCCTCCACGCCATCCTCTGTCGATATTTGTATAGCTCTCAGTGCTTGTGTATATTAGTAGAAGTAAATAACAATAGTAAATATTTACTAAACATAGTATAAAATTAATGTCTCTAAGCTGCCATTTGTCATTACTTCTTTTCAAACTGAGCAAAATATAATAATCCGAAAATAAAACTTCATAAGAAGGCTAGACTTTCAAAATCCGTCACCCCCATTGGCTGTTGATACAATCACATTATTCTAAGGTTATATGGTTATATGTACATAGAATAAAAATCCCCCAGGGATCACTTGTAGCTGGGTGGCTAGCGTAACAGCCTCTCATGCTAAAGGTCACGGGTTCAAACCCGCAGGTGTTCCTAGGATTTTTTAATGGGAGTAAAAAATCCTTAGTTACGCCGTCCTTCGGAGGGGACGTTAAAAGGTGGTCCCGAGCCTGTGCGATGTCAGGTACTCGTTAAAGATCCCTATACTAATAAAACCTGGATAGGCAAAATTTAGGACTCCCACTGTAGCATCGTCTGATTAGCCATAGCAGCATAAAAGTGACGTTAAATAAATAAACAAACAAACAAAAATCCCTATTTCCCTTGGTCACAGAATCACGCGTGAAGGGTTGGACTAATTTCTATAATTTTTTTTTTAATTGTCAGGAGAAGGTTCTTATGATAAAAAAAAATTGAAAAGTTAATAAAATTGCTATATTGTAATGGTTATATCGTATTACATAAATTACACCGTTCAAAAAAAAATAATCAAAAAGCAAACTGAAACTATTCGCCATAAATCCCGATTTGCAATTAAATATGAAAGCATGGATTATTTGTGTTATAAACGAGATATTTTTACTTCTTTCAATGATGACATTTACAACATGAAAATCAATTGAACATATTTTGAATTATTATTTCTTCATTCCTAACATACCATGAGAAAACTTAACTTTCTTAAATAATTATTTTTTTTTTTTATACTTTCTAAAACATTTATTTTTCTACAGACGTTTCGGAGACCTCCGTGTTCAGGAGTTTCCTTTCTTCAATTTTACCCATAAATACGCCCATAAATCAGTTATTTTTGAAGATAGAGAAAAATGTGTAAAGAGTTTTAGAATCAGTAAAGCGCGATAAATAAAAAATAAAATAAAAAAGGAGAAACGAAAAAAATTGAATTCTTGCCTATTTATACACTTGTAACTCAGTTCTCTTAGAAGATAGAGAAAAAAATTATTAGTGTTTTTAACAAAAAAAAACCCGCGAATAATTAAAAAAAAAAAGGTGAAAAAGCAAAGAAAAAATAATAAATACGCCCATAACTTAGTTCTTTTTAAAGATAATGAAAAATTATGTATAGAGTTCTAGAATCACTAAAGCATGATAAACAAAAAAAATGTATCTATATATTCCAGCAAAATGAAAAAATAATCATTGAAATAGGTTAAGATATAGTAGAGATATAGTGTTTTAAAATTAGAAGCGGTGATATTCCATTTTGCTTTGAATTATTTATTGCTTTTCATATTAGTTAATTGCCTATGAACAGATATATAAACAGTTATACCCTAATAAAGTAATTTGGAAATAATAAACCATTGTGTAATAATTTGCAGCGTTTTCCGCAAAGAATTCGGGAAAATTATTTTAATCAACATCTCTTTTGGCTTTTAGAGTATCATGACTTTAATACTGACTCGAAAAAATACAGAAACAAAGAACAATAATAAACACAACTCATTAAATGTTTTCCACCTGTTTTCGTTCAGATATTTTTTGTTATCATTGTTAGCAAACCATTCAGTTCATAGATCTGAAACATTTCTGTGCTGTTTAAAAAAATCTATAAAACATATTCGCTCGAAACTACCGTTGAAGCAAAATCCGAAATGCAACTTTACTCGTTTCTCGTCATGGCCATATGTTGCATTTTGGTATGCGCTGTAAGTATCTGGTTAATTTTATTCGAGTGTTACTACGAATTCTGAATTCTGTTTGTGTATGTAACGTTTTTCGAACTCAATTAAACATATGTTTGTATAGTATTTAATACTGCATATGATTTTTTTATTTATTTATTTTTTTTTTTTTTTTTTAGTTTCTTGCTAAGTATATAAAGTAAATTGCAGACTACAACTCTTCGGTCTGCTCTCTTAAAAAGCATTAACAAAACAATAATTTCTACCTTGACACTAAACGTAACCTAATTTACTAACCACTTTCAAGACCTGGGACATGCAACGGTGCCTGTTAATGTTCGGCATTGCAGCTTCATCAGAATAAACAAATATAAAACTAAGAGAGGGAGAAATGAGGCTTTTTCTCTGTTCATAGAGCTAACCCTTTTCTTTGACACGCTAGCAGTTTAATAAAATACGTCGCTTTAGCCTGAAATTCCCTGGTACGACTGGTATTTTTGCAATTGATTCTCTAGGGGACAAAAATAAAAATTTATAACTCTTACACCAACCTAGACTCGATTGTCTTCATATGAAACAGAAAAAATAAAAGCCCTTCGATTTGTTCTTAAGTTAACTTAATTTATTTTTTGTCCCAAAAACGGCCATTCTTACTGGCGTATTCGTAGAGAGAAGGCAACGTAATATGACAGGTCGAATTTAGAGCATATAAAACTATTGAAGAGGACTGTGTACTTGAGGAAAAATATCCTATCCTATAATTATCAATTAAAGCACTCAATAGAGACCAGTCGTCTGCTTAGTTCAGGAGCATGGTTGTAGCCTGAGGAGGATCAGAAAAATCTATTAATGTTCGACAGAAGGGTTTCTAGACATGGTACAGTCATTAGGGCCGAGAACGTTCTGAAAATATACTCTTTTTTGGGGAAGAGTAAAAAAGAGGAAGAGGGAGGGAGTGTACTAATACTTGGGTATTCAGTTTCAATTCCTTTACCCCAAATTGTTTATTTTGGGAAGGTGGTAAATATTTTAGATAAAATAAGGTAGTGGTAATATAAATGGGAACATTTTCAGAACTTCTTCAAAAATTCCAAATAAAAGTACCTTACGAATGGAGTAATACATATTTAGAGAAATTCCCAATATACTTAGCTAATCTATGCTTAGGGATCACTTGTAGCTAGGTGGTTAGCGTAACAGCCTCCTATGCAATAGGTCACGGGTTGAAACCCGCAGGTGGACCTAGATTTTTTAATGGGAGTAAAAAATCCTTAGTTTACGCCGTCCTTCGGATGGGACGTTAAAATGTGGTCCCGAGGAGCCTGTGCCCATGTCAGGTACTCGTCGTTAAAGATCCCTATCCTAATAAAACCTGGAGAGAAATTTAGGACTCCCACTGTAGCATCGTCCGATTAGCCATAATAGCATAAAAGTGACGTTAAATAAATAAACAACATAATCTATGCTTGAAGGCAGCGCTACACGATGAGAAATAGGATATGTGTAGGTGAGGTGAAAGCAAGTCTTGTGAGGGTTCACGAACGTAGCATGAGAGGAGGAAGGCTTATTTTTAAAAATAAATTTGGATAATAACATCAAATATTACTATTAGAAAAATCCTATAACATCATTAAATATTATTTTTCTAACAAGATAAAAAACTGAATGATGAAGTTATTTAAAAAACAAACAAATGTAATATACACATTATGAAAACATGTTTTTTAATGTATCAACTCGATTTTAAGAAATTAAACATTATTTATAATAAAAGGCAAAAAAAAAAAAAAATGATGAAGTAATATAGAAAATTCGATAATTGAATATTTACTATAATATGTTGAAAATATGTGATAATCACTTGCACCTACGAATCACGAATTTCACCTCACAGATGGATGCCCGGGAAATGATTTTGGAGGCTATGGACTCAATATCAATTGGATTTCAACTTCTGAAAAGTGAAATTCACAACTGGTTTATAGATATCTACAATTTATTAATAAATAAGATGGACTTGTTAAAAGAATGATAACAATGAAGTATACTTATATAAAATATACGCAAATACAATACCCAATAACTGAAATCAATTTAGTTCTGTTCCCTTCCACCTACTTTGTCTGCTTCGCATGCGCAGTACAGATTTTCCGTCCTAAATGTATACTGCGCATGATCAGCAGAGAAGATTTGTCGGAGGGAACAGACTCTACTTTCAATCTAATGTCATTAATCGATTTATTGTTTAAACATGTGTATTGTTAGCGTTTACTTCTACTTTTCAATGTCGCAAATTTATATTACTTTAAGAAAGATTATATAAGCTCATGATCCCCTTCATAGATTATTTTTATTTACAATCAAACATTATTTATTTAACAGGTACGCTATGAATGATTATAGTGCAATGAAATATCGCGTTTACGTTGAAGAAAAGGTTATGGCTACAGAAAGTATATGTTGTAAATGGCGGTAAAATGATAGACAGAATGTTAGTGACATGGAGGATCTTATGTAAGCTTGATTGGGTGAAAGAAAAATACAGTCCAGTATGAGGGACGCACTTCATTGCGTGTTCTTTTTGCAGATGATATGGTTACTGCTGACTGTGATTGGAGTGGCGGAGGTCTCAGGGCTGGCGGGCTACAGGCTCCCTCCCAGCATCAAGCCCACCCACTACATTCTCGAAGTCCTCACCGAGCTGGAGGATCCTAACTTCAAGTTTTCTGGAGAAGTCTGGATAAAGGTAACGAACAGTTTAGCCACACCTACTATAGATAATATTGGATAATTCAATAAAATAATACATTTTGACGTCCAGAGTAGACTTTCATGTTCCATCCTTGATAAACTAAAATATCTGTTGCCTCTTCCAAAACAACTTCATATTTAACGAATAAGAAACTAAAAGTGTCAGAAACTGTTGATTATTCATAAAATATTAATATTACCAATACATATTCTGTTCAAGTTTCACAATTTATAAAGACTATCTCACCTACAATTTCGGTTTATTATTTATTAATTATTAATTTTCACAATTCATAAAGATTATCACCTACAGGTAGATAAGGTGTTTAATGGCGATAAATTTCTACATTATTACGCCCGTTATCACCTAAAATTTCGGTTTATTATTTTCTACAATGAATCTTTGTAATCGACCAAGATTTAAAAAATACCCTTTTTCCCTCCGCCACTAAATTTGAGTTATTACGTTTCAAGGTAGGTAAAGCCCAAATACGAATTAATGATTCTATTGAGATTTAGATTCCTAAAAAATACAAAAAGAATCATTGAAATCGGTTCAGAAGTAGAGAAGATATAGCGTTTTGAACATAGCAGTAGTGATGGACTATTATCCTTGAATATAGTATTGATGGTTCGTCTTTCTTAAGCTTAAGTTCATTGATTAATTTATTGCTAGATACATAAATTAATTGTCTACACTGCTATGTCAATTGTTAAGAATCCTTTCAAGAAGAATGCCGACAGAGAATTTAAAAATAAATTAAAACAATCCTTGAAATATGAAAATCGGGCATATCCTTTGAAATAGTTAAATTAATTCTTTCCGTGCATAACATAATACATTTTACAGCGTAATATAATTGTTTGGAAATAGTAAACCACTGTGTATTAATATCAGCGTTTTTTAATCATAAGTTTCAATTGTATATATAACTAATTATATCGACGATTTTGAACATGGTTATTTTCAAAACTTCCTGCTTAACACATTTTCACATATTTTTATGTTATAAATTAAGATCATTTTTTTTTTTGTTTTGTATTTATTTCTTGATACCCTAAGACCCAGTTCAGAACTATACTTGGACCTAAGGTTACCCATTTGGTTCAAATAAGTGTACCTAAGTGTACCGGCTGAATTTCAAGAAAGTTAAGCGAATTAGTTACCATGATGAACAGAAGTCCTTCTGAGCGTATCTTAAGGAGCAACACACCTCTAAAATTAATTTGCATTACAATAGGTCCCGTTATCTTGGAGAACAAAAGTTCCCTTAGAAAAGAGCCAAATACCGAGCATTAATTGTTTAAGTAATTATTATACACAGAGCTCCTTAGGTTAATTAATCATAAGCAATTTATCTTTTTAAAAAAATCTGGTTTGGCCAACACACGACTTGCACTTACCTCTACTGTTAAAAGCAATTTAAAATCCTCAATTTGAAAAATATTTTAAGTTTATTTCAATAAAAACGTGTATTCATTTTCGATGAAAACATATGCTTAAGATTAAATAATATATCTGTATTAAATTGTTAATCAGTAATCAGTTTATTCCCTATTCGACACTTTATATTACTTTTTACAACATTGTGAATCACATAATATTTTTTCTAAAAGATTTCTCTTTCAAGTAGTATATTATACGTCTATATAAAAAAAATTCTTATTATCAAAAAAAGAAATCATATAAAAATAGTTTTGCTTTTTTATCGTTTAGTTGGTCATCAAATTCATCCAACTTGTAAATTTATTCGTCCTTTAGCATTGTCATTAAGATGATATGGTTCTTCTTTTGGAATATACAAATTTAAAGGTACTTTAGAGGAAGAAAATTTAAAATATCGGTATTTAAGACCTGTTTTCCTCCTAAAGCGTTCCATCCTTCTGAAATTTCTAACATCATTCAGAGTTTACCATCCCGCAAAGCTCCTTGGCATGATCTTATAACTTCCCATATTTTAAAACTACTTCCTCGAAAAGCTATCATATGTCTCACTTACATATACAATTCCGTACTCCGTTCCACATACTTTCCTGCTTCCTGGAAATTATCCATTGTCAAAATGATACCCAAACCTAAGAAACCGCCAGAAAATCCATCTTCTTACCGTCCCATCTCACTTTTACCAATCATGGGGAAAATCTTTGAAAAGCTTATATTGAAACGCCTGTATCCCATCCTTGATACTAATTCCATAATTCCTCATCATCAGTTTGGATTCAGAACGTCCCACTCCACTATCCAGCAATGACATCGTGTGGTGGACGTTGTATCGTCTACATTGGAGCGCGGCTTGTATTGTACGGGAGCCTTCCTCGACGTGGAACAGGCCTTTGACCGAGTCTGGCACCCAGGGTTGCTTTACAAGCTCCGCAAATTCCTCTCTCCAACATACTTCCTTATTATCCAGTCCTACCTCACTGACAGATATTTCAGAGTCAATCATAATAATTCCTATTCATCCATTTTTAGTCAGTTTGCTGGTGTTCCTCAAGGCAGTATCCTAGGACCCATTCTTTACACAGTTTATACAGCTGATATCCTTTCCCATCCTAACATTTTCATTTCTACCTATGCTGATGACACTGGTGTGTTATCAGTCAATACTGATCCAACTATTGTCTCTCAAACTCTCCAATCCCACCTCAGAGACCTTGAGGTATGGTGTCAGAACTGGAGAATTAAAATAAATGCCAACAAATCCAACCAAATTACCTTTACCCTTCGTCGTAAACCTATGACATCCTGCCCTACTCTCTCCTTCAATAATACTCCTCTTGTCCCGGTTGAACAGATCCGATATCTAGGACTGCACCTTGACAAACGCCTTACTTGGAACCCTCACACAAGACTGAAACGACAAGAAACTGCACGACGTTTTCGACTTCAACACTTACTAGACAAACGTTCTAATCTTCCACTTAACTACAAAAGACTCATCTACATCACTATCATAAGGCCGATATGGACTTACGGAGTGGAGCTTTGGGGCTCTACTAAACCATCGAATTCTTCCCGTATCCAATCCCTACAAACCAAAATCCTTCGTAAAATCCTCAATGCTCCTTACTTTGTCACGAACAAACGTATCCATAAAGACCTCAACGTTCCGTATATTGCTGATTTGGCCCGATCTAGATACCATTCCTTTCATGACAAACTCCATTCCCACCCTAATCCTCTTGTTTCAATACTTTCTTCCTCTTCAATTCCTGACAATCCTCCGAGGCGTCTGAAAAGAAGATGGCCTCGAGGCCTTCTAGTGTAGAAAAGTTACAGGAGTGCTGCCATTGGGTAGTTCTTCTTCAAGTTTGTTTCACGCCATTTAACTTTTGTCACATTTACTTGTTGTACCTTGATTTACAGCTGTAAATTTTAATAAATGATGTTAAAAAAAAAAAAAAAAAAAAGACCTGTTCGAGTATTTCAATCAGAATGAACCCTACATGATATTAAAGCCCATTAAATTTTACATCAATATAGCGAGTTTAATTGAAATTGTTAGAGCCGTTTTTGAGAAAATTGTAAAAAGGTGCGAAATGCATAATATAAAGTGGCTCTTCTGGTCAGCCGATTTTGATGAAAAAGTTGCTATAACATCTCGGGCGTATATTTGTCTTAAATATGAAGTTTCAGTTCCATACGACTTCTTGTTTTTGCGCTAGACTTACCACAAACACAGACCTTTTTTCGGTACTTGGATATTTGGACTCATGGGCCCCTAAAACGTGTATTTCTGTCGAAAACTGGAATTCGAAAATTTTCACGATCGCAATACTTTTCCTTAATATATATTGCATATATAGGTAAGTGAAAGTAAAAATTATTACCCATGTAGTAGGTTAAACTGGGCCGTCAAAACTCTGTTTTTAATTGAAAAAAAAAATGTATCTTTTAATGAATTAATATGTAACGTCAATGTAAAATGAATGAGCATGAACAGATCTAAATAATTGTAGGGTCGATAACTAATCCGCATAAATAACTGATTCTTTACTATTTATTCTCAATATATTCTAAAAATAATATCAGCATGATAACATAATTAATTAAGCGTGTCTATAACTGTCTTGATAATCCTAATAGAAAAAAACTTTTAAATTTAAATTTCCTTTACTGTAGGACATTATTCCTTCTTTGGTTTCTTTATTTTTAAGAGCTTCTATTTAACATGAAATAAAACTAACTATTTAGTTGATAAAAAACAGCTTTGAATGCGCATGTTACCGAAAAAAATAGTTTACATCTAATAATGGATTCGGTTGCAGGTGGAATGCACCCAGCCTACGAACACCATCATACTCCACTCGAAGAATCTGAACATCACCGAGGAAGAGACGACGGTGAAGGAGATCGTGAGCAAGGATGAGCTCGTGCCCATCAGTGTGACCTCCCAGAAGCTGGTAAAAGAGAACGACTTCTTGGTGATCAAGCTGGGACAGAGCCTCGCACGAGGGACCATGTACATCGTCCACCTCGCCTTCGCCGGCCCGCTCCTAGAGGACCTGGCGGGCTACTACAGGAGCAGCTACATCGACCAGCAGTCCAACTCCACCAAGTCAGTGTACAAACTTAGTATGTTTTGGTTTGTTATATACTCGTAACTCGGCACAAAAATACAAGCTCGTCTAAGGAGTGAACTCCCGTGCGTCTTATCCTGAAATGGCTCAATATTTACTTTGCTAGGATGCTGATTGTGCAAGCTCAGAAGTTTATTTAAAAAATTAATTATTTTATGAGAGTAGGAAAAAAAAAAAAAAAAAAATATATATATATATATATATATATATATATATATATATATATAAAATAAAATACACACACACCTTAATGAGGCCAAAAAAAAGTAAATAAGAATCTTAAGAATTCGGTAGATTTTGTACTTTTTAGTACATGCTATATAATACAAAAATAAAAATTACCATTCATACACGCTAGTGTATTGCGGCAAAAGTTAATTGTGTTTTGTAGTAATAGTTGAATGAGCATTGACTGGTATTTTAATTGTAATAGATCATATCTACGATTAAAAATATTTAATATATGTTATGATATGTTATATAAAACTTAATATAACATTTAAATTAAGTCTGGCAATCGCCCTAGAACACCCCTATTTCAAGAAGTTTGATGAAATGTTTACCAAATGTGGAAAACTCCCTTATTTTAGCAAAAACATTTATATTACCATTTTTGAAGGTGTTTAAAAGTTCATCAATTTTGTATAGGATAATATTTTCGGTAAGGATAATAATTTTAGAGATGTTCACAAAAAAATGAAAAAAATTAATTATTTTCTGATTTTCCCCCTCACCCAACAAAACCCGACGCGGGAAACTCTGGTACTTATTACCAGTTTATAAGAGAAGGTTACTGAACAATTCCTGATGGGTTTTTTTGTTTGTTTTTTTTCATGTTTAGGTTTTGCCTCTTTTTTACCTAATATTACTATTAATGTCTATAAATAAAATAATAATTAACCATTGTGTAACACTAGTAAAACAATAGGTTTAGTATTTTAGACAAATGGTTCCCAAAATTTTTTTATGGCAAACCCTTACTCCTATTAGTGCAAATGCAAGGCCCTTAAATAAAATATTCTAAAAAGTCTTATTTAGAAATAAAAATATATATTATACACGATTTTTAGAGTTAAGGGGTCATTATATAAATATATTTATATTGTCAACATAATCGGTCGACAAAGGAGAAAACCATTGAGCAAAGAAAATATTTTACTATATCCATAATATAGAATATGCTAGAAGTTCCTAACACATGTTGATATCCGCTGATTAGTTTTAAAATGGCGGCCGATTAAATATTATTTAATTCAATAACTCAGTTATTTTTGATAGGGAAAAAATGTAGTAGTTTTTTTTTTTTTTTGCAAAAATACGAGAATAATCAGAAAACAAAAATTGAAATTTTGTCCATAATGCGTTTATAACTCAGTTATTTTTTTAAATAAATTAAAAGTTTTATGATCAGAACACCGCGACGATTGAAAAAAAAAAAATCTTGCCAATATATACGCATGTAACTCCGTTATTTTCAATGATGGAGAAAAAAATCCATAGAGTTTTAGAATCACTACACCGCTATCGATAAATAAAAAAAATTAAATTTCAGCTATGTATACGCCCTTAACTCAGTTATTTTTAAGATAAATAAATAAATACCAATTTTTGGGAAGAGGGATGACTATCGCATTTGCTCGCAGTCTCGTCATGGGTCGCTGAGCTTTCTGTTAATCCGCGTAATTCCCTCGAGGTTAAATTAATAAAATAATAATGGAGGAAACATAAAAAAACTTATATTAATTAAAATGAAACAAAAATACTGTAATGACTTCCTTCCCTCTTCCGTCTGCGATGTTCTTTCTTTCCTTCCTTGCGAATCCTACTTCTTGTGACAATCTTCAATGATGACATACGATTTACGAATATGCGATATTTTGCGACTACTAACTTTATACAGTCAACAACGCGAACCGGTCTATTACCCTAGTCGTACAATGAACCATGGCCAGCGGTCGGTCACTCCCAGCTGATCGAAAAGCTAAATAAAGCAAAAGCATGTCGCGCTTGCACATATTTGATTCAAATATAAATACAGTGCTGTATATATATATAAATTTGTTATAAATATATAAATAGTGCTGTTCGATCGATAATTGAATTTTGTACAAAACGAAAAAAGAATCATTAAAATCGGTTAAGAAATAGCAGAGATATATCGGCTCATACATCGGCCAGTATACTGGAAATACTTGAGATACTCGTATATGCAATTAGTGAAATATAAATTTTTCTATTATATGGTTATTATTATTTATTTTATCTTTTTTTTTTATTTGTTAAAAAAATATTTTTTAATTAATAAAATATTTATTAATGAAAAGATTATTATTATAAGCATGAAGTACAAATACAGCAAAAATATTTTAAAATCTGATGGTATATAAACATGTCATCACCATTACCCGTTTCCGTTGCATTGACGTAATCCAAAGCATTCAGTTACCCCGCAGTCGCACCTTAAGATGTTAAACTTCCAAAACATCTTTCTTGAAAAATTTATAATCCGACTATATTACACATTTCAAGCACTTGAAAGTAGCGCGATAGCAGTAAACCATTAAGTAACGATTCCTAAATTCAGCCAATAGTGTTGAAATCGCCTATCATACATGACAAATGATAATGTCTCTATTATGTCAAAACATGACAAGAGTTTAACTCGAGTTGAAATGAATTATGTTCACAATCGGATAAAATAGCTGAGTCAGAACAAATTTTCTTAGTAGATATAGATATCTGAAGTTGCATGGTTTCAGTAACAGCACATTCAAATCAAAATTATGCATACATAGCGTCCATTTTGGGATGAGAAGTAATGTTTATATGTCGTTATCTTCAGCACAGCACTTGCTTAAGTCGAACTATCAAGGAGAGAAATGGTCCATCTTTAATATGCGTGGCCTTCGAAATCAAAACTCGTTTGTTGCTTAGTGAAGTTCAGCTTCTGCCAACGCTATTGTAAAATGTGTGACAAATAATCAAGTATTCTTAAAACATGATTATGTCTTTCTCAGGGTCCTTTAAAGAAAAAATGAAGAAGATCCTGATGAACATTTTTTAGTTATCTAGTTTTTAAAATATTTTATTTTTTTTGTTTTTTTAGTCTGAATACAAACTAATACGAGCATGGATCATATTCTGTTCTATATGATTACAAATCTTCCTAACAGTAGAGATTGACATTTTACTTTTGTTACAGATGGCTTGCTGTGACCCAGTTCGAAGCAACTGACGCCAGAAAGGCGTTCCCCTGCTTTGATGAACCTGAGATGAAGGCGAAGTTCACCGTTCGGCTGGCACACAAGAAAAATTTAAAAGCAGTCAGCAACATGCCACTTACCAAAACTGTACCATAGTGAGTATATTGGACTATTTGAGGAAATTCTTGTGCATTTCCATTTATACATTTTGTTCATAAATAATACAATCAAGGTATATATACCTACCTAAGATCTAGAAAAGAATGCCCCATATTGTAAACCAAGTTATAAACATAAAACAAAATATTTCAATGTATACTGCCTCAAGGTTAGCAATCACAGCTCTTCTGCTGTCTACTACTACTACTACTATTTCTACTATTCTATAAAGCAATCTAGTTGAACAAAAGTGATTTTAATGCATTATGAACTATGAGAAAATTTCAAAAATAAATTCCTTGCTTTTCAGCATATTTTAAGCAGTCATTATTGAACCTGCATTCATTTACGATTCAATTGACTGTTCATAAAAATGCTGGTACTTGATTTGGAAAACATCAAAATTTATCTATAAATTACTTTTGAATATTACATGGTTCACTGAGAAGTGAATATGAAGAATAAGATGGTTTGAGTGACCTTTATAAAAAACCTGTAATATTACAATCCATGAATTGTCTTGGGCTCAGTACATATAGAGATTCATACTGTTTCTAGGCCAACAGCCGTGCAATGAGGTGATTACACCTTAATCACGCTCAGCCACAAGGTTTTTCGCCAATTTTGGGTACCCACTTTAAAGAGTCTGGGTCTGCCCCAGGAGGGTCTCCATACCCTAGGGTTGACCCCCAGCTGAATTAACGGAATAAATAATATTCTTTAAATAATATACATAGCCAGGATTTGAACCCAGGGCCCAGAGAACAGTAGACTAGTGCTCTATCCAATAGACCATGCCGCTCCCTGGTGGCCATTATAAAAGAATAAAAAATAGTAAAGAAACATTCAGTTAGAGTACAGCACTTTGTGGAGAAAAGCCCTAATGAAGACCTACAACATAGGTCGAAATGTTAGGTAATAATATTTTTTTTTCTATTTTCCATTCTTTTATGACCACCAGCGGCATGGTCTAGTGGATAGAGCACTAGTCTACTGTTCTCCAAGTCCTTGGTTCGAATCCTGGCTGTGGCAGAATATTATTTATTCTGTTAATTCAGGCAAGGGGGCGACCCTAGGGTATGGATGGAGACTCTCCAGGGGCAGACCCAGGCTCGATCAAGTGGGTACCAAAAAAATTGGGGAGAAAACCTTGCGGCTGAGTGTGATCAAGGCCTAATCCCCTCATTGCACCGCTGTTGGCCTAGAAATGGTACAAATCTCTATATGTACTGAGCCCAAGACTCTTCATGGGTTGTAATATTACAGGTTTTATTACCACCACCCAAACCATTCCATCTTTCATATACATTACTTTTACTCTCCATTATAATTTCATCAAGACTATCAGCATTTTATTAAATTATTCTGAATTATCATAGACAGATCCTAATAACAATATTGAAAGGAATAAAAAAAATAGTGCATATAATTTTAATTTTTAATATTTAGCAAGGGTAATGAAGAATACGTGTGGAGCCATTTCGAAGACAGCGTGCCAATGTCAACCTACCTTGTCGCCTACATGGTCAGTGAATTTGAATTCAAGGAAGCACCTGCCCGACACAACAATGTCACCTTCAGGATCTGGAGCAGGAAGGATGCCCTGTCACAGACCGACTTTGCCCAAGATGTTGGACCGAAGGTCCTGGAATATTATGAGACATACTTTGACGAGAAGTATCCCCTACCTAAACAGGATATGGCAGCCATACCTGACTTCAGTGCAGGTGCCATGGAAAATTGGGGTCTCGTTACTTACAGGTACTACCCTGCTTCAGTACTATAGTTAGTTGAATTATTAAATTAAAAATATTTGAGATCAATATAAATTAATCTTGGGAATAATGTTGAAGAACATACACTAGTTAGCTCTTTTAAGACATAGTAGTAAGAATCTCTTTTAAAAAATGTTTACATTTATATTACATTGACTTCAATTTAAAATTTTCTTCACAACACAATATCTCTGATTTATATTTAGAGTTCAATTATCTAAGTAATATCTCAGGATCAACCATCTTTATTTTGTCAAATGTGCTACTGTTATTTTGTTGCTATTATCTTCAATGTAAAATTTCCTTCTTAATATAATATCTCTGATGATTCTTTAGTGTTCTATTACCTAAGTCATATTTCCGGTTCAACCGTTTTTATTTTATTAAATGTGCAACAATTATTTTTCCAGGGAGACCGCATTGCTATATGATGACAAAGTATCCTCCAAAGTTAGCCAACACAGAATTGCTTATGTGATAGCTCATGAACTGGCTCATCAATGGTTCGGCAATTTGGTTACTATGAAATGGTGGACAGATCTCTGGCTCAACGAAGGTTTTGCCACTTATGTAGGCACATTAGGAGTTGAGAAGGTACTTTGCTACATTATCTATACTATTAAAAAAAAAATATTTTTGATATACTTCTTTCAAATTTTTCTATTTTCAATGTTTTCACTTCAGTTCATGTACTTGTGGCTTATTGTAATCTGAGTTCATAACACAGGAATAAACCTTACCTCTTCAGTATTAGAAAGCGGGGTGGTCTAGTGGATAGAACACTAGTCTACTGTTATCCGCATCCTGGGTTCGAATCCTAGCTGAGGCAGAATTTTATATATTCTGTTAATTCAGTCAGGGGCGATCCTAGGATATGGAGACCCTCTTGTTGCAGACCCAGCCTCTTTAATAAAAGTGGGTACCCAAAAAATTGGGGAAAAATACCTGGCAGATGAGCGTACTGAGGCAAAGAACCTCCATGGGTTGTGGTGGTACAGGTTTTTTTTTTTTTTTTTTTTTTTCATATTCTTTACTTTATACAACATTGTGAGAGATACCATAGAGTTTGATAATATATACATATATATATTTTTTTTAATCAGTTGGATGTACATACCTAACTTCTTAGTTGTCTTTTGTTCAGGAACAGGTTTTCTAAAAAACATACGCAATGAAATTCGGTAGACTAATTTTATGTAATTGTTTTCAATCTTGAATGCTTCATGTCTGAAAAAAATACATAAAAATTAGAAATATTTAAAAAAAAAAAAATTGTTATTTGAAGAAAGTTAAAATAAATAGATATGAAGGTAAGTGAAAGTAAAAATAAAAACTTAGCATTGCAGTTCCTGGTTCATTAAGTTATGGTATGTTAGTTAGATTACGACTTATCCCAAGTCCTTAGACAGAATGCAGTAGTAAAAATTTAAACTATATTTTACATGTTATAAATTCAGTATAATTAACATCTCCAAAAATTTAAATTAGCATTAGGTTGTTAAATAAACAGGTATATATTCTGAATATATAAATTGTTTGAGCCCTAAAACAATTATTATATTAATTGATAATAATAAAAAGTTTAAAACATCACATGATTTATATGTAAATTTTTCAGTTATTTCCAGAGTGGGGATATTTAAAAGAATCTATGTTAGACTTCTCTCGTTATGTTTTTGACCTTGATTCTTTGGTTTCTTCACATCCTGTTTCCAAGAAAATTGGTCACCCTGACGAAATCAGTCAAATCTTCGATACAATTTCTTACAAAAAAGGTATTTCTGAAACTGTTATTAACAATTTGCCTGAGACTATCTGTGTTTTACAGTTAACATGAATATAATTTATTAATATCTTTAATAAAACATTACATTTCAATGTAGCTTTTTAATAATCTAGAAAACCTTATTTCCCATAATCTAACTATTGCATAATTTCTCATAGTCATAACTTCCATTAAAAGGAGAAATTGCTAAGCAAGTTATTGTAGTTTTCTTTTTCTCCTTTTTTCAAATGGAATTAATTGTAAGATGCTTACTCCTAATCTAAGATTAAAAGTAGCATCAGATATATCCATTAAAATGTTATTTGTTTCTGTGATGTATAGGCATACTACTTATAAACAAAATTAATTAAATAAAGAAAAATATAAACTTGGTAAATTAATAAAATTTATTAACATTCTCACTTTCTACAACTTCAGGAGGTAAGAAAAAGATGTCCCAACCACAGTTTTTGTTTTGCTGCTATTAAATATTTAATACTGGGTTAGCAAATAAGTCCTTTCGGTTTTTCTGTTTACTTTATGTCACTATGATACAGTTCTTATCTGATGAATTAATCTCTAAGGTATATTGTTTATCCTGTTTGTAACATGTCAATAACTATGACTGTTAACTCTTTTTAAAACTAACTTAGTAATGTGGTAGCTATTGCACTGTGAATATGGAAGAAAATATCATTAATTATCGGAATATTTGGTTGTATAATTTTTTAAAAATCAAGCAAAAGCTCATAGAAAATGTTAGGCCCCACACGTCATTGGTCACTCCCAATAAATTATTGAGCCTAGGATGGGATCTTTTGCCCCACCCTCCCTATTCACCAGACCTAGCTCCAAATAACAACCACTTTTTGCAGTCTCTGCAGAACTCCATGAATGGGAAGAAATTCCAGAAGGAAGAAGACATCAAAAACCACTTGGATCGTTTTTTTTTTAAATAATAAACTCATTCTATGAACATCGCATTATGCAGTCAGTGGAAAGATGGGAAAAAGTCAATATAAAAAATAAATAAAATAGTAGTCAATATTGTGCATATTGTGCATTAAAATAAATTTCATGTCTATGATAAATGGAGTTTTATTTCACACTGAAAAACCGTAAGGACTTCTTAGTTTTATTTTACCAATAAATCCTTAAATATCACTAATACTGTGCGTTTTATTATTTACTACATATGTATTTTTTTTTAATACAGCTCAAAATATATATTTTAAAGGATAACTTAATAAATTTGCTGATTATTATTTTATGTTTATTCATTTGGGAATTCATTACTACAAAGACCTTTTTTTTTCTCTTAAGGTTGTGTTATCTTGCGTATGATGCACCTTTTCCTTGGGGACTCATTCAGAGTGGGAGTGACTAAGTATCTTAGAAAGCACCAATATGGAAACGCTGAACAGGATGACCTCTGGGCAGCACTCACCGAACAAGCACACGCAGACGGCACCCTCGACCAGAGCCTAACGGTGAAGGAGGTGATGGACACCTGGACAGTACAAACTGGCTATCCACTTGTCACTGTTGTAAGGGACTATGAAAAAGGAACTGCTAAACTCACTCAGGTCAGTTATAAAACAGCATTTCTCATAAATGATTTTAATTGAATAGATTAAAATTTGGAGTTTGAATTATTATCTAATTAGATCTAACTAGATTCATCACTCACTCATTACAATGACTAATGTACTATTTATAAACTCCAATGTACTCTGCTTTATCTACTTTTATTTTTAATCAAGAAAAATGATTTGCATCATAATCTTCCATTATCATTATTATTTCTTCTTACATGATTTTATTTACTATATTACAGAAAAGATATTTGCAAGTGAAACCAGAGGGTCCTATAAATGATACTTGTTGGTGGATACCGATTACCTACACTACTCAGGATAAGCCTGACTTTAATGACAACTTGCCCAAGCTGTGGATGAACTGCGCTAACAGAGATACTGTAGAGCTAAACAAGTTGGATCCAAACTCATGGTTGTTACTCAACGTTGATATTGCGGGTAATTAAAAGTTTCTATATTTAAGGTACAGTTTTAGACTTTTTCTAAATATCTTCTATTTTATTTTCAATAATGAACCTTTTGCAATGGACTAAAGATAAATTTTTAACCCTTGTCACTCCTGATTTTAAGGTATATAGGTATGTTTGTTTAACCGTTCAATAATTCTAAAACAGTACATTTTGAACGTTTCCTTTATAAAAATAAAATCATTCAAATCAGACCGATATACAGCTATTATATTTCAAATTGGATTCAAACTAAAAGAAAAAAATTAAATATTCAGTTTCACTGTTGTTGTTTTTAATTATTAGCTTTAAAAATCAATAGCACAGCCAGTTTATTCAATATTCCTTAATTGAAATCCTTTCATTAAAGCTGCTTTTTATAAAACAGTAAAAGCAGATTTTCTTCATTCAGGAATCACTATAATCCGATATTATGATGATATATAATAATACTAATAAATTTAAAACACATTTTAATCAGTGGTCCTGAGCTGTATTGTCATTGAATGTAAAACACCTCTATTAGTGCATGTATAAATCTGGTCTTATTCGATCGGCTTTTTGATGTTTACGTCAGAGGACCAAATACAATTTTGTACTTAACTTAACAGTCTAAGTATAGAGGTATTTAAGAATGTCATTAAAAATCAATAACAACTTATTAAATATTTATTTTCAAGTTAAAAAATTATAAAAATATGATTATATTTAAATTACAAACATAATTGAGTCCTTTTTTTTAATCTTCAATTAATACTTAATCTATTAATTTCAGGAGTATACAGAGTGCAGTATGATGATCAAAACTGGAAGCTTCTCAGCGATACCCTCAATTCAGATAAGTACATTGACATATCGCCAACCAACAGAGCAGATCTCCTGATGACTGTTCTCGACTTGGCTTGGACTGGCGACATCGGCTACGACCAAGCACTCTCTCTTGTTGGTTACTTGTCCAGAGAAAAGGATTGGCTTCCATGGAAGATAGGACTTGGCAAGTTGGGTGCCTTAAACAGAATACTCAGCCGCACTCCAAGCTATTCATACTTTAAGGTATTTAAAGTTTTAAAAATTTGGTAATAGTTGAATCCAATTGCACTCAACAGCTCTAGTATTCAATTTTTTTTTTTTTTTTTTTTTTTGTATGTTTGAATATTTTTGCGACATTTCCAAATGAAAATACCATTAACAAAATACTCACAGATATGTTTTTGGTCAGCTGCTTTTCTAAGGCAGTGGTGGTTACAAAAACTGCATATCAGATCCTAAAGGAAACCGTTAGATGAGAATGTATAATTTATGACTATATTCTAAAAACATTGGGATTCACAATTGTACCTGGTGGTATGTAGGTGAATATCATTGAAATAACAAACAGATTTAATACAACATTATTAATACTGGTAAATTAAACATATTCTGAAAAGTTAAAATCTATATTTACAGTAATCATTAAATGTGTCTGGGAAATTATTATAGTTCTCCACATAATATTACATTAAAAGAAAGTAGAGGCATTGTACACTGCTAGAGACCTTGGTAATTATTGAGGGTCTCTGGACAGATCTGTCGGCTATCTTATCCGAATTCGCTCCTGCTTCAGCAACTCCTCTTTTTTCTCTCCATCTCTACCCCTGAGTGCTTCATCCTTTAAATTTTTCCTTCACCCCTCTTCTCCTAGTAAACATTATTTCTTTTTACTTATTGGTCATTGTAACTACGGTGGACAGGATTGATATATAAGATGTCCCCTAGAGGAGGAGGTTTTCGGTTGCCTCTTTAAAGATTAGAATATTAAAGTGCCTAAATGATTCCCTAAAACAGTGTCATACAAATTTTTAGGGTTACACGACCTAAAGGTTGGACATACTCCTTAGCTCAATCTTTGGCTTTATTGGTACTGGGACAGATAAGTCATTTAATTAAAACCTTCAAATATCAAACAGCGTTCTAAAATGGTTTGTTTCTTTTTTATCCTATCAATCTCAAACTGCCATCATACCAAATGAACCTTCTTCCTCCTCCATCACCTTAACACGTGGTGTTCCTCAGAGATCCTCACTCTCACCAACTCTTTTTTCCATCTACATTAATGATCTCCCTGACTGCATCCCCCACTCACAATACCAACATTGCAAATGATCTGCAAATCTATCTTTCTTTCCATCCTTCTGAAATGCTAAAAGCAATCCAAAAACTACAACAAGATATTGACAACATCAATGCATGGGCTACGACAAATGATTTGAAGTTGAATGCTGGAAAAACCAAAGTCGTTCTCATCAGTTCCAAGAACCTTGTAAATTCTCTTCCATATTATCCACTCCTTTACCTCAATAGCATGCTATCCACTTCCACACCTCTGTAAGAAATCTTGGAGTTATTATTGATCAGAACCTATCTTGGAGTAATCATATTTCTCAAATCACCCGAAAATCCATCGCTATCCTAAAACAATTTCTAAGATTTCGTGACTCTATCCCACCTAAAACCCGTATGCTACTCGTCTCTTCGCTTATTTTCTCCCAGTTTGACTACGGTTGCCTCGTATATGGCGGGCTGTCTGAGAAATTCGATATGAGACTCAAAAGACTTATGAATTGTTTCATTAGATTCACATGTGGAATCCCCAGGTGCTCTCATGTTTCTAGAAGGTATACCGAGTTGAATTGGCTCTATCCCTCTTTCTGTCAGTAGTACCTCCTTGGTGTCTGTCTCTTCCAATTTTTTCAATACAAAAAACCTCCTTATATTCTTGATATGGTTACCACTTGTTCCTCTGTCCATTCAGTAAACACTAGATCCCAACCTATAAACTTGTATATACCTTCTCACAGATCTGTTTCCTTCAAAAAATCCTTTGTTATTCGTGCTACCCTATTTTGGAATTCCTTGCCTGTATCCATTCGTAAATCCTTATCATTATCCACTTTCAAACACCAACTATATCTCCACATCCTAAAGTATCAATCTTCCCAACATATGTAATATTCAAAAGCTATAGATGATAACTATTCATTGCCACAGAACCTGTCTTTTATTGTTAAACTGAAGTCTTAAACTACCAGACAATTATTATTTATATTGTACTTTTCTTGTTATTCTTAGGGGACTACTCGTCCCAGAATAAAATTACTTTTCATTTCATTTCATTTAATAATTGGGGTTGTCTACCTTTCCTTTTGCCAACCAAGGTTTACTTCAACATTATAAATTTCTATAAAAATTACTATTAATATATTATAATTGCTCCTTAGTATTCTCAATGCATTACTGTACAAAGATATGTAGATAAGACATATTTTGTTTCATATGTATGTGCAATAATTTCTAAAATAAATCATTCAAGGGAGCGATATTTTTGGATTGAGCACTACCTCACAATGCTCAAAGCTAAGGTTTGAACCCCATTGTTTTTAATGAACCATTCAGAACATAATAAAAATTAATAGTTTACTTAAAAGTTCAATGCAAGGTAAAGGATCCCAATGGACTTTAATACAGGTACATCAGAGTTTATAAACTTATGTCTGTTTGTAAAAGATGGAACTATTTTTTTCTCCTGTATATTGGCTTTTATTTTATAGAGCTGAAAAAGATTTGAGTTTACTTTTAAACTATATATTCGAAGTTGTGAAAAATAATTATTTCAGAGTTTAAAAAATTTCTAACTGGTATAATTGTAAAAACTAAAAATAAAAAATAACATTCTGTAACATTTTTAACCATTAATACATAGAAATAAGATACTTTCAATGTTTTCTTTAAAATAAGAAGATAATATTTTTTTTTTTTACTTTTTTGGGATTATATTGTTATGGACTACAAAAAAATTTACTTCATTTTTCTTTATATACTGAACAGCTGATAGTAATATAGTAAATCAAAATATCCAGCATTATAAAATAAATAGAAAGAACAGACAGTATTATAGTCATTCATATAATCACATAAATTGTAGTAGTCAAGGGTTTATCTTGATTCCTGGGTTTTTACAAAATAATTTGCTTCTTCTTCAATTTTTTTTTTCTTAAATATTTATTATTAGATAATCACATTAAAAATATTTATGAAATTTTAGGAATTCATGACCAAATTGATATCACCAATCTATCAGGATTACAACAAACTAACCGAAATTCCTGAACAGCAAGATAAGATGAAACTACATATTTCTCTATCGAAATGGGCTGTTGATTTAGAAATAGGAGACGCATTAAAGCAGGTCCAAGAGCTGTTTTCGAAATGGATGCAAACAGAAGATCCTGACAAAAATAACCCGTAATGAACATTTTCCTCTTTTTACATTAAATATTTAGGATTAAATATCTAAGAGTCATAATATAGAAATAATCTTTATCCTCATAATTCAAAATTGAAACGATTAATTTATCAATAATTCCTTTTTCAATTGATTAGAATTCCAAAAGATCTGAGGAGCAATGTATACTGCAATTCTGTTTGGTATGGAGGACCTCACATTTGGGAATTCTTATTTAAGCGTTACCTGAATTCAAATGTAGGAACAGAAAAGAATACTATCATGTATGCTCTAGCATGCAGTAGAGATATTTGGATTTTAAACAGGTAATAATAAAAACTTATTTACTTATTAGTATGCATTAGCGTTAATAAACCTATAGATTTTATTTTGCTATAACTGGTCATTTTTATTAATCTTAGATCAGTAAATTTTTTATTTGAAAAAATATCTAATTAAATGTCTATATTTTTATTTTCTGTTAAAAGATTTTTTTTTTTTTTTGTTAGGTATTTGGAATGGTCAATAGACGAAAATTCTGATGTGAGAAAGCAGGATAGTACGGCTGTATTTGGAGCTATCGCCAGACAGAACATTGGCTTCTATGTTGCTTGTGATTTCCTTCAAAGAAGGATAAAAGATATATACCTTTAGTAAGTAGTTTAATATCCCTTAATATCCTTTTATATCTGCTCTGCAGCCCTCTAGAATTCCCTATCTACTCATATTCGCCCTGCTTCTTCCCTTCTCTCATTCAAACCCCATCATTTCCAACACCTTCTAGCATCAAAAACAGACACACACCAAATATGAAAATTACAAATCTATTAACCTACTTTTAATGTAAGACATAATTATTTATTTTACCCAAATCCTAGCTCTAAGTATCTAATAGGAAATTTTTTTATTTCCACTTTCATTCCTTTTTTGTTTGTTTATATAAAAAGTGTCTAAAAAAAAAAGGCTAATCATGAAAACCAATAGTGTAATTTCCAATTATTCCCACCATCTCTCATATGGTTCTGATTTCTTTAATTTTTTGATCAATTAGATTCAAGGGGTCACCTGTAGCCTAGTGGCTTGCTTAAACACCTATGCCCAAGGTCACGAGTTAAAACCAGCAGGTGGCTCTATGATTTTTTAATGGGAGTAAAAAATCCTTAGTTATACCATCCTTTGGAGGGAATATAAAAAAGTGGTCCCGAGCCTGTGCAATGTCAGGTACTTGTTAAAGATCACTATCCTAATTAAACCTGGATAGACAAAATTTAGGACTTCCACAGCATCGTCCGATTAGCCACAATAACATAAAGTGACATAAAATAAATAAACAAACAATTAGATCCAACATAGAATATATTATATAAGACTAATTTAATATAACATTTCATATTACTTGAAAATAAATATAATATTGAATTATTTTGTATTTCAGTCATTCAAGTAAGAGCAACCGACTCGGTCAGTATATAGAAACCTGTGCTGACAGTATCATTTATGAAGATGAATTAAAGAAGGTAATGTTGGGAGCTAATAGTAACTATTATATTAACAGAATATAAGAGAGAGTTATGCCAATATTTAATGGTGTTGCTTAAATGTTTTCAATTATTAATAACAATTTTTATGTTTGTTCCAAACAGTGGAAGGAATTCATTGCTGCAACAAACAATACCTAAAGGAAGCCCAACTTGCTGCTAACCAAAGTATTGAAGCAGCTCTCGCCAATACCAAGTGGTACGCCAATCACTATAAGACCATCACGAAGCTCTTGAAATCCTGACAACTTCATGTTAGCTGTGAACAAAGGCTACCCAGAAGTGGGTCATACCAACTAACCAGTAAACCTGTTGTTGCTGTTATTTGGACCTGCTTTTTAATTTATAACACCTAAAACTTTTACTCATTAAACAAGTACTTGAAACATCAGCAAATATTTATTAATAGATATGTTGTATAGGATAATTTTATTAGATATCTTTCAGAAAACTAGTTCTTGCAATAAAGGAATGTGATGTACAATTTTTTTTCAAAATAGCATTAAGTATTTTCTTAGTTTTGTAATCATGATATAAATGTAACACATAACCTTTTTTAGTACAAATAAGATTAATTAAGCATTCAAGAAAAATTTATAAAACCAGTTAAGCCTGGCTCTCTTCGCAATCAATATGCATTTAATTAAATTTATGAATTTGTAAAGATATTCCAGAAATTGTACTGTATAAATAAATTTGGTATGTTTTAAACTATTTATTTATAAATTTATTTCTAGTTTTTTATTACTCCTGTTTGTTTAAAGCAGCTTAAGCAAACATTTTTAATGAAAATAAGTCTTTTATGTCTTCTTTACAAAACTTTCTGTATTTTTCATTGGTACAAAAGTTTCAGAATAGTCTGAACGGTATATAAGCTAATTTGGGACTTAAGCTACCAAACAAAAAAAAGCAGAATTACGTGGTTAAGAATACATAGAAATGATTTTTATTTTGTTAAAAATGATGACTTAAGTTCTTTGAAT
This sequence comes from Piezodorus guildinii, assembly GCA_023052935.1. Taxonomy (NCBI): domain Eukaryota; kingdom Metazoa; phylum Arthropoda; class Insecta; order Hemiptera; family Pentatomidae; genus Piezodorus; species Piezodorus guildinii. Next base: position 58,310,953 of record CM041297.1, read on the forward strand.
AAATATGTGAATAACCATTCCATTTTTCATTATTTTATTTTCCCAATCGTATTTGCCTTCTATATTCTATCACCTGTTTAATTTAAACTGCTTACAGAAAATAAGTTTTTTTAAATTAATTAATTATAATTAAACAAGCAATTCTAGCTCTTACATAACACAATTATAGGCTCTTACAGATAGTTTCTAGCCAATAATTTGAATGGTAAATTACAAAATAATTCTACCACTAAATGAAGTTTTGGTCTGAACAATTTAAAAAAGCTGTTTTTTTTTAATATTTAATTACTATTAACAACTCTCTGTTTAAAAAAAAAAATTAATAAAAAATTATCTAACAAATATTTACATATATATGTAATGTTTTAATTATCTAATCAATATTTACATATATAGGTATTTTTTTCACATATTCAGCTTTTATGAGAAATTATTCTTATTTTACCTAACAAAATGACCGTTATACCAGTAGGTTCAGTATAAAATTACATAAAAGTCATTAAGGATGTATAGAAATGGTCCTGAAATGATAACATGAAAAAAAAATTAATAAAAAAAATCTCATAGAAAAATCCAAGTTTAATAATAAAATATTCCCATGTATCATATTTACATGAGTCATATTTTTTAAATGAAAGAATTAATCATGAATACACGTAATCTGTTTGAATAAGGTGATAAGATAACGCTAGAGCAAGTCCACACCTAAACAGTTAAGATTATAGAAGGTGCTAACTTTACTGTAACAAAATGTTTTCCAAAAGAAATGTTTGCATATTTGTGTTAACATTGGGTATGAAGAAGTTAATTAACTTGGTTTACATATTATAGTTCAATTCATTACATATTTCTTGTTTTGCTAGTGTTATTCCATTCATTGTTCTCGGAAGTTGATGCCAGAAGAAAAGTGCTTGAAGGAAGGAATGTTCTACTACGGGAAAATTATAGTAAGAAAGTCATAATATATTTTAAACTTCTTAAATAGCGTAAATAATTATCAATAATAATGTTGCTATTGGGATTATTTTTTCCTTTACTATGTATTAAATACCAAATATAATTAATTATGGAAAATATGTTTCTATTTTGCACAAATCCAAAGGTTTTTTGTTCAATTATATTTTTATACAAAATTGGATTTAAAAGAGCTTTAAATTTCTATAAAATTCTATGGAATACAAATTTTTAATATTTGTTTCATCAGTTTTTTTTTTTTTTTTTATAACTTTTTAAAAATAAAATAACAAAATAAAATGTTCGTCTTCATTTTTGCATATAAAATTGTTTAAAACTATAATTGGAGTACATAAATAATAAAATGGAAATTTAAAAAATAAATCAAATCAAACAATCAGTGAAAAAAACTGTTGATGTAAAGGGAAACATGAAAGGATCGACAGACTAAAATATTAATATCATAAATATACTTAGTAAAATTTGTAAAAAAAAATATTAATTTATAGATAGTTGTTCTCAATTTTTATACAAAAAATAAAATATTAGTTATTAAATTTTTTAAGTCAAAATTAAATCCATTTTTGTTGTTAAGAGGGAGTTCCAGATGGAACAGTAAAGCTAACTGATTCCCCCATCTACAATTCAATCCCTTGTGAATATTTGGGATTGCTCAATTCAGGTAATATTTGACTGTTGTGGTATTATGCATGAATCTTGTAAAAAGTGTCTATATAGCTCTCGATTAGTAGTCACAGGGATATAACTAAGAAAGCCAATAAGAACATAACCTAAAGACTGGCAAAAGAAAGATTACACAGATATTGTTTGATATCATTTACAACTCTACTCATTAAAGCTTCCTCCCAATCTGATTTAATGGAAACCCAAAGAGTAATGATATTGATAAGGAAATAAGATCTGTCCAGAAAAACAGGCATAGCCACTTTAAGTCAGATTTACCTGGCATTCTCATCTAAAGGCAAATATCTTCAGGATTGGTGCCTAAGATCTAAGTAAAATAATGACAATGAATAGAGGTTATTTAAGACATGTTCTACAAAGATGGTATTGGAATCAATTTTTAAAAAGTCTAATGAGCTGATCGGCAAATAATGCTAATATTATTGATTTCAAAGGATTGAAACGTTAAATACTTCATGACCAGCATTAAAAACAGGCTAGAATAACAACTCAAACCAGTTGTCTTCATAATATGTTTTTGATTGTTCCAAGCATGATGTAGATGGTGAAGATTTTTTCGACAGTTTCCAGAACAACACAAGAGCATAAGGATTAATTAAATTATAACAGTATTGATGATTTATAATTAAATTTTTATCCAAACCCTAAATATTTCCATTGCTTATGTTCAAACTTAAAGCAATAGAATCTAATGGATTCTATAATATTTTGTATGAATCATTTAATAATTAAATAATATTTTTTTTATAGCGGAACCAATGCTTCCTGTGTGGGTGAAGATATTACTTATTGGAGTTGGTATCATGTTTGGTGGAGCTATTTTATATGGTGTCTTGGTTAAGTGTCTAGTGAAATGAAATAAGCTTTGTATAATTGTAAAGCCTGTGCACTGTAAGGAAATAATACAGTACACCTTTGTAATAGAATCTTCTCAAATTTGACTATATTTTTATCAAATTTCCTGGTTTAAGGTTTCTATACTCATGGTATAAACATGTATTTAAGAAGAAAACACAAAATAGAATTACAGCATACAAAAGACACTGTAATAACCAGATGAAGTAGCTTGTTACTTCTTGTTTTTCAAAGAAAAATTAATTCTTGGTATTAAGAATGATTTATTAGGGGTTTAAATTTTAGCATCATACGGATGTAATAAAAGAAAGACATTAAAAGTTATTTTAATAAGGAAATGAAATCCAATGTTTCTAAATATATATTACCCAATAACTTTGATCCATTTAAATTTCAAATAAAATTTAATCATCAACAATTTTGGTAACTAGGAAAAGAAACTCCGTTATTTTATATCATTGCTCTTTCATCTAAAAGTTTATGTTATAATTTACTATTTAAACATTTTAAATCTATTTGCTCTCACAGAAAAAACAATGAATAATATGGGAACAAAAGTAAAATGTAATATTGTTTTATATTTTTTTTTATTCTTGTACTTTGCCATTCAAGATGAAATTAGTACTTAGTTTACTTTTAAATTGTTCATTATTAAATAAAGTCTTTATATGTTTGTATTTTTATATTTATGTTAAATTACTTTTATGTTCAGATGATAATCTATGTCTTATTAGAATAAATTATCTTTGTTTCTTAAAGTGAAACATTATTATTACTTCAAAATAACATACCTCAATCCATATGATTTACAATGATAGCTGGACCTTTTTCTTCATAAAGATTATTATCAACTTCCTGATTATGAAATTATTTTTTTCAAATTAAAATTCATCATATAAATAACTGAATGTATAAGATAATTCTCCCCTTTAACAGAAGGTATATAAGCTAATTTAATATTTACCTCACTCGAAACTAAACAGAAAACAAGAGAAACTTATGTGAACTATTTGAAATGTACCTCAAAAATATTAGGTCAGAAATTGATAAACTGATTTGTACTGGTTTTGATAACATGCAGGGCTACAAACCTACACTCATACAAAAGACTGCACAGATCTGATTAACAAAGAGAAGGGGGGGAGGGCTATATTAAGGTTTTGCAAATGCACCATAAAATTAACAAAAAGACTTCATGAGTCCTTATAACTTGCGGGTGGTCCAACAAAATAATAATATGTGAGAGATTTTGCTTTACTTTTGTTTCTATTTATTAAAGTTATAGAGTATTAGGCAGTGGAATAAAAGAACCTTGTACTAGACAGCTTGTTTATTACTGCTATATATACAAATAACATGGCGCAGGGGACGCTACCAACTGTACTGTTTGTTGTTGGGCTGCTGTACACCTAGGTGGAAGTTCAGTGCCACAACTATCTTTACATATACAATCGATATTTAACACACCCCCTCAATTGAATGTTTTCAAATATATACATACACAAGTAAATATTCAATTGTATCTCACATACAAAACAAGTAAAAATATTATTCTACTACAAAATTCTACACCACAAAACAAGTAAAAATATTATTCTATTACAAAATTCTATACAACAAAACAAGTAAAATATTATACTATTACAAAATTCCATACAACAATTTTAGCACAATATATATAAATGACATTAATATATTAATTAATTAAAGCCTTCCGAAACATTTGAAACTTATCAAAGGCAAGTGGTTTTGTGAACAAATCTGCCACATTGCGGTCAGAATTGATGTGTTCCACAGATATTATTTCTTTGGAAATAAGATCTTTAACAAAATGGAATTTTATATCAATGTGTTTTGCTCGTTTAGAGTTTTCACAATTCTTTATAAAAGCTATAGCACTAGTGTTATCCACCAACAGTTTTCCACTTAATGTTTCACCACTGAACTCACTAATTATTCCACTTAAACTCACAATTTCCTGTGATGCCATTCCTGCTGCAATGTACTTCCGCTTCCATCGTTGACAGAGCCACACATGCTTGCTTTCTTGAATGCCAAGCTATAGGATTGCTTCCGCAGAATGCTGCAAAGCCACTTACACTCTTTCGTGTTTCTATGTCACCTGCCCAGTCAGCATCTGAATAACCAATAAGTCCTAGGTTCTCACTTGGTTTGAAAGTAAGACCCCTATCTCGAGTTTCTTTGAGATATCTGAGTATTCGTTTTGCAGCTTTCCAAGACTGCAGAGTAGCTTTATCTAAACATCTAGATAAATAGCTAATTGGGAATGATAAATCCGGGCGAGTTGTTGTGCTCAGATACATAAGTCCACATACCAAGCTCCTGTATGGTATATTTTCATCTAAAGGTGGACTATCAGCGTTAAGCTTAAATCCAACCTCCATGGGGGTTGATACCTTCCTGCACTCTACCATATTATAATCTTCAAGGAGTTTATCAATAAAGCGGGTTTGTGTAACCCTTATTTTCTTTTCTTGCCTTTCAATCTTCATCCCTAAAAATTGAGAAGCCTTCATTTCTTTAATGCTGAACTCTCCTTTTAAATTGTTCACTAATTCTTCAATAGCCTTTTCATCCCCTGTAATTAGGCCATCATCCACAAAAAGAACAAAGAATACCCTACTCTTGTAGTAAAGGCATAAATCATATTGGGATCTCTTAAATCCCAATTTTAACATAAAAGAATTAAATCTTTCATTCCAATACTTCGGTGCTTTCTTGAGTCCATAAAGTGGCCTATTTAGTCTCAGAGTTTTTGTAGAACAACTTACACCTTTAGGTGGTTTTATAAACACAGGATAGTCCAGTGAGCCATTGAGAAAGGCTGTTGGCACATCAACTTGTCTAATACTCCAATCGTTTTGGCATGCAAATGACAAGAGAGTTCTTACAGTATCCATTCGGCAAACTGGTGAGTAATTAAATACACAATCATCTTGAGTTTGTTCTTCAAACCCTCTTGCTACCAATCTGGCCTTTTTGATTCCATCTTCCTTCACTGTGAAAACCCATTTAGTTGTGATTGGGACACTTCCATTCGGTGCTTCCTCTTCAGACCAAGTGTTCATCTTCTCATGAGCTTTTAATTCTTTAATAATGGCTTCCTGCCATTCCTCCTTTTTATTAGCATCCTCATAAGATGATGGAACTCCATCTGATCGGCTTACCATACAGTATGCATTATATAACTCATAATCATTTAGGAAATGAGGTTTTGACCGGTTTCTCTGAGGTCTAGAAGTTTCTTCTGAATGCTCTGGATTGGATTCTTCATTCTGAAGTCTTGAAGGGTTTTCTGACTGCTCTGGATTACAATCATTCTGAGGTCTAGAAGTTTCTTCTGGCTGCTCTGAAATATTAGTGTTATTCTCTTCACCATTTTTCCTTCCCTCTTCATAGCTTCCACCACTATTATGATAGACAATAGGTACATTTTTAACTTCTTTATAGGGCATTTGGCTCTCCTCGAATATCACATCTCTAGATCTAATAACTTTCTGCTCGTCTGGCAACCAAATCCTATACCCACCACCACAATAACCAACCATCACCCCCTCCTTGCTTCTGGGATCCAATTTAGAACCTTTAGGAAGAATGGTAGGCCATGCTCGGCAACCAAATATTCGAAGTTTAGACAGATCATTTCTGCCATTCCATATTAATGAGGGAGTTTCACCTTTACTTAAGGCTGAAGTAGGTGACCTATTCAGTTCATAAGCAGAACATCGAGCTGCTTCCCCCCACAAGAACTTGGGGATACCGGAATCTGATACCTTAGTACGCATCATGTCTAATAGTGTCCTATTCATTCTTTCACTCTTTCCATTCATTTGAGGGCTATATGGCAAAGAATATTCTAATTTTATACCTTTATCTGAACAATATTTTTGAAAAAATTTAGACGTAAATTCTCCTCCATTATCTAAACGTACCTTTTCACTGGGACACCCTGCTGCCTTTCTAGTTCCGCTATATAATCCATCAGGTTTGTTTCAGCTTCGCTCTTCATATGGAGAAGTTTAACATACACAAAATGAGTGAAGTCATCCAAAATCACCTGCATATACCTATGGCCTTCAACTGATTCAGGATTGAAAGGACCACATATATCAGAGTGAATTAATTCACCAACCTTTGAAGTGCGTTTCCTATTATTTGAAAAGGGCTGTCTAGTAGCCTTACCTTCAATGCATGCCGAACACTTCTTGTCACTATAGGGTAATCCTAAACTTTTGAGTCCATGCCGATTCAAATGTCCTAGCCGTTTATGCCATAGATCTCCATCCGTAGCACTTGAAATGTTGCACTTGACTTGATTATCACTGGGTTCATCAAACGTAAATATGTACAATCCATTCACTCGTGGACAACTCAGCTTAAAATTTCTTCCGCAGATTTTCATCTCCTTAGAATCTGTAATCACTTTTAAGCCTTTTGAGGTAACTGCACTCACTGATAATAAATTATGTTTTAACCCCGGGACTATTAAACCTTTAATGTTTACAATCCTACCTTGAGAGGTTACTCTTAGGGTACCTTCTTTTCTAGTAAACATTTTATCACCATTAGCTATATGTATGGCAACATCATGATCAAGATTCGAAACATTTGACAAAAGGGGTTCCAATTCTGCCTTAAAAAGATGGTTACTCGCACCTGAATCGACTAAAAACACATTGTTAGATGATAGTTTAATATTACCACAATTTAGGGCCACCATTACAACTTCTTCTACATCTGCCGTATTTCCCTGGATTGTTCCTCTTCTTTTCCCACGAAAGCTTCTATTAAAAGATTTACTTCCACGGTTCTGCTTATTTTTGGGACATTGTGCCTTGAAATGTCTCTTATCCCCACATATAAAGCAACCACTCTGTGCTTTAAATGATACTTCTGATGATGATGCACAAGCTGATGACTTTGACTTTAACTTTGTATCTGTATCTAGAAGTCTGGCTCGCACGAAATCCATTTGGACTTCTAAATTAGTTTCTAGAGCTGTCACAACTGTGTTGAATTCATCTGGTAAAGACATCAAAAGGTGACATACCTTGTCTGACTCTCCTATAACTGTGCCTTGTTCTTGAAGGTTTCGGATAATGGTATCAAATGCCAAAAAATGTTCTTCCATATTTCCTTGAAGAGAATATTTCAGGCCCATCAACTTTCTGTACCAAGTCAATTTTGAAAAAGAGGTAGATCTGACAAAAACCTTCTTTAAAGCATTTATCATTTCCTTGGAAGTTTGGCAATCCATGATTATTTCCAGATGTTTATCTGAAATGCCTTGGATAATGATGGACTTTGCCTTCGAGTCTTTAATGAGAAATTCCCTTTTCTCAGCACTAGAGGTAGGAGGATCTGCTTCCAACACATCTTTTACCTGTTCTCTTTCCAAAATAGATGACATTCTGAAAAACCAGCTGTTAAAACTTGTTCCGACCAGTACTGGAACTCCTGAAGTAGTAACTGACGCCATAGTACCGGTAAACAAAAATCACTAATAAAATAATATCACTTCGCGACTACGCGTTGACACTATACACAAATACTATGCTCTGCACAACAATACTCTGGGCCCATAACCTATTAAAGTTATAGAGTATTAGGCAGTGGAATAAAAGAACCTTGTACTAGACAGCTTGTTTATTACTGCTATATATACAAATAACATGGCGCAGGGGACGCTACCAACTGTACTGTTTATTGTTGGGCTGCTGTACACCTAGGTGGAAGTTCAGTGCCATAACTATCTTTACATATACAATCGATATTTAACACTATTTAATTTAAATTCATTAACTGAATGGTACAGCTAATATGATTAACATGATTTGCCAAATGTAAACAAAGTCTTCATCACTCTTAGTTCCTACTTATCTCACTGATGCCTTCTTAATGACATACTACATTTGGAATATAAAATCAAGAGAAATGTAACTCAACAATCAATAGAAGGCTCAAAATAAAAGTTAAGAGGCAAATGATTTTTTTTTTTGTTAATGATAGCATGATGACTATTGTCCACTTGGTTCTAGGAATAAAGATTAGCAAACCTCACTACTGATTTTTTACTAGAAAATGTAGCCTGTTTATCAGGATTTTATTAAGTTTCAAAATAGTTCTAAAGTATGAACCAGATTCAATAATGGTTCGAAATGTCTGTTTTTCTATTTTCTTGGTATTAACGTATTACATGACCGGAAGGACAATATGAAAAAACTTAAAAAATATTGCGTTTGAATTAATACACCGAAAAACAGTGCAAATGTCTGAAAGTCATATATAACACGAATTCCAAAGTAAATATTATTACATAAGTAAAATACTTTTAGATGAGTTGTCCTTGCATAAAGGCAGCTGGATATGTTCTTAATCGTAAATTTGTATGACATAAGCACTGAGTGCAAACGCCTTGAATATAAGATTAGCTAAAGAGATGCACACATAGTATCTGTAACGCCAAAACTTTGTCATTATCAAATATATTTTAAATAAATGAAATTAATGTTATAATGACGGAGGACTAGGTTAGGGGATTTGGGTCAGCACACCATCTCCTTTGAAAAAAAAGCAAATCGCTGGAAAGAAAAAAGTCGGATGGATTTAATCTCTTAAGAGACTAAAGCTTACGGAACGGACTAAACAAAGTGGAACTTGGAACCTTCAAGAACTCCGGACAAAAGAAAAGGAGGTGCAGGAGAATATGGAGAAGTTTAATATCGAAATTGCGGTACCAACCGAAACAAAGAAAAAGGGAAAAGGAGAAGAAACCTTAGGAAGTTTCGGCCATTATTATAGCGACGTTGACAAGAATAAGAGTGTCCATTTTGGTACACAAAAAACTTAAGAACCAGATATTGGATCACGAATGCATAAATGAAAGAATAATCACCTTAGAAATGAATCTATTTCGCGAGGAAGTAACTATAGTTGGCGTATATTCACCTATAGAAAGAACAACAAATATTGAAACAGATGTTTTCTTTGATAAATTAAACCAGATTCTAGAATTTATTCCACCAAGGAAAATAACAATATGTATGGGTGACCTGAACAGCAGAACAGGAAAGAGACTTAAGAGCACAATTCAACAAAATTTCATAGTATCTACCAGCACAAAGATGCACATAAGTATACAACAACCAATAAGGTAAATCAATAATCGATTATGTTTTATGAGAAGAAACTCCCGAGTGATTCCGCAGGATGAACGAGCAAGTGCATAGTGCGGATTGGATCATTTTCTGGCAAAGACCAAAATATTATTTAAATTTGCTTGTACGCAAAAAAAAAAAAAAATCTATTGATGTTGTCATGGTCTTTATAAAAGAAAGATTCAAGGGAAAGTAATAATTATATCAGAACCTATGAGGAATTAAAGGAGATTTGTCACGAAGCGGCTCAGGAGGCGCTAGAAACTAGAAAAGAAGAGAAACCAGAAAATAAATATTGGTGGAATGAATAAGTAGCTCGTGCAGTTGATAAAAAGAAATGTGGATACCAGAAATGGCTCTCAACAAATTGTTGGAGAGACGGAATAGTGAGGGCCGGGATGTGACACGATTGCAGAACCTAATGAATTAAAATCTAGAATTATATTTTTACTATATTAATAACACTATTTTAAAGTTATGGAATGAAATGTTTTAGTATGATTAGAAACGAAATGTGAATCGTAGCATTTCTTTAGGAAATAATTGCATTTCTAAAGGACTTGAGTGTTCATTATTAGATAAAATCAAATAGAAGATTTAAATAAAACTAATTTATGAAAATACAAGTATGTAAACATTTCTATTTCGTAAAAAATGTACTTTAATATTTTTTAGAAATCAATGCTCAATTTTTGAAGAACGCAAAACACTACTTATATGTAGTAACAACTACATATTTCATTTATAGACAAGTGAAGTACAACTCCCTATAAAAAAATTAAATACTACACCATACTTATAGTTTCACTTAATGAGTAAAATTAAATATTTCATTGTCACATTACAACCACATTAACACTTAACGATCATAATTGATAATTTGTCTCGTTCAACCTTAATATTTCCAGGATAACATATTGAATGATAAAGATTTCAAATCAATTTCACGAGTTCCTTTAATCAAGATATAGATAATTGTTTTAGTAAAGTTACGGTTTCTTTTGGACACGCCTACAACCATGATGTTTATATATCATCATGATCTATACTTCTAATAAAAATACATAAACTCATTAGTCGCAAGAGCTGTTTCGGGTTCTATGATTTATCTATTTCGACCGAACAGTGAACTCAAGAACAGTCATTGCCATTGGAACCTATCATGTTTTGTTTTTGCTCATAGATCTCACTAGCGCCTTAGCCGGATATGGCTGACTGGAATCTTTGATGACCCTTAATGAAGGATACTCTATCCAAATTCAGGCACCATTCGACCATATAACACCAGTATTTAGCGATAGATTCGTGACGTCTATAAGGATTTGTATGTCAAAGGCGTCAATGCCTAAATATTGCTAGTGTCGTGGCATTATAAATTTCCTAGGTTATATATTTCGTCAATCTAATATAGCTATTAATTTCGGTTTATTATTTTAAATAATGAACCTTTGTAATCGACCAAAAAAGACAAATAAATACCCACCCTCAAAAATTGAGGGCTTGCGTTTCAAGACGCGTAGAATCCGAATAACAAATATTAATTGATATTAATCAATAAGACTGAAAAACAACAAATATTTATAAATTAATGTTGATTTATTAATCAATAATCACTTAATATAATAAAAATGCTGCAAATTACTACACAATGGTTTATTATTTCCAAATAACAATATTAGGATATAACTGTTTATATACTTTTGGCGATAGCTGATGGCGATCTGGGTGATATTGATATATCAGGGCATACTTTTGAGCACGTAGAGAAATTCAAGTATTTAGGTTCAATGATAACAAGAAAAAATGGGATCCAGAAAGAAATAAAGTCCCGGTTAAAAGTGGGAAATGTATGTTATTATTCTGCTGCTAAATTACTTAGCTCGCGGCTTCTATCTAAAAACTTAAAGGTTAGAATTTATAAAACTATTATTCTTCCGACGGTTCTTTACGGATGTGAAACGTGGCCGCTTACTTTGAAGGATGAACAACGGCAATGTTTTTCGAAAATAAGGTACTGCGTAAAATATTAGTTCCAAAGAATGAGGCCACTGGGGAGTTTAGAAGGTTGCATAACGCGGAATTGAGGAGCTTGTACCCTGTGAATATAATTGAGTTGATAGCATGGCGGAGATTCAAATGGGCGAGTAAAGTTGTTGGGCTCGGTGAGGAACGGATTCCGAGAAAGTTGCTATTCGCTGAGCCAACTGCAGGCGTTCGAAAGGTAGGCCGAGGCGTCGATGGGAGGATTGCGTTAAGGCTGATCTCGGGGGCTTGGGCTTGAATGGTGAACATTGGACGAGCCTTTGTCGGCGGAATTTGATGGTATCGGCATCGAATCTCCGGGTTCGGTAAGCCTATTATTATTATTGATATTAATCAACAAAAGAAAACTCTAGAAATATGACACACAGGATCCTTATAGCAAATTTAATTAAATTATTTTACTCGAGAAAGTCTGGCTCATTCTTAGTAATTCATCTAACTTATTTATTAAGAATCAGAGTGTTCTAAGAAAAAAAATGGTTCTCAAGATAAAATAAAAAAAGTTCTCGGGAACACATCTACATGAGTCAAGATACCTCGTTTCAGAAATCAAGGAGCATGTCAAAACCGCTGAACGAATGTTTTGGGTTTTAAAGAAAGGCTTTCTTAATATAAGATAGGTGAGTTTAGAGACAAGTATAATAGTTAAAGTAGATAAGACCTGTTTATTGTCAATTTAGTTGTTTAAATACTCTTCTGTGTTGGCCAATAACTACAAAACGTAATAACTTCTAGAAGAGATCACCGGTAGACTATTGGCAAGCATAACAGCCTTTATCCAAAGTTCATGAGTTCAAACCCGCAGGTGGTCCTTGGATTTTTTAATGAGAGTAAATAATCCTTATTTATGCTGGCCTTCGGAGGGGATTTAATAAGGTGGTCCCGAGCATGGACGATGTCAGGTACCCATTAAAGACCCCTACCCTAATTAAACATCAATAGTAAATTTAGGACTCCCGCTGTAGCATCGTCCGATTAGCCACAGTAGCATAAAGTGAAGTTATATAAATTAAAAAAAATAAATAAATAATAAAATAACTTCCAGAATATGGAAGTACGATTCTTAAGAATGGGGCACTACCAACGAACGTGATTAGGATAAAGACGCTGAACAGGTAGGAACATCACTCACCAATACGCTAAAGAGGAATAAATCTAGCTTTGAGACTATTGTTATATTGTTAATAAACTAGTAACATAATTAATAAAATAATTGAGGGTAAGTGCTTAATTATAAAAAAAAAAAGGAAACAGACCTCTTACCGTGATGAACGCTGTTGAAAATTCTAACATTCATCTCAATACGAAGAAATAAATTTGGACTTATAATTCACTTTGACTTACTATTTTAATTAAAATAGACAAATTACTCTTTGCTCAGACATAAATCATTTTTCGTTGATTTAAATAATGATTCTGTACATCAAAGTTTTCTTGGAATTGTAAATCTTTGCTGTTGCCTCAACGGCTCTTGACAAGATCAGCACCACATTTGACAGATGTTGAAAAGCTATGGTTCGTCAAATTCATTACAAAATTAAAACGCACTGAAATATTCCATTACCCAAAAATAAAATATCCTGACAGTAGTTCTAGGAGGTAGAATGAAGCATTGTTACGTGACATGTCTCACGTCTTCCACTTTGCGATTCAACGGACCAGCCGATTTGACGTCAGAGATCTTCCTTTATCGGCTCTATTATAATTATTGGGAGGAAGTGGATGCTTTCTGAATATTAGATGTGTCTAGGAGGCAGTGGAATTTACCTATCAATGATGTGACGCATATAATCTCTAAAAAAAATTACAAACTTAAGCTTCTCGTTAGGATTGTTATTCTTCGTGGGTTTTCTCAGTAACTACTCCGTAGATCAAATTTATTCATTAGGTATATATGTAACAGTATATTATCTGCAAACTACGTTTCATTAACAGAGTAGGGAAGCTATATATCAAAACTGGAAATTTAAATAACTTGGAGAACTAAAGAAGGCCTTTTCCTGGTAAATTGTTCCAGGAAGTCTATTAATTGTTTGCATTAGCATTTAGACTAACAATTAGTTGTGAAATATGCATATTTTTTTTATATGTCTTACGAACCAATTATTATTATCATCCAATCATTCTTTGAAATTTACTGTATAAGAAATTAATGTAATGAGCTTATAATGTAGTGTGTTAGTTTCAATATTTATTTTGTTGTTTTTCAAAAACAGAAACATGATGCTATTTATTAATGTCTTATCTATTTTATTATTTTACTACGCGTTATAAACATGGGTCTGTTCTCTCTAATCTGTTCATTATAAGCATGTATAAGCATCATAGGTTTTCCGTGATTACAGGTGATGCTCAGTATATGGTGGGATTGGAAGGGTCCCATACATTTGAGCTCCTTCTACAAAACCAAATTATAAATATGGACTTTTACTGCGCCCAGTTAGATAGATTGAAGAGAAACAGCCAGAGCTGTCGAATCGGAAAGGAGTGCTATTCCACCAAGACAACACTAGGCCCCATATGTCGTTGAGGACTCGGCAAACGTTATTTAGCTTCAGATGGGGGGTTTTACCTCACCCGTCTTACTCTTCTGACATTGCTCCTTCGGATTTCTATCTTTTCCGTTCCCTCGACATTTTTCTACAAGGGAAATCCAACTCTTCAGACGATGACGCCAAAACGGACGTTTTATTGTTCTTCAGGGGTAAGTTAAGTGATTTTTGGAAAAAAGGGATAATGGACCTTCCAAGCCGTTGGGAAAGGGTGATCGCTAACGGTGGTAACTATTTTGTAGACTAAATAAATAAATTTTAAGCTGTTTATCAATTTTAATTTTGTCCAACTTTCTCTACGAACATTCCGGACAACCCAATATTTAATAGTGAAAGGTCAAAAATTATCCTCACTACTTTTTTGCAAACTCATATTAATTGAAGAGGTTAACATTTCAAGCTCCTTTTATGTTTTTCAGAACGGGAATACATTACGATTAATTAGACACTTTTTGGTGAGCCTTTAACAATTTTATAATAAATATATTACAACATTGTCCTTATTATGTTTTGATTAATTTAATTTTATAAATTAGCACGTTTGTTAAGATATGAGTGCCCAAAAATAAATCTCCTCACGCCTGGAAATCTGGAGATAAGGAATTTCACCGAGCTTATTACTTATTCCAAATTATTTATTTTAATAATTTGCATACACTTTTACAAGAATTCTTAAGTATAAATTATCATCAAATAATTACGAGTTCAAGCCTCGGTGCTGAGGGGATTTTATCTCAGTATTTATTCCCCGCCCTCTCCCCCTGGTCCGAGAAAAAAACCACGTATAGTCTTCAAAGGCGAGGTAGGGCTGAACCAAAAAAAAAAAAAAAAAAAAAAGAGTATAAATTATCATTATCTAGATTTATTTTAGATATATTCTGATCAATGTATATTATTTGCATATTAATTTAATACTTATAATTTATTTTAAATACTGATCCAACAATTTCCTCTCAAACTCTCCAATTTCATATCAGAGACCTTGAGGTATGGTGTCAGAATTGGAGAATTAAAATAAATTCCAACAAATCCCACCAAATTACCTTTACCCTCCGTCATAAACCTATGATACCCTTCCTGCCCCGCAGTGTCTTTCAGTAACATTCCGCTAGTTCCTGTTGAACAGATCCGATATCTAGGACTCCACCCTGAAAACGCCTTACTTTGAACTCTTAAACAAGACTGAAACGACAAGAAACTGCTCGGCTACTCCAACACTTACTAGACAAACGTTCTAATCTTCCACTTAACTACAAAAGTCTCATCTACATGACTATCATACGGCCTATATGGGACATACGGGGTAGAGCTTTGAGACTATACCAAACCATCAAATTCTTCCCGAATCCAATCTCTACAATCCAGAATCTTTCGTAAAATCCTCAATGCTCCTTACTTTGTAACTAATAAACTGATCCATAAAGATCTTAATATTCCTTAAGTTGCTGATTTGGCCCGAACCAGATATCATTCCTTTCATAGCTATCTCCATTCCCGTTCTAATCCTCAAGTTTAAATCCTTTCTTCCACTTCAATTCCTGATAATCCTTCGAGGCGTCTGAAAAGAAGATGGCCTCGAGATCTTCTAATTTAGAATACTTTTAGAGTGCTACCGCTGGGTAGCTCCTATACATGTCTTGTTCATGTCTATTTTCTTTCAGCCTATTTACTAGATGTGTTGTACAATACAGTTGTAAATATCAATAAATTATTAAATAAAAAAAAACAAAAAAACAGTGGCAATTCCTGGGTAGAGGTTTGTTGTAGAGGTTTTACAATTTATTATGAATGCTTTCGAATATTTAAAATAATTAAATGATTGAGAAATTTATAAGTGACAAAAGATGGGATCTATAAAAAGATGTCGTGTTTCTTGACTTCCGGCTATTCCTAAACCACGCGATGACTTTTGATACGGTTTCCACAATCATTTATGGAATTCTTTCCTGAAGGTTTATGAGTGAAATACAATGTAATTAACCTTTTCTGTGGAGAGGAAAATTAAATTTTCTATAATCAAGTCATCGAAAAATTATTCCTGAAATATGAGTAGTAATATAGACATATAATATACAGTAGGAAAGCTTAAGATTTTAGAGAAGTTATTGTTAGCAATTTTTCGTAACTGAAAACAGATTTTTCATTGTAAACTTAATGAAATTCCCATGGACACTAAATCAAACTTCTAAAATGTATTTTAAGTAGTTCATCTGTATAAGTAAAATGCTGTCGCGACTTTTGGTTTTCGCTAACTCCTTCTGACCACGCGACGGATTTTATACGGTTTTCTCTAAGGTTCAGGGCATTGTTTCGTGGAAGTTTAGAAGTATAATAGCAATCAAGTTTTCCTTTAAATGGAAAAAAAAATTTTCATTTATAAAATATGAGTAGTTAATTATATAGACGTATAATAGACCGTTTGAAAGCACATGATTTAAAAAAAGTTAGCTGGCAATGAAATAAGTCGTATAAGTTAATAGATAGCTGTTACAAGCCCAAAAAGTTGACCATCTCTTATTATCAAATAAACTGATGGTCCCAAAGCGATAAACTCTAAATCGGTCCAACGGTGCTTTCTTAAGCATGAATGACAGTTTATTGAAATTTCTCCCGTGTACAGCAGGGAGTTAAAAATGTTTCGTACACGATAACTAAAAAAAAGAAAGAATAATTTTCAGTGAAATAGTTAAGTATAAAATAAAAATTATATTACGATGATTGGTGGGTGATACAGTCATCAAATATTATTAACTTCCTTGCGCATCCGTTTTAAAGAAGCATTATGGTCCAATAAGACCCATTATCCATTTATTCCAAAATCATAAATAGGTATTAGGGACACAATTTTTTTTTCTGTTTTTTTATCGAATAACTATTATAAAAACTTAAATATCTCTGATTAATGATATGCATATTTTCTTTCTATTCCGTTTGTCAATCTGAAAAGGCGTTAGCACAGAAAACACAATTGCTTTCATGCCTCAATATCCTTTGTTGATCAATTGTTTTTTAACTTGACCCATTTCACAAACAGGTTCGAGTATTTCAGTTGACTGATAACGCACCATTGTGTTTGTTTTCGCTGCTGAATGGCAAAATGTCATGAACGGTAATAGTGTAAATTTTTTTTTTTATTGATTATAATATAGGCAAGTCTTGTTGAACGTAATTGACTTCACCGTTTTAAGAACCAAATATAAACCGGCCAAAAATGAATAGTGATATTGAGAACTTAGTGGTAGTTAATTTGCCATGCATTTTTATAACATTTTTATTGAAACCTGAATTAATATTTATTATTGTGTATTTTCTTTTTTGTTTTATCTAAATATATTGGCTAATTTAGTTTAAATTCAAATATATATAAAATAAATAATAAATGTCTCTATTTATTTTTCGCAGTATATTTATTTATTTGATTACAGTATAGATTAATAGATTATTAGTAAATTCATAAAATGGAAGAAATATAAAATCAACCCAAAAATAAGAGTAAATCAATGTAATAAAGTTGTTAATATACTGCATATATTTCATTATATTATATTAATATATTGCAATTTTTTTAAAATGAAAAATAGAATTTTCTATTATTATTAAAAAGTAGGCCTTTTGAAAGATTCGATATTAAAAATATTTTAACATTTCAATATTCTTAAAAAATTCGAAAAACAAGTTTTGATATAAAACTTAATCTGAATTAAAAGTAACATTTTAAATTGAACTGGCTATTTTTTTTTTTTTTTTTAATATAACCACAAATATTCTGAACGCGCAAATTCTTTTCATAGCAAAATTTTAAGTTTTTTAAAGTCTCTCAGTGCAGGTTCTTTAATTTTGCAAACTTTTCAGGAATATGATGAGTTTTATATTAACTACAGGATTAAGGAGGGGTACAAGTCATGTCCCAACTTCTCAACGCTCCATTTGTCATAATATAATTAAATATTTGGAATGTTTTGTTTGTCAACAACCAAACAACAGACTCAAAGCTTATGAATCTTCTACAATTTCTTGAATTCCATAGAATCTGGTATTAAGAAAGTACTTATCGTACTAAGATAATATTAATTGCAGCCTATTTTTCGCTCGTGTTCCTAAAGCCTATGTAGGTAGCTTTTGTAATATATATATATATATAAACTCCAAATGCTAATTTCGCAACTACTCGCCATAATTATCAAACAAAACCGCACGCTTTTGTTTACACTTCTGTCAATTGTCATTCATTTTCAGCGGAATTTGCTTATTGTGTATTTGGCTGGCACCAAACACTCCTCAATAGCTCCAAGATTGCAAATTTACCTATTATGTAACTTGTAAGAAAATTTGATGACGTAGTTCTTTAACGTTTTCCATCAGCTGCTACAAATTTAAATACGTAATTATAAAATATCTTGTTATGAATAAGTGCAAAACCTATAACAACAAAAAAAGAAAAAAAAAAAGTTCGACAATGATAAACTGTCTAGGTAATAGTGGAGAGCAATTTTTTTTTTTTTTAATATGCCATGAAATAACAAGAAAATGCTGTATTTTAACTGTTTTATATTAACATTAAATACTTTGTTATTATATGTTTTTCTGTTATTTTTGTTAAAGTGCCCTTTTAATTTTTCAATATCTTTAGCGATATTGTGCTCTTAAGAGTAGGATCAAGAAATAGATAAAAAAATAACAATGATTTAATTAAAACACTTCGAAATAAAAACCATTTCTTAAATGTTGCATTCATACTGCACGTTTACATATTTTATTTTATGAATACATTATTAAATTTCAATAAACGAATAATAATAAAAAAATGTCAATAAATGCTCGTTGTAATAAAATTCTAAACTCTTTACTGTTATAAGGTTATTTAGTGCAGTAGATGATTTGCTATAACATATTAATAAAGTATTCAGTACATTTATTCATTACTTCTATGCCTTTTTGCCTTAATAATAGTTGGCATTTGGTTTTTTAGTTTGTCTATGTGAAGAATGGGAGCGTGTGGCTGCGTGACTAGTGCTATATTCTCTTACGTCAAAGGTAGGGTTCTAACTCAGTCCCGGCGGGACTTCTTCAAGCATGTGATTAAATGGGGATTCACTCACAGACTCTCCCAGTCAGCCAACTGGTGGCCACTCACAAACATAGGCGTAGGGAGTGATGACCTATGACCTGTCGCCTCAGCGGAAAAAAAATGTGAACCTACGTGATTCATTTTCCCTAAACCGTTATATATTTTTATTCTTAATTTCATTTAAAACCCAGACGGCAAAGCCCATGCCGGTTCTGCTATCATTGTCCACCAATCCCTCTCTCATCATTTACTCCCACTTCCCACCTATGATTTCCTACAAGCCACAGCCATAGTAATCAAGACTTTTTCCTTTCCGGTAACCCTCACATCTGCATACTGTCCTCCTAAACATTCCATTCCCAATTCCGAATTTGTATCCTTCCTGGATTCCTTAGGAAATCGTTTCATTCTGGGTGCAGACTTAAACGCCAAGCATCAGCAGTGGGGTTCCAGAACCACGAACTCTCGGGGACGAAATTTGCAGTCTGCACTCAACTCCCGAAATTTTAATATCCTGCCTCCTGACTCCCCTACCTACTGGCCAACCGATCCTAACCGCAATCCTGACATCCTCGACTTCTTTATCCACAGCGGATTAGGCTCCCTCAACTTTTCTGTAACTCGCCTTGATGAACTATCCTCAGACCATAGTCCACTGATCCTAAAAGTATCTCTCACTCCAATTCCAAAACCCATTCCACCATCATTCATCCGAGGCCCTGTCAACTGGAACCTTTTCCGCCAAATCCTGACCGATAATATTGACCTCAGAGTAACCCTCAAAACCCCAGATGACCTAGATAATTCCGTCTATTCCTTTACCACCGCCATCCAACAAGCTGTCTGGACTGCCTCCTCTCCTAAACACCCCAATATAAATCCTCACCAAAATCATTTTCCACAACATATTATAGACCTCATCCATACCAAACGCCGAGCAAGATCATTATGGCAGCGCACCCGACACCCAACAGATCGCCGCTCCTATAACTTCTATTGTAGACAATTGAAGAGGGAGTTGGCGACCTTCCGTTCCCAGTCCTTTAATTCCTACCTCTCCTCTCTGTCAGCTCGTGATAATTCCCTGTGGAATGTCACGAAAAAGATCCTAAAATACCATCAAGTTTCCCATCCTTTCCGACGTGGTGATGACTCCTGGGCTGCGTCTGATGAAGATAAAGCCGAGGAATTCGCCACACACCTCTCCAAAGTTTTCACTCCTCACCCGGAATCCCACGCCAATCACACCGCAACAGTGCAAGACTTTCTTATGTCACCAATTCCACTTTCCCTACCTCCTAATCCCTCTGAGGTCAAATATCTTCTCCAAAAACTTACCCTCCGTAAATCTCCTGGATACGATCTCCTTACTCCCCAGATCCTCCGACAACTTCCGCAGAAAGCTATTATATTCCTTACTTATATTTACAACTGCATCCTACGCACCACCTATTTTCCTCTGTTATGGAAACATTCCACTATCATTCTTTTTCTAAAACCAGGCAAACCTTCCAACAACACTTCATCCTACAGGCCTATTAGTCTACTCCCCATCCTCTCAAAAATCTTCGAAAGGCTTCTTCTTAAACGTATCCTACCCATATTAGAATCTCAAAATCTTCCTTCCCATCAGTTTGGATTCCGTCCTCAGCATTCCACAGTTCAACAGGGGCTCCGAGTTGTAGACCATATTTCCTCAGCTCTTGAATGCAAAGAGTATTGTTCTGGTGCGTTTCTGGACATTGCGCAAGCTTTTGACCGGGTATGGCACACTGGATTACTCTTCAAGCTGAAAACCCATTTACCCCAGTCTCTATACCTCATTCTCCGATCCTATCTCTCAAACCGTTCCTTCCGCGTTCGCTGTGGTGTAGAATTTTCTAACCTTTATCCCGTTGAGGCCGGTGTTCCTCAAGGCAGCGTCTTGGGACCCGTCCTCTACATCCTTTACACTGCTGATATTCCTACACATCCTGATACCTTTCTGACAACTTTTGCAGACGACACCGCCATCCTATCATCCAGTTCCAATCCTGAAACAGCATCCTTAAACCTGCAAAGACACCTTTCTCTTATCGAAGACTGGTGTAATGCTTGGCGCATAAAGGTGAACGAAGCCAAATGCAAACACGTAACCTTCACTCTTCGACGAAATTCCTGTCCGCCAGTTTACTTCAATTCCATTCCAATTCCTCCTTCAGATACAGTCCGGTATCTTGGCTTACTATTAGACAAAAGATTGACTTGGAACCCACATACAAGACTTAAAAGACAAGAACTCAACCGACGATTCGGACAGTTATACAGACTACTCAACAGAAAATCTGAACTTACAGTTGACAACAAATTATTAATCTACAGGACAATACTGAAGCCCATCTGGACCTACGGACTTGAACTGTGGGGGACAGCTAAACGTACTAACATCAAACGCATTCAATCCTTTCAATCCAAAGTCCTCCGTACAATAGTAAATGCTCCTTATTATGTTTCCAACAATACCTTGCACCACGACCTTAATGTTCCTTTTATTTCAGACCTGATTCCATCCAAATTTTCCAAATTCCACCAGAATCTCATTCATCATCCTAATCCTCTAGCTCAATCCCTATCCAGCCCCACCCATCCATACAACCCACCTAGAAGGTTGAAACGGCAGTGGCCTCGTGACCTCTTATAACATGTATATTGGAGTTCTAGCATTGGCTAGATTCTCCACTCACGTGCTGTATGCTTGTGAATTGTATATAGGTATGAGTGACTATTGTATATATTTTTATTGATTTTATTTTGTATATATGTATATTTTATTATTATTATTATATAAATTTATAGTTTTGTATATATCGTGTGAATGTAGTATGAATGTTGTACTTTATCACTATTAAAAATGTCCTGAATTGGACAGATTGTAATATTGCTCAATAAATAAAAAAAAAAAATAAAAAAAAAAAATAAAAAAAAAAAAATTCATTTAAAAAAAAAAATGTATATTGTTTTACTGTTCGACTCGAATATAGTGGTGATTCGTAAACAGGAAGTGTTTGACATCATGTTGGGAATCCCTATACCATTCTCTAATAAAAATACCGATTTGTAAAAAGAATTTTATAAAAATATTGTTTTTAGAAAACACATAACCTGTGTCCAGGAAAATAACAAACTTACTTTGTTTTCATGAGTTGAGTCAATATTAGTAAATATTTATGCTTTCTTGGCGTTTACCTTTTAGAGAAACTGTTTGTTAGACTGAAAACATTATTAGATTTACACTAACAGCTTAAATAATGCTTTTGAGGAAAAAAAAGATAAATTTAAAATTAAAAGAAAAATTTACCATTACAATTAAAATAGAAAGTCTTCATGACTTTTAATTATAGATAAGTGAACACAGGGTTCCTTTTTATGATTTATCAATTTTATAAATCCCGTGCAATTTATTAATTTTTATCGAAGTTACGTGTTATTAATCATTACCCATACACCGAACACCTTTCTTCTCCAAAGCAATATAAATTATTAATTCTACTATTCCATCAATTTATTTTTAAAATATATCAATTAATTTTTATAATAATGCTGTAAAATTTGCCTCATCAGTTAGTTATATTAAAAACGTGTAGATTTTTGTTCACCCATACTTCACCTTTGTAGGCTGTAAAGAGTTTCTCCAGCCAGAGTGTAAAAGCCCCTCGGCACCAAGACGCGAACTCTAAATTATTTTATCTTTTCCAAATTCGTTGCTGGACTGTTCACGTGTGTTACGGCCCCTCAACCAACTAAGAAACACACGACATTCGCTTACCACGACTGTTAAAATTAATTTACAAACTACCAATTTGCTTCAATTTAAAAAATATTTAAAGTTGATTTTAATAAAACGTGTATTTTTTTCGTTAGAAACATATGCGTAGGTAATTAAAATACAAATAAGTCTTTAGTCATTTTGATACACTGATTTATTAAGCACAGTATAAAACATAAAGAATATAATTAGAAAAATAACGGACACTAATGGTTCACTCACTGTATTGACTCGAAGGTTCTTCTAACCGTCAGGTTACTTCACACAGTGTTGCCAGGCTCACAGTCAGTGTTGCCAGGCTCCTACATATGATTTAGATTAAATAATGAAACTATATTAAATTGTTAATCAGTAATAATTTTATTCCCTATTCGTCACTTTATGTTACTACCTTTTACAACTTTGTGTATAAGATAATATTTTTTCTAAAATCTTCCTCTTTCCAACGGTATATTATACGTCTATGTCACTGTTCTTCTGGTAATAAGCCGAAAATTATGTTAAATAATAGTTTTGCTCTTTAATTCTTTAGTTGGACATCAAATTCGTCCAACTTGTATATTTAGCCGTTCTTCATCAATGTCATTAAGATGATATGGTTAATAAATGGCTTTTGGAATGTACAAAATTAAAGGCGCATTTAAGCCCTGTCAGACTATTTCAATCAGATTTAAACCTACATGATATTAAAGCCCATTCAACTTTACATCGATAAAGGGAGTTTAATCAAAATAGTAAAAGCCGTTTTTGAGAAAATCGTAAAAAGGTGCTAAATGCATAGGATAAAGTAGGACTTCCGGTCAGCCGATTTTAGTGAAAAAGTTGCTGTAACATCTCGGGCGTATAATAATCTTAAATATGAAATTTCAGTTCCGTACGACTAATGGTTTTTGCGCTAGACTTTCCACAGACACACACACACAGACCTTTTTTCGGGACTTGGTCATTTGGACTCAGGATACCCCAAAACGTGTATTTCCGTCAAAATCTGGAATTAGAAAATTTTCACGATCGCAATACTTTGCCTTACTATATATAGTAAGTGAAAGTAAAAACATAGATATCCATGTAGTAGTGATATCTACTATACTTTATTATTGTTTCCAAAGAAAGGAACATGGAGCAATGACCTTCCCTAAATAACAATAAAACAATTAGGCTAATTTATAATAATATATAGATATTAAATAGCTACTGGTATACATAATAGTTATTTAAGGTAATAAAAAAATACAATAGATAACCCACCTTTCTGATTGAGTTGGAGTCGTGCTTTCATGTCGCTTTACAGTAAAAAACATTCTTACCCACTGAGATATGCTAAATAATATCACTTACTTCAAGTCTTACATTCTGTTATGAAATATTCATAACATTGACTACTCGTAGGAAAGATTTCTTCTAAAGAAGTCAATGGACTTGTGACCTTTAACCGGAAGTCTCCGATCGGTGTCAAACTCCACAAGGGGTATAAAAAAAAACTTAATTGGCTGTCTAAGGATTATTTGTTAGTTAGGAATGAAATAAACTGAGGATATCTCTGCGGTTAGACATTTTCGCCAGTTTTTAGAAACCTGATTTTTCCATCTGCGATAAAACATAAACACAAGGACAGTGACCTTAAGAACAAACCTGTTTTTTTTTTTCTTTATGAAATGCTATAGTAATAAATAAGGAGTTGAATTCATTGCTAAAATCTAATGTTTGTTCAAAGTGGGTGGATTATATATTAAAGCAAGGTAATAAATACTCATCCTGGACTTGATGGGAACTTTCTGAAAATAACAGTTATCCTGAAAATATCAGTATAAATATATATACTTATATTTCCATTACCTTATCAAAGTAGGGTGAATCTAGAATCAGCAATAATTTTTATGATATATATTGTGATCAAGACAAAAAAAAAATAATAAATAAGAACAAAGGGGTATGTACTTTTTATTTTCTATCACGATGGAGTGAGGGAGAACTTAAGAAATATAATTGCATAAGGCCAGGCGCTCAGCAAAAAAAATTAATTTTAGTTAAACCTCTAAGTGTTAATGATGTTAATATACCATTAACTCATAACTATTGGTCATAATTATATATATATATATATATATATATATATATATATATATATATATATATATATATATATATATATATATATATAAATATGTATATATATAATTTGTACAATGATGAACATAGTATATTTCATTTCTATAATGAAATTATTTTCATTGTTCTTATTTTTTTCATGTTTTATTTGCAAATTTTTAAATTGTTTTGATAGATTTTTAGGAATTTAACATTAATCTTATAGATCATTAATAATTTTAACTGTATAAATTTTATTTTTTATCCTATATTTTTGCATTGTTATATAATTTTCATGATAAAATTGTTAGCTGGATTATTTTTTATTGTGACGATATTTTGCACTTTCAGATAAATTAGTTCCTTTTCACCTGAAGATGGCATTTTAGCCGAAACGTCGTACATTTATTTTTAATAAAAGAGTAGTGAAGTATAAATCAGCCTTCAATTTTATTCACAGAATTCGACCTCCACCTTAAATAATCTACACCTTATATATATATATATATATATATATATATATATATATATATATATATATATAGTTTTTTTTTTTTTTTAAAGAATATTAACCAATATGGCAGGCTTGAATAAATGTACCCTTTCAAACTTGAATGTCATTGGAATCGGGTTTGATCAAATTACTCAAAATTTTCTCTATTTCAAACATTGCGATCGAGGTACCTTTTTTGAGCATTTTTCAAATAAAAATAAAGTGGTGGAATGATTTTGTAAGTCGGTGGTACTATAGAGGAAGTAAGTACAAGGTCACTTCTGCCACTAACTCATTTTGATTGATTCGCTTCCGGATTTGGAGAACTAATAACTTCTGCCAATCTTGAAGATTGTCACATCATCACTCTAATGATTACCAGTTAAAATTTGCAACAAAGTACGCCATGCTTTTATTTTTTCTTTAAATATTTATATAAAGTATACGCATTAATGATTTTTTTATTACTTTTTTTTGCCGGTAACCAGAATGAAAAATAAAACAGATCCGCAAATTTGTGTTAACATTTTCATACTTTAAGGCTATAAATACGTTTTAAAAGAATTTTTTTTTTTCTAACATATTAAAAAAATCTTTAATTAATTAAATTTAATTAATAATTTTACCTTTATGTTCGTTTCCTCTCATCCAAAACGATGAGACCTATGACAGCTAAAAGTCTCTTTTTCTCAAGTTATTGTTATTTGATTGTGATTCGAAATACAAATTTATTTCCATCACTGAGTAGTAAATAAATAAAAAAAAAATCTACCTCTACAATCCTTTAATAGTCTTGGGTTCAGTATACATACAAATAGGGATTCGTGATGTTTTTTTCTCAGTCTTCAGGTTTTTTCCTCACTTTTTTGTTAACCCTCTTATAGAGGCTGAGTGTGCCCAAAGACGCCTTCCAAACCCCTTGGTGTTCCCTCGGCTTAAATAACAGAATAATGTTCAGCCACACCCAGGATTTGAACCCAGGACGTTGATTTCTCAGTCTATTCATTATTAATATAATAAAATATTTATATCAGCTCAAAACCATTATGGAATTCCCATCGCCAATAATCGCCATGTTTCTTCCGTTCTCTTATTCAAATCCCATCTTTTAGCATTCTAAATAGATGCACAAAAAATGTGAACTTGCAACGAAATTATTTTAATTTCAATGCAAGATATAATTATATATTTCGCCCAAACACTATCGCTGTTGAACAATTAGTTGTTTTTTGTTTTGTTTTTTCAATTTCCTCAACCCTAGTAACTTTTAATGGATCTCTTTTATTTCTTTCATTTTTTATTTCTTTATTTTTTTGTTTCTTTAGTATCCATATTTTAGTACATATATGTATATAGGTTTTATTTGTGTTTAATTTTTTTTTCTCACACATTTGTAAATAAAAATTAATTTTGTTGGTTTCTAGGCCAAACATATATATTAATATGTACTGTACATCATTGTCATGCTTAGGGGAAATAGTCCCAGAATAAAGTGTTTTTGTTTTTTATTATTATTAAAATAACTCACTATCTGCCACAGCTGGACTGAAACTCATAACCGATATATAAGAAAAAACAGCTGAACTCTTCAACGCACTTCATGACTTTGTATACTACCTCCATAAATAATCACGGAAAGAGCCAAGAGGAATAAGCATGTGAAACCTGCACCCGCGTATATTAGAACGAAATTTATACCATTGATTCACACCTATGAGAAACAATCTTATGCAAATTTTTAGTCTCTTAATCCTTATGGGAGGGGGGAGGGTTATGGAGGAGGAATGAAAAAAAAAAAAAAAAATTGTTTTCTCCTGAACAGCTCAACTGAATTTCACGAAAAAAAAAATATATGTTATGGATTTTACAAAACAGTTTAAAAAAAAAAAAAAATCAAGAAAATGTTAGTCAGATTTTTTTTTCTATTTTTCAAAAAAATATTTGCAGGTCATGATAGTTTGGTACATCTCGAATTGTTCGCTCCTATATTTCATTGGAGGGTCCTCCGTGATAAATATATTTTTCGATTTTATCGCAAGTGTACCCGATGATGAAAGATAAAAAATAAAATTTTTCTCCTGAACGGATGAACCGATTTTTACAACAAACAAATATGTCAATGGTTTTCTAAAAGAGTTCCCAAAAACTTTATTTTTATTTCGAAAACGTAAGTCTAAATTGTTATTTTTAATTTTACAAAAATAATTTTTAAGTTATGTTTGATTAGTACACCTACAATTTTTTGCTAATTTAATTCATTGGAGGCTTCTGCACAATATATATTTTTTTCAAGGTGATCTCAAATGTACCTAATTGTGAAAAAAAAAAACAGCAATGTTTCAGCTTTCGGTGAGTAGTAACTAATCACGCATGGAGAGTAGGGATGGAGCCGTAGGATCGTTGTCATTAAATATTACTTACACACTCATACGGGGCAGATTTCACATGCTTATTCCGCTAGGTTCTTTAAATAAAAATTATTTATGCACAAATATGAATTCAAAATAATTAACTATTTTTGAAAAAAAGTTTAAATCTCCTTAATTGAGGCTTCGTTAATGAATTGGCCCGTAGCGAAACTGATTGGGAATAGCGATCAGCGACCTTTCCTGGCTTCCCGGGTTCCAATTTAACATACTCTGATTAGTCGTGAGCTAAAAAAATAATAAAAATGTGGCCTTCCAAGAGGAACATGAAATCTTTAGTAGATTCCTCATAAAGATACAACTTCCTTAGTGCCTTTGTTATTCGGTGGTGCTGAAGGGCAAAGGACTCTTTAAGTTGAGCGTTCAACCCAAAGCTTAAGGCATCATGCTCCGATTCCACGTTTGATTACTATTGATTGTTCCTAATTATTCAAAAATACGGTGCCTGCAGTAAAACTAAATAATATTATGACAGGGAAGTTGTTATTAATGTAGACTATGTTGATTACATGTCCTCGTAGACAACCCTCATACTAATCAGTTGTCATGCCTAAGTATTAAACATTCAGCATACCATCCATCCCTTGACGGTGAGGTGACAGATGCTATTTTGATCTTAAAGATAATTAAAGTTTAATTATGTGTCATTTAAAAATAAAATAAAATTGTATCTTATTGTTATAAAAATGACACAAATCAGTCTTAACGCCTCTTTCCTAACAAATTGTTTTATATAAAAGAACAAAAAAATCTGGTGCGCGCGACACACGACTTTTATTTACCTTGGTTGTTAAAATCAATTTAAGAAATCTTAAATAAAGCTTTTTTTTTTTTTTATTCGTATATATTACAATTTGTCATAATAGACAATAATAATAGTGCTACAGGATCTCATTCATACAATATTTACAATATAAACAAAAGGAAAGTCAAATTAAAGTAAATAAACGTATTAAATAAAGCTAGAGTTGAAAAAAGCTTAGAGAATTACATTAAGTTCCATAGGAAAGATATGTTTAAGATTAAATAATATAACAGTCTTAAATATGAAATTTCAGTTTCGTACAATTTTTAGCGTTTTCGAGATAGACTTAACAGATACACACAAACTTTTTTCGCGCTAATTGGTTATCTAGACTTGTTTTCAATGATTGGATTTTAGTTTTCAATTTTACAGTTCATTGAGAAATTTTCACGATGACAATACTTTCCCTTATTATATATAGCATATGTAGGCGAGAGGAAATTTAAAAGAGTATTTTTTTGGAAAAAAAAAGTTAAAATTAGAGTAACTTCATGGAGAATTTCATATATTTTTCATCAACAATGATAAATTATCTATTTACGGTTGTACTCACATATTAAATATTTATCACATATTTTTATTATTTATATTCAGGGCATAATGTTGCATATTAGGCTGCAGAATTAACACAACAAGACAACACACAATTGCTTTACCTGCATCCGGTGAAAATATCGTTGTAATATATCTCCGGCATTAAAGTAATCGAAATGGATAAAAAGAGAAATATCAATACATATTAAATGCTAACCTATGAGTATAACATATGGTCTGAGACAAATATTAGAGGATGTGCGTTAGGCTTGATTCAATATATTGCGGCAGAGATCAGTAAGAAGAATCTACATAGGTTGTGGGTAGTAGCGGTGCAGAACAACAGAGTTTGTCCTTATAATTATTATTACAACACTTCTCAAAGTCATTTTCAAAGTTGTAAAGACTCAGTAATAGCTAAAGCTAAACGAATTTAAATTTGATTAATCTCTCTATACATAAAATGATAACGCAATTTTGGTTTCCGCCATTACCTTCTAAACCACAAGACGGATTTTGATAGTGTTTTTAGGGCATTCTTTCCTAAGTAAAATATATTCCATTTAGCTATACCTTAAACGGAAAAAATTAATTTTTTGTTACCAATTCATCAAAAAATTATTCCTCACTGTATTAAGTAGTAATACAGACGTATAATATACCGTTGGAAAAGGCAAGATGTTGGAAAAGTTAATACGCAATAAAATAAGTCGGACAAGGTAATAAAAAGATGTTATAAGCGCACAAACTTATGAACAAATGTTGTTTGTGATGTTGTGGATTAGGGAAGTTATGGTGATCGTACAGGTTATTTACTTCCATAGTCAAAAGTTTAAAAAATAATATTTTTTGGCGAAGATTTTCAAATCCTGCCTTATTGCACATCTAGGCGGTAAGACGAACCTCCTGGAAAAATGTTAGCCTCACAACCATAGTAATTTTTTAGATACCAGAAAATTGAGTGGTACTTTCTTTTATAAATATAGACATACAGCTAATAAAAGTCCTAAATATGCTTAGAATAATAGTTCTGATTATTATACTCGAATTAATCTAAAGAAATAGTAATTTTTTCAATTTATAAATGTATATGCTTCAAGGTAATAACGATTAAAGTTGAAAATGACTCTTGAAATAAAACATGACTTAACAATATAGATAATAATATAGATTGATATAAATATTTCCGCGTTGTGTCTATACTCCCCAGTAGCCTCATCTCTCTTCGGACCAAATATTTTAGTAACTTATTTTCTAAAACCTTTAGCCGTTGTCCGCCCTTCAAAGTAAGCGGCCACGTTTCACCGTCGGAAGAATAACAGTTTTATAAATTCTAACCATTAAGTCAAGACAGAAGCTAAGTAATTTCGCAACTGAATTATAACACGCATTACCCGCGTTTAACCAGGACTTTATTTCCTCCTGGATTTTTTTTTCCGTTATCATTGAACCTAAACACTTAAATTTCTCTACGTGTTCAAAAGTATACCCTGATATATCAATATCACTATGATCGCCACCGTCTCTGCTACAAATCATATATTTTGTCTTTTCGGTATTTATTTCGAGTCCTATTTCTTTACCGGTTTTTATTAACGGACTTGTATTTAGTTGTTTAGTTTCCGTGTCTTCCTTTAGCAGTACCAAATCATCGGCGTATCCCAGAACCGGAATTTTATCACCCAAATTTAAACCTTCTTAGTACATGTCACTTTTTCTTTGATATATTCTAAAGCGACTTCGTCTGCATCGATTTCTGTTATTATGATTGCTATTAAGAAGTTTTTAAAAGAATACATTTTAAAGTACTTCCGCGTAAATGACATTTTTAGTTTTATTTTCTTGTGGCAGAAGAACATACTGATTTTCTCCGCAACCCGATCTCGACGTAAATCTATTCCTATGTGTTTAAATGGAAAAATATAAATTAACGGGAAATGGAATTATTTAAAAATAAAAGGTAAATAATTTGGAAGCGAGGTTTTTTTTCTCCCAAATTTTCCCCGTTTTTTCCCAGATTTTCGACTGATTCTTCGGCCCTATTGGTCGCAGCGTGATGTTATATAGCCTATAACCTTCCTCGATAAATGGACTATCCAACACAAAAAGAATTTTTCAATTCGAACCAGTAGTTTCTGAGATTAGCGCGTTCAAATAAACAAACAAACAAACTCTTCAGCTTTATAATATTAGTATAGATTATTATATTTAATCTAAACCACATGTTTCCAACGGAACTGAATAACATTTTTATTTAAATTAACTTAAAACTTTCTTCAAATTTAAGTTTATTTATATGTTCTGAGATTAGCGCGTTCAAACAAACAAACAAAGTCTTCAGCTTTATAATATTAATATAGATAATAATTAATAGACGTTATATAATAAACATAATCTTTTTTTTGGTAAGCGCACAATTCGTTACGATAAACTAAAACCACCAAAGTAACAAACTTTTAATCGGTCAAACTGAAGTTTTTTAAACATAAATCACCCGACATTTTCACTTAAAGGGCGAATCGCTGGTAATCAATAATGTAATAACTTTACACTAATAATTCCTGTATACTGTTTAATAAGGTAATAAATATCGAAATAATTTCTTCCGTCTATTAATCTATTCATTATGTCAAGTTTTGTTAGATAGCCTACTGGTTTAGTTTTAAAAGCAGTTCTTTCCTTATTTACAAAGGCAAGCAGATGGTCAAAGATAAGTATACTAAACAAAACTATATCTGTTGTAAATTTATCTCATTTCTCCATTTAAATTATTATTGTAGAATGTAATAGTTTATTTTTTGAAAATCCGAAAGAGACTAGAACCAAATGAATAATTCATGGCGACTCATAGACCTCCCGATCAAAGTCAAGGACCTACTGGCCCTGCTATCTTCTGCAACTAATGATGGAGGGCACGTGAATAATATCTCATACATATATGTATATATAATATATAAATCTTTTCCGGCGTATGATTTTACTTTCAGATACAATTCTACATACGAGTGATACGTATTCCTCCATGAAGAGCAACTGAAGATCTTATGAATATTCTTCATTAAAATAAGAACTGATTTGGCTTAAAATTCGTCGAATCATAAGTAATAAGTATAAGAACATATGATAATCATAAGCCGGTATAAAGACAAATTAAAAAAAAATCTGGTGCGGGCAACACACGACTTTCACTTACATCCGTTGTTAAAAGCAATTTAAGAATTTTTAAATACATTTAAAGATGCAAATAAATTGTTAAAGAATTCATTATTTTGAACTTCAATGGAAACATAGAATATTTTTGCACTTTTCTCCTTTTGTTAGATATCGAATTCGTTGAACTTATATATTTACCTGTTATTTATTTTACAGTGCCATTAAGATGATATGGATATTTTTATATAATGAACGAAATTAAAGGCACTTTAGAGAAAAAAAAAAATGTAAACTATCGGCATTGAAGCCCTGTCAGATTATTTCAATGAGAATGAAACTACATGATATTAAAGCCCATCAAATTTTACATCGATATATATAGTTTAATCAAAATCGTTAAAGCCGTTTTTGAGAAAATCAAAAAAAGATGCAAAATGCATGGTATAAAGTAGATCTTCCGGTCGGCTGATTTTGATGAAAAAGTTTCTGTAACATCTCGGGCGTATAGTTGTCCTAAATATGATATTTTAGTTTCATAGGACTTTTTGTTTCGCCCGGGAGTTATCACACACACACATATACAGACAGACCTTTTTGCGGGGTGGAGGTACGGAGTACCCCTGAGTCATGATTGTCATAAAATCGAAAGAGAAATGACTAAACAACTACCCAATCTAAACAAACCTTTTTGCGGGACTTGGTTATTTGGACTCATGGGACCCTAAAACTTGTATTTCCGTTTGAAAACTGGAATTCGAAAATTTTCAAGATCTCAATACTTTCCTCTACTATATATTTCATATATAGGTAGGTGAATGTAATTTCCCTAACTATACATTTCATACAAAGGTAAGTGAAAGTAACAATATTATATCTTGAATATTGCATCAAATATTTATTTTTTTATTTATTTATTCATAGAGGTTTTTGGCATTACAATTGTATTTGCTATCTGATTTTTATGCAATAAGCAAATATACTAACAAAATATAAATTCAGTAATAATATATGATTTTTTTTAATAAAAAAAATTTATTAAGTGATCTGGTCCTCTAAGAAATACATACATTAATTATAAATACATTAATTAATTTTTAATTTGTTATTAGCGAAAATACTAAGAATATTTCTAAATATATATACGAGTACACTGCTGCACAAAAAAGTAAGCTCCAGCACGTCCAACTGGAGAGTAAAGTGAAAAACGTGACTAA
The DNA here is from genome assembly GCA_023052935.1 of Piezodorus guildinii. NCBI lineage: Eukaryota > Metazoa > Arthropoda > Insecta > Hemiptera > Pentatomidae > Piezodorus > Piezodorus guildinii. The sequence goes on from CM041297.1 coordinate 58,344,826, forward strand.
TCGGGAAAAAATACAATCCCCCATTCATTTTCATCTCACAATGTATGCTCTCTAGCAAACTCTAAACGTATTCTTTGATCATTTACAGTGAGCTGTGGACCTGTGGCTACTCTCCAGGGATGCAAGTCTTCTGACAGTTTCGGCACTAATTGAACCATCCGGAGCCTTTGAGCAGTCTCAGAAGCAGTAGAAAAGCGATTTCGAAGAGTATGTATTAAAATAAACCGATCATCTCGTGGCTATGTCGTTCTTGGACGATCTGAACCAGGCCTGCGTGTGTAGAGTCCAGTTTCACGGAAACGTTGGATCGCCCTACGCACAGTGGGGTCATGTAATCCTAAAGCCCGAGCAGCCTTTCTATGACTATGGCAATTTTCGACTAAAGCAACGGTTTAGTTATTTAGTTATTTTTTCCCAATAAATCTTAATTTTTTGTTTCTTAATCTTGATTTTACATCTAAATCATCCCAAAAGAATACTGTGTTATAAAAATGTTGATTTAATGCACATTTATTTCACAGGAAAAAAAATTTTTTTTTTTCAAAGTGCGCCACTTCTTTTGGTCGAGCAATATATATATCTATATATATATATATATATATATATATATATATATATATATACATGTGTACACATATACATATGGTATGTTATGAAGGTATAGGTATATCCTAGAAACCCTGGAAATGATGAGGGGAATTAAAAAAATAAAAAGATGGAAAGTAATTTGGAAGATACTACCAAATTAGCAAATTGGAGCACATTAAATTTAATGAGGAAATTAAGGAGCAAATGTAATTTAAAAGATTACTATTAAAGATAATTTAAGAAAAGTCGAGGGTAGATAAATTCAAGATAATCTTTTATCGCGAGTAATTTTTTTTCCCCTTTTCTACCTCTATTAAGAATGGCGTAGTGTTATTTTAATGTTGTTTTTCGCGAGTAGCGTTTCTCACCCCTCTTTCGTTAAGTTCCTAGTGTTAAGATCCTCGCATTGATTGGCGGATGACTATTAAAATATAAAATATTCAGATTTGTTTTTTTAACCGAAGAAATTTCGTCTTATTATTTATTTATTTTTCAAGTTAAATTATCGTATCTTTAAGTTACCATTAATATTTCACTTCATTTCAAATCATTTATAACCCAAATGCGGCTGCATGTTTTGTAGTAATTCCAATCACTAAACTTTTTGTACCGAATCGGACCCTATTCGAACAATATCTTATATCTCCATACATAGCAATACCCGTACTTATCCAGGAAAAAGTTCATTTTTAAATATAATTCATTGGTAAAACAGATGGATCTAGGGATTTTGAAGAATCTTCCTTAACTATTTCTCTACAGTAATCTAACTATGCTAAAATCCTGAGTAAAAGTAGGAAAACATTTATAACAATTTTAATAATAAAATTAATTAATCAGAAGAACACACGTTGATAATAAATAATTAGATGGTTTCTTATGATTATAGTTTGTTAAACATAAACGTCAATACGGAGTTTCGGGGGCATCAGGACTCACTAGAAATACATAAACAAATTATCATTTAATATTACTAAAATATTTTTTTATATATTAATTAAAAATGATTATTAAAAAATATATAACAGTGTTACATACAAGCGTATTTACCTGAAAGCCATGTAAAAATAAAATTGTATCCATTTTTAATTAAAATTTAGTCAATAATTGAGACGTTGATTTCCAAAAGGTACTATATCCATTTTAGGAAATTTTACAGGAAGCGCGAAAATCTCTCATTCCTATATTATTAAATCAGCTAATTTGGGTCTTTTTGCATTAAAATTTAGAATTATTTTTTTACTATAATAATAACAACATATTAAAGTTATGAAATGAATTTTTTTAGAATGATTTCGAACGAAAATAAATGCGTAATTAGTACATTAAGAAAATGACCATATTTCTAAATCGCGTTTTTTAAGGACTTGAGAGTTCATTAGATAACATCAAATAGAATATTTAGATAAAATTAAATGATGAGAATACAAATATGTAAAAAAATCAATTTCGTAAAAAATGTCCTTTAGTACCTTTTGGAAATTAACGTCTCAATTTATGTCATCAAAATTGTTTTTATAAAAATTAACACTAAAGAAATCACCCATCTAAACTGACATATTCTTTGGCCCCTAATGGATTAGGGCCATCCTATTTATTGCAGAAAAGTATACTATGGTATATTATTAAATATTTTAATATTTAAGAATTTGTAAAATCTTACATTTTACATATAGTTCTAACACAATTTTAATATAAATCCGAAATTTTTAATATAAATTTTAAATAAACGTAATAAAGGTGATAATCAATTCTAGAAATAAAATATAATATTCTACAAAAATAATAATCATTCCTCTTCAGTCTGAAATAAAAATAAATGAGATATTTTCGGAACCGAAAGTATGTCACCAAAGGGGAAACATTGAACTGGCCTTCCTGGATGTCAAGATCACTTGTTGGCGACCTCTTTAAGAATGTCTGAATATATTTTTCCATTTTCTCATTACATTAATTATGTATCATATGATGTTAATATTTAAAAGATTTTGCCAAAGTTGAATAATTTATTAATTATCCAAAGGAGGCCTAACTACATTCTTCTAAAATATAAATAAAAAGAATGGCTTAATTGGTATTCTACAAGAGATTCGCATATTGACATCATACATAATCTAAGCCAAGGAACCGCAGTACGCTAGTAGCATATTTTTATAAAAACCTTCGCAAATATTTCAATGAAATTTAAAAAAAAAAAAAAACATATACATACAACAGAAAAAAATAAACAAGTAAGTTTTAAGTCTCAAAGTAACAAGAAGTTCTTAACTATTCTTTTCAGGTTTTTCTGAAAAAAAAAAACTGATTGAAACACAATTTATATAGTTATTTGAAAACTATTTAAACTACTTCTTTTGATGAATGGTTATCTTAATGTTGCCGCTCTGTGCAAAGCTGTGTGTATACCTGTTATTAATAATGCAATTTAGCTTTGGAATGATGAGGTAGACATAAGAACAGAAAAAGTAAAGGTGATAATTAAGTAATTATGAGAATAGTATACAGCCTGTGTATATAAATGAAACAATCACTGTTTTAATTAATACTCGTTCACCGGATCTCAAAAACCATAACTCCAATAAAACTGAAATTTCCAATGGTAGTTCCACTTAGGTAAGATGAGACAAAATGATTTTTTTTTTTTAAATCACTCAATGCTTTATTTTATGTAATTATTTGGTAATGAAATAGCATCTGAAAAGTATACATGCTCATTTGAAGAGAAAACAATCGATTTATCTACATTTATTTAATGTCACTTTATGCTACTGAGGCTAATCAAAGGGATTCATCTACAAAACAAAAAGAAGGAACTGAATAGTAAATAGTTCACCTTGCAGTCAAAAAATATTAAAAATAGTGAAAAAAATATTTATCAATATTTTTTCCGAACGGGTTTTCATTAGGGCTTTTAGGCAAAAGTCCGGCAGGGCCAGATCACACTAAAGCAGTTCTCCCTGATGAAGACTTGCAACGTGGATCGTAACGTTAGTTAGTAAATAGTTTTTACTACCGTCTAATCTTTTTTGAACGCCACACACACGGAAAAAACACCAATTTAGGTGGACAAAAGTCGAGTAAAAAGTTTGGAATTTCTGAGTGCTTGAATTTTTTATTATTAGTTGGTAATACGCTTAATCCCGCCATACCGTGTTTACACAAATAGATAGTAAATGAGTGAATCACTCCTGTTCACACAAGTGCTTAATAATCGGCAGTGGGAATATCTTAATTCGATGAACATTTATTATGTTTAAGGTTTGTGTAGTGAAAAGTCTTTTTGCTATTATTTAAAAATGGACACTGCTGAGACAGGTAAGGCATTATATTTTCACATTCGTTATTGAATATACAATGCAATCTGCCTGTAGAGTTAATTTAGTAAATGTATGCCCCTATTCATTAACGAAAAACTATATAACCCCCAAGTTACCCCAAGGATTAGTTTCATCAATTCTGTTTATTCTTTAAATGTTGCAAAGAATTATTGAGATTTTTAGCGTTTTGTGATTTGAAGAGTTTCCTAAATGATATAAAATACATCTATTAGCAGGTTTAAGCCACTCCGAGCCATAATTAGATTTTTCTTATTATTTTTCGAATATTCTGGGACTTCACACGTAAAATGTAAGGAAGTTTAAGATTTTAGCAAATAAATTATATTTTTGACCACTGTGCGCTCGCCAATCGTGTCAAAAATTAATTATTTTTAATAATGTTTTCTTATATTTTTTTCCGTAATCTGGGACCCCAAATGTTAAATATGGACAAGGTTCAGAATTTTGTCCACCTAAATCTGACATATTTTTCACTTTGCGCCACCTGAACCATCATCTCATTCTTCAAAAATAAGAAATCATCTAAATCGGACCAGTTTTATAAAAATACAGCGTATCGGTCTTTAAGTCTACATTTTCTGTTCTCAATAGATTTCGCTACAATAATTACTTTTTTTTTTGTTATTAGGAGAGGGAACTTTAACGAGTACCTGTCATCGCAGAGGAAGACGGCATAACTAAGGATGTTTTACTCCCATTAAAAATCCTAGAACCACCTGCGGGTTTGAACCCGATACCTTTGGCATCAAGAAGTTTAATAAAAAAATAATTAAGTTCTTCTTAAGACCTTAATCCGAGGAAAAACAAACTTATCGGAGAAGTTCAAAACTACTGAGCCCCATCACTAGAGATTAAAAAACATACTTGACGGATATTCCCTTCAAATCCCGTTCTTTAGAACCCTCTTACAACGCATGCATTGCAACAGAAGAGACCATCAAAAGAAAAATTAAAATATGAAGTCCGAAAACCACTCTGTATCTTATGGGGATACTCTGTATTTGATAGGGATTTCGTATCGGTGGTGAGGTAGATAAATTAATAACTGTGGCTAAAGAAAATTTAAAAAAATAATTAATGACCTCCGTTATAAGTGCCGAATATCATTTGCTTTATCAGAAGGCTAGATCGCGTTGATTATAGAAATTATGAAAACCATAATACGAATGTTTTTTAAAACAAGAGGCGAAACGACATCTTTGAATTGTAAACCATAGATGCGGGATATAGGTTATACATGTTCAATTTGCAATAGTAATGTGGATGAAAACATGACTCGTCTATTAAGGTAAGAGGAAAAAGTATTTTGGGGAGATAACATTCACCGGAAATGAAATAATAGAAATTTGAAATGGAAAGATTTGGAACACATAATTTAGTTGTAGGTTCTTTTAAAAAAAACAAAAACAACAAGTGATCGAGATTTTTCACTGAACAAGTTTTTTTATATCCTTCCAACATTTCAGCCATCCTAGGCCAGTTTCAAGGATCCTAATAAGACCAGTTTTATAAATTAAAAGATAAGATTTTTTTTTTATTTATAAAACTGGTGTTATTAGAATCCTTGAAAATGGCCTAGGATGGCTGAAAAGTTAGAGAAATATACAAAATAAAAAGTTGTTAAGTGAAAAATCGAGATTTTTTTTTTTTTTGTAAATAACCAATAATTAAAATTATTCACTCAAATAAATACATATAAAATAAAATTCACTCTATTTATATCTATGAAATCTGTTTTAAACTACACAGAATCTTTCTCTATATATATAATGATAACGGGATTTTGGTTTCCGCTAACTCCTTCTACACCACTAGGCGCATTTCGATACGGTTTCCACCATCATTTAGGACCTTCTTTCCTGAATGTTTATGGGTAAAATAAATTCCAAGTTAGCTAAAATAAATCAATTTTCTGTAACCATGTCATCAAAAAATTATTTTTGAAATATAAGAAGTTACATAGACGTATAATATACAGTTGGAAAGCGAAAGAATTTAGAAAAGTTAATAAGCAATAAAATAATTCGTACAAGTTTTTGTAAGCCCAGAAAATCATGGACCATTGTTATGTTAAAGAGAGAAGTTATCACCGCCCTACAGGATAGTGCAGGTTATATACAGTGAGTGTCAAAAGTTTTCGGAATTCACTACCAGTCCGTAATTTGCTTGCTTTTAAATTATTTTATACGTTTTTAAAGAGTTCTCATCCACTTTATAATGTTAGAAGGAAGGTACACAATAGCTCAAACCAAAAACTACTACAAAAATCTTTTTATTATTCACGTTTTGAACGTTCATTTACGAAAATATTAAAAATAGTGTAGGTCAATGGTGTCAAAAGTATTCGGAATTACTTGGTTTCCTGATTATATTAATGCAGTGATCATAAATAAACATCCAGTTGGTAAAACTTTTTGTATAATTATACATAGTAATCAAGTTTTCTTTGAATGTGAAAAATAAATTTTCTGTTATCTGTACTTCACCTTGTTATATAACAAGTAAACTTATAAAAATTTGATTTATGTTTTTCATTTCTGCCAAAAATTAAATATAATAATGATTATACGTAATATAAAAAACTTATTTTTATATAATTGCACTTTTCGTTAGGATAAACTAAATCTTCCAAAGCGATAAACTCTAAATCGGTCAGACAAAGATTATTTTAAATAAATCACATCTCATTCTATTTTCACCCGGACAAAGCATTAACTAGTATTTAATAAAATAATTTAATTACAATAAATATCCGACCCTGTACCTAAATAGTAATCCTATAAAGTTCCACCTGACTGTCAGAAATCTGGGAGTAACCTTCGACCAAACTCTATCATTCAAAAATCTTGTTTCCGAAATCTCTAGTCGTACCTTTTCAACCTTAAAGCGACTGTATTCCCTCCGTCACCTATTCCCGCTTGAAACCCGAAAACTCCTCGTTACCTCTCTAGTATTTCCCCACTTCGACTATTGCTGTACAGTATACCATTGTATTACTGGGGATCTCGAGGCAGAAATAAAACGCTTAATTAATTGATTTGTCCGATTCATCTTCGAGGGTCGGTAAATCGCTAAACCCTTATCATCGTCGCAAGTATTTCCTTGGTCATTCCTTTACCAAGTTATCCAATCCCGCCTTCCATCATACATTTTTGACCTCCTACAATTCAAATCCTCTGCCCATCCCCGTTGTACACGCTCCAAGCCTTCAGAGTTATACACCACGGCCCACCGAACTGTACATTTCGACAGATCCTTTCTCATATCCAGGCTGAATAGAATTGTGAATAAGCTTTTTTTTTGTGTTGTTTCCTTCTCACTTAAATATGTCTGTTTTATATCAGTAATTATTAATTTGTTTATATTTCTTTAATTTCCTCTGAGACTCTAAAGCACATTTTGTACACTCTGTACATTTATTCTAAAGGAACATGTTCCAGGATAATAAATAATTTATTTATTATTATTATCATTATCAAATAAATAAACCTAGAATAAGTTGGCACATTTTAGATACATTTATATTTTGTTCGTTCTATATGGGAAAGAAGTTGATTATTCCACTCTCTTTTGTAAATAATGTATAATTTTTATTTTGCTTATATTATTAACTATAAGTTTTGTTTATATTATTAACTATAAGTTATGTTTTAATAATATTTAAGTAGAATATTAATATATGTAAGCAACTTCCTAGCAGACGGTATATTCCGTGTTCTGTAGATATTGTAAAGAAAGAAGGAAATTTGTAAATAAAACACTTTTATCTATCTATATATCTTATGGGGATAAGAAAACAAAAATCAAGTTTAACCTTAATAAAATTTTAGTTTCGAGAAACTCGAAGATATGTGGAAATTAATAGGAAGTTGATTGAGGATACTGTACAAAAGACATCTGTTTCCTTATTGAAAAACCTTTATCAGTTATTAAAAATTACCGCAGTATATATTATAATAATGGGAAGGTTGTTTTTATTGCCCAACATGTTGAATGCAAGATCGGCCAAGCGGAAAACTGGAAAGAGGTAAGCCCACGGCAAGATTCATCCTCCTTATACTGAAATTCTTCCTCAGCCTCCTTGATAATTACACTGAGCTTCTACATTAAGAAATATCAGAAAGTATAAAGGATATTTCCAGATATCTTCACTGAGACCAAAAGAGAAGGAACGTTATACACACTGAGATAATGCATGAAGGAACTTTCATGCCGCCTTTTATACTTCAAGGACAGGTATGCCAGAGATTGGCAGCTTGTTACCATCCTCCAAGCAAAATTTCTCTTTTCTGCAAACATCATATGTTGCTGGAGACGAAAAAGAAATAGAAATAAGCCCTTATCTTCTTTAATTTATGATTTTTTGTAAGGATTAAATATTATATAATGTTATTTTACCGTTTTCAACATGTTTCATTTTATACTATTTTATTTCTCCATTATACAATTCGATTGTATTTTTTATTATTTTTTTAATATATGTTTTATTTGTTAACATGCAATATCCAGCAATAATAATAATAAACTAAAGTCCACCATGGAAGCCACTGAGCGGCTGGGCCTATCTAAAGCTGTTATTAATGAAGCCCAAAAAGCTGTATTGCTGAACACATCTAGAATTGTTAGGAGTTTCCTAAATATATAATACTATTTAACTAAAAGCACCTGAAGTGGTTGGAGTTCATCTCCCCCTCTACAGGAATATTCCTTGATAAGAAGTGTTGCTAATTAAATAATAATAATAATGTATTTATTTATTTGTCTAAGGGAAATCCCCATACAAATAGAGCTGGCTGGCACAGCACAAATAATAAATCTATCTCCAGCAAATGTACATTATTAATTACAAATCGAATAAATCTTCATAACAAAAACAACAAAGCACATATGCAACAATAAGCTTAACGGTGTTGCTATTTTTATGATTACTTTCATCCAACATACACATAGATATCATAAATTAAATATAACAATATCGATAAATAATGTAATAACAATAATACTAAAGCAAATATTTAATCCCCACAAAATACTGATAAGTCTCGAAACGTTTAAGAATGATCAACGTTCTGAAAAGAAAGCAGACCGACACTAAAGGAGATGGCGTACCTTCCCGACAGTCTGATCTGGTATAATTCCATAGTATTATACCATATATTACATCATTTAATGGTCAAATTAATTATATTTTTGGTTTGATGGTGACCTGTAACATTATAGCCAGCATTTTTCAATGGGAGTAAAAAATCCTTAGCAATACCGTCTTTCGAAGGAGACGTAAAAAAAGCCTGTGCGATGTCAGGTACTCCTGAAAGACCCCTATCCTAATTAAATTTGGATATGCAAGTAGGACTCCCACCATTGCATAAAGTGACACTAAATAAATAAATTTGTATAAGCACGATATCTATCAGTTGTACTTTAACAATATATTCCGTCACTCCTTCAATCTATCTTACCAATATAGAGGATATCTCAATCGATAAAATCAGCAATCTTAACGAGGGTAAGGAAATGATTTTCATAAAGAAATAAATAACAGAACTCGGTTTATGAAGAAGAATGAATCTGCAGTTTTAGTTGGCGAAAGAAACTTGTCAAGGACAGGACACCGGAACATTTTATTTCAAGATCCATCGGTTCGCATTGAAATGCACCTTGAGCAGTGCTCACTTCCAAACAAGAGCACCCTGCATACCTCCACCAATAACTATCAGCACTCTCGATCTACGGTCCATTGAAAGGTGCGGAAGCTGAAGATACATCCCATCCATGTGGGCACATATCTAGGTGGCAGGTCTTGCTAAGTGAACATCTTCGAAGTAGAGTCAATGAGTCATTGAAGTGTATCATCAAGATAGGAGTATAATTTATATAAGACCTGAGGTTATCATAACACTTTCAGATAAGCACTGAATATTTCTAAATTATAAATGAAATATATCTGTCGAGGCACTCCTAGAAGTTCCGTGATGGTGTGTCTTAAATAATAAACTGAAGATGATATTGAGTATGGTTTTGATTTGATTTTTCTAACAGCAAAACTAAGATAAGCCTCACTATTTATAGAACGTTCTTTACATACCACTCTGTTAAATTGTAACATCTTCCAAAGAAATTCTAAAACTAACCGGTAAAAGATAATTATTGGTCGAAGTGATTACTTATTCCATTAAACCAGACAGTAGCAAGGGGATGAGTTGATTAGCACTGAATATTTCTAGTTTATAAAACCAATATATATCTCGGGATCACCTGTGGTGTAATGGCTAGCATAACAGTATCTATTAGTTATGCCGTCATTCTGGTGGTTCCGAGCCTATGCGGTGTCAGGTACTCGTTAAAGATCCCTATCCTTATAAAATCTGGACAGACAAAATTTAGAGCTTCCCCTGTAGCATCGTCCAATTAGCAACAGTGGCATAAAAGTGACGTTAAATGAATAAACAAACAAACAATATATCACTCGAAACACCCCTCGAATTGCCGTGAGGGTCTGTCGTAACAAATAAAATTATGATGATCCAGAGTTATTTGATTTTATTTTATCAAGTGCAACAAAGAAAAGCTTAGTTACTTTTTCTAAACCGTTTTTTACGTGCCACTTTGTCCAACTTTTACCTTCTCCAACTAAGTTCGAAACTACCTGATAAAAACTAATTATTTGTCGCGGTAATTATGTATTCCATTAAACCAGATAGTAGCAAGGGAATGTCATAGGACTAAATTAATGAACCGGCAAGACAGCCGTGCAGAATACATGATTAATGTGGCATAGGTGCCGGATGGGTGAAGTTGGCACTACAGAACATGGAGGTCGAGCAAAAGCGATGACTACTTCGTTTGTAAGGACTTTTTAAGGAAATGCTTAATTGTGATTAGCGATTTAGTGTTATTAGTAATATTTTTGATATTTTTTTCAATTTGTTTTCTTAAATTTTTAGACTATAAACTTCATGTTATAGAAAAAAATAATTATTTGTTTAACAATATCAATATTTATTAAGTGAGTAAATTCTTCGCATATTTGTATTCCTTAAATTATTCCCTCATTTTTATTTAAAGAGGCTAGAAAGGATATTGATAAAAAATTGGCTTACTATGTTTTTTTTAATTTCCAAATTAATAAAAAATATACTTTTAGCGAATTAAAAGTTTACAAAGGAAAAGAGACACACTCTTGATTATTTGTCCTTATATACCTTTGTCTTATTCCTTCTACCTGTAAAAATTTGTCATGTTCCTTTTTTCTTTATGAATTTTCAAAAACGACAAACATTCAATTTTCGCGATATTTAAACGAAAATATATCAAAAGGGACTGAGTGAAAAATAATGAGACTAATACAGATTAATCGACTATGTGATGACTTTAAGTTACATAAGCTTTGTCTCTGAGACTTTGTTTGCTTCCGAGTTAAAAATTCTTCTCGGTTTTGAAAAACAGTTTTCATTGAAATTATTAACTGCGGTAAATTTTGATAACTTAGACAGAAACAAAAACTAGAATAATGATGAGAGTACTTAATACACAAAAAATGAGAACCGTGCATGTCAACCAAGGTGTTTCGCTTTTTTATAGGGAACAAGCGGAACTGTGTTTCGGCTGCAGCTATTCGAAGTAGCCGTTAAGGTATTTTAATGGGAGTAGTCATTCCAACAAATATCGACAAAACTTTTTTTCAATAGCGAGTAGGATTTTCTAACTTAGGTTGGACTAGGACCAGCAAGTAATCGAGCTAAAGCCATATTGTGGTATGATACCATTGAAGAAGTGAATTCAAGGCATTGACTATCCTGAAAGGGTTCATTAACTTTGAGAAGTTTCTCTAGACGACAAGGATTTTCACGTTAAATTGCACAGCTTTGAAGAATGCACCGATCCCTAATGTCCATGTTTTGGTTTTTCATAGCCTATCATATTTGGTTCCGACCCGCACAATCAATGAACCAAATTGTCTAGGAAAACGTCTACGAGCTAAAGAAAGATTAATGAAAACTATCTGCATTTTACAAAATAGACTGGTGGTTCCAGCCATTTTCAAATCCAGAGAATTCGAGAAGGAGTAAAGAGACTAGAGATGTATGCCTGATAAAGATGCACTGAGAGAAGATACGTGAACTTGAGGACGTAAGAGAATTGTTCGTCCGGCTCACTCAGGGCAACGTCACCAATTTAGGTGGACCAAAGTGAAGTCAAATGTTAATAATTCCTGAGTGCTTAACTTTTTTTATTATTAGTTGGTAAGACGCTTAATACTAATATTGGGTTGATGCAAAATTAATGCAGGTTTTTAGTAGGTATTGTAAATACGCCATATCTTTACTTTAACCATATATATTTAATCAAAATAATTTCCATCTGAATCAATGCACTTTTGCCAACGTTCAACAAGCTTTCTTATTCCACCAGAAAAAAAATCCGAATCCCTGGACTCAATGAAATCACGAAAAAAATTTTCAATGTCGTCCTGGTTTTGAAAATTTTTCTCCCTTAAAAAGTTGTCCAGATGCCTGAAAAAGTGAAAGTCTGTAGGAGAGAGGTCAGGTGAATAAGGCGGATGTTGGAGAACTTCGTAGCCCAACTCGTGCAGTCGTCGAAGCGTTGGTTGTGCAACGTGTGGTCTGGCGTTATCGTGGAGCAGGATCGGCCCCTTCCGATTCATCAATGCTGGGCAAAGACGTTGCAATTTTTGATTCATGCTGTCAATTTCTTGACAGTACTTGTCAGCAGTTATAGTCTCACCTCGATTGAGAAAGCTGTAGTAAATAACACCAGCATTATACCACCAAACTGTGACCATAACCTTTTTTGGGTGCAGGTTGGGCTTCGGGAAAGGTTTTGGTTGTTCATCTTTGCCCAGCCATTGGCTAGAACGCCTTCTGTTGTCGTATAAGATCCATTTTTCATCGCACGTCACAATGCGATCGAGACATGGATCATTTTTATTGCATGTCACAAGCATGGAGCAGATTTCAAAGCGGCGATTTTTTTGGTGGTCGTTTAATTGGTGTGGCACCCACTTGGCCAACTTTTTTACCTTACCAATTGCTTCCAAGTGGCGTACAACTGTGGATTGGTTCACACCGAGTTCCGCCGCCATTTCTCGTGTGGTTTTGGTTGGGTCTTCTTCCACTTTTGACCTCAGCTGGTCGTTGTCCAGGCCCCGACCTTCCTTGTCTTCGAGGTCGAAATCTCCTCTGCGAAACTTCTGGAACCAACGCTGCACCGTGCACTCATTAATAGCCCCCTGACCCCACACTTCATTAATATTACGAGCCGTTTGCGCAGCGCTGCGCCCTAATTTAAATTCGTAAAAATAAATTTGACGAAAATCGCACTTTGACATTTTCGATTCAAGACCTTTGAACACACTGAACAAAACGATTTTACTAAACAAATTCATGGTGAAAGAGAGGGTATTAGATAAGGTTTGTTTTGGTATAATAATGATCAATGTTAGGATTAGCTTTGTTTACACAATTGGAATTAAGATATTGCAATAGAGGAAACCTGCATTAATTTCGCATCAGCCCGATATTTTCCGCACTGTCCTGTTTACAAGTAAATAGTAAATGAGTGAATCATTTCTGTTCACACAAGTGCCTAATAACCGGCAGTGGTATTATCTTAATTCGATGGTCTTATATTATGTTAAAGGTGTGTGTAGAGCAAAGTCTTTTTGCATTTATTTAACAATAGACATTGTTGAGACAGGTAAGGCATAATAATGTCTCAAATACATTTCCACACTGTGTATTGAATATACATGCAATCTACTGTTAGAGTTAAGTTAGCAATTTGTAAATGTACGCCCCTCCTATTCCATAACGAAAAACTATAAAACCCCCAAGTTACTCCAAGGATTTGTTTCATCAATCTTTCTATACTTTAAATTTTACAATGAATTTTTGCGTTTTGGGTGATACATAATTTTTTTTAGACACAACACTCCGAATCAAAAGTTTTACAATCTATAATTTGAATAGTTTCCTAAATGATTTAACATACATTTATTAGCAGGTTTAAGTGGCTCCGAGCCATAATTTTTTGTATTATGTTTTCCATATTATTGGACTTAAATAAAATTTTGGGAAGTTTAAGATTTTAGCAAATAAATTTGATGTAAGACCACTGTACGGTTGCCAATCTTGTCAAAAAATTAATTAATTTTTATAATTTTTTTCTTATATTTAAAAAAAATATTTTTTCGCGAAATCTGGGACCCCAAAAGTTAAATATGGACAAGTTTCAGAATTTTTCCACCTAAATCGGTCATATTTTCTACTGTGCGGCTGTACAAATACAGTAGAAAAGAATGACTAAAGCGTTCAATATAGGAAATCCGTATTGCCGAAAGGTAAGCAGAGGAGAGTAACAATAAAAGCAGACAGATACATATCCCTCGGAGAATTGAAACTGGAATTTGGCGGCATATTTGTCGATCCACTGTTGGAATGACTACTCCTATCGAAATACCTTAACTGCTACTTTGAGCAGCTCCAGTCAAAATACAGTTGAGCTCGTTCCCTATAAAAAAGCGAAGCACCTTGGATGACAGACGCGGTGTTCTGCGAATACTTCTCAAGCAAGGCACGTAACGAAGGCCCCTTTCCTGGCGGCGTAGCTTTTTTCATATCACTCCTTTGCTACCCACTCCTTTGCCGGGGAACGTAATTCCTCACCACGCTATTTGATGAGTCAGGAGCCACTTCTGGTCCTAATCCGAACTTCAACTTATTTATAAGAAATAAAAACTGAATAAACGTATAAGTTAGTCTATACCCGACCAGTGGACCAAGAAAGTCATTCACTCAGAAAATGTGATATAAAAATAACAATTAAGGTTTTCAATATTGATGCATCCGAGATCCACAATCCGAGATATTAGAATTTACTTCTTTGTTATTACCAACTACCATACTTCCTCATTTTAAGTAGATGTTTGAATACAAAAAATATCACTGACTAAATAGTGTATTCCAGTGATTTCAACTAGTGGTAGCCGGACATCATGTCCGGAGGATCCGCGAAATGTTATTGGAAAATTGTATTCAATTACCTTCAATAAAAATATTTGTGAAGACTTGGCTCGTAAGAAGAATCACCATTGCAATAAATTAAGTGCAGGAACTAGTATTAAATAGCTAGATATATCGTATTTCTTTTATATCAATTACTATTATAGAAGAGTAATTCAAGTTATGAATATATTATTCGGAACAGTATCTTCTAATTTGTTTATATATTTATTTATCATAACATATCAAACATGATTATTAAAACATTACGTTTTGAATTGGAAATGTGTTGTTTTACTCTAGTCTTTAACATTTTTGATGTTTCCCGAATTTGCGTTTTTTGACAATTTTTACAATCTATTTTATAAATGGTATGAAGTTTATTTATAGTATAGTTGCTTATAATATTTATTCAATTATATTTTAGATGATATTTGAAAATCTGAAGATGAGGCATAATGTTTGATATGTTATGATAAATAAATATATAAACAAATTAGAAGAGACTATTCCGAATAATATATTCATAATCGTATTTCTATATTTTTGTAATTCGCTTAGAACAATGTATTACGAATTTAAGTCGGTTCATATGGTCTGGATCTGTGATATATTCTTCTATATTGGAATATCTTAAACAGCTTACTTACATTATTTAAAGAAAAAAAAGGTTTCTGTTAGTCGGATGCGAATTAAGATTAAGACACTTATTCAAAATAGGTACTATATCATTTATGAAAACTTTTAGTAGTTTTTATGTTTTGTTTTTTTATCCAATTTACTTGATTATTTTCGCTTTGAAATCAAAAATTGTTTTTGACGTTTTAGTATGATTTGAGATGAAGTATTTTTTATTTATTTATTGAAATTTACAACTGTATAAAATACAAGTAAATATGCTGACTGATGATAAAATACATTAAGAGAAACTGCTCATTGGCAGCACTCTTTAGTAGTGATTCTAAACAAGAAGGTCTCGGGGCCATCTTCTTTTCAGACGCCTCGGAGGATTATCAGGAATTGAAGAGGGAGGAAGGATTGAAACTAATGGATTAGAGTGGGAGAGGAGTTTTTTATGGAAGGAGTGATACCTGGTACGGTCCAAATCAGCAATATATAGAACATTAAAGTCATGGTTGATGATTTCTTACGTGACAAAGTAAGGAGCGTTAAGGATTTTGGATTGTAAGGATTGGATACGGAAAGAGTTTGATAGAGCCCCAAAGCTCAACTACGTAGGTCCAGATAGGCCTTATGATTGTCATGTAAATGAGTCTTTAGTAGTTAGGTGAAAGGTTAGAGCGTCTGTCTAGTAAGTGTTGGAATAGCAGTTTCTTGTCTTTTCAGTCTTGTAGGGATAAAGTTAATAAGAACTTAGCAACTTTCAGAATAAACTAAAATTTTCAAACGCGCTCTTCAAGAACTTGTGTGTTCTTTAGATGAAGTTCATCTATAAGCACGATTTTTGATTGGGGGTCCTTACTATTGTAGTAATTCGATGAAGGGGATCGCAAAAAAAGAAAATAAAAAAAATGTTGGGAACCATTGATCTACTACACCTCCATGGCGAATAGAGTGTTTTCCTTTAGGAAAAAGAAGAATTATCAAATGACGAATACAAAATTTATCCTGCTCACAAACCGTACAAGGATAACCTTCTATATAATAATCATGATAAATAGATGTAATATGTAGTAATTCTGATAACCTCAGACTTTTTTTTTATTTTCTCTTATTTTTTTTCTCGTCATTGGAGATACATTAAACTAACTTTCTTCCTTGCACTGGCTCAAGGAATTCCTACTTTTCCTGGTAGCAGAGTATTTGTCTCAATGAAGGAAATATTAACAACGGCTTTAGCTTATCACAACATCAAAATACAAAATAAATTTTTATCAATTAAAAGCCATATTAGACACTCGAAACATATATTGGAAAGATACAAGAAAACGTCTACACCACAAATCATAAAGTTGTCAATAACTCTTATTCATCAAAAATCATTATCCTTATGGTAGAACCTGAAACGGGGAGGATGATGTTTAAAAAAGTTAAATATTATTAAGGTGTATATTAGTCCGTGAGGCGGTCAAAGAAAGAAAAACAATAATATAGTTTCATCCCACATTTTAGGTTATCGTCAGAGAGCTCCTTAAAGGAAAGGCATCGCGAAGAGACAGAAATTATAGTAAGGAATTTAAATATTGATTGTCAACAAGTAATTAACACGATTGGAAAAAATGATTGTCTAGTAATGGAAAAAAATAATAACAATGTTGATTTAATTAGTTGATTCAAGGGGATATTTCAATAAATTTATTTAAAATAGAGACAATCAGACCCAAGGACGATACGATGATGTATACAAGATCAATAATAATTTATTTATTAGCCTACTCCCTTCATTTATTGCTTTTTCACAAGTAAAGACTAAATAATTTACAGCACTATACATTTTTAACAAATTTATTTAGATTTTTAATACACCAGACCAACATTATTATGGTCAAATCATCATTAAAGTTGATTAGTTATATCGTACTTATTATCGTACAATAAATAGTTCAAAGGAAAATGGCTTATCGCCACAGCAAAGCTCAAATCTCAGCTAGATCTGAACCAATTTTAATGATTCTTTTTCATGGTTGTTCGTATATATAATCAAGATTTCAATTTTTTTTTTTTTTTGTTTATCGCGCTTTACTGATTCTAAAACTCTATACACATTTATCTTTATCTTCAAAAATAACTGATTTATAGGCGTATTAATGGATAAAATTTAAATTTTGTTTCTTTTCTTTCTTATAGTTATTCGCCGTTTTTGGGTTAAAAAACACTCATAATTGTTTTCTCTATCTTAAAAAAAAACTGAGTTATTGAATTAAATCACTTTTGATCGCCGTCCATATTTTAAATAACCAGCTGATATCAAGGTCTAGGTGTTAGGATCATCATTACATGCCCTAATATTTTTGGTTTGTCCAGCAGCTTCTCGAAGACAGACTTAAGCCCACAAATTTTGAGGGAAGTGATTTGTTTTTTGATCGATTACAAAGGTTTATGGGGAGCCCGTGGTTGAGTGGCTAGCGCTCCGACGCCAAAGGTTGTGAGTTCGAATCCCCCCGGTTCCGGAGGGACTTTTTCAAGCATTGAATTAATGGAGAATTAATTAATATCGAGAAACGAGAGCGTATTCTTCCAGTAGATTACACAGCGTCGCCAAGGGTCTACACTGTCTGTCGCGCCACCGAATGCAATACCAAGGTTTATTATTGAAACTAACAAACCAAAATAAACAAAACTTCAACTTCCTTTGTTGAGATTTTAACATGACAAGGTACGGGCTTCACTCCACAATAGTTATTTAACTTGTAAATTATTTGTAATGAGTTTCTAAGTTTATTTGTATAATTATTAAAAACATAAAATAAAAAAATTCTACGATTGGTGTATATGGGGAAAACAAGAATCCGTTAAATTTCTTATTACTATATTTATTGTATTTTCCTGTTTACTCGTTAAACGTTTAAAAAACAACATTATTGAGGAATGAAATAGTGGTAAGAGGAATAAAGAAAATATTAATAGATAGGTATACATATACAATCTTTCTCTCTTTTAAACATATTTATTTTTTTCCTTTTATTTTATTCAGTAATTCCTCCTTTATTGCACTCTTATGAAATCAGATATAACTTTTATGATCTTTATCCGACTTTTTCCAAAGATATCATTTTTATTTTATTTTATGAGGAGTATGTGTATTTTATAGAGTTTAAAGATGGTAGACTGGAAAACTTATATTAAGATTTTTTTGTCACTGTCATTCATATTGTAACTTCAGATCGCCTTTTAAAAGAACTGAATCGTCATATAACAATAGATCATAAAACAATAATAAAATAAAATATATAAATAATAAGACGATTTAAAAAATAAAATAAGAAAATGTTTTAAATAATCATCGACCAGTATTAATACTATATTAAATGGAATGTATGTAAAAATAGAATTTCAATATATAAAAAGATGTAGATGTAAATATAATAATGGTTATTTTAGAATTTTTAAATTATTGTAATCTTGATTTTAATATTTACTATTGTTTTTAGTTTATATTAATTTTGAAAATGAAGCATTGTCTTACAAAACGTCAAAAACTGTTGATTATGTAGTGAATATTTGAATATGTTGTGAACATGTTATAATTCAAATAAATAAAAATTTTGTAAGAAGGGAATAGGGAAACCGCGGCTGAGTGGCTAGCACGCTTGTTTACCACCCCAAAGGTTGAGAGTTCGAATCCCCCAGGTTCCGGAGGTACTTTTCTCAAGTATTTAATTAAAATGGGAATACAGCCCCTTCCCCGGTGTGAGTGAGACCCGTCACACAACTGGTGGCCACTCACAAAAATAGGCTGAGGGTGTGAGTACCCTATCCTATAAAATTCATCGAGAAACACGAGTTCTTCCAGCAAATTATACCGCGTGTCCGCGTCTGTTGAGCCACCGGAAGAAGATGTGAATATTTCTACAATTTAATATATAAAATAATAAGACTTTATTTTTACAATTAATTGATAATTCAGGTGAAGGTTGTGATTAAATGGCTAACAACAACGAACACATCTTCCAGTAAAATATGTGAATAATTTATCCGTTTCATAATAAATTCAATTTTTAAAATATTTTAAACAGTTTTTATATAAATTGCATGTAATTAGCTATAGAAGGTTAACGACATAAGAGCTTTCTGTCTATTGAGGTCGAATAGTGCAGAACAAGCTCGGTCTCCAACAGCCTAAGTACAGCGTGGTTAAAAAACAAATCACTATGTAAAATGAGGCTCCTTGATTATTATAATGGAAAGTACATTAACAAAAAATGTATTTTAACTTTATATAGTATTACATAGATTTTGATTCCATAATTTAATGACAGGGCGCTCTAATAAAAAACCTTATGGGCAGAGATGAGGAGGTTCGCTAAAAAAGAGGAAATCATCCCCCCCCCCCTACGTAACTTCATACAGCGAACCATATCAAAAATACCGTCCTAAATTTAATTATTAACGTTATGATACAGGTAGGTATGTAAGGTGTTTTAGGGCGATAAAGTTCTAGATTATTAGGCCCGAGGTTGTGATACATTCTCCTGGGTCTTTTCCCTCCACATCTTACTCGGAGAACGTATGATTCCTTAGCTCTACAGTTCTCAGCCATGCGGGAGACATGTCCGATCTACCTAATCCAGTTCTCAAGACAAAAGGAAAAATAAGAAAAAGAAAAAAAATTAATAGTAAAAAAAACGAAATAATGCGACTTTAATGTCACACGTTTTCCTTCATAAAGTGCATTTCGTTTTAATTTTCTTACGTTTTGTTTTTGAATATTATGATACATTTTACATTAGTGGTAATTCGTCGGTTTTTCGAATACAAATTTGTTGTTTTCTTGACACATACGCACAGTTGTTATGTCAAGTATTGTTATTTTGTTTACAAATACTTCAACTTAAACAGGAAGGGCAAGTTTCGCAACAGCTCACCAACATATTCCAGTCACAATGAGACATCCAATATTTATTCCGTTGGTCCGCTACCAAATAAAGAGCATAGCTACCATACCATATCTCTGAAACTGTCATCCGATTCATCACAAGCACAAGTGAAAAATATATGTCAATATAATAAACAATCATAATAATCATAATGCGGCCGAAAAGAAGGATATCCTAATATAAAAATAAATATTTAGTTACTTTCAAGCCGTACCGATTGAGGCACTATCATTTTAGGAAAATGTTGAAGCCGTTTCGTAACGTATCTTTATTCCTCTTGATTAGAAACTATTATTACTAATTTATTTCAAAAATAAGTATTTGAAAATAAATAGCGGTGGTATAGATTAAAAAAATTCTATTAAATTCTACTTTAAAACATGATGCAGGATTTCATTAATTTAATTACAACATAATCTATTCAGCAGCAAATTCTGAGGTTGGCGAGGAGCGCGATCGCAAAGTGACGCCCGTCAGATAACATTAAATTACAGAATAAATACCATACATTATTCAAGAATTTATAATATTATTATGAATATATAATATATTGATTAATGTTTTCAACACAGTAATACAAATAAAAACATAAAAATTAAAACCAAAATACAATACCTGATGCATTCAAACCAGAACTTTCAATTAATGTTTACAATATCACACAATAATAATAATAGGCTTACCGAACCTAAAGGATCGATCCCGATATCCCCCAATGCTGTCTACACAGGCTCGTCCAATGATCATCGCTCAAGTCCTTGTCTCAGAGATCAGACTTGCCACAATCCTCCCATCGACGCCTCGGCTTACCACCTCTTTCGGAATTCGTTCTATATGGAGTCTAACAACTTTACACGACCATTTAAGTCTCTGCGATGCTGTCAACTAATTGATACTCATAGGGTACAAGCTCCACAATTTAGCGGGATGAAGCCTTGTAAGTTCGCCAGTTGCATCGTACCTCTTAAGACTAAATATTTTACGCAGTACCTTAAACTGTTAGTGGTATTTTGTGAACTAAATTTTCATTAGGTATAAATTTTAATTGTACATTGTAGCTTCCATTCATATTTCCGTCAACCTCCATGGAAACATGAGTTTAAATGATTAGGATTTTTTCTAAAATCTCAAGAAATACATCTATAATACAAAATTAAAGGTAATTTAGCAGTAAACATTTTGAAAATTCAACATTTGATTATTGTCAAACTATTTCAATAAGCATAAAATCTATCTGGTATTAAAGAGCATTTAGTTTAGCCTGTGCGATGTCAGGTAATCGTTAAAAATCCCTATCCTCATTAAACCTGGATATGCAAACTTTATGACTCCCACTGTAGCATCGTCCGATTAACCACATTAGCATAAAGTAGTGTTAAATCGATAAACAATAAAACAAATGTGTGTCTTTTTTGCGAGACTTGATTTTTTGAACTCGGGAGAAGGAACTTAAATTACAAAAACGGTTCACCATTAAAAACCTTTTACTTAGCAACATTAATTTAAAATAAAATAGATTTAAATGAACGTTGAAATAAAAGTGTTGACCTCGAAGTAGAAACAATCGCCTCACCCTTCACTGTAAGTGCATTTGTGTAGTCGAATGAAGTAGGCACTTCCGAAAACCGCTATTACTTGCATTCGTAACACCTTTTTTACTGATATCCCTTCCTTGAATAGCTCTTTTAATAGAAAAAGAAAAAAAAATGTACTGTAAATCTAACTGCTGGTAGAAGTGAAAACTTAAAAAATATATTCGTCTAATTTCTACATCTTCTGGTACTCCATGTAACTCAAAATTACATGTAATTCTCTCCTTTTTATACAGCTATTTATCAAACGAAATACACAGAATGTACAAAGTAATTTAATAAATAATTGTTACAATGCCCTTATTGAGGATGTATGGTAGACTTTTGAAATTCTTATAGGTAGAAATAATCGGGTAACAGTCGTGTGAAAAATATTTTAATTTAGCTGACTTTTCGGCTCGAACATGTGATACAAAATGTTGGCAAAATAAAAATATTTTTCTCAAGACTGACTCTCAATTGTATCTACCTATGATAAAACACCCTTGTATTATTTTGATATAAATAATACTATTTACATAAATTTCAATCCTCATCAATTTCTACAATATTTAAATTATTTGCACCTAATGATTTTTTATATTCTAGAAAGGAAACAATGGGTCTGAGGTAACTAAAGCATGAGACGAAATTTTTTGATTGAATTAATGTAAATAGCTTCTAAAAACTGCATCGATTGTCGTTTTATAGTTTGTTGTACAATACTATATTTCGACCATTGGACATAGCTAATCCTATTTTTTCATTTAAAAATCTGGTGCGCGCAACACACGACTTTCACTTACTTCCGTTGTTTATATCAGTTTAAGAATTTTTAAACAAATTTAGAAACGAAAATAAATTGTCAGAGAATTATTTACATTGAATTTTAATTAAAGCAAGTGTTTTATTAAATAATATATCATATTATTATCTACGACAATCAGTTTGTTCTATCAGTTTTTAATCACTCTCTCTTAACATTTACAATAGTATGTATAAGATAATATTTTTTCTAAAATCTTTAGCATTCAAACTTCAAAAATAAAAAATTGCATTAAAAAAATATTTTTGCCGTTATCTCCTTTAGTTGGATATTGAATTCGTTCAACTGATATATTTACCTGTTTTTTAGCAATTCTAATCAGATGAATTGGTAAATTTTATAAAAACTACAAAATCAAAGGTAGTTTAGAAGAAGAAATTTTAAAATATCGGCATTTAAGCCCTGTCTGACTATTTTAATCAGAATGAAACCTACATGATATTAAAGCCCAATAAATTTTACTCCAATATAGGGAGTTTAATCAAAAGCGTTAAAGCCGTTTTTAAGAAAATCGTAAAAAGGTGCAAAATGCTTCTGGTTAGCCGATTTTGAAGATAAAGCTGCTGTAACATCTCAGGGTAGATTGGTCTTAAATAAAAAATTTCATTTTCGTACGACTTTTCGTGTTTGTACAAGACTTACCACACACACACTTTTTTTTCGGGACTTTGTTATTTGGACTCAGGAAACCCTAAAACGTGTATTTCCGTCAAAAACTGGAATTCGAAAATTTTCACGATCGCAATACTTTCCCTTATTATATATTTCATATATAGGTAAGTGAAAGTAAAAATCAATAGCCGGTAAATTTTTGTGATCTGCAAAATTAATATTAAAGTCGAGGTAACTTCTAAGCCATAGTTTATCTACGATGTCTTAACTCATTTCATTACCAACTGATTTTAATTAAATTAAATACTGAAATACCTATACCATAAATATCGATATTTTTGTGTCGATATTACATCGGAATGGATAACGTTCTCGGAAACTGATATCTATATCCTATCTCTAGTGGATAGGCATACACAGACCGCTGCGCTTGCGCCAGTCTGGAGTAACTATGTCACCATGCTAACGATATCGCATCTTTTACCTCTGCATAACGCGCCTAAAAAAGTTTTCACTTCAAAATATGGTGGGTAAAGAAGATATAATTCCAATTACTTACTCGTTGACCTTCAATATGAAACTATACAAAAATAGTTTTCGTTATCTGCACTTTTTAAATATTACTCGAACTACCGAAAGTTTAACCCGATTGTAGCGGTAGGAAAGTGAAAAAACAATTCCGATCGAGCAGAGATGCCTCCTGATTGCAGCCAACGTTTCCTACATAGATACTGCACGATCCACCCAATTCCGAACCTATCTCAAGCAGCGATCTTATCCTATCACCTATTTAACCACAAATATATGTTTCCTTATTATTTATTTTGATATTATAAACTATAAAATGTAGATTAAGGAGAATTATTAATATATATTTAGTATATGCACCGCCGAAGCAAGTACGAGTCGATGATCAAACAGTTCTTCATCAATACTCAAAGCAAAATCTGAGAAAATAATTCACAGAAATTATTTTAATTTGTTATCTTTTTAGATTCTCTCTCATTTTTTTAAATCATTAACATGTATTGATTATGTAGGATTTGGTTTCAAATCTTGAAGGTCATTTGGAAAAAAAAAAAAAAAAATCTGGTGAGTTTACCCACAGCTAAATATTTAACAGCCTTTTATGCCAAAGGTCACCATTTCAAACCCGCAGGTGGACTTAGGATTTTTTAAATGGGATTAAAAAATCCTTAGTTATGCCGTCCATCGGAGGGAACGTAAAAAGATGGTTTCGAGCTGTGCGATGTCAGGTACTCATTAAAGATCCCTATCCTTATCAAACCTGAATAGGCGAAATTTAGGACTCCCACTGTAGCATCGTCCGATTAGCGACAGTAACGTGACAATAAAGTGGCGTTAAATAAACAAACAGCTAAATATATACGCCAATCAACAAAATTAATATGACAAAATTATAACATCAAGCCAATATATTGACTGATTGTTGATTTTACATTTTTTTTAAAATGTATTTAATTTTACATTTCTAAAGAAGATTTTGGGAAAGGGGATCATACATTCCGAGAGGTGGAATCAAAGGGTTTTCGACGGCACCTTTTTTTTTTTAATCTTACGATTTACTCCTCCACACCTAACCTTGGCAAAGGAGGAGGATTTTATTATACCCTTTATTGTTGTATTATATTTAAATAAAATCTTCTTGAACATTAAATAGTTGACTGTTTGATAAATATGAAGGTTGAGATGATTCGAATGGTGGTCAAAAAGATAAGAAAAGAGTAAAAACTTATTTATTTACCAACGTTTCCACCCACGTTATACCATGAAAAAATTATACAATACCCGAAAAATATACTATGAAAAGATCTATAGGGAGGAAAACAATTACACACTGCACAGAGAAAAGGGGATCACACGATTAAAGAAGAATGAAAAACTGCAAAGGTTTTTTTTTACCATTAATCGTTAAAAGTCTTCTTCGACTATATCCTACTGAACTTATTCTACAACCATAAACTGTATAAAAGAAAACCGAATACAATAATTCAATAGTTAGAATTATAATTTTAATATAAATGAACAATATATTTTCTTTTTAACCCGATTCGCCATACTCCTGTATATTCTTTGGCTCTATTTTATTGTTCTTGAAACTATCTAAGCTTTGTATACTTCCTAAATTATTTTATATTTTTCCTAAAGTTCTTGTTTTATTATTTTATTCTTATCGTTTCTTTTGATGCCCAGTTTCATGGTTTCTAAAGTTTCGGTTTCATTCAATTCTCAATGGAAATGCTTCACGATTTTCTTTGAATAAGTTTAGGAAACATTTTTTGTAAAGAGTCAAAAGGAAATTTTCATCAGCATCTTTTAGCGTAGACCACAAACATCATTATAAACAGGTTTCATAAACTGAAATCTATCAGTCGAAAAACTTCTAAGTAGTAAACGATGACATTTCATCTTCGGGGATTTTCTGGCAATAAAAAGTTTGAAGGTCATAACAATCAAGTTTATTGATAAATCAAAATTGTCAAAATACATTATGCTATCGCCTTTTGAAGAGAATGCAATACAGATGCTACACTTCAACCAATACATACATCCTGATTTACTTTTTTAGGTTATTTCCTATATTTGTTACTTTTTTTTCCTTCAGAAGTCAATCCAATAATTAGTTTTATTTGTTTTAAACTCTCAAACGTAATACTAAAAGCATGAACTGGCATTTTAAGAATCTTCGACACGATTTCTTATTAATGACTTCAAATTTACAAACACAGTCCAGCGGCACCTTACTACGTAATAATGGTTCCGATGTTACTTTTTGGCACCAGGTAGTTTTTAGGAAACAGACCTCTAGATATATAACAAATTCTATCAGGAGCCTCATTACTTTTGAACTCTAAAAATCAGGAAATAATTATTACTGATCCCGAAGACCTTTCTTTACCAGTACTCCTTGACAACACAAAAAATCGTCTCGGAATTTTTTTTATGTTTAAAAATAATTTCCAGGCCGAGACCTTCAACTATTCAACTTGCAGCTGCAAGTCTTCTTTATTTATTCATTTAAAAAAATATATTTCCCTAAAACTGTACCAGTTCCAACCAATTTTATCAAATGATTAACGTTGAAAATATAAGCTCACAAAACAGTAGCGGTTGTTTACATTTTTTGGAGAAGGGTAGAATAATGGCACAATTATCTCAATGTAATTTTCAAACAATATAATTATAGGAATTTTTGAAATGGTTTAAGTTCATTTAATCCTAATCTGTCAAATGAAGAGTCCTAGATTCAGTTCTTGATAAGGAAGCAGTAATTTCTTGACTAACGGTTATGCAGTTATTTGTCAAGCTAGGATTACGCTCAATCTCTAGATTTTCCCACAATTAAGGGTGTCCACTTTATAGAGATTGTACTCGAACGGGGGAGGTCTTCGACCCAAGGGTCGGTCTGGTAATTAAGGACCCCAGAACCGAAGCCCGATACATAGGACTCACTTGGCAATCATCTATCACCTCCTCCATGTGGCCGTTAAGTATTTAAGGGCCGTTGCTTACTTAAAAAATATTTTTACTCATAAAAATAGTAGAAATAAAATTAGTAAAATATAAAATATTAGGAAATAGTTGCTTGTCCCAATATTAAATTTTCAACCCACATGCCTCCCTCAATGATTTTCAAACTAATTGTTCCCTTAACCAAAACAATATGTATACTCGTATATACAGAGAGAGAGAGAGAGAGAGAGAGAGAGAGAGAGAGATTTATTGTCTTGAGGCTAAAGCAATACATATAAAATAGTAGAAATAAAATTAGTAATATTTTTTTTCAAGCAAATGTTAAACAGAAACCATTTTAAATTTAAAAAAAATTAAAATAATAATAGAGAGAGAGGGGGGGGGAGAGAGAGAGAGAGAGAGAGAGAGAGAGAGATGTTAAGAGCCTTCGGGCGTGAAGTTCATTCTTGGAAATAAAATAATGACAGATGTTCCAGTCAGAATTGATTAATTTTTTACATAAAATGAGAGAGAGAGAGAGGAGAGAGAGAGAGAGAAGAGAGAAGAGAGAGAGAGAGAAAGAGAGAAAGAGAGAAAGAGAGAGAGAGAGAGAGAGAGAGAGAGAGAGAGAGAGAGAGAGAGAGAGAGAGAGAGAGGAGAGAGAGAGAGAGAGAGAGAGAGAAATAAGATTATCAGAAGGATTTTATTAATTTAGCGGTTGAATTCAGTCATAATGATGGTGATGTAAAAAAAGAGAACCCAAAGGAGTCACACATATATGTGAATGCTTAAATTTAAATAAATATATATATATATATATATATATATATATATATATATATATATATATATTATATATATATAAATTTTCTACTATTCTTAGATTTCAGGAAAAAACAATTTTATTTATCCAACGTTTCGAGAATTTATTGTTCTCATAATCATGCAGTGTCTTACATAGATATACATATGTGTATTCTATAAAATTTGAAAGAGCATTGATGTTTATTTATTATTGTTTATTTATTTACTGGAACCTAAGAACAGTAGAAATCTAAATTACTAACAGGCAAGAACTGGTCAAACAATATATACACATATATACATATAGATCAGACATCCCAAATCACCCCAGCTTAGGGGTTATACGACTGATTTAAAATGCACATTCACCTCCCTCTGATGGCCTTACGTACTATACAACATGCAATATCAGTGCATTATATTCGGGAAAATTGCTCCTATTAAATACGTATTGTAGTTTTTTAAAACCTGTATTTCTGAATTTATGAGTCTGCTTACACAACGATTTAGTGCCGCTAAGATAACAATTTAGAAAAAAATATTATTGTTTGTATTGGTTATAGTAAATTTGAAATTGTTTTGTATTTAAGTCTACTTTCGATTTTTGTATATCTTGCAATTTTTCATAAAAACGAATGAAAATCATACGAATCCTAAAGACGAAGGTATTAGCTTAACATTGAGTGAAAAACTCTGGAGCACCGAAGACTCCTTCCTTTAAGGTCTTCCTAATCTATTAAATTTGTTCAATAACCCATTTTACGGGGAATTCTTTATTATATTACTTTAATCGTTTAATATATATTTCTCTCCTTATATTTAAATATTTGTTGACAAAACTCGTGAGCGTATAGCCTGGAAGTAGCCGGGGAAGTGGTGGGAAGATCAAGGTCCGAGGATGGTATATAAGCCTGGAGCGGAGAGGAGACGTCAGTGCCTCAGCTGCAGTCATGTCCTCAGTACTTAGCTTGGTCCTTCTCTTAGGGGCAGCAGTGTCTGCCAAGCATGTCCTGCGTAAGTACACAACTAACTAACAATAGAATACTTTAATACTACAGCTAATCCAAAGAAGATCCTTAAAATCAGCAATATTAAGACGCTCGGATATCAACTCTTAAACACCCTCAATCAATTGAGTATGTCAATGTCAAGAACGAAATGTCAAAACGAAAGAGGCATATATTTTTAGAATCCTATGCTCTTCCAAGATTTTTTTAAAATTAATTATTTGATCAAATGTTATTAATATTCGATAAAATCAAAGTAAACATCAAGTTTAATTTACTTTTTTCCCCCACTTTGGGGTACGTTGTATCTGTCTTCTCTGTGTAGTATATTTTGGGATCATCTTCTGTGGCCCAATAGTTTTTCTTCTATGCTGATATTTTTCAAAATCCTACAGACAACTAGAAACGGATCATTTAAAGCAGTAATATTAGTACAGCCGTATATTAACTCTTAAATGTGTTCAACCAACTAAAGAAAATCGTCGGAATTTCGAAAGGAAAGATACTTAAATATTACGTTTTTAGAATCCTATGCTCCTCCAAAACTTTTTTAAAATTAATTATTTGATAGAATGTTATTAATATTCACTTAAGTAAAAGTAAAGATTAAGTCTGATTTTTTTTCGTTTCAACCTCTTTCGTCAAAATTGTATCTATTTTCTATTTGTAATACATTTTGCGATCATCTTCTTTCTGATATTTCTCAAATTTCTACTAGCTATCCAAAGAGGATCGTTATCATCGGCAATATTAAGGCGGTCGGATATCAACTCTTACGTATGATCCATCAATTGAGGGAAATCTTCAGAATGTCAGTAAAGGATGGCATAAATATTAATTTTTCAGAATACTATACTCTTTCGCTTTTCGCTAAAATCAAAGTAAAGATTAAGTTAATTCGTTTTTGTTTCAACCACTTTGGGGTAAGTTGTACGAAACCATCTTCTATATCAATATGTTTTCATTTTGTCTGGCATTTTTCCAAACTTCTACAAACAATTCAAAGGGGATAATTCAAATCATGAATGACGCTTCACCAATTGATAAAAATCTTCGGAACGTCAAAAACGGAAGAGACGTTAATATTACATTTTTGGACTACTATACTCTTCTAAGACATTTTTAAATTAAAATTAATTATTTGATCAAATGTTATTAATATTCGCTAAAATCGAAGTAAATATCAATTTTTTTAAAGTATATTTTGTGATCATGTTTTGAGCCCAATACTTCTTTTTTATAATATTTTTCTTCAATTTCCTACGAGATTAAGGGTTAGTCTTTTAGAGTGGAATAGTCCTGGAACATTTACTTTTCGTTGTTAATTTTTAATCTTGATATTAGGGCGAGAAATGACTTTTATTTTATTTTTTAATTCTACCACATCTTTTTTTTCATTTTCTATAAACAAAATGGGTTTTGTTTCACGATAACAGAAGAAGCCAAAGAATTGTTTCGTTAATCTACCATAGAAATTAATTCTTCTTTTTATGTATACTAACTGATAGTATTTCAATTTTCTTGTAGAGAGTTTCGTTCTTGATATAAATTATTTGATTGAACTGAAATTAGGTTCTATGATCTTCCTTAACATTTTCCTCTCTTTTATCTCGAGCTTTTGCCACTGTCCTTTAAATGCTTTTATTAAATAAAATACGACGCAACATATCGCGTAAAACTTCAATAAGTTACAATATTAATAAACGTAATATTTTAATGAAAATATATTTGTGGTATTAAGTCTTACTTTAAATATCATACTAAAGAAATAGTTTTTAGCCCAGATGATAACTTAATTTGAAAACATTGACTGTAGGCTAACTCCGAGTTGAAACCTGTATTTGAAAATCGTCTTGCTGGTAATGGGAATATAATGTATTTATCTAGAAGTATTCTCCCGAAACATATATTCTTCGGTGTTGTAGTTTCAAGTTTATAAATTATATCATTTCTCTTTCATTTCATATATATTAGAATATCGAGATTTAAAGTATAGTTTTGTATCCCCATGATTCGTGTCTTCCAATAATCCGTATGAAGAAAGTTCTCTCTTCCAAGTCTTTTAAATTAAGCAAATCATTGTTTCAAACCAACTTTTCTTCATGGTCTGAAGTTATGTACTCGTATGTGTAATGCAAGAAATGGGGGTCATCTGTGATGTAGCAGCTGATGTAACAAACATACCCAAGGTCGAGAGTTCAAAACTAGAAGGTCGAGAGTTAATGGGAATACAAAAATCTTGATTATGCCGCCCTTCAGAAGAGACGTAAAATAGTGGTCCCGAGCCTGTGCGATGCAAGTACTCGTTAATGATCCCTATCCTAATTAAACCTGGGTATGAAAAATTTAGGACTCCCACTATAGCATGAATAAAAAAACTTTAAAAAATTCAGATAAGCGTACCTGATGTCAAAGATGCTAAGAAAATCATAAATCAAAGTAACTTTATCATTTAAAAATCAAATATTCTTTTGATGTAATTTTTGTATTTTTGAACATAAAAACAGTAGTATAGATGTATAATATACCATTGGAAAAATAAATATGTTAGAAAAATAATATCTTATTCACAAAATTGTAAAACCTATAAAATTATATGACTGATTGTAGTAGATATAATAGATTATTTAATAAAACACATGTTTCCATTGAAACTTGATTTAATTAATTCTTCAACAACTTATTTTCATCTCTAAGTGTATTTTAAGTTGATTATAACAACAGAGGCAAGTGAAAGTCGTGTGTTGCGATCACCAGAGTTTTTAGCATTAAATATCAACGTTAAAAATTAAATGAAATTCAACAATTGACAATTTATTTTTACCGTTTGTTTTAAACACGAAGTAACAATCGAGATGAATCAGTAATGTGAAAGTGTGAATGGCAGCATATCGAAAACTATGATACGAATCAATCAGGACAGTTTAATATTCAGGCAGTCACTTCTTCAATTTTCAAAAGTGATAATTTGAGAAACGTAATTTTTGTATAGTCAGCTGGAACTAATTCGAAATAAACGATTTGTTTTGACAAGGCAACATGAATGAATACTGGTATTCATGTATATTTTTAATGATATTATTTCCTTAAATCGAATCACTTTCTGGTTGTTTTTTTGTTTATGAGCTAGGTTAACATTTTACAATGTTTAGAATAACGTTTAACGAAAAGGAAAGCAATCGATTTTTTTTTTTTTTTTATTATTATTCTCATGACTTACCTCTTAAGGATATATTATTGATACGGTAGTAGTTAATATATCAATGATCCAATCACCCTGAAATATCTGTAAAGCTAAATACCTACACCTCAGCTAAGAAGCTGAAAATAAAGGAGATAAAATTCCAGAAAATCTTTATTTACCAATCAACATATATTATTCAGCCATGGCAGCAGCTCGGCCCGAAGACCAACACCTTCATGAGGAATGGAATAACAAGAAGAGTTATGACAGCAGCCCCAATGTACCAGAGATCCCGCCGCGACTTGTGTACTGTCCTCTTGGGAGAGTCGAGGCCCGGGAGTACCTCCAGCCTCTCGTTGACCAGGTCCACCGCAGTTGCTTCGTCCATCCCCTGTGCCTTCAGTTCCTCCACCATCTTCTTGGCGGCCAGCCTCTTCGATTTGCGGCTCTCTGTCTCCATTTCGGCGGATCAGCTAGCTGCCAGAATTTTTTTTATTAGAACAACTTTTTCATTTCTGTTGGAACATCTTGAAAAAATAACTATTGATTTCCTTGCTAACCACGAATTTACATTTTACTTGATTATAGAATGGTTTTTTGTCCCATATGTTTTAATGAACATCTTATGGTATTTTTTATTTTTAAATCCGAAAGCAATGTGACCAAAATATTAATCCGCCTACTAAATTTTCAAATAGTTCTAATGCTTTCTTTCAAAGCCTATTCAAAAGCCAAAAGATCCAAGAACAAACAAATATTATTTCCTAAAATTAATTAACAGTTTTATTTTGTAATAGCTCTTTTAGAATGGTGTAGGTTTCATTAGGTTTTGTTAGGTTTCGCTGTATATTTGATTCACACATACTACAAATAAACATAGAAAACTGCGCGTGGGTTCACTTGTAGCTGGGTGGCTAGCATAACAGCCTCCTATGCCAAAGATAATGGGTCCAAACCCGCAGATGGTCCTAGGATTTTTTAAGGAGAGTAAAAACTCCTTAGTTATGCCGTCCTTCGGAGAGGACGTTAAAAGATGGTCCCGAGCTTGTGCGATGTCAGGTACTCGTTAAAGATCCCTATCCTAATAAAACCGAGATAGGCAAAATTTAGTACTTCCACTGTAGCCTAGTATAAAATGACGTTAAATAAACAAACAAACAAACAATAGAAAACTGCGCTGAACACTAGTACCTTATCAATTCTGCCAATTAATATAGATTTTTTTTTTCATATTCCGATATTTTTCTTCACGATTAAATCAACGTAGCTTAAATAGCTTACTTTATACGCTTAAATGGAAATCGTGATTAACTTTTCTGTTCTTAAAAAAGAAACGCTCCCATAACAACTATTCCATTGATCTCCTTGACACCCATCCAGCAAATATAGCCTGCACAACTCAACCTTCCAGCTTACTAAATTTTGATATTTCCGAATATACTTTGGGGATGAGAATTCTTAAATGACGGGGAAATCCCAACGCGGTCCTAGTCAATATTTATAGTTAGAAATATTATAAAACTATTTTATTTTGTTTTTCAGCTTCTTATGTGAAGACTTGTTCGAAGAATGACCCCAATCTGAACGAGTGCGCACTGAAGCATGGCAAGGAGATTATACCTAGGATTATAAAAGGTATTTTATGGCACCTTATACCAAGAGCATTCTTTACTTTTTTGTTAAATAGTGGAATTGATTAATCAAGTAAAAATGAATATAGCTATAAACAATAGGTTAAAAAAAACAAACATTTTCCAGGCGACCCAGGCATAAGACTACCAGTACTGGACCCAATGATGCTGGACAAAGTAGCCATCAGGACACAGGGTCGCACCAATGGCGGAGGACTTCAGCTGACTTGCTACAAATGTAACGTACATGGGCTTGCAGAAGCAAAACTGAAGGACATCAAGTTAGTATCTTCTAATAGAAGATAATTTTGGCTATTTATAGATAGGATACCTCTTCATCGATATTACATTTTTTCTTGTTATTATTAACTAAAATTTAATTTATATATACTAATCTTTCAACTTTAACTTTTTATAAACGGGTACTTTAGATACATTTAGCGAATTTGCTGTAAAAATAAAAAAATAACATGGTAAGCCTTGAGGGAGTCGGGAGTCAGCAACCATCGGTACAATCACCAGGATTGCTAAATTAATAACGTAATGGTTATTTCCAAAGAGGAGATCCTTCATACAACTCCGGCGGGTAGATTCTGAGATTTCAATTCTTGCCATGTCATGGTTGTGTTTATTATTATCTCCATGTAATTTGTTATGGAAGTTTCTATATGCCGAATCAATGAGATTTGTAACTGTCGAAATATGTAAGTCTGCATGTAGGGTTTGGTTTCGTTTGACGATTTAATTTTCAGTCGGAGAGATAATAATATATATTTCCAAATATATTTCTTGAAGCAGTGAAAAAACGGTTTTTTAGTTCTCTACATCATGAATAATGTAATTATAAAATTATTAATATACATACTCATGCTAGATTGAGAAGGGGGCTTTATTTAAATAAATGTTAAAAATACTCGGTATGAACAGAAGAT
This sequence comes from Piezodorus guildinii, assembly GCA_023052935.1. Taxonomy (NCBI): domain Eukaryota; kingdom Metazoa; phylum Arthropoda; class Insecta; order Hemiptera; family Pentatomidae; genus Piezodorus; species Piezodorus guildinii. Next base: position 58,379,372 of record CM041297.1, read on the forward strand.
GGAGAAATAGCAGTTGAATATTCCATCAAATTATATCCTACCTACAAATTCTCTGAGAAAACTGCTATTGGCAAAGACATCGTTATGCCTTTCCTGGAAAATTTCGTAAACATCTCTAACGACCCAAAGGTTCAAAGAGCTCGCAAGCTATCAAGGACGACCATTTGTATTGCGGTTCTAACAAGGACCCTTCAAGAAGAGCTTATCTCATGTCCCAATTCCATCCTTTTATCCTACCTACTACTATTTCAGAGGGTTTTGTTTTCGTTCTGTCGTTAGGCTCAATGGAATGATAGAACATTATAATAAGACAGCCAATTAACAGTGATTAAATGAAAATATATAAGTCGGGCATTCAATGTTCCATAATCATTCTGCAGTAATTCAATTTAAATAATTATGAGATCAACACAGATTATTTTATAACACTTATTTAAGTCAAGTAAACAAATATTGGGTTGATGCAAAATTAATGCAGGTTTCCTCTATTGCAATATCTTAATTCCAATTGTGTAAACAAAGCTAATCCTAACATTGATCATTATTATACCAAAACAAACCTTATCTAATACCCTCTCTTTCACCATGAATTTGTTTAGTAAAATCGTTTTGTTCAGTGTGTTCAAAGGTCTTGAATCGAAAATGTCAAAGTGCGATTTTCGTCAAATTTATTTTTACGAATTTAAATTAGGGCGCAGCGCTGCGCAAACGGCTCGTAATATTAATGAAGTGTGGGCTCAGGGGGCTATTAATGAGTGCACGGTGCAGCGTTGGTTCCAGAAGTTTCGCAGAGGAGATTTCGACCTCGAAGACAAGGAAGGTCGGGGCCGTCATCTTGCTCTGGACAACGACCAGCTGAGGTAAAAAGTGGAACAAGACCCAACCAAAACCACACGAGAAATGGCGGCGGAACTCGGAACTCAAAAATTGCAACGTCTTTGCCCAGCATTGATGAATCGGAAGGGGCCGATCCTGCTCCACGATAACGCCAGACCACACGTTGCACAACCAACGCTTCGACGACTGCACGAGTTGGGCTACGAAGTTCTCCAACATCCGCCTTATTCACCTGACCTCTCTCCTACAGACTTCCACTTTTTCAGGCATCTGGACAACTTTTTGAGGGAGAAAAATTTTCAAAACCAGGACGACATTGAAAATTCTTTTCGTGATTTCATTGAGTCCAGGGATTCGGATTTTTTTTCTGGTGGAATAAGAAAGCTTGTTGAACGTTGGCAAAAGTGCATTGATTCAGATGGAAATTATTTTGATTAAATATATATGGTTAAAGTAAAGATATGGCGTATTTACAATACCTACTAAAAACCTGCATTAATTTTGCATCAACCCAATACATAGATGCTTTAGTATTCAAAACGTTTTTCTTTATAACTTGGTTAATAATGTAATCCGGCTTTGTTTAATTAATAATTGGTTGGTTCTAGAATTGACTTGGCAAAGAAGCACATCGACTTGAAGATCTTCATTCCTCAGTTGTCTGTAACTGGCAAATACGATGTCAATGGCAAACTTTTATTGTTCCCAATCACCGGCAAAGGGCAGGCCAACATTACACTGAGTGAGTATAGAGGCAACTTATTAGCTAAAAATGTTCAAAATCAACATTACTTTTAACAACATACGATTGAAATATTCAGGCGACTTGGACGCGGAGGCTGGCTTGGACTGGAAGCTGATCAAGAGGAAAGGCAGCGAGTACGCTCACATCTCGAGGGACAAAGTTGACTTTACAACGTCCAGGCTCAGCCTCTCCCTCAGTGGCCTCTTCGGCGGCGACAAAACGCTCAGTAATTATACAATCACATTTTATTCATCATACTAAGCTCGGAATACCATCTAACAAAACATTTCATCCACAGGTGACAACATGAACCGGCTACTCAACGACAACTGGAGGGATGTCCTCGATGACCTGAAACCATCCATCTCAGGTACGGTTGGAGAGATTATCAAGTTCACTCTCAACAATATCTTCGACATGATCCCTTATGAACTTTTCTTTCCCGAGAAATGAGGGATCCTAGTGACTTAGAGGATAGCAACAGAGCTTCGAAAGCACCGCAAAGCTTGGACACCCGGGCCGCCGGTATGCACAGGTAACAGGACTTGTAGGCGGGCAGCTGAGGCCTTCGCCTAAGATGTTTCTGAATGTGCCTATACCTTGAGCTCTGCACCATCAGTGGTAGCCTTCAAGATTTTTTGTCACGTTTCGAAATCACTATCAACACGATCGGTTCTGTAAATTTGTCAAAGAGAAAATACCTCGATATATTCTAGTCAAAATTTCATTCTGAATTCGTCGGAAATGTTGTTATCCTCAATTTGTAATATAAAGCTTCTTGTCAAAGATATCAAAGACAGTTTGTGTCTGTTGTGATTACCTCTTTGGATTTTAAAGACCATTGACAAAGTACATTATTTATTGCCAGTGATTAGTTTGTAAATCCAAGAGGATTATTTATGTATTGGTTCTATTTGTAGTTGTAAATGGAAGTGTTTGAAAATGTATATACATTGTTAAATTAATGCTTGTATGTGTCATTAAATTTATTGTTTATATGAGTGAATTAAGATTCATTATACTTTATTCCTCCATAAAATATATGAATTTTCATTTATATTAAATCCTAGTATTTATTAACATCCCAATTAAACCAAAGGATTTGGGTTAGCAATGGATACTATTGTATTACACACACGTAAAAACTCAATTAATAGAGTGTACTATAATGGTAGTAGAGTTCCACTTGGAAAAAAGAAAAAAACAATTCTTTCAATTCTGCGGAATCGCCTTTACCTATTTATTATACTTATGAAGTCCGATCAATTAATATAAAATGATGTAAATGGTGTCGTACTCATCGACTAAAAAGGGCTGATTTTTAAAGATCATTGTTTTCGCAATGGATGAATGTATCAATGCCTATGACCAGAGATTAGGTTTTTTAATATTTATTTATACTATATCAGGGCCCATTAAAGAAGACATTGCAATTAAAAAGTTTATTCATTATATGGTAGGAACAGTGTGATGAATGGATAAATAAAGTAAAAAACAAAACGATAAGAACAATACCAACATGGAGACAAAACAAGTTTTTGAATTCAAGAGAGAATATTCACCTTAAATTAAAAATCCAAATCATTAAAAAATTAAACTTAAAGCCTATTGGTATTTTTACCTTGGAAAAATTCTTGAAGTAGTCGCCGCAGCAACTGCGGGGATTTACGGATCACCTGTAGCAGGGTGGCTAGCATAACAGCCTTCTTTGCCAAAGGTCACGGTTAAACCCACAGATGGTTCTAGGATTTTTTAATGTGAGTAAACAATCCTTAGTTATCCTTCGGAGGGAACGTAAAAAAGTGGTATCGAGCCTGTGCGATGTCAGGTACTCGATAAAGATCTCTATCCTTATTAAGCCTAGGTAGGCAAAATTTAGGAATCCCAACGTAGCATCGTCGGATTAGTTATAGTAGCATAAAGTGACGTAAAATGAACAAACTGCAAGTATGGATCCTTCAAACCAGGCAGCGATTCTCAAGTCATCTTACCCATCCGCGTTAGTATTCTGATATAATAGTGATTTGAATGCGTTACCTATCTTTTGTTGGAACAGTGAACTGTCCCTTCTCTATATTCATAGTGCAGTATGGTTGACATCATCGAGTGCATCTTTTAATATCGTTTATGTCACGAATACTATTTTTATTTCGTGTCGTTCATCAGACGTACAGAATAAAATAATGTGCTTTAAAAGCGGCTAAATATAAAAATTGAAAGAATTTGATAAACAACAAAAAAAAATAATAATAATAATAAAACAGGCCTACCGAACCCGAAGGTTCGATGCCGATACCACCAAATACTGTCTACACAGACTCGTCCAATGATCGTTCAAGCCCAAGCTCCCGAGATCAGCCTTAACGCAATCCTCCCATCCACGCTTCGGCCTACCTTTCGGACGCCTACCAGTCGGTTCAGCGAGTACCAACTTTCTTGGAATTCGTTCCTCACCGAGCCCAACAACTTTACTCGCCCATTTGAGCTTCTGCAATGCTATCAACTCGATTATATTCATAGGGTACAAGCTCCGCAATTCCGTGTTGTGCAACCTTCTAAACTCCCCAGGACATTAAAGAAGAAAAGAGCCAACAAAATATGGATGTATAATATACTGTTGGAAAGCTAAAAATTTAGAAAAATATTATCTTATACACAAAGTGAAAGATTAAATAAAGAGAAAAATGGGGCTTTAACTTCTTACTGACTACTAAACATAATAATTTTATATTATTTAATCTGAATCATACGTCTCCAACAAAACTGAATACAATTTTTATTTAAATTAACTTTAAACTTTTTAATATTCTTAAATTGATTTAACAGCCAGTGTAAGAGAATGTGTTGACCGCACCAGATTATTTGATATGAACGGCAATTAAATTATTTGGATATCCAGCATACAAAAATACTAAATTTCGATTAAAATGTGCGAGAGTGCAGGAAGGAGGTAAAAATTCGGAGTTATAGTTGTTTTTTTTTATGCCCAATAAAAAAAAAAAAAAAAAAATCTGTATAGGGACACCCGAACCACCATGCCATAAGAAATATACTTCAGGACCGATTCTCATACCTATCAAATATACATAAAAATTGTTATAAAAATCAGTCTAGCTGCTTCGGAGGAGAACGACCACAAACACCGTGACACGAGATTTTATATATATATATATATATGAAACATCATGTATACAAATGAATTAAGTAAGGTAAAATAAAATAGAACAACTAACTTCATTCAACCCTATATACATTATTTACATACAGCCTTAAAGAACCTCAATTTTTTAAGCCTTGCTCTCCACTCATGAAGAGATAAGCAAAACCCCAGGCGCCTCTCACTCAACTGCTTCACTGGCACCAATGGAGACCGAGCCAAGTCACTTTCAACTGCAAATTAACAGATGACTAATATTAACGTTTATCATAAAACCTTATGTCTTATGTAACGTATTTTTGTGTCTTTAACAATTGTCAATTGTTAACTTATAAGAAAGGTCCCCTAAGAAGTCACCCTTTTCTCAGGGTCAGGTCACTGACCACCCTGGATCATATAAGTTACCCGAAACTGTAACCGAAGTGACAGAACTTGGATGTTTGTTTATGTTTCCTGTTGCATTCATGCACATTAGTTCCGATCCAATTTGGAGAGCTCCAGAACCTTATTCTGAGAACCAGATAATAAAACCTTGCTTACACAGTACTAGTATTTTGGAGAAATCTTTATGTCGGACCACACCCATCGCCACATGCTGCTGGCTAGCACAAAGAAACTAAAGTCTTCTGAAATCCTAACCCCTACTCCATTTCATTCCTTCAAAACCCCTGTGCCTTCCCACACAGATTTAAAGATGTTATAGAGATAGTAGGAGAGATCTCAGAGAGATGTTAGAGTGATAGTCGGAGTTATTCATTCTCTGTCAGTAAGTCCTTAGCATGACTTTACATTTGTAACATTATTAAAGAATAAAATCTATTTATAGTACCTACTGTTGTGTGTTCCTTAATTTGCAGACGCTCATTGCTTGAGTAGAGGATCTAGCCATCGCCAGATTATTGTTATGCATATATGCAAAAGATCTCATGGCCCATGGCCAATGTCATTTCAACTTCGGAGGATTGTAGGGATGGATTGAACTTCGATGGAATAGGAATGATGCGCAAGGTCCTGGTGAAGTTTTGAGAATTTGGATAAAATAAGGTCTAAAACAAAGGGAATATTAAGGTCATGATGCAGGGTAATGTGATAAATCTAGAAACTAGATTTTACAACCCTCCTTTTTGTATGAAAATGGTGAACGACTAGAGCTATCATAAACCCATATCTTGGCTATTTATGAAGATATTGTACTGTCATAAAAAATAAATCACTAAAATTCCGGTTTCTGGAAATGGAGGATTACTTTGTTTTTGCTTTGTAAGGTTCTATTCACATATCCTGTTCATTAATACATACATAGGGCATAATAGTTGTGAACCCTTTTTATTTTCTATATAATGTAATACAAAAATAGATTTAACAATTATGTCTAAGCACCTGAATTATTCTACTTGAGGCTGATTAAGTATCCATAACTAATAGTACATTCCAGTGAAAATAAGGAGAAAAGAATTTGTACATTCCTCCAACTTGAACTGCATTGCCATTTAGTAATCTCTTATTCATAATTATAAATAATTTTACTAATATCCGGAAATAAGTTTGTAATACTAATGTATAATATACTGTTGAAAATCAACATATTTTAAAGAAAAGTATATCTAATATATAAAGTTTTATTAGGTGTTGTAAAACACACAAATTTAGGTGATTCTAATTTCAAACTTAATATTTTTTAACAAAAACTACATGGAAAATTTAAAAAATATATATAACAAATGAGGTTCTAAGCACAACAGAAATCTTCAACCATTAATTGGTAATCATTTTGCACAAATCCTTTTTATCCAATTGAATTACAGACAGGAGTTATCGTATTTATCCACATGAGAAAATTGCCAAAACATTTTTTAGATGGATCTTTCCAGGCAAAGGAAAACTGGAGCATTATTTTTGGTAATCATTGCTCTTAGAGAACCATTTATTAGTCATGGTAACAATGTACAATACTTTACCACACCTAAAAATTAGGGAATCAGCTGTAGTTTTTGTTGAATTCCAAGATAAAACATTCTGTCAAATGGAGTAATGTGCTGAAAATCATTAGATTAACTATGCGGATTTTTCTGAGAATACAATAAATACCAAAGTAAATGGAGATTGCTTAAAATTAAGGACAGATAAATCACTATAGAAAGATTGTTTTCATTCTATAAATTAATTCCATAATAGAAAAGCTGAAGTGCAAAACACGGCTTTCAACTCCCTACCTGAAATCAAGTCTTAAATAAACTTACAGTTCAAAAAAGAGTTTATTGTTTCAATAGAAACATTTATTTAGCTTAAATAATGTTAATTATTATCTACAACAACGTGTATGCACTTTTCGTCACTCTCATTTTTTTTACTAAAGCTTTAGTTTTCTAATGGTATACTATATATCTCAATTTTACTATGATTATGGGAGAGGAGGGGTGAGGAGGGGAGAGGAAGGAAACTATCCTGGAAAAATATTTCTGTAGTTTTCTGGTTAAGTTAGTTATCAAATTATATCATATTCCCCAATACTTGTGCTGAGAAGTGGAAATAATTAATAATTCTTAACCAACATGATTAAAGGTACCTTAGAGGTTTTCAAAATTTGGAATTTAAGCCTTGTCACACTTTCAAGCAGAAAAAAAGCTACATGAAATCAAAGCCCATTTTCCATTTTTTAAAATTTTCTATCAATAGAATTAGTATAAACTAAATAGTTCAAGATGTTTTTTTAGGAAATTGTACAAAGAAGAATAATACATGGTATAAAGAGGCACTTCTTGTCCATCAATTTCGGATGAAAAATTGCTGGTTCAACATCCGAGACATACAGAGTCTTAAATCCCAGTTTGTACCTATTTTCATTTTTAAATTAAGCTTACCACATACATAACACACATTTTTTGGGGGGATTTGTTGATTTGAAATATATATACATAATCCATATCTCGTTAGGGCATAAAATATTTAAATACAATACTTGTTTGTTTTTTTCATTAAAGTAAATATTCAATAGTCATTGACCTACCTTTGTTATAAGAGAAGCTGAAGAGGAGATCATACAATCTTCAAAACAACCTAAAACAAAAAATTACTAAAATTACCTACAACCATTTTAATAGCATATAAAATCAAAGGTCAACCTATCAATTGAAATACAAATCAATATATCACATAATTAAGGCTCAAACTGGTTCCTCCATAGCCCTTCTGCTAGAAACTGAAATGGGCTCTAAAAAATAAAAAAAATTAAGATGGGAATCTTAAAAAATCAGAAATGTTTTGAAATTGCATGCCTAAAAATTTGTTTTTCTACTATTTTAGCTGTTCAAAAGTCTCATGAAAGACAAGATTAATGAAATGAAGTGAAAAGTCACTTTATTCTGAGACGAGAAGTCTCCTTAGAATTACAAGAAAAGTACAATATAAATGAAAATTGTCTGGTCCTTTAAGACTTCAGTTTAACAATAAAATACAGGTTCTGGGACAATTAATAGTTATCATCTACAGCTTTTAAATATTACATATGTTGGTTCTTATACTAGTAGTAAGGTTGATACTTTAGGAGATGAAGAAATAGTTGATGTTTGAAAGTTGATAATGATAAGGATTAATGGATATGGCCAAGGAATTTCAAAATAGGGTAGCATGAATGACAAAGGATTTTTTGAAGGAGAAAGATCTATGAGAATGTATTTACAAGTTTATGGGTTGGGATCTAGTGTTTACTGAGTGGACAAAGGAGCAAGTGGTAAGAATATCAAGAATATAAGGAGGTTATCTTGTTTTGAAAAATTGGTAGAGACGGACACCTAGGAGGTACTGCTAACGGAAAGAGGGATAGAGCCAATTCAACTCGGTATACATACGAGAAACATGGGAGGGTCTGGAGATTCCACATGTGAATCTAATGTAACAATTCATAAGTCTTTTGAGCCTCATATCAAATTTCTCAGACAGCCTGCCATAAACAAGACAACCATAGTCGAACGGCAGGAAAATGGGCAAAGAGACAAGTAGCATACAGGTTTTAGATGGGATAGAATCACAAAATCTTAGATATTGTTTTAAGATAATGATGGATTTTGAGGTGATTTGAGAAATATGATTACTCCATGATAGGTTTTGATCAATAATGACTCCAAGGTTTCTTACTAAGTGTGGATAGGTATGCTGTTGAGGTAAGGCAGGGGTTAATACGGAAGGGAATTTAGGAGGTTCAATAATTAATAATAATCAAAAATTAACCTTTTCTGTGGTAATTTACTAATACTCATAGGGATCACCCGTAGTCTAATAAATACCGTAACAGCTTTCTATTCCCAAGGTCACATGTTCGAACCCAGCAGATGACCATAGAATTTTTTTAAGAAAGTGAAAATTCTTGGTTAGGGAGCCCGTGGCTGATTGGCTAGCTCGCTAGTCCCTCATGCTAAAGTTGTGAGTTCAAATCCCAGTCCCGGCGGGGCTTTTATAAGGATGTAATTAAATGGGGATTCACTCACAGCCTCTCTCCCAAGTATGTGAGACCCGTCAGCCAAATGGTTGCCACTCACAAAATTAGGCATAGGGAGTGATGACCCTATCCTACAAATTACATGGCCTGCATGGCCTGTCGCGCCACTGAAAGAAAAAAAAATAAAGAAAAAAAATTCTTGGTTATACATCCTTCAGAGGGGACAAGATGAGGTCCCAAGTCTGTGCGATGGCAGGTACTTGTTAAAGATCCCTATCCTAATTAAACCTGGATGGGCAAAATTTAGGGCTACCACTGTAGCATCGTTCCATTAATCACAGTAGCTTAAAAATGGGGTTATATGAATAAACCAAATAATATTTATCATAGATTTTTTATTAGCTATACCTATACAATAAATTATAATCAAGTAAAGAAAGATTATCTATGTTAAAGCCATCATAAGCCAAAGTAAATAAAAGCATGAGTATATTTTTCTAAAATAATTTATATTATCTAAATAAAAAAATATTAATTTTTATAATGATGTTGTTGACCGTTGAGAAATTAGATGAGGAAGACGGTTGGGGGTGCGGTCATAAATTAGAAACACACATTTAAAATAAGTGTTATTTTAATTATGTGCCGACGTTTCAGCCTACAATGTTAACTACAATGTTCAGTTAACTCCTTTAGGCAGCTTATTAAGAGTCAACCCTGAGAAAGGCCCACATTGTAGGCCGAAACGTCGGCACATAATTAAAATAACACTTATTTTAAATGTGTGTTTCTAATTTATGACCGCACTTCCAACCATCTTCCTCAATTAATTTTTATAAATTTCTAAACTTTGATTAAACAATCTATAATTAACATAATTATAAACCTTGATGCAATATTTCATTGTTTTTCTTTAAGCAATTGTAAGTTAAATATTGTAGTCCACTGCTTGCAACCATCCAGCAAGAAGGAAGCACTCTGCTGGTGGTGATGGATGCTGTGTATGTTAGACTACATACTCCAAACCTCGTCCTTCAGTAAATATGTGGACCAAGATCTTATCATCCAGGTTTGGGTGGAGGGTGATATCATAGAGAGAGGATATACAGAGGGCTTCAATCTAATTTAAGACTGAAGCGCCTTCGGGCTATGAAAATTAATTTAGATTTTTTATAATCATTTTAATTATGAGATTTTTTTTTACTTTCATTTACCTATAAATGAAATATATAGTAAGGGAAAGTATTGAGATCATGAAAATTTGTTAATGTCAGTTTTCGACAGAAATACACGTTTTAGGGTCCCCTCAATCCAAATAACCAAGTTCTTTAAAAAGGTGTGTGTTTCCGTATTTGTGTAAGTCTAGTGCAAAAACGAAAAGTTGCAAGAAACAAAAATTTCATATTTAAGACAACTATATGTCCAAGATGTTACAGCAAACTTTTAATCAAAGTCATCTGACCTGAAGAGCCACTTTATACACTCGATTTTGGACCTTTTTATGATTTTCTCAAAAACAGCTCTAACGATTCTGATTAAGATCGCTATATGGATGTATAATTTAACAGACTTTAATAAGATGTAGGTTTCATCCTGATTAAAATAGCCTGACAGGGCTTAAATGCTGATATTTTAAATTTTCTTCCTCTAAAGTACCTTTATGAAATTTTGTAGATTTAAAAAAATTAGGTACATCATTTTATCAGCATTGATAAATAACTGCTAAATATGCAAGTTGGGCGAATTTGATAAACAACTAAAGGAGAAAAGTGACAAAATATTTTTGTTATGAAATTTTTGTGTTTTTGAACAGAAGAATAGTAATATATTTTACAAAAAATATGATCTAATACACCAAATTGTAAAAGTTCATGGAGAGTGATGAAAAGTGGATAAAATTAACTGATTATTTTAGATAATAATATAATAGATTTTTTAATAAAACCCATGTTTCTATAGAAATTCACTTTAATTAATTCTTTATTAGTATCAGTCATTTTTATCTCTAACTTTATTTGAAAATTCTTGTAACAACGGTGGTTAGTGAAAGTCGTGTGTTGTACAAACCAGATTTTTTAAATGTAAATCTTTATTCACAAAATATCAATAGTATTATAAACAATCAGTTAATTATTTAATATCTAAGAAAATTTGCTTGATAGGCATGATGACATCAATAAGCCTTTGCACCAAATCCTGATGATATCAAAATGAATAACTGTGATATTACAGGTCTCTTTAGAATTCCTCTAAGGGCAATCATTACCTGTCATGAGTCTTGTGGTAATGTCATTTGTGTATTCCATGCTGTTTGGACACGTTCTTTTAATTTAAATCGAAAATCAGCATTAACACTAAAAGTGTTACCTCTGCACTAGGATGACATTGCTCACTAAAATAAAAAAAATTCTTGTAAAGTTACGCAAATAGGGCATGTTGCTGAGGACATACAGATTAACTGTAAGGGTAGGACTTAAGAGATGGTCGATGAGTATGTGTACATTGGGACAGTTATCGGAAGAAATGGAAAAATAGACTATGAAATATCGAACAGAATCCAAAAAGCTAATGGGGTCTATTATCAAATAAGTAATACTGTTATAGGGAAACGAGAGCTCGAAAATAAAACGAAAATGATCATTTTTAACATACTGTACCTTCCTACCCTACTATACGGATGCAAAAGCTGGGTCCTACTGGATCAACATAAAAGCAGACTGACTGCATCCGAAATGAAATATCTAAGGAGAGTAGCTGGCCAAACCAGAAGAGACCACATCCGAAACGAACGGATTCGAGAAGACCTGAAAGTGACTCCATTGTAAAAAACTATGGAGAGTAAAGCTCTCAAATGGTTTGGCCATGTGATAAGGATGAACAAGGAAAGGGAGCCCTGAAAATTCTTTGAGGCAAGACTAATGGACAAGAGGCCTAGGGGATGACCTCGGAAAACATGGTCGAACGAGATTGCCAAAATAGGAGAGAAGAGAGGTAAGCAGCTGGGTGCTTTGAGGACACTGGCAAAGGACCATGATGGCTAGCGAAAATGGATAGATGAGGCCCCTCCACGCTGAAAGGCACTAAGGAGGAAGAAGAAGAAGTAAATTATCTTCTTTTTTTCATTGCGTCTTTCTTTTTAAAATATTATTTATTAGTTGGATGGTTGAACTTTTTCAATGATTTTTCATGAAATAAAAGTTAATATAAGATGTTAAATACAACAAAAACCAGACCTGCAGAGATAAACAAGAAATTCTTCTGAGAATATTGAGCCATGATGCAAAGGGAGAAAAAACACCTTAACTAGAAAAATATGAAACAATATTAAAGATGTTACTCTATGGAGTGAAAACTGGAATCCATACCAACGTGGATTCAGAAAGGGAAAGTTAGTAATTGATCATAACTGGAGAGAGGAAATAAATGTAATATCAAAGCTTATCACTTATCCATAGATAATAAAGCACTTAATGACAGAATTATTATTATATAGACGAACTGTACTAAGCACTAGACAATTTTAAAATGCCTGCCAAGCTTTTTAGGCTAATGAAGAGTGTGCAGTACTTAGTAAGAATCACCAGCTTGAAGATCAAAGAATTCAGCATTAGAAAAGGCATAATGTAAGAAGACACCATTCTTTTACTTTTCAATATGGTCAATAGGGATTCAGGTCTTATACAAGGCTCAATAAAAGCTTATGCTGATCAGATAAATATTTTTAGGCTGATGTTACCAGCAAATTTTATATATATATATATATATAGGGTTATTTTTAAAGCAGAACACTACAGTTTAGCAGGATTTTTACAGGAAATGTATTACTTTGGACTTCTAAGGCTCTTAGCAAGCAACAATTTCTTTAGACAAACAAAGATTTTTCGTCATACATCCGAAACTCCTACAAGGTTCTGAAACCTTAAAGGACAGCGAATTGGAGATTCAGAACTTAGAAAGAAAAGTGATCTGTAGGAACTAGGAAGAACCATAGGTCATGAATGAAGGAGAAAGATCATGAGCTCTGAGACATCTATAGAGAGTCTCATATTACTAAAGTTTAACAATAACGCTGACCTTGTAGCCAGGATAGTAAGCAACAAAATACAAATGAGACTATTAATTCAGCAGTTAATTTATTTTATTTTTTTGGGGGGGGGGGGCGGGGGAGAGAGAGGAGGGTTGAACATAAATAAAAAGGAAGACACAAGGAACACTCAACAGAACACTCAAGGAAGCTTCCAAGGCAATACCTTAAAAAGAATAGTCTTATTTTTTTAATCTGAATTTATTAAATATTATTAATCAGGGAAAAATAAAGCATCTTAAATTAATAATATTTAGTTGTTTATGTTTTATTATTCATAATGGGAATTAGGAGTAAAGCAATCTAGGGACCAAAACCTCCTTTTTTCTAATGTGATATTACACAAAAAAAATTATCTAAAACAATAATCATCTCTTAAAATAGAAAGTTATCTATAAAAATATGTTCTGAGAATATTCTGATATTAAGCAAAATTATCAAATAAATGCAATAAATAATATACCAAAACAAATACGGCAGTCTCCATAGTTAATACATTTTCCCTATAGATTGCGCCTAACATAGTCCTATATGTGTTGTCTGGAATGATCGGTATTATTTTTATAACAAGGTAATAAATTTCATTTTATTATGTCCAGAAAGGTTTTTAGTTCAATGATAAATAAGAAATGGATTTTTCTTTTAAATTTAATTTTTTTAAATAAGAAATTTAGGGATTACATCTTAATCTTTCATTATATTTTCATTAAAATATATACCAAAATGGCCTTTTGATCTGTCTATGTCAGTAAAATAAAATCTTACTTTAGGAAGAGTCTTATTTGAATCAGTTATTTATATAAGAAAATAGTTTGTAAACATGTTTAGATTCTTGAAAATTATTTCCAAATTTTAAATAATGTTTAATTATTTCTTGCAAGTACATATACTGTTGACAATCCATTTAATCAATTAAAAAACTGGTTTGAAAATTGCCATAACATAGTTGAAAAAGATTAAAAAAAGGTTTTTTTCAAAATGTTATTTTGATATTGTTTGTTGTCTCTGGCTTGAAAGGGTTTATTCTTTTTTTAAACTTTCCAGTAATTTATTAGTATTCATGTTTTAAACCCCAAATTTATAATTTTACAAAATGAACAATCCAGATAAAATTATAAAACATTAATTATAACTTTATAGATGAACTGAAAGGGTCTACTGGGCCTCATAGAAAATTAATGAAGGAAGCAGACCTCAACAAAGCTATTGGTAACATCTACTACCAGAAATACTCAAGTTAGTTAATTTAATGCAGTACTCATTTTACATTTGCTAAAATCTTGTAACTGTTTTTGGTCTTGTTTTTAAAAAAATTACCATTTTTTATAAAATATACAATGTGGAAATTTTGTTGATTTTAATTTGAAGTAAACAAGAAAAAAAAAGAAGCATCTACAACATACATTTTATTCTTCACGAAAATTTACAGTATCATAGTTTTGAATTACACTAATAGTATTGTTGCTTTTTCTAGGGTAGTGTAAAGTAGAAGTACTTAGACTTAGAACCATATATATGTTTTTATGCCTTATTGATCCTTACTAATTCAGTATTAAATGCCAAGCTGAAAACTCTCATGTCAAACTGACAAATATATTTTAATTTGTACAAAATGAACATGATTTGTTCCAACATGGCACCATTTTAAATATAATTAATCGCTGTTTTCAAAATACATATTTCATATCATAATATTAAGGTTCTCCCTCAAAAGAAATACTTCATTAATAAGTTTAAGTTTTATTCTAAAGATCATGTTATAAAATAAGTTTCATTTCATTGAGACTGTATAAAACGATATCAATATATCCAGAAGCTTGTTTTTAAAATCCTTAAGTATTCCTGAATTACTGGAAATTGTATTATTCAATATTTAAGAGATAAATAATCACATCTATATTTCCAGGAAACAACAAATCATAATTTTCAACTATTACTGAGAATATCATAATAACATTCATTGATGGTGATTATACTTTCATGATTCTATGGAAAACGTATTTGGGTTTGAATTTTTTTCTTCCTCTATTTATCCTCATGGTATCCAAACAGACATTGTCATTCTCCAAACCTCTGATCCCTCTGAAATTCGGCTTTAAATCTATTATATACTCATATTAAACAATTAACTATTTTGCATTTAGTTCACTAGATGATCTATTTTACTTTTTAATAATTCTATTTTGTAAAATTAAATTTAAGAAGTAAAATTGTAAAGTTTTGTGCTATTTTATATTGTTTCTTGGGTCATTTTATTTAATAATTTTACTAGCAGAAAGTTATTCTCAGTATATTGTTTCTACTCATATTTATAAATTTAATGTTTTAAATTTGATCCTTGTCTTGATGTTTTATAAAACATTCATCAGGACAATGTAATGTAGTCCTTCAAGTATACTACTAGAATGTTGCTATTAAAACTAAATTTTAAAGTACCTGCATAAAAAAATCACATAATTAAAATGGTTATTATTTTTATATTTATATTTATATAAATATAAGATGTTTATATTAAAAATTTTCAATTAAGGAAAAAATAGTATGCTGTGTAAATAGCAACCCAACTAAAGTTGGGCAGCATCGCTAGTTCTATAAAGTGTATCTCTCTCTAAATTTATTTTTGAAAAGATATTGAAAATTGATTTTAATTCAACTCAGGTAAATGTATCGGTGGTGACATAAGGAAATATTGATTACCTTTTTTTGAGTCAACGGTTTCTCTTGGTCCTTCTGGAATTTAAAAAATAATCAACAATTGCACCAGTGACTGATCTTTGAATTTGTAACTAATGAAATTTTAATTAGAAATAATATACTGTTTATTACTTAAAAATATTGAGTTTCCACCAGTATTAATATTTAGAAATCAATGTATCATAGCAATTTGTGGCAAATCAAACATTTTAACAATATTTTTTTTTTTCTCTTTTTTGGATTAAATTATATTTGAACATTAAACCCATTAATCTAATTGTTATATATTTAAATAAGCATTATCCAATTCCACCAACCTTATTTATTCATTTTAAACTTTTTTTTATATTTCCATTTTTTTATCGATGTTTCGGAGTCAGGCCCATTTTCAAGACTGTTATTTTTATTTCCATTCTTATATAATTTTTAGTAGCTTAGTGCTAAATAACAACTTCATGATGACTACTGGCTCACATTAGTGTAATGAGTCAGTAAGTATTAAAATATAGAAAAATACGTAAAGCTTCCTGGAGTCGAATAAATGGAAAGAAATTAATGTAATGTTTTTTAACTTTAGTGTTTCATCAATGAGAAAACAAGGACAGTTGCTTCATATTAATAGATAAAAGTTTAGTACATATAAACTTAAATTTATAAATGTTCATAAACCACTAATTGATGGTGTTAGCAAAACTTGGAGTTTGAAACTGAACATAATCTTAGCCACCAAATGATCACAATGTAATTGCCAAAATAATCATATATTTTTTAGTTTATATTTTATTTTCTTGAGTGGTATCATTTCATTTATTTATAAAAACAATATATTGGGTTGGCAAATAAATCAGGGTTAAATAAAATTCAATTTATTATAGGCTAAAAATTTATTTTAATCTACAATATATTGAACATTATTTAATATGAGTTTTTTCCCATATTTCCACTTACTGTTTAGTGCAATGTTCATAGAATGTCTGGAGTTTATTGTCAAAATGATTTTTGATGTCCTATTCCTTTTGGAATATCTTTGCAGTTCTGCAGGGAAGGAAATAAGAGGTGGTCACTTGGGAAGGTCTGAATAAAGGTCCTATCCAAGGTTGAATAATTTATTCCGAGTGACCAATGAGGTGTGGGGCCTAGCTTTGTCCATAACATTCCAGTTATGGGCATTTATTTTTAATTGATTGATTCAGTTTAGTTAATTTTGAGGAGTATAGAGTTGAATCAATTGTTTGTCCTGAAGGTAATAGCTCATAGAAAATAACACCCTTGAAACCTCACCATATGGAAAGTATTATCTTCTTTTACTGCAATCCAGGTTTTGACATTCTTCTAGGAGCCTCACTACTATGTCCCCAAGATTTTTGACCTACTACATTATTGTAAAACATCTATTTTTCATCTCCTGTTATCTATCTTTTAAAAAATGGGTCGTTTTGTTGCTGTTTCTGTAGTGAATCACAAAAGAAATGCGTGTTGGCAAGTTGGCGTTGGTTAGAGTGTCCCTCACTCACCACAAGCATTATGCCGGGAAACATAGCGGAGCTTGTGCAAATGGTTTTCTATGCTCATGTACGACACATTTAGGGCCTTAGCAATCTCCTGTAGCGGTTGGAAGCGATTTTTATCAAAAATGGCCTTAACATTACTCATTTTAATTTCATGTGGGAAACCAAACTGTTGAGCTTCACTAATGTCAAAATTTTCTGAAAGAAATTTGCCAAACCAATTTTGACAGGTGCTTTGGGTTCGGCATGTTTACTTTTTTAAATATACAACAAAATATGCCGATAGTGAGTGATATTTTCTTCCATATTCATAGTATAATGACAAACACGATACTAAGCTAGTTTCAACAAGAGTTAACAGATATGGCTGTTGCCATGTTACTACCAGGATAAACAATCCACATTCGGGATTAAAAAAAAATCAGATAAGAAGAGTATCATTGTGACATAAAAATGAACAGAAAACCGAAAGGCTTATTTGCCAAAGAAATAATGGGAGTTATAAGAATTTCGTAGTTTATTAATGGAGGCCTAAGGCGTTCCAGGGAACTCCTAATCATAATTATTAATTAATAGTGATGGGCTTTATCTATAAATGAACCATGGAGTATATAAAATAAATGAATTTATATTGTTCTAATATGGTTACATGATATTATAATGAGGGTTAGTGGTTTAAATCTTTTGTACATATCTAGCTAATGAAGTGGGCGATTTTTTTTTCTGCCCACTTCTTCTAGGCCGCAGGTTGGCCGGCTACTATTGATTACTCCTCTATTGCAAAGAAACTATTATGGAAAAAAAGTGTTTAGCTACATTGGGGGAGGGGCCACATGTGCTCACTATAGTTTTTCTCCTCTGTCTAGCCTATCCAGACATGTCTTCTGATCTTGTGTCATCCTGCAATTCTTAGCAGAGCTACTTTACCCTTAGATGCCACTAGAAGGCATTGTGCCCCTGATTGTTTAGCTATAGGACAGCACTTAAAATAGGCTGAGGGCTGTGTTCCCTTAGCATTTGTTTTTTAAATTATATTATCCTAGCAAACAGAAAGTGTGAGAACTACTGATGTAAATATAACCGGTTTTTAAAAATCATGGAAGTACATTTTATTCGTTGTGTTTAGGATATGTTGGAACATAAAAAAATCTGGCTTATCTCTTACTGGTGAACGAACCTGGTGTAATAATTGGGAATTCGATAAATAATGTACCTTAATACTTTCAACGAGTTTAGGTGAGCCAAGAGGTACAGGGGATAATTCAGCTAGGGTCGCCGAAGTCAAACACGCTCCTTGTCATTGTGAAGCTCGCCTGTGTAGTATATACCCTTCTGTGAATATATATATAGTAAGATAAAGTATTGCGATTGTGAACATTTTTTAATTCCTTATTTATCCTTATACATCCTTATTTAATTAATAATATCATGTAACCATATTAGAACAAAATAAATTCATTTATTTAATACAGTCCATGGTTCATTTAAAGATAAAGCCCATCACTATTAATTAATAATTATGATTAGGAGTTCCCTGGAACGCCTTAGGCCTCCATTAATGAACTAGGAAAATCTTATAACTCCCATTATTGGGTTGGCAAATAAGCCTTTTGGTTTTCTGTTCATTTTTATGTCACAATGATACTCTTCTTATCTGATGTTTTTTAATCCCAAAGGTGGATTGTTTATCCTGGTAGTAACATGGCAACAGCCATATCTGTTAACTCTTGTTGAAACTTGCTTGGTATCGTGTTTGCCATTACACTATGAATATGGAAGAAAATATCACTCACTGTCAGCATATTTTGTTGTATATTTAAAAAAGTAAACATGCCGAACCCAAAGCACATGTCAAAATTGGTTTGGCAAATTTCTTTCAGAAAATTTTGACATCAGTGAAGCTCAACGGTTTGGTTGGCCACATGAAATTAAAATGAGTAATGTTAAGGCCATTGTTGATAAAAATCGCTTCCACCCGCTGCAGGAGATTGCTAAGGCCCTAAATGTGTCACACATGAGCATTGAAAACCATTTGCACTAGCTCCCCTATGTTTCCCAACAGACATTAAGGTCCCCTGAATCCTAAAGACCAATTCTGTGAGTGTGTTAATGTGAGTTTGGCTGAATTGGTTAGCGCGCCTGAACAGTCCAAGCTTTGCCTGGCAACCTGATAACCGAAGTTACGAAGATAAAATAATTACGAGTTCGCGTCTCGGTAACGGGAAGGCTTTTAACTCTGGAATTAATCTCCACTCGTAAGGTGTTGCACGTACCAAGTCTTAAAAATATATTTACTGAACTGTATAAACTGTATTAGAATTTATACATCTAGTAAAATTGAGGGAATTGCAAAAATTTCCATGTAAAACCTGAAGATACTATGAATTGGCAGCAGTAAAATTACTGTAATGATAAATAGAAAATATATATTCCAATGAAGCCTTTGTTGATTGAGTAACTTTTCTACTAAATATTCACTGATTACACTATCAGGCGTATGAAAGGGTCCAGTCATTCAAATCTTTACTTACTAATAAAAATATTTTTCTCGACTTTCACCATGATAGATCAGTCCACTGGCATTGCAATTTGGTCGGTGTCTTACTTCTTACTTCCAGCAAGCTCGAGTATGCATTCCAATTCTTTGCGTAATAGCTTGCGAGTCGCATGGATTGCAGAGTGGATAATGTACGTCTCCTATTCTATGCAGATGTTTCATTAAGCAGTCATGAACTGTAATCATACGGCCTTTGCAACAGCATCCTTTCTCGGTAGGTCTGATCGTATCCTTCCGCTCGCCTTAAAATCAGTTTTTTCCATTACTTTCCGTAAGTATTGATTTTTGAGGAATATGGATTATATACGATAAACTAAAAAAAAAAAAAAACCTTAACAAATTAAACTAATTTATATTATAGTCCTGTTATATTATTAACTACAATTTTAAGATACATAGTATATCATTCTTATTCAATTTTAATCTGCTTTTATATTTCAGAATCTCTGATAATCTCCGTGATAAATTTTATTTTAATGTTTGTTAGTTATTTATTTAACGTAATTTTATGACTGTGGCTAATCGGACGATACTGCAGTGGGAATCTTAAGTTTTGCCTATCCAGGTTTTATTAGGATAGGGGTCTTTAACGAATGCCTGACATCGCACAGGCTCGGGACCACCTTTTTAGGTCCCCTCCGAGGACGGTATAACTGAGAATTTTTTACTCCTATCAAAAAGGGGAGCGGCGTGGTCTATTGGATAGAGCGCTAGTCTACTGTGATCCGGATCCTGGGTTCGAATCCCGGTTGTGACGGAATATTATTTATTCTGTTATTTCAGCCGGGAGGGGGGGGGGGGAGTCGATCCTGGGGCAGACCCAGCCTCTATAAAGTGGGTACCCAAAAAATGGGGGAAAACCTGGCGGCTGAGCGTGATCACGGCCGAATCATCTTATTGCACGGCTGTTGGCCTTGAAACAGTACGGATCTCTATATGTACTGAGCCTAAGACTCTTCATGGGTTGTAGTGGCACAGGAAAAATAAAAAAAAAAATCTTAGGACCACCTGTAGGATTGAAGGATGTTATGCTAGCCACCCTGCTACAGGTGATCCCGAATTTATTTTAGTTACATTGTCTGTGAATTCATTTCTATGCAATTCTTCAATATACTTGCTTATTCATCTTTTTAGTAGAAGTTCTTATCACTCGGTACGTGTTGTTATCATTGAAGCGCTCTAACATTTTTCTATTTCAACTTATATATTTTAATATGTTTAATTTAAAATTTCAATAGGCAATATTCCATTTTATATATTCAACTAACAATATTAAATTTCGAAAAAATTATTTCTAATAACGGTTGGTTTCCTTAAAAAGTTTATGAAATCTTAAAGTATTTTCAGTAGTCGAAATTCTTTTTTAACTATATTTCTGTTCTTCATGATTTCGATGTTGTCACAATAAAGTAAAAATATAAAGTCGTTCCAAAATGTCCAAAAAGTTATTCTTGTTTAAGTTTACACGTTTAATACATAATTTTATGTTTTTTGTAAGAGAAGTTGGTTGGGGAAGTGGTCAGTGAAGAAAAATATACAAATACCGAGACCTAATTTTATTGATGGCCGAAATTTCGAGTGTTTTACGTCTATATGAGACTTTAATAGTGATCTTATTATACAATTATAGAACAAGTGCACTTGTAATATCCCGGCGCCTGTCGCCTGATAAAGACCCTATAAATGTAGGCCGAACGTGGCACACATTTTAAGTCTTCATAGTAGCGTATCGGAGCGCCGTCAAAAAATGGATTCTCAAAATAAAGCTTTTATAATACTTATTATGTTTATATAATATTTACATACTGTATTGTATTAATATGCATATATAACAAAAATTGTAAACAAAACTTTTCATAATGAGAGGCTCATTTTGGCATTTGGTGGTTAATATGTAGTTACCGGTTCCCTGGAATCTCGGCACTATTATTTCTTCTATACCAGTAGTTCCCAACCCCAGTGGTCCGCAGGCGATGTCCAGGGGGTTCCGCAATATGTCATTCGAAAATGATTTTAAATTATCTAAAAAAAAAAATATTTACTAAGCCTTTACTCGTAACAAGAATCACTCACGCATTGCTCGAACACATTAAATTGTGCGAGGATATTGAAACGATTTTATTGATTTTCTTGCATTGAATTCTAGAATTCTTGTTTTGTTTTTTTCATTTAATAATATAACTGTTAATTTACTTTCACTTACCTATATATATATATATATATATATATATATATATATAGTATTGCGATCATGAAAATTTTCGAATTCCAGTTTTCAACGGAATTACACGTTTTAAGTCCAAGTAACCAAGTCCCGCAAAAAAATTTGTTTGTCCGTGTGTGTGTGTGTGAGGTAAGTCCAGCGCATAAGCGAATAGTCCTATGAAACTGAAATTTCATATTTACCACGACTATACGCTGTTACAGCAACTTTATCTTCAAATTAAGCTAACCAGAAGAGCCAATTTATACCATGCAGTTTGCACTTTTTTATGATTTTCTCTAAAACGGTTCTATAGTTTAGAGTTTAATCAAAACTCGCTACATCGCTGTAAAATTAGATACGCTTTAATATCATGTAGATTTCATTCTGATTGAAATAGTCTGACAGGGCTTAAATGCAGATATTTCAAAATTTCTACCTTCAAAGTACCTTTAATTTTGTAGATTCTATGAAATTGACCATATCGTCCAATTAGCATTACTAAAAAACTGGTAAATATTTAATTTTAACGAATTCAATACCCAATTCAAGGAGAAAACTGCAAACATATATTTTAATGCAAATTATTTGTTTTTGAACATAAGAACAGTAACATACCGTTGGAATACTAAAGATTTTAAAAAAAATATTATCTCATATAAAATATTGTTAAAGTTAACGGAGAGAGAAACATTTATGTAATGTAAATAAATAATTCTTTAACAATTTATTTTCGTTTCTACATTTGTTTAAAAATTCTTTAATCGATTTTAAGAATGGTGGTAAGTGAAAGTCATGTATTGCCCGCACTAGATTTTTACGTAATTGAAAGAAATGTTTAGTATGCTTGAATGAGTTTATGGAAACAAATTAAATATGGACATAGAATAACTGCAATTTTTAAAAGCGTGTATCATGATTTGTTTTTTCTTTACATAAAATCGAATTTATATATATACACGGGTTTTTATTTATATTTTTTTTTGTGTTAGGAGGTTACTGTGGTACTTATTAAATGAGGAGGTCCGAGAAAAAGTTTTGTTGGAAACCACTGTTCGATAGCATTCTATCAGGCTTTTCATTGATATTTTCTAATTTGTTTGATTATATAAAGATGAAAAGAGGGCTATAAATCATAATAACAAGGTCACGCGTTACAAACTGACGCTTTATTTATTAATACATACGCTACATGCATCTATCCGTCTGAGCAATCTGTATGACTTGAAGGTTGCCCGTTCATAACATTGTTCAAGCATTTATTTTCTACTTGGTATTTGTTTGTTAAAGAGGATGATGGGGGATATTATAGCTTACAAAAACATATTTCGAATATAACACATAAGGATGTGTAATGTCATTTTCACACTGCCCACAGAAAAGTAAATCGAAATAATTTAGCGTTCCAATTTTTTTTTTAAACATATTTATTAATATTTAAAACTGTATTATATACATCAAGTAAATGTGATGGACACAGTAAACTGATATGAAATACATGTAAGGACGCTACCCGTTGGTAGCACTGAAAATATTCTAAACTATAAGGTCTCGGGACCATTTTCTTTTCAGTCGCCTCGGAGGATTATTAGGAATCGTAGAGGATGATAGGACAGAAACTAGTGTATTACAGTGGAAATAAAGTTTTTCATAGAATGATTGGTAATTCAGTAACATATGGAACATTAAGGTATTTACGGTTGAGCTTATTCGTGACAAAATAAGGATCGTTGAGGATTTTACGAAGGATTTTGGATCGTAAGGATTGGATAAGAGAAGAATTCGATGGCTTAGTAGAGCCCCATAGCTCTACTTCTTAAGTCTATATCGGTCTTATGATGGTCACATAAATTAGTCTTTGTAATTAAGTGGAAACAATAAGAAATATGAGGCCACTGGAGAGTTTAGAAGGTTGCACAACGCGGAATTGCGGAACTTGTATCCTGTGAATATAATTGAGCTGATTGCATCGCGGAGACTCAAATGGACGAGTAAAGTTGTTGGGCTCGATGACGAGCGGATTCCGAGAAAGTTGGTATTTGCTGATCCGACTGGTAGGCGTCCGAAAGGTAGGCCGAAGCGTAGATGGGAGGATTGCGTTAAGGCTGATCTCGGGAGCTTAGGCTTGAATGGTGAACATTGGACGAGTCTGTGTAGGCGGAATTTGGTGGTATCGGCATCGGACCTTCGGTTTCGCTAAGCCTATTATTATTATTATTATCATTTTTTATTGCACATTTTCTTGGTTTTACCAGAATATTTACCTACCCGGACCAAAGTATAGCAAAAATACTACACTATATTTAAAAATTTTCTGATGATACTGGCTGTACCGAGGAGAACTGCTTTCTGTCCTTCTTCCAGAACCTTTTCGGGCAGTTTTAAGTTTTTAGTTGCTAAAATGGTGTCATCTGGAATGAGACCGTTGCATGAGATAATTATCGGATACACCTTGATTTGTTCCAGCTTATAGACTTGACGTAGTTCCTGGCACAAATCTTGATATTTTCGTATTTTCTCAGCAATAGTTTTGTCGATATTGTCATCATTCGGGACAGCAATATCGATGACATAGATTTTATTATTATTATTATTATTATTAATTAAGTGGAAGTTGGAGCGTTTGCCCAGTAAGTGTTGGAGTAGTCGAAAACGTCGGGCAGTTTCTTGTCGTTTCAATCATGTATGGGGATTCCAAGTTACACGTTTGTCAAAGTGGAGTCCTAGGTATCGAGTCTGTTCAACAGGGGCTAGTGGAGTGTCATTAAAGGATACTGTAGGGCAGGAAGTCATTGGTTTACGGCGAAGGGTAAAGGTTATTTAGGTACCAAATAGGTGGGATTTGTTAGAATTAATTTTAATCCTCCAATTCTGGCACCATACTTCAAGGTCTCGGATGTGGGATTGAAGAGTGTGGGAGGCAGTAACTGGATCATTATCTACTGGTAGCACACACGTGTCATCAGCATAGATAGAAAGGAAAGTGTTAGGATTTGATGGGATATCAGCTGTTCCAAATTTAAAATTAGCATTCTTGAAAACCCAACAGCTAGTTATACCGAAGATTCAGTACTACCGAGGTTAGAATTATAAAACGCAAAAAAATATTGTTATTCTTAAGGTACTTAGTTCCAGAAGAAATTAAAATAACTTTAATTTAATTTCATTTAAAAAAATGTGTACTCAGGATTAGATTTAAGTAGCTGCATAAATATAGATAAATGTCATATATAGGATAATAAAAGTCTCAATGTGACAACAATGAAAACCACTAATAGTCAGGGAACGATTCTAGGGGTATTTATTTGTCGTCAGACATTTGGCAAAAAGGTCCGACCCGAGGGATGTTCATGAGAGAAAGAGAAGCAAAAAATAAAGAGCGCTTCGCTTTATTTATGAGCGATGCTGTTCAAATACGTTGGGCCACTTATTAAATAGTATAGCATATCAATCTATACTGGACATATTAAACCTTTGTTCATTTCACTTTTCACCAAAAAAAATTCATTCCTATACTAAAAAATTAAAATAAAAAAATATCTTATGATTCAAAATACGTAGAAACCGAAAAACAATTTTTTGTTTTTATTCTTTCTGTCCCCGCCGTTTAAACGAAACTTATGAACCGATTTTTTTTTTAAAACTAATTTAATAACTAAAAATCAAGAGAGAGTAGACAGAGGTATACAGATTTATATAGAGTTAAGGGTGATACATAAATCTATTCCTAAATAGATGTTCGCTGAGTTCTAGTTTCGTCTTGATGAGCATGATCGCAGGATTCTCGATAAAAGGATTTCCAAAGGATATAGTTCGTCGATTCAAATCTCTCTTCAGAGGTTCGTTCGATAGGAGTGAGTTTGTGGTTCTAACTTAACTACTCTACCTAGTTCCAGTATCCATAGGCTTCAACTTCAATGAATAAGTGTGTTTAACATTTAATTATTAGGAAAATATTATCAGGCAACAGATACCAACCTCCGAATTATCGGTCCGAAACCCAGCATTCAAGTTTGTAGTCGATTATCATCAAGGTATCCAGTACCTGGCACCATAAAGTTTAATTACGGGGTACCCAAAGAAGTCCGTTATTATCCCGTAATGTATACCCAGAGAAATGCGTTACGCGACGCATAGCATATCGTTAAGAATACACACTCGGTTATAAACTTCTTCATCTTCTTCCGTTAACGTCGTTTCATTGATATGAATGATCTAACGTTTTACTTTGCCATTTCTATAGCATATTTTGTAGTTCTGAATTTTAACCAGAGGAGTACTTCAGTTTTGATATTTTTTTTTTCATAAACTAAAATCCTAGAAGCGGGAGGCCAAGAAGTGGAACCCCCAATCAGTGGCAGAGCTAGGTGGGAGATGAAGGAGGTGGGAGACGTGGCAGAGAGGTGGGAGTGTCCAGTAGCGCGCGATGTCTGCGCCCAGCACCCCGCTCGTCGGCATGGGCTGCAGTGACGGCAAGCGGCTTGTCATCCGGAGAGTGGGTACTTCGCCGTCCGAACTCCTCAACATCGTGCCCCAGTGAGTATTCTCTATCTCTCCGTTATTCGTTAGCCAAGGTACTGTCGGCAGCCTAAAAGCTGCTTGTCAGGTCAATTTTCGAACTGGATAGTAGTTTGTTTGGGGATCTCGTAACGCCTGGCTATTTACTAAGCTTCCTGGATTGCTTCATCAACCTCCAACCGGCTACTGAATATTTCGTATGATTTGCAGGTGTCCGTGAGTGTGATGATTGGGATGTGTTCAAGTTAATTGTGCCAACATGTTATCAGAAGTTTTGTTACCCAAGTGACAGCATTGTTTCAAGTACATGATTCGATCACCTCACTATCTTGAGAGGTTTAGTCTAGTTGATCAGTCTTCAACATATGGTATTCGAAGAAAACTACTCGAGTTGAATTCAACGTGTTCTTTCTGTATTATTTGCAGGCGTTCCCACATTTGACTGTTTGTTGCGTCTGTGTAAACATTTATTTTTTACAATTGCCAATAGTGTGTGATGGGACATATGCTAACCATTCTCTTGATTAAATGATACTAATCCATTTTTATAAAATATTTAGAATTCTTAAAGAACAAAACTATTTTATTTTTTTCAGCCTATCAGCTTAACATGAATAACTGAAGTTTTACCGGTAATGTTTTTATGAATGACTACCAATTATTTCTAATATTGAAGCTTGGTCATTTAAAAATCTTACAAGTTAGATAATCAGGATTTGGAATCGGTTGACTGACAATAACACTTACTAAACCAATTTTTTGTTTTGTTTATACCGTGTGGCGCCAAACCAGATGTTATATCGCCATATCGAACGGCATGCATCAAAATGTGTTTGTTCTAATGATCTAATATTATTTACCACTTTGTACTAATTTAAATCATTGAGTTACTGGAAAAAAGTACTTTTATCATACCACCATGTTTCAGATTATTAATATCAGAACGTGAACTAATTTTGTTGTAAATGTAGTTAAGTTTATAAACTGGTAATAAATTGTTTTATTGCCTGTTAATTAACTTCAATGTCAGAGTTTTGTTCATCTTTTTAACGTTATTATGAATCTTTCTAGTTTAGTTTCTAGAAATTTATGTGGACTAATTAGACAATAGCCTCTTGAAGGCCAGGTCATCACGTTCTTTAAGATGTGGACCAAACATGTTTTTCGCTTTGTTTGTGTCTGGTTTGATAGAAATGTTAGGCGGAATCAGTTCCCTTTAGCCAAAAAGTTCCAAGATTCCTGATTTAAACCACAAACTATAGGAGAAGGATTGTTTTAGAGTTATCAAAAAAGTAAACAAAGCTGAACCATTTTCCTCTCAAACGTGCTCTATCTTTAATAATATGTGTACAAAGTGCAATACGCTATTATACCTTTGTAAGGAATTAAATTATACTTCAAACAAAATTCAACTTATACATTTGTATTACGTACGTTTCGCGAATCGTAACAGGTTCTTAGAGCCTGGGTCTACAATATACTGCCTCGGATTATCTTTAACAAGTTATTTAAGTACCGATCACTTAATCGTTAGTCCATTACTTAATTAAAAACATAATTAAAACGCTGATTTGCAACAAGTACTATATCCATTTTAGGAAATATTCAATAATTGTTTTTTTTTAAATTTGCTAATATAACTTGTTTTTAACGTTATAAAAGAAATGCTGGAATGAGAGGATGGAATGAAATTGAATATGAACTGAGTACCTTTTGGAATGAGCTGCAATTTTCAAACGCGAATTTGATGGCTTATTTTCTTAGGTGTGATCGGACGAGGTTTTCTATAAATCCATAAGTTGATATATATATATATATATATATATATATATATATATATATATATATATATATATATTTTTTTTTTTTTTTTTTTTTTTTTAACTTAATGGGTTCTTGCCATGGGGCTAATTGGATGAAATAATCCGCAAAAAAAAAAAATGATAGAAACCATTGTATTAAGGAATTCTTTCATGCTGTAGAAGACTTGTAGAATTGTTTTTCGCCGTTTCGTCATTACAGCCTATGTAGGATTTCTATTATAGAATAAAACGCAAAGACATTCTATGTGTAACGTCTACATAAAAATTGACAATGACGATGATAAAATTATAACAGTAAGCGATTAAAATTATTTTTATATAATACGGATTAAATTACCTTTATCCATTAAAAATAAATTAGAATGGTTAATTTAGTAAAAGCTAGGACATATAATTAAGTTGAGTTTTGTGAAACCCAGATTGTAAATAAACAACTATATACTTCTAACTGAAAAGTATTTCATCCTGAGATGATCTGTGACTTAGGTGCCAAATCTCAAAATAATCGGCCTAGTAGTCTCGGAGAAAAGCCGGTGACCGCGTACGGCAGGAGTACAGACTGACTTTTTATTTGATTTTTGGTTTCTACCTAACGTAAAATATCATTTGAGAATTTCACATTATTAAGGTTCGTTATAAAAATAACTGAACAATCTTATTATGTTTATATTCATTATCTTTTATGGAGCACGTAGTGCGATATCTGATTTTTGCAAGCAACAGCAATTCATTTTAATGCTATTCATTTATTAATAGCTAAACTTTTTTGTTAAACATTATAGTGGAAATGGAGTCCCTAGACGTCCAGATTTTTAAACCCGTCTAATTGGTAGGATCTGAGCAATAAATTTCTTATCATCAGTTTAAATATATTTAAGTCTCGTCTTAAAATCTATTTATAATCTTAGCTTGAGATTATTTGTATTTTATGACCGCATTTTATAAATAAATTCTCAGTAGCAAGACTATTCATCCAGGTTTTTACATAATCAATGCTAAGGAGGGAATCCAAAGCAAATTGTTGATCGTGCTGTTAAAGCAAATTGATATTTTCATTGAAAGTTTTATTACCTGTTTGTGATTAAATTTTATTAATTCTGAGAAATATAAATACTAACTCTTAAAAATGGTTGTTCTTCAAACGCTTTTACCGAATTGAACATTCACTATTGGTCATCTCTACCACAAACAAAAAACCCTCCAAATTATTTCACAATTTATTATTTCCAAGTATCTTGAAACGTAAACCCCCAAATTTTGAAATGGAGTAACTTTTTGATCTATTAAAAAGGTTCATTGTTGAAAATAAAAAAAAACAAAAGAATTTATACTAGACTTCTTTACTATTTCCTTTTCTTTTCTTTTCTATTCCTTTTCATAGCCATATGTGCCTACTTCAGTACTGGACATCTTTATCTTATCTATCTATCTTAAAAGTCTTACCTGACCGCTCCTTTCACGCTCTTGAGATCTGAGCTTCTTTCCTACCCCATGGAGTTTCCCATGCATTGAAATCTCCCGCGATGAGAACAGGATTATATCCTTCTAATTCCAGCACGATTCTGTCTAGCAAAGTCTCAAAGCCTTCTTGTGATGCACCCGGTGATGCATAGACACTACATATGTAGATGCCTCCCACCTTGATTCATACAAAACCTTTTCTTTGAATCGGTTGGACTTCTTGAATGAAATGGCATTTTTTGACACAAATATCTGCTCGACCAGAGCTGTCCTCAATCCAGAACAGGGCACATTGGCATCTCTATACTGTTCGCACAGTATTCATCTCAGTAATTGTTTGCCAGAATAGATCCTGAGCAACTTCACAATGATTCAAGTTGAGCTGTAAAAATTTCATTTCCTACTTTTGATAGCTGCTTCCAAAGCTCGCTGATATTCTGGGCAACTGAAATTACCCGTGGCGTGCTTTCGATTTCTCCCTTCTGGGCACAGTAGGCAACATAGTTCAGAATTACATCCTTTTGCCAGATGTCCCTCTTCCCCACATCGTAAACATAGTTTACTTCTGTCAGGTCCTTTGCAATACCTCGCCACGTGACCAAAGGCAAAACATCGGAAGCATCTTTGTGGAGTAAATTTTTCTCTTACTCGGCTACTTACCCAGCCCAACTCGAATGCTGCCCTTTTCAACAGCTTTTCTGCCTAGTTCCATATATATATATATATATATATATATATATATATATATATATATATATATATATATATATATATATATATATGTGTGTGTGTGTGTGTGTGTTTAATGATAACGGGATTTTGGTTTTCTCAAATTCGTAAACCACTGGACGGATTTTGATATTTTGGTTTTCACCAACATTTAGGACATTGTTTCCATAAGGTTATAAGTATAATCCATTGCAATTTTACTTTTTTTTAAACGGAAAAATAAATTTTCTATGAACAAGTCATGAAAAAATTATTCTTAAAATTATAATTAGTTACGTAGACATATAATATATTGTTGGAAAGCACAAGATTTTAGAATAGGTAATATGCAATAAAATAACTGCGGAACTTTAATAGAAATATGTTGTAAACACACTTATTCACAAATGTTATTGGTAATGTAATGTTGTGGATTTAGGAGGTTATGGTGATTCATGGTGATCGTAAAGTATATAAAATAGATGTATACGAATAAAATATTATGTACCAAGCTGCTAAAATAAAGGAAAAGTTGTTATAAACTAATACTGGTTATAAAGATTCCTACTTTTAGATCATGTCTCAAAAAATCGTAGTCCTACTGTAAACTGAATGGGACTTGCATATAAACTAAATTAACTTTAACACATTAAAATGTATTTAAAAAAAGTCCTTATGAAATTTAAAATTGTAATAAACCGTTAAACATAGCTAAAAAATAAACTAAACCAATATTTGGTTTGTTGACCAATTTATGTTTCTAATTACTGCCGATGATTAAATATAAGAATTAATAGATGTTATATAAGAAACATATTTTCTTACTAAGTTTATTTTTCGTTGCGATGAACTCATAATCCCAAAGTAATAAACTTTAATTGGTCAAACTGAAGTTTTTTAAACATAAATTACACCACATTTAAATTGCACCTCAAGGGCAAGTCGCTAGTTTTATATAAATTGAAGTCAATAATTTATTAACTATATCTACATAAATTATTGAAACCCACATAATTGTTCCTTACAGCTTGCTCGATTTTGTGTGCGTGTACTTCTTGGTGCAGTTAATTGTGTTCTTTTAATATGTGTTTTTACGTTCCTTTCACTACTGAATCCTAATTATTATTATTTTTTTGTAGTGAAATTATATAGCTTATTTCCCGATTTTCAGTCGTGATGAACTGAAGTCGTGCTCTGGTATTTACGTCAGCTCTGTTACTACTGTGGTAATTGAAGGTAAAGTGATTCTTAAAGGCAGCAATACATTCTGTTTAGCGCCTTCATGGTATTGACTAATTCAAAAAAGTTAGCGTGTTCCTCGTTAAACCTTGGTTATCTTATTAGTTCGCACTACCTTACCACTTTCGCACTTTACACGCATGTTAATGTAAAATAGTAAACACTCGTGCAAATTGCGAAAAATGACTGGCAAGAAAAATATAATTTATGGTTGTTATAATGTTATTATGCTATTCAAAAGTCGTAGCCTGGTTCAGAGAGATCCTGGGCTCATTGAGTGGTACCCAGAAATTGAATGAATTACCTGGCATGATCTTTGTTGAACATGATTAGAGGTTCAGGAACAGTTGCGATTAGTACTTTCACTTACCTTTTTTTTTCTTCTTTTTTTTTTATCCCTACCTCGCCTTTGAAGGCACATGCTGATATAAAAGTCCCACACAGCCCGAGTTCTCTGGTTCTCTGTTGCTAGGCAACGCATGTTGGAAGCAACGCGCGCTAACCTACTCAGCTACCCCGTCCCCAACACTTTCAGATACCTATATATGAAATATATAGTGAAGGGAAGTATTACGCTCTTAAAAATTTTCTAATTCCAGTTTTCAACGGAAATACATGTTTTAGGAGTCCCCTGAATCTAAATAACCAAGTCCCGCAAAAAGGTTTGGGTGTGTCTTTGTGTTTGTGGTAAGTCTAGCGCCGGAACGAATAATCGTACGAAACTGAAATTTCATATTTGAGACAACCATAAGCTCGAGATGTTACAAAAACCTTTTCTTCGAAATCGGCAGACCGAATGATCTACTTAATACCATCCATTTTGAACCTTTTTACGACTTCCTCTTACGACTTTAATTAAACTCACTGTATCGATGTAAAATTTATTGGACTTTAATACCATATATGTTTCCTTAGGATTGAAATAGTCTGACAGGGCTTAAATGCTGATAGTTAAAATTTTCTTCCTCTAAAGTACTTTTAATTTTGTATATTTGAATAAATCATATCATCTTGTTAGCGTTGATAAAAAAACGGAATAACACATAAGCTGAACGAATTCGATATCCTACGAAAGGACAAAAGAGCAAACATATTTTTGTATGCAATATTTGTGTTTTGGAACATAAAAAGAGTAATATAGAGATATAATATACCATTGGAAAGCTAAATATTTTAGAAAAAATATTATCGTATACACATAATTGTAAAAGTTAACGAAAAGTGATGAAAAGCCGACAAAACTAACTGATTGTCGTACATAATTATATATAACATATTTAATAAAACACGTGTTTCTATTGAAATTCAGTTTAATTAATTATTTATTAGTTTCACTCATTTCCATCTCTAACTGTATTAAAGAATTCTTTAATCGATTTTAACAACGGAGGTAAGTGAAAGTCGTGTGTTGTCCGCACCAGATTTTTATTTTATTTTTCGTTTTGGCCACTTAAGGACTACGGTACTTGTGTTACAGCTGTTTACTATATTATAAAATATAATAAACAGCTGTAACACACATTTATTTATGTAATTCACATTTATTTGTAAAATGGCCATCCAAAGGGAGTACAGTTTTATCATCGCGGATTATAAGCGATGGTTCCAAGTGCCATTGAAATATGCAGTTTTAACATTTCATATTTAAAATGTTATGTTTATGAGTTAGTCCATTTTTTTCCGTCTCTGCTTATTTTTTTTATTCACCGCTTGGAGATGTAATCCTGTCATCTGAGATTTCTGACACCTGTTTAAAATTATTATTGTACATTTTTTATTAGTTTACCTCCCAGGTGTGGTCTTTTCAAACCAATTTTTCTTCCTAATTATTTTATTTACATCTAGATTTGCATAGAAAAAAAATTAAATCCTTCATTTTATCTTTTATTGGGGGTAATAAAAGAATTAAGTTAAAATTAATATTATAACTTTTCCATTTGAGTGTTATTTTGTTTTATTTTATGAACTCTTATTTTGACATATTCATTTGTTACTACAATAAATTGAAGAATGCTTTTAATAATTGCTAATAA
This sequence comes from Piezodorus guildinii, assembly GCA_023052935.1. Lineage (NCBI taxonomy): Eukaryota > Metazoa > Arthropoda > Insecta > Hemiptera > Pentatomidae > Piezodorus > Piezodorus guildinii. The sequence continues at coordinate 58,413,374 of CM041297.1, forward strand.
GTGTCGCGCAAATGTGAAACATTATCATATCATAAAGGATGTTTTCAATAGTTAACAGCAACTACTGACTGATTTTATGAGAATTTCGTGTCTGAAAATAATGTTTTAATGCTCGTTCAACGAAAACCAACAAGTAAACAGTCATAAACACTGCTTTACATAAATGGGTTTAAAACTTGTCTTTTTATCTCATTATATTTATTGACGATTCTGACAACGTTTTTAAGCAATATTGTATATTGCGATCGAAAATATATTTTATAATTATGTACATAATTTCAATAAAGTGCGAAAATGTCTTGTTGGACCGAACTATATATACGAGATATTGAGGACCAGATTTGACGAGGTATCCTAGGCGTGTTCAGCCCTAAAATAACCACACGTCATTGGTCAACGTGGGAATGAATATCATGTCTGCAATAATATTGTGAGGAATATTTTTTATATTGATATTTGCAACTGTATTTTAAAATACATTCAGTAAATGTGATACAAGCTTATACTATCATGATTCATATGTAGAGATACTGCCCATTGGTAGATCTCCAAAAACTATGCTAAACCAGAAGGTCTCGGGACCATCTTATTTTCAGATACCTCGGAGGATTACCAGGGTTTGTTGAGGTGGCAAGGTTTAAACTAGTGGATTAGAGTGGGAATGGAGTTTGTCATGAAAGGACTGGAACCTGGTACGGGCCAAGTCAGCAACATATGGAACATTTAGGTCTTTATGGATAAGTTGATTCGTAACAAAATAAGGAGCATTGAGGATTTTTCGAAGGATTTTTGATTGTAAGAATTGGAGACGGGAAGAATTTGATGGTTTAATAGAGCCCCAAGTCCATATCGGCCTTATGATAGTAATATAGATGAATCTTTTGTAATTAAGCGGAAGGTTTGAGCGTTTGTCCAGTAAGTGTTGCAGTAGTCGAAAACGTCCTGCAGTTTCTTGTCGTTTCAGTCTTGTATGGGGATTCCAAGTTAGACGTTTGTCTAGATGAAGTCCTGTATATCGGATCTGTGTGAGGAATATGAAATAAATTCTGATGAAGGAGTCAAAGAAAAATAGTGAACTTCTGTTTTTTCCCCAATTCTTCCCATTGGTTTTTGAGATGAATTCTGTTTTTATATAAATATTTTTCATTGTGCAGAAATGTTACTCTTGAAAATTTTTAATTTAAAAAAAAATATTAAATGCATATATTAGCAAAAATATTAGCTCTATATTATTCAGATCATTGTATTTTTCAATATTTTTATGAATATGTTGAAATCTAGCAGAACAAGTTAATTAAAATATTGTATTAGGATATATGTATTGTACGAATTAATTTTAAATAGTGTTAGGAGGAAATAATTTCATTAAACTAACTTTGAAAAAAATGTTTTTTTTTTTAAATTCAAAAAATAACCTTGACACCTGTTTTTTTATAGCCTTTTATACTTTCGTCTCGTCATTCCAGAACAATTTCGCCTAAGAATCTCTAAATGTCTTTATTTTCAAAGGATGTTAGTCGTAAGTTTCAGATCATCAAAACAAACTGACAGCAGCCAATTATTTTATAGTTTTCGAATTCCTAGTTGTTGAGGTTAAGGAATAAGGAACCTTTCCAGGCTCCTGAGGAAGAAGTTACCCTCGATTATTTTTCATTTCTTCTCAATTTCAGGTATGTTGATGACACTACCTTCAACCTGACTGGCCAGAAGCCAGAACTATGTTTAGTTGCACTGGATTAGCTAGCTTCTATTTGCGGCACGTACGTTACACAACTAGATGTGTTGTATCCAAGCCATTTGTTGTCATTGAATTTCCTTTTAGTAGCACCTCGCCGTGTTGGAGCAAATGCTATTATTCTTAAATATCCCAATTGGATGTATTCAACTTTTTTTTTTCTTTGCTCCCATTGGGTATGAAATAATTATGAAAATAATATCAAGAATACGGGCGACAAATATAACACCTTTTCTAGGTAGGAGGCAATAAAAGGCCACCACATGGGCTGTTTACGCTTTTGGTTTAAGCACTAGCTGCCTTCAGTTCTTAATGTGAATGGGGATGACCATTCTTCAATTGCTTCGTTGAAGTAGGTTTACCCTGCAGTCACTGGGGATGGAGTCACCTTTAGCGACCACGTCTATCAAGAGGATATTTTCTTGCCACCTTCCAGGCCTGTGTGGTGAGATTATGTCCCTGAAAAGAGGATTGACACAGCCCATCAAAGAACTTGATGTGTCTCCGGGCTATATACTTATGCTCTGATATTCCGTGAGCCAGCAACGAAAAATGCAACCCATTTTACTAAAAATTTTAGTATATTTTATGCAAAACATTTATCATAGTAAAGTAATGTCTGTATACACGTCTGTCAACTCAAAACGGGTGTGTTACAAAATGCCGGCCATTCAAAAAGGGACCAAAAAACGAAATCCCGACTCATTTTTCGACGTTTTTTGACCTCATAATACTAGGCGACGATACGAATCAAACGACGCTAGTCTGCCATTCACAGGTGTGTGGGAAGCGCGGTAGACAGAAATTCTGACCCATGTTACCATTGTACTGACGGTAAATATTAGACTTACGGATTTCTATTACTAATCAAATTAAAGCTAATTTTATGCCTCGTAAAGTGGTTTATAACCATTATATTATTAGGAACAGCCGTTTCCATAATATTAACCAAATTTATGACAAAAAATGAGAAGTTTCTCGGTTTCCGGTTTTATGTAAGAACCATATCTATATAACTATTAGTCATACAGATGTTTTTTATAACTCAAATTACAGGTGATTTAATTTTTCTGTATGTATTGTTATAACGATTATCCTCATAGGATGAGCCGTTTCCGTAATAGTAGCCCTAATAATGTTAGAAAAGAGTGATATCTCGTTTTCCACAACAACAACAGAAATAGAATACCTCTATCTCGTTGAATATAAGACATACATATGTCTTTTACCACTCAAATGAAAGCTTAATGAATACTTGATGATTTACTTTATAACGATTATCTTCATAGGATGAGCCATACCCGTGACTATTACCATAATTATATTAGAAAAGAGTGATATTCCTTTTTTTAAAGGCCGCCATTTTGTAGTCCACTCGTTTTGACGGTTGGTAGGCGTGCATTTTTTTGCTTTACCGTGATTGATGCTTTACACAAAACATACTAAAAAAGTTGGTAAAATTGATTGCAGTTTTCGTTGTTAACCCACAGGCTATCAGGACATCTGGAGTTCTTCATGTATGGTGGCATTACTAGCTCTTTGAATCTAGGTACCTCTGACGATCTGCCAAAGAAATATTTTAATTAATCAAATATTATAAACAGGTATAAAATAAAGCAAATATTGTATTGACATTCCCTGCACAACACATACAACAGGAAATAGCGGCACTTCTAGAATGAAAATCTATAAAAAGTTTTCAAGAAGTGCTCTGCTTTGATGCCGATGAATCAACAAGATTTATGGATAACTTAGCATTTAATGCCACAGCAAAGGAGCACAGATAGTAGATCCTACAATCAGATATGAATATAATGTATATACATTTATTTGGTTGTATCTTTTTTGTTTCTTATTTTTGTTGTTTATTCTTTTAACTAACTTTATTAACTTAACTTTATGCTGCTGTGGTCAATTGGCTGATACTATAGTGGCAGAACCAAATTTTCATCTATCTGTAATTAGAATAGGGATCATTTACGAGTAAATGACATCGCACAGACTCGGCACCAACTTTTTTCGTCCTCTCCTTAAAACTGCATTAGTAAGGATTTTTTCCTTCCACTAAAAAATCCTAGGACCATCTTCCAGGTTTGAACCCATGACCTTAGGCATAGAAGGCTAGCCAGTTCACCAAAGGTGACCCTAGATCACATTTTTTCTCTTTGTTGGTGTTCATAATCAATATGAGTAGAGCATACACTCTTTATCGAGTGTACTTATCTACTTGGCCTTCGAAAAATGTATTTATTTTAACTTTTTATTTGGTTGAAGTATTACTAATCTTTAATTGATTGATTTCCATAAAAACGAAAAAAAAAAGTTTTTAGCTGTTTTTCAGAATACTTTATTGCTTACAAGAATAAGAACGCACCTCTAATCATCAATCACTGTTTTATAAAAACCTGAATTCATTCCTATGGCTTATCTCTATAGATCGGCTCCTGTTAATTTGCTATTATCTCTTGCCACAAAGTATTTCTACCAAGTATTACATAGTGTTTCCATCCTCCGATAAAGGCCATGCACGAAGTCTGAGGAAAAAAGTCTTGTGCCACTGCAGCAGGTGAAGGGTCTTGAGTTAGTTACTTTAAGGAGAGGTGATGGGAACAGGATAGTTCTCAAACACCAGGTTCCTCCAATTAAAGGTATCCTCAGAATAATGGCTCGAATAGATAAAACCCCGAAAGTGCAATGCAAAACAAGATCAATCCTGGACTAAAATTATGGAATAAATAAAATTCTTAATGGTAGTGTCTAGTTATTAATGACTGTGCCTTGCCTTGTCCTCGCAGTCTGAACAATAGTATTGTACATCGCATGTAAGCGTTCGAATTATTATTTGGGAGACATCTAAGGTCAACAAAGGTCAGCATATAGGTTCTCATGCAAGTTGAGATATAACAAAATGTATGTAATTTGATGGATGAATCCTTATTGGCCTGATGATACTCACCGCTGATTGTGGTGGTTAGACTCCAGTACACATGGAGACGTGGAGAAGAGATTCCACCTGGAGGCAGATGGATATCGGGCCGGAGCTCGTTAGCCTCGCGGACAGGATGTGGTGGACACCGGCTCGGCAGGAAGCCCCCTCCACTGCTCTCGAGGTGGCATTGCCTCTGCTACGTCTGCCGTCGGCACCTTCTACGCAAATGAACACGTGCTATTGGCTTATTAAGCGAGGCGAAATTTGTCTCTTCTGAAGAAAAATAGTAAGATAAACAAGATTCTTTGTTAAAAAAAAAAATCTGATGCGAGCAACACACGACTTGGGCTGTTAAATCATTTTAAGAACTATTAAATAAACATAAAGTTGAAAAAAGTTCCAAGTTAATTTAAATAAAAAGTTTATTAAGGTTATTTGGAAATATGTGATTTAGATTAAATAATACGGATACATAAAATCGTCATGTATAATTATTAGTAATAGATTTATACTCTATCTATCGCTTTACATTGCTTTTTACAACTTTGTATATAAAACACTATTTTTTCTAAAATCTTTAGCATTCCAACGGAATATTATACATCTCTGTTACTTACGCTCAAAAAATTTGGTCCGTGCAACACACCTGAGACGTCAGTGCAAATAACAAAGTTTTAAAAAACGGTCTTTTAAAAATCATTTATCGGCCCAATATCATTTATATAAAAAAAAACAAAAAAAATATTATCTCTGATTCCTTTTAACATTTTTATTCTAATTTCCTTTATTATACCACTAACAAGAAACAAATGTAACAACTGCAAAAACAAATAATGCAACCGTTCAGGCCTTGCAAGAACTTACACTACCTGTATACATTTCCTATATTGTTTCTTTATATTTACAAATGAACAGGTAATGGATATTTAACATATTTAATCGGTTATCGTTAAATAAAAAAAACGGTAATGAAACAGGACTCGAATTAAATACCGAAAAGACGAAATATATGATTAGTACCAGAAACGGTGGCGATCTTGGTGATATTGATATGTCAGGACATACTTTTGAACACGTATAAAAATTCAAGTATTTAGGTTCAATGATAACAAGAAAAAATGAAATCTAGGAAGAAATAAAGTCCCGGTATAAGGTGGGAAATGCATGTTATTATTCAGTTGCTAAGTTACTTCGCTCGCGGCTTCTATCTAAAAACTTAAAGGTTAAAATTTATAAAACTATTATTCTTATTAAGGTAAATATTAATATTGCCTTAAATATGAAATTTATGTTTCGCACGACTGTTTATTTTCGTGCTAAACTTACCACACACACACACACACCACAGACCTTTTTTCGCGACTTAGTTATTTATACTCAGAGGACAATATATAATAATCAATATATTATATATCAATACTTTTCGTTTTTTAATTCATTCCCATTGTTATTTTGAGAAATAAAAACTATCGATTTAAGTTAGATTGTTTAATCTATAAATGGAAATTGGCGTAACCTGGAACTCAATAGGAAAATAAATTGAACAATGAAGAAGATATTTTAAGTGATTGTAAAGGCACTCTTTTTGCTGAAATGGAGTTTTCAATTAGCCTCCGAATTATACGAGACTATGTCCAAAAGTAATGAGCTGATTGTATTCTAAGGCACCGAAGATCACAAGACCACGACCGACCATTCGTTCTGGCTTTGATTATCTTTTAACTTTTTTTCTTTTTTTTTCACTTGAGGCTTGGTGCAGACCATTACCAGTTGGCATCTCATCTGGACTTGATCTCAGGTCAGTCGGAAAGTATTAAGTTCTTAATCCCATCCAATTTAAGGTATAAATGTTTATTGGATAGATATAATTTTATATTCACTGACCTATATATGAAATATATAGTAAGGGGTATTGCGATCGTGAACATTTTCGAGTTCCAGTTTTCAACGAAAATACAATTTTTAGGTCTAGTCTAACTCGAAAAGTAAAAGTCTTTCGAAACAGAAATTTCGTATTTGAGACAACTATATATACCGAAAGACCTACTTTACCTCCAATGGACTTTATAGTTTCATTCTGATTGAAATAGTCTGACACTCCTTAAATGCTTATAGATAAAATTTTCTTCCTCTGATCTATCTCATACTTTGAAGGCTTGAATAAATTAACTATATCATCCTGTTAGCAAAAAAAAAAAAAAAAAAAAAAAAAAAAAAAAGCGGTGGACGTATTTGGCAATGAACTATAGGAGAAAAGAGCAAATATATTTTTTTAATGTAATATTTGTTGTTTTTTAAGATAAGAAAAGTAATATAAATTTTTAATATACCTTTGCAAAGCTTAAATATTTAAAAGGTTATGTAAAGTGGCGAAAAGGATATATTACTGATGATTATACTTAACAATTTTATATTGTTTAGTCTGAATAATCTGAACAAAACTGAATAAGCTTTTAATTTAAATTAACTTTTTTTTTTGTTTTGTTTTTTGTATCTTTACGTTTATTTAATAGTTCTTAAATCAATTTCAAGAGCCGATGAAAGTGAAAGTCGTATGTTGCCCGAACCAGATTTTTTGCAAGTCCTTTCTTTCTTTACTTCATTGCGATTAGGAAATATATAATACAGTAAACCCTCTTTTTAACGAACACGGTTATGACGAACTATCGTTGCGGTCCCTTGAAAAATGAATAGAAAAGTATGCTTTCTCCTCGTTTATGACGAAAAATTTTGTTATAACGAATTAACGAACTACTTTTGTGGACCTCAGAATTGAATTTGTTCGGTTATTACGAAAAATAAAGAAGACAAAAATTAATTCCTAGTAAAGACCGGCGCCTTTCTGCCCAAATCCTTCTTACCTCTTATCTCTTTTCAGCTGAATTCTGTGATTCAGTCTGTGACAGCTTATGGCTTCTAGAGTTTCAGCTAGTTTTTCTGTTTTTATTGCTTTTATTACTTGCTTTAATTCAAGTCTCCTACGAGGTCGAGTCAGTCTTGCTTTCCGTTCTAAGTGCGTTTCCGCTCCGCACAGTATGTCAACGAGAAAATCCATTGATTTAAATGCAAGGTTATGAGAAAAGTTGGTTGAGGGTGCAGTCAATTTAACACACAATTAAGCGTTAACTTAATTTATCATCCCATCATTAGTTAAAACTATGCACTATGTACATATATCTATCTTATTTCAAATTTCACATAATACTTTAAGATTAACATAAACCATCATTCAAAATACAAAACTTAAAAAGGGACTTACAATGTCAAAATCACAGCAATCCATATAAAGTTGAAGTATTATTTTTTTTTTTCTTTTTGCACATCCCGATGAAGACGCAACGGTGCCATCGATTTATCTTTATTAGCGATAACTGTCGATAGAGGAGATTTTGATATCCCGTACTTTTCCGCAATTTTCGATTTCATCTCAATTTTTTTATCCACTTCTCCTAATCATCCCATTGTTGATGACTGACGCCTTCTCAGCTAAATACAAGGTTGGTGATTCTCCAAGAAGTGGATACAAATATTCTTGCGCCATGATTCCCCTGAAGCAGTCTCCACCCGGAGACCCGAACGGGGCACTAGTTAACCTCCGGATAATGAGCGTTTTACCTCAGAGGAATCCATGACTGTTGTTGGTATTTTGTGTACTAAAATATGTGATTAAGGCGTAGGAACCTACGTCTCACCCTCCAGCAAGCCTGGAGGGCCGCTCTCATTGTTGGTCAGCGAGTCCATCGGACTTAGCCGGGAGGAGCTTCCGAGGAAATTCCACCGACCATCCCCACATCCGCCACCCGTGTGACGCTCCCCATACGCGGTAATGAGATCCGCGCGAGGTAGCATAAATAAAAAATGGAAAACAATTATAATAAGAAATAACTAATAATTATAATCTTGGCCACATTTATAACTTTATAAAATATTTACACACTGCTCAAGAAACTCCGAATCGAACCCTATATCCAGATGCCAAAGCTCAATACCAGAAGTTCTCTCTCAATCAGCCGCGTCCAGGAATTATCTGGAAATAGGAGTTGTTATATGGATGTAATTATATTCAGTTGTAAAGCTCATGGTTTTAGAAAAAATATCTTGTTAAAAATCAGTCAAACAAGTGAATGGAAAGTCATAAATACCCAAAACAAAAATGTTATTATTTATAACTTAAACTTTTAAATTATATATTTGAACTAAATGGAATTTTAATGGAATAAACTAAATGACTCTGGAAAATGGAACTTGGAATTTAACGACATTTCAATAGGAGTTTAATTAAATCTTTAAAATAGTCTTTTGTTAATTATTGAATGCTAATGAGTTGATAAAAACATCCCCATATTCTATTAATATTAGCGGATCATGGAATGAAATGTCATTAAAGAATTGTCATTATCAACAAATAAAAACTGTAACATTCAACCTCAATTTCCTGGATTCGAGAAGTTCAGTGCAACATCCATGTGCCTCAAAATTAATTTTAATTTTGCTCTAGTTTCGCATCAATTTTCCATCAGAGGGACTTACAACCGCACCGATGTCGAAATAAAATTTAAAGTATAAACTTTGAGGGAAAAGATATTGCGGCAACCTTGAAAAAAATTGTACAGATGAAAGAAAAAAGGAGCCTTCTGGGAGGATGAAAAGGTATTGGGAGGCAAATGGGAAGAATACGACAATGATGTTTTTACCTGAACCTCTTAATCACAGTTCATTAAGAGGGTGGCAAAGGATGGGAAAAACAGCTTTATCTCATTCTGTTTTTTTTGACGATGTGTAATTTTATTATACTTTTCTTCTCCCTCCACCGAATGACTTTGTTATGGATTTACAATCGTTCGTTAAATAAGTCAGTTGTTCTGAGTTACGATAGTTAGATGACAATAACTCATCTGGTGTAAACTTCCATCACGTGTAAACACAAGGGATCATCCATAAAACGCATTGCGAGTATTGTACACATCGCGATGTTTTTTTTTTTTTATGGCTTCTTATCTTTCCTAGCCGTCTTTACTGTTAGCTTTGTTGCTGCTAATCCAACTTTTATGTAACTCTATTCGTCACCTACTTGTGTCAGTGTTAAAAAAAAAACTTTTTTTGTAACATCCAAATACGTTGAAATGAACATCAATTCTGGCTCCATCTTCCGTGTTCTAAACCGTTTCATATCAATTTTCCCTGATTAAATCATGCTTATCTCAGTATAATTATAAAGGTAATCTTTTTTTATCCATAAATTTATCAACGTAAAGTAACAAGAGAATCCTGTTATTGGTAAATATATATAAAAAAATATAAATATTTTACTTTTGAGTTAAAAGTTTATAAAGAAAAATAATCTTTGATTATTTCTTTCGTATATATCTTAATTATAGACCTGCTTGCTTTTAAAACTTTATACTTTATACAAAAAGAAAAGACTACTTTTTACAGCAAGTAGGAATATGACTATGCTATATTTGAAAAAAAAAATCAAAGTTCTCTTTTTTTTTTAAATTGTTGAGAATTTTTCCAACCAGTTTCTTCACCATTTAGGTAAGACATTGTCATAACAAAAAATGTAAAGGAAATCCTTATTATATTGTCAGTTTTTGTTTTGATTTGAAATCTACAAAATTACAAGAATTGGAGAACTTTTCCCAACACATGTTTTCAGCCGCGAAGCGAAGACTTTATAAGGCTGCAACACTAAAAGTATTAGCCAGAAAAATATAGCATCCATGGTTTTGTTTCCAGGAAAAGATATAGAACAACTGGGAAAAAAAATCCTGAAAATCATAAACGTTTGACGATTTCGAATGGTTGGAGTCAGCTGAAAGCATTCTCGATATCAATCTTCAACCCATGTTAATATCATCGAGTTTGGAAAAATTATTCGTATAGCATGCTTAGACCTTACAGCTATACTTCTCCCACAGGTCTTGTAATATCGATTGTTTTATGTAATGTTATGTTGTAAATTTGTACAAGACTTTGTCTTTCACAAATAAAATATATTCTATTCTATTCTTATGCTATGGCCACGCTTATAGATGTTTTGAAATTGATAAAAAAACATGACTAAATCAGTGCTTGTGATAATTTCCAGTTAAAATTCCGAGCAATAACATTTTTCTTCTATATCAATGTTTTTATTGTTGCATTGATATCTTTAACTAATATCCTAACCAATGAACTCGTCATATTATACATTGCTCGAAAATGTATAAGAAGGGGTCCGATTTCAAACCTTCGATGTCTTACGTAAGAGAAATTGTCCAGAAAATACAATTGTATTGCTATAAAATACAATTTTCAATATATATAAAAAAAAAATATTGAAGAAAAAAAAACCTGTACCACTACAACCTTTGAAGGGTCTTGGGCTCAGTACATATAGAAATTCGTACTGTTTCTAGGAGAAAGGCTTTGAGATGACTTGGCCGAGATCACGCTCAGCCATCAGGTTTTTCCTAAATTTTAGGTACCCACTTTACAGAGTGTGGGTTTGTACAAGGAAAGTCTCCATATCCTAGGTCCTCTCCCCCCCCGCTAAAATAACAGAGAAATAATATTCTGCCACAGACGGGATTCGAACCCAGGACCCGGAAAACAGTAAACTAGTGCTCTATCCACTAGACCGCGCCGCTCTCTTTCTAAATCTATTGAAAAATCCAAATAAATGGTCGTGAAAATTAGGGAAATACCCACCAACGAAACCTGATGTTTTCGTTATAAAAAAATGTCCTGAAATCTTTACTAATACAGTCGAATGAAACAAATAATCAAAATGTCTTATCAGACAGAGAAATATCGATCGTAACATTTACGGAAACATTGCGAAAAACATTTTCCCTGAATAAATTAATATCTATTTTATGAGCATCTAAAAATGATTGCTCATAAAACTATTCTTTGATCATTGAAATTCCTTTTAAAATCAATGAACTAAAGTCTTATTATCCCTACGATAAAATACTTTGTTTTGGCGTTTCCGAAGAATAGATTTTGAGATATTTCAATTTAAGGTTTGTCGCTTCATAAATTAAATTAAAAAGTATTTAAATATGTTGTAAGCAATATAATTAGAATTAATGCCAATTGTTTGCTTCATAATGCTATAGATTGCTAGAAATAACTGAATTTTGTTCTCCAATATTGATTTTGCTCATTCTGGTTCTTTTTGCCATTTTATTTTTAAAAAGTTATTCTCAGTTTCCCGTTAGTCTTGCTTTGGCACTGATTTCCATATTATAGGAAAATTTCATACTAGTTTTCGTATAACACGTCACAACATACTTTTAATGCGTTGGGAATTTATATGTCTGGACAGGTGCAAGTGAGTTTAGCTAATCACGATAGAATACCAAAAATAAATCCCTTTTTGGAACTGAATGAAATTTAGATTTTCAATTTTTAGATTTTACCCCAGTGAAATAGAGCTAATACTCACGCTTTGGAAATTCATTTGGACAATGCTGGAAATTTTTTTAATACCTTTTAATGGTCCTTAATACAAGTAATCTAAGTTTGCACCATAGCATGTGGTGAGCATAACTTTTGCTAACTGAAAAACCTCAACTTATGCGCTCTTTTTCGTCTATAATTCGAAAACTGTGTCTACTTTTAAATATATATTTCTTTCTAGAATGAAAGAGTGTTAAATTACCTTTCCATAAGCCATCTTATTAGCCATTGAATGCGGTTCAGTGGTATAACCGCAACCGTTCATCGGAAAAATGCTAATATTTCCGACTTAGTTGCAAAAAAAACAATTTCTTCACTAATACACATCTATAACTTTAAAGCGACTGTCTAAAACGAAAAGATTTTTTTTTTATATATATATATATAGAATGAAAGTTGTAGCTCATCATAGTTCAGTTCGAAAAGGCTCTATAAATTTTAAATTTGGTTACTAGGATCCTTCGAAAAATAGTTTTTTTTTCCTATTTTCATCTACACTAATCATAGCTTACGCAAAAATACTTGCTTGTTATAACCCATTAAACATATTCTGCTGTGATTGATTCAATAGTTTTCGTGGGATTAACAATATTAGTATCTTAAATGGTATCATAACTAGTGGAAGCTTTTCTCCGAAGGGTTAGTTTTGTCACTTTTAGCCCTGCACAGATTCAATTGAATATTCAAATGAGGTCTGAAAGTACTTCTTTGGTACGTTTGAATCAAGATATTCTCGAATGTTCTTTATTTCTATCTGTAATATTTTTTATACTTTAAACGACATAGATTAAAAAAAGGAGAAATTGTAGGTTGTAAAAATAAAGAAAACTGCGCGATATAATATTTATATTTGGTAGGCACTTACAATTAAACCACAGTAAAATGTTAAATTTACTTATAATTGGATTAAAACATTGGAGAAGCGACTTAGTATCTATTCTACAGGTGTAACGCTTCTTCTTCTCTGGGGAGAGGGTGAGTGAGAGGGGAAGGGGGGGAGGAGGATTGATTAAAGGGATAAGAAGGGAGGAACTATGTCCTGAGTTATATAAGAATATTATAGATAAAAATAAAAAATATTATAGAATATGTTGATTAAAACGACTAAATAAGTCTCACTTGAATATTTAATTCAATTCTTTATACGGCATATTACTTGTGACATAACTAACTTCAGAGACAAACTTCTTCTTATGTAATGATTTAAGATGCAAATATTGTTATTTTCATAGTAAAACTACGACATCATTCATTGCAGAATGTGTTCCATATGACATAACAAACAACTATTTTGAGTTATAGACGAAAAACTGAAAAAAAAGTCCGAAAAAATAGAGGTTTTTAACATTTAAACTCACCACCTATGATAGTACTCAGGTTACTTATTTTTAGGACCATTCAAATGTATTAAAGATAATTTTAGAATTGTTCATATTAATTTTCACCAATTTCCCAATTTTACTGGACAAATAGATAAATGAAAATCTAAATTTTGTTGTAAATTATTTCCGTTTTGAATTTTATTTTTTTAAACTTGTTTTGTATTTTAATGACGTCATAGTCTCTATTTTATGCAACCGAATGTAATTTTAAATGCGTTGCATAGGTAGTTCCCGAATTGCATAGTTTGCTGAGTGGGAAATCTGCCACGCCTGTTTTATGTAGGTGTTTCATTAGGTAGTTATGGCCGATAAACCTACGAAACTCCTATTTATCATAATTTACTTCTACCCGTTCTTGTTTTGAAAATGTTTGCCCTAATCCTTACACCCAGTGTGCATCTTTTAAGATCTCTGTGAAACAAAATCCGGCTTTCTAATATAGCTCAAATATTAAACATACCAAATTGAGTTATTTCCGTGGAGACCACAATTACCTAACATCGAGTGTAAGACAGCCTTTATTCTTCTAAAAAGCAATCCCTCAACAGCTAAAAAAGTTTCGATTCGAGCATGAAATTAGTTTGGCATTATTTTTGTGATGGTATCCTTACATTCTGAGAATCTACATATAGTACACTACTCTTGACTTCTATGTATCAGAGGCTTGTAAAGCTAACAGAATGGCAGAACGTTTGATCCGTTTTCCTACCATTTTCGATATGGTAAATAGATACTAGCACACATGAATTCATGGTTTGAATAACGCTTAGTAAGAACCATGAGTCATGATTCCTCACGCATGGTCTTTTCTTTTTTAGTAGCTCTAATAAAATCTAGGTTTTATGATGCTGTTGTGTCGTTTCTTGGTTGTATATGAGTAATTGGTTTTCTCAGAACAGGACAAGTTTTCTATTTCTTAGCATTGGACGTTTCCAACAAGCAACTGTCAAGCCTTGCGACTTTCGTATCATTTGACTATTACTCGATGGAAAGTCTGTAGTCATTCAGCTAGCTGGGGGGTCACTTATCTTAACATCGCTATGGTTTGACGTTCGTTTGCATTCCTAAGGTGTGGATTTTGCTGTATTTTATATCTGGAAATTTTTGGTACTGTTATAAGAAGAACTCCAGTCTATCCCAAGGACTCTGCATCTGAGGATTCTATGTCAGTTCTCTTCTGGAATTTATGAAAAATATAAAAACATATCATACAACGTAAATAAGTGGAATAATGTGCTACGTGAAACCCCATCAACATAAAAAATTAGATATCAATAGTTTAAAACAGTGGTTCCCCATTAAAAAATTTCCGCGGATCCCTTCATTTAATTACTTAAGTGACAAGGACGCCCTTAATCCTAAAAATCGTGAATTTCTTTATCCATCTATCCATACATATACATATACGCTAGGTGTTGCAAGTGGTTAGAGGTGGGATTCCGCATTTTCCCTTGCAGATGCATAAGGCATATTAGTGTCGCACTAATATACAAGCCAAAGCCACAGACGCTAAGCATCAGGAATAAACAAGGTAGAATCAGAATGGTTTAGCAAAAAAAAAAATAATTAAGTTGCAAATGTCATGGGAATTGCCACTGCTACCAAAACTCCGTATGCCAGAAATGACCAAGTAGGAGAAATGACAATGAAAAAACAAAAACAAATTGATTCTATGAGTTAACTTCTTCTTCCTTAACTTTCCTCTCTACCGCACAGTAGATCGGCTCTACTACTTTTGGTGTGTTTCATTGTTGTTTTTCTCGGACAGACAGGCTATATCCAATAGGAACCTGCCATATCCAAAGCCTGATAGAGGGGCTGCCTCCTCAAAGCTGCCAGGCCAGCTCTCCAGCTGCTTCACGGCTTCGATGTTAACCAGCCACTACTTACCTGAGACGGTGCTAATATGAGTTTACTTTAAACCGAAAAACATCGAATTACTAAAATCTAAAACTAATACAAGATAGATATTCAATACTCAGATAGATATATTCAAATACTCCTAACGAAATCAAATATTGTGCATTATATTATGCCGAGTTACATCTGTCATTTAAGGTATTTTTCCAATTGTTATAAAAAGACTAATTTAACAAGTTTTTAGTAGCTGACACATGTCAGTGTTTATGAGGAATTATATTACTTAGAATGTTGACTATATACTTTCGTTATTATTATTAAAAGCCAAGACTTGACAAATATTTTACTTCTAGGTAATTTAAAATAATTTCCCAATGAACTCTCGCGAACATCCTGGATATAGCCTGCGGACCATCAGTTGGGAAACACGTTTAAAACATCGTGAGATCCTGCACCATAATGATAAAAATAAATAACCTAAAAAATAACAGCAACTTATTTAGAGAGAGAGAGAGATATATCCAAGTAGAGAGAAATTCCATTTGGATCTGCTGCTCAACTTCGCTGAGTTGCTAGAGTACACAGCATACCGCATCAATTGTCAAAGAACAAATAGAGTATTAATAATAACTTATTGTGATTAATTATAAAATATTTACTATAAATAAATTATAGTAAATAATTTATGAACTATACGTATATTAAAGAATACTTAAACCGAATTAGTTGTTGGGCAGCTGACAACAAGCTAAAGTTAAATGCTGAGAAAACTAAAGCGATAGTAATAGGTTCCAATCCACTCCTCAAAACCCTTTCCCTAATGCCAACACTATTTTTAAATAATCAACCTATAAAGTTCCACCAAACTGTCAAAAACTTTGGAGTAACTGTCGATTAATCTCTTTCCTGGAAAATCCATGTTTCCGAAATTTCCCGACGCACCATTTCCATCTTGAAACTCCTTAATTACCACCGTCACCTTCTTCCATTTGAAACCCGTAGGCTCTTGATTGTTCATTAATATTCTCCCACTTTGACTACTGTTGTGCGGTGTATGGGGGTGTCTCTGGGGATCTTGAAGCAAAACTTGAACGATTATTTAACTGCCTGATACGTTTCATCTTTGGGATATCCAGGGCCACCTCTCTAACCCGATTCTACGATGAGTTAAAGTGGCTTTATCCTTCCTACCGTTCTGAGTACCTCCTGGCATCCTTCCTTTACCAAGTTCTCCGATCCCAACGTCCATCGTACATTTCAGATATATTTTCATTGAAATTCTCCGTCCACAGCTGCAACACTCGTTCGCGAACTTCGGACCTGCATATACCGCCTCATCGAGCAGCAGCTTTCGACAAATCTTTTCTTATCCGATCCTCATCCGTTTGGAATTCTATTCCTTCTTATATCCGTCACTCCAATACTCTTCCGACCTTCAAATCCCGTTTGTTCAAACACTTTTTGTCTATCTAGTTCTCAAATAAACCTAATTAATTAGCTAATTTCAATGAAAAATAAGTATATAGAGCAGAGAAAAACAATTATTTACTTTATCTTATTATGCGTCGTATTTAAACATTTATGTTTTTTATTTTACAATTTTCATAAGCATTGTAAATTTATTTTAACTAGCCCTGTATATATGAATATGTTAATATTTTATTTTATTTATTATCTAGTTTGTTTTTCTAAATTATTATTATTAGAAGCTACCTGTTAATTTATTTCTATTATTCGTTATATCTGTTGTTTTTTTTTCTTTTACTCTAAGATACTGAAGTTCCATTTTTAATTTGTCTGTAATATTATTCTGAAGGGACTTTTATAATAAGAATATATTATTATTAATTATTAAAATCATTGAAGCAAATTATTTATTACTCACGTAATTATTTGCTTGGCTTTGCACGTGTACTTCTCTGTGCAATTAAATGTTTTATATGCCTTAATGTTCTTTTAAGGTGTATTTTTACGTTACATATGCTACTGAATCCTATTTATACTAGTAAAGAAATTATTTAGCTTATTTCTTAAATTTCAGTCGTCATGAGCTGAAATTGTGCAGTATTTACGTCAGCTCGGTTACTACTGTCGTAATTGAAGGTAAAGTGATTCTTAAAGGCAGCAATACATTCTGTTTAGCGCCTTCATGGTATTGACTAATTCAAAAAAGTTAGCGTGTTCCTCGTTAAACCTTGGTTATCTTATTAGTTCGCACTACCTTACCACTTTCGCACTTTACACGCATGTTCGTTAAACTAATTAACAATCGTGCAATGGCGAAAAATTAACAAGAAAGAAAATAAAACTGTTAGTAACTTCCATCCATACTATTAATAATTGTTTACTCATTTACGGGATTATAAAAGATGGTTTCAAGTGTCATTAAAATTTATAGTTTTAATGTTTCATATTCTAAACACTTCTTTTATTTCGTACGATGTAAAAAGTACAAAAAAAAAAAGTGGGAGTGTATAGGATTTTCTTTTTGGATCTATAAATTGGAAAATTCCATGTTTATAGGCTGGACATAAACATTTTTGTTTTCTTTCTCTGCTTATTTTCAATGAATTCACCCTTTGTAAAGTATTACGGCTGTCATCTGAGATTCCTGGCACCTGGTTAGAATTATCATTGTATTTTGGTTTCCTAAAGCTAGTTTTCCTTGAAGATGATCATAAAATAACGATTGTTTAGCATGCTTTCGACATACTAATTACTATTTCATGCACGAAACTTTAGCTTTTAATGTTCAAGACATCACAGTTTAAACAATAATGATATTAAAACTCTCAATTTATCGATGCAGACTGCAATTATGGGAAAATTTCTAGGAGAAGCCATAGTGCTTCACAAATACATTATGCTTAATTACGCATAACCTTGCATTTCAAATTTAAAAACAAGTTTCTTGATTGCTATAGTTTATTTTATGATCAAACCGATACGAATGATGCTGTGATGGCCTATTGAGTAACTTCAGTGATCTCAAAGTCTCACGGCGCCGGTTCCAGTCCGCTCTAGACTAATTTACTTTTATTTTTTTGTGGTCCCCCCGAATAAATCACGACCTACCCACTCTGGTTAGAACCGTTGATCACCTATAGCAGTGGTTCCCAACAAAAAACTTTCGCGGATCCCTTCATACATTCCTTTTAATGACAAGAACCCACTAAATCCTAAATATTAGGTATATATTTAGATATTTAGTGGGCTACACCGTTTCGAATGCATTGCGTGCGAATACCTCTACCGAAACTCTCCTCCTTCGTATTCTTCAAATTTCTGTAACTGTTAAGCAGTGTAGTCCCTTGGCCGTGCTGTGTATTCTGCTGGAAGACTACACTCGCTTTCGCGATGAATTTTTAGGATAGGGTTAATCACTCCCTACGCCTATGTTTGCGAGTGGCAACCAGTTGTCTGACTGGTCTCGCGAACCCAGGGAGAGGCTGTAAGTGATTAATTAATTTAAGATTTTAGATCAGAAGATTTTCAATTTGGAAGACAACCCCGGGGTGGCCGGAGTTC
The DNA here is from genome assembly GCA_023052935.1 of Piezodorus guildinii. NCBI lineage: Eukaryota > Metazoa > Arthropoda > Insecta > Hemiptera > Pentatomidae > Piezodorus > Piezodorus guildinii. The sequence goes on from CM041297.1 coordinate 58,432,257, forward strand.
AACTCTTGACATCGAGGATATTACGGAATTACTGTCCTGAAATAGCTGTTGAGTTAAGAGGCGCGAATCGACCACTTTTGATCATCGAAAGCAGGTCCAGGTACGTCTGTCATTACGACATTTGGGATCCCCATGAGCTCAGTGGAACCTTATTGAAAGGATTTCATGTTGTGATTTTCTGCTGAAAAAAAAGTGGAGGATCCATTTTTGAAATGAGTTGTCAAAAATGGATTCTCTACATCAACATCAGCCTTAAAAAATCTTGGGGTTGCCTGAAACAACGCCGTTCGCTACAACAAAGGCTGGTTGCATCCGAGAAAAGTGATGCTTAGTATTTGGGGAATTGGAAGGGACCCATTCATTTTGAGCTGCTTCCACAAAGCAAACTATAAATACGGACTTTAACTCCAGTTAGATCGATTGAATGGCAGCAATTAAGAGAAACGGCCAGAGTTGGCCCCGCCGTACTCTCCTGACATTGCTCCCTCGGATTTCTCTTTTCCGTTCCCTCGAAATTTTCTACAAGGGAAATCCTGCTCATCAGAAGATGACGTCAAAACGGACCTTTTATTGTTCTTCAGGAGTAAGGAAAATTATTTTTGGAAAAAAGAGATAATGGACCTTCCAAGCCGTTGAGAAAGGGTAATCGCTAACGGTGGTAACTATTTTGTAGATTCAATAAATTAATTTTAAACTTTTCATCAATTTTAATTTTTGACAACCCAATATATTCCTCTTCACAACAAACGTTCCTCCTCGAGAACTGCCTCAGGTCCTTGTTAATGTATCTGTTCAACTGGGATATCATTAAAATAACTTAATATATAAAATAACAGTGGATGTTGTTGGTTTACAGCGTGTATGTATAATTAAACGGTTTTCCATTTTTTCTAGCTAATATACTGTATTTATTAAAAAAAAAAATTATATTACTTATTTTACTATATTTTTATTTGCTGATTTATCATTAGCCTCAAGTAATGTCCATAAAGTAATCATTCTAATTACAAACATTTTCTTTTACAGGTAAGTTTTCATTCCTTTATGGCTTCTTGTTTGGTGAGTAATATTTACCATCTTGATAACATTTATTATTGGTCTTATTTTCACTTTACTAGTCCAGATATGAAGGGTAAGAAGAGAAAACCTGGTAGCTCACTTTTTCTCAATATCCCTTATTGAAAGCTAAAAAATGTATTAGTTATAAATAAATAATTACTAGCATGTTTTATTTATAAGGTAATACCTGGTGGATTTTAATAAATTATGTATGAACCTTTTCAATATGATTAAAAAATAAAATTAAAATGATTGATCTTTCCTCATACCCTCTATAAGTAGATTTATTTATTTTAAAAATCATTTTTCTCATTCATTAGATGTCATTCTAATTAATCGACTAAAATATGGTTAGCTTTAATCATAATATCGACATTTATTCGAAGTTCTTAAATCTAAATCATATTCATTCCAATGATTTTATGTATTGTAATACAGGTATACTGTGTAGAATAGTTTATACTAACATTATATTACGAAGTAAGCTATATTTATTAATCTTTCTTTCGAGTTTCTTTTGATAACTAATTTTTTTTTTTTTTTACGCAAGATGAGGTCCGATTTGTTTGGTGTTAAGGCAGTATTGGTTAGATACCTCTTAAAAATTTAACTGCTCCACTTAGATTCAATGACATTCATTTCTGAATTGAATCGTCATGCCGGAAAATGCTGATCTCAGCAGGTCTTTGACATGTTGACATAGACAGGCAAGACAAGTCGCCAGTGCCTTAAGGGACACCCAGGAAGCTCCTTGACGATCAACTATATTTATCTAGGAAGACGGTCGGTCCGAGGCTGCGATGTCTAGATAGTGTGGTAATAGAACATCCACTCCAGGCGGACTCAATAACACTTCGGAAATCGTTGTGTAAGCAAAGAGGAAAAAATAAATGTCAACCCATTTATTTTTTAAATCGGATATTGAAAAATTGCCGGTTATTTTGTATTTAAAAGAAATGAGAAGAGTTAGATGTAGACCTCTCAATAAAAACTAGTAAATATTTCGTCTGTAAGATTCATTTTTACATATTCACAATAATAACGGTAAAAAATCTGGTGTGCACTACACACAACTTTCACTTACTTCCGTTCTTAAATCAATTGAGAAACTTTAAAATACTGTCAAAGATGAAAAATGGTTAAAAATAAATAACATTGAGTTTCGATAGAAACATGTGTTTTATTAAACAATCTATTATATTATTATCTACTACAATCAGTCAGTTTTATCGGCTTTTCATCACTAACCATTACTTCCACAACGTTGTATCTAAGATAACATTTCTAAAATATTGAGCTTTCCAAAGATATATTATACATCTGTACGACTGTTCTTATGATAAAAAAAAAAAAAAAAAATTGCATAAACAAATATTTTTGCTCTATTCTTCTTTTGTTGACTATCAAATTCGTTCAATTTATATATTTAGCCGTTTTTTATCAATACTAACAAGAGGATATGGTTATTTTTTAAAAATTAAATATACTTTAGAGGAAGAAAATTTAAAGTATCGGCACTCAAGCCCTGTTAAACTATTTTAATATGATATTAAAGCCCATTTAATTTGACACCGATATAGCCAATTTTGTTTGATACCAAAAGGTGCAAAATGCATGGTATAATTTTCTTTTGGTTTGGCGGATTTGGATGAATAAGTTTTACATCTGTGACATCTCGGCGTATATTACTATTAAATATGAAATTTAAGTTTCGTGCGACTTTTCATTTCCGGGCTAGACTTGCCACACATACACGCAGACACACACATATACATATACAGATCTTTTTGCGCTACTTAGTTATTTGGGACCTGAAACATTTATTTCTCTTGAAAACTGGGATTCGAAAATTTTCACGTTCGCATACTTTCCCTTACTATATATTTCATATATAGGTAGGTGAAAGTAAAAAGTAATTAAAACAAGTTGAACTATTTCCTAAAAAACCTTGGCGTCGAACTTCACTTCTAATTTTAATTGTATTAATTGACCCTGCTATTTGAGGTTTCTTTTCAGATGTATCGCCAGTTCAAAAGCAGACAATTTCTATATTTTTCTTTTATTAATAATGTATAACACTACTCTCTACTGATTGATCCATTTTATCTAATGTGCTTTCTCGGAAAAAAAAAGATAAAATAAAAATATTGTTGTATGCGTAACCAAAATTAGTAAAAAATGAAGTAAAATCATAAGATCCTCTCATTTATAAAGAATCGTTCCATATAAAGAAGCCGAACCAGCTGTAAATCTTGGACTGGCTCCTCTTCTTCATCAAGCGGCGCCCAACTGTCGATGACGAGGATGCAATCCCGGATACTGGTGACGAATACAGTTACTTTCTAGTTGCAGTAATTACTTTCTTTGCAATTCTAATTTGCATCGATCGTATGAATCAATTATAAAATTAAAAGCGAAGGCTATTTTCTTATTATTGATCTTTCTGAACCTTGCTGCTGATAGTACGTTATTATTTTTCATAGTTTTGAAATCGTTGTTGAAGGTACGGGTTGCTATAACTATAGTTGTTACTTTATCGTTACTGATCTTAATTTGCCACTTTTACTATACTTTCAATATTGAACACAATCCGATTGTGTTGTATATGGGCCTTGTAAGAAATATCCTCTCTATTCTTAGTCACTCTTTAAAGTTAGTAGGATTTAAAAAAAAAAAACAATGAATTACCGTTTGTGAATATAGAAAATTTGGTCACTACCGTTATAATTAAAATTGTATTTATATATATATATATATATATATATATATATATATATATATATATATATGTGTGTGTGTGTGTGTGTGTGTGTTTATAAACGACTTAATTACAACTTAGACGCGATATGTCGTTCTCTAATAGGCCCAGTCGCCACTTCTGTCCTTAGTTCTGTCTTCCTGAGTGAGGCTCCTAGCCGCCATAGCTTCATACAGCTCTTCCATCCATCTCTTTTCCGGCCTACCTCTCTTCCTCCTTCCATATGGTACATGGCGGAGAACTCTTTTATAATATGTCCGTACCAGCTCAGCTTTCTTGTCTTAATGGAATGGAGGATGTTTGTTGCATCGCGGAGACAAATGTGCGCGTAAAGTTGTTGGGGTCGAAGGGGAACGGATTCCGAGAAAGTTTGTATCCGCTGAACCGACTGGTAGGCGTCCGAAAGGTAGGCCGAAGCGTCAATGGGAGGATTGCATTAACGCTGATCTCGGGTGCTTGGGCTTGACCGACGAACATTGGACGAGTCTGTGCAGGCGAAGTTTGGTGGTATCGGCATCAAACCTTCGGGTTCGGTAAGCCTATTATTATTATTGGCCTTTAATAGGAATCACACACTCTACAAGGACAAATTTAACATTCTAGGTGATATTATTGCTTGTGATTTCTGATAAGTGCTTACATTAAAGTGAAAATCCTTAAGTTTGCCTATCCAGGTTTAATTAGAATGGGGATCTTTAACGAGTACCTGACTTAGCACAGGCTCTCACCATTCTACGTTCCCTCGGCATACCGAAGGATTTTTCACTCCATTCACAAAATTGTAGTATTGGGTTGATGCAAAATTAATGCAGGTTTCCTCTATTGCAATATCTTAATTCCAATTGTGTAAACAAAGCTAATCCTAACATTGATCATTATTATACCAAAACAAACCTTATCTAATACCCTCTCTTTCACCATGAATTTGTTTAGTAAAATCGTTTTGTTCAGTGTGTTCAAAGGTCTTGAATCGAAAATGTCAAAGTGCGATTTTCGTCAAATTTATTTTTACGAATTTAAATTAGGGCGCAGCGCTGCGCAAACGGCTCGTAATATTAATGAAGTGTGGGGACAGGGGGCTATTAATGAGTACACGGTGCAGCGTTGGTTTCAGAAGTTTCGCAGAGGAGATTTCGACCTCGAAGACAAGGAAGGTCGGGGCCGTTATCTTGCTCTGGACAACGACCAGCTGAGGTCAAAAGTGGAAGAAGACCCAACCAAAACCACACGAGAAATGGCGGCGGAACTCGGAACTCAAAAATTGCAATGTCTTTGCCCAGCATTGATGAATCGGAAGGGGCCGATCCTGCTCCACGATAACGCCAGACCACACGTTGCACAACCAACGCTTCGACGACTGCACGAGTTGGGCTACGAAGTTCTCCAACATCCGCCTTATTCACCTGACCTCTCTCCTACAGACTTCCACTTTTTCAGGCATCTGGACAACTTTTTGAGGGAGAAAAATTTTCAAAACCAGGACGACATTGAAAATTCTTTTCGTGATTTCATTGAGTCCAGGGATTCGGATTTTTTTTCTGGTGGAATAAGAAAGCTTGTTGAACGTTGGCAAAAGTGCATTGATTCAGATGGAAATTATTTTGATTAAATATATATGGTTAAAGTAAAGATATGGCGTATTTACAATACCTACTAAAAACCTGCATTAATTTTGCATCAACCCAATAACATCCGTCAGGTTGATTGAAGTACACTCCTTGGGCCTGGTTCATTTTTCTTCATTTTAATTTCCCCAACTATGCCCTTTCTATAATACAAAGATTCGGTTGAGGAATTCCGCACGCAATGTATGTGATATGGAGTAGCCCACTAAAAACCCATAACTAATATTTATATCTAATATCTAGGATTTTGGGGGGTCCTTGCAATTGAAATAATTGTATAAAAGGGTTCGCGAACAAATTTGACCCTACATTATATTAAAGCCCATTAAATTTTACATCGATATAGCGAGTTTAATCTAAATCGTTAGAGATATGAAATTTCAGTTTTATAGAACTTTTCGTTTTCGCCCAGAAGTTACCACACACACAGACGTTTTTGCGGGACTTGGTTATTGGGACTCAGGGGATCCTAAAACGTGTATATCCGTAAAACTGGAATTCGAAAATTATCAAGATCGCAATACTTTTTCTTACTGTATATTTCATATATCGGAAAGTGAAAGTAAGAAACACATGCATTCTCAACATAATCTACTTTAACGAGCATACTCTTCTTTCTAACATAATTCCAGCACAAATCGAGAATTTAAGGTTTTCACCTCTATCGGCAGTTTTCACCTCTGCCTGAATTGTATTTTTTTTATTTTTTTTTTTATTTTTTTTTTTTTATTCCTTTGATGTGTTATAGATTAAAATTTTTCATCTCAGGCATTAATTCTAACCAATATAGTTCTAACCAGTCAGGTTCAATAAAAAACTCTGTTTCTGGATGTCTATAGAGGAAACATACCGATTCTTTTTTGTATTTAAAAACAAAAGTTAATGTTTACAGCATAAATATTTAACAATCTAAATGACGTTTCTTGTTTTGGAAATGCGACAGCGAAGCAACCATCACGGTAGGGGTTTTCAGTGACCCGATGATTACGTAAACTTGTTATCTTAGTTGGCCTCTTAAAAATATTATGTCAAGTGTCTAAATGGCGGCTTAAATATTCTTTAACAAAACCGCCATTGATCCCAGCAGTAATGAATAATTCATCATCTTCGTCGTTTGTTAAATAGTTTACAGATTACTTTCTGAATGTACATTTCACAATTATCTTTCTAGCATTCGTAGCAAGTTTCTGGTTTCTATATTATTATTATACAGCGTCTAGTGTGAAGATCAGAAATAGTATATATAGCTGGAATAAGGATAGAAGCAAAGTTTTCTTGTTAATAAATTGTTATAATTTTATTATCGATGATAAAGATAAATGAAAGGTGTTCTGGAATCTGAAAATTTTGTTTGAATGAAAATCGAAAGAAAAGAAATGGAAATAGTAACGCAATCCTGTATAAATGATTTCGCCTTATTATTTTCAATAAAAAACCTATGTTATCGTCCAAAAAAAAAGTTACCTCCTCATCCCTCAAAATTCGAGAGTTTACGTTTCAAGATGCGTACAATGCGAATAACGAATTTTTAAAAAAATCTGTTTCTCCTAATTAATAAATAAATAACAACAAAAAAGTGTCATTTTGTAGAGAATTAAATTTTCGACAAATATTAAATTTTTTACAAATATTTTTACCAAAATCATTAGTTGGAAGATAATTAATTAATAAGCAGGTTGTATGAGGTGGATCTTCATTGCAAGAATGTAATTCCAAAATATTTATTATTAAGTTTAAATTGAAGGACCTGCTTAATTGTGTCTAAAATGTAAAAAGAAGAAAATAAACTAAATCTCAACTTCAAAGCCAGGTTGTCTGTCGAAAAATATATCCAATGAGCATTTTTTACTATTCATCATCGATGATGAGTCTAATCCCATCATATAAATGTCTTTACTCAACCGACCACTAATTTCTGAATTTTTTGAGGTGAGATTAATGATCAAAAGAAAATGTAATAAGGATGTAGAAGTTTGTTAAATTCATATTTTTAACTTAAATGGAGAATACATTAAAAGCGAAATCAATAATAGATAATATGATCCCTCTTACCTTCATCACCCAGCTATAGGTTCCAAATTCTATGCAGTTCATTTATTTTGTATTCTGAATAATTAAGATTGGTTGAAGAAATGCTGTATCTCATTTTGGTAATTTAATATATATTTTTGGCAGCGACCGATGAACGTTGCCACCTGGTCGGTCAGAATTATCATCCTTTGTCTTATAAATAAACTATTCTGTTTCATATTTTTTAACATGTGTCGCCAAAACCACCTAAAATCATCGTTTTTTCTTTTTGTTTTTGTGTGTGTGTGTTATGTTTCAAAACTACTGTTCACTATTTTATGAACATTCTTAAGGTAAAAAAATCTGGTGCGGGCAACACACAACTTTCACTTACCCCCGTTGTTAAAAACATTAAAAGAATTTTCAAATACAGTTAGAGATAAAAATCAGTGAAACTATTAAATAATTAATTAAACTGAATTTCTATAGAAACATGTGTTTTATTAAAAAATCTATTATTATATTATTGTCTTATCTAAAACAACCGCTTAGTTTTATCAGCTTTTTATCACTCTCTATTAACTTTTACAAGCTCTTGTTTATTATATAATATTTTTTTCTAAAATCTTTAGCTTTCCAATGGTATATTCTTATATTCAAAAACGAAAAATTGCTTTAAAAAAATATGTTTTCAGTTTTCTAGTTTAGCTGCTTTTCAAATTTGCTCAACTTGCATATTTAGCTGTTATTTATCAATGCTAACTAGATGATATGGTTATTTTAATAAAATATACAAAATTAAAGGTACTTTAGAAGAAGAAATAATTAAAATATCGGCATTTAATATCTGTCAGAATATTTTTATCAGAACAAAACCTACATTATATTAAAGCTCATTAAATTTTACATCGATATAGCGAGTTTAATCAAAATCGTCGGAACCGTTTTCGAGAAAACCGAAAAAAGGTGCAAAATGCATGGTATAAAGTGGCTCTTCTGGTAAGCTCATTTTCATGAAAAAGGTTTTGTAACGTCTCACACAGACACACAGAGCTTTTGCGGGACTTGGTTATTTGGACTCAGGGGACCCTAAAACGTGTATTTCTGTTGAAAACTGGAATTCGAAAATTTTCACGATCTCAATACTTTCCCTTACTATTTATAGTAAGTGAAAGTAAAACTAGTAGGGGATGTCCTAGGATTTTTCAACAAGTAATGAATACGCAATGTTATTTCTTTATAAATGTTATTTCTTTATAAAGTTTTAGACGCACTAGACTGACAGAGGACTACCAAACGTTCAGGGCACTCCGCAATCTGACACAGTCAGCAATTAGACAAGCAAAATCAAACTACTTCCGTGAAGCCCTTTCCTCAGCATCTGATTCCAAATCAAAATGGCAAATCCTCCGCAAACTCTCGCTTTGTGAATCCTCTTCCTCTCAGGTATTTCAGGTCTCACCTGACGAATTAAATACTTATTTCTCATCGATTTCCTCAAAGGATTCTCCACAACCAACCCCCGACTTTCCTTTAGTCCCTTCATTCAACTCTAGCAACTTTTATTTTTCCGATATCTCTCCATCTGACCTAATTTCCTCAGTCATGAAATCACACACTAACTCCGTAGGTTTTGACGGTATACCCGTCAAATTGATAAAACTATGCCTTCCTGAAATTTTACCAATCCTACTCTTCATATATAACTTTTCTCTCCAAAATTCTGTATTCCCTACCTCCTGGAAAAAAGCTATTGTACTTCCTATTAATAAAACCTTTAATCCTACTTCCCCCAAAGACTATCGCCCTATATCTATTCTCTCAAACCTTTCTAAACCACTTGAAAGAATAGTCCAATCACAACTGTCCAATTTCCTCGAAAAGTCCAAACTGCTCGATCCACTCCAATCTGGTTTCCGACCCGGCTTTTCCACACAATCAGCCCTTCTAAAAATCACGAGCGACATACATACCGCTATGGACGAAAAAAAGCTAACAGTACTAATACTTCTGGACTTTTCAAAAGCTTTTGATTCTCTTGATCATTCTATTCTTTTTTCCAAACTAAAATCTTTATCATTTTCCAATAGTACTATTCGATGGTTTCAATCTTTCCTTTGTAACAGGACCCAAGCAGTTACCATTCCCAATCATCCTCTATCTTCTTTCCTTACCCTCTCGGCAGGTGTGGCCCAGGGCTCAAGTATCTCCCCCCTCCTTTTCAACTCCTTTATCAATGATCTTCCAAATTCAATCCATCACTGCTCCTATCATTTATATGCCGACGACTTTCAGATCTACCTATCCTTCTCTCCTTCTGAGTTATTCGTAGCATTTGCCAATATTCAGGAAGACCTAGATAGAATCTGTGCCTGGGCAACTCTGAATAAACTTAGGCTTAATGCTGAGAAAACGCAGGCCATTGTTATAGGTTCCAATTCCCTCCTCAGATCCAATACTTCCTTTCCGAATCTAATCCTAAATGGTCATCCAATCACCTTTAGCTCCTCTGTCAAAAACCTTGGTATTACCATTGATCAAACCCTTTCTTGGAAACCCCATATTGCTAATATTTCCCGACGAACGATAAGCACTCTAAAGTTTTTTCATCGTTCCCGCCATCTTCTCCCTCTTCCTACCCGTAAGCTTCTCGTCTCCTCATTAATATTCCCCCACTTCGATTATTGCTGTGTGGTATATGGTGGCCTCCCAAAGGTGCTCGAAGACAGACTCAAGCGTATCATGAACATGTTCATAAGATTTATCTTCGGCACCTCGAAGAGGTCTTCAGTGACCCACTTATACAGCGAGTTGAAGTGGCTCCTACCTGTTACACGGAGGAAATATTTTCTCGGATCATACCTTTACCAAATCATAAACTCCCAGCACCCTCCATACATTCACAGCATCCTTAAATTTAAATCCTCAGTCCACTCTCTCGAAACTAGATCCCGCCATTCCGACCTTTACTTTCCCACCCATAGAACTAAATCTTTTGATCACTCCTTTTACATCCGTTCTGCAACCCTCTGGAATTCCCTACCTACTCATATTCGCCATGCATCTTCCTTTCTCTCATTCAAATCTGACCTATTCCAACATCTTTTGGCATCCCAAATAGATGCACAACAAATCTGCAACTGACTTATTTCTATTTTAACACAAGTTATAATTATCTATTTTATCCTAAAGCTAGTGTGGAATAATTAGTTTGTTTTGTTTTTTATAATTCCCTCAACCCTATCAGTAGCCTTTAGGAGATTTATCTTCTTTCTTTCTTTCTTTTTCTAATCTTGTGTGTTCATTATCCATACTTTTTGTACATGAATGTATATAAGTCTAGGTAGTGTTTAATTTTTCCTTTTGCTCATTTGTAAATAAAAATTAATTTTATTGTTTTCTTGACCAGACATATATGAATATCTACTGTTCAATTCTGTTATTCTTAAGGGACATAGTCCCAGAATAAAGTTTTTTATTATTATTATTATTATAAAAGAAATACAATTATTGGTAATAATTAATGTCACACTTCCTCTAACGCAATGCCCCCACTAAATATTTTTCGTGACTAAAAAAAAAAAAAAAAACCTTATCCCTGAAGCGTCTTGGGCTCAGTACGTATAGGAATTCGCTCTGTTTCTATGCCAATATGTATACAATAAGGTGATAAGACCGAGATTACACTCAGCCTCCAGTAGACTAAGGCTCTATCCACTAGACCACGCCGCTCCCATTTTTCTTGACTAGACCAAAAGAAATTTTATAATATTTTTTTTTCCGCATGTCCCTACAAAATATGGTTTTTCGTGGTACTCTTTTTCTTTACTATTAACTTTAGATAAATTCAAATCAATATTTTTTATTACAATCTTTACTATTAACTTTAGATAAATTCAAATCAATATTTTTTATTACAACACTTTAAGTATAAGACGAAATTACATATAATATATTTTTTAAGAATTTATTCAATCATCAGTTTCCTTTCGTTCCTTTGAAAATTCTACGATATTTTAGAATTCAGAAAAGTAAATTATTTAATTTCCCAAAATCATTTGATTGACTAATAAATTTTGTGTTTTCTTTCGATTTTCGATTAAAAAATTATCCTACAAAAAAAAAGAAGTTATTTTTCAAGAAAGAAAAAAAAAAGTAATGTAAATCTTTTCAATTTGCATTTCTCGTGGTTAAGGCATATCATCTGGCCTTCACATAAGTTAATGTCAGCTATTTTTTTTACTTTATTTGTTTCTTTGTAATGAACTCTGCTTTTTCTTCAAATCTGTTTAATTCTGAAATAGCATTTCATAAAAAGCAGGTTTTCCTTTAAGATTGATTTAAGTGGCCTGTTTTTCATTTTCAAATATTCATATTATTTTATTATTATTATTTTTATTTTGTTTTTTGGTTCAATCTAAATTTTTTATTATTATTCATAAAATTGATGATCTACTTCAAAGCCAGATTGTCTGTCCTCGCAGCAGTTTAGTTTAACGAAAAGAGTTTAATAAATTTAAATGTATTCCGAAAATTAGATATTACGAAACGGAACGGGATTCGGGGCCTAATCTTGTGAAATAATCCATAGTATCAGAATAACTGTTTAGAAGTAATAAATGTGTATATTTATTTAGTAAACAAATAGAGTTTATGAATGATGATGATATTTTAAATAATGGGGTTGATGACCCTTGGCTTCATTAATTTTATATATTTGAAGAAGATAAGTGTGTTTTTACCTATAATTTGAAGTAAATGAATATTTTTTTATTTATAGAAATATTTTATTTTCGTTGCCACTCATAGAAGAGCACAAGAAAAAACCCTGCAAATGATTACACGATGGGTTATTATTTTCAAATAACTATGTTAGAGAATTACTATGATGAGCAATAAAATTAATATTAAAAGCAATAAATAATTCAAAGGAAAGTGGAATATCACCGCTGCTAATTTCAAAACGCTGTATCTCTGAAAGAATTTAAATTATTCTTTTTTCCATTTTGTAGTAATATATACATATAAACTTTTGTCTTTTTTTTTTTTTTTATCGTGCTTTAGCGATTCTAAAACTCTATACAGACTTTTATCTATCTTCAAAAATAACTGTTATAGTTATAGGCGTATTTATCGGTAAAATTTTCTTTTTTTTTTTTTTGCTTAAAAAACACTAATAATTTTTCTCTATCTTCGAAAATAACGGAGTTACAAGAGTATATATAGACAAGATTTCAATTTTTTTCGTATTTGTTTACTGCGCTTTACTGGTTCTAAAACTCTATACACATTTTACTCTATCCTTAAAAATAATTGAGTTATGGACGTATTTATGAGTTAAATTTCAATTTTTTATAATTATTCGTGTTTTTTTGGTTTAAAAAACTAATACTTTTTACTTTCACTTACTATATATAGGATCCTCTGAGTCCAAATAACCAAGTCCCGCAAAAAGGTCTGTGTGTGTGTTTTTTTTTTTTGTTTTTTTTTTTTTTTTGTTTTTTTTTCGTGTAGGGGAAAAATCTTTCATCAGACGCAGTGCAACTGTCACGCTACACAACAGTGTGAGATTCCTACTCACTAAAAAACCACCTCCCAATTCGCCTTTACCACCCCACGGAACCGCTGTCAAGCATTAATTAATTTCAAAACGCTGTATCTCTGGACCAATTTCAATGATTCTTTTTTCCATTTTTAGTAATATATACATATTAACTTTGTCTTTTTTTTTATCGTGCTTTAGCGATCCTAAAACTCTATACAGACTTTTATCAATCTTCAAAAATAACTGAGTTATAGGCGTATTTATCGGTAAATTTTTTTTTTTTTTTTCTTTTCTTTTATAATTGTTCGCGGTTTTTTGCTTAAAAAACTAATAATTTTTCTCTATCTTCGAAGATAACGGAGTTACAAGAGTATATATAGACAAGATTTCAATTTTTTTCGTATTTGTTTACTGCCCTTTACTGGTTCTAAAACTCTATACACATTTTACTCTATCCTTAAAAATAATTGAGTTATGGACGTATTTATGAGTTAAATTTCAATTTTTTATAATTATTCGTGTTTTTTTGGTTTAAAAAACTAATACTTTTTACTTTCACTTACTATATATAGGATCCTCTGAGTCCAAATAACCAAGTCCCGCAAAAAGGTCTGTGTGTGTGTTTTTTTTTTTTTTTTTTTTTTTTTTTGTTTTTTTTTCGTGTAGGGGAAAAATCTTTCATCAGACGCAGTGCAACTGTCACGCTACACAACAGTGTGAGATTCCTACTCACTAAAAAACCACCTCCCAATTCGCCTTTACCACCCCACGGAACCGCTGTCAAGCATTAATTAATTTCAAAACGCTGTATCTCTGGACCAATTTCAATGATTCTTTTTTCCATTTTTAGTAATATATACATATTAACTTTGTCTTTTTTTTTTTATCGTGCTTTAGCGATCCTAAAACTCTATACAGACTTTTATCAATCTTCAAAAATAACTGAGTTATAGGCGTATTTATCGGTAAATTTTTTTTTTTTTTTTCTTTTCTTTTATAATTGTTCGCGGTTTTTTGCTTAAAAAACACTAATAATTTTTCTCTATCTTCGAAGATAACGGAGTTACAAGAGTATATATAGACAAGATTTCAATTTTTTTCGTATTTGTTTACTGCGCTTTACTGGTTCTAAAACTCTATACACATTTTACTCTATCCTTAAAAATAATTGAGTTATGGACGTATTTATGAGTTAAATTTCAATTTTTTATAATTATTCGTGTTTTTTTGGTTTAAAAAACTAATACTTTTTACTTTCACTTACTATATATAGGATCCTCCGAGTCCAAATAACCAAGTCCCGCAAAAAGGTCTGTGTGTGTGTTTTTTTTTTTTTTTTTTTTTTTTTTTTTTTTTTTTTTTTTTTTTTTTTTTTTTTTTTTTTTCGTGTAGGGGAAAAATCTTTCATCAGACGCAGTGCAACTGTCACGCTACACAACAGTGTGAGATTCCTACTCACTAAAAAACCACCTCCCAATTCGCCTTTACCACCCCACGGAACCGCTGTCAAGCATTAATTAATTTCAAAACGCTGTATCTCTGGACCAATTTCAATGATTCTTTTTTCCATTTTTAGTAATATATACATATTAACTTTGTCTTTTTTTTTTTTATCGTGCTTTAGCGATCCTAAAACTCTATACAGACTTTTATCAATCTTCAAAAATAACTGAGTTATAGGCGTATTTATCGGTAAATTTTTTTTTTTTTTTTCTTTTCTTTTATAATTGTTCGCGGTTTTTTGCTTAAAAAACTAATAATTTTTCTCTATCTTCGAAGATAACGGAGTTACAAGAGTATATATAGACAAGATTTCAATTTTTTTCGTATTTGTTTACTGCGCTTTACTGGTTCTAAAACTCTATACACATTTTACTCTATCCTTAAAAATAATTGAGTTATGGACGTATTTATGAGTTAAATTTCAATTTTTTATAATTATTCGGTTTTTTTTGGTTTAAAAAACTAATACTTTTTACTTTCACTTACTATATATAGGATCCCCTGAGTCCAAATAACCAAGTCCCGCAAAAAGGTCTGTGTGTGTGTGTGTGGTAACTCCCGAGCGGAAACGGTAAGCCCTATGAAACTGAAATTTCATAATTAAGACAACTATACGCCCGAGACGTTACAAATTCTTCTTCATCAAAATCAGCTTACCAGAAGAGGCACTTTATACCATGCATTTTGCACCTTTTTTCGATTTTCCGGAAAACGGTCCCGCCGATTTTGTTTAAACTTGCTATATCGATGTAAAATTTAATGGGCTTTAATATCATTTAGGTTTCATTCGGATTAAAATGGTCTGACAGGGCTTAAATGCCGATATTTTTAATTTTCTTTCTCTGAGGTACCTTTAATTTTGTAGATTCTATAAAAATAACTATATTATCTTGTTAGCACTTATGAAAAACAGGTAAATATATAAATTGAATTAATTCGATACCCAAATAAAGGGGAAAACTGAAAAAAAAATGTTTTGCAATATTTTGTTTTTGAATATAAGAATAGTAATATACATGTCTGATATATCGTTGGAAAGCTTGAGATTTTAGAAAAAATATTATCTCATACACAAGCTTTTAAAAGTTAGTAGAGAGTGATGAAAAGCCGATAAAACTAAGTGATTAATTTAGATAATAATATAATAAATGTTTTAATAAAACACATGTTTCTATATAAATTCAATTTTCTTCTTCTAAAGTACCTTTAATTTTATAGATTCTATAAAAATAACCATTATCTTTTTATAATTGATAAATAACGGAAAATTATGAAATTTGATAAACAACTATAGGAGAAAAGTGGAAAAATACTATCTTATACACAGGCTTGTAAAACTTAATAAATAGAGATGAAAAGCCGATGAAACTAATTGATTATTTTAGATAATAATACAAAACCTTTTTTATTAAAACACATGTTTCTATAGAAATTTCATTTAATTAATTCTTCACTGGTTTTACTCATATTTGTCTCTAACTGTATTTGAAAATTCTTTAATCGATTTTAGAAATGGAGGTAAGTGAAAGTCGTGTGTTGCCCGCACCAGATTTTATTCTCTATCTACGAAAATAACGGGGTTGCAAGAGTATATATGGCAAGATTTCAATTTTATTCGTTTCACGAGAAATGGCTCAAACGATTTTGATTTAGCTCCCTATATCGATGGAAAATTTGATGGGATGGGCTTTAATATCATGCTAGTTTCATTCTGATTGAAATATTCTGACAGGTGTAAATGCCGATATTTTATTTTTGTTTCCTCTAAAGTACCTTTAATTTTGTAGTTTTTATAAAATTTACCATATCATCTGATTAGCATTGCTATAAAACAGGTAAATATATATGATGAACGAATTCGATATCCAACTAAAGGAGACAACTGCAAAAATATTTTTTAAATGCAATTTTTGTTTTTAAACTTAATAAAAGTAATATACATGTATAATATACCGCTAGAATGCTAAAGATTTTAGAAAAAATATGATCTTATGTATACTAGCGTTAAAGTTAATGGAGAGTGATGAAAAGCCGATAAAACAAACTGATTGTCGTAGATAATAGTATAATAGATTATTTAATAAAACACGTTTCCATTAAAATCCAATGTAAGTAATTCTGTAACTATTTATATTTCCTTTCTAATTTTTTAAAAAAATTTTTAATCGATTTAAAAACGGAGGTAAGTGAAAAGTCATGTGTTGTGCGCACCATGATTTTGTTTTTTCTATCTTCAAAAATAACTGAGTTATTGAATTAAATCAATTTTAATCAGTATATTGCAGTAAATATTCTAAATATATCATTAAATCTTCCTGAAAGGGCTATTAAAACATTATTGCCACTATTTACCATCATGTTTAATAGGTAATACTTAATATAAGATGTGAACGGTTCGTTCCTGACCCACTGGGAGTGAGTCCTCGGCCCGCTGACCCAGTATCTACCCCGTGGCAGGAGTGGCCTGTCAGCCTGATGGAGATATTTGTTTAGGGTGGGGCATCGCTGGAAAATCAGAGCAATAACTAATTATCTAATGATGGCCAATATTCTGCTATAACACATGCTGTGTAAACCTAATTCCTTATCTCATCTCAGTAATGGATATAGAAATGCCCACTTCATAACCTGGTATTTAAATATTTAAGATTTTTACAGCAATCAAATAAATAAAATGACGAAACGGCCAAAATTCATAACAAAAACATTTCTAGAATATTTTACTCAAGTTGTGGGATCCTACGATTTTTTATGGATGGCTCTTTCACAAATTCGTTGATTATGGCAAATACATTCTGTGATTTACTCTGAAACGATACGAGTTTGTTTAAAGACTTAAGAACCGGTCTAATCAGTTTGTGGCCATGGAGTGTGGTGAATTTCGCACCATCCCTGCAAAACTCAAAGACCTGTTAGATTTAGTTATATTTTTAACACCAATCGGTGAACTATTACACATAAAAACAAATACCTTGTTGAAATTTTAAATGCCATTATTAGGCCTAACACCAATTAGGGTTAGTTTATTCAAGGCCGAAGATCCTCGTAACTCATATTGAGGTAATAAACAGTCTTATCTTGTATTGTTGACTGAGAAATTTTTATTTCTGTTTGTATTTTAATATTATTTCAACCAAAGCGAAGCTTAAAGTATTACATTGTATATTTTACTCATTGCTCAATAATTATTTGGAACTATATTGCTGTAAAGCTACCTGCCGTACGTTGCAGAAGTCTCAGAACTAATGACGCCTAAGGTTACGCAACCGTTCTGTCAACAAAGACATTTTATCAATTAACGGTTCGCTGCAGTCTTGATAAAAGTATCACGGATTCAGCTACATATTTTAAAAAAGGAACCACAGTATTATGGATTTTTTTTTCGCCAATCGTTCTCAAAGTCTGAGTTTGTAACAGTATTTTTCATTCTATTCGTAAGCACTAATTCGAATATTTATTCCGTTCTATTAAATTATTCCTAGCTACGGACAATTATCATTCATACACAACTGAAAGTGAGAAATGTAAGTAGATTTGGACAAAATTGAATTGTTGCTACTAATAAATTATTGAGGAAATTAATAAAAAAATATAATAGAAAACATTTGCTCCATTTCGAGTTGTGATTAAACATAAAATATGTTACTAATGACCGAACACATAAAGCGTCTTCCAGACATGGTTATTTTACTCAACGACTGTCTCACGACTCATGACAAGATGGCAAACAAGGTTTGCAGTTCTTTTCAGTTTGTTTTTTTTTTGTTTGGTTCTTGTTTTTTTTTTTGGTTTATTGTAATCTATCAAACAAAAAAATAAAGATATCATTTCATAAAACCATATTTTCCTTTAAGATTGATTAAAGTGGTCTGTTTTTCATTTTCAAATATTCATATTATTTTTAATAATGGTCCTTTGTAATCGACCCAAGAAATAAAAAAAATCACCTCACCCCCTCCACTGCCACAAATTGAGAGATTCTTTTTAAGGGACGTAGAACTCGAATAAAGAATTTAAAAATCCGTTTCTCCACCGAACGCCGTCCGGTTTTTCCGAAACCACTGGTCCAATTATTTTGAAATTCGCCACAAAAATATAGGGCATACAACGATGATCCTAACAGCTAGACGTTGATATCACCTGGCAATCTAGATATCGAAGATAGAGAAAAATTATACTATTATTTTTAACCAAAAGACCACGAATAATTATTAAAAAAAGAAAAGAAAACAATTGAAATTTTACCATAAATATGAACATAACTCAGTTATTTTTGAAGATCAAGAAAAATATGTGTTGAGTTTTGGAATCAATGAAGTCCGATAAAGAAAAATAATTTATTTTTTTTTTTTTTTATAAACTTCTTTATTTGAATAAAACACAGACATATTACAGTGCTAATTAGATAAGTTCATCTATCACCATTACATAAGGACGAGATTCCGCTATAATCTGAATTTAAAGAATATTTATTAAAAACTCGTGTTTTTCCTAATTAAAAAAAATAATTATATATTTCAATTTTCTAATTTTAGTTTAAAAATTATGATTAATCAAACGAATATAAATTTAGAAGTTTGGTTCTATGGAAACTAGCTTTGACTTGGAAAAAGAAAGAGTTTTCGAAAAATATAATGTGTGGTGATATGCCATTTCCCTTTGAAATTATTTATTGTTTTTCTATTAGTTTGTTGTCTATAAACAGCATATAAACAGTTATATCTTAATATAGTTATTTGGAACTAAGAAAATATTAAAACTAACCTTTTAAATTAAGTTTATAAAACACATGGTAAATGGATGTATCGAAAACTTATTGTACTTCTGATGCAACTTCCTCCAACGTATCATCACATTAATACTAAAATGTTTCTAATACGTGCAATTGAATAAATATTGAAAATCAAAATAACATACGAATATAATTCCACTTTCGTGCTACAAATTAATTTTTAGGTGGCAACAAAAACAGACTTTATAATATTTTCAATTCCATTTTGAATTATATAAAACTTTAGATGATATTTTTACATACGATACTTTCAAACTGCCTATTGAATCGAGTATACAGACAAATATATAATTGACACTGCACATCCTAGATCCCTATCTAGGGTACATTGAAGACAGATGTGTTCCGACAGAGGATGCTCTCAATGGGCCAGGAAATGAATATCATCGTTTTCTACTTGTCGGTTTATGAAGTATTTTTAGCAATATTTAGTTTGTAAAAAATACTAATGGCAGATCAAGGATAGTCTTTTCCCTTCTTAACGTCAACTAAAATTTATTTAATGATTATATTGAAAAATATATTAAACTTAAAGATTAGAATTTATAAAACTATTATTCTTCCAACGGTTCTTTACGGATGTGAAACGTGGCCGCTTACTTTAAAGGATGAACAACGGCTTAAGGTTTTCGAAAATAAGGTATTGCGTAAAATATTTGGTCCAAAGAGAGATGAGGCCACTGGGGAGTTTAGAAGGTTGCATAACGCGGAATTGCGGAACTTGCATCCTGTGAATATAATTGAGCTGATTGCATCGCGGAGACTCAAATGGGCGAGTAAAGTTGTTGGGCTCGATGACGAGCGGATTCCGAGAAAGTTGGTATTTGCTGATCCGACTGGTAGGCGTCCGAAAGGTAGGCCGAAGCGGAGATGGGAGGATTGCGTTAAGGCTGATCTCGGGAGCTTGGGCTTGAATGGTGAGCATTGGACGAGTCTGTGTAGGCGGAATTTGGTGGTATCGGCATCGAACCTTCGGGTTCGCTAAGCCTATTATTATTATTATTATTGAAAAATATATTAATCCGAAATTATTTCTAATAGTATTCAAAAACAACTGACCCTTCAAATTTATGTGTCTTTGAAAAATATCGTTTTTTTTGCAATGATGGTGAACAGCCAAAACCTGTGTCCACTAAGAGTTTGATAATATCAAACATTCTTACAAGATTAGCTTGCCCCTTCTTTGACATTATTCGTTTATCCTTGTGGAAGTCTAGTTTACGATTCTCTGTATTTCCTAAACTTGTGGATCTCTGCGGATTTTGCTGCCACTAGTAAAGCCAAGAAAGGTTTCCAATGATAATTTCCAAACTACGAAAGGAAAATTCGTTCGAAACTGATATTCATATTTGCAAGTAGGTGAGGTCACCAACCCCATATTATGGAGATGTCTGTTAAGCTGGCAATGTCCTATACACAGTCCTGTCACTCTCCTCAGAGTTATCCTCCCCATCGAGGGTAGTGCAAAACTTCTCTCTTTGCAGGAACCAAGAACATCTTAGAGTGATGCTGCTTTCCAGTATCCCTCCAGTATTGCCTAGATCTATTGCCAGCAGCCGCCTTGATCAAACTTTTAAAATCAGGCTTATTCCACAGACATGTTCAGGTGTAGAGAGTAACTGAGCAGAACCCCTCCTTGTGAGGCTATCAGCACTCTCATTGCCTATTATATCAAAATCCTGCAAATGATTACACAATGGTTTGTTATTCTCAAATAACTATATTAAGGTATAACTGTTTATATAGCTGTTAATAGGCAATGAATTAATAAGAAAAGCAATAAATAATCCAAAGGAAAAAGGAATATCACCGCTGCTAATTTCAAAACGCTATATCTCTGCTAGTTCTGAACTAATTTCAACGACTCTTTTTTCATTTTGTAGGAAATTTAGTCCTCTACTCTAAGTACTCTATTATTCTCTGTGACCTATTTTAGGTATTTATTTTTTATTTAATTTTTTTTGTTTGGTCTATTTCAAAGATTCATTATTGATAAAAAATATATTTTTTAAAGCGATTTTGTGTTTTTGAACATAAGGCTTTTTGGTATGAAGAACAGTATTATGCATGTATAATATACCGTTGGAAAGCTAAAGATTTTAGAAAAAATACAATCATTAGATATTATATTGTACAAACACAATCTTGTAAAAGTTAATAAATAGTGATGAAAAGTGATTTTTTTTAAATTAATCAATTTAATTTTTTTTTTTCAGTTTCACTCATTATCATCTCTAAATGTATTTAAAAATGCTTTAATCGATTTTAAGAACGAAGTTAAGTGAAAATCGTGTGTTGCCCGAAACAGATTTTTAATATAATTATAAGTCAAGTTATGTGATGCGCGCAGCAGATTTACTTATAGAGTTGTATGTATGCATACACATAAATAATTCATTAACAATTTTTTTCCGCAGACATTTCAGCCCGTTAGTCCTGTCAGCTAAAGAACCAGCTCCTCAGGTAAGCTGGCGGACGGACGAGCGGAACTTGGCGGGCGAGCAGGAGGTGGTAACGACTGACACATAAATCCCAATAAGATGTTGGCAATAGAGTCAACGAGTCTTTTCCTGGCCCGGCCTCGCCCGCGTGTCTCTACGCTCTCTTCCGGGCTTATAATTTACTCTCTCTAGAAAGTCAAAATGTTCGGTATCTTCTCTCCTATATGTACCTATCACGGCTAATCCTACGATAGTATCTGCCATCAACACTGAACAGTCAATGAAAAAAAGTTTCTATCGCTGTTTTTTTGTACTTAATATTATTAAAACTGGTTGCATAAACTGATAGCAAGTCTATCAGCATTGGAAAGTTGAGAGTTCTATTATTAGAAGTCTCCTTGTGATAATGGCAATGAAAATGAAATATTTAAAAATGAATGAATATTTATATAATCTTTATTTAGATATCTATATCTGTCAACATATATATGACAAGCAGTGGAGAGAAAAAAATGAATATAGGATGGAGAGTTGGTTGGTGATGAGATCATGAAGAAATAACTAATCAATAAGAAAATCTTATTACCAGTCCAAATTATTGGTCTTCATCAGGGAATCAAGTAAAATAAGATAAAAATCAATACAATTAAAAGAAAAATAACAATAAGCGGGTCACCTGTGGTATAGTAGTATAACAGCTTTCCATGCCCAAGGTCGTGGGTTCAAATGGTAGCAGGTGACCATTCAAGTGGGGTAGCAAGGTGACCCTAATAGAAGTTAAAAATCCTTTGTTGAGTCGTCCTTCGGATGGGTCGTAATATGATAGTCCCAAGCCTGCGCGATGTCAGGTACTCGTTAAATAACCCTATCCTGATAAAAACTAGACGCAAAATTAGTTAGGACTCCCGCTTTAGCATCGTCCGATTAGCTTAAGTAGCATAAAATTGACCTTTAATGAATAAACAAATAATGATAAGTTAACAGTGCAAGGATAAGATAACAGTAATGTACTATGGAAACAAACAGCACTGTAAGATGATGTTTCATGTTCGGCATGAATACATTTGATGATTACAATGAGAAACCAAGCAATGAATAAAATCTATGCAAATTAGATATATAATATTGTACATGTGGACAAATATGTGCGGAACTAATATATTAAATTAATGACTATAAAATTAAAAACGCTGCAAATTATTACACAATGGTTTATTATTTCCAAATAATAATATTAGGGTATAACTGTTTATATAGCTATTTAAAGGCTATTAAGCAATAATTCAAAGGATAATATCATATCACTACCGCTGATTTCATGGACTGGTATTTTTGTGGCGAATTTCAAAAAAATTGGTCCAGTAGTTTCGGAGAAACCCCACGGACGGCGGACAAATGGATTTTTTTTTTTTTATTCGCATATTCGAATTCTACGCATACCTTGATACCTAAGCTCTCAAATTTTGAGTGGGGGTATTTTTTTTTTTAATTTGCAATTTTATATCTTTTTTTTTTATTTATTTTTTTGTCTACTCCTATGTTATTCTAACGTTAAATGGGAATATATAACGTAGATGAGAGGTTTTCCAACAATTTCTCGAGGCCAGTAAAATTGAACATCGATGACTAACTGTCGCTTTATAACGAATCATGATGTGAACTCGGTTTGACTATAGCCAGTTTTTATAATAAAATTGCTATAAAAAAATCTATGATATAAATAATTATAATTTGTTTATATATCTTTGTTCGGCATAAGTTTAAACTGATTATGTCCCCATACAATAATAATATCCTATAAATAAAATAATCCCTTTTGTATGGGGATGGTCCCAAAACAAATAAGTCTTATTATTATCATTAAAAGAACTAAATATGCCATTCCTAAAAAAATTTATAAACAGCCCAAAATAGATATTTATGAATATTCGTAATATAATATCAAATATTGTACTAATAAATCTACGTAGATTACTATTGAGACTATAAAAACATTTATTTTTATGTCCAACAACTATTGTACTGAAAATTATTCTTACTTAAACTTAAAAAAACATTTTTAATATCAGGCTTAATACTAAATAAAGAGAAAAGTGGTTTACAGTGCAGTAAATAATATACAGTAGCCTGTTTATCGTAAACATGAGATAATATGTTTGATCACGGGGTTAGGAAACCTTTATAGTTGGGAAGCCTCTGTTATCTTTACTTTACTAGGCGTTGTGTTTTTGCCTCTATACTATAGTAACTATTGTTGTTTGGATGTGCCGATATTGAACATCAGTCCAGTACTTTAGGAATACTAATGGATTTCAAACCATAACAGGCTAGCGAAATATCTCAAACTTTCCTTGCAGAACTTAATAAATATCAGTATAACAAAATCATTTATACCGATGGTTCCAAAACAATTGAATTGACGTCGTGCGCTGTATTAGACGGTGACCAAACTCACAAGTACAAACTTGATAGTACTTGTAGTGTTTTTACTGCCGAATTGACAGCTATTCTAAAAGCAGTTCATCTAGCTAGAACAGCATTAGAAAAGTCAGTGCTATCAGAGCCATTTTCAATCCATTCTCAGCAAACCCTATTGTACAGGAGATCCACTTCGCAATCAAACAGTTGGAGAACTCTTCAAAAAAATAAAATTTATTTTGGATTCTCAGTCATTCCGGAATATCAGGAAATGAGGAAGTCGACAGGGCAGCAACAGAGGCACATTCACTAGAAGAAATAACGCCCTCATTTATTTCATCATCTGAGCTGTTTCAGCCAATAAACGCGAAGATCCTAGATGAATGGCAACAGTCTTGGACCGCTCTTTAAACCAACAAATTGAAAAATGTCAAACCGACCATCAGCTGCTGGGTCTCATCATCAAGAAAGTGCAGGCGTGAGGAGGTAGTTATCGCCCGCCTGAGGATAGGACACTGCCGTTTCACTCATGAGCACCTCATGGCACGAAGGGATACACCTCGATGTCAACTGTGTAAAGTGGCTCTCACAGTAAGTCATATTTTTGAAGAGTGTCCTCGCTATAGCAGGGAATTTGTAAAATGTTGCGTACCACGTAAAGTCTCGGAGGCATTGAGCGATAGTTATCGGGCCGGGCCGTCGATGGTGTCATTCAATTGGTGAAGAACATTCGTTTATATCACCTCATTTAACACATTCAGGCTATTTTACGCAATTTTTGATATTTTACTCACAATTTTTATTTATTTATCTTATTTTTTATAAATTTTTTTTTCTTCTCTTCATCATAGGTAAGTTAATCGTCTTCTGAAGATGTTTTGGGCAATAATAACCACTCGCAGGTTTTTGCCCTTAAAACCAAAACAACAACAACAGGCTAGCGAATGTCTACCTAAATGAACCATACACACCAAAACTCATACCCTCAGGACCAGGCTTAACACTATTCTCCCACCTAACTTTAAATTGACCCCTTGACGATGTCCGTGGTTTGCATGATGAAAAGATTAATCTTATTGGTCAAGATTACTACAGAACCCAGTTAATAGACAGTCTGCGTCATTAATTACTAGTTTATAGAGGTTATAGTTAATAACTGTAAAGATATTACGAAATTTCTATTTCAATTTTCTCCTTGGAATTACCGTTTCATTATTCTGCCAATATTTTCCTCGTTGAGGTCACCTGTGATGTGGCTAGCATAACAGTCTTTCATGGCAAAGATCGCGTGGTCAAACCTTGCAGTTGGCCCTAATATTTTTTAATGGAAGTAAAAATTCCTAAGTTAACAGTCCTTTGAAAGGGGCGTTAAAAGTGGTCGCGAGCTCGTGCAACACCAGGGTACTCGTTATCCAATTATTATAAAAATTGAACCTGGATAGTCAAAATTTAAGACTCTCACTGCACCATCGTCTTATTAACCAAGTAGAATTTTCTTTCTTATAGAAGCAATTCATAAAGTAGAGTATGATATAGGTCAATGGGCAAATAAAAACAAGCTGCAGCTTAATGCAGGTAAAACTGAAGCAATCCTCATCTGCTCCAAACCAACCTGGAACTCCCTTCCATACTACAAGCTGTTCTTTATTAATAAAGTCCCGATTCCTTTCCAGAAAACCGTTAAAAATCTTGGAGTTACCTTTAACCAAAACCTATCATGGAATAACCATATATCCGCAATATCCCGAAAATCCATTTCCATACTCAAACAGATTCCTTATAGATTCCTTGAATCCTTACCTTTGAAAACCCGTCAGCTACTTGTTTCCTCTATTATCTTCCCAAACTTTGACCACGATTACCTGGTGTACGGGGAACTAACTGATGAACTAGAAATAAAATTAAAACGACTTATATGAACTGTTTTATTAGATTTATTTTCGGAGACCGTAGATGTGACCATATTTCTGGCTATTATACCATCTTAAAATGGCTCTATCTCTCTGTTCGAAGACAATATTTTCTTAGTTCTAACTTATTCCAAACACTAAAAAATAGAAAACCTTCCTACATAATTGAGTTCCTCACCCTCCGCTCTGATATCCATTCGTTAAACACTACGATTCCATTCGTTATTACTAAGATTTACAGATATAATGAATATATATTTTTTCTTTAAGTTACAAGACCATAAGGATTTCTATCTGTTCATTGTCTGTTATTCTAAGGGGACTTGATCCCAGAATAATTTATTTTTTTCTTTTTATTAACCAAAATCGAATGAATAAACGAACAAACAACAGCTTCCTCGTGAAATGTTTTCTCTTCAGATCAAAAGAATTCTGAAATTCTTAATAGATAAAATGAATAGATGGCCTTTGTTAATCTGAAAGTCAGTCCCTTCCTGACTGCTATACCTCAAGGTGCGCTGTTGATGACGTACAATGTGGGTCAAACCTTTGGTAATAAATATTTAGGACAATTCCATTGTGTTTTTTTTCCTGTACGTCACCCTTACTATCATCCTTCTGGGTTTACCTTCTACTGTTTATTTTAATACAAGATGTACAAGACCTATTCAGCAAATCAACTCGGTCAGACTATATAGATGAAAATGAAACCTACAACATATTAAATCCCATTAAATTCTACATCGGTAAAGCAAGTTTAATAAAAATCATTAGGCCGTTTTCGAGAAAATCATTAATAGGAAAATTGGTATTCGAAAATTTTCACGATCGCAATACTTTCCCTTGCTGTAAATTTTATATATATGTAAGTGAAAGTAAAAAAAGTATGCTAAAACTTGTTTTAAATTGTTCATTATCCTTCCCGTCATAACTTTTAAATAACACCTAAATTTCCGCTTCGGGTTTTGTAACGAAGAGGATCAGAAATAGAGAAAATGTTTTTTTTTAAATGACTTTCGTGAATATTTTTATATTTATTTTGTTTTATTATTTTCTATAATGAATCTTTGTCATCGACGAAAAAAAAAAAAAATAACCCTTTCTAACCTCAAATTTGAGAGCTTGCGTTTCAAGTTGCGTAGAATCCGAAAAACAAAAAAAAAATCCGTTTGTCCGCCGTCCGCGGCATTTCTCCGAAACTACGGGACCAATTTTTTTTAAATTCGCCACAAAAATACTAGTCCATGCAACGATGATCTTAACACCTAGACGTTGATATCAGCTGGTTAGTTTTAAAATGGCAGTCAATTAAAAGTGATCTAATTCAAAAACTCAGTTATTTTCGAAGATAGAGAAAAAATTCATTATTGTTTTTTAACCTAAAAAACCGCGAATAAATATATAAAAAAGAAAGAAACAAAATTGAAATTTTATACATAAATGCGCTCATAACTAAGTTATTTAAAAATTATCTAATACACAAAGTTGCAAAAGTTAATGAAGAGTGATGCAAGGCCAATAAAACTAACTGATGGTTTTCGATATAATATAATGGATTATTTAACAAAACACATGTTTCTATTGAAACGTAATGTAATTAATTCTTTAAAATTTATTTACCTCTAAATTTTTTATAGTACATGCGGCAAAACTGACTGCTCACCTGTTTAATAACTATCAAGATTGGAGTTTTATAACTGAGATTATAATGGTTTTCATCTAAAGGGTTTTGTGTGAAATGGAGTCGGTAAAGCTAAAGACAGCGAGCCGCTTGAATAAGAGTAGCTCATTATCACTATAATACCTAGGAATGCTAAACGCTTCCCACTCCGACCCTCCGAGATATTGTCTGAAATAAGAACGATTTATGGATCAATCTTTATAATTTTGAGTTATAGTAAGCTCAATTTCTCATTTTTTTATAAATTTCCTATATACGTGAGTTAATTATTCGATGCATATTTAAACCATTTCTATTTGAAGAAGACTTCCTGTGACAAGACATCAGATTCTTGTATGGAAGGCTTTAAGTAATCAAATGCATCTTACCACCTCCAGCTACTAATTACAAATAGGTTTGATTCTTAATGTAAAAAAATAAATAAATTAAAAATACCTCGCCTAGTGCAGGTTTGCTTTTGTCAATCAATAAATTTTAAATGTTTTTTTTTTTTTTACATTTAGATCAAATCATTATTTTTCGATTACTTCTTTATATCCACAACCTTATTTATGAGACTGTAAATATCCCTGAATGATAAATTTACCAAGTTCTAAATCTTGACTTAGAGTATGTTAAAATGATTCATCCAATTAGAGAACTTAACTCTAAATTAAATAACATGTAAAAAAATGTAGAATTTAAATTAAATTTATTTTGAATTTGCAACACCTTAAACTTATAAAAAGTATGTGATAAATCTAAATTCACTTATAAAACAGATAGCTTTGGGGCCCAGTCGTTGGATATTTTATTAAAGTATTTCAATGGGCGTCGGCTGGGAAGATCCCCTTGGCAATAAAAATAAAAGATAAAACATTAAAATAAAGTATTAGATGAAAGGTGTAATTAGAGACTGGTTTTGCTTCCAAGCACGTTCTTAATTTTCAAAGTAATGCGTAAAAAATGGTGTTTGAAAAAATTTCTTATTTTTATTTTAACGATTTTCAACCTACTCGACTCCGCTAATGAAAATCCTTTGTACACCTTTGTGCATTTCGTTTGACCCTACATATATTTTGTAAGTTGTACAAAAAACTATAAAATAACTTATCTTAATTTAAAACTGATAAATGGTGACTTAAAATATTCCGCGCGAGTACAGAACCTTTTTGTGACGACAGCTCAAGCTATCAAAGAGCAAACACTTAGGCCATTCTATTTGTACAGAGTTCTCTCCTCATATTTGGCAAGGGATCAAGTGTAGGTGGGGTCTCTATATAATATATTGCACTTTACATTAATTCCTCATAACCATTTGGTTATTGCATAGTTTTGTGTGTAGTTAAAAGTTTATATAATAATAATATAAATGTAATTAATACTCATATAAGGATCTTATATTCTAGAAAAGTTCTTTTCTTTAATTACATCACAACATATATATTATGTATATATATATATATATATATATATATATTATGTATATATATATATATATATATATATATATATATATAAACATATATAATATATATATATGTTTTGTTCGATGTAATAATTTAAACTTTTGTGTTTTTAAATATTGGCATGCAACTCCCTCATGTCTTATTGTATTAATCTGTTACCGGATATAGATTGCGTGCTCTATCATGCTGTTTTTTGTTTGTTTTTTAAATTACCTGTCTATTCATTCTTTTGTTGTATTAATATTTTAATGTTAGTACATTGGTTCGTTTTAGGGTCCGAACATCTAGACAATTTTTAATAATAGATACCTGATTTAACAATAATAATTTTGTTTTCTTTTGAAAAGCATTCTGGTATATATATATATATATATATATATATATATACATTCCCCATTGCTTTACAGAAAATTTGTTAGTTTTAGTTCCTTTTTGATAAGTTAAATGTTCCACCGATATATCCAATTTTTTAATTAGGCTCTTCAATATAAAATTTCTCAGCTTTTCATAACAAACAAAGTTTGGAAATCAAAAATTTCTGGATACTATTGAATTTTTAGTTACCTGTAAATTGCCTATGTAAATTACTGTTGTTGTATAATTATAATTAACGTTGCGATTTTCAGTATTTACGCTTTTAATCAAATAACTCCGATTTATGTATTAAGTATATTTGCTACCGAATAAGGGATCAATAAAATCATTGAAAATTCAATTTTTTTCCTATTTTGATAATTTTTAATTAATCCTTGACTGAGCAGGACAAAGAGCCGTCTGCAAAGGTCATTTAACGGACATGACAAAAATAATCTGAGAATAGAACTAATGATACTTTCTGAAGTAAGTATTCAAAATTACTCTCCTGTTTTCCGAGTGCAATCTTGCCAAGTAGCAAATACCATCAGGGCACACAGAAATTTAAAAATTACTGAAATTCGTTAAAATGGGGTAATGAGCAATTGTTTCGCCCAGTACATATTACTTTCACTTGCCTATATATGAAATATATAGTAAGGGAACGTATTGATATCGTGAAAAGTTTCGAATTCCAGTTTTTACCGGAAATACACATTTTAGGGCCGACTGAGTCCGAATGACCAAGTCCCGCCAAAAAGTCTGTGTGTGTGTGTGTGTGTGTTTGTGTACACATGCGAGTGCGGTAACTCACAAGCGAAAACTGAAATTTCATATTTAAGACACCTATATGCCCGAGATGCTACAGAAACGTTTTTATCAAAATCAGTTTACCAGATGAGCCACTTTATACCTTGCATTTTTAACCTTTTTAAGTTTTTCACAAAAAGGGCTCTAACGATTTTGATTAAAGTCAATATATAATGTAAAATTTGATGGGCTTTAATATGATGTAGGTTTCATTCTGATTGAAATTGTCTGACAGGGCTTAAATGCCGATATTTTAAAATGTCTTCCTCTAAAGTACCTTTAATTTTGTATATATATTAAAAAAATAACAATATAATCTTGTTATCAACAATAATGAACAGGTAAATATATAAGTTGGACGATTTCGATCTCTAAATAAAGAAGAAAACTGCAAACATGTTTTTTGTATGCAATATTTGTGTTTTTTGACATAAGAACAGTTCTTATATTATAGATGTATAATAAAACGTTGGAAATTTTAAAAATTTTAGAAAAAATATTACCTTATTCATAAGCTTGTAAAAGTTAAAAAAGATTGATAAAAATTTGTGCGGGCAACACACGACTTTCACTTACCTCCATTTTTAAAATCGATTAAAGAATTTTCAAGTACAGTTAGAGATAAAAAAAATCTGGTGCGGGCAACACACGACTTTCACATACCTCGATTTTTAAAATCAATGAACGAATTTTCAAATACAGTTAAGGATAAAAATACGTGAAACTATTAAGGAATTAATCAAATTGAATTTATATAGAAACGTGTTTTATTAAAAATCTAATTATATTATTATCTAAAATAATCAGTTAGTTTTATCTTCTTTTCATCACTCTCTATTAACTTTTAAAAGCTTGTGTATGAGATGATATTTTTTCTAAAATCTTTAGCTTTCCAACGATATATCATACATGTATATTACTGCTCTTATGTTCGAAAACGAAAAATTGCATTAAAAAAATATTTTTTCTGTTTTCTCCTTTAGTTGGGTATCGAATTTATTCAATTTATATATTTACCTGTTTTTCATCAGCGTTAACAAGATAATCTAGTTATTATTATTAAATCTACAAAATTAAAGGTACTTTAGAATAAGAAAATTTAAAATATTTGGCATTTAAGCCCTGTCAGACCATTTTAATCTGAATAAAACCTACATGATATTAAAGCCCATTAAATTTTACATCGATATATCGAGTTTAATCAAAATCGTCGGAACCATTTTTGATAAAATCGAAAAAAGGTGCAAAATGCATGGTATAAAGTGCCTCTTCTGGTAAGCTCATTTTGATGAAAAAAGTTTTGTCACGTCTCGGGCGTATAGTTGTCTTAAATATGAAATTTCAGTTTCATAGGACTTACCGTTTCCGCCCGGGAGTTACCACACACATACAGACACACACACACACACACACACACAACACACACACACACACACACAACACACACAGACCTTTTTGCGGGACTTGGTTATTTGGAATCAGGGGACCCTAAAACGTGTATTTCCGTTGAAAACTGGAATTCGAAAATTTTCAATATCGCAATACTTCCCCTTACTATATATAGTAAGTGAAAGTAAAAAGCGGATAAAACTAACTGATTATTATTTCAGATAATAATATAAGGGATTTTTTAATAAAACACATGTTTCTGTAGAAATTCAATTTAATTAATTCTTAATTAGTTTCACTCATTGTTTTCTCCAACTGTATTTGAAAATTCTTTAATAGATTTTAACGAGGACGATAAGTGAAAGTCGTGTGTTGCCCGCACCAGATTTTGTTTTTATTATAAGAAGATACAAGACAGACTTTGTTCTGTTTTTTTAAATTGAAAATAATGTGGAAATGATTATCACGTTCTTTAAGTGCTTATTTGATGCTTTTCTTTCTTTTGTAAAGGTGCAGATATTAAACAAAGATGATGTCAACTTAAATTATGCTTCGGAAGTCTGGAAAAAAAATTATTCGATTCTTAAGTTATGCTCTCATTAAATACTCTTCTAACCTCATGTGTGCTTCCGACGTTGGATTCACAAGAGTGTACATCCTGTCATGAAGCAGTGAAAACTCCAACGAAACGTGCCATTCATGGAAGGGAGCAGTGAACCAAGTATAGATGATCCTATCCAAGCATCCTATGGTGATATATTTCAGTGTATTTTGAATTTGGGGTTACAAATATTTATCAACGAACAGTTCGAAAAAAAAAAAGAAAAAAGAGAAATTATTGCTTCACTTTACAAGCACTGTTGTTAGTTTATTTAACGTCACTTTATGCTACTATGGCTAATCGGACGATGATACAGTGGGAGTCCTAAATTTTGCCTTTCCAGGTTTTATAAGGATAGGGATCTTTAACGAGTACCTGACATCGCACAGGCTCGGGACCACCTTTTAACGTCCCCTCCGAAGGACGGCATAACTAAGGGTTTTTTACTCTCATTAAAAAAATCTAGGACCACCCTCGGGTATCTCTAACTCCTTTATCTTTTATTGTGTACATCCTCATAATACTGCACTTGGATTATTCTGCTATAACATCTATGCTTTTTAAATGATTTATCTAATTAAATCTAGATCAACCGTATGGTGACAGAATGGTTCTCACCCGGTCCGTCCTTTGGATGTGGTGTAACGCACACTCATGCATATGTATCAACGACGTGCTAATGCTCCTGAAGGTCTTCACTATTTTATCAATAAGCATTTCGATGTTCTCGAGCTGTGAATTAGCATTCTTAGAGCGTTCGCATACCATTTACATGTTAATAGAGTACAACCACGGGCAAGTTTAGTGTGGGTAATTATTTGTTTTCCAGTATCACTATCCTGTTTCTTTATGACAGTTACTCATAACTGAAATGGAAGTATGTAAGGCTTGGCGAATCATTTGTAATACTCAAACAGTTAGACATTACTTTGTTTAGTTATTTTTAGATAAATTATTTACGTATTTTAGTAAAAAACAAAACAAAATCTGATGCGGGCAACTCACGATTTCACTTACCTCGACTATTAAAATCAATTTAAAAACACTTAACTATACTTCAATCTGAAAAATATTTTTAGTTTATGTTAATAAAAATTGTTTTATTTGCGTCAGAAACATATGATTAAGATTAAATAATATAACTATATTAAATTGTAAATCAGTGATAAGTTTATTCCCTCTTCGTTACTTTATATTACCTTTTACGAATTTGTGTATTTTATTTTTTAATCTTTCTCTTTCCAACGGTATATAGTCTATATACTGTTCTTATTATCGAAAAACTAAAAATTACATTTAAAAAAAATAGTTTTGCTCTTATAACCTTTAGTTGTTCACCATATCCGTCCAACTTGTATATTTAGCCACTTTTGGATAATATTTAGTAATGTACAAAATTAAAGGTACTTTAAAGAAAGAAAATACAAAAATATCGGCATTTAAGCCCTGTCAGACTATTTCAATCAGAATGAAACTTACAGTATATTAAAGCCTATTAAATTTTACATCATTATAGCGAGTTTAATCAAAATCGTTAAATTCGTTTTCAAGAAAATCGTAAAAAGGTACAAAATGCACGGCATAAAGTGGCTCTTCTGGTTAGCCGATTTAGATGAAAAAGTTAAATTAAAAGTAAATAAAGCAATATATATTTAATGAACTTAAGCAACGAAAACAATTTTTTTCCCCTCTGAAATTAATTTCTTTTGAAAATCATTGAACCTATCATAATATTTCAACTATCTAAAAAAGTTTTATTAATAAAAAATGAACTTAAAGCTTTAACAGGATAATCTCTAATATGCTGAAACTCTTATTCAATTTAATGTATTATTAACTATTACCTGCAATATATACATTGATCTATAAATATTTTTGACAATAAAATAAATTAGATTGGTCGATTGATATCGAATGGTGGAAAATCGATAAACGAAATTGGGGCTCAGAGGGGGCGATTGACCGCCGGATGTTGGCAATATTCCACTTGAGAGCGCGTGCGCGCCTGGCAGGATACTGCACTTATCGTATTATGCAAACTGTAGTTGCACCGCTTCACAGATCTGTAGCCAATGCCTTCCTCATTAGGGTACCGTTGGACTTATAAATCATTCCAGATGTTGGGTAAATTATTTTACTTCCGAGGTAATGAAATATTATGTTTATGAGTCAAGGCAAAATTTATCGGCATTTTGCCTAATTTATGTATTTATACAAACAAATTTTCCCATCATCATCTATTTGTGGGATTACATTTCTCATCAGCTGAAGTAAATAAGTGTCACAAGTTATGCGTACCGAAGGTACCTATAAAAATCTGGTGCGGGCAACACACGACTTTCACTTACCTCCATTTTTAAAATCAATGAAAGAATTTTCAAATACAGTTAGAGATATAAATACGTGAAACTATTAAAGAATTAATTAAATTTAATTTATATAGAAACATGTGTTTTATTAAATAATCTATTATAATATCTAAAATAATCTGTTAGTTTTATCTTCTTTTCATCACTATCTATTAACTTTTAAAAACTTGAGTGTAAGATAATATTTTTTCTAAAATCTTTAGCTTTCCAACGGTATATCATACATGTACATTACTGCTCTTATGTTCAAGAATAAAAACTTGCATTAAAAAAATATGTTTTCTTTTATCTCCTTTAGTTGGGTATCGAATTCATTCAATTTATATATTTACCTGTTTTTCATCAGTGGTAACAAGATAATATATTTATTTTCACTAAATCTACAAAATTAAAGGTACTTTACGGGAAAAAAATGTAAAATATCGGCATTTAAACCCTGTCAGACCAATTTAATCCAAATGAAACCTCCATGATATTAAAGCCCATTAAATTTTACATGGATATAGCGAGTTTAATCAAAATCGTCGGAACCGTTTTTGAGAAAATCGAAAAAAGGTGCAAAATGCGTCGTATAAAGTGGCTCTTCTGGTAAGCTTATATTAATGAAAAAGGTTTTGTAACGTCTCGGGCACATATTGGTTTTAAATATGAAATTTCAGTACCACAGGACTTACCGTTTTGGCCCGGGAGTTACCACACACACACACACACAGACCTTTTTGGGGGACTTGGTTATTTGGACTCAGGGGACCCTAAAACGTGTATTTCCGTTGAAAACTGGAATTCGAAAATTTTCACGATCACAATACTTCCCCTTACTATATATAGTAAGTGAAAGTAAAAATTAAAGAAATTACAATAGCGAATTCAATGTATTAAGTTGGATATTAACTAAAAAACAGGAGAGCAGAGTCAACTCAGCTGAAATGATTTTTTTTAGAACACGGTCAGACTAGGAGAAACCGTGTTCGCAACGAAAGCTTAAGGCAGGAATAGGGGTTGTCCCCTTGAAGGAGGTTCTATGCATTACCCCAGGCTGAGAGGCACAAAAGGGAGAAGAAAATAAAAAGAATAATATAATCTGTCAGCTATTGATTCTATTAATTATTTTATTTTGATAGTTTATTATTTTAGCTTAAAATAAAAGTGAAACCACTAAATCATTTTAACTTTGCCCTAATTAATTCCAATAAATCCCTCCAAATAACCTTTACCCTTCCTTGTCTATCTATGACTTCCTGCTTAATAGTATCCTTTAATAACACTCCGTTAGTCCCTGTTTAACAGATCCGATACCGAAGACTCCTACCTTGACAAACGACTCACTTGGAACCTCATATAAGACTGAAACGACAACAAACTGACCTTCGTTTTCGACTACTTCAACACTTTCAAGAAAAACGCTCTAACCTTCCACTTAACTACAAAAGGCTCATTTAAATGACCATCTAAAGGCCGTTATTCTCAGGGGACCTAGTCCTAGAATAAAATTTGTTTCTATTCTATTCTAAACTCATCCAGAAAGGCATTAATGTTCCATACGTTCCTGATTTGACCCTAACCAGGTATCACTCCTTCCATGACAAACCCCATTCCCACCCTAACCCACTAGTTTCAATCCTTGCTTCCTCTTACATTCCTGATAATACTCCGAGGCCTCTGAAAAGAAGATGACTCCGAAACCATCTAGTTTAGGTTACTCACTGGAGTACTGCCAATGGATAGTGTCTGTGCTTGTATTTCCTGTCATTGTATTATATTTCCACAACTATATTCACATTTATTTGATGTATTTCTCTATACCTTCGTAAGTATCAATAAATACGTTTAAAAAAAAATACAAATTTTTCTCCCGTTTTTAACTCAAGAGACAAAAAAGATTTTTGTTTTTAACTTACATTGTCTTGCTTTTACACACAGTATTTTCGGAACCATCACACACAAAATGTGATATCAATTGTTCATAAACCTAAAAATAAAGTAATACATAAAAAAAAATTGAAGGGCATTTTGTTAAAATTAATAAGGAAAAGGCAAGAAAAACAGCTAAAACATCATCAAATATCCCAGAACGGCACATATTTCTTGCTAATATTTACCAAAGGTCCCACAGAATATCTTATCCATTTCTTCTGAATGTTTACTGTGTGGTCGTTTATCAGGGTGAAAAATCCAGTTCGATTCAGCGGTTTTCCGTTTAGCTCTTTAATGCAAGATATTTTTCACTCAGATATATATAAAAACAGTTTAACAAAGTTTAAGTAAAGAGGTTATTTTATAAATCATTATACAAGGAAATAATGAATTCATAAGAAATTGAGCATTGTTATTGTTATTTTTTATACATTTGATTATGAATCGATAAATAAATATGAAAACTTGTTTAACTTAATGTTAATGCATTCTTCTCTAACGGATCTCCAGTGACCGTTGGGTCATCGGGCTGTTCAATGAATTCGTCACCATTACTTTACTCCCTTCAAAGATGATTGATTTATTTTGACAACTGCTCATTTCTGATTAATGATAAAAATTAAATCTTTCAGCTGTAATATGTAATAGGTTTTAGTCCAGAGTGAAAAATCGGATGAACATAGCGAAATTATAACCGATATCTATAGCTGATTCATTAATATGTCAGCTATGTTGCTGTTGAGGATCCGGTATTCTTTAGAATTAATAGAGACAAAATTCACAGAAATGGATGGAGTCAGGATCTTGTTCGGAGCCTGGTCTTTTACCTCCATCGATCGAGTCAGACAGAAATAGTGTTTACTTTCAGGTATATAAAAATCTGGTGCGGGCAACACATACCTCTGTTATTAAAATTGATTAAAGAATTTACAAATACAGTTAGAGATGAAAATGAGTAAAACTATTAAAGAATTAAATAAATTGAATTTCCATAGAAACGTGTTTTAATTAAAAAGTATATTATATTATTATCTTAAACAATCACTTAGTTTTATCGACTTTCCATCAATTTTTTATTATATATTATACATGTATATTATATTTAAAAACAAAAAATTTTATTAAAAAAATATGTTAGCACTTTTCTCCTTAAAATACATATTAAGCTGTTATTTATCAATGCTAACAAGATGATATGCATAATTTTTTGAAATTTACAAAAATAAAGGTACTTTAGAGATAGAAAATTCAAATCATCGGTATTTCAGCCCTGTCAGGCTATTTCAATCAGAATGAAACATCATTATATTAAAGCCCATGCAATTTCCCATCGACATAGTGAGTTTAATCAAAATTGATTCAGCCGTTTTTCAGAAAATCGTTAACAAAAGTGCAAAATGCATTGTATAAAGTAGCACTTCCTGTGAGATGATTTTGGTAAAAATTTTGTTGTAACATCTCAGATATATACGCTTTTAAAATATGTAATTCAAGTGTCGTATGACATTTTCGCACACACATCTTTTTGCTGGAGTTGGTTATTTTGACTCCTTAAAAACGTGTATGTCCGTTGAAAACTGAAATCCAAAAATTTTCACGAACGCAATACTTTTTACTTTTAATTCTTTACTATGTATTTTAAATATTGGTTAGTGAAAGTAAAAACAGTACATATATGTGTATTATACACATTATGGAGTATAAAGTGATATTAATAATAACACTTTATGATATCAAAATAAGTCAAACATTCCCTTCAATGAAGGAACGCACCGGTAACTGTGCAGTGGTCGCGACTGTGATAGGAAGATAACTTGCCGCAAGGTTCAAGAACCTGCTGGACATGAAAAGCGGACTGCTCGGCATCTGATTAGAACCACTGACTCCCTCTGTTGAGATAAATCATGGGCTCAGAAACGTGATGACTCAGGTGTTAGGGGCAGATAGGAAAGGAATAATTCATTTCCTCCTGGTCGTCATATTCATAGTTCCAAGTTGACGTAGATTATTCGTAAAATATCTTTTGAGTTAATATGGTTCAAATTTTTGTGCTTTAATATGCGATTTTATATGCATTGTATTATATAGTCGCAAAATTGATCACGATTAATGACTATCTAATACTAAATATGGAACTTATTTAATTCTTACGGCAATTATACCTCCTGAATGTTGCACTTTATTTTATTTTTTTGCTTTCATTTACTTATATGAAATATATATAGCATCATCATCAGCATTGTGATCTCGAAATCAAGATCAGCATTGTGATCTTGAAAATTTTCGAATTCGAGTTTTCTACAGAAATACACGTTTTAGGGTCTCCTAAGTCCAAATTACCAAGTCCCGCAAAAAGGTCTGTGTGCCCGTGTGCTTGTGGTCAGTTCAGCGCGAAAACTAAAATTTCATATTTAAGGCACCTATACGCCCGAGATGTTACAGCAACTTTTTTACTAAAACATCAGTGAACGTTTCAACATTTCCTGAAGGCAATTGGTCAAGTCAGTTTTGACCCAGTCGGTCGTAATTTTGTCAATGACCTTACGTGTTTTCAATAACATATAATATGTCGACAATGGATTATGTTTTCTTACATATTCACAGCGCAATTGCAAACATAATACTGATCCAAAAATAAGAGTTTGCCAAAATGGTTATCGACATATTACAAATATGATACACAATTCACCTTGGTGATAAATTCTTCAGGAAAGAGGTTTGTTTGTACGGTATCTTGAAAATAAACAGAAAGGTCTTATTAGGGAAGGCAATGTATATAGATTGGAGAGAGAGGTTCGGGATGAGCCAAGCGCCAGATAGACTGGTAGCCCAAGGACTTCAGGTCGGCCAACGACTGTGCCTCCTCGCGGCGAAATGCCTCGGGGTCGAGTCTTACCAACTGCAAACTTCACTCCCTTCCTCTTCCTTGCATCTTACTCATTTATTATTCCGGATTTTCTAGCTTTATGATATTTATTTTTTGTCTGAATAGTTTAATAATTTACGACCTACTATCAAGGAGATTCCAGATTCCGTTCATTAAATGTTGGTTTTCCCAATTAAAATCCTAAAAAATCATGTTTAAATTTACATAATTTTCTCTATCTTCAAAAATAAGTGAGTGATGGGTGTATATAGGGATATAATTTGTCCTGGGGATGAAGACGCTCCCGGGGCACAACCGGCATCTATAAAGTGGGTAGCCAAAAATTGGGGAAAAACCTGGGACTGAGCGTCATTTAGGCCAAATCACCTCATTGCACGGCTTTTGGCCGTGAAACAGAACGAATCTCTGTATGTACTGAACCCGAGACCCTTTATGAGTTGTAGAAGAGAAAAAATCTGGTAAAAATATTTGGAAAATAAAAAATGTTGAGCGGTACGATTAATGAAAATTTGACAATGGATTGACCCATGCCAATTATTTTGAGACGTATGTGCTGGTTATATTGATTCTCCTTTTCGATATTGCTGAGGTTATTATAGTTTTAAAATATCTTTTAAAATTTTACAAAAGATATTGTTATTTACAACTGTATTGTACTACACATCTAGTAAATAGGCTAAAAGAAAATAGACATGAACAAGACATGTAGAGAAGCTACCCATTGGCAGCACTCTAAAAACATTCTAAAGTAGAAGGTCTCGAGGCCATCTTGAAAACTATCTTTTAATTTATTTTTTTAAATAATCAGTTAAAATTAATGGCATCAAATTATAAATTGATCAGTATTATGTCGTTGAGAAATATTTTTAGATGGTGATTGACAATTTGTAATAGATAATTTATTTTATGTGTTATACAGCTTGGATTGTGAAAACTTTCTTCCTTTAAGATTCAGGTATGTTGTGATGAATGAGCTCAGACAAAATTCACAGAAATGGATGGAGACTCTCTCTCTTCGGCTTCATTATACCTAAGGCACTCTAATCACCATGCTCCATTGTACGTCTAATACATTAATCACATTCCGACATTTGGCCGACGCACCAATATTCGCCAAATTGACCACAACAGATAATCATTGACCGAGTTATCAATACTATTTATTAATTTATTAAGTTACAATAGCTACAAATAATAAATAAGAAGGATTTTTTATTGTAATATTTCTGTAATATAATCTAAATCCTTCTTCCTCCGTGGTCTTCATACTTTAATAGATACATTCGACGATGACCGTAGATCACAAACAACTGAATACAATTTCATATTTGATCAGTACAGTTCCTAGGTAAAGTATACCAATTTCATCTCACTTGGACGTACATAAATTTGCGCTAATTTCTGTTAACCGTTTACTTGAAACAAGTTTCCGTCGGAGGAGCGTAGGCGCGGCGTGGGCCAGTCCTTGAAGACAATTGTAGTGACTCATTGCGCTGCCTCCATCTCTTTCTTTTCCACCCCTCACCCTCACTATCTCTTACCCCAGATCCTCGTTGCACTTTCTTTGTCGTTTCGTAACTATCCTCTTTTCTCGGCGCTCTTGATATTTCTGGAACGTGGCGGGTAGGAAAAAAGATTATACGAGAGGGGAAACACTTCTTTTGTAGTTAGAAATTGAAAATAAAAAGTATCGATAATAATTAGTTACCAATGTTTTTTTATAAAAATTTACAGCTATATTACACATTATAACTAGTAAATATGCTAAGAAACAAAATAAATGAATCAGACTTGTGGATAAGCTACCTACAGGTTGCACTCCGATAAATATTCTAAACGAGAAGGTCTTAAAGCCATCTTCTTTTCGCATGCCTAGGAGGTTTGTCAGGAATTGAAGAGGAAGCAAGGATTGAAACTAGTGGGTTAGACTGGGAATGGAGTTTGTCATGGAAGGAGTGATACCTGGTTAGGGTCAAATCAGGAACATTTTTTTTTTTTTTTTTTTTTTTTAACTTTAAATCTTTATTCATACCTGTAAATAATACAATGAACAATCAGTGAATGTGCGGTCAATTTTAAGAAACATGGCGTGATAGGCATGAGGGAGAGCAGCACCCAGCGGTACCTACTCCTGGCATGAAATTAGTGTGAATTACTAAGGGAGAAGGTCTCTCATCCAACTCCTCTTCAGCCTTCTGTAGGCATTTCCTGGCATGAGTGTTGTTGCCATGTCATTGATTAGTGTGTTAGGGTGACCTTGTAGTTTGTCGTGGAAACGTTTGTAGTGTGTCCGTATGTGCTCATTGACGGTTGGCATCTTAAGGTCAGTATGTAAAGTTATGTTGCTAACGTACCACGGTGCTTTTGTAATTGTTCTAAACGTTTTAGCCTGAAAGATTTGAAGTTTGTTAATGTGAGTCTTTTTAGCTGTCCCATATAGCTGTGATGCGTAAGTCCAAATAGGTTTCAGTAGGTAAGTATAGGTGTTTAATTTCTGTCGAAGTTTTAGTTTCGAGTGTTTTGAAAAGAGTGAGTAAAGAAGTCTCAGTCTTTGGTTAAGGGTTTTCTTTTTTTTGTTAATATGCGGGCCCCAAGTCATTCTTCTGTCAAACGTCAAACCAAGATAATGTACAGTGTCCGTCTGTGGAATTTGTGTGTTGTCTAAGAAAACGGGAGGACTCGTGTCATGCCGAAGAGTAAAGGTGATATGGTGTGATTTGTCATTATTCAATCGGATTTTCCAGAGTTTGAACCAGTCATGTAATTTTACTAGATGTTATTGTAGGATCTCTGAGGCGTGGGTTGCAATTTTATGTTTTGTTGAGATCGCAATCAGGAACATATGAAACATTAATGCCTTTGTGGATGAGTTTAGAACAGAATAGAAACAAATTTTATTCCGGGACTAGGTCCCCTGAGAATAACAGTTATGTACGATTTAAATATATAATATATTTTTCCGATAGACAAAATAAACATGATTAATTATTGTTTACAATAGTAAAATAAGGAGAAATACAATATTTAAAAAAATAAAAAATTAATTAATTTTTAAAAAATACATATCTTCTAAATTTTGTCTTCTGAAAAAATAAAATCTTATTTAACAAAATGAAATTAAAAGTTGGGCG
Organism: Piezodorus guildinii; assembly: GCA_023052935.1. Lineage (NCBI taxonomy): Eukaryota > Metazoa > Arthropoda > Insecta > Hemiptera > Pentatomidae > Piezodorus > Piezodorus guildinii. Next base: position 58,474,902 of record CM041297.1, read on the forward strand.
ATAAACAGTAATCTCCATTCATTCAATGTAGATTTCTAGATAGAATTGGCATATCAGATTTGCTGATCGTCTATTTGGAATTACAAAAGGCAGAGAAAAAGTTGGAATTCAATGAGGGTAAAGAAGCAGCATGTCGGATATGGGCCGGTAGGGAATTCCAGAGTGTAGTAGAGCAAAGAATAAAGGAACGATCAAAAGTTTTGGTTCTGTGGGTAGGAACGTAAAGTTCAGAATGTCGCGATCTAGTTTCAAGTGAGTGGACTGAGGATTTAAAATGAAGGAGACTGTGGATGTAGGAAGTTTATTCTTGATGTAGTAAGAAGTGTTAAGGATTTTAGATCGTAAAGATTGTTATGGGAAGAATTCGATGGTAGAGCCCCCCAAGTTCAACTCTCATGATATTCATAGAGGTTAGAGGTCTGTCTAGTCAGTGGTTAGGCGGCGAGTTGGTCTTATCGTTTCAGTCTTATGTGCAGATGTCAATCTTTTTTTTTTTTTTTTTTTTAACTTTAAATCTTTATTCACACCTGTAAATAATACAATGAACAATCAGTGAATGTGCGGTCAATGTTAAGAAACATGGCGTGATAGGCATGAGGGAGAGCAGCACCCAGCGGTACCTACTCCTGGCATGAAATTAGTGTATATTACTAAAGGAGAAGGTCTCTCATCCAACTCCTCTTCAGCCTTCTGTAGGCATTTCCTGGCATGAGTGTTCTTGCCATGTCATTGATTAGTGTGTTAGGGTGACCTTGTAGTTTGTCGTGGAAACGTTTGTAGTGTGTCCGTATGTGCTCATTGACGGTTGGCATCTTAAGGTCAGTATGTAAAGTTATGTTGCTAACGTACCACGGTGCTTTTGTAATTGTTCTAAACGTTTTAGCCTGAAAGATTTGAAGTTTGTTAATGTGAGTCTTTTTAGCTGTCCCATATAGCTGTGATGCGTAAGTCCAAATAGGTTTCAGTAGGTAAGTATAGGTGTTTAATTTCTGTCGAAGTTTTATTTTCGAGTGTTTTGAAAAGAGTGAGTAAAGAAGTCTCAGTCTTTGGTTAAGGGTTTTCTTTTTTTGGTTAATATGCGGGCCCCAAGTCATTCTTCTGTCAAACGTCAAACCAAGATAATGTACAGTGTCCGTCTGTGGAATTTGTGTGTTGTCTAAGAAAACGGGAGGACTCGTGTCATGTCGAAGAGTAAAGGTGATATGGTGTGATTTGTCATTATTCAATCGGATTTTCCAGAGTTTGAACCAGTCATGTAATTTTATTAGATGTTGTTGTAGGATCTCTGAGGCGTGGGTTGCAATTTTATGTTTTGTTAAGATCGCTGTGTCGTCGGCATAAGTCGCTGTTAGAATATTGGGGCTGTAAGGTATGTCATGAGTGTAAATAATGTAGAGTAACGGAGCGAGCACTGCACCTTGGGGTACTCCTGCTGCGATAGATCTCATGGCAGATAGCTCTGATCCCTGTCGAACGGAGAAAAATCTGTGAGAAAGGAAAGAATGAATAATGAGGTAGTAGGTAGGCGGAAGGATAGTCTTGAGTTTGAAGAGAAGCCCCTGGTGCCAAACTCTGTCGAAGGCTTGAGCAACGTCGAGAAATACGCCAGTAGTGTATAACTTCTGCTCTAGTGCGGTGGATATGTAGTCCGTCACTCTGTGTAGTTGGTGCAATGTCGAGTGATGTCTTCTGAATCCAAATTGATGATCTGGTACGATGTCGTTGTTAGTTAGTAAATCAAGAAGTCTTTTATGTAGTAGATGTTCGAAAATTTTGGAGCATAGCGGAAGTAAGCTTATTGGTCGGTATGATGAGGGAGTATTTTTGTCCTTGTTGGTCTTGTGAATCATTGTAATATGTGAGTATTTCCATTGAAGCGGGAATTTGGTTGTCCTCAGTATCGCGTTATAGATTGAAGTCAGAAACACTAGAGCTTTTCTGGGCATTTGCTGGAGTACCTCAGCGTTAATTAAGTCGTGTCCAGGGGCTTTCTTTTTAGGCAACTTTCTGATTTGTTCAGCGACTTGAGCAGGTGTGAAGGAAGGAGGAGGTAATGTCAGTTGTAAAGGTTCATCCAGAGTTTTAAGTACAATTTTATCATGTTCGATGTTGTTGAATTCTGTGTGTGGTGTAAAGATAGAAGATAGATATTCGGCGAACAGTTCGGATTTTTTCTCCGTCAGCCATGGCCCAGGAACCATCTTCTTTTCGGAGGGGTGCAGGCACTTCCCGATGCTTAGTAAGGTTTTTAGTATGCCTCCACAAGCTGCCATCGTCAGTCGAAAGGTTACTAATGTAGTTATCATAAGTTGTTCTTTTAAATTTTGCAATTTGTCGTTTGAGTTCGTTGTTGAGTCGGTTGTAAATGTGTTTGTCTGATGGAAGTCGGTCTGTCTGCCATATTTTCCGGGCTCTTCTTTTTGCTCTGATCAAATCCCTTATGTACTGTGGATAAATTGGTAGCTTTTCATGTTTTCTTCGTCTAGGAATTGATGAGGACCATGCAGCGTCTTGTAGCTTCTGTGTGAAGCATTCTACAGCATCCTCAAGCTCTTCTTCATTTTTAATAGCCAAAGGAATGGAGAGAGCAGTATTTAGACAGTTTCTGAACACATCCCAATCCATTATGCCATTTGTGAGAGATGTGTGTTTCTTAGCTACAAGTGGTTCTTCAAATAGTTCTAAATGCAAAAGAGAATGATCAGAGCAAAGATCTGTGCTCGTACTTATTGTGTAAGGTGTAGTGCGGAGTCCTTTAGTTATGAAAAAATCAAGTAAATCTGGTGTCTTACGTCTAGATGTTGGCCAGTAAGTAGGTGAGTGTGGTGATATCGTGTCTAATGAAAGTTCGTGAAGGACATACCTGAGATTTCTTCCTCTTGGGGTTGATAATCTAGATCCCCAAGTCGGGTCTTTAGCATTATAATCGCCACCTGCGACAAAGCATCTGCCGAGACGTTTGAAGAAGTTACTAAACATCGTGGAAGTCAGGACATATCTCGGAGGGCAATAAACAGCAGCAAGAGTAATGTTGTGATGTTCAGAGAATAGTGAAATGGCTGTAGCTTGTATGTCAGGTGATATGAGTAATTGCAAAGGATGGTGTTTTAGTGTTGATCTGATGAGAATAGCAGTGCCTCCGTGTGAAGTATTGTCTGGATGGTCAGTTCTATAGATTTTGTAATCATGAATGTAAAATTTGGATTTTGGTGTAAAATGTGTTTCAGTGATTAGTGCTATGTCAATTCGTTTCTCGTGTAAATATATGTCTAGTTCTGTCCTATGTTGATTAAGTCCGTTTGCGTTCCATAGTATGATAGACATAGAGCCTACAGTCATCTGATTAATGGGCATATAATTGTCTAAGGGCAAGGGTAGTTTGAGAGAGTTGTTGAAGAAGACCGAAGAGGGGCTGAATGAGATTGTTTAAATTATTGATAATATTGTATAACTGGCCAGAGGAGTTATCTACCGGCGGGACCGGTAGGGTAGTGCCCCCACTCATACCTGTATATCTGTGTCGTTGGTGTGGCGCTTGAGCTGGTAGCTGTTGGTGTGGGGCTTGCGATGGTTGTTGCGGCTGTCTCTGGTGCTGTTGGTACTGGGCTTGAGCTGGTTGTTGTGGCTGTCTCTGATCTTGATGATCTGGTGCTAGAGCTGGTTGATTCAACTGCCTCTGATGCTCCCGGTCAGTTCTTGGATGAGGTGGCTGAGGTTGATTTAGTTGTGGAAGAGGTGGAAAATCATTGAGGGCAGGCGGTGCATGTCTAACTGTTGGAGGTCGCAGAGGAGCGTACTGCTTCGAGCGATGTTTTCGAAGTTCTTTCAAAGTTTGGCAGCCCCTATAGTTGGCGGGATGAGCGCCATTACAGTTGGCGCAGGTTGCAGCTGTTTCTCTTGGTTTTGTGCAAGCACTGCTTTCGTGGCCCAGTCCACATCTTACACATTTTGGTGGGTAGTTGCAGTACGTTTTTGTGTGTCCGTACTGCTGGCATCGAATACATTGAGGAATCATTTTTCTTTTGCGCGGTTCCTCTATTTTTATATGGGTATAGTACAAAAATTCAATGTCAAAGATTTTGTCATTGAATGTTGCTTTTGAGACGTCCACGAAAAACATGGGAAGGGGTGTTTTAAATCGTGAAATGATGTTGACAATACTTGTTGCCTCATATCCATATTTGGCCAGTTCTTCTTTTATGGTGGTTAGTGGTGTGCCGTAGTGTAGGTTTTTGATAACAACTCGTGGACTTTTTTCCTCTGGTAGTTGATATGTGTGGAAGTACGCACCTCTCTTTCTTAAACTAGTTACTAACTTTCGGTAAACATCTGAATTTTCAGGGTATACGGTTACTCCCCTGACAGATGTCTTGAGCCTGAAACTGTTTGCCCCTCCCTCATTATGAAGGAATGTTATGAGTGCAGGGTAATCTTTAACGTCAGATAAATGTATGGGTGGCGGTTTAGTGTTGGTAGGTTGGTTAGTTGATGGCTCTGGTTCATCTATTGAGGGTGATAACGGTTCGAACCTGTTTTGAGTATTTGTGGGTGGACTAACCTTCATAATTTTCCTGGGGTCTCTTTCTGCAGTTAAATGTCTTTTTCTTCCTGACACAAGCTCCCAGGAGATATTTTCGTGCTCGATAGCATTATTAGAAATGTCTAAGCCACTGGTTGGAGCACTTGAAGTTGAGGCTTCCGTCATTTTTCCAGTGGGAGAACCCACTTCACTAAATAAATTTTACTTCTCTTCTTGTTTGCTTGTTCAGCACACAGTTAGGAAGCAAGTTTGTTTGTAAACACTAAATTTTTTCACTTAAAACATAACAAAAATCGGAAAAAACTAGAGAGCAAACTTATCACAGTTATAACCTTCCGCGTCCAAAATGGCGATGTCAATCTTAACAATATAAAATTGACCATAGTTTTTAAGAATATTTTTTAGATGTTTTCGATGGCTCGGCTATGCATGTTGTACATAAGTACTCACGAGATTGTCGGTCCAACGAGTTCGGAGAAGATTGCACGATACTCATGCAATAATGTCTACCCCCTAGGTTCTGTCTTATGCTCGCCGCGAGAAGTTTTATTAGAGTCCTAGGACCCGATAGATTATAAGCTATCTCCTCTTCAACAATAATATACCATGCATTGAGGAAGAATCAAGGAAAAATCTCAAGGAAGTGGAAGATTGCTGACGACAAGGATAGAATCCAAGGATAACCTACTGAAGGCCTACAACTCTATGTGCCTCTGCTTGCTGCCGATAAGATATTGGTGCACATTTTACTTACCAGCTTAGAACAATTCCTCTGAGTTATCCAAGACGGTTTGGCTTGATCCGTGGGTACGATTGTAACATGGTGACAACCTCAAAATTGGTGTTGGAAAATAGTCCCTAAAGGCCTACTTATCAGACGAATACCAATTAACAAGTTCCATTTTCCAACGTTTGAAACGAGCAAAAGAGAAAGTTTTTTGTTAATATGACATTTTTATGCTTTAGCTGATTAACTGAAATTTAATTTTTTTTTTTATATGGGAGGTACGGTGTATCCCTGTGTCATGAACTCAGATTACAATAAACCACAAAATTGTTTTATATGCTAAACTATCTTTGATAAAAAGATATTGTTGGGTTTTCATTTGTTTGTGGGATCATATCTTAAGAGCTCGTGCTCTTTTTAAAAAAAAAATGATTTGCCTATTTTGCAGTTAAAGGCCTGACATGGCTATATCATCAAGAGATTAACCTTATAAATACTCTTTTCAGGGCTCAGCAAATTCTATATTCACCATTACTCTGCTAGAATAAATTATCAAGATTGCATTTAGAAATGTGTAACCATTATATATTTTCTAACTAGCATAATTTAGATCGCAGAATTATATAACATTTTGTTAGAAGAACCTTTATTATCTACTGAATCTAAGGTTATTTTAAATTTTCAATATCTCTTGTATATTATAGATCTATTCCAACAGTAGCTTTGTCTATGTTAAAATATCTACCTTAGGCGAACTATGTTTTTAAAACCTGTGCCGTATGTGGTTGACATTTCGATGATTAAAACAAAAAAAAGCGTGTTGAAATAATAAGGCCTATTGATTGTTGTTTTGTTAATCATTTCTTGATTAACATGTAATACCATAAGCCAGAGAATTAGCCATGACTCTCACCACCACCTTTCCTTTCTTGAAAAAAGCGTGAAAGAAGTTGAAAATTCGAAGATTATATACTAAATATTCTTTAACATCTATATTTAGAGGCTCCTTGATTGCTTTAATTAGGCATTTTTATTGATTTAAATTCTTCTTCTGCCTCATCGCGCGGCCAAACATCTTTATAGTATCATCATCATGGGTCCTACAACCCAATAAGGCCGCATCAAAATGTTGTATCCATGCATTCCTATCTTACGCCTTCATAATATAAAGTGAAAAAAAAATCTCAAAAGCAATCAATCCCATTGATGTAACCGTAATGATGATTATTCAATAGCCTATGTAGTAATATCAAGATTAGATAATATATCATTTCAAAATAAAAATATAAATAAGACATGGAGATGTATCTATAAATACACGGCACCGGCCGCAGCGGTGACAGGGACCTTGAATGGCTCATCGACTTCGCGGGCCGGGTTCAACTCCCACCTACGGGTCTCAACTTCCTATTGCATAATATCTTCCAAATATTTTTTCAACTTCTTGCACTGATTGATAATAAGGTATTTATGTTTTACACTTTTCATGTCATCGGATATTTTGTTTTGTACATCTCTATTAGTTTAATTTGTCAAATAGGACAGCAACGATCCATGGCCGAAAGAGTATTTAAAACTATTGATCATCTTGCTTCCGACGCCCATTTCAAGGAGCTATACTTTTGAAAAGTCATGATTTGCAATTGTGACTTATTCGTACAGAAAAAAAAAATCAAAACGAACAGGGCCTTCTTCAGTCTAGTGTGGACGTATGACAATTTTTAGATTAATGATGAATTTATTTTCTGAATAACTTTAGGTTGTGAAAAGAAACAACATATTCAGTGTAAATGTTTAAACAGTTTTTTTATGTAATAGCTAAAAAGTAAATAAAATGTAGTTAACAGAGGCGTACATGGGATCCTGGGTTAGGGCCCAGTTATGCCAGCTTATGATAAAAGTGCTTTTTATTACTCATTGATGTTTTTCATTTGTATGTATTTGTTTGTTTATTTATGCAACGTTACTTTAGGCTACTATAGCTAATCGGATGATGCTATAGTGGGAGTCCTAAAGTTTGCCTATCCAGGTTAATTATAGTAGAGATCTTTAATGAGGACATGAGATCGCTCAGGCCCAGGACCACCTTTTTACATCCCCTCCGAAGGACAGCATAACTAAGGATTTTTCACTTGCATTAAAAAATCCTAGGATCATCTTGAAACCGCGAACTTTGATATAGAAAGCTTTTATACTAGCCAATTTACCACAGGTGACCCCCATTTGTATATATTTTATGACCTACATATTCACAAGCATAAATCCATTTGTCTTTTCAACACTTATCAGATACCTGCTATAAACCCGAGACAAAGATATATTGCTCCATCTTTTCTTTGCCCCGTCCTCACACTTAAGTTTCAATTCTATCATGTAATTAAAAGTAAATAAAATATAAAAATACAAATCCGTAGTTGAATTGGTGGAGGACACTGGCGACAGCGAACTATAATTGACCAAAACTACGGCTTGAAGATTCCTATGTTAATTTTTACTTTCACTTACCTATAGATGAAATATATAGTAAGGGAAAGTATTTCGATCGTGAAAATTTTCGAATTCCAGTTTTCAACGGAAATACACGTTTTAGGGTTCTCTGAATAAAAACAACCAAGTCCAGCAAAAAGGTCTGTGTGTCCGTATGTTTGCATTCTGTGGTAAAACTAACACGAATATGAAAAGTCTTACGAAATCGAAATATCATATTTAAGACAACTGTACGCCTTAGATGTTACACCAACTATTTCATCAAAATCAGCTAACCAGAAGAGCCACTTTATAATATGCATTTCGGACCTTTTTATGATTTTCTCGAAAACGACTTAAACTATTTTGATGAAACTTGCTATATGGATGTAAAATTTAATGATCTTTAATATGGTGTAGGTTTCATTCTGATTGAAATTGTCTCACACTGCTTAAATGCCGATATCTTAAATTTTTTTCCACTAAAGTACCTAATTTACCTAATTAATTTTGTAGATTCTATTAAAATAACTATCTCATCTTTTTAGCACTGTTAAAGAACGGATATAAATATAATTTGAACGACTAAGATATCCAACAAAAGTGAGGAGAACAGGGAGATAAGTGCAAAAATATTTTGTTATGGAATTGTGTTTTTGAACATAAGAATAATGATTTCAACGTACAATAAACCGTTGGAAAGCCAAAGATTTTAGAAAAAATATTATTTAATACACGATATTGTATATTAATGGAGGGTGATGAAAGGCCGATAAAACTAACTGATTGTTGTAGATAAAAATGTAATAGATTATTTAATAAAACACATTTTTATATTGAAATTCAATTTTATAATTCCTTAACAATTTATTTTCATTTCTAAATGTATTTAAAAATTCTTATATTGATTTTAACAACTGAGGTAATTGAAAGTCGTTTGTTGCACACACAATATTTTTTCATTTTAATTTCATTGATAATGAAACAAGTTTAAAAAAAAAAGTAATAGCTAACTAGATTTCATAAAAATACAAGGCAACTGATCCAAGAGTATGGTTCATGGTCACAATGAATACAAGGACAGCCATGATGTCCATGACTCAGAAACCACGACAGACCCGGCAAGTAAACATCTGAATTAGGGAAATTGTTGTTCATTTAGTCTTCATTATCTTCACTAAAGCTGCTCTCAAGGGGTTATACATCCTCAATCTTTGAGCTGTCTCATACATAACGTATAATCACTCTGTCTTCTGCCCATAGTCATTTATGGCAGGAGTAGGACGAACATTTTTTTTTTCCTGTCCAGCTCTGCCTCCCCTTTGTAGGCTGCAGGATGTTTTTTGGTCAGGGGTTGAGGGCGGGGAAGAAACACTGAGCTGAAAACACCAAGACGTGAATTGAAATTATGTTGTATTATTCACATTCGTAATTCAGGTTACTGGGCAAGGCGTGCTCAGCTACTTCGCACTCCAAAGCATTAATAATTCATTCACTAAAACCTTTAGTTAACTAAAACCTAACACCTAAAATCCTTCCTCTCCGACCACTCACAATATGTAGTTGTCCCAGGTCAACCTCCTTCCAAGATGTCCTGTGGTGTTCCTCAGGGATCATCACTATCCCCCACCCTATTTGCAGTATACATTAATGACCTTCCTCTAAGCATCCATCATACCCAATACCATATCTATGCTGATGATGTTCAAATATATCTATCCTTTCCTCCTTCCGACCTATTACTAGCCACAGAAATGCTTCAAGAAGATTTGAATCGAATCAGCATTTGGGCAGCTGAGAAAAAGCTCAATTTGAACGCTGAGAAGACCAAGGCAATTGTAATAGGTTCCAGTCCCCTCCTTAAGACCCTTCCATCGATTCCTACTCTGTTTCTGAATAACAATCCAATACAATTTCATCAATCCGTTAAAAAAATATAGATATATTTTTATTTTTCTTGTTTTCACATTTTATTAGAAGTTGTCTTTTGAGTTATTTTATTTTTTCATCTTTGTTATTTTTACTTATATTTTTAATTTTTTTACTCTAAGACTCTAGTCTTAAGACCGTTGTTTATTTCCTGTAATATTATTCTTAAGGGACTCGTCCCAGAATAAATAAAGAATTATTATTATTATTATTAAAACTGTGAGTGAAAATGTTTTGTTTGTTTATTCGTTTAACGTCACTTTTATGCAACTATAGCTAATCGGACGATGCTACAGTGGGAGTCCTAAATTTTGCCTATCCAGGTTTTATTAGGATAGGGATCTTTAACGAGTACCTGACATCGCACAGGCTCGGGACCACCTTTTAACGTCCCCTCCGAAGGAAGGCGTAACTAAGGATTTTTTACTCCCATTAAAAAATCCTAGGACCACCTGCGGGTTTGAACCCGTGACCTTTGGCATGGGAGGCTGTTACGCTAGCCACCCAGCTACAAGTGATCCCAAAGTGGAAATGTTTTTAAATACGTTTTATTCAATTCTACCTAGGATTTTAATGACAGGTTTCTCGTAATAACATCTTGTTGACTTTTTAGTTTCTTACTTTATCAATGGAAGTGAGTCATCTATCAATCAGGAGAGAAATAAATTCAGACCCTAACGTGGTAGTTTCCCATTCTTGCAAGCATTGGTTGGTGTTGGTACCCGTAGGATATAACTGTCCTTCCTGCCCTAGTTGCAGTACATAAAGGAGTTTGCTGTAATAAACAACAGCAACCCATTAACCTCCAACTGCCACAGCCCATTGTATTCTGATATCTATTGCATTGTTTACAATAGTTTTTTTATTTACAGTTTCCGTTTTATTACTTTTGTTGGAGTTTTCCCTGATTAATGCAGAAAGACTGCGTAGGTTTTTCCAGGTGCATTGAAAATGTTTATTGGTTTTCAATTTAAATACAAACACATTAGCTTAATTGTTATTGTTCATTTATTACTTTTTTTGTTTTGTCTTAGCAAGGCTGGAAGATTTACGGCATTGTTTCTTAGTTACCTTATTTATTTATTATTGGGGTTATTATTTTAATGTAATATTTCATTTATTTATGCAGCAGATGTTTTGGCCCAGAATTATTACCATTTTCCGATAATAAAATGAAGTGAAAAGAAATATTATTCTGGAACAGCAAGTCCCCTAAGAATAATAGAAATGTTCAATAAAAGATTCAACTTATGGCTATATATATTTTATCATGTTACATACAACATTTTATGGATATAAAATTATTTTACATATGGATTTATTTATATACATATACATATATATACACACACATATACACACTCATTTGTATACGTACATGTTGATACACATATTCACACACACACAAAAACATATATACACATACGGTGTCATATTATTACCTTAAATAAATACAAATAATAAAACAAAAAATAGAGAAAATTAAGATAAACATAAAGATGCCAAATAGTTAAGTTTATAAAGGCACAGCAGATTGATGTTCGAGGAGATCGATAAATAGGTGATGCTTAAAGGAAGTTTAGGATTGGCATGTACGAATCGACGTGGGTAAGGAATTCCAAAATGAGGATGCACGTAAGACGAAGGATCTCTTAAAGGAAGCAATTCTGTGGGATGGAATGAGCAGGTTCGAGGGCTGGGATCTTGTTTTGATAGAGTGGACAGAGGAGAGGGGGTAAACATGTTGTAGATATAGAGGGTTTTTTGGTTCTGAAGGATTTGTAAAGATAGGTTCCAAGAAAGTATTGCCGTCGGAATTTTGGGTAGAGCCATTTCAACTCCGCGTACCAGGTGGAGACATGAGAGCGCCTGGGAATTCCGAAGATGAATCTAATGAAGCAGTTCATTAGTCTCTTCAGCCTCATCTCAAGCGTCTCGCACAGTTCTCCAAAAACCAGGCAGCCACAATGGAAGTGGGGGAAGACAAGAGAGGATACTAGGAGCTGGCGGGTTTTAAGAGGTATTAGATCACGTAGTTTGAGGAACTGTTAAAGATTGGCTATGGGTTTACTGGCTAAGGATGGAAATTTAGGAAATATGATTATTCCATGATATGTTTTGGTCGAGGAATACTCCAAGGTTTCCAACAGATGTGGATCTATGGTTTGAGCTAGAGTAATGGGTGACAGTATAGGGAGTTGAAATGCTTGTAACCAATAACTTTGGTTTTATCGACTTTAAGCTTTAGACCATTTTGATGGTCCATAATAGTGAATTAACTCCTATATAATGATTATCAGGAACTGATTATACTACCAAACGAGCTTATAACCCACAAAGGTAAATTTAATAATAATATTAATTACTTTTGAAGCAATGAACAGATTGATAATAGTTTAATATTCAGAAGCTCTGGACATTACAACGTTGCTTCACTTTTCTCCATGCCTGATGATAAGGCTATCACTGTAGCAGTCGTGGAGGTCTATATAAACTTAACAACTGTATTACAAAAGCTCTTTTGTTATGGCAATTACTCAATCAAGGATGTTTCTTCTCTCACGACTATATGCATGTCGGACCTCTTAGAGTTGTATTAATGTACAATTGGGCCAAATATATTGTCCCTCCAATATTATAATAAAAAAAGTTAGTGAATAAATATTTTTTTAACCTTCCATTATGGGTTATTCCATAGACATGTACAGGAATCATTATATATATCATAGATTCGCAAACAAAATTTATAAACTATAATAAGCTGATTAAAAGATGCATTACGACTTTTTTTTAATTATATTGTTTGAAAATCACATCTTTATTATTGAACACATCTAGTAAATTTGAGACAATGTTAAATTAAGGTATGATACACATGTAGGAAAACAACCCATTCATATCACTCCAAAAATTATGTAAAACCAGAATATCCAGAGCCATCTTCCTCGGTGGATTGTCGGGAATTAAGGAAACCAAGATTTTAACTAGTGGACTCGTGTGGTAATGGAGTTAGTCATGAAAGAATAAGAATATTTATTTATATACAATATTTAAAAAATACATATAGATACAAATATGTTTTGTTTCATGTTTTCAGTAGTCCTTTTTTCATGATAATATTTTCAATCATCGTTTGAATTAGCTAATGATAATACAATGTTTTACTGAAGACAGTAGGACAAGTAACATGATAAAAAATCTACATAATATAAATTACGATATTAATTTAAAATTACATGCTTTGTTCTTTTGTGCATATATAGCTTTAGTGATGTTTTGTTTTAATTACCAATTTCGTATTTCAATGGGCTTTAGAAGTTGTGGTTTTATAAAAATATTTTTTGGTTTCTGTGTCGATAAACTGTTGTAATGTGGAACGATTTAGTTCATAGATCATATTTTAAATTTTATTAAATCGTGGGTAGTTATTGATGATTCGCATACATGTATTTTGTATTGTTTCTAGTTTTTTGTAATTGTTATTGCAAGTCGAGCTCCAGACGGACGAGGCATAACAGATATTAGATACGTGACTATTTTATATAGTAGGAGCTTGTTCTGTGAGTCATGAAAGAAATGGTACCTGGTTCGGGCTAAGTCAGCAACATAAGGAACATTAAGGTCTTTATGGATCAGTTAATTGGAGACAAAGTAAGGAGCATTGAGGATTTCACAAAGAATATCGGGTTGTAAGGATTGGATACAGATTAATTCGATATTTTAGAAGATCCGTGGATATAATAGATGAGCAGTTTGTAGTCAAATGGTAGGTCTAAGCGTTTGTCCAAAAAGTGTTACAAAAATTATTAAACTACGAATTTCTCACTGACAATATTTTTTAAATTATCAAATATGTCCTTACTTATGCTGTGGCAAAATTAATCTATGTATTTTTTGCACTTCTCCCTCAGCGAACAGGCCATATAGCAGCCCCTGGCTTTCTCAACCTCTGCCTTCCATTCCTCTTTGCTCCTCGCTTGCCTTGTCCTGACTCTGGTCTGCCGTGTGTCCTGCAGAACACTGTGTCTCTAGCGGCACTTGGTCTCCCTCTGCTTCTCCTTCCATCCGAAGTGCCCTCGTAAAGTCGCTTTGGCATCCTGCCGTCCTCCATTCTCATCAGGAGGCCAAATCATTTTAATATCTGATTTAATGCTCGCAGAGATACTCGGACTTTGAATTGATTGTAGATCTCTCTTTTTTTCCTACACCGCATTTTCCGCCTTCACTAGGACTTAAAATCCTCAAAATCTTAACCTTAAAATTTTCCCTCAAAACGGTCCAGTAACTTGCTTGTCTTTTTGTTCATGTGCCAGGTTTCACTAGTGTATGTTACAATAGGTTTTATTAACGTTTTGTAGATTCTGAACTTTATTTTTTGCTCACCGTATGTATAGACTCGAATTCGTTCTAATCGTGATATACTACAACTATCAATTTCGAATTTTGTTTTTTCTCAAGACATTTTCAAAAGACAAAAATTATTTTGTATTAAATCGTTCTTCAATACAAGTATTAGGAACAAATTATATGTAAACTAAACTACTATAAAAGTAATATAAAAATGAATAACATAGAAATAACTTTTATTACCTACTAGCGATTTGGTTCAAAAAGCATATATACTACATGACACTGCTTTTATTCACTCAATTTTACCACAGTCACTTAAACAAGCTCATGTAGCTTTCGTCATGTTAATCTTGTGACTGGGGCATTAAAGTTGAGATGAGCGGCCTCATTATTAGAGTGCCCTTGTAGTCGATCTCGGTGTCATGTGGGACGTCTTCTATACCTCCTTCAATTGTGGGTATCTAAAGATCTCGATGGAAAAAAAAATTCAAAAAGAAAATCTTTCCATTCCCAAAAATTCGATTTAGATTCTCATCTGGTTGGAATAAATGTCCGATTTCTTGATTTCTGGTCTTGAGCGTGTAGAAAGAATGCTGCGTGTGATACGGATGCTTCTGACGGCATGCACCTGCACTACACCTAGCATATCTCCATCCTAAGTATTACGTTATTAATTTAGATTCTCCTTGAATGAATACTTTACTAGTGAAAAGAGAAGGCTTCCAGAACTTTCGTTTGAATGCCGCTGTATGGAAGGAGCTTCAAAGAAATAATTCTCAGAATTTCAGTCGACTTGTAAATAGACTAAAGGTGCATAAATTGTGACATATTTGTTGGTCCTTCAGCTACCAAGCCAGGATATCTACACTGCATTAGAATGACCAGGTATGTGGTCGAGCAAGCGAATATCTGCAACACGACAGGCAAATAACATTACCTGATTTGTATGCAATACCTTAATGTTTGGATGGCTTATTTTATCACTATAACCAATATATTAAACTTATATCAATAATCATAATGATCATGATCATTTTTTTATCATTTATTACTAATAATAAAATAATATTTTCAGTACATTTAAAAGTTACAGGAATATATTGAGGATGTATAGTTGACTGTAGAAATTATAGTCGGTAGAAATAATCGGGAGTCAGTCAGTCTTTTTTAATATTTTAATTTTGCAAAAGTTACGGCTCGAACTTGTGAGCCATCATCAGCGCATTACTGAGTCCTGTCAAGCATAAAATCAATGTCAGTTTATTGACATGGCTCAGTAATGCCCTGATGATGGCTCACAAGTTTGAGCCGAAACTTATGCAAAATTAAAATATTAAAAAAGTCTGACTGACTCCCGATTACTTCTATCTACAATTACAGGAATATTTAAGTAAATTATTCGAATGATACACAGTGACCATTTTTCTTTCATATGGTTTTGGTTACCCATTTTAATTAAACTTTCAGAAATATTAATTTTTTTTTTAACGGTTATCTTTTAATATTTGTATTTTTTTAACTGTATCTGGTTTAACATTTGTTTTATAACCTATCGAGTTGTTATCTCTGAAAGAAGTTACTTTTAAATTACATTTGAATTTAACATCATTTCTGCAGGTTCTCTTTAAAATGACTATGGATTATTCGGAGATTCGGTAGGAAAATAACCAGGAAAACTATGAAACGGTCTCAATAAATAGTTGAAGATTATTTCACCGTTTTCTTTTTTACTATTTGACTACTCCGACTATTTTTATTGTTTGTCACTTCAAAATAATGTCTTCAATCTTTTTAAATTATTATTCAGAAACATTTTTGTTTCTACGTATTTAAATTCATGTAATTTATTGTATGATTATAATAAATAAAATAATAAAGACGACATAGAAGTAAAACTTACGGAGAATATAAGAGAGTTGTCGAATCTGAAGAACCCACAGGGACTGAATTCCAATTCCTTGCAAGAATATAGATGAAATTCCAGCAGTTCCTGTAACAGAGTTGTTATGCCAAGTTGGAAAATAAATACCATGTCGTATTAATTACCGCTATAGCTTTTTGGTTAAAGTTAAAATGCAGATGGGTAAGAGATCCCGTAATATGATAATATATTTTATGAAAGAAATGGATCTACGAAAATAAATATACAAGTTCATCATGTTGAAATCACGTATTCATAGCGGACAGATAAATATGAGGTTAACTTATTAACTAAGTAATGAGTATTTTTGAATCTAACGAATCTAAAACAAATTCCGAAGGGGATACCGTCTATTATTCAACCAAGCCATTCATTTTTCTCATATCATATTTATATATACAGCCCATTAGAACCAAGGCAACCATTGTCGACATGGGGTAAAATGACAAACATAGTAAAGTAAGCATTTTAATTCATTAAATAAACGCTGCAAATTATTACACAATGGTTTATTATTTCCAAATAACAATATTAGGGTATAACTGTTTATATAGCTGTTGATAGGCTATTAAGTAATATGGAAAGTAATAATTCGAAGCATCATATCATATCACTACCGCTGATTTCAAAACGCAATATCTCTGCTAGTTGTAAAACAATTTCAATGATTCTTTTTTTTCATTTTTTTTTAAATTAAATTCTCTATCAAATGGCTTTAAAAGTAAAGAAATAGGTGAAACGAGATTTTTTTTTTATTTATTCGTTATTCGAATTCTACACATCTTGAAACGTAAGGGTCCTCTGAGTCCAAATAACCAAGTCCCGCAAAAAGGTCTGTTAGTGTGTGAGTGTGTGTGTGTGTGTGTGTGGTAACTCCCGGGCGGAAACGGTAAGTCCTATGAAACTGAAATTTCATATTTAAGACAAATATACGCCCGAGACGTTACAAAACCTTTTTCATCAAAATGAGCTGACCAGAACATCCACTTCATACTATGCATTTTGCACCTTTTTTCGATTTTCTCAAAAACGGTTCCGACGATTTTGATTAAACTCGATATATCAATGTAAAATTGAATAGGCTTTAACATCAAGTAGGTTTCATTCTGATTAAAATAGTCTATCAGGGCTTAAATGCTGATATTTTATAGTACTAATACCTTTAATTTTTTAGATTCTATAAAAATAACCATATTATCTTGTTAGCATTGATGAATAACAGCTAAATATGTAAGTTGTGGGAATTTTAAAAACAGCAAAAGGAGAAAACTGAAAACATATTTTTTAAATGCAATTTTTCGTTTTTGAACCTAAGAACAGTAATATACACGTAGGATATACCGTTGGAAAGAGAAAGATTTTAGAAAAAATATTATCTTATACACAAGCTTTTAAAATTTAATAGATAGTGATGAAAAGCCGATAAAACTTAGTGATTATTTTAGATAATAATATAATAGATTTTTTAATAAAACACATGTTACTATAGAAATTTCATTTAATTTATTCTTTAATGGTTTCATCATTTTTACCTCTTACTGTATTTGAAAATTCTTTAATCGATTTTAAAAACGGAGGTAAGTGAAAGTCGTGTGTTGCTCGCACCAGATTTTTTTTTTGTCGATTACAAATGTTCATTATTGAAAATAATAAACCAAAATGGTAAGTTTAGTAATTATTTATAGTTGATTTAAATGTCTCACGCTATTTATTGAAGTTCCTGAGCTATCTTCAAGGAGCTTCTCGTACAACATTTCATTAACTTTCCTGGCCTGTAAAAAAAAAATCAATCATCTCCACAACTCTTGAACTGAGTTATTGCTTACAACCTCAGGAAACTGTTAAACTGAATAAAAACATTGTAATGGTTTATTAGTTACAATGTATTTATTACATTTTTATTACATAAAAAAATATCATGATTTTAGTTAATACAAGAACTTACCTTGGAAGTTGCGTGGCTCGAAGAAATTATGATATCTATAAACGGGTAGAAAACGATCGAAATGGATACAAGAAATGATAACTCTAAGATAGTCACTTTGCTAAAATTATAATAAGAGAGGGAATAAACGTTAGTAACGATGAACAGAACAGTTAATATTGTGAAAAATAGTCCCTGGATACCATAAATAGACATCAGTCTGTCATTAACCGAATGTAGTTCGCTCACGATTTCTAAGATTCTCCTACAGTCATTTTTCTTGATTAATTCATCAAATATCGAAGTCAAGAGCGCTAGCATTGCCGTGAGCTGAGATATTATGGACAGCGCTGATGGGAAAGAGAACATGGAGAACATGATTATATGGGATACCCAAAATGGGTCCGACGAATCGTAGCGGACCACCGTCACCGTGATCGTATTGAGGATCAAGAACCATTGGCTGGTGTAGAGCCTGCAAGGGCTTGGTACCCAGTTCCACCTGACTCCTTCCGCAACCAACTTCTCTTCAACTTGCAGTAGCTTCTCGTACACTTGTCGGACCTGACACCTATTTGTGACGAGGGCGGTAAACGATAAAATATTTAAAATCAGTATCATTATCAATTTAATGAATCTTCGTTGGTTTGAACCACTTGATAGCAGACAGTAGATTGAGGCTATGAAAGAGAAAATCAAAATACTGAGCGAACGTGCTGTTGATGTTTTAGTCAGGTTAAATTTGTTGTCGAAAGGAAATGTGCCGATTGCACGGGAAAGTAGGAAAACCTTGTTGAGAACCAGATCTGTATGTGTAGTCGAAGGCATTTTATTCTTTGGGGTCGAATGGAGTTGAGAGTCAACGGAATATCCTTCATATATCGAACTAGGTGTGGAAGGCACTTACTGATATTATCCTCTTCCGCACCTAAACACATTAGGAAAATAGAGCTATGTCTCTTCATCTATTTATTTTGCTCCCATATATTTATTTTCATTAGCTTGAGATATATTTCCCTTCCTTTTTCAGGAATTATATTTTGTTTTGCCGGACTAAAATGCTATCATGTATTCTGCCCATTTGCATTTTGAGCTAAAATAATCTAATAAGACTTACTGACTTTGACTGACGTGCTTATGTAACCTCAAAAAAGGAATAAGTAGTGAAAAGAGAGCATAACCAATAAGAAAGAAAGAATCTTTCTTATTGGTTATTATCTCTATTCACCACTTTTTCTTCCTCTACATCTTTCCAATTCATATATTTTTTGGTTATATATCCTCACATATAATTGTTAGTTTAATATTACATTAATTAAAATTTGTTATTGTTTCTCGTTCCTAATGATTATGTTCTTTATATATATATATATATACACCTATGTTCTTTTTACATACCTCAAATATCACTTCAAAATCGTTCACATTTAAAAATTTAATTGTTCACATACTCTTCCTCTTTTAACATTTAATTATTTGTTTAGTTTCTCTTTATAGTCTTCAAATATTCTTATTGAAATATTATCATCTCAATTATATGTTTACTTCAATACTTTCATACTCACTGTCATCTTATTATCATTTTACATTTAATTTTAAGTTTGTTTCCATATTTTATTAATGTCATCATATTTTAATGTGTGTGTTTTGTTTTTTTTATAACCGCATCTCCAACCATCTTCCTCATCTAAAAGAAATTTTAATATGATCAGATAGTTGCAGTGTTTGAGAGGATGTTAAATCTCTAAAAGCAGTAAATGGTCGTGGGCGTCCTCTATTTTTTTCATATTTTATTATGATAAACTGTTTTTCTTTAACTCGATGTAGGGAGCATTAAATTTTCCATCTTCATAAAACATTACAAACTAATTTAAAATACTTTATAAAATATGTTAAACATGCGATCATCTACATTTTATAAATATAAATATACAACAATTACTTCAGAGAAGATAGAGAGAAAAAGTTTTATTGAACATCATGCTGTCCAAATACAGTGGATTGTTTTGTTGTACACAGCATTCTTACTCAATCTAAATTAGATAATTGTTAAATTAGTTTTATTACATTTTAATTTATGCACAATTATTATGTTTAATATTGACACGTTTATTCAACTTATTGATTAATGTATAATCAACAATATCTATTATATATTACTTCTCTCTCAAGAAAAACAAAAAAATATATAATGTATGGATTGGAACACTGCTGAATATAAATGTGGTGATAGATAAACTCCTAGAAAGTCCAGGATCACATTTTTGGTCAAAATCGTGACACAAGTGGCGAAGAGGATAAGGCATAGAGTAATTAGTCTGTGAGAATTCAAGTTTATTCTAATTGTGGAAACGTAACATTCTAATTCGGGTAAATATGATAATCATTACGTTAATTGTTGTTTACGTTTGTTTCAAATCATAATTTCACTGTTTTCGTATTTAAGAATAAAAGAGATTCGTTTTTAGGTCCTTCATAAGAAGGCAAACTAGAATAAAATAGTTGGGATGGCTCATTAGAGGATAAAGGGAGTTTTATCGTTAGCAAAAGACGGAGGTTTGAACAAAACATTAGCTAAAGTTTGAACAAACATTAGTTCCGCGGAGATGTATCAAGTACCTCGGAGCCAGTTTATTTAGCGAAGAAGTTTGCCGAGGATTAGAGCCTCACCTGCCGCCAACCTTCCACCCGTACTAATCCTCCTTTCCTCCCCCAAATTCCTACTTTCATCCTTCCCGGTTCTTACACAAGGCGGGTTCCTTAGAATTTAATAAAACAAACAATTTCTAAAGTCTCTCAACAACAATCAGCAAACTATCTAAAACGTAAAATACAAACCCAACGCAACCATATATACTATATCAACACTTATATCAGATGATTTAGTAGAATAAAGAATAAGATAATCACACATAAAAATCTTCTTCATCTTTCCTCCCTCCCGCTACAGCAGTGTGAGGGGGTCGCTTGTAGAGGCTGATCCAGGCATTCCTATTCTGCGCCATTTCCCCTGCTGATCTCCAACCTATGTCTCTTTTTCGGCAGGCCTTCCTGATCCCATCCTCCCAAGTCTTCCTAGGTCTTCCTCTTGGTCTCCTTCCCTCTACTTTCAGCTCATATGTTGCTTTTGCCACGCGATCCTCCGACATTCTTGAGACATGGCCGTACCACCTTAGCTGAATTTCTTCAACAATATCCTCGGCCGGTCTGACATCAAGGTTGGATCTTATTATGGTATTTCTCATCCTATCTCTCCTCGCCTTACCCTCAACTTTCCTCAAGTAGCGCATCTCCATAGCCTGAAGTTGGCTTTTATG
Source organism: Piezodorus guildinii (assembly GCA_023052935.1). NCBI lineage: Eukaryota > Metazoa > Arthropoda > Insecta > Hemiptera > Pentatomidae > Piezodorus > Piezodorus guildinii. The sequence goes on from CM041297.1 coordinate 58,496,076, forward strand.
TTTAGTGGTGAGGGCCCAGGATTCGCTGGTATACGTCAATATAGGTAAGAAGGTTGTTTTGTATACTACCATTTTTGTATGTTTGGAGACCTCTCTTTTGCCTATAAAGCCCTTCTTAAGAGATAGGAAACACCTTCCGGCAGACTTTATTCTTTCCTTTATGTCTTCGTTCACCCAGCCCTGCTCATTTAGATGTGCGCCCAGATACTTGAAGCTCTTTACGTGCTCAATCTTTTCTGCCCCTAGCCTGATGACTCGTCCAATTCGGTTCTCTCTCCTTCCTATCTCATTATTTTCGTTTTACGGGCATTTATTTCCCTTTTTATGGGGTTAAGAGCTTCCTGGAGGACGCGAAGATTGAACTGGAGATCTCACACATAAAATCGTTAAAATAAAAAGAATTAATGGTATGAATGCTTTTTGCTTTCACTTATCTATAAACGAAATACATAGTACGGGAAAGTATTGCGATCGTGAAAATTCTCGAATTGCAGTTGTGGTGTGCAGTTCAGTTCAGAAGTTCAGCACGAAAACGAAAAAGTGTACGCAACTGAAATTTCATATTTTATACTGCTATACTCCCTAGATGTTACAGCAACTTTTCCACTAAAATGGGCTAACCGAAAGTGCAACTTTATACCATGCTTTTTGCACCTTTTTACGATTTACTCAAAACAGCACTAACGATTTTCATTAAAGACGCTATATCGATGTAAAATTTAATGGGATTTAATATAATATACGTTTTATTCTATATAAATAGTCTGACAGGGCTTAAATGTCGATTTTTTGTATTTTCTTTTCCTTTAAAGTATCTTTAATGTAGTACATTAAAGTATTCTTTAATAGTTTATGGATGCTGCTCAATTCGCTTCATTTATGGCAGCGTTTAATTCTGCATACATTGTTTTAAAAATCTTTTATTTGTTTATAAGCATTTAAATGTTCTGACCAAATTCGCCAAAAAATAAATCTTAAATCTTATTCTTGATCTATTTCGTATTACTATATATATTTCGTATTACTTAGAAATAGTAAATTATTCTATAATAATTTACAGGTTGGTTTTTTTATTTTTTTTAAATTTTATTCAATAGATGGATAGGTGACATTCTTTTGCTGACCGCAACCCGAACTATTTTTTTCCTGAATCTCTCTAGAGTCAAATATTGGTATGCCTTTTTTTTTTATTTGTCCTTCAGATAAACTGAAAATATTGTTGTTGTTTTTTCTATCCTACGACTAGTATTTCTAATGAGAATAATTGTAATTATTATAAATGTCTTCAGGCTGCCATTGATTGGATTGTTGCATTGTTCAGTAAAGATTCTCCGCAGGCCAGCATAGGATTCGTGTATTGCATGAGTATAACCATATAGGTGGTACCGCATGCGATCATCTGTAACAATCAAGGTGTCATTATATTACAATATAATATAATATTAATCAACCGTCCTTCTAATAATAGTACTTCATTTCTGTATTCAACATGTCGAAATATATATATATATATATATATAAAGAAGAAGAGTCTTGGGTTATGTATGACTTTTTTACAACGGTTATGATGTACTGTTTTTTCACCACACGCCATGCATGTATAAACACATCAGATGCACCAAGTGTATGTTTATGAAATATAGTCTGGTAACTATTGTAATAGAAACTACGCTCTATACCTTTTTTTCAATCCAGTCTGCCATTTTATTAAATATGTTTTTTAGTTAGGTTTCTGCAATGGCTAATATCTTGAACTGTAAGTGCAAGTATCTTCTAAGAAATTCTTATAGTACTTTGAAAAGCTATCGAAAAATACACTATAACGGTTAAGGACGATTCAACAGCAAGATCAAGTATAGTGACGGCATTCATGGGTTCAAACTGGAACTGTTTAACATAACAAACAAATAAACTGAACCAATTTTGATTTTTCACCAATTTATGTTTCTGATTACTGCCGATGTATACGGATTAAATATAATAATGGATATAATTTAAATAATATACATAATATTTTCTTGCTAAGTGAACTTTCTATAAACTCATATTTCCAAAAGAATAAGCTCTTAATTGGTTATACTGATTTTTTTAAAATAAATAACACCACATTCAAATCGCACCTGTTCGAAGCAATGGTGGGTCGCTAGTAGTTCATATTCAACTTTTTTTGTATATGTGTCTAATCGTATGTTTTTTATTATTCTTATTTTTTTTATTATTCATATTTTATTATTATAAATCCTATGTTATTCTATTTTTTTTTTATATATGTCTAATCGTAACAGTTCATTGCTATTTATTGTTTCCGAATTCGGGACCCATATTCGCCTTATTGTAGCAATTGTTTTAATATAGATATATATAATTGTAGTGAAAAACTCAACTTACTGAACAAACAAGTGAATTGTCTAAACGAAAGAATCCACAGACATCAAATTCCAAGTCATTACCACAAGTCAAATGGAATTCAAGTAGTTCCTGAATTAAAAAAAAAAAAATTTTGTATTGCAGCATTCATAGATATGGAAAAAAAAAAAAAAAAAAAAAAAAAAAAAAAAAAATATATATATATATATATATATATATATATATATATATATATATATATATATATATATATGTATGAACTCAGCTATTTTTAAACCGTTAATTAAAGTTAATGTGGAAACTTTTAAAGACATTTTAACTGGTATAGAAGGAAAATATCCTATGATCAAATGATTTGTTGTTCATACGTACATTTTGGATTTGAGAATTCGCAATATCTTCCAACAATTTCTCATATAACTTCTCATTGAGTTTTCTAGCCTACAAAACAATATTGTTCAATATAATGAATAAAAAAAATGTTTTCTTATTATATAACAAAAGCCTCTGCCTCTGCTTCCTATATAATAATTTAATGTGAAAATATATTTAAATATACAAATATGGTGTTCATGTTTTTGAAGTAAATCTTCTTTAGGCGCAACCAACCAAAAAAAGAAAAAAGGAACCTCTCCCGATAAAGTTGAGGTCTTACGTTTAAAGATACGTAAAACACCAATACCGAATAAAAAAAAATTTGTCTGTTCGCTGTACCATGAATAAATAATATTTATTTGTTCATGAATAATCAATGTTATTATGATAATTAAATTTCCTACAAAAAAATATCGGTTTAGAAATAGCAGAGATAAAGGTTTTGAAATTGGCAGTCCTGATGGCCGTTTTGCTTTGATTAATTTATAGCTTTTCATATAAGTTTATTGTCTTTTAACTTTTATACCCTTATATAGTTATTTGGAAATAATTAATTTCCAATTTGTAATAATTTGCAGTGTTTTTTTTTTTCCTTTGCGTCCTGCAGGCATATAGTAGATTTCCATTCTTCGTTTACTAGTATACTGGTATCAAAGTGATCAAATGTCTTTACTAATTTTATAAGCAATATAATTTGTAATAGTGTTCCGGTATTAATAATTTATACCACGAGCTCGACCATTGATTTAATTTAATTGAATGAGAGAAAAAAAAACTATTTATTGTTATATTTCATTTTGTTCATATACATTACAAATACTAGCTGTAACCCGCTTATTTGCCCGCGAGTATTTCATTTTTTGTTGATTTAATTTACTATACTAATTTTTATGGTAATAGTATGAGAGAATTACATACATATAACTACGCTATTGGTCAATCAGTTACTCCTTCAACTATAGTATATAATATAATAAAGTTTATTATTGACCTGTAACATTTAGGACCAAGCTGGTCCTCTTTGGAGAAAACTATGGAAGGGAATGAGTGTTCTCTCTTCGCCCCTGCTTGGGATTCGCCTCTGCATCAAAGTGTTTGGGGTGCAAAAGCAGCCCTATTTATAAATTAAATTCCCTCTTAAGTATAATGTAAAATTATTTAATTGGTTCAAAAAAAGAACGAAACTTACCTTTGTTACGGTGTGATTTGATGAGGCTAATATGTCTATTAGCGGAGAAGAAATTATAATAATCCAAACTCTGTGAACAATTTTGATCGCTAATGGATAATCACAGCGTAGCTCATAATAAATGTTACAGACTAAAAAGATAAAAATAGCAGTGGTATAAAACAGTATTTGTAAGCCGTAAATAGTTTTTACAGCAGTAGAAGCAGAACGAAGATCAGTCAAGATTTTAAGAATCCTATTAATATTTTTAGATTCAAGTAGTTCATCGAAAAGAGAAGCCAAGAGACCCTGTAATGACGAGAATTGTGTGATTACTGACAGAGTTAAAAAAAATGTGGACATGTATGATAGGATCATGAAAGGAGTCTGAGATAGATTGGAGGGGTCGAAGCGCACACAAGCAGTGACGAAAAGCATCGCCATAAAGATATAGTGGCAGAGGTACATTCTAAAATGTGCGGGTAGCCACTTATGGCGAATCCCATCATTTACCATGTCCTTTTCAACCATTTTCAACGACTCGTACATCGAGAAAATGACATTTCTCCTCACGACCAATACAACGAAAGATAGAAGATTTGCGAAAGACATGAAAACAATCTTGATGACGCGTCTTGTGGGGGAATCAATTAAATCGATGGATGCGCACATAGAAATTAATATTAACATACATAGCGAACGGGTTAGAGTGCCCATGTTGACTTTGAAACTGTCATCAAAAGGGAATGTTCCTAATATACGAGAAAATCTGAAAACCTTCCGCAGGGCGATATCCACGTGGGTGATCTCTGTCATGCCTTGATACTTCAGGGCTACTGTACTTCGACTGTATAGATATCAATCTAGATCGCTTTTCCAATCGCCTTACGGTTCTCACTCCCTAACCTAAAGAATTTGTAATGCTGTTTGTTTTCATAACATGTCAATTCCTTACTGGATATGCTTCAATTTAAAATAAACAACATTGGTTTTAATCTATAAAGACATCCTATTGAGCTTTAACCAAAAGAAAATATATTTAATGGATTATGAGTGTATATATTAAAATATAGGTTAGTGAAAGTAAAAACTAAAGTTTCTATTAAACCATTCAAGGTGAAATTTTTTTCTTAGTTTTGTTAGATATGGGAGCGACGTGGTTTAGTAGATAGAGCACTAGTCAATTGTTCTCTGGGTCCTGGGTTCGAAGCTCGGCTGTCGCAGAATATTTATTCTATCATTTCAGCTGTAAGGCGGATCCTCAAATACGTATAAGCTCCTGGGGCATTAAATGGGTTTCTACGTATGAGGAAAAAAAAAACCTGGTGACTGAACTCGGTCTAATCACTTCATTGTACGGCTGTTGTTCTAGAAACAGTAGGAATCTATATTAGTACTGACCACAAGACTTCATGGGTTGTAAACGTACAGGTTTTTTTTTTTTTTTATTGTTTTTTTTCTGAAATATAATTAAGGCCCGGAATTATATTTTTAATAACAGCAATATAAACCATAAAATTACGATGCTAAGCAGTATAAAATATCATTAAAAATGTGGCATTATACAATAAAATACAGTGAGCATTATACAGATAACAATGAGGAAATATTAAAGCATAAATACGTAAAAGTTAAAAAAAATCCTTTATTTCACAATAATTGGTTGTTTTTAATATTCACAATTACTAATTCAATGTTATAAAAAAAAATATTTTGGAGAATATGGAGATTCCAATTCAATCAAGAAAAGTAGGAACACCATCATAATTGTAATACTAGTTTTATGATTTACAGAGGTATATTTTTCAAAATCGTTTTATTTGTGACTGCATCGATCAGTAATTACTATCGTTCTGTAGGGCTCAAAGATTGACTCTAGTATTTTTCTGTCTTCTTTCAGCGCCGTCCCTTTTTCCGAAACCAACGTTATTTTAATATTGTTAGTAGTATTTTTCGTAAGAAGTATTATGAGCTAACCTTAATTTTGACTGAGATAAGGATAACACATTTAAAAAATAGAAGCAAATTATTTTTAATTTTCCTTCAAATGAAATTTCGTTATACATTAGCCACCATCTAAACAAAAATCCTTTTTATTCCTCTACGTTAATGCAATTCTGTTTAATGCAGATTGTCGGGCATACATTACTAGAGCACGTCAGAAAGTACTCAGTACATTTTCAGAATATTTTTTAAAGTTTGTGTATATTTCTTATTGATTCGATACACCAAGCCTTTTCAATTTGAATTAACAAATGTGGAAAAATCCTTTGCTTATCCTTTGTCCCTAGCACTTCGTCTAGTGTTGCTGTTATTGAATAGCACAGTTTGTACCTTGAAATATTAATTTTTTTTTCTTGTCTTGGAAAAATTATTTACCACAACTCTTAAAAGCCCACACTTATACGTATGAATCTAAAACTATCCTAGAAAAAACTTTACAATCCCATCTCTTAACTGTGACGTCACATCTTTATCATATCGAATTATCTTGGCAAAATCCCACTTACCTCTTTTCTTGAAAAATTGTCTTAAAATTAGAACTTCAAATCATTTGTCCGTTTATAACTTTCGTAGCATGTCTTGTACTTGTATGTTAAGTACTTCCACAATAACTTTTATGTACGTTGGAAAACCTCGTACAAAATTAACTTTTAAAATTTTCAAAACTGTCTTTTAACATAGCTCATCAATGCTATCCGTTCTCTTGGTAACAACCTACAAACCACCATTAAACTATGCCGTCCTCAGCAGGGAACGTAACAAGGTGGTCCCAAGCATGTGCGATGTCAGGTACTCGTTAAAGAGACCTGTCCTAAATAAACCTGGTTAGGCAAAATTTAGGACTTCCACTGTAGTATCGTCCGATGAGCCATAGTAGCATAAAGTGACGTTAAATTAATCAAAAAGCAAAAACACTATTAAACTGAACGTATCTTATATTTCTTTAGTTATTGATCATTCATTTTAAACAATCATTTAATAGTGTTAAAAGTTTTCATGATTTTGTTTAAACGTGTAAAACCCTCAGGTCGTAAACGACTGTTTCCTATTTAGGCTTTACTCCAAATTATCATAATACACGTTAAGTCCTTAAAACAAAACAAAGCCTGTACTCACATAAATTAATTTAGAAAGATCAAAGGTGCCTCTAATCTATAAAGTTGTAAAAAGCACCCCAAACATTAATCAAATAAATACATAATTACTCCCTATGATATTACACATCTGTATACCTCACATATTTTTTTATTTTTAAATATTTACCCTTTTCCTAAACTTAATTTACTTCCTTTATGCTAATCCTATTGAATACTACGCTACGAAATTACTCTAACATTGCTAATCATTACACAATTTTCTTCATGCCTATGATATATATATATATATATTTTTTTCCCCCTGACAATAAACGTTTAGCCTAAGATAACTGTGGCAGTGGAAATTGTAACTTCTTGATAATGAAGTAGTTAAAATAAACTCAAAGCGATGTGTTGGTCGGCGCCGCAACCAGAGGCCTGTCATTTCTACCGTATTGCAGGACTATGACCAAATATGTTGTAGCTGTCGATATCATCTGTAATATAACATTATTATTATTGTATGATTCAGAGGGCTCTCAAAAAATAATCCAGCTCCTTGAAAACCGCTGGCAATAAAATAGAACTTGCAGCTAAAATTCAAGAATCTTAAGGGATCAAACATATTTTGAAATACTTACAGAAAAAATCAGAGAATTATCAATGCTGAAAAAACCACAAGCGGTGAAGATCATTTCCTCATCAACAAGAAAATGGAAATTCAGCTTTTCCTATGAAAAATTTATATGATTAAACTACTTATAAGAAATAATTAAAATATAGGATCATATAATATTGCTACTTACGTTTTTCAGAAGTTTTAAAGACTTGTCTTCTACCATCTCCCAATAGAGTTGTTGATTGAATAGTTTGGCCTAAAAGGGATGGGTTTATTAATAATAACCATTAAAATCATTAATTTAACTTCAGAGCCTTGGCCAGATAATGTTTTGTTTGAAACTATGACTCCATCTCATTTAATTTAACTGAACAGTTAATATCAAATATAGCATTAGGGATATTTAGCGCTTAGGGGTGTAACTTTACACAGCATAAGTGATATATTGCCTATTTAATAGTAATCCGTTATATAATGAGCAGGGTTTGTGAAAACTTTTAAATAATTGGACGGGGCTCAATAATGATATGTGAGGCTGTAGTGCAGAATAAAAGCCAGAAAAAAACAACTACAAAAATGCGTTTGTTATGCGATCAATGCGTCATTAAACAACTTTTTTTCATTATTTTTTTTCAAAACAAAATTTTTTACTGGTTCTATCTGCTGTAAACTGCAATCAACCGAGCTGTTAATCGATTATGTTTTTAGCTTCATCATTCATATTTTTTTATTAAAAAAAAAAAATATTTGGAGTAGAAAGAAAGAAGTTGGATAATGACAAGGCCAACGGTCCAGTAGTATTAATTTTCTATAATAACTAAAATTATTGTTAGTTAATGGTTTTAAACTTTGAATATACATTTTTTTTGTGAAATTTTGCAAATTTTTCGTTACATTTATCTATTTTTAGTTGTGGTAAAACGTTGGAAAAATAAATATTACTTGTTTATTAAATACAATGAAGCAGTATACTTGGTTTTTAAAAGTATTTTAATATATAGTAATTATATCAATTTACATGAACTTTTTATCATGAAAACTTGTGTCCGATTGCCTTTTTATATTTAAGATTGGAAATATTCGTGCAGTCATTGAAAATCATATCTTTCCTCAGAATTGAAAAAAAAAAATGCATTCGCGTTTTACACTTTAGACTTCAAAGAATATACAAATTTGGTCTCTTATCTTTCAGTAGTCAAGTCACTGAATGAATGAATGAATAATTTTATTTGCTTTCGGGGTAACCCCCATACAAATAGAGCTGGCTACATAACAAATATAGAATAAAAAACATACTTCAATAAATGAGTTAACAAGACACTAATTCACTACGTTATCAGCTCTAGGTACATTGTATTACAATAAAACTTATAACAAAATAACACAAATACAATATATGAATAATATAAAAGTTTACAATATAATAAATATATAAATATATGTTTGACATAATATGGTGAAACACGATAAATAATATGATACAGTTAAGAAACATGTTTATTCATTTATTATAAATGATCTGATTTGGCAACATTGCCTTGCATAATAATAAATATTTTTTAATTCATCAATATCATCGGTGGTAAAGAGGGCGATAAAATTTGTAATGTTCATATTTAAGGCCCTAGGGATGTAATGGGTTCGGTACGGTGCGTATATGGGACATCGAATAAAAATGTGGAATAAGTCCTCTCTTTCGTTGAGGTTACATAGCGTGCAGTTTTCCTTGGGTTTAAATTGGTAGTATATATTGTTAAATGTTAATTTAATATTGTAATTTCCAGAGAGTCTTAATTGTGCAAATATTTTTATGACAGGGAACGGTGCGTTTGATAATAAGTAAGCTTGAGGTTTATGTCTATTGTTATGAATGGACGGATAGAGTGGGTTGTATTTACCGGGAGTGATTAACTTTTGTTTATCTATTGTCTCCATATGATTTGTAAACAGTATCAATGTTTTGTGCATCTCTAACTGAAAAATAGCCGGGTTTTCTATTTCTAATATAGACTGTTTGTTTATTCGATTTAATATACAGTATAATTGGTGAAACCAGTTGTATTTTTGTACTTTATTTGTTGGTTTATAAGTTTTCTTTAATGTATTGAAGCATATTTTAGGGAGTCGGTTATCATTGAGTTTTAAAATTTTATGCACCCAAGAGAGAGAAAGCTTTAGTATTGAGATTAGGCAATAGGGAACATTAAATTCCGACCGTATTAATAAAAAAGGTATATTTTTGTTTAATGCGAATAAACGTTTATAAAAGTTTATGTTTACGCTCTCTATCCTGTCTACATATCTTAGTCCCCATATTTGCACATTATTAAAGAGGATACTCATTGCTATTGCATTATTTATTTTAATTTTGTTTTCCCACATCTTAGCTTTGTTTTTGCACAAAGTGCGATAACAGAACCTATTGCAATTTTAGTTTTGGATTCGAAGTAGTTAGTGGCTTTGTAAAATATTCCCGTTTCGGAAAATGGTACTCCTAGATACGTGTACTCCGGTACTCTTTCTATTTCACTATTTTTATAGTATATCTTGCCAACCCGTTTACATTTTCCTTTGTGGAAGCATATTATTTTTGTTTTCTGAGTATTAACGTCTAGCCTTTTCATCAAGCAGTATTGATTCAAAATATTTATTTTGTTTTTGGCGTCGGTATAGCTATCTGCTAGGATAATGAGGTCGTCCGCGTAAAGGAGTAGCAGTATGTCGCACGAGCTATTTACTTGTATGCCTCCTACATTTTTGCTTCGGAAAAACACATCTATATCATTTAGATAAAGGCTAAATAAATAAGGCGACAATATTTCCCCTTGCAGTAGACCCAATGTGACATCGATCTCTTCTGATATCATACCGTCACTTTTAACAACAGCCGAGGCGTTCCGGTAAATATTTTTTAAAATTCTAATAATTTTTCCACTAATGCCTTGATTGTGAAGAGATTGCCAAGCAGATTGTGATTAATCGAATCAAAGGCCCGCTTAAAATCGACAAATATGGCAAAAAACTTTTTTCCCCGAGATCCCAGCTGCATCTGAATAAGAGCTGTCAATATAAACAAATTATCCAAACAGCTTCTATCTTTACGAAACCCGGATTGTGCTTCGGGAAGAGCATTCGTCTCATCGCACCATAGAGTGAGCCTATTTAAAATTATTTGGGTGAATATTTTCATAATACAATTTAACAAAGCAATCGGACGGTAATTTTCTGCTAGGTTTCTGTCACCCTTTTTAAATATCATAATATAAACAGTTTTTACCCAGGACATTGGTATATTTTCAGTTTCAAATATTTTATTATACATATGTAATAAGTATAATTGCCAGTTAATGGGTAGGTTTTTGTAAAATTCGTAACTAAAGCCATCTCTACCAGGTCTTTTGCCAGTTTTACATTTTCTCAAGGAAATCTGAAGTTCTTCGAGGCTGATGACCGAGTCGAGGAGGGGATGAAGTACTCCGAAGTACGATACGTTTTGGTCGACCCGCGGGGGATATATGCTTTTAAATAATTAAGCCATTGTTCACAGTTTATCGGTGAAGATTGTGGTTGCCTACTTTTGTACCTATTTATTGCACCCCAGAATGTTTTTGAATCACGAACATTAGCTAGGTCTTCCATGATAGTACGCTCGAATTCCAGTCGCTTCAATTTTATTAAGTTTTTAAATTTTTTCTTTGCGGTAATGTAGCCACCGACTTCATTTTCAATAAACCTATTTTTGACCATTGATTTTAACCTGCATCTAACGTACTTTTTTGCCAATACACATTCATAGTCGAACCAAGGTTTATTTATTCGATGACAATTATAATTATTACGATTTTTTTTCTTTAATAACCCAAGCGTTTTTGATGTCTCCTGGATGGCAGATATGAGGTTATTTTGAATATTTTCAACGGATGGCGAGTTCATATGATATCCTACCCTAGGAGAATTCATAATAAGGTCATGATATATTAAGCTTTTTGAATCGTCCCATTTCGCGATGGTAAAAGAGTGGTTCGGTTTTCTTAACGGAGTATTATGAGTAGAATTGAGACAAAGATTGAGCTTGGTCTCTATAGGAAAGTGTTGTGAGACCGAAATATTATGTACTATTTTTAAATCGGCAATCGAATTTATATGTTGGTAGCTACACCAGACCATATCGACTACACTTTTCCCTTTTGGAGTGATATTAGTATACTGACCGGGATTATCGCTAGCAGTTCGACCATTTAGAAGAACAAAACAGTTATTTTCCATGAATTCTACCAGTATTTTACCCTTATCATTTTCGACAAGATCCAAGCTATCTCGATTATGTATTAAATTAGAGCCATCAAATGCCTCGAAATCCCCCTGATTTAAATTTGCAACCCTAGCATTAAAATCCCCCAGGCAGAGAACTAAGTCGTGGGCATATCTGCTTTTTATACTTAATATAGTTGGCTCCAGTAATTCTAAAACATAATTTAAATTCAAAGAAGGTTTAAAGTAAACTAAAATTATAATGAATGAGCTAAGACCCTGGTTTTCTTTAAAATAGGCACAGATCCAATACTCACTAATATCCAACACATTCACCTCAAAAACACTAGAATTGTAGAATATAATTAGACCTCCACTTCCTCTCCCACGGCTCTTCTCCCTGATGGCGTTGGACGAAACGTAACTGAATTGTGAGAGTGATGGCGGGGCCGCTGGTGGTTTTTCTAGTAAGTGCGTTTCACAGAGGCAGATAATAGAAGTATCTTTGAATTTTTCACCTTCTTCGACGAAATTTTTGTATCCATCAACATTCCAGGAAAATATTGAACATTGCTCTGAATAATTTGAATTTTTTATTTTACCAGTATTCGTTTTATAATTTACGATTCCGAATTGACGATTAGGTGCTTTTTTAGAATTTGGTCAAGATGTTATAATATCTTTACCTTTAGTCTTCTTATTTCGAGTTGACGAGCATGGAGATGTTTCGAGTGATGCCGGGAGTAAGCGTTTTTTCTCATTGATTTCTTCATATATTTTGAATTCATCTGAATCGGTGTCGTAAAACTGTTCTTGTGAGTTTTTAAAAAAATTCAAATCAGATTCACATTTAATTTGTACTTTAGTAGAGCCCTCGAGATGCCGTATATATATTTTGCCATTTCTATGCCAGAGGTATTTAAAGTTTCCCTCTTTCTGCAAGACTCTAGCTTTTGCAAATATAACACGATTTTCAGCAGATAGTACCTCATTTATAAATATATTTTTGTTCCTTTCCTTGTTAGATTCGAACCCGCTAATACTTTTAACAGAAACTTTGCCTCTATATTCTCTAGCTCGAACCAAAAATGCGTCTCGATCGGCTTTTCTAAGAAAAATCAGTATAACAATATCAGTAAATGACCCGTTTTTTCGTCGAATTCTATAATAATTATCGAGATCCTTAATATTAAAGTCAGTATCTAGTAGGCTGAATAAATCAGAGCACATGTTCTTTAGGTTTTCTCCTTCTTTATAAGGAATCCCCTTGACTTCTACTTTTTTACCTGATATAATTTGAGTTGAAGCATCTTTTAAGCTCTAGAGCTCTTTTTTTAGGTTTGATACCCGTTCGTTGAAGGTTTTAATCTGAGAAACAATGTAATTCTGAGTTTCTTGAAATCCTGATATGGTTTTTGTAAATTGTTCCATGGAATTTTTAATTGTTAAAATCTCTGAATTAGTAGTTGTCGCAGAGCTGATTAATAGATCTATTTTTTCTTCCAGACTTAACCTGGTTAGAGAGCTTTCCGCCATTATTTAAAGTTGAACAATGTAGAGAGATAGATGAAAAAAACTTAATAAGTCAATATAAATAAATAAATTATATACAGCTGGTTGAATAAATGAATATAGTGTGTACTAACAGCTGATGGCATTAAGTTTAACTCTGTCATGCAAAACTTACGTAGTGGTGGGGGTAGACATGATATCTCTTGCCAATGTGATAAGGACTGCAAACTCTCCGGGAAAGCCTATTTCTTTTTCAACTCCTTGTTCCTTCTACACTAATCACAGTTCTATGTAAATTCGTAGGCGCACAGATCAATACAAATTACAGTACTGTTCAAAATATCAGATTTCTAGAGAAAAGTATGCCCTCGCTAGCTCGTAGTGAATACAGATACGATGTTTCACCTATCTAGGCCACAGCCAGACTCCCAATAGAGTTGTTGATTGAATAGTTTGGCCTAAAAGGGATGGGTTTATTAATAATAACCATTAAAATCATTAATTTAACTTCAGAGCCTTGGCCAGATAATGTTTTGTTTGAAACTATGACTCCATCTCATTTAATTTAACTGAACAGTTAATATCAAATATAGCATTAGGGATATTTAGCGCTTAGGGGTGTAACTTTACACAGCATAAGTGATATATTGCCTATTTAATAGTAATCCGTTATATAATGAGCAGGGTTTGTGAAAACTTTTAAATAATTGGACGGGGCTCAATAATGATATGTGAGGCTGTAGTGCAGAATAAAAGCCAGAAAAAAACAACTACAAAAATGCGTTTGTTATGCGATCAATGCGTCATTAAACAACTTTTTTTCATTATTTTTTTTCAAAACAAAATTTTTTACTGGTTCTATCTGCTGTAAACTGCAATCAACCGAGCTGTTAATCGATTATGTTTTTAGCTTCATCATTCATATTTTTTTATTAAAAAAAAAAAAATATTTGGAGTAGAAAGAAAGAAGTTGGATAATGACAAGGCCAACGGTCCAGTAGTATTAATTTTCTATAATAACTAAAATTATTGTTAGTTAATGGTTTTAAACTTTGAATATACATTTTTTTTGTGAAATTTTGCAAATTTTTCGTTACATTTATCTATTTTTAGTTGTGGTAAAACGTTGGAAAAATAAATATTACTTGTTTATTAAATACAATGAAGCAGTATACTTGGTTTTTAAAAGTATTTTAATATATAGTAATTATATCAATTTACATGAACTTTTTATCATGAAAACTTGTGTCCGATTGCCTTTTTATATTTAAGATTGGAAATATTCGTGCAGTCATTGAAAATCATATCTTTCCTCAGAATTGAAAAAAAAAATGCATTCGCGTTTTACACTTTAGACTTCAAAGAATATACAAATTTGGTCTCTTATCTTTCAGTAGTCAAGTCACTGTAGCATTTCACTGCTTGGAAATAACTACTTTTTTTATGAAGATGTCTATGCAGGATTTTCGTATAATTTTATTTTACGAGCTTAAACTTGGCCGAAACGAAGAACAAACGCCCTGGAACGTCACCGAATTGTGAGTAAGGGGTCCATTTGAATGAGCCCATTTTGTTCCATGACAACGTTCGACCTCATGTCTTCCTTATAACTTCAGAAAACCCAAAAACAATTGCATCTTAGATATGAAACTCTGCCACATCCGCCCTACAGGGAGTCAGTCTTTTTGTCAGTTTATGCGTGAAATGGCTCAGTAATGCCCTGATGATGGCTCACAAGTTTGAGCCGAAACTTAGGCAAAATTAAAATGTTAAAAAAAGACTGACTCCTGATTATTTCAACAGTCGACTATATGTCCACAATATAAAATCTGTCAGTATAACTTTTTGGTTTCAAGGAATATATTAGACCTTCCTTAAGCAAGATTTAGATATAACTCATAGCTGTTGGATTACCTGGAAAATAATGTTGGAATTTGGTTTAAAAATGAAGATTAACGACTGTTTAAAAAAAATACATAAAAACATCAAAATCTTTATACTCTCAATACTTTAATTTAATCAAATACTATCAATAAAGGGCCTAGCCGGATAAGCATGTGAAATCTGCCCCCGCGTGTATTAGAACCAAATTTATACCATTGAGTCACACCTATGAGAAACAACCTCACGCAAATTTTTAGCCCCTTAATCCCAACGGAAGGGAAGTTATGGAGGGAGGAAGAAAAAACAAAAAAAATTGTTTTCTCCTGAACAGCTCAATATTTAATAAAATATTTTCTGGTTATGATGGTTTGGTACACCTCCAATTTTTCGTTACTTTATTTCATTGGAGGGTCCTCCATAACATATATTTTTTTCAATGTTATTGCAAGTGTACCCCATGGTGAAAAATAAAAAAAACAATTTTTTCTCCTGAACGGATCAACCGAATTTCACGAAAAAAATATATGTTAATGGTTTTCTAAAAGAGTTTCAAAAAACATTTTTTTAATTTTTTTATTTCGAAAACGTGAGTCATAATTTTCATTTTTTTATTATTTTTTTTTTTAAATTATTGTGGATTGGTACACCAACAATTTTTTGCTAATTTAATTCATTAGAGGGTCCTGCACAATATATATTTTTTTCGAGCTGATCTAAAATGTATCCAATACTGAAAAATAAAAAAAAAGCTGCATTTTTTCAGCTCTCTGAGTACTAGCTGGTAACGCATGAAGAGTAGGGATAGAGCTGTAGGATCGTAATGTCATTAGATATTACTTACACACTATGCACATACATACTATTTATTACACCTATTATTATAAATATCTTATATTGGATGGAATAAATTTTTTTTTTATTTATTTAATTTTTTTTTTATTTGGATAACTACTACATACTATATGCTATATTATATAAAACATAACTACAAAGATTTTTTTAATATATCAAAAAAGTTTTGATGGCTGACTTGACAGCATGAAATGTTCCAGAAAACGTCACTATCTTCGTCTCCCAGATGAACTATTCTGTTTTTCACGAACATTAAAAATTATTTATATTTTAAAAAACTGTCCATGTAAATATCCTGAAGTAGCAAAAAATACTGTTAATTATAATATTAGAAATATCTTCTATTGGAGATAATTTTTTTTTTTTTTTTATAACAACATAACACTATGTGCTCTATTTATATAAGAATTCAAATAAGTAACTACGAAACATTTTTATATATTTTTATATCATTAAGATAAAACTTTAAAACCAGTTAAAATGTTAGTCTATAAAATTATGATGATGTATGGAATGATAGTTTAAAAAAATAAATAAAAATACCAGTATTTTTTGCTACCTCAGATTAATTAGATAGATAGACAATAATTAAAAGAATAAATAATTTTTAATGTTCGTAAAAAACGGAATAATTTCATTCGTTAACGAAGATAGTGGTTTTGTTCTCGAAACTTTTATGAGCGTCTAAATTCATGTCTGACATCATAGCTTTTTAGATTAACATATAATAATATTAAAAAATCTTTGTAGTTATGTTTTGTATAAATAGAGCATATAGTGCTATGTAGTAGTTATCTAAGTCAAAAAAAATGAAATAAATAAAAAAAAATATATTCCATCCAATATAAGATATTTATAATAATTTCTTTTTAACTTTTATTGATTTATTGAGATATATTACAATCTGTTACAAAATGAACAATAGTAATAGTGATATGAGACCACATTTATAATAATAGGTATAATAAACAGTGTGTATGTGCATAGTGTGTAAGTAATATCTTATGACATTACGATCCTACAGCTCTATCCCTACTCTTCATACGTTACTAGCTAGTACTCAGAGAGCTGAAAAATGCAGCTTTTTTTTATTTTTCAGTATTGGATACATTTTAGATCAACTCGAAAAAAAATATATATTGTGCAGGACCCTCTAATGAATTAAATTAGCAAAAAATTGTTGGTGTACCAATCCACAATAATTTTAAAAAAAATAATAAAATATTAAAAATAAAAATTTTGACTCACGTTTTCGAAATAAAAAAATGTTTTTTGAAACTCTTTTAGAAAACCATTAACATATATTTTTTTCGTGAAATTCGGTTGATCCGTTCAGGAGAAAAAATTGTTTTTTTTTATTTTTCACCATGGGGTACACTTGCAATAAAATTGAAAAAAATATATGTTATGGAGGACCCTCCAATGAAATAGAGTAACGAAAAATTGGAGGTGTACCAAACCATCATAACCAGAAAATATTTTTTTGAAAAATTCAAAAAAAATTTTTGACCAGCATTTTCGTGGAAAAAAATTTAAAAAAATATTTTTTGAAACCTATTTGTATAGTCCATAACATATATTTTTTTCGTGAAAATCGGTTGAGCTGTTCAGGAGAAAACAATTTTTTTTGTTTTTTCTTCCTCCCTCCATAACTTCCCTTCCGTTGGGATTAAGGGGCTAAAAATTTGCGTGAGGTTGTTTCTCATAGGTGTGACTCAATGGTATAAATTTGGTTCTAATACACGCAGGGGCAGATTTCACATGCTTATCCGGCTAGGCCCTTTCTGCCAACTTGTTGGGAACTTTTTCATTCTCTCGGGATAGACAGATTTTATATATGTATTCTGTATAACTAAACTTCTCTAATTTTAAATTAAAATGATGTATAAATTAAATAAGTGACTTGTTTTTTCTTTTATCTTTTTTTTCTTATATTTTTTCTCTCTACCTAGCAATTTTGAACTATACGGGGATTCTCTCTGGTAGATAATAAGAGCGCGGGATTAAAAAGCCTTTCTGGCACTGATATGCAAACTCAGTAATTATTTTATCCAACTTTGGTCATCGAGTTGCTAGGCATCGCGCGTCTCCTTCAACGCGCCTTAAACCGTTCGCCTCCTCATCCTTACTTTAATATAAAAACACTGTTTGGCTATCGAAGAAGAAAAATGCCTCTGGATTCGCTGTTCTATAAGAGATCAAAACTTTGTTTCTGAAAAAATATGAACGTTATACATCCTAATATATGTTTGGTAATTACCTTATTGTTTAATTCATTGCAAGATCGAATCACCATCAAAATTGGATAATTGAAGGTTGGGATAAATGTGACATATATACACTTTTCCAAGAGAGATCCGGTAGAGAAGGGTTAAATACAACATAGAGAGCACACATACTAAGGAGGAAACTCCAGGTGATAATGAGGAACATGGGTAGCTTGAACAATTGGCATATCTTTTCGAATATAGTTGAGATTCGTTGGCATCTTAAAACAGAATCCTCATATTTATTGAAGCGCATGAAATCGTTGTAGAAGGAACTTAATTGTAGGAGGGAACAGCTCAAAACGGCACTGGAGCCGTACATAAAGGAACAATTGATGACAAAAGTAATCAGCATGGTAAGTTGTGTCCAAGATGTTGTTGTGAAGATAAATTCCATTACGCTGATAGTAGTCGTAATTAGGTAAACTGTTGTTATTTCCTTTGAGCACTTCCTAACTGAGGCATCGCTGTCAACGTTAATCCCAAGGAGGCTCAACCCAGCCTCAACATTATAGATAATATTTTTGTTAAAGTGGAACCAGGTGACTGATACAATTATATTACTAAGACCACCTATGGTCTCTAGCCGCACCATTACATCAGCTAGCTTGTCGCCAGTTAAGAAGTTGTATTCACCAGAATATGGAGGAAGATTAATGCAGATATACGTGGTACATAGCAGATCCACGACGGCTAATGCTAGTATAAACAATCTATAGGACAGTTTATGGTAGCAACAGAAGAGGCAGCTGAAGCCGACCTCCATCCTGTACAGCCTGGACCGTGCTCTTCGCTATGTCTGGCGCGGGCCTCCATTACCTGATGAAGTGGCTTGGGTCAATAAATATTAATCATCATCGAAGCTCTAATATAAGATGGCTTAAATTAGTAATATCGACTTGGTGCCGGGTATTTAATATGAAAACAACATTATCTTATCAAATAAACTTAAGTGCTGCAACTAAGTGAAATTGATCTATGAAGGGACTAATACGTATGAGTACGAATGTATGTATGCATGAATTTTTAATCAATTTGATGGGTAGATTCCGCAAGGGGGTTCGATTTATCTACTTATTCTCAACTCAAGCGTTACTATAGAACAAACTTTTATTAAAGTGGATAATTAAAACAATACATATATAATTTAATCAAATGAATATATTTGATGAAAATAGTTTATCTGTATCATTTAATTGTAAACCTAAGAATAGAACTCTGCATTCATAAATATAAAACGTTTCAAAGTTATAAGTCATTATTTCTATTTCGTAATTACCTTTCTGTTTAGTTCATTACAACATCGTATAACCATCAAAACTGGATATTGAAAGTATAGAATATATAAGAAAATATTACATTTTCCCATAATCGACCGGGTAATGAAGGTTTAAATAAAACGTATAGATGGCATACACTGAGGATAAAACTCCAGGTGATAATGAGGAACATGGGTAGCTTGAACAATTGGCATATCTTTTCGAATATAGTTGAGATTCGTTGGCATCTTAAAACAGAATCCTCATATTTATTGAAGCGCATGGGATCGTTGTAGAAGGAACTTAATTGTAGGAGGGAACAGCTCAAAACTGCACTACACCCATAAATAAAGCAACAGTTGATGATAAAAGTTATCACCATTGCGAGTTTTATCCAATATGTATCGTTAGATACACAGTCATAGACAGAGATAGTTATTGCAATTAAGAAAACTGATAGAATTTCCTTGAAACAGTTCCTAACAGAAACATCACTGCTAAGGTCAATCTCCACAAGATCCAATTCAACCTCGATTTTACCGATAACGAAGTTATGGTAATGGAACCAAATAATAGAGATAATAACATTATTTAGACCACCAAACCATTGGATTCGTGTTGTTTCCATTAAAATACGATCGGCAGTTACATAACTGTACTGCTCAGGATATGGAGTCAGATCTATAAAAATATACGTGGTACACAGCAGATCCAGGACGACCAATGCTAGTATCAACAATCTATAGGAAAGTTTGTGGTAGCAGCAGAAGAGGCAGCTGAAGCCGACCTCCATCCTGTACAGCCGGGACACACTTCGTTATGTCTGGCGCGGGCGACCATTACCTGATGAAGTGGCTTCAGTCATTAAATATTTATTTTCATTGAAGCTCCAATATAAGATGGCCTGAATCAGATATATTGACTTGTTTCTAGACATTTAAAATGAAAACTCTCATGCAAGCATTATATTGTAAAATAAACTATAGTGGTCCAACAGTGTAAAAAAAAGCTGTGAAAGGACTCTTGATTTCATTTATTGCAAATAGTTACTCCAAAATATTAATTATATACTCATAACTCTAAACATTTTAATAGTGTAAACTATAATTCCTGAAGTCTTCCTATCACCATTTAAAATTATGGGTCACCTGTGTTGAAATGGCTAGCTTAATAGCCTCTACGCCCAAAGTCGCGAGTTCAAAACCGGTAGTTTGCCTTTAATGTCCAATTCACGCCAGGGTTAAAAGCCTCCCGTTAAAGAGACGCAAATTGTTAATTATTTTATTCCAAGTTTTGTAATCAGATGGCGCGTTAAACCGCTCGGCCACACAGCATTCTGTGCATAATTTTTCCTGTTCATACAAATTGGAATAAACATAAATATATTCTGTTATGGTCGTAGACAGGAGATGTGGGCAGTGGCTCCCTAAAAACTTGGTGAGACTAATAGAAATCATAAAAATCATCATCACCAACCCGATACAGGTCTTCACCGCATCAGGATGTCGCCTCCATTCAACCCTATCCTGCCAAGCTCTGCGCCAGGTCTAGAGGAACTGGCCACTAATAGACGATATTAGATACGATCTTATATGTGCAGTTCAGGAGGGTTATACCACGCAGTTAATGCGTATGCTTTGATCTCCCTTTTTATGGAGAGGGATGACGACCCCAATATATCATTCTGGCATTATCTTAGTTATCCAAATATAATGGAGAAGGCCACGGATAGCCTTAGTTAGCTCATAACCACCAGCTTAGATAAGTTCCACAACAATACAGTCAGATCCTGAAGCTTTGTTATTTCTAAGTTTTTGGATGGAGTCCTCGATCTCTTCTTCGTCAGGTGGTTCAGTAAGCTCAATGTCATAGCTTGACTCCGGTTTTTCCACAGTGGAATTCTGGGTAGCTCCCAAGATACTTTTGAAGTAGTTTGCCCATCTGCCAAGTATGTTCACTTTTTCGGTAATTAGTGATCCATCTTCTCCTCGACAAGCATTGCTTCTAGGTTTGAATTCTCTTTGATGGGCATTTATGCTTCTGTAGAAGGCCCTCACATCCGCTTGGCTTCTTCAGGCTTCAATTACTTTTATTTTCTTCTGCTCCTTTTCCTCTTTTTCCTTCTGTTGATGCGTTTCTCTTCTCGTCTTCTGTCTTTATATTCCTTGACGGTCTGGGGAGTTCTGTGCCCCTCTATCATTCTCTTGTAAGCCGATTTTCCTATCATTGGCAAACTAGCATTCCAAGTCAAACCATATGGACCTCTGATGGAATTCTTCCACTTACCGTACTTCGGAAGGGCCTAGTTCCAATATTTCATCCAGTCTCTGGACAAATTCTTCTTTGAGTCTTGCTTCACGTAATTCATGCATTTATCATTTTCAATCGGGCACCTCTAGTTTTGTTAGCATTACTGAAAGTTCTCACTGCCTTCCTACAATAGACAAAAGACCCAGTTCTCTTCTGACCTGAGCATTAAGGTCACCCAGAACACTCTTGACATCATGGTGAGGGCATTCAACAAGCTCCCTTTCCAAGCCATGGTAGAATTCATTCTTAGCTTGCTCGTCTGCCACTTCAGTTGGTGCATGGACTAAAACCAGAGAGTAGTTCCTGAATCTCCCTTTTATTCCCATCATGTGATCATGCATAATCGGAGGTTAGCTGACTTGGAATCCATGACTCTCATTGAACCACTCACCACAAATCCCACTCCTAAGACATGCTGTTTTTGTGGCAGCTTTATTAAACCGAGTGATACTTCTTTTCCAGGATGCCAATCAACCCATCTAATTTCCTGTATTATATTAATATCCGCCTCATATTTGGAAAGTTTATCCAAGATCAGTTTTAAAGCTCCTGCTCTGTACAAGGTACAAACGTTCCATATATCCAACTTCCTTTAGAACACTGTTTCACAGCCACAAGATTTTTTTCCCTTGAAGGAGCAGCTTACCCCTTCGCTCGACCTCCAACTTGGAGGACCACACCTGTAACCCTAGGAAGGAGCCCTTCCTGGGTGCTATCAGCTGGGCCAGTTGAATCCAGGTTTTTTAAAGAGGTTGTTACTCCTTCCTCTTCTTTTTTCATCCTGGCTTGGGATAGGCAATGGCAGAGTTAAAAATTATAAAAAAAAATTTTTTTAAGATCATTTATTGAAATTTACAACTGTACTTCAAGGTACAACAAGTAAATGTGACAAAAGTTAAATGGCGTGAGACAA
Source organism: Piezodorus guildinii (assembly GCA_023052935.1). Lineage (NCBI taxonomy): Eukaryota > Metazoa > Arthropoda > Insecta > Hemiptera > Pentatomidae > Piezodorus > Piezodorus guildinii. The sequence goes on from CM041297.1 coordinate 58,518,933, forward strand.
ACTTGAAGAACTACCCAATGGCAGCACTCAAAAATTATAAAATTAAAAGATAAAAACCTTATTAGAACAAAAGAATGTTTTCACTTGCAAGCATGTACTTAATTTTCAAATTAATAAGAGTATAAATAGTGTTTAGAAAAATATCTTATATTTTTGACCCTTATGTGTCCCTCTCCCCTCTCTAACAATTTTCAACCTACTTGCTCCCTTCCCCCTGAATAAAATCCTGCTTATCGTCATGCCTTGTATTATGCATTTCTCATGATTGGAGTATTTTACTATACCATATAAAACAATGGTCATTGAAATAGTTACAGAACTATTGGCACAACTTACCTTTTGACTAGATAAAAGGGCCTCCTATATGGGCCCAAAGTTGAATTTTTTTAATGTATTATTATTTCATGCCTATCCTACTAAACAAATGTTGATATTCCTCTTAGTTCAGGAAAATGCAGTCATCTGAAGTTGGATGAATAGGATACTTTTTTAGACCAGTTACCAATCCAGTAAAGTAGCCTTCCCTTTAATGTTTCAGTAATGTAGTCTGAAAGAATTGATGCGTGATTTTGATCTTTGATAAGAAAATTGCCAGAACTATGATCATGAAAATATTTATTAGATGAAAGAAATAATTCGTGCTAAAACAATTACAACTAACTGAATTATCTATATTTTAGGAATGAAGGCTCTCCTGATAGCCTGAGTATGAATGAAGAAGAAGAGGATGATCCTGGATCCCGAGGAAGCTGGGACAACAAGCTACAATTCATTTTAGCATGCGTTGGTTGTTCAGTTGGACTGGGCTCACTCTGGAGGTTCCCTTACTTGGCTTATACCTCTGGAGGAGGTATGTATTCTTTAGGAAATTATGCAAATATCAAATCATTCTACTTATTTTACAAATACCATATTATCTACTGGACAGTCATTGATATCCATCCTTTGCATTGCTGTGATTATTTCAGATATTACTTCATTCAATCCAAAATGAATTTAGGAAACAGTCAAAAGTTAATATTGTCTCAAATATGTTAATAGGTAGTTTCCTGGTGCCTTACTATCTGATAAGACTGATATGTGGTATTCCATTGCTCTACATGGAGCTCGCCATTGGCCAGTTCACTCGCAGAGGCCCAATTGGAACCTTTTCCAAGCTTTGTCCTTTATTTAAAGGTAAAACTTCATTTCCCAATTTTAATGGTTAGTTATATCCTTATGGTGTATACTTGAAGTTAGTTAGATTTTTTTTTTTTTAAATTATTCATTCTGTACTGCTTGAAAGTATCAAACTGGAAATAAAAAAGGTATTCATAAGAACAGTGTATGGTTATGTTGATTATCAAGCAGTATTTTTTATTTCTTTACTTCAAAGTTTTTTATTGTACATTCAATTAAACTTTATTCTTAAAGGAATTTATATGATATTACAATTTACATCATTATTTTTATCAATGTTAGGTGCAGGTTTGGCTAGCGTAGTGGTGGCATTCTTCATGTCTACCTACTATAACATGATCATAGCATATGCCATATTTTACTTCTTCTCAGCATTCAGATCCAAGCTGCCATGGGAAGATTGCTCTAATAGGTGGAACACCAAACTTTGTTGGCCATCTCATCATGCTAATATGACAAAACCTGATAACTCAGAATCTCCGGCTGAGGAATTTTTCATGTGAGTATTCAGAATATTCAACTTCAAAATCATACAAAACTAAAAAAAATGCACGTATTTATTTTTGTATCACCATACATAAGAATATTAAGGTTGTTCCATCTTCTATCTTAAAACGAAATGGTGTTAGACTAATTTTTTTTTTTTTAATTAAAAATTTTTATAAAATTTTACAAGTGGCCACAAGCCTCAAACTTTGTACATGAACTAATAATTATTATCCCTTGTATTTTGATAGACACTTACAATGGTCTTACTAGCCCATATGAATGTCTATGAATTGAGACGTTGATTTCCAAAAGGTACTAAAGGACATTTTTTACGAAATTGATATTTTTACATATTTATATTCTCCTCGTTTAGTTTTATCTAAATCTTAAATTTGATTGTATCTAAAGAACACTCAAGTCCTTTAATAACGCGATTTAGAAATGCTATTAATTTCTTAAGGTACTAATTACACATTTAGTTTCGTTCTAAATCATACTAAAACATTTCATTTCATAACTTTAATATGGTTTTATTAATATAGTAAAAAAACAATTCTACATTTTAATGCGAAAAGAATCACATTAGCAGGTTTAATTATATAACAACGAGAGATTTTGGCGCTCCTTGTAAAATTTCCTAGAATGGATATAGTACCTTTTGGAAATCAACGTCTCAATTCTCCTATATGAAGTATGAGATGGTTTGAGGTGGCAGTCATAATAAAAGAATAGAAAATAGTAAATAACTATTTATTATCCAACGCTTTGTGTCACATTGCGGGTCTTCGTCAGGGTTTCTTTCCACAAAGTACGGAAGCTGAAAAAATTTTGATTCTTTTATAATTGCCACCCAAAACAATCTCATCTTTCATATTCATTTCACAGTCCATCATTTAATATTCAAAATACTTCTCTTATAACGATAGTAATTGAGGCCTTTTTATACCTGTAGTTATTACCTCAATAGGCTCATCAGATGTGGCGTATATGAATGTTTGATCCTCAAAAAACACGTCTCCAATACTAGATATTAAAAAAGTGAATGGAATGCTTTAATTCAGCCTTCATCTATTATCATATTACATTTTTAGATTATTTAAGTCATTACAAAAATGTACTTTTATGTCAAAACTCAATAATTCAATCGACCACAAATATCACCTTTGAAACTACTTACGCATGTTGACAGTGGTAAGCTATTGAAGCAGAGCCACGGTATTGAGGAGCCAGGTAGCGTTCGTTGGGAGCTAGCAGCTTGCCTCTTGTTTGCTTGGATCATCGTTTACTTTGCCTTGTGGAAGTCAGTTCGATCTTCTGGAAGAGTACTCTACTTCACTGCTACCCTTCCATTCATACTGGTCCTAGCATTCCTTGGCAGGTCTCTTACCTTGGAAGGTGCTGATGTTGGTCTTGACTTTCTCTTCAAACCCAGCTGGCACCTACTAAAGGATTCTAAGGTAAACATTACTCTAAGTTCTTTTATTTTGTTTATTTATTTTTCCTCATAATTGATGTTTATTAACCATTTTTAGTCAAAGTTAAAATTACATTCTTTAAAATGTTTGTAGTTGAAAGGAATAATTCTTCAGTAAAGCAGCTCTTGAAAAAATCATTGTATGTTTTGTGTCACAAGTTCACCTCTTTAGAATATCAGAGTTACGTTTTTCTTTTGCTTTCTTTATATAGCTGATGTAGAAATAGACAGGCAAGGGGAAGAAGGGAGATGAGAAAACACATTATCTCAAGATCATCCCAACCGTTCCGCAAACTGCATACTGTCTACTTCTATATCCTCCAAAACCGCTTTTTTATTTATCAGCAATTGGAAGTGTCTAGTCCAGCGCTCTAGAATGTCAGGCTTATTGATAAGGAGTGACCCATCCTCTTTCTTGCATGCTTGAATCCTTGGCCTAAAAACTAGACAACTGCTGTTTACCTTCTGCAAGAATTTCCTGCTTTCCTTTACGTTCCAATATGCCTCTATATCCTCCAGCTCTTTCCTCTCCCTTGCTCTCTTCTTATTACTAAGGAATTTCTTCTCTATTCTTGTCATGTTCCTATATTCCTCCATGGCTCTCCTGGTGAAGGGCTTATTTATCATGTTTCGGTACGCTTCGTTCTTCTCATTACTGATCACTTTTCATTCCTCATTAAATCATTTACCTCAACCCTCAAGAGTCCCCTTCTCAAGGATTTGTTCTGCAGCGCCGTCCAAAACCTTCTCCAAATGGTTCCAAACATCTTGTATGTCTTTAACTTCAGCCACTCTGAACCGTTCTCTGATTAATTCTTCTGTTTACCATTGATATGCTCGGCAGCTTTCTGGCTCCATCAATTTTCCGATGTTCCACCTCGAATCTTTCTTTCCTGGGGCTCCTGACAGTGGAAATCCTGGCTCTGATTCTTGATATTACAAGGTAATGGTCACAGTCAACATTCATCCCTCTGTAAGTCCTGCTACTGAGGAGGTTGGATTTGTGACACGCACTGATCAATATGGGGTCAATCTGGTTATGGGTGACACAATCAGGTGGTCTCCATATAGCATGGTGAATTCACTGTCCCGGGAACAGAGTACTTCCCAATGCTAAATTTCTGGATGCTGAGAAATCGTGGACCTATATCCATCTTCCCTTCCAATCTTAGCATTGAAATCCCCCAGTAAGATTTTGATGTCAGATCTGGGGCATGCATCAAAGGCCTGTTCGAGGGAATCATAAAAGGCATCTGTTTCTCATCATCACTTGTGACCTCTTAATATACTATAATTGTAGAAAGTTTCCTTGATGCGGATGGAGCTTAGGCGATCATTAATAGGATTGAATCCAATAATTCGTTGTCTCATCCAACCTCTCACCACGAACCCAGTGCTAAATGTATGGTTTCTGTCATGGCAACTATTGGTTTGATGCAAAATTAATGCAGGTTTCCTCTATTGCAATATCTTAATTCCAATTGTGTAAACAAAGCTAATCCTAACATTGATCATTATTATACCAAAACAAACCTTATCTAATACCCTCTCTTTCACCATGAATTTGTTTAGTAAAATCGTTTTGTTCAGTGTGTTCAAAGGTCTTGAATCGAAAATGTCAAAGTGCGATTTTCGTCAAATTTATTTTTACGAATTTAAATTAGGGCGCAGCGCTGCGCAAATGGCTCGTAATATTAATGAAGTGTGGGGTCAGGGGGCTATTAATGAGTGCACGGCGCAGCGTTGGTTCCAGAAGTTTCGCAGAGGAGATTTCGACCTCGAAGACAAGGAAGGTTGGGGCCGTCATCTTGCTCTGGACAACGACCAGCTGAGGTCAAAAGTGGAAGAAGACCCAACCAAAACCACACGAGAATTGGCGGTGGAACTCGGAACTCAAAACGTGCAACGTCTTTGCCCAGCATTGATGAATCGGAAGGGGCCGATCCTGCTCCACGATAACGCCAGACCACACGTTGCACAACCAACGCTTCGACGACTGCACGAGTTGGGCTACGAAGTTCTCCAACATCCGCCTTATTCACCTGACTTCTCTCCTACAGACTTCCACTTTTTCAGGCATCTGGACAACTTTTTGAGGGAGAAAAATTTTCAAAACCAGGACGACATTGAAAATTCTTTTCGTGATTTCATTGAGTCCAGGGATTCGGATTTTTTTTCTGGTGGAATAAGAAAGCTTGTTGAACGTTGGCAAAAGTGCATTGATTCAGATGGAAATTATTTTGATTAAATATATATGGTTAAAGTAAAGATATGGCGTATTTACAATACCTACTAAAAACCTGCATTAATTTTGCATCAACCCAATATAATAAATTGTGTGGGATTTCTTCTCCAACATCCTATGGCTGGTCCAGCGAATCTCCTGAATAGCAGTAATGTCAAGTTTATGTTTTTCTAGCTCTGAAAGTAGTGTTTGAAGTCCACCTGGTCTATACAAAATCAATAAGTTCCATGATCTATCCATCTATGATGAGGATGAAAAAGTTTCAGCCCTCACCCTCCTAGTCAGGTGGAGGGGCTGCCTCCTCTGAGTCTCCTAACTGACTCGTCGGCCATCATTGGGTGATTCCACTACTTACCAGAGGAGGGGTCTCAGTCTAGTCCCAGGGCTTTCACTATGTTATACATAAAATATTTGTGGAATTTTATCTAGATTGGACTATTTAAATACTACTTAGATTTGATTTTAATTAGGTTTGGATCTATGCAGCAGCCCAGAACTTCAACAGCATTGGCATTGCCTATGGTGGAGTTATCACATTTGCCAGTTACAACACAGAAAAGAATAAAATCCTACCTGACACACTTCTCATTTCAGCCATCAATGATATAGCGTGTATGATAATAGCTGTGTTTTCGTTTGCAACCATTGGTAACATTTCTACTGAACATCAAACTTCCATTGACAAAGCAATTTCTGACAGTAAGTTTCAAGAATTATAGTAAAATACTAACTAAAATAGCAAAATTTATTTATTTGATATCTAATCAACTAGAATGAGCAAATTAAATGTTTACAAAAAGGCAAAAAAACTATCTGCAGCTCTTGTCAATAATCTATTAATTGTCACAGCTAAAATTTAATTTCCAGCTCTTTCATGAAAATATTAATTAATATTGTCTAATAATATATTAATATAATAACTATTTTATGATACCATCAGCAAGCTCTGTTAGGGTGACATTGTCAATTTCTTAGAAAAGCTCCATAGACCACAAATTTATAACACTCTCACTTTTCTGGGTGTTTAAACCCTCGCCAATCCACAAGTATCGTTGGAGTTCCATACCACATTTAATTTTTTTCGTCGATGATCCACCCAATAAAATTAGTTTAAATAAAAATAAATCTTGTGTCGTAGCCTTATTACAGCTAATAATCAAAGAATTTCAAGTTATACTAACTTACTAATAAGATTTAAATTCTTATTGAAAATATCTTTACCTTGTATCTAAATGTTCTCATTTTATTTTTTTGGAAAAGGTCCTGGCTTGGTTTTCATAGTGTACTCTACAGCTATGTCTAAGATGCCTTTCTCCAGTTTCTGGGCAGTATTGTTCTTCTTCATGTTACTCTGCCTTGGTCTTAATACACAGGTATTTTCTAAATGATATATACTTAATTTATCACTGTGAAACTTCAATATAATTAGTAGTAATGTTATACTTCAATATGGGTATTTTTACAATTATTTTATTTATCAATCAAGGATAGAAATAACGGGATATTTTAAATTACTTAAATTTTCAAATGTTAAAATTCATATTTTGATGTCAAAATGTATTCCCAAACTTCTCTATAATTTATTTTTCCAAATAATTGATAACTACTAATCACCATTGTACATATGTAACTATTTTTCAAACTTCTTCATCCTTAATGCAGGAATTGCCTTATTTTATGGTGACTCAGCCATATCCAGAATTATTTGTTTAATGTTCACCCCTTGACAAACTCCAAAAAATAATTTCTTTGGTTTACAATAGGTTTCTGGTATTAATACAGTGGCATCCTAATATGATATAATCATACAATAACTTGTTTAAATAGATATCATATCAGTTACACCTGTGTTCAAACTTTCTTTATTGTTTCTTTAAAATTTCCAATCGTTTGTTATCACTAGTGTACCACAAATGAAGTATGGCATTAGTACGCATATTATGGATAACGTTATTGCTTGGACATTAATGAAAATTTTATATATTACAGTTTGCAATAGTTGAAGTTGTTGTGACTTCAATACAAGATGGTTTTCCAAACTGGATTAAAAAGAAAGTGCTCTGTCATGAGCTGTTGGTGTTTGCCGTTTGTGGTGTGTCTTTTATCCTTGGATTCCCTCTAGTTACTCAGGTATTTTGCTGTTAAACTTTTTTTCTACTAGAAATCTAAATATATTTGGATATAATGAATTAAAATATTTCATATGACAAATTCCCTTAATCATACATTAGTTAAAACACATGCCTACCAAACATCAATTTTTCAAAATTCCCATAAACACTACTTGAAATATATCCATAACTTCTCTTATAAAAGTATTATATATATATATATATATATATATTTTTTTTTTTTTTTTTTTTTTGTTATGGCAATTCTATGCTCTATATGCTTTTGGCTTCACAAAGGTCTTAGGGAAACCCAAGATAATATTATCGTTTGAGAACACTTATTATCTTACAGGGAGGGATATTCTTCTTCCAGCTGATTGACCACTATGCAGTCTGCAACTCAATTGTATACATTGCTTTCTTTGAGGTTATTGCAGTTTCTTGGTTCTATGGAGCAGGCAGACTAGCAACAAATATTGAGAGAATGTCTGGTGAAAAGACAAGCTTCTATTTCAAATTCTGCTGGGTTTTTGCAGCACCTACGCTCATATTTGTAAGTAATTTTTACCATTCAAATATGGTATAATTTGAAAATATATTCTTTTCATTGTGGCTATATCATAAATTTAATCTCCTATAAAAGAATAGAAGTTACTATGAAAATACATATTAGAATAATTTTAAACTTTCCTATGAAATAGCTTCAGACTATATAATGTTAATTGCCTTTTTATAATGTTATTTTAACATAATTTTGTATATATAGAGATATTGAGTGTTTTGCTGTTGTGGTATTGTTTTTATTTATGATAACGTGATTTTTTAGTATGTTGTTTTATGATGTATATATAATGTGTGTTTTTTTTTTTATATAATCTTTGGTGTACATATATAGATAGATCTAAGTATTTGAAAGAAAATGTGAAATGGTAGAGAAGGAAAAAAGAAAAAAAAAAAGAAAAGAAAAGAGGAAAAATAAATAGAAAAAAAATTTAAAAAGAGTAAAAAAGGAAAACAAATATTTTATTTATAATTAAATTAAAATGTTAAGAATATTCCTGTCGGGAAGAATTGGTATGCTGTGTTATAGCAACCCAATTAAGTTGGGCAGCATCATTTTGTTTTTATTGTAAATAAAGTGTATCTCTCTCTCTCCACAGTTTGTATGGCTCTTTGGCATTCTTGATTACACTGGTCTGTCATTGGACAACGGTTACCGCTTCCCAATGTGGGCAATGTTACTGGGTGGTGCATCACAGCTAGCTGCCTCCTGTGTATCCCAATAATTTTGGTTTATGTTACCTTGTTATCAGAGGGAAAGAATTTCTTCAAGGTAAAGTCAACTTATTCTATATTCAGAATACCTACATATGAAGTATTTAATTAAATAATAATTTTAACTTTACTAATGAATTGGGCACCCAAGACTGTTGTACAACTCCATCAATTCCTCCCTCCCACATACTTCCTGATTGTTTAATCCTACTTCTCTGATAATTATTATTGGTTTGGCACTGCAACAAGTTGATGCATCCAGCCCTCCTCAACCAGCAACCTCCAGAAGCTTCTGTCCTGCGCTGCAGCGATCCAGTTGTGGAATGGAAACTCTTTGCATCCGCAGACACACAGTCCATCTATCGAAGTGGGGGCGGCCAACTCTCTTTTGGCTATGGGCTCTCTATGTCAACAATCTTTTAGGAGTCTTGTGTTCCTCCGTTTCCGGGCATTGGACCATTCTGACCCCGAGAGAACTTGTTTCTCACATACATATCTATTGGCTCTCGAATATCTTTGAAGTGTCGAACACCATCGCCTGCCACTTGCAATTGGCCCATTCTTCAAATGTCTTTTCCCAAAGCGAATTTTGTAGAGCTTTCACACTTCGGTCACTCTGCTCAACCTCCAGTCTTTTGGTGCATCCAGCAATTTCTTTATTACACTGAAAGGTGGACTGAAACAGGGCATCCGGGACATTAGACAGTCGCTGGGCAATGGTGCAATGTTGTAGGAGACCCTCCCATTAACAGTGGACCAGACCTAGACCTTGATATCTCCGCAGTGTGTACAACATCGCTGTAACGGTTTTAGCTGGCAATCTAACGATGGCCTTGATATTCCTGCATTCATTTATATCAATTCCTTCCAAAACCGCAGGATGTCAAAGAAATTTATGTATAAATCTCTTTTGAATATGCACTCTAATTATCATTCAGAACTTTATTTTTATTTTATTTTTTATTTATTTTTTTTTTTTTTTAGAAATTGTGTAATGCTATGAAACCCAGGATTGAAGATATACCACCTCCAATGAATGAGACTGAGATAAAGGAGATGAAGACACTTATGAAGCCGATAATAAGGGTCAAATCTAATAGCCTGGACCATATAGTGATAAAATGATTAACTTATAATGACCAAAGATCAAATTGAACTTTATATTCCTACCAGATTGAGGAAGCCAAAAACATACCAGAACTTAAGCATTTGTATTTGTTTGTATCTTTCTGGTCTAACATTAGTTATGTTAGCCTGGCTCTATCTAGTCTTGAACAAAATTTCACTCAACAAAGTTTAGGTGAATTTTTGTAAGTGAAAACACTAATGTTGAAAAGTATTTAGCCAATCAGATTGAAAAGAGTTTGTAGTTAGAATTTGATTAGATAATACAAATATAATTCCTACAAAATTTAATTTAGCTAAGGAAATAATGATATATACATATATATGAAACTTAATTATTTTTCTAAAACTTTTGAAACACAAATATGAGTAATAATGTAACTTTAATGAAATGCAAATATATATATAAACTACCGATAACATTTATATTAAATGCTATTGCTTTAATTATATTTGAGTTAAATTATTTGTATTTCCTGGTTACCACCTTTTGTGAGATGAACCAGGTTTTAATGAAAACTGTTAAGCCTATATCCATCACCATTAAACAAGCTTATTTTTTTTTTCTGATTATAAAATATATCTATTTACACATAAATTTTATCACAGAAAAGTTGATAGTTTCAGGCAAAATCTTATAATAAAAAATATTTTGGACAGTCTCTGAAACCTTAAGGACTAAAAGGTCTGCACTAGATGGTCTATCGAACCTTTAGTGATACGTGAAAATCGGGATTCTTGTAAGAAGAAAGTATATGGTATCAATTTTAATGTTTTATCCATTTTAATGGATCAAAGTATAAGGTATTTTGTATAAGTATGTCTCAAATATAAATATAGATAATAATTATTCTTATATTGTCAATGAACTAAGGGAATGAAAATATTTTAGAAAATGTTGAAGTTTCTAAAATGCTTAGCCCTATTTGCTAACCTAGTTATTTATTATGCACAATTTAAATAAATAAACATTAATATGCTGTTTGGTGAAATTATGAAAACAAAAATCCATGATTAATACTCATCAATAGATGATATTTAGTAATCTTAGCAATGTAAATATGATAAATGTGATTTTTTTACTAGCTTAGTTAAGAACTATTTTAGCCATACCACACTGAAACCACTAGACCAGCCAACTGCTCATATTAGAAAGTTTACAATGGTTCCAGTGTAGGTTCTTGTTAAGTAATTTTATTGTAATAAATGCAGAGTTTTTTTTTTTATAGAAACTGTGTTATTAGAATAAAGTTTTAATTATGTCAGTTTAATTAGCTTTAGACAATTGCTCATAATTTTGAAATAATAATGTTTACTGTTACAGAATACTTGCATTCCTTACTTACTTATGTATCAAATTTTATTAAAATAATTAGATACCATCATATCTAGAAATTTTGAATATCTACTCTGAAAATATTCATTTGGTTAGTGTGCTGGAACAGTTTTGGGGTTATCCACCTTTAATACCTACTGCCCACTCATACTCCACTGGCCAAATTAAAAAAAAAAAAAAAATGTAGTTTATTAATGCTTAGATGAGTAAAGTGATAAATTATATTAAGTAGTATAAATGAGTGCCATAGCTATATAAATAAATATATGTTAGACTCATTTCTATTTGGAATTACTGAAGGATTTTTTTTCACTGATATTAAGATATTTTTTATATTTATTGATATGTTATTCAATTAGATTATTCATGACTCAATATTGGGAATAATTTTTCACAATATTATAGTTTTTTTTTTTGTTTTTTTTACTAAAACAGTCTATGATATTCACAAAATATATTTACTCTTCATCAGATTTATTCTGAAAAAATAAATATGTTCATAGTCATTCCATATTCATTTTTTTCACCACTTTATGTTTATAAAATGTTTTTTTTTACTAAGGTTCATTTCTTTTGTTAATTTTCTTTCTTTAATCTAACATTTTTTTTTTTCAAGACATTATATCTTATAAATTTTATTTTTTAATTTAAATATATGTATCATTTTTTTATTTTATTTAAAGAAAAGAAAAAATATATATATTTGTATTGTGTAGAATTATGAATATATGGGTTGATTATTTGACAATCTTAAGTTTATTTCATTAAGTTTTATTATTTGTTAGCAATTTTTAAATTTTTGTTATTCCTAAGAGATATAAATACTTAAAACGGGAAGTAATAGTTTTTTATTTATTTTTCTTTTATGTGATTTTTTCAAATTACATTTAAGAGCCTTGATGATTTAGTTTTGTTTTTTTCTAAGGAATGTATAATCCTAGACTTGATTATGAAAATGGCTTTTCTATTAAATTATATAACTCTTAATTTTTTTTTTTTTTAATTTTAACTTGGGTCAATATTAATATTCTTAATGGGATTAACAAAAACTATAATGTAGTTTTTGCACATCATGTGAATGGAATGTATTTTTGAACATCAGTTCTACTCCTATTAAGTTAAAATTAAATATATACTGAGGTTGGAAAGTCAAACAATTTGCATTACTTTAATATTAATTCTTACATAATGTTATCCCTGTTTTCCTCTACTCGAACAATGGATAAAAATCATTGGGCTACAGTCTTAAGAGTTTCATTATATATTATGAGTAATGACATTAAATAGAATAAGATCATGATGGTAAGAAATGAGTGAGGTCCCAGCGGCCACTAGTGGGCAGTAGAAACCAGGTTAGATGGTAGCCCTCGGGTAAATATATTTATTTATAGAAACGATTTAGTATTTATTTACTTTTTACAGTGGTTTTTCGTGGTTGGTTGTGATATGATAAATAACTTTCAAAACAATTAAAGTCCAATTTTAAAACGGTTTAGTAGTATAATAGGTTCTTTAAGAGACAATGGTTGTGTTTACTGTTTCTAGAGAAACAACATTTGTTAAACTATTCACATTTTGTTTAAAAAAATTTAATTTTATTAGTAGTAATAAATTTATCTACCCTTTCTTTCATTTTTTTTTTTCTTTCACATGTGATATATAGGTTTTGGAGTAAGCTATACCATGTTTTATATTTTTATAAATTATGGAAGTTGGTAATTTGCTGATGAAGCATGTTTCAATTGAATATGTATCGTGTTCTGATGTATCTCATTCCTAATGTTATAATCATTCCATAAAAATTGAAAACACTGTTACAAATAAATGTGATTCTCTATAATTTGTATTATTTATTTTCCTTGGTATTATTATCAAGGACTGATAATTATTACAATTTCTACTTTTTAAGTTAGATAGCCAATTAGAAATTAAACATTCTAAACATAAATCAAATTTAAAAGTTTGGAACTGGTGCATTATTTTCGGATTAATTAAAAAATAATCTATATATCATTTACATACATGTCATTATATGCTACAAAATTCAACTTGCTCATTCATAAGTTTTATAACAACTTTTCTGCGATAAGTAGAATCACTTGAAAGTTCCAACTAAAATGTTTCTTTAGATTGAAAAAAATCATAGCACATAAACTGAATTAATATAATATAAAATATACTTTTATATGTAATACCACTTATATTTTGTTTTCTATGATCATGTTTCAAAACTTTTCATAGTCTTAAGTTGAAATAATTTTATTTGGTAGTTGTATCTTTACCTTGAAGCAATTATAATAAAAGCAAATTACTAATGATAATATTCTCTATTGTTATGTTATAAAAATAAATCGCACGTGGGATTTTGTAGCAAGATCGATGTCTAAAGATTTGGTGTTTACAGATTTTTTTTTTCCATTTTAATTTATGACATCAACATCTACCGATTTATGTGGAAAAATAACTATGAATTTGTAAATTTTATATTTTTAGATCCCTTGGTGTTATAGTGATGAATATGACTGAATTCACTTTCTCAAGATTCTTGTAAAATATGCTCTCCTAAAAAGTTGTCAATTATTGGATTCACTCTTTTAAAAGATAACTGATAAAACATATTATTGTAAATAATCTAAACCACAATTGTTACATATATAACCAACTTCAGTGGGATATACCATATCTTTATTTTATTTCATACCTCAGATAAAAAAAATTAATGTTAAGAACTAATGATGATTATGCATAGTAGTCGTCATACAAAACTAAATGAATTATGTCTTTAGCCATAAAATATGAGCTGACAGTAAGGTAAATTAATTAAAAAATGATAATATGTATGTAGGTATATAAGGCTACTTGATATATGGCTGAAAAATCTCTTCACTTAATAAAATAAAGAATAAAACAAATATTTATTGCTTAATTTATTTTATATTTATAAAATAAATAAAAAATCGATTCATAATTTTCACAACAATGTCATTAATCTAATCCTACTCAGTTAAGTAATAATAAGTGCCTTTAGTAAAACATGAAAAGAACACCAAATGAACATCAAAAATTACTTAAGTTATTGTTTCCATTTTTCTCATAGAACTGTTCACTATTATTGTTTTATTTTGTTTCATAACCATTCTTTCATTTTATGAGTAGTTTTATTATATTCATAAACAATATTTCATTTAATTTTTTTATTTAGAGTTTACTCTTTTTTCCATGTTTCTAAGAAATCTGAACAGAAACAGTTAACTTTATAGGTAAATAAAAAAACATTTAAAATCAAGATATTAACCATTCATTGCTGTATTAATGTTAATAATAGGTCTATGCATTTAGGAATGATTAAAAATTACATCTGTAACATGTTAATTTATTTGATAATATTAGGAGTGTAAATGTAAATCACTTCTTTACAATTGAAATGGGATTTTGTGCAATTTATTTAATTAATGTATACATTTTTGATTGGCTGCAATATAAACTCTTAGTTACACAAAATAAATGTACAATAATGAAGTTTAATACATTTTTTAAACTGATTACATGATTATTTATTGTTGTCACATGATATTTAAATAAGATTTAACAAATATTTTCGTATCACTATCACATTGTTACTGAATGCCATGCTTATGAAAGTGAAAAACTAAAACTATTGTCTGTAAATGAACACGAAGAACTATTACAGATAGAAGAAGGGATCAAGAAGTTAATGCTGTTTTTAAAATCAACAAACATTTTTCAAAAAATTTAAATTGCAGCTTTTGGTTACGAATGATGATTGTGGAATAGGTTGCAAATGACCCTTGTGGTTGAAAAGCCCTAATAAATAAATAAAAAAATGTTTTTGTTTTTTCTTTGCTATGAATGCTGCTACCTTGGGTTAATATTTTTAACTGACCCTACCCAATATTGATACTATTTCTTTTTTTTTACTTTCACTTACCTATATACGAAATATATAGTAAGGGAAAGTATTACAATCGTGAAAATTTTCCCAATTCCAGTTATCAACGGAAATACACATTTTAGGATTCCCTGAGTCCAAATAACCAAGTCCCACAAAAAGGTCTGAGTGCTGAGTGTCCCTGTGTTAGTGGTAAGTCCAGCACAAAAACAAAAAGGTGTACAAAAATGAAATTTAATATTTGAGACAACTATACGCCCGAGATGTTACAGCAACTGTTTCATCAAAATCAGCTTACCAGAAGGGCAACTTTATACCATGCATTTTGCACCATTTATGATTTTCTCAAAAAACGGCTTTAACGATTTTGATTAAACATGCTATATGGATGTAAAATTTAATAGACTTTAATTAATTGATTGGGGTGCGATCATCAAGAAACAACACAACACATTAATAGAAAAGCTTTTTAGACATTTCGATCAACATTAACTAACATTTCGACAACCTCTTAAATAAAAAAAATAAAAAACGTTACTCCTAAATTATTTCTGTCTAAAATTATAGTTTGGTAAATTAATCAATTATTCCAGTTTTAGCACTCGAAGTTGTTTCGCGTTCAGAGAAATATTTTTCCTTATTTTTAATAAGAATATTATCTAATCGGGAATGATAGTTTATCATTTAATAATAGTTATCACATTAAGTGTAAGGAAAACATTTTTTAAAAAACTACACAAACACATTTGTAGTTGTACTTACTTCAGGTCAGTAATGTACTTTATTATGGTTTTTCATCAGAAGGAATTTGAGATTCAACTTATGAAAAAAAAAAAAAAAAACGGATAAATACTGTTTTACAATCAAAACGCTGGAAATATCAAGATTTTCGACAAATCAATGTAATAAATAAAGTCGTATGTGTTTTTATAATCTTGCTTCTAAATGAATGCTTATATATATAATATTATTATTATATATATTTAATTTAAAATTTAAAAAGTAAGTAAAATATGTGTGATGCGCACATCAGATGTTTCTATAATAATTTTTTCTGGTGTCTACGTTTAAAAAAATCTAAATGTCAACTACAAGTTACAATTTGTCCAAAGCAATGTTTCATTTGAAAATTTCGTCAGTAAAACCTTAAAGCAAAATTAAATTGTTTTATTCAAATCGACTTTCATCATCGAGTTTATTTATTAAATTAAATAAATGATTCCATTAAACTAATATTGTTTAATTTATTTTTATTCTGTTTAGCCAAGAGGTTTTATTAACAAATGCTCGGTTTTAGGTCACTTATATAAGTGTCAAAAGTATTCGGATTTCATATTTCTTTTCATTTTATAATTATATTTCACAACTTTGAATTTATATAATTATTTTCCACTCATAAACCATTAAAAAAGACTCCCATAAAGGAAAATCACTGAACAGATAACAAAAAAGCTTATTGTTTTTAAAAATACCTGATAAATAATGTAAAATTACAAGATCATTCAGTGTCAAAAGTATTCGGAAATCGTAATATCCTTTTGTTTAATGGTTTCAAATGTTTGTATTATCTTTAATCTTCGATATAATTTTGTGTTCTAAACAATTCTTCTCTCTCATGTAACATATACCCAACCTTGGAAAGAAAAATTTTTTTTTAAATAAGGCCATAAAATAAAAACGCTACGATCGATAACGGCTTCGAAATATTTTTTTTAAGAGAAATTGTTGAAATGTTAAAAAAATTGATGAGAATATGTAGATGACTGAGTAAAGTGTAGAGGATACAACAATAAAATATAAAAGCAAAAAAGTGAGCGTCCAAAAAATATGAAACGTTAAAACTGAAAGACTAATTAATTCATCAAATAAGGAAATAATACCTCAAATGAGTAAACCTTAGCTTATTTCTGATTTGTTTCAGAACTTCTGGATACACAATAAGTGTTTTAACTGTTCGCAGGGTTCTAAAAAAATGTGCCGAAAAGAAAAACATGGTACAAGAAGTACAAAACGTCTCTCAGCAGGCAAGGCAATATGAGAATAAGCTTTGTAACATTTTTTTAAAGAGGAGGTATGATGAATTAAAATATTTACAGATGACTCCCATATTAAAATACATGTTCTTATGAAAAAATTATGGTTTGGAGGAAACCAAATTGAGAACTTAGATTGTCATAGTAAAACACCTTAAGCGGTCAGTGATAGGTTTGTTTTTCTTTAAAACAGTTTAAGACATTGGATTCATGGGCAGGATTATTGATAGGTTTATGTACTTTTTAAGTATGTAAAGCCAGAATTAAAAGTACAGGAAAAATGACGGATAAATTAAAGTTTTAACATAGGCGCTACCATGGCTCAGGACATATTGCGTTATCAATTCAGAGTTAGTTGCTGCAAAATTTTCAAAAAGTTCTCAAAACCTCTCTTTTGTTCATTTCTTTCTAATTCAATAACTATTTGTGGATCCTACTAAAAAAGGAAAATCAGGAAATCCTATATTCAAAATGAAAATGGCCTCAAGAAACAATAAGTGTTGGAGTGGGATAATATTTCACGCCAAAGAATCAATTAATTAGTAAGATCAATTCCTAGTAGGCTAAAATGTATAATTATACAAAAACTTTTACTAGCTGGATGTTGTTTTTTTTTTTTTTTTGTAATCACTGCATTAACATAATTAGGAAACCGCATAATTCCGAATACTTTTGACACCATTGACATGCACTATTTTTAATTTTTTCGTTAACGTTCAAAACGTTAAAAATACTTTCTATCAGACGATGTCCTATAATAGCTATAACTTAGCGAAACCGGTCAAGCCGTTCCCGCGAGATGCGACCACCAAGGGAAAAGACGATATATATAAAAAAATATTATTTTTTTTTTTTATTTAAAAGAATTACAACTGTATTACAATAAAATACATTAAGTAAATGTGCTAAAAGATCAAGTGGGCGTGATACAGGCATGTGAAGAAACTACCCAGTGGTTGCACTTCAAAGACGATATTATATAAAAAAATAGAATAAAATAAAACCTATATACTAAAGTAACTTTTCTCTTATTTCTTTCACAAGATCCTTCTCCTGACTGATATAAACATAACAAAAAAAGAATTGGCTAAATCGTTGAACCGTTCACGCGTGATGCGATCACCAAGGGAAAAGACGATTCATTTTTATACAAATAGATAAATAAGTCTATTATCACTAATATTGTTCAATTTATTTTTATTCCGTTTAGCTAGGAGATTTTATATATGACAAATGCTCATCATCATAATTCACTTAGTAAGCTAATGTTAAAGTCGTGCTTGCGCGCACTGGATATTTCAATTTATAATATACTTTTCGTTTTTGTGAATTGGATGACAGTTTTATTAGTTCGATAAAGCTGGATGTGCAACAATTTTATTTTCGATACTACATGTTTTATTTATTATATGATATTTGAATTTCTACTACCATTTCAAACCTTTAATTTAAAATTTTAATAATGCCATGCGGAAATAAATAGTAAAAAAACGGTTCTAAAGGAACAAGAGTGCTATCTGCACTGAAATCAGGGGACAAAGAGATATAGACGAAGAGGAAAGAACGATAGTGGCAGTAGTAATACTCCAGCCACAGCATCATAACCGTAAGTAGGGTAACTCTTCAAAACAATAATGCATTTTATAATAACTTATTGCTATATAATTTTCATAAAATCAGTAAACATTTAGTTTTATAACCACTTACGTTACTATTCGAATTTATATGCTTTTCACTTCATATTTTTTTTAGTCTTTGGAATACTAAAACACATTCTAAACTTCATTTTTCTTACGATTCTAATAGATTATTTTTTCGAACCAAGAAGCCCGTGTTGAAGTCTGAATCTATAGCTACCATCTTATTAAACAACGAATAATTTTAACTATGAATTAATTGTTTTCAGTAGAGAATTTATGATAGAGAAATTGATCGGGGATGCGATCATCAAGAAACAACACAACACATTAATAGAAAAACTTTTTAGACATTTCGATCAACATTAACTAACATTTCGACAACCTCTTAAATAACTACAAAATCAATTAAAAGGGGGGAGGAAAACTTTCAAATTATTTTATTACACTTTGGTTTATTATTTCCAAATAACAATATTAGGGTATAACTGTTTATGAAGCTGTAGATATGCAATTAAGTAATATGAAAAGTAATAAATAATTCATAGGAAAATAGCATATCACCACTGCTAGTTTCAAAACGCTATATCTCTGATAGTTCTGACCAATTTCAATGATTGTTATTTCATTTGTTGAAAATTTAATTTTCTATGAAATAGCACTAAATTGTTGGTATTTATTTATTTATTAATAAGAGGAAAACGGATTTTTTTTTTTTATTCGTTATTTGGGTTCTTCGCAACTTGAAGTGTAGGCCCTCAAATTTTGAATGGGGTTAATGTTTTAGGTAACCATATACTGATTCTAAAGCTCTCTACCCATTTTTCTTTATCTTCAAAAATAACTGAGTTATGGGCGTATTTATGGATAAAATTTCAATGTTTTTCTTTCCTTTTTTCTCTTTTTTATAATTATTCGCGATTGGTTAATAAACACTGATACATTCTTACTTTTTAATGCCAGTTTAATATTATATTACTTTAAAATTGTTCATACTTCTTTTTAATTTTATCACTATAATTTAAATGTATCAGTTCCACATATATATTTCCATCAATATGCCATTATTTACCTAATTACAATTTCTTTGTTCCTTGATTTCTTATTATAATTATATGTTATATTCCTGTTTGTTATTTTTTATTACTGTTAACTTATTATTATTTTTTCTTTTAATTGCATTGGTTGTTATCATGTGTTTCTTAGCCCTGATGAAGGGATATACTAAGTATATTAATTAATTGAGACGTTGATTTCCAAAAGGTACTATTAGCCCAGGCAATGAAGGTAAAAAATGACCTTATGTCAGAAGGAATTAGATAAAAGCTGAATTTTCCAATAGTCCCCACCCATCCCGCTTGTGTAAACCCCCGACGCCAATTTGAACATTATTTTCCAAGAGTTCAAGTTTTGCTTCAATTTCTGTTATCACCTATCTTATACTTCACTTCAATGCGTCATTTTTTCCCTAAGATTGTTCTAATTAAATAAGATGCATATACATTTTCTTCTATGATCAATAATAAACAATTTTTCTTTTAAAACAATTTCATTCTTTAATAAAATTTTTGCCAGATAATAATTATTAAAATAATCTTCAAATGAACATTGTAGCGCAACGTTTTCCTTTTAAATGATGTATATAACTCCCTATTTACATACATACCCATTTATTGGCATAACGAAATATTTACTGAAAATTAGGCCACACAACGCTGTACGCCCAGCAAGCCATTTATTTTAATATAAATAAAATACGTTTAAACAATGTGGTATTGACATATTACATTTCTAAACTCTCAATAGTTATTATTTTTAAAGTTTTTATATTGCTGCTGAGTTTTGGTATTGTTGGAGGATTTATTTAAATTATTTTTAATTTTTCATTTCTTAGAATAAATAAATAAAATTATTAATACAAGTCCTTGAGCTTTTTTACTTTTCACTTACTATATATAGTAAGGGAAAGTTTTGCGATCGTGGAAATTACAACGTTTTAGGATTCCCTGAGTCCAATAACCAAGTCCCGCAAAAAGGTCTGTGTGTGTGGTAACTCCCGGGCGGAAACGAAAAGTCCTATGAAATTGAAATTTCATGTTTAAGACAACTATACGCCCGAGTGTTATTAAAACTTCATCAAAATCGGCTAACCAGAAGAGCCACTTTATACCATGCATATTGCACCTTTTTATGATTTTCTTAAAAATTGTTCCGACGATTTTGATTAAACTCGCTATATCGACGTAAAATTTAATTAGCTTTAATTTCAGGCAGGTTTCATTCTGATTAAAATAGTCTGACACGGCTTAAATGCCGATATTTTAAATTTTCTTCTTCTAAAGTACCTTTAATTTAGTTGATTCTGTAAAAATAACTATATTATCTTTTTACTAATGATGAAAAACAGGTAAATAATAAATTGAATGAATTCGATACCCAACTAAAGGAAAAATATTTTTTAATGCAATTTTTTGTTTTTTAACTTAAGAACAGTAATATACATGTATGATATACCGTTGGAAAGCTGAAGATTTTAAAAAAAAAAATATTATCTCATACACAAGCTTTCAAAAGTTAATAAGAATGATGAAAAGCCGATAAAACTAAGTGATTTTTTCAGATAATAATATAATAGATTTTTTTAATAAAACACAAGTGTTATAGAAATTACATTTAACTAATTCTTTAATGGTTTCACGCATTTTATCTCTTAATGTATTTGAAAATTCTAAAATCGATTTTAGAAACGGAGGTAAGTGGAAGTCGCGTGTTGCCCGCCCCAGATTTTTTATTTTATTTTGCAAATGATCAAATTTAGTAATAATAAATACTAGTAGTTGTTCGTTAAGAAATTCAGAAGAAGATACCGGGACAAGAAAGTACATATATATTGTCCTAACTAATTATTGCGAATGTTTCTAGGTCCATATTGTAGGTTTGATATTTCTCGCTCTGTACCTTGAGGTAACCTGATGAAGAACTACAAAGACCTACATACGTTGGCAAAAAATAGTTAAGACTCTTGCAATAAATAATCTTGACTGCCACTCGAAAAAGCTTTCTTAGAAGATATCTGGCTTTAAAAAATAATCTGCATAGCTTGGGTCGTAAACATTAGGGTATGAATCCAATGTACCGGTGAGTTGTGATATTACGTAGATATCACAGCGACACATATGATGTGCGAAAAAAGTCTTAACCAAAGCCAAGCGGGAAAGAAAGAAGTTTTATTTTATTTTGTTATAGAAGTAATCATTAACAGCACATCTCATAATATTTATGTACTGCGGTAACCCATCGAAAATAAAAGAAGTTATATCATGCAATTCAGCTTCGAGGTAATTGGTATGATTTAAGGCCTTTATTTATTAAGACTTAAACCTTTATTGCAACTTTAAAATGGACTTTAAGAGTAATGTTGATGATTTTGATGTTCAGACAATTCTTCGATGGGAAAATAGGAAATACATATGTATATAGGTATCCGTAATTTTCACCGGAAGATAATTTTTTTTTTTTTTTAACTCAATAACTTAATTTGCACCTGTAAAATGAATACAATAAGCAAATGGGCTCACAAATATGGAAAACATAGCATGGTTAGGCATGAAGGAGGCAGCACCCAATGTTGCATCCTCCTGACATTAAGTTAAGTACAACTATATATTCTGGCCAGAAGGTCCTCATCCAACTCCTATTCAGCCTACGCCGAGTTATGTTTGGTAACCGGAAGATAATTAAATCGGAAAATTAATTAAACTTTTAAAATTTATTTGAAATAGTTGTGTTTGAAATTTTAATAGAATTACACAAATTCCCAGAATTCCATTAATTAAACGGACGACGACTATTTTTGCTTTCAATTTTGTATTAATTTTTAAATTGGTACTAATGATTTTCAACCTATATACCCCTCCCCTTAAGAAAATCCAGAAAATTTTCTATTGCATGGACACCTTAGTAGTCCTTTCAAACAAAATATATTCTTATACTGTAATGTAAAGTCATCTGTAAAAATCGTACAATAAGTCATTGCATAATATCTGGCACTAATAACAAAACTTTGACTAAGACATCTAAAATCGCCCAAAGCTGTTCGATCTCCTAGAAGGCGTGGACAAATTTTCATCTATGTTTAAAATAACAAACAAATAAACTGAACCAATTTTGTGGGAGAAGTTAGTTTAGGGTGCAGTCAAAAGAACACACAATTAAGATATAAACTGAATAAATAGGTGCCTAAATTATAGGCCTTCTTCAGGACGTTTGAAGAAGAGCGTCGGCACCTGTTTATTAAGTTTATATCTTAATTGTGTGATCTTTTGACTGCACCCTGAACTATTTTCTTCCACTTACTCACACAGTCAACCACTCTCACTTCACTATGAACCAATTTTGATTTATTGACCGATGTGTTTCTCATTTCTGCCGATGATTATATATAATAAATAGACGTACAAAACAAATATATTTCCTTTCTTCTTGGTAATCCCAAAACTATAAACTCTAAATCGTTAAAAAGAACTTTTTTTGACATAAATGACACCATATTCAATTTATGGAGGGTAATTAGGTTTTTGTAATTTCAAAACTACTTAATCGTATTTCTACATGCGCACTATACGAATGTCTGTGATAACAAGAGACAATATGACAGAGGAGACTTGGAACAGGAAGGAAGCCGATACCCAAGATACTCTATCTCTCTTCGGATATTGTTATCAACCGAAACTTACTGAGGGCAGATCTTATCTCATATTTTTTTTTATTGTGAATTTACTATATTACAGAAAACTATTATACATTTGACAGGGGAAAAATCAGTATTAATGCTCCACAGAGGCCCAACAAGGGCGTACGCAAGATTTTCGTAACAAACAAATGACAGAATTCATCCAGGATCAGTTTTGACATACCCAGTCTATAAACACACTAAACATCGTTTATCTTTTACATTATTTCGCACTCAAAATTAATCGCGATCCAATGGTTTACGAAAATGGAATAACAAGAGCAGACCAAGAGGATAAGGTAAGGTGACCAGATTTTTAGATGGGCAAAGCGGGACAACTCTGAAGGAGGGAAAGGGGGGAAGTATCAACAAAAATTTTCATACAGAATAAAAATAATATCGTAATATTTTTAACATAAGTACAATTTATAAATATGAAAAAATGTATAATATTTTATTCCTTGACATATTTTTCATTTGAGTGAATTTGTTTCAGTAAATTGTTGTCATTTTTTAAAATATTGTAAAAATCTTCACAAGAATTTGTCAAAGTATATTACATGAAATGGCTTTCAAAGTTTCAACGCTTAATTTTGATTTTTCTGATGTCCACACTTGATTTACTGTAGAAAAAACGTATAATTGTATGATTTGAATCTTAAAGATAAATTCAAATTTTAAATTAATTTGTGATTATCAAGCTGTTCTTTAGTAAACTACAATTTTATAAGTCAATGAGAATTTAAAAAAATACTAAAACGTTATAAACACATACAGTACAAATATGCGTTTCACATCGGCAAAATTTCGCCGAATTAATTTGCCCTACACATAATTTACATGAACATATTTTATTTTTGTTTATAACGAAATTAGTTTGATTGACCTAAAATATTAGCAAAATTTTATTCGTATATTTCTTTCTAAAATTTCTTTTAAGGTTAAGGTCAGTGATATACTTTTTGTCACCAATATAAAATATGAAGACTACGAGTATTTTAAGCTAAGATTAAGAAAATTTATGGATTTATGAAATATATATAAATAAATTACTTACCTTAATTTTCTATGGTAAGTAGGAGATTTTTAATATTTATTTATTTAATTAGCTTGCGAGCACGCAGTACGAACACGAAGTGTATCATCTGAAGGACAAATACAATGTAACAGGGTAGCGAAAGCAATGTTAGTCATCGTAGCCCGTAGGATTCTTATTGGGTTGATGCAAAATTAATGCAGGTTTTTAGTAGGTATTGTAAATACGCCATATCTTTACTTTAACCATATATATTTAATCAAAATAATTTCCATCTGAATCAATGCACTTTTGCCAACGTTCAACAAGCTTTCTTATTCCACCAGAAAAAAAATCCGAATCCCTGGACTCAATGAAATCACGTTTTCAATGTCGTCCTGGTTTTGAAAATTTTTCTCCCTCAAAAAGTTGTCCAGATGCCTGAAAAAGTGGAAGTCTGTAGGAGAGAGGTCAGGTGAATAAGGCGGATGTTGGAGAACTTCGTAGCCCAACTCGTGCAGTCGTCGAAGCGTTGGTTGTGCAACGTGTGGTCTGGCGTTATCGTGGAGCAGGATCGGCCCCTTCCGATTCATCAATGCTGGGCAAAGACGTTGCAATTTTTGAGTTCCGAGTTCCGCCGCCATTTCTCGTGTGGTTTTGGTTGGGTCTTCTTCCACTTTTGACCTCAGCTGGTCGTTGTCCAGAGCAAGATGACGGCCCCGACCTTCCTTGTCTTCGAGTTCGAAATCTCCTCTGCGAAACTTCTGGAACCAACGCTGCACCGTGCACTCATTAATAGCCCCCTGACCCCACACTTCATTAATATTACGAGCCGTTTGCGCAGCGCTGCGCCCTAATTTAAATTCGTAAAAATAAATTTGAAAAAAATCGCACTTTGACATTTTCGATTCAAGACCTTTGAACACACTGAACAAAACGATTTTACTGAACAAATTCATGGTGAAAGAGAGGGTATTAGATAAGGTTTGTTTTGGTATAATAATGATCAATGTTAGGATTAGCTTTGTTTACACAATTGGAATTAAGATATTGCAATAGAGGAAACCTGCATTAATTTTGCATCAACCCAATAGAACGCAAAACAATGATTTTCATAAATATAAAATTTAACTTAATTCTAAAAGTTGGGACATTTGAAAAACGTCGCGGGACAAATTGTGAAAAATCGGGACTATGTGGACGTCTGGCCACATTAGGTTAAAATCAATTCTTTGGATTCAAGGGTCCAGACTGAAACTCCCGCCCAACCTTTAAAATATTAATTTAATACTTAAGCAACGATTTGTATGTCTTTGTCTAAAGTAAAGTTGAAACAATGAATAATAAACTGCAAAGGTTTCAATTTATTTTATGAAAATTGGTGTTACAGAGGAAGTTCTGGATGGCTGCTTGGCTCCTGGTGAGCGGACTGGTAGCCTCAGTGTTCGCGGACCCCAGCGAGGATTACAGCCACTACCTCAGCAACAAGGACCTTGCTCACTACTTGAAACATAACCGCCATTATTGAACCAGGGCTAGCTTCCTTCTATTCCATAGGCTTCACAGAACAAAGTACTTTAGCATAGCAAATTTTATATTTTACATTAAACATACAGATAAATAAGTAAAAGTAAAAATTTAATGTAATAATATAATAAAAGTCATAGCTGGGGTTTAACATGTACTGCATTTCGGGCTAATAAACAGTTATTGCTAATGCTTGTCTAGGATCAAGTAAGCATATTTGAGGTGCCTAATAACATGAATAGATTACTCCAAACCCTAATATTTGTTAAAAAGAAAAAATAAATTAAATTATATGACGTTTTTAAAATACATTTCTGACAACTTCGTCCACCTTCTAAATATGAAATTTATAGTAAGGGAAAGTATTGCGATCGTGAAAATTTTCGAATTCCAGTTTTCACCGGAAATACACATTTTAGGGGGTCCCCTGAGACGAAATAACCAAGTCCCGCAAAAAGGTCTGTGTGTGTGGTAACTCCCGGGCGGAAACGAAAACTCCTATGAAACTGAAATTTCATATTTGACACAACTATATGCCCGAGATGTTACAAAAACTTCTTCATCAAAATCGGCTAACCAGAGGAGCCACTTTCTACCATGCATATTGCACCTTTTTATGATTTTATCCAAAACGTTTCCGACGATTTTGATTAAACTCTCTATATAAATGTAAAATTTAATAGGCTTTAACATCATATAGGTTTCATTCTGATAAAAATAATCTGACAGGGCTTAAATGCCGATATTTTAAATTTTCTTCCTCTAAAAAACCTGTAATTTTGTAGATTCTATAAAAATAACCATAATATGTTGTTAGCATTGATAAATAATAGCTAAATATGTAAGTTGTACGAATTTGAAAAACAACTAAAGGAGAAAACTGAAAAAAATATTCTTTTAATGCATGTTTTTGTTTTCTTCGTAGTTTTACTTTCACTTACCTAAATGTGGAATTTATAGTAAGGGAAAGTATTGCGATCGTGAAAATTTTCGAATTCCAGTTTTCACCGGAAATACACATTTTAGGGAGTCCCTTGAGTTGAAACAACCAAGTCCTGCAAAAAGGTCAATCTGTGTGTGTGTCAGTGTGTGGTAAGTCTAAAACTAAAAGTCGTACGAAACTGAAATTTCATTTTTAAGACAATTATATGCCCGAGATGTTATAGAAACTTTTTCATACAAATCAGTTAACCAGAAGAACCATGCATTTTGGATCTTTTACTACGATTTTCTCAAAAACGGCTCTTGACAACTTTGATTAAACTCGCTATATGGATATACTATTTAATGGGTTTTTATTTAATATAGATTTCATTCTGATTGAAATAGTCTGAGAGAGCTTAAATACCGATATTTTATTTTTTCTTCCTCTAAAGTACCTTTGATTTTATAGATTTCAAAAAATTAGGCACATAATCTTATTAGCATTGATAAATAACAGCTAAATATGAAAGTTGAGCGAATTTGATAAACAACTAAAGGAGAAAAGTGCAAAAATCTTTTTTAATGCAATTTTTTTTTTTAACTCAATAATAGTAACATAAATGTATAAGATACCGTTAGATAGTTGAAGATTTTAGAAAAGATATTATCTTATAGACAAAATTATAAGATTTAATAAAGGGTGATGAAAAGCCGATAAAACTAACTTTTGTAAATAAAAATATAATAGATTATTCAATAAAACACATGTTTCTATTGAAATTCAATTTAATTAATTCTTTAACAATTTATTTTTACCTCTAAATTTATTTAAAATTCTTAAATTGATCAACAACAGAGTTAAGTGAAGGTCCTGTTGCGTGCACCAGATTTTTGTGATTTGCGATGTACTTTCCATATTTAAGTAAACTAAACTGACTTACTATACTACATTTTCACATAAGTATTGTTACTAACAGTTATTTACTATATGTTATAGTACCTTAAATAAGTCCTTATCTATTAATTTTTTCTAGGTGGTTATTTGGGCAGGATTCCTCCTTCCTCTCCAGACCCACTATTGTTGCAGATTAATATTTAATAATTATATGTTTTAACCAAATAATAATGTTTATGGAAATGGATTTAGTCTCTTTTGATAGATACTGGGTTTATAGAAAATTATATGCTGTTGACTAACTTTATTTATTTTCTAAATAATTAATTTTCAGTAAAATATTCCAAAATAAAGAAGTGAAAATACTTTTTTTTATTACGATATTTTTTATTATATATATATTTATGATATAATATTTTTTTATTACGATAAAAAATTATTAGGAGGGACTTTTATAATATTTCATATTTTATGGGTAACCTGCACGAAGTTATAAAGCGAATATTAATATTAGTGAACAAAACCTGTCTTCAGTTTAAGTGGTTTTATTTTTAGTGGAGTAATCTCTTTTACGATGACATCCTAGATACTTTTTAACAATATCAATGAATCTCAACAAATTAAACGAGAGCTAATGAGTAAATGCAACTCTAATGACAATTTGTAAGTTGAATATGGCTATGTTCAAAGCTAATCACTTTCTAAACTCAAAGAAAGTAATTTAACAAATGCCTTTTTTGGTGTTAAATATTCAACATAAACATTAATGAAGACCAAGGGAAGAATTTGGATCTAGTGGTGGTTTGATACATGTCCAATCGTTTTGTGGAAAAAGGGCATAAGCAAATATTTTAAAGTATTCATATTTAATATATGGATAATATTTATCAAAACAAAATATGCATACATTTTGAAAGCATACTGTGATCTGGAACCCAATGAAATATTTAATTCAGTTTTTCTCAGTATAATAATTACCTCTTCAACTACAGACAACTATAAAACAATGTGGCACATTAAAATAATTTTTAAGGCAATTGTTTTGTTTCTTAGCATTATTAAAGTTTATATAATTCAAGAATTAAACAATATTAACAAAACATTTCCTCTAGCCTGGGACATTCCCGTTTTGGAGCTGACTGCAGCAGAATCATTAGCGCAGGTGCCTAATGTTAAATTTATAGCAGGAGTTCATGGTGATGAACCTATTGGAACTCAAGTTTTGATAAAATTCATTGAGGTAAATAACTGATTTCCAACTTAACAACGAAATACACCAAACAATCATCTTAATGACAATAACATTTCTTTTTCAATATGTTTTCTAGTATTTATTGGACGCCTATAGGAGGGAAGAAAGGTTTGTTACTTGGTTACTCAACAATACAAGGATTCATATCCTGCCAAGGTTAAATCTAGAAGGCTTTGAATTGGCTATTGAAGGAGTGTGCAACTTGGGGCCAGGAAGGTAATTGTATTCAATGGTATTGATGGTAGGGTAGAATAGAAAAAAAAATGTATTCAACTTTATTCATAAATCTGTAATGCTTTATTTTATAAATGTAAACTCTATATTAGACTAACATCCAATAATTTTCTCATCAATGCTCTTAGCTAAAAACATTGGAACATTAGAATGTCTAAAGAAAATTCTTCCACTTTCTCAAAAAAAATTATTGAATTAATCACAGATCAGTAAAACTTCACTGAGTTTTTACAAATTCTAGGCTGGCCTCAGTTCTCCATTTTAAGACTTTAGGCTGATGAACTATTTTAACTTGGCACTCTTCAGAAGATTGAACTTTTCCTTCCATGCTTGATACATTGATGATTTTAAGTCACATATATCATTTATTTGTTTCCACATATAAACAGTATTATCAACAGAAGTACAACCAAAGATATTGGAAATGTGAAAAAAGACATACATCAGCATATTCACACACAAAAATCACAATGATACTTAAATTCATGAGCAAAAATAATACCCTATGTTCCTGCAGTAGAAATTATAATTATTTCAAACGATCGTAACTTTTTTTTTTTTTGACACTTTTCTAATTAAAAATGATCAATAAAATTAAGAAAACGTCTTTTCAAAGATTTATTTACCATCAATGAAAAAACAATTTAATTTTATGATATAGCACTTTATACATCAAGGATTTGCAAGTCAAGTACTGACACTTAGCATGATTGAACTGAACATTTTGGCTCGGTAGAAGACTTGAAATATAGAAGAAAAACTTTAAAACATTAGTAATATACCATAATTTTATTGAAGGTATCTCTAGCAAAAAACATTTCTCAAAGGATTGTAAAATATTTTTCTAGATCAAGTATCAGAGTGATATTGCTCTTCAACTTGTTACAGAAATAACAGTGCAGGCTATGACCTAAACCGAGCTTTTTCTCCATCAGGAGACTACGTTTTTGAAGCCGCTGCTGTCATGTCCTGGATGAAAAATGATGTTTATGTCCTTTCTGCCTCAGTGAATGCTGGTGAGATGGTGGTTGTATATCCACCCGATAATATAGAGGGTAGGTAACAAAACAAAAGTTTGAATACTACTTTTATTATTATTTTATTTACTAACTTTTTTTTACTAAATTAAATTTAAAAAAAATGTTTTTATTATTCTGGGACTAAAGGCTCTTAAGGATAAAAATAAAATAGAAGGTTTAGTGGACCAGAACAGTGGGTCATTGAATAACAATTAAAATATCTACTGCATTTGTGACGATTTATCTTTAAAAAAAATTCCCTTCCACATTCTCATTTGAAGTAAAGAAGTTCGATCAGTTCTGAAATGATACTGCTCATGCATATATAAATTCAAATAATAAATCAGCAATAATTCTTTTATTTTTAAAGAAAAGGTTTAATTGATAATATTTCAAAGGTTTTCTTAACATAAGTCATTCATTTTAAGTTTATGATTGTTTAATTACCTGTAATAAACAATCTTTTAGAATTTGTGTATTTGGCCAAATGGATGAATTATTATTATCATTATTTTCAGCTTTTATTATTACTATAACTTTTACTTTCACTAACCTAAATATGAAATATATAATAAAGGAAAGTATTGCATTTGTGAAAATTTTCTAATTCCACTTTCCTTTATACCAAGCATTTTGCACCTTTTCATGATTTCCTCCAAAACAGCGCTAACGATTTTGATTAAACTCGCTATATCGATGAAAAATTTAATGGGATTTAATGTTATGTAGGTTTAATTCTGATTGAAATAGTCTGACAGGGCTTAAATGACGATAGTTTAAATTTTCTTCCTCTAAAGTATCCTCAATTTTGTAGATTCAAAAAAATAAAACATATCATCTTATTGACATTGATAAATAACAGTTTTATCAATACACAAGTTGAACAAATTTGATAATCAACCATAGGAGAAAAGAGCAAAAATATCTTTTTATTGTAATTTTTGGCTTTTTGGTATTAGGAACAGTAATATAGATGTATAATATACCGTTGGAAAGAGAAAGATTTTAGAAAAATATTATCTAATACACAAAGTTGTAAAAAGTAATTTAAAGCGACGAGTACTGCATAAACTTATTACTGATAATTATACGTAGCAATTTAATATTGTTATATTATTTAATCTAGATCATATGTTTCTAACAAAACTGAATACACTTCTAATTAAATTAACTTAATTAAATTAAATTAATTTTGAACTTTTTTTCAACTTTAAGTTTATTAAATGGTTCTTAAATGGATTTTAACGGCCGAGGTAAGTGAAAGTCGTGTGTTGCCCGCACCTGAGTTGTTTTTTTTAAAAGTATATTGAGTATATATTGTGATTTAAGTAAATAGCCAATTTAGATAGTACCAAATTTTAGTAATTTTATTTACTAGAAATGTGCTGACTAAATTAGTCTTACACGGTTGGTATATAGAAATCACTAGTCATCCTACTTACAGCCCTTTCCAAGTCTGATATTAAGCCCTACTTAAAGACTCCTGCCATCCACTTTATACTATCCTATTCATAAATTTCCTTCCTTTTTACTTTCACTTATTTTTTTTTTATAAGGGTATCAATCAAATCAAACTGTGACCTAAGTACTTTGGTGAAAAATATTAATAAAGCAGATGGTTTACTAAATATCTTTTTATGTAACTAAATACAGAGGAACATTTTAAATAAACTACTCGTATTTCAATGTAACCTATATGGTAAGCATTTGCAGCCAAATAATTCTTCCAAATCAAGTCATCTTTCCTGTGCAAATTTCATGATAATTTATGGAACAATATATCTTTTAGATAATGGGGGTCTGGATGCAACAACAGATGACGATGTGTTTAAGCACCTTGCTTCTGTCTATGCAAGAAATCATAGAAGTATGTCCACAGAAAATGGATGTAAAGATAGCAATTTCAACAATGGAACTATTAGTGGAGCTGCATGGTATCCAGTCAAAGGTTAGTCATTAATGCTTATAAAATTAAATGTTCATACTTAAAATTCCAAATATTTCATAGTCAGGGTTTTTTACATGAAAAACTGAACTACATAAATATTTAAAGAGTCAAAAATTGGTTGTTTTTTTTTTCTGTTACTGTATAAATGTAGTATTATTACTACACGTTGTAACATAGTATTATATTAGAAATATAATATAAAAGTATCGGGTTGTTTCACATGAAATGTCCGTTTTTATAGTTTCTGAAATACATAAAGGATTTTGCAGGACGCTGTTGTTTTCTTCCAAATGTTTACATATTTAAAGTAAACAGTTACTAATCCTCTACCTTTGTATTATAAACATTAGCTTCCCAATCAATTACCCACTTTTTAGTATACTTCCAAATATGAACATGGAAACATGCGATTTTCGAGTAATATTTTTGTACGAGTTTAAACTCGGCCATTCAGCAGCTGAGGCCGCTAGAAATATTTGCAAGGCGTTTGGGGAAGGGATGTGTTAATGAATGGACCATTCGCCGTTGGTTTGCTAAGTTTTCAGCTAGAGATACCGACTTGGAAAACTTGCCCCAAGGAAGACCTCCATCCGTAAGAGACAACGATGTCCTCAAACATACAGTAGAAGGAAACCTCTACCAAACAGTTAAAGGAGCCTCAGCACAACTAAATGCAAGTGCATCAACCGTTTACAGACATTTAAAGTGTATTGGGAAAGTAAAAAAGCTCGATACATGGGTACCTCATGATCTCACTGAGCGGCAGCAATTGAAACGCCTTGAGATCTGCGTTTCTTTGCTTGCGAGGCAAAAAACCAAGCCTTTCCTTGAAAGAATAATTACCTGCGATGATAAATGGATCGCATATGACAATCAGCGTCGGTCAGGGCAGTGGTTGAACATCGAGGAAACTCCGGAGCAAATGCCAAAACCGAATTTGCATTCCAAAAAATTGATAGTTACAGTATGGTGGTCCATGGCTGGGATAATTCATTATTCCTTTTTACCTAGAGCTGAAACCATTACTTCTAAAACGTACTGCAATGAAATTGACCAAATGAACACAAAAATATTAAAATAACAACCTGGATTGGTAAATCGGAAGGGTCCTATACTCTTACACGACAACGTTTGACCCCATGTTTCAAAACATACCATGAAAAAATTGAAAGAACTGGGCTACGAAGTTCTTCCGCACCCACCATACTCTCCTGACTTGTCACCAACAGATTACCACCTGTTCAGGAATTTAGACAACTTCGTCAAAGGAAAACTTTTTGAAAATGATGATCAAGTGAAAAGTGTGTTTTCAGATTTTGTTTCACTAAAAAAAAAAAAAAGAAGGTAAATACTTCGAATAAAATGATCTTGTTTTCATATCTTATTTTTAATAAAAATCCTTTACCTTGAAAACGGACATTTCATGTGACACAACCCAATAGTAAGTTAGTATTGTTATCAAAGCATTTTTACTAATGTCCTCATCAAGCCATATTGTAATATGACTGAATAAAAATTGTTTTTAAAAAAATCTCCAGATTTGATTGAAGATTTTCATTAATAGCCAGATGGCATTATTTTACGAGCATTAGTTATGATACAAATATACTTTCAAGATGTGCTTATTCCATTCTGGATTAAATATCAACCCATTATTATAATCAGAGTTTTTCATTTTAGTACTAATAATCTAAATGTTTTTATTGTAAATTAAAATAGTAAAAGCTAAGTATCCATTAAAATTAGCGTAATCTGGTAGAATGTATTCAAACTCATTCATCAATCATAATATTGGTAAAACTCAATTACAAAACACTGTTGGTTGAAGATAAAAGAGTGTAACTTAATCATTGCAGGTTCGATGCAAGACTACAATTACCAGTCCGGTACAATGGAACTGACATTGGAAATCAGCTGCTGCAAATACCCACCTAGTGAACAAATTGCCAGCATATGGGAAGAAAATAGGCTTGTTTGTACTTACTCACAATTTAATCAATTACCCTTACCTGTTTTATCAACTTTTTCTTTAAATTCTCAAAAACAATCTCCACAGGCCCTTTTGAAGTTGGCTGCCGAGTCCTGTAGAGGCGTAAGGGGAAAGGTGACAGCTTTAGGGAATGCAATAGCAGGAGCTATGGTGTCCATACTAGGCAGGAACATGACTGTAAGGACTAATGATCAAGGATACTACTTCAGGATATTATTACCCGGAAGATATTTCATGAAGGTAAGTTCTTCTGAAAGACAGATATCAAACGTGATTAGATATTCATACATGAAAACCTTTAGAAAAGTATATGTATTTACAAATACATATATTTTTCAGACCGAAATATCACAATAACAACTCATACTTCATGTTTTGAAATAATCGGGATCAATTTTAATTAGAGATAGAATTACTTACATAATTCACATAAAGTTAAATAACTTAATTGCTTACACAACTCAGTATAATATAACAGAAAAACAATAAGAGATGTGTTATGGATGGTAACATCTTTCCCACACTTAATCATTTGTAAATAATAAAAAATTCATGAAATAAATCTTATCCTTTTCACTCTGGAAGGAACAGATTGGGTACCTGTTGAATAAACCATTTTTCTAGCAATAGTTCAAACACATAAGGACACTAAACGCCAGCAAAATGTAAATCTTAAAAAAAAAAAAATAATATTTTTTTAGGTAGAAGCAAGAGGAATGAAGACATTTATCACAGAGTTCTTTGTGCCTGAATCTGACACAGCTTTTCTAAAGTGGGAAGTAGTTAATGTCCAACTAGAATTGGAGAGCAGTAAACAACCAGACAACGCCGCTGAGGAACAGACAATAACTTATGATGAAGGTGGCTTAGAACCTTATACTACCCCAAACTATGATGATTCCTACTCCTCATCTATAGATGACAGTCTCGTAAGAGAGCTTGTCAAAGGAGCAGCCAGTACAAAATATAAAAATAGCTTCTATTCTATTTTCATTGTTATTTTTTGTAAATATCTCATAGTTGGAATTTTAGGTGGGTTAGTGCACACAGATTGTATATTATTCTTAGAATAAATAATTTATAATTAGTTAAATCAAATAGTTGACAATATGAGCTGGTTTGGGTGGCGATCAATAATGATTACAAAAATAGTGAAAACTATTTATCATGCAACGAACGTTTCAACCCACATTGTAAGTCTTCATCAGGGCTAACAAGTAACAAGAAAATAAAAGTAACAAACAATTACATTCTATCTTGTTACTTTTTAGCCCTGATGAAGATAGCAGCAATATGGGTTGAAAGGTTCGTTGCACGATAAATAGTTAAATTATTAACTTATTGACTGCCTCAACCATACCATCCTTCATTAAAATTAGCTAAATAAACTTCAATACAATACCCATCTATACATTCTTCATAAGTAAATTAAATATCTGTTATTTCATACTGAGGAATATTAATGTCAAAGTCACGTTATTTGCCAAATTAACAAGGAGATATGAACATTATAATTTCACTTTACAATTTAATTTTTAATGATGTAAACTTTTACAGGGATTTACAGAGTCGTGAAAAGCTGTATTGCACATTTCTTAGTTTAGTAAAGCTTTGGATTTCTCAAAAGCCCTTAATATATATAATTAAGAATTAAGTATGTTTGACAGTATATATATATATTTTATTTGAGACATGTGACGGAATATTCCTAATATAATAGAAAATCTTGTAGAAAATATAATATAGTTTTCAGTGTCAATGTTTTAATATACTTATTTCCTTTAAAATATAATTGTAATATAAAATTATATTTAAAATATAATTATTTTCTTTAAAATTGTACAAATACTTATAAAATTGTGATCATTTGTTGTTTTTATGAGAGGTTTTTGTGAGAAAAATTGTTTTAAGAATTATCCTACACAAATATGCATACGTTTATCAGGAAAAAATCTTGTAGCTGCAACAGATATCAAACAAAAGTGTTACAATTTCAACAAGATATTTCTTTTTATTGTGCTTTAAAATTTAAATTGATTCTAAAAATATCATATTTTCAATTAATAATACTGTTGTATTTGTTGTTGTTTGCGCTTAAAAACTTCAATTCATTTTAATAATAGAAATTTTCAATTAATAACACACATAACAACCTACAACAAAAACTAATTAATTTCTAACTATCATCATAATGTTTTTTGTTTTACTTGGAAGGAAGGCTGAGGTTATCTGTGTTGCACCTACATATTAAAAAGTGAAAAATTATTATTTTATTGATATTTGTATAATTATATTGATTTGCTTTGACATATACGAATGCATGGATCCACACACACACACCCGTACTTGTATGTACTTGCCTGATATTTTTTTTTTACTTGTTATGGAAAATATGGAACATTGGAGATTAAAAAAATAAATTAATAAAACAGTTTTTATTACCAAATAATTATCACAAATTGAACAAAGATCACAGACTTAAATTTGTATAATTAAAATAATCTTATTAATGAAAGAAATACTTATAAACTTAATTCCTAAATTGAAAGGATTATTTTGTTAAGTAATAAAGAAACAAGAATACGAATAATCATGGTAATAATGTAATCTAGTATCTCAATGTGTCAATTGCAGTAATACCAATAGAACTAAACAGCAGCTTTGTCAGCAGAAATTCACTTTTTATTTTTCTATTAAAAACTGTTTTCAGTCAGCTGAGATTGATTTTAGGATTATTAATTTTAACTTTTACAAAACATAATTAACAGACTATACATACTTCAGCATACAATATCAAGGAATAAAAACAAAAGTAAGAGAGCATTAAACGAAGTGTATAAATAAATTATTTTCTACAGTATTTCTCCTTATTTTTGTTTAGTATAGCTATTAATTATGAAATTAATAAGCAGTATGATATAATATGATGACTACTTCTTCATGGTAAATATCAAGTTAAAAACCAACATATTAATAAAGAATACAATTGGATACATCAGTCAAAAATATTTATTTTTTTTGTAACAAATAATTGATCATTAAAAAAAAAATGTAAATCAATATATTACTATCAAACAAATATTTTCACAAAAATACATCTAAAACTATGCATGAAAATACTACATGTTTGATATAAATGTATCACTAAATTAATTTCTTAATAAACATGTAATGTATAAAATTTTAGAGTCAAAGTTATGCAGCTCAGTACATACTTTGTACATCAACAAGAATCATTTTTTTTTGAGCCAAAAAAAAATCCTTTAATCCAAAAATAATTAACTATGACAATATGATGTGCCATAAAGAAGGGTAAGACAGGAAAACTTTTTCAAAATCTAAATCACATTAAATAGATAGAAAGTTTTATTATGGACCTCCATTCTTTTTTTTTTTTAATTATTTAACTAAAAGTTACAAAATTTCATGTGTTCAGTGGAGCACTATGGCTGTTTTTGAGAAACAAAGTGAACATACAACTTTCAAGTTCTTATTTTCTCGTTATCATCATTTTCTTGTTACATTTATTCTCAGGTCTGAACCAATAATCAATCATGTTTTTCCAGCAATAACAAACAAACACATTTTCAGATTAACAGTTATTAAACTTTATATGTTTTTCATGAAGTATTTTTTTAGTTATATTTTTTATTTATTTATTTTTTTATTACAAAACAATTAACTTAATTTACGTATTTTTTGTTTTGTTTAGTTTTTCCTACTATATTTCTCCCAATTCTTAGAGCAAAAAATTAATTGTCTTTCAGTTTTATAAACAATTGCAGAGTTTAACTATAAATATTTTTACGGATCATGCTGCCAATTTCTTCTTGTTTAACACAATATTTGATCAAGGTAAAATCATTTAAACTTTGTATTTTTTTAATAATAAGCAGCTAAGACTAATAGTAATAGAGAAAAAAGCACTGGGAATAAAAAGATCACTTTTTAGCCAGAATGGGGGGGATCCTTGGCAGAAAGTCAGTCTGTGCTTTTTAAAACTTTGATAAATAAAACTACTTAAAAAAAAATATATATTATATATATATATATATATATATATATATATATATATATTATTAATATATATTTATATATTATTTAAATATATATATTTATATATACTTTTTAATAACATCTGCATTGACTAAACTAATAAACCGCATCATTATCCTTGATTTATCGTGTAAATCAAGTGATTTATTAAACATAACACATATAGTTAGAAAAAAAAATTGAATCACTTTTATACTATGTAGTCGTCAGAAAGCTCTGGACTGATTTTAATATTTCCAAGAAATACTCCAGTTAACAAAAGAAAAGTTTTACATTTATAAAACACATATGTTTTTTGGTACTAAGACAGTCATAGTGTTCTTAAATTAAGTTATGGTACATTTTTTATTTTAAATATGTTTTTATTATTGACCTTTCAGTAGCCTGGTATGACATTTGTTGAATTAATGATTGTGCTGGACCATTAATTTCAAAAAGTAAACAAATAATCACAAAAATAAAACATATGTATAACTAATTTGACATAAATTATTTTAAATAAAACCTTAGTCAAACCTGATAAGATAAATTTTATGTTCAGCTCCAGCTGCTATTATTGGCTTAAATATAGTATCTCTTACATCAAGTGCTAAAATTGGCTCAGAGCAGATATCTAAGTAGCATTCATACTCGGAAAGATTTAGACTCAATAAATCTGCATCACAGTTCACCCGATAAATGTATATTATACCTAGAAAGAGAATAATAAAAGTATAACATGATTACTAAAACGTAAATAAAATAGCTTATTTTGTTGAAGAAAAATAATTATAATATGGCCCATAATCATATATAAATTTTTCTATAAATTGTCAAATTCGAATCCTTTCAAGATGGAAACCTCTAATATTTTATGAAAATTCAAGATATTTATAGGGTTTATCTGTGGCTAAATATCTTAACATTTCAATCAAATGTAATGCAATTCTCCAACAATGTAATTCTTGATTTTTGTAAAGTTTAGAAGTGTTATTTCAAAATATTTGAAGAAATTCTTAAACACTTTTGTAAACAATAAAAATTATTCTAAAAACCATTTTTATTATTTTCTGCGAGAAAAGTTAATGCCTTAAATAAAAAAACCCACAAAATCTAGAGATGGTCAGCTGGTAACACGATAACTAAGGATAATGGAGTTAAGTACAGACCAATTTGGTTAAAACTTAATTACTGACCTCTTAACAACTACTCACACACGAGTAAAGAGGTTGTGTGAAATGTATTTTTTATTGCTTGAAACATTTTAATTTTTGTTCATCTTATATTTATTTGAAGCTCTTTTTTATTTCTTATTTTATTTGCAGGATATTGTTTTCATGTAACTATACTTTATCATTCAGTGACAAATCGGAGCATCCTACCATTTATTGATTCTTGTCTCTGTTGTGTGCTCTTTTTTTAATTCCTCATTGATTAATTTAAAGAAAAGTTACAAGTGGGAAATTGTGTATGAACTCTGATTGGTAAACAAGAAAGTAATAAAAGTAAACCATTTCCATTTTTATATTCACTTTCTCCAAAATGTAATAAAGTTTCATGTTTAGGTTTAATAATTAAAATAATTGTTACCACAACACAAAATGTTTAAATTTCAATGGTTTAGAGTGGTGAAACTTAATTCTCAGTGACAAAATGTTCGAAGTCTGCTTTCATTAGATGAGTTTCCATTGCTAAAAGGTTAATTTTCCATATAATTTGTTTGGGATATTTGAAAATTGTTCATAGACAAGATTACTAAATAGGAGAGTTTTCACTGCATTCTGTGAAATATTAGCATTTCATTTCAATTTTATCTTTAGGAAATCAAAGGACCGAAAGCTATTCTCTTTTCTATTTAGAATCTCTTAAGATCTCAATTACCTATTTATAGCTTCAAATTGTGGAAGGGCAGTAATGTGTCACAAAAACTGAAGGAAAAAATATTTTTTTTCCATTTAAATTCATCCATAATAATAATATTCAGCAGCCAGAAACAGGTGATAGTTGGTTATTCTATTCTATTCAGTCGGCGCTACAACTTGATGTCAAGTCCTGGGGTCCTACACACACCAGCCTCCACCAATTGTTGCTATCTTGAGCAGCTCCTCACTCCCAACATGGACCTGGCATCACCAGCAACACAGTCACTCCACCGAAGCCGAGGTCTTCCTTGACACTTTGTTCTGTCAACCACCTCTGTAAGAATCTTCTTCGGAATCTCATTCTCAGCCATTCGAGGGACATGTCCAGCACACCTCAACCTATTGAGCATCATGACATTAACCAAATGTGGTTCCTGAAATAAATCTTTAAGTTCCTGGTTTGTCTAACGTCTACATAGCTGGTCGATCTTCATGGCTCCAAAGATTTTACATTGAATTTTCCCCTCCTGCTCGCCTGTTTTGGAGATAGTCCATATTTCTGAGCCATAAGTATTGGCCGGATAATGGTTTTATACAATAGTATTTTTGTTTTTCTGGTTAAGGTATGGCTCCTAAAATATGGACTGAGGCCATAATAACAATGATTGGCACACAGGACTCTCCACTTAATTTCAGCATCCACAGCATTATCTTGTGTAATGAGGGATCCAAGATAGATAAATTCTGATACTTTC
Organism: Piezodorus guildinii; assembly: GCA_023052935.1. Lineage (NCBI taxonomy): Eukaryota > Metazoa > Arthropoda > Insecta > Hemiptera > Pentatomidae > Piezodorus > Piezodorus guildinii. The sequence continues at coordinate 58,559,935 of CM041297.1, forward strand.
CTGATTGAGAATTCCCCAATAGAAATCCTTTCACCAGGTCTGGGATTTTCATTCCTGACCATATACTTGGTTTTTGCAGCATTTACTTTAAGGCCCATTTTTCTTGTTGCTTCTGCTAGTTTCAAGAATCCAACAGAGACTGCCTGGAAAGAGCGTCCAGTGATGTCAATATCATCGGCATAAGCAAGAAGTTGCACTGTCCGACTAAACACTGTTCAGCCTACTAGTATACCAGAATCTCCAATGGACTTCTCCAAAGCTAAATCAAAGAGGAGACATGCAAGTGCATTCCCCTGCCTTAGTCATTTCCCAGAGTTGAATTATACAGATCTTGATCCTCCAACTTGCACTATGCGTCTCACATCTCTCATAGTGAGTCTTACCATTCTAAGCTTTTCAGGGATTCTGAGCTCCCTCATTGCCTCGTACAATTGTTTCCTCTGAACATCATGTCCTTTTTCAAGCATGATGCAAAGCAAAATATTTGGTCAATGGTAGATCGTCCTTTCCCAAAACCACACTGGTATGGGCCTAAGATCTTTTCTGCAAAGGGGAGTAGACGTTGGAAGAGAATGTTAGACAACACTTTGTACGCACAAGAGAGTAAGGAGATGCTTCTATAATTATTGCAGGCCAGTAATCACCCTTTTTATGGATTGGACAGATTAACGATTTATTCCAAGATTCTGGTATTACTTCATCAGTCCAGATCCAAATCATGATATTCTGAAGGATATTAAGAAGCTCACTTCCTCCACACTTAAGTAATTCAACAGGCAATCCGTCAAGACCTGGTGCCTTGTTATTTTTAAGCTTCGCTAACGAATCTAACATCTCATCTTCATCTGGCGGTTCCACTGGTCGAAATGAAGGAAAATCTTCGATGTTGCTCCAAATTAGTTCTGGGAGATCCTAAGCCAGGAGAAATGTCTCTTCCATTCTTCAGAAACATTCATTTTATTGGTAAGAAGCTTACCATCTGCTTTTTTTTCTGATAGACTGCTTTGAATAATTCACTTTACTGCTCATTTCCTCTAAGGATTTCAGTCTTATCTAATTCTACCTTTTCCCTCTTTCTTTTTTTATTCTGGTGGAGATATTTTTCCAATCGCGCCTTTTCTGTCTATATGATTCGGCAATACTCCTTGTCTCTCACTGAACCTTGGCTTTATATGCTTTGTTCTTCAGACGAGTTACCCTCTCTCACTCCTCATCGAACCATGGAGATCTCAAGTCTCTCTCTAGTGGTCCAAGCAGTTGGGTGGCTGTATTTGATGTAGCCTCTCAGTATGCAGCCCAAGCAATGTCAATATCACCCTCCAGGTCATCAACCTGTTGGATACACCTATCCCATTCCGCTTCATATTGTGTACGAATTATTGGGTCCTAACTTATTTAGGTAGTATCGCTTGAATCTCTGTGCTGGTTCGGTACATTTATTCAGTGCTATCCTCATTCTGAATTGTGCGATGCTTAAAAAGTGATCAGAATCCACATTCGACCCTCTTAATACCCTTGTGTTAAGGAGATTAGGCATGTGCCTCCTATCAATAAGGTGTAATATATAATTATAATTATTATAATTATTGTAGTTAATTATTTATTATTGATTATTGTGTTAGGCAGGCTAACAATAAGATAAGAAGTTAAATTTAAATTTAAATATCAGCTCCAAGTTGATTGTATGTTTACAAACATAGCATCCATTTTGGATGCTAAGAAAAAAGGGTGCTAGCAGGTACCTACCAGGTAAGAGATAGGTAAAAAAGGGTCAGTCAGAGTTGGGGTTATGAGCTGATAGGAGTCAGTAGTTTTTACTGGGGATTTGGAGAGTGTGGAGCAGAATATGAAGAGGGACCTTGGTTAGCCTGCATATTGTTTGTGTTATGTTTGTAAGTGATTATTATAATTAAAAAGTTAAATAATAAAAATGTGCCTGATTGTCAAGAACCCATACCATACCCTGAGAGTAAATTGAGTAATAATGAAGTAAATATTTGTGTTGATTGATTTTTTCTTAAAAGAATATTATTTTAAAAATAAGTATAATATAAAGGATGTGAACAATTTGGTTCAGTGTTGACCCGTCAGGTGTTTTCCATGTTCTCTTGTGGATTTTCTTAAAAGGGAAAAGGGTACTGCCATAACAAGGCCACGAGAGAGCACAAAATTTATAAGTCTTAGGCCGTTGTCATTACTTGAGTCGTGCAGACTATGTCAACCAATAGTCGGGTGAAATGTCATTTCCTTGCCTACTTTTGTACTTAAATCACTTGTGAGGACTGTCATATCATATTGCGGACTTATCAAAGCTTCTTTTCCATCCTCCTCTGAAACTTCTGGTGGGGCATGCACACTTAGAATGAAGTAATTTTAAAATGTTCCTTAGATCCTTATCGCACAAATTATTGGGCTTACAGGCCTAAATCCTATTACTTGTTGTTGAAATCTTCCTTTTATAACAAATCCTGTGCCATATTCATGGGTCCTCTCACTGCAACTGTTGATTTGTTGCAAATGTTGACAATGATTCCCTGACCAGTCCATCGAATTCCCAGAATGGCAGTAATGTCTAAATATTATTTATTAATCTGCTCTAAGAGCAATTTTAGTGCTCTGGATCTGTAGAGAGTAAGGACATTCCAGTAGCCTATGTTAAAGTTTCAGGTTTCATGATGAGTTTAATGTCAGGTTGTGGGGCTATCAACCCAAACTATTTACACAAGGCAGCTGGTGGGGCTGCCACATTTGTGCCTACAGGCAGACACCACCTCCTTCTTAGGAAAGGTGATCCCAAGGTGTGTACTTTAGATGACCAAGTGTACAGTATGATGTATTTGAGTACTCTGTGTGTGTGACAGTGCAGATGTACTTCCTACGTGAAGTGGTTTATTGAAACTGGACAATGGGGTCACCACATCTCTACACCATTGATAGTTAATTAAAATTGTATTTAAATGGGAAATTTCCGTAAAAGTGAGTTAGAAATTCACAAATAATTTCTGCTTACCATATTAACAAGATTCAGCAAATGAGATAAAATCCTGATGGGACAAAAAAAATCTGGATAGGATACAAACAATGAGGTCTTACTTTTTTGAATTTTAGAGTTTGAAATTTCAGCTTTACATTTTAATAAGCAAAATTTTACAAAATAAACTAGATCTCATTATAACTAATTATATTTAAATTTTACTTTATTATAAAATAGATATAGTATAATTGACTAGTTAGGCTAAGATTATAAAGAGATATTTTATTTATTAAATTCCAATGTAAATAAACAAAAGTAATTGAATGATCATAAAGCCAAAGGTTTCTATACCTATTTTAGAACAAGTGTATAATGTTAAATTAAACCTGTACCTGTTGATGAACCAAGAAAGAGTATTCCTGCATAGTAATGAGTACACAAAATCTGACAAGCCAAAAAGGATGTCTCATACTTTCTTTTTCTACCATCCACAATGATTTCCAATTCAACTAATAGAAACAATAAATGAAATAATTAATTCACTCTAGAGACATGGCAAAGATATTTCATATTGTGTAATGTAAAAGTTTGGTATTGAATTAGAGTTCAATACCTGTTTTGCTTCTGAGTTTATAACATTGATTTTTCAATTCACTTATTGCCTCCTAGATATTAATACTACTTACATTAATAGATCATTTAATTCTCGACAGCCCAATAAAATAAATAATTAACTTCTCACTCCGGCTAAAATAAGTTTATAACCTGAAGTATAAAGCAATCCTTCTTGCAAAATATAAAGAGATTAAACCCCATCAACCAAATAAATAAATCTTAAAAACAGTTTATAGATAGGATGTATTGAAATACTAAAAAGGCTGTGGTTCTCCCTCCTCCTTTCCAGCCTATTTGTTTTTTGTAATAATTTAAAAGAAAAAGAAAAACTTTAAAAATAAAGATATATGATGAAAGAATAGCTGACAGTAGAATAAAACATAAGAAGTTGGTTGGTCAAGAGTGCGATCAAGTATAAGTAAACTTTTTTGAAATATTTTAGTGACCACACACCTCACCAACTCCTCTTACATTCAATTTTTTTTTTCCTTTAAACAAATGTCTTGGTGGAAAAACGATGTCCATATCATTTTTCAAACATGTGATATAAAATAAAACAGTTCTAGCATGTTGTATTATTTTTTCCAGCTCTTAGGGGCAAATGGAATGAATGTCAGGACACTTCCCCAGGTAATCCAGATGTTCCAAATCTGGTTGGGCTCAACAAAGGCTCTGTCAAACCATCATCTTTCCTCGTTACGATCAAACGATGAATCTTAAAGTCATCCGTGAGTTTCTTCAATAGCAGATTCTATTCCTCTATTCTTTGTGCAACCCTCTCCCGAACAGTTACCTTCCAATGAACTGGTTAGTTCAGGCTTTCAATTTTGAAATTTTTTTGGTTACCCATATCTTATCTTACTAAGAAACAAATATTTCTGTTGTGATCTGTCTTTCGAGATCATGTAAGTATTTCAGAATATAAAGAAAAAAAGAAGAGAAGGCCTCAGATAAATGATGGTCATTTATGCTTCTCATGTTGAATAAAACATGAGCCTATAATAATAATAATAATAATAATAATAGCTTTATTTGTCCTTAATACATGGATGAATCAAATATAAACGAGACTTATTTTTTAATTTGTTTTATTTTTACTTTGAACACAAAGAAAAGTACACCTCATTTTCCATATAGTTCCTGATTTTGAAATACATTTTTCCCAGCGCATAGGTAATTTTCCAATCCTGTGCTCATAGGATGAAGTAGGTTGTGCCTTCAGCCAATTGAGCACGTAGGCTTCAACCTCATTGTCACTGAGGAATCTCTGACCTCCCAAAGCTTCCTTGAGTGGGCCAAACAGGTGAAAGTCACATGGTGATAAGTCTGGACTGTAGGGAGGGTTTTCCAGCGTCTCCCAGCCCAGTTGCTCCAATTTTTCTCTCGTCAGGGCCGCAGTATGCGGGCGAGCATTGTCCTGAAGAAGAATCACTTCTCTCATCGGTAGATCCCTTCTTTTGCAGCGATATGCAAGTCTGACTACATTCAAATTGTCGCAATAGTATGCGGCATTGATAGTCCTGCGTTCATGCAAAAAATCAAGATGCAGCAAGCCATGCTGGTCAAAAAACACGGAAGCCAAAACCTTCCCAGCTGACAGCCGTGACGTGGCTTTCACTGGTCTAGGTTCCCCTTTCAGTCTCCACTCCATACTCGCTTGTTTTGATTCAGGGGTGTAATGGTGCACCCAAATTTCATCACAGGTGATAATATGAGTGAGAAATGAGGCTCTCTCAGCCTAAAATCTTGAAAGAAGACCTTCACAGACCTGCAAACGGTTCAGCTTCTGCTCAGCTGTGAGAAGTCGAGGAACCCACCTGGCACACACTTTACGAAACCCTAGCTCCTCTGTGAGTATGGAAAAAGTGCTTCCATAGGTTATCCCAAGCTCACTTGCAATGGCACTGGTGGTTAGACGTCTGTCACCTTCAATAAGCTGTCGAACACGGCTGATGTTGTCTGCTGTGATGCTGGAGCGGGGTCTGCGGTCATGGCTTTCATTCTGAACACGATCACGACCCTCCACAAACTGTTTATGCCATGCGAACACTCCGGCACGAGAAAGAGTCTCTTCCCCGAACTGTACAGTCAATCTTCTCAAGATTTCAGCCGGTTTTACACCTTCAGCAGCAAGAAATTTGATGATAATACGTTTCGCAATCGAGGGGGATACATCCTGATCAGACATCGTCACAACGGTAACTGGTGAGTTCGAGGGCATGCGCCCGCCTGCTTCCCCCATTCCTGGCATCCATACCCAACACCTCTAAACGCGGGAACGTACCCGCACCTTCACTGGGCTTCCAGGACAAAGTCTCGTTTATATTTGATTCACCCACGTAGAACAACAAGCCTCTCCCTATGAGGTACAAGTCTGGTATTAGAATAATGAGCCTACAATAACCTCAGTAAATATATTAGTTTATGCCTTGAACTTGGAATAATAGTACTTAAAAACATTAGATCTGCCATTAGAGACCCCTCCTTAATATCATAACCTGCTACATTAATACAAAATTAAGGACACCCAGTATTTTTACTTTCACTTACTATATATAGTAAGGGAAAGCATTGCGTAACAGCCTCCTATGCCAAAGGTCACGGGTCCAAACCCACAGGGGGTCCTAGGATTTTTTAATGGGAGTAAAAAATCCTTAGTTATGCTGTCCTTCAGAAGGGATGTTAAAAGGGGGTCCCGAGCCTGGGCGATGTCAGGTACTCGTTAAAGATCCCTATCCTAATAAAACCTGGACAGGCAAAATTTAGGACTCCAACTGCAGCATCGTTGGATTAGCCATAGTAGCATAAAGTTACGTTAAATAAATAAACAAACAAACCAAGTCCCACAAAAAGGTCTGTGTGTGTGGTAACTCCCGGGCAGAAACGAAAAGTCCTATGAAGCTGAAATTTCATATTTAAAAAAACTATACGCCCGAGATGTACAAAAACTTCATCAAAATCGGCTAACCAGAAGAGCCACTTTATACCATGCATATTGTACCTTTTTATGATTTTCTCAAAAACGGTTCTGATGTTTTTGATTAAACTCGCTATGTCGATGTAAAGTTAAATGGGCTTTAATATCATGTAGGTTTCATTCTGATTAAAATAGTCTGACAGGGCTTAAATGCCGATAATTTAAATTTTCTTCTTCTAAAGTACCTTTCATTTTGTAGATTATATAAAAATAACCAAATTATCTTGTTAGCATTGATAAATAACAGCTAAATATGCATGTTGAGCGAATTTGAAAACAACTAAAGGAGAAAACTGCTAACATATTTTTTTAATGCAATTTTTTGTTTTTTAAATTAAGAACAGTAATATACATGTATAATATACCGTTGGAAAGCTAAAGATTTTAGAAAAAATATTATCTCGTACACAAGCATTTAAAAGTTAATAGAGAGTGATGAAAAGCTGATAAAACCATGTGATTATTTTAGATAATAATATAATAGATTTGTTGATTAAACACATGTTTCTATAGGAATTCCATTTAATTAATTCATTAATGGTTTCACTCATTTTTATCTCTTACTGTATTTGAAAATTCTTTAATTGATTCTAAAAACTGAGGTAAGTGAAAATTGTGTGTTGCTCGCACCAGATTTTTCTTTTAAACAATTGCTTAGAGCTAGTATTTGAGCCCTCCAGTTGAAGTCCATGTTTTGCCAGCGAGGACATGTAGAACAAACAAGTAGATCTAAATTCTCAAACATAAGGCATACCTTTCCTTATTTATGCAAATACTGGTGCTTTTCAAGTTAGGAAAAGATATACAAAAACTAGTTATGAAAACTATTCCTTACTACAGTAGAATAAACATCGCAAATGCAAATATTAATTACCTCCATTGATAATAATGATAACTCCTAAATGGTAATTTTTCATCGAACATCGTAAAAATTCAAAAATATCAACCTTGTAATTTGTTAGTGGATGGTCCACAGTTTTAAAGTTGTGATCAGTAACTTCAAATATTCCTAAATTTCTTGAATTTTCATTATAATCCAAAAGCAAAATCTGAAAAAGAGGATGATTTTAAAACTATACGTATGGATGTGTGTTTGTGTGTGTGTGTGTGTGTGTGTGTGTGTGTGTGTGTGTGTGTGTGTGTGTGTGTGTTATATATATATATATATATATACATAATCCATGTTTTTAAAAAATATGGTTAATTTTGAGTCAGTGCTTAAACTGATTGTCATAACATATTCAATTTGTTTAGGAGATAAAACAACATGGGCCTAATATAATAATAATAATAAATCTTTATTTATTCTGGGACTAGTCCCTTTAGAATAACATAACAGGAAAATTAAAATAAGAACTTTAAGGTCTTAGAGTATACAAAAACAATGCAAATAAACAATAGAAATTACAAACAATGAATTAAAAAGCAGCCTCAAATAATAATATTGAAAATTAAACTAGATAATAAACATAATAAGAAATATGTACATATATACAATTTTCATTAAAAAAGCATTACAGTGTTTTTTGTTTTGTTTTTTAACAATATACTAATAATATAATAAGTGCAAAACACCAGATAACATAAAATATAATAGTTATATAAACGTTTCTATCTGTTTTGTTATTAATTTTAATTGAAATTAGAAAACTAATTAGGATTCTAGTTAGAAACTAATTAGGCGAGATTTGAATGTCGGAAGAGTATTGGAGTCACGGATATAAGAAGGAATAGAGTTCCATAAGGATGAAGATCGAATTAGGAAAGATCTGTCGAAAGCTGCAGTTCGATGGGGCGTTATATACATGTCCGAAGGCCGTGAGCGAGTGTGGTGAGAGTGGACTGAGGATTTGAAAAGAAACATATCTGATATGTAAGACGGATGGTGGGATTGGAGAACTTGGAAGAGAAAGGAAGCCAGGAAGTACTTAAAACGGTAGGAGGGGTAAAGCCACTTCAACTCTTCGTAGAATCGGGTGACAGAGGTGTCTCTGGGTATCCCAAAGATGAAGCGGATAAAGCAGTTGAATAATCGTTTTGCCTCGAGATCTCCAGAGACACCCGGACGAAAGTCAGACGGTGAGGAAGGATTTGGAATTTTCTTTAATGGACGAACTAAGGCAGTTTTCCAGGAAGTAGGAAATATGGAGTTTTGAAAGGAAAAATTATATATATGATAGAGTACTGGAATAAGAAATGGTAGACAGGATTTAATTAGTTTTACTATCAGGTCCATAATCATTGGTGTGGTATTTAAGAGCAGTTGTTATTAATTCGTCATATAGAATATGGGAGAAGAAGAAACTTTCTGGATTAAAAGTATTATGTCCAATATCGGTAGTGGAAGATGAGGAAGGTGATAAGGATACGAAATAATTGTTAAGTTCGTCTGGTGGGATAGAAATGGAATTGCAGTTATAAGATTCTGGAAGGGATAGTTTGCGGAGGATTTTCTATTTGGATTGAGAATTTGGAGCACTGGAGAGGACATTATGGATGTAGAGGGATTTCCCACGTCGCACTGCGTCCTGGGTTTCATTTCGAAGCTGCTTATAATTGGCGTAATCATATGGAAAGCGAGTGCGACGGAATTTACGTCTGGCTGCTTCCCTTCTTCTCATCAATATACACTTAATATCTTGAAAAATTGTTTATCAGAGTCATAATTCAAAATTCAAACACTGTGCAGGATGGGTTCTTAACATTTGAAATGTTAACTTAATGAATTTTTTTATCAGTGATAACATTTTTTGCCTTAAGGGTTCTCCTCTCTGCGATATTATCTCAGTACAAAATAAAAATAAAATTCTTTTACAATATAGATGCTTGGAATTAGTGAAAAATTTACTATTTTACTGATTAAGTTAGCGTACTTCAGATACTCGGGACTTAGTTTTTGGAATCATTCATTTATATGCTAACATTTAATTTTCCTCTTGTGTATTAATGATGATAAAATTAAAAAAAAAAAAAACTGTTTTTAATTTTTTCAAATTCATTGCTATCAAATGTACCACAGAGATCACTTAAAGAGGCCAAGTACTATACAAAGAATTATATTTATTCATTTTCTAACAGGAATCCATAAAAAACAGCTTTAACACTTTTCATTGATCAGTAACGCTTAACAGCTTTTAACTGAAACTTTTCTTGGATTATAATGGGCTTCCTCCAAGTTGCCTTTGGTCTTTCAGGAAGATGCCTCGACTTTCCTTTTAAATTAGTTTAGGCTTTACCAAACATGGTTCCACATGTAACTGGAACACATTCTTGGAAGTTCTTGTCTCTATCATTATGTTGCCTGTTGCCCACTTCTCAAAGTTTAAATACCCATGCAACTAGTGAAGAATCATGGAAAACTTCTCAGAAATGCCATTACCTCATTCCTTTGAAGACGTTAAATCATACTACTTCTTCTTACTCAACCATCCATCACTGGTAATAAAATTGATTTTTACAAGTTTAATGTTTTGTTTGTTACATAAGATAACTGAATAAAGCTATTAACTTAAAAATAAACCATATTTTAGTACTTACATAGTTATTCCAAACTTGTACAACATTAGAAATCATCCATTCCTTCCTTCGGACTACTGTCTTCTTATTGTTCAATACATTTAAATTACATAATAACGAAGGAGAGCCTAGATTAATAACTGAAACTTCCTGTGACTCGAAATGCCTGAAGATACCAAAATCATTTTTATATAATTAAATCTTTTATTTATTAAAAATATTTATTCTGAAATTAAAATAGAAATTATTAAAAAAAAGTTATATAAATAAATAGAGTTCAAAAAGGTTTAAATAATAATATTTAGTTTCGTTTGAAACACGTGTTTTAGATTGAATAATTTAACAATATAAATTTTTTATCCAATAACAATCAATTAATTTTATCTGTTTTTCATCACTCTCCATTACATTTTACAAATTTGTGTATAAGATATTATTTTTTTCCAAAATGTTTAGCTTTCCAATGGTATATCATACATCTATATTATAGTTCATATCTTTAAAAAAAAAGCAAAAATTGCATTAAAAAAATTACTTTTGCTCTTTTCTCTTTCAATTTCTTATCAAATTCATCCAACTTATATATTTAGCCGCTTTTTATCAATCCTAATAAGATGATATGGTTAATTTTACTAAATCTATTGAATTAAAAGTACTCTAGAGGAAAAAAATTTAAAATATTAGCATTTAAGCCCTATTTCAATAGAATGATATTGAAGCCCATTAAATTTTACATTGAAATGGCAAGTTTAATCAAAATTATTAGAGCCGTTTTTGGAAAATTGTAAAAAGGTGGAAAATGCATGGTATAAAGTAACACTCTCAGTCTGCCAATTTTAGCGAAAAAGTTGCTATAACATTTCAGACATATAGTTGTCTTAAATATGAAATTTCAGTTTCATACGACTTTTCATTTTTGTGCTGGACTTACCGCACACAGACCTTTTTATGGACTTGGTTATTTGGACACAGGGGACCCTAAAACTTGTATTTCCATTGAAAACTGGAATTCAAAAACTTGCAATTGCAATACTCTTTCTTACCATATATTTCATATATAAGTGAAAGTAAAAATCTGAAACTTGTTATAAATTATTCATTTGCCTTCCCATAATAACTAGTAAACAGTGCTAGAATTTTTATAGGGGAAGAAGTACAGAAACATTTTCCATCTAAAATATGTAGTTACAGAAATCATTAAAAAAAAAAAAAAAAGAAGAAATCTTCTATTTATAATTTAGTTTTATAAATGATCAGAAACGTTAAACAATCAATTTTAATTTGATAGTAACTCTAGAACACCGCAATATCATAGAGCATGGTGCAATTTTTCCTACAAGAAGAAAAATCATAATTTTTTAATAATAATATCTTTGTAACTATTTTTTTTATGTACAGAATCATTTTTCTAGAGCTCATAAAGTACTTCAAACTCAAATAGACCAATATTGGTGATAAACATCTTACTTTCTTAGATATTTACAAAATAATACCAACCGAAAACTTAGAAACTATTTGAAGTTGTTATTGAAGAGTAATGGCAACTTGCTATAAGTTTTATTTTATTATTATTATTTTTTTTTGGCTGTCGGGTTTGGCCTGATTTTTACAATTAGTCTTATTGCACTATATGCAATTGAAGTATATCTTAATGAAATAATTAGGGTGACAAAATTACCTTTAAGAAAAAAAAAACACAGTCAAACTAACTTACTTTACAGTGAGAAAATTGCTTAGCTTTGGTACTATTCTGGTCTGCCCTGTATGGAGATCAAAAAATATATAATGACGTAAAAGCTGCATGACCACTTCATCATGTTCTACATTTTCAAGAACACAATTATCTAGAAAAAGAAGAATTGTGAAGAAATGGATAAAATGTTATTTCTATTTATACAAAATTTATTTTTTTAAAACACACACATACATACGCAAGCATACATCTTATCTCTTCCCACCCGATACACAAATTAACTTTGGTCTTCCTACTTGTCCCACTCCATACAGGATTCCAACCAACACCTCCTTTGGGATCATGTCGTCTCTAGATCACATCAGGCCACAAGACCTGCCCATCTAAGACTTATAAAATTGACAATTTTGGTCTCCTTAAAATGCTGTTAGATTTCTTGATTTTTCCTCCTTCTCCACCCTTCATTCAAACAGGTTGGACCATAAATTCTTCTTAGAATAATTTGTTCAAATATCTGGAGGTCCTGCTCAAAACTGCCTTCGTTTTTTTTCCAGGTCTCTGATGCATAACTTAAAACTGGGCTGATAAGACTCTTGTAGAGAATTACTTAGCTACCTCAGTCACCAGGTTGCTTTTCATGTGTTGAGTCATTCCATAATAGCAACAGTTGGCCAACAAAAACCTCTTATTTATCTCTGTATCCACCCAGTTATCTGCAAACCCAGGAATGTGAATTATGATGCCTGTTCAAACCTCACAGGGTCCAAAACTGACCCTAGTACCATGTCCTGGGGTCTTCTGGGTTACCGAGTATTTCGTTTTTTTTTCCTCATTGACAGTCAGACCGAGTTTCCTCGCTGCAGTCTCCAGGTCTAGAAATCATTGGGCAATTGCTTGCTGAGAACGCCTAATAATGTCTATGCAGTTAGCAAAAGCGAGCAGCTAAACAGTCCAGTTGAAGATTGTGCCAGATATTTGTATTTGGGACTCACAAACTGCTTTTTCTAGACCCAAGAGAAAAAGGAGGCATGTCAAGGCATCACCCTGTCTTACAACCCTTCTTGTTAAGAATTCCTCCGATACGTTGCCCTTTATTTCAACAACACACACCATCTCATCCATTGTTAAGTTGGTCAGTCTGTTAAGCGTGGAGGGGATGTTGAACTGATGTAATGCCTCGTACAGCTTTTGATGGTCGATCATGTTCTAGGCTGATTTAAAATTGACAAAGAGGTAGTGAGTTTTGAGTATATATTACTATCCACATTCCAGGATAATCCTCAGACAGAATAGCTAGGCGATCGTTGGCCTTCCTTGCCTGAACCACACCGGTACTACCGAAGCGCGGAGGGTTCTGTGGAACAGGAATGTTTGATAAAATTTTATAAGAGCACAGGAGCAGATCAATACAGCGATAGTTTGAGCATTTCAATAAGTTTCCCTTCTTGTGGATTGGGCATATGACAGAGTTGACTAATAAGTTATAAAGGAGCAAGAAGAGTTTATTACCTCCATTCTTGAGTAGTTCTGAAGGAAGACCATCAATTCCTGGTGCCTTATTGTTTTTTGGTTTGTTGAGGCCTCACTGCCTTATCAGGTGGTTCCAAGACATCGGTTCCATCCTGATTGAAGGGCAGCTCTGTTCCTATACTTTGACAATCCAAAAGTTCCTTGAAATATCTTCTCTATTCTGCTAGGCAGTCTTGTTCCTCAGATAGGAGAGCTCTCTGCTCATCCATACATATTGAAGGAATTTGTTTGAATGGTCTCTTAATGCTTATTAACTTTCTGCTGTCTCAAATGGTCCTTGATTCCTCCAGATCCTTTAACTTCTGGATGATTCCTTCTCTCTGTGTTTACTAATGGTTGGGACATACTAGATATCCTTTCTACTAACTTTAGCATTAAAGTCTCCTGTAATAATTACAGGTGAGAGACAGATAGGACAATAATTGGAGCATTCGGCCTGAGACCCTTTCTTATGAATGGGTATTATTACATTGCATTCCCAATAAACTGGGATCCTCTTCTCCTCCCAGGCTTTTTGACAGAGTATTTGTAAAGCCTTCACCATTTCGAGACCACCATACTTCACAAACCCTGCCATTATATTACCTCATCCAGATGCTTTCGCATTGTTCATTCTCGAGATAGCTCTTTCTATTTTGTCTTCTTCTGAGATAGCTCTTTCTATTTTGTCTTCTTCTATCACCTCGTCAGACTCAACCTCATTCCATTGTCCTTCTGTATTCACTGAATATATATCTTCTGCACCAAATTGCTTTTCACAATGTTTGCACCAGACCTATGAGTATGAGCACGCCGCCCGCCCGACGTAAATATTAACAAGGACCTGACCCATTAATTATATCTTGTTAATTAATAAATAGCTTTAAAACAAACTCAAGTATTTTTTTCATTTAAGGCACAATAAAGGGCTTCCGGTGGTAAAACACTTACCGGGCCCCCAAATTGTACAATGGTCAATGATCACCATCCCATTCTCATTCTTCACTTTTCTCACAGGTTTGCTTTTGTGTCCTCTTAGAGCTTTGATTTTCCTCCAGAATTGCTTTATATTCTCTACATGGTCCAGATTCAATTTCTCTCCAAACTGCTTCCATGACTGTTGTTTTACTTTTTTAACAGCTTTTTTTGTCCTGTTTCGAGTCACTCCATATACCTACTATTTATGTAGTGATTTGTTTATCCAATAATCCTTCCAAGCTTTTTTCTTCTCCTTGACCAGCACCTTAACACATTCATGCCAGCACCGATTTTCAATGTCTGCTCTGTGGGATGGCATTCGAATTTACGCCGTGATTTATCAATTATTAGGTGTTCAGACCAGTACACGAGTTGTATGATTGCTAACAGTCCAGTGGGTGCTTATTTTGCAATTTGAGTAATCCTTGCAGTTTTTCATCTTAACCCCAGATTTCGGCCCAGTAAGTATAACTTGAAAGGCAGCTAAAATGTTTTTTAAATTTTTGTTTTGTAAAAAATAGATAACATGGATATGGAAATAAATACTGGAGGAATGCGCTGCCTGATAAGACAGACTAGTGCAGGCCTCCGGTGGCACACACTAGTGTGAATGTGTTAAGCTTTTCATTCTTGGCTTTTTTACACATACGTTTTATCCCACAAACTAGGGAAGCTGACTGTAGAATAAAATCTTTTATAAAAGAGCAAAGATCATTCAGACTTTTTTCTGCATCTATCTCTTGGAGCCTTTTCCTTAATTCTTCTTTTCATTTAGATCTTTTCAGAGAGTCCTGCAACTTTCTCACCTCTATTCTCTTATATGCTTTTGCCTTTACTTTGCATTTTCTTAGTATCCAAGTATCTGCCATAAAAAGCATGTGGTCGCAGGCAGTTGGTCCATGACTGGACATCATCAGACCTGGAGACAAGCAAGCTGGTCAAACAAGAAGGCTGATGAACAGTGAGGGGTTGAAGAGGCTTCTCAGCCAAAGTGAAGGCAACCTATCTAAGGACCCTGGCACCAGACACAAGCTAGGAGCCTGTTGTCCCAAGGTAACAGACCTCTTGGCCTGGGTCAATCGCCCCGCTTGGTAGTATAAATGATTCAAAGAAATAGACAGATAAGAAGGAAATGACCTGGTATGTACAAGAGCAACCGACTAGGTACCTGGAATGTGAGGTCAATCACCGGCAAAGAAGTTAAAATTATAGATAAAATAATGATGTACATACAGGTTGGATACTCATGGTTTACGTGAAGTGGAAAAAAAAAGGCTTTGGTGAGATTAAGAAGGATAGAGGAAGCACCCTATTCTAGTCTATTCTATCCAGGACACAGAGCGGTAGAAGGTGTTGGCATCATCATGAAGATGAACTATTCAAGAAAGTGGTAGAGTGGGAACCTATAAGCCTGGAATAATCACGGCAACTATAGATCTGCAGATCGAAGTATGAACTATAACCCAAGTGTATCCCTCCCTCTTCCCCTCCATCCCACAAACTTCTGATTCTGACTTTACAAGATTCTGACATCCTAGAGAAGGAGCATTTCTATAGTGACCTAGAATGAGCTTTCGTTAAAGCAGGAACAACAACAGAAGCATAGTAATTAACCTTGTCTTTGTTATTAGTTTCTTAAGTTAGGGCATGTACAATCAGGAATGATTTTCCGACCAAACCCTCGGCACAGATATTCTTGGGCTTAAATCCGATAAATAATTTTCTGAATGACTTCCTTATGATGAATCCGGTTCCAAAGGTGAGTACCCAATCATTGCAACTGTAGGATATAATGTGGTTTCTTTTTTCTAGTGTGCCATGGCTTACCTACCAGATCTCTTGGATGGCGGTTATGTCCAATTTGTATCTATTTATTTCATTCAAGAGTGCATTGAGTGCTCTGGGTCTGTACAATGAAAGACCTATAACATTTGCCAAATCTATTCTGTGAATCTTCATGAATTGCCGAAGCTTTTGCTTGGGGTTCCTTGATGGTTGAGTTTTCAGGGTGGACCAATCAACCCCACTACGTACCTTAGTCTGCTGGTGGGGCTACCACCTTGGTGCCTGCAAACCTGCATTCCTTCTGGGACAGCTACTTAGGCCCGACATAAAGCGCACACAAATATAACACTTGTGGTGGAGCTATTGAGATACTAATTTGCACAGTCCCTAAAAATAAATAGGTTGCTATCATTAGCAGGTGTAAAGCTTGTTACATGGATTCGACTACAGATAGAGGTTGACTGACATGAGTCTAAACTGAAATGAATATTTTTATTCTTGGGATATAATTTTTTATGTTTTCAGTTTTATTCAGTTCCCTGCATAAATATAAGAACTCTCTGCCTTTGGAAGTAGATAAATAAATTAAACAAAAGGATTTTTTTTTAAATATTTTTATTGAAATTTACAACTGTACCAAAAAATACATCAAGTAAATTTGCTGAAATGTTATAACACATGAAATAAACATGAAGAGAAACTTCCCATTGGCAACACTCTTTTGTAGTGAGTCTAAATAAGAAGGACACGAGGCCATCTTCTTTTCAGACGCCTCGGAGGATTATCAGGAATCGAAGAAAAGCCAGGATTGAAACTAATGGATTAGAGTGGGAGTGGAGTTTTTCATGGAAGGTGTGATACTTGGTACAGGCTAGAAACAAAAGTTAAATAAAAAAACCAAAAAAATAAATAAATACCAGTTTCCTCCTTCTTAATATGACATCTCATGTACATGTCTTCAATTGAGTTGCATTGATGCAGAAGAACTTTTTCCCCAGTAATGTAATTTACAGATTCTAAAACTCCCTCATTCTTAGTTCCAATAAAAATCCAATTGCCTGAAAGCAACAGATAATCAGGATGTATAATATTATACATGTAAAATAGCCCTATTCCAAATTTCCTCACCCAAACATTTTTTTAAATTGATCATTGATACAAATTATGCAAAGTTTCTACTCCACTGTAGTTTAAAAGAACTAGAGTGACCCAGGTCAGCAGAAAATGATCTGGGGTGTAAATATGAAACTTCGCATCACCACTTTTACTTGGAGACTTTACTTTCAGAATTTTTAGCTACAGTTTTAGTTGTATGACAAACTTTGTAGCCAAGTATGCAGCAAGGAATATACCATGTTAGTGCTATTTTTCTTAAGGTTTCTACAAATATGTTATTTAATTATTTTATGTTCAGTTGTGGACCATTTTGTTATCTTTAAAATCAAGCAATTCACGCCTGATAAATTGTTTTGGAAATATTTAAATAGCTAATAAAAAAGTTTTTACTCACAGAAAAATGCAGAGAATACTTTAAACATAGGGCTTTAAAGTTCAACAAACCATACCTTTGCTGATGGTCTGATTCAAATGATTTATTTATTTATTTGTAAATAGAATTTAATTACCTTTTAAATGATCATAAACATCCAATACCATAAAATGCAAAATGTTCAAGGTACATAAAAATCAAGTTTTCTTTTTCCTGTTTTTTCTCAGAGATGAATAATTAAAAAATAGTTATAGGACTTAAAAAGGAAAAATTTGAGCAAGTTTGATCACATAGTAAGAGGTATTCAGGTACTAGTCTAGAGAAAAACATATTTTTATCCATTGTGCATAAGGTACTCAATCTAGTTCAGGAACAACTGGGGTTGAAATCCTACAAAACACAACAAACGTGGTCCACCCATTCAAGAACAGTAACAGACACAGAGAATGACCAACAGAAAATTAAGTTATGAAATAAATCTGTTGAAAATGGCATATTAAAAATTTGACCAGATTACAATATTTATTTAATTTGTAACTTAAGAAAAGGGAAAAACAAATCAACAATCCTTAACGTATTTTTAGGCGAAGTACCTGGTAAGGAAGTATAAAAGACTATACAAGAAGAAACAAGTGAAGCTGCAGTAGCTGAAGGGAGCCATTGTATTAGATCTTAATGACTTCAAAAGATATTGTGACGGTTTGAACCTGGCCTGGGCGGGTTGAAATATATTTCATAGTGGTTAAATATACTCCCACTTTTGTAAGGATGCATTGGTAATCTCTATAAAAACTGCTCAATCAGTTTAATTTTCATTTTGAAAATTGGCATTAAATGTAGCTCTCTAAGATACAGATCTGAACTTTTTGAAGGCATTGCAAGTAATGATTATCACCTTTCAAACTTGACCATTTTGACAACATAAATGCGGTTGATGCTCTTCAGACTGTTATCAATTAAAACGTTTACATATCTCAATGCCCCACAACATCAAAACAATCACAAATACAACAAGAGAGCAACTTATTATTTTTCATTATTTGTAACTATGAAATTGACATTAAAACCTATGTAAATATTTAACTTAAAGTATCAACAACCATTTATTTAGTTTCCTAAATAAATTTAAAAATAACATTACATTCACATAAAAAAAGAATACCTGAAAACTTTATTGTTGAAATACAATTTCTAGTTTTTTTACAGAATGCACTGACAGTAGGCATCCAATATTTTAAACGACTCCATTTCCTCCAACTAGTATAAACTGCTTTCCAACTAATTTCTTCATCAAGCCAGTATTTTGGATACAAATTTAGTAAAATATCAATAATAAAATCTTGTTCCATCTCTCGTAGGCACACTAAACTCCATTTCTAAAAATAATTTAATGATATTCTACACACTATCAAGAGATAAATTTACACATTATATTTAACTTTCTATGTTTTACCGTTGAGGTAAAGTTGTTAGAATTCTCAATAAACTGTTTCCATCTCTTACAGGTTTTTATAAGATTTCCTAAAGATGTACCATCACAATATATTATTATATTTTCCATTACTTCTGAAGGAAGAGTATCCAAATAATGTTGATGTGATGACATGATGAGATACACAAAATACAACAGATATCAATGATTCAATCAATTGTTTACTTGAAATCAGAAGTAGAATACCATAGTCTATCTAAACTTTGGGATAGTGATAGATAAAGAAAAACAATATAAAACCCATTTAAACAACAATCATCAAACAATTCATTGAATGTAATAACCTAAAAATAATACTGCGTTAAATGCGAATTCCTTGAAGCTTCTGTGAAGTGTTAACACAACCTGTCATCTACTAACAACAACCTGTTATCTACTAATGTCAGAATTACAGTAGAGTAGTAGCAATCCCTCTTAGAGCTGGTATAAATGTTTTGATTTTTTTTCTGGAGTAAACGTTGCTGATATTAAACATGTCCATAAACAATAGTGTTTGTCTTTTAATTACCTCGTGAAACAAAAGTATTGAAATTCCATTCAAATTCAAAAATATGCCTAGAAGCGCGCGCGAGCATATCTTTGTAATTAAATACTAAAAATAAAACTATCTATTATAAGAATTTCTACATTAATTACAGAAAAAATATTACGAAAATAGAGCTGTACTTAATTACTTATAATTTTATTTGTTTTCTTTTGTTTGTTTTTTAATAATTCATTTATTAAAAGTCCATAGCAATTGTACATCTGATTAGCCTAGTTTAGGAGGAAACTGAGTCATTTCTGAACACATCTGGTATGCACTCTACAAGCGTTTCCTCGTTCCGGATTAGAAAATTAAAAATACGTCCTGCAATGGCTGGTTTGCTAGTAACCTAATTCTGGACGGGTATAGGACCAGCTACCCTTTTCTCCTTGGGGGCTATAAATATTTTGGAGACCAGTTATATCTAAGATACGGAGTCTCTATCCCTAGGCTAATAACTCGCGTCGTGGTTTGATTTATTCAAAATCTAAATACTTCCTCCCAATAAAATAAAGTTCCCTTAAACTGGGATAGGTATGAAGAAGAAGACAAAGAAGAAGAAACTTTTTAAATCCGAATCAGTGGCGTATTGTAGGGGGAGAGCCAAGAGAATACATCTCTTGGTTTCATCATAGTTTCTTATATATAACGAGCAGCAAATCCTTCAAGATCCAGCCCCACAAAGACATTGGTTGATCTAGGGAGGGGAGAAAGAAGAAGAAGACTTGTTTTATAGAAGGGAAGGAGCAGTTTTTTATGTACTTATCAACTTTAATTAAAACAAAGAGGCTTATATTATTGTAACTTACTAGTAGGTAGGCCGGAGAAAACAGCTTCTACTTTAAAATTAAGATGTTAAAAATATATATTTTTCAATCAAAATCGAAGTTCAACATTCATGCATGAAATATAAATTAATTGGTTATTAGAGTGGTAATGTTAAAATGATAAACTCCTTTAAATAATAAGTTTGCGGATTTTGAAATTATTAGACTTCTTCTAAGTAAATTTCTGGCTAAATTGTTGTTCAAGTTTAAATAGACACAATAGTCACGATATGCTATAGGGAGGATAATTAAAAAAAAAAAAAACTTTTTTATATTTATAGAAATATATAAGACTAGCTGTTATATATAACTAGTCGGGGTATATAACAAATACAGAATATATTAAAAAAATATCAAAATAGCGCTATGCTTCTTATAAATGATTTGCATATCTGTGTAAATTTGACAAGGCGGACGTAGTGTCATCTGTCCCTCAACACTAAAATTTCCTTCTTTTTAGTTTCATTTACCTATATACGAAAAAATTTTCGAACTCGACTTTTCACTTATCTACACACGTTTTAGGATCCCCTGATGTCAAATTACCAACTGTGCAAAAAGGTCTGTGTATTTGTTTTTGTGTCTGTGTGCATGTACAGGAATGTGTTTGGTAAGCCTAGCACAAAAACAAACGTTCATACGAAACTGAAATTTCATAATTAATACGACTATAGGCCTGAGATGTTACACAAACTTTTTCATCAAAATCTACTTGCCGGAAATTCTACATTATACCATGTATTTTGCACCTTAACGAACCTCAACGAGTTATTTTTGTTTATGAATAGGTAACTTCATCAATCAACAACTAAATCATCTATCAGTAACTTAAAGAGATATACTCGACAATTCAGACAATTTGAAACACGAGCAATTCAGTTGATCATGTGTACCCAGAAATTAGATCGATACCATCTCTCAAAGCGCTGTACCTTAAAAGGATGGGATTATTAGTAGTTTTTTTTTTTAACTGGATAAGTAGTTATGATTTCTGTAAATGGCTAAACATTCCAGATGAATATTGGGATCACTTGTAGTTGGGTGGCTAGCATAACAGCTCCTATGCCAAAAGTCACGGGTTCAAACCCGCAGATGGTCCTAGGATTTTTTAATGGATGTTCAAAATCCTTAGTTATGTCGTCTTTCGGAGGGAACGTTAAAAAGTGGTTCCGAGCCTTTACGATGTCAGGTACTCGTTAAAGATCTCTATCCTAATAAAACCTGGATAGGCAAAATTTAGGACTCCCACTGTAGCATCGTCCGATTAGCCATAGTAGCATAAAGTCAACGTGTTTACATATAGATTCTATATGTAAACACCTTGGAATAAAGTGACGTTAAATAAGTAAACAAACAAACAATTCCTGATGAATTGTTGCTCGAGATCATAATCGATAGATTGAACGATCCAATAACAGTGGTTCGATTATGACTCTCTCTACTTCGATTAATCATCAGAGGCCATGTTGACTTGTGGGGGTGTGTCAATTTTTGAAATTTGCTTCCTTCTTTAATTTGCTACACATTTCCTCACCAGTCAATATTATTAAAATGAGCTCATTAAAGCACCTAATATCTCTTGCTTTTGTTTGTTATTTTTTTGAGGGTGGTAGGTATATGATTTAAAGTGATACATATTTGTGTTTACATTTGTTTACAAAACATTATGTTTTAGTTCATACCTTGGAGTGTTATGTATGTCATGAGCAAGATAGTAATGATGGAAAATGTTTGAAAACAATTAAAACATGTGAACCTGAGCATGATATGTGCCTTACAGAAATAAAATGGGGAAGTATGTATATTAAAGTAATTTTATTGGTTCAACTTGTGGCTTTTGAATTATTTAGTATTTTTAACTGAGATTGCTTGCTATTATCTTCCAGCAACCCCCTACTGGCAGGCTGGTGCTCAGAAACAGTTTTATATCAGTAAGCGCTGTGCAACCAAGAGCCAGTGTGATAGGACTATGAAAAAATATACGGCATCCTGTACTCATGTTTGGTATGAAGATTGGAAATGTGCTGAATGTTGTGGTGGGGATAAGTGCAATTATTTTATTATCGTAAGTTTCATCCTCTTGATTTGATATTATGTTGGTTCTAACTTTCTTGGCAGTCCCTTGACCAATTTGAATTTTACTTTTTTTAATTCATATTTGTTATACTAGAGTAATTATATTAATAATTATACTCCTTTTTTTAAAGTTAACCATTTTTTGGTAAAAATGGTCACAGTTCTCTTATTCCGTGGTCTCAAGAAATGAACTTTCCTGTCACCACCTTAGCAATATCCTACGCTACTAATGGGTTTTATTGAATTATGTACTTCAGAATTTAGTAACTTTTGTATGTATAAGAACTGATGATCATACTTTGTATAATGATGAATTAATATATAACAGCTGAGCCAGTGGAACCCAAAAAGGTTATTTTTACATCCTACCTTTAATCCTCATTAAGTTTTTTTGGTAGTTGTTAATTACAGTATTGCCACTCACACTAAAGTGGCTATAGATAGATTATCATTCTAAAATGATAATCTATCTAGGACAGCTGCTGATAAGGGCCAGGCTCCTCTGGAAGCACCTTAGCAGTAAGGCCTTGTCTCTTTAGGTCAAGAGCTTTCTTTATAAAACATTCATACGACTAGTTTTGACATAGGCTTCGGAGACGTGGACTCTGACTAATTTAGAAGAGGAGTTCCTTATCTTTGAAAGGAAGATTTTGCACCATATTTGATCTATTGACTATGGGAACTAGTGGAGAAGGCATTATAACTGAAAGATATACAAACTATTTAGGAAAATAAATGTTGTTTGTTTTATGAAGTGTGGTCGACTACGATGGAAAGGACACAAGCTAGAATGAGGAATCATTTTCACAAGAATGATTTTTTTTGGGAATCTGAACCGGTCGAGAAAAATAAGAGGAAGGCCAAGACTGAGGTGGGAAGATGCCGTCATGTAGGATCTTTTAGGTGTGCGATATTGGAAAGTGGCTGCAGAGGACCGAGCCACCTGGCGAAGGCACATTAACAAGACCAAGGTCCACATTGGGCTGTTGTGACATTAAAAGAAGAAGAATGATCCTTAACCAAGATAAATCTTGGTTTAGAATCCTTCTAATCCATTCCTTCCATCAATGTTATCTAAATTATTGCTAGAGGCCGGCAAACCTATTTTCCTTGACACCTAGAAAAATGGCTCAACTAATCTTATAACTTGTATTATACACAAATACTTTTTATAAGTGCTGATTTCAACCATAGGGTTGTAATTTGTGAAATGACCATTTATAGAATCAGGAAGAAGAAAAAAATCTAACATATTTTTTATTACAATTTTTACCTTCATTTTTGATACACTTCTGCCAACGGCTTGCCAAGTTTTCTATTTAAAAAACGTTCAATCACATGTTGAAAGAAATTCAGGAAATGCATTTTTAATGTCTAAATCATTGGTTAGCAATTCTTCTCACAAAAAGTTCTTCAAACTCCAAAAAGGACTACCACCTTAGTAGGGGATAAGTCAGGGGAATATGGACAATTTAGTAGGACTTCATTGCCTAACTCCTTTAATTTATTCACTTTCTGTATTTAAACACGAGACTGGACATTACCATGAAGGAGAATAGATTTTCCTGTTTACCAGTGCCGACTGCTAAATGATCAAATTTTGATGTATTTGGTCAATTTCTTGGCAAAATGATGTTATATCAATTGTTTTTAACTTTGGTAGAAGAGAAATGAATGATCACAGACATAGATCGCCATTCAGTTACCATAAACTTCGGATGGAGATTCTGTTTTGTCTTGTTTCCAGGAGGCTGACTGGCATTTAACTACTGATCTGATTGTCATACATGATCCACTTTTCATCATAAGTTATTATATGACAAATAGCTCATTTCTTTGGCAAGCCATTAAAGAAACGCACTTCTCTTGAAATTTCAACAGCTTACGTTTGTTTTACTCGTGTTGAACCCAGGAATTTATCTCTTTCACTGTCTGATAAAGTTTCATGGATTAATATTTAATAAATCTGTCGTTTTATGTGTCTTAGATTGAAAAATAGTTGTTTATAGTTTTGTTTTTTATTTGCAGAGAGTGATTTGGTGATTTATTAGGGTTAAAGTTGCTAATTTTGATTACTATTTCAATTTTCTGAATATGAGGATACGGTTTGATTTTGCATGAGCGTAAGAATTATGTTTTTAAAAATGCTTATTATGCATATAATCATACATTTTTCATTATGCATGCATGTTTTGATTTACTGTTGTAATTAAAGTTTACTTTGATGTAAGGATCTTTTATCAGCTATCCTGGGTTCTATTTATGTTTTTTTCGAATCAGATTTATGAATGAGCCATTTAATGTTTCATTACTAATGATAATATTGTTCACTATATCTCAGTGTAATATTTTAGTCATATCAGGCAAATGGATTGTGTAAATGTAAATCATCCTCTTAATTTTTTTTAATGTTTTTCTTTGTTACAGTCATCAAGTCCTAACAATAGGGCTTCATTCATTGTTGCTGTTCTACCAGTTGCACTCTTCCTGTTAAGAAAACTTTGATATTCAAATTTTACTCTCAGAGGACTCAGAGGCATTATAATTTTACTTGTGTAAAAAGACATATCAAGACAAAAAAAAAAAAAAATAATGGATTTTGTATAATCAGTTTTTATATGAATTTTGCTTGCTCACTTATTCTAGTTACTCTAGGTAGTAACTAATGTCAATAGCATTTGATGCCACAACTACCTGAAATAACGAGGTTGCAATGAGGCTAGATACACAATCAGAGAAACTCTACTCATGGAAATCAAGATCTTTATTATTTTTTATGAGAACTATATTAAAAACATGTTGACATTTTTTTACTCTGTAGATATTTGTATATTTATAAAATATTAAGATTTTTACTTATGAAAATTTTTAGAATTTTTACAAAAAAGTTATCTTTGTGCTAGTTATACTGATAGTAACTAACACAAGTAGCATAGTGCTTATATTATTTGTATTAGCTTTTTTTACAGAAACTTAACATAGTCGATACATTATATGCATATTACAGTTTTTGAAAAAATAAAAATAAATTTATTTATATAATCATACTTTTTTTTTTAATTGCTTTTAATGTTAGAAATTATATAATTTTAAGTAGTTATATTTTGTTACAATTTCTCCTGATGTCCATTACATTGTTATAAAACATAGGTAAATGTGATAAAATTCCGTCCATTGATTTATTATATTTAGTACAATCAAACTGTGCTGTAAAAGTATGTTCTTTTGTCATTTAATATTATTGCAGCTTGCAAAAAAAAAAACCTTGTTATTGACTTACAGTAATTATCTTGGCATTAAGTAAAAATAATAAGTTAGTATTGACTAGTTAATGTTTCAAAGTCTATCATCTTTATATAAGGTATTTAAGAAACCATCTTAGGTTTGTAATATTTTATATTTATTTTTATAAATATATTTTTTTTATTATTGTCCATGATTTGTTAAAGGCTAATGTGATAACATTCCGTCCATTGTTCTTTTATATTTATTTTGCTTTTGTCATAACCATTAGATTATATAAATTGAAAACTTGGAGTTTTCTTTTCCTCCAACTATTTCAGAATTATAAACTTATTTAATTGACATGTTATTAAGATGTTTATAAAATATGTTAAATATTTGGGTATAACAATTCAGCTGATTTTTCTTCAACATATTTCTTATTTATTTCACAACATATTTACTTATTTAAATAAAACTTGTATATAATAATAAAATTTATTATTATAAAAATGAGTAATTTTAATTGATTAATTGGTAAACAGATTATCGTGATAATAATAAATCATAAAATTTAAATTAATGATATTAAAAATATTCGTTGACTTATGATAAACATATGAGTCCTTTTTAGATTTTTCCACAGCTAGTAGGCCAAAATATGTTTTTGAACAAAAAATAAATGTTGTGAAGAAAAATCAGCCTAATTATTAATGTCACATAAATTTGCGAAATATAATTATTAACTTATTTTTCATATGTGTAATTAAGTCATTTTTATTTATATACATTTTTTAGAATTAAAATGTATTATATGCTATGAGTTGATTGGATTGGTCTAAAAAACAATAGAATAGATTTTATCTTAATTTATTTAATAATATTTGAGTAATAAACAACATTTAACACATAGAATTCCTTTAAAATATTAAGATAAAGAGTACCTTTAAAGCAAAAACTACGAATAAATAATTTTATATTCTTAAAAATTTATATTTGACTGATTTATCACATCCAATGTGTTCAATATTGTACACTTTGAAGTTAAAATTGTAGGATTAAGTAGAAAAGTACATCATTAGTTCTGACGTTGACTCAAGAATTTATTAAAAATTTAACTTTCAGTAATCCTTATTATAATAATTTCAAGAATTCTCAGCCCCATAGATTAATTAGTTCATCAATTCATCCATGGAACTAAGAAAGTAGATTTTGAAGCCCTGTTTAATGTTGTAAATGTAAACTAGATATATTAAAACTAAATCATTTAATGTAAATTGGTTGGGGTTGCCATTTTTATTAAATTGTGTATTTATCTGATATTACAACACCATTGTTTCTTTAATATTTTGCATTTTTCTTTCTTTCTTTTTTTTTAATTTGAATTATGCCAAAGTGTTGTGAAACAATAATGTCATAAATGAATGTAATTCATTTTGTTGGTGTGTAAAGATTATTCTTTAATTATTATAATGTGTGATGTATATGTATTTAATTTTATGAAACTAACATGTCAATGTTACCTATATACATTGTATTTATGTCTCATATTTTTTTTAAATAATATTTTTCATTTTATATATACATTTATTATAATTTTCTTATTTTCACAATAAACTATTTGACTAATTTGATAGTTTTTCTCTTTCCCTCTAATAATTCATTTCTATGAAAATTATTATTATACTCTGGATGGCACCATTCTCTCTAAGTTGTAAAGGTGCAAAAGGTGATTAGTTGATATTTATGGTTAGGTAAAGAGGATTTTTCAGATGAAAAGTATTTTTTCAATTTTTTGGAGCAAAGCTATAATATCTGGGTGTTTCAACTTCTACTGAATTGAATTTATCCTCTTTTGTCACTAATTTCATTCAATTAGTGTTATCTAAATAAATTCCTAGCCCCATGATGTAGAATATTTTGCTTCCTAAATTCCCTTTATCATAATTGTTCAAAAATTTGCCTGACCAGTTGCAGCTCCTCATTAGTACAGCAGAACACCCAATTCACTTAATTGCACTATATTAAAGGTCATGGACTTAGACATGGGCAGCAGCCCTAATAAAGATTAATGTAACAAATAAAAGATAAAAAATGTGGTTATAGAATGTTTTTACTTCTTAGCTCTTAATTTTCAAATTTATATTGGTATTGGTATAGACAATGTTTGGAAAAAAATAACTTATATTTTTGACCCATGTGACCCTCCTAACGAAAATCTAGCATACACCCTTGTTGAAGATGTATGATCAATTTTTTATATGATTTTAGGAAGATTATTCAGGAGGCATCTTAATAGTTAATTTAATTCAGCCTATGTTTCATAGGTCATTTTCAGGCAATTGAGTTCTTTGAGATGAAGAGTTATCAAAAACATACTTCTTGAAGACAATTTTCTTATGTCGTCTGTAAAAAGTATTCATTCCTGCATATCTTGTCTTTAACAAAGAAAAGCTTGATTCTGAATCAGAGTATTCTACTTTAAGACTGATCATGAAAATCATCACCTGAGCTGCTGAAATTTTTCTTGGATGATGTTCTTTGAGAAATTACTAAACATTGAAATTCTCTTGACAGTTTCCATGACTATACCTTAGGCTGAACACTGTGTTCCAACATTCTATAGAATATTTTTTCATGCCACACTTTGACATCTATGAGATGGTTTGAGCAATAATCGACAACTTATCAATAGTACAATTGAGTTTAATAAAAACATTAGAACTTCCCACATATTTAAATTAAGTTATTTTTATCTTTAGTATTTCATTATTATGTACATTGACTTGAAGAATATTTTGGTTGATTTATTATCAAATTTTAATTGTTAGAATTAATCAGTAATCTTTCTGTCTAATTATGATGACAAAAAATAATTAACCATCGAAAGATTATTGTCATTAAAATTAAACAGCTATGATTTTGAAAAGACTTAATGTTCTTGTAGAGTTTTTGAAATTCAAACAACCTGTAAGCCACAAATAAAAAACAAAACAATCAAAGATCCTTTCAAGCCAATTAAAAGAAGACTTATGGATTACATTTTCGAATACAATCATTAAGTTTGAAACCCAATCACATATCTTACAGTGCAGGAGTACA
This sequence comes from Piezodorus guildinii, assembly GCA_023052935.1. Lineage (NCBI taxonomy): Eukaryota > Metazoa > Arthropoda > Insecta > Hemiptera > Pentatomidae > Piezodorus > Piezodorus guildinii. Next base: position 58,588,716 of record CM041297.1, read on the forward strand.
ATTAGGAAACTAATTACTGAATGAAAAAGTAGGGGTTTGAAGTATCAATGGATGCCTAGGCAGTGTGTACTCTTTGGGAATGATGAAGCAGACAGATTCAAAATGTGTAAATACTGAATAAGGTAATGCTTTAACAAAGTTTATAATATAAATATAAACACCTTAAATATAATAGTGCTAATAACCAAGAAGTTGAGCACTTATCCCAATACCCGAATCCCTTGAATAGAGCGGCCGAACAAGGTCCTGAAGCAACACAGCAATCCTATCAAATAGTCTGCTTTCAGAGACTGCCAAACAAGTAGTTAGAGAAAGCTTGTGAAAAATGTTAATAGCATAGTTCGAAATAGCAGTCAAGGCCACAGTCCAATTAAGTGCTATCCTCACTTATGCTTTTTTTTGAAAAAGTTTATGTCAGTATTGTTGGTAGTCTTATTTGGGATGAGCTCGAATTATAGGTATTCCCTATTTCACTGGATAATTCTTAACTCTCAGACATACTAGACCTTCTTGATTTGCTATGAGAGAATAAACCAATTTAGGTCTTCCTCATTTATAAGATAAAATATGAAGAAGTACTCACTTCAGAGATGCTGGTTGTACGCCCTAGATAGTCTCCCTATCCGGAGATCGTCCCTTGTACAAAATAAATAATTATTCTACCGCAGCTGGGATTCATATCCGGGACCTGGAGGTAACAGTAAGGAACAGTAGGATATCACTCAATCCAGCAGATGAACCCGCTTCCAATTGAATACTAGATCAATCTTAAATTCTAATGTCCCCAGCCTTAGTGATTCAAGGGCCGCCAGTGGTGTAGTGGCTTGCATAACAGCTTTCTGTACCTAAGGTTGCGGGTCTGAATCCAGCAGACGACCTTACAATTATTAAGGGAGTAAAAAGTTCTTGCTAAAGCGATGCTTGCAGGAGACATAAAATGGTGGTCCTGATTCAGTTGGATGTAAGGTAATCCTTAAAGATTCCTATCTTAATTAAACGGAGGGGAGCCCATGGCTGAGTGGCTTGCGCGCTACTCTCTCATGCCAAAAGTTGTGAATTCGAATCCCAGTCCCGACGGGGCTTTTATAAGGATGTAAATAAATGGGGATTCACTCACAGCCTCTCCCCCGGGTATGTGAGACATGTCAGCCAAATGGTGCCCACTCACAAAATTAGGCGTAGGGAGTGATGACCCTACCCTACAAATGGCATCCAGAAACGCGAGTGTAATATGCCAGGAGATTATACCGCGAGGCCCAGGGCCTGCACGGCCTGTCGCGCCACTGAATAAAAAAAAAAATCTTAATTAAACCTGAATAGGCAAAATTAAGGGCATCCACTGTAGCATCGTCCGATTAGCCAAAGCAGCATAAAGTGACGTTAAATGAAAACATAACAACTAACGATTCATATATCACATTTTCTTTAGAGGACCCCCCTCCTCACCCAGAAGTTCCAAGGGCACTGCCCATATTACTCCAGCCTAGTTTTTCCATGAACTTCAATGTATTAAGAAAATGTAAATTTTATCATTTCAATAATGCTGCTTATATCTAAATAATGTTCTCTGGTAATAAAAATACATTATTAGGTTACTAATTATTTAATTACAATATATTTAATTTTTGATGTTGGAAATCTATCTTTGAAAGAAAATTAAGGTATTATTTTTTTTTGCCCAATTTATTTCAACATCATGAAAACTTTATATTTTCAATTGGTTTGGTTTTTCTAAAAACGAAAATTCTGTTATGATTTAAGAACATTAAGAGGCTTGTTTTTAAAAAAAAGAAGGATTTATGTAATTGAAATTTCCTTAGAGTTATAAGATATATTCTTTAATATTTCCAATGAAACTTTTATTTATTATTGTAAACTTGATATGTTTACATGTTATTGTACATCGTCGTGTAGTGGCTACACTGATACTTGAGTATTGCTGTATAGTTGAAGCCACCGCGTTATCTGTTTTCATTCTTTGTAACTGTATTGTACTTGACGGTTAATAATGGACGTTGGGCTTGATGAAATTATTAAAAACAAATGGAAAACAGGATTGCCTGGAAGAAGGAATCGAGGGTATGTTTCTATTTATTAAGAATTTTCAGTTCATAATCGTCTTTTGTTTTTATTTCTACTATTGGTTTCCAATAAATTGTACATCTTCATTAAGGATTTTTAACATCACACGTTGAAGTTTGTTTATATTTTATTAGTAACAGTTTTAGTGTTTATCATATGTTTTTATACTACATATTTGTTTTTTTGTTTCAATTTTTAGTTCTCAAGCAAACCAAGGTTTATGATTACATTAAATCATTTAATACCTATACACTTCCCTAGTGTTTGTTTTGTTATTTTATAGGTAACATTTTCATTGTAAACCATTGAATTTTCATAGTTTTGTTTTGACTGAACAACTTAACTTTTCAGTGCGTCACGTCCTCGTGGTGGAAAGAAAGATCGTAATAGAAGAATGCTCTCAAACGGAGGAGTGCGAGGTAAAGCTGCAGTGATTGATGCTAGAGCAAAGATTAATGCCAGAAAGAGGGGTGCTGTAAGAGATGCCCGTGAAAAACTTAATGCTCTTCAAAGACAAAAGGATGCTAGGTTACGGTTAAGTTCCCTAACTACTCCTAGATTAAATGCTGGAGGAAGAGTTGCTGATTTTATGCCTGGCAGGACTATTAACAATGCAAGTAGGCAGTTGAGCCGAGCCACAATGGATTCATATCCATGTAAGTTTATTTAAATATTTTAACTTTTCTATATAAGCCTAATAACTCTTTGAATTGTAACATCTTAGTTCTTTCTTAAGTTATAATCTGCCGTGTATTTAATAAAGTTCTGTTTGATATTGTTCTTACATTTTTATGATTATTTGTTTTTACTGGAAACTTTTTCAGAGTGAATTACCAATAGGTGGGTCTGTGCTGTCACTATAATAGTGATCTTTAGCATGTTTGTGGTATAATTGATATTTATTTAGTTGTAAAAGGGTCTCTAGACTCTCACCTCCTTCTTAGCTATCATAATAATTTGTTACACTCCCAAGTATTTATAAAATTTTTGTAAAGATTAATGCTGTTTTGTAATAACCCTTGAATAGTGTCTCAAAGAACTGTCATTTACTTACCCTTTAATAGGATTGACTTCACTGCACTTAAATTTATATACTCACAGGATAACCTACTACATGTTGATGCACTATCTTTTTTAACTTATGTGATTAGGAAATCTGGAATTAAAAAAAATTATCCATGAATCTTTAACCAACACATCTAAGTAAAGTTCTTGAGGTTTCCAACATGTGAGCTTGTGAGCCATCATTAGGGCATTACTAAGAGTTTATGCTTGGACATGGCTCAGTAATGCCCTGATGATGGCTCACAAGCTTGAGCCGAAATGTTGGCAAAATTAAAAAAATTTCAAAAAATGACTGATTCCTGATTATTCCATCTATAATAGTTTCTACAGTCGACTATACATCCCCAAGATATGACATTTTTAATTTCATCCTAATATATGGAAGGTCAGGGTCGTCTAGTAGCACATGTTCCATTGTTCTTTGAACATTGCGAAGTTCAAATTAGTTAGAGAGCCAGGTTCTCTTGTTAGTTACGCATGTGAAAATCCATAATGACCAATCCTTAAACAGACAGTTTCTTTTTTTCTTGAAGTTCTACATGATGTTATTTAGTAGTCCAGGAGCCAAATGCTTGATTGTCTACCTCACCCAAATATATGTGGGTCAATCCATTTGAAATTATACAATTTTTTATTAATTTTGCCACTCAACATTTTTGATTTTAATGATTTTTTTAACCAGTTATTCTCTATCTTTTAATGAATAAAAAACCTTGGATAAATTGCTTTTCTGGCAAATACTTTTAGTGTTGCAACAGTTTTAAGTCAGCTTCGTGACTGAAAACATGTGTTAGATGAAAATCTTTCTAATTCAAGTAATTTTGCAGATATCAAGTCAACACAAAAACTAACAGTAAGATAAGAATACGCTTTATATATTTTATCTTTGCAACTTATTAAACTTAAATATGAAGAAAGTGTATTGTACTGAGGATGTATAGTCGACTGTAGAAACTATTATAGGTGGAATAGTCAGGCATCAGTCATTTTTTGAAATTTTTTTAATTTTGCCAACATTTATGCTTGGACATGGCTCAGTAATGCCCTGATGATGGCTCACAACGTTGAGCCGAAACGTTGGCAAAATTAAAAACTTTTCAAAAAATGACTGATTCCTGACTATTCCACCTATAATTATGAAGAAAGTGGTTAAAAAAAATTCTCAAAAATTAGTAAAAAATGAGACATTTAGTGAATTAAAAGTCTATGAGGGAAAAGAGAATCACCTTTTATTATTTTTTCATACATAGCTTTGTTGAAGCTCTACTTGCTGTAAAAATTTCAATCTTGAGTACATAGTTCTTTTTTTATATGAAATTCCTTCAAAAATGTTTACATAGAAATATCTCAAAAAGGACTGAGTGAAAAATTATGAAACAAACACAGGTTACACATCTATATAATGTTTATACGTGACATTAATTTGGTGGCTGAGAGTTTTTTTTGCCATTTTTTGAAAATTCGTAGACAAAAAAGGACGATGTTCTCTAGATCGAAATGTTTATAGCAAGTAGGGCTGTGACTAAGCTATATATGAAGAAAGAATCCAAGGTTAGTCTCTTTTTCTTTATAGGCTTTTAACTCGCTAAAAGTCTCATTTTTTTATTTATTTTCAAGAATTCTTTAACCACTTTCTTTTCTTTTAAGGTAATAAGTTGTTAGGACATAAGATATAAAGCATTTCTTTACCTTATTGTTAGTTTTATTTTGACTCGATATTTGAAAAATTCCTTGAATGACAGAGATTTTCCCAACACATGTTTGAAGCTGACTTAAAACGGCTGCAACACTAAAAGTATTTGCCAGAAAAAAAAAATTATCAGTTTTTTCATTCATAAAAAGTTAAGGATAAATGGTTAAAAATTCATAGAGAAATCATTCAAGAAAACTTTTTTAATTTCTTAAACTAGCCAAATTATATAATGTAATTCAATAAAGTGTGAGGGGATTCATATGAAGATCATTTCTTTCTTAGTTTCTTTTAATTACAGTCTATAAATATTACATTATTTATCAATTTGTTAATAACTTCAACTTAGTCAAGTTTTGGTAGCCTTGACATCATTTATGATTCAGTAGAAAATGTTGCTTCTAATATGTTAATTTAAATCAATTAACTATTCAATTTAAATCATATCTTTGCTTTATAAACATGAAAATTCTAATATTTCGTTTTTTATTAATCCAAAAATGTTTTCCTTAGACACAACTGCTGCCAGAAGAAATGCCAGACCCTACAGTAGAGGAGCTACCAATGACAACGCTATGGATGTTGATCGTAGGTCTTGGGACCCAGCAAGCCTCCCCCAACTTGAAGTGCTTCTAATTCGACCTAACTCTGCTCCATATACTAGCCGACCTGTGAGTAACAGCATATTACTGTGCCAATCTTATCTGGAGGAGCAAGGCATTAGCTTGGTTTAGAACTTTTGTTCTTCCATAGGAAAGAGTTCCTAACTTGAGGTCTTGTATTCCCTGTTCACAAAACTGTCTTCTTAGACAATTGTTAGATCAGTTACCTAGATATGTTCCTCAGCTACAGTTTAATCATGTGATTGTGATATGAAGAGATGATAAAAAGTTTTAGTGACCAGGTTTATATTCATTTCAACTTCGTTCAAAAGACATTAAAGCTGCACAATTTGTTTTCAGAGGCATCATTGATGTGATCAATTTACTCGTTGGTCTTTATAAGTTGAATTTTGTTCCTTAAGTATTATTAAATGTTACTTGTTGGGTGATATTTACTATTGAAGAATCCTTGTCAGAGCAGATTTTTATGTCATCAACTCATTCCTTATCCACTAAATATCAGCTGGCCAAAGGAATCAGTGTCAAAGTACTGTTTGTATGATATTTTCTTTAACCATCTGGATTAATATTGTATCCTGTATTAGATTATAATTAAGAAAGAAGAAACCTTAAAAAAAAATGGTGCAACCTGATTTGTCTTCAGTTTCTTAACTGCCAAAATAATTTAATCAATATTTTCAATGAATGTTTAAAAGCATATACAGAAAAATGTATGTTCAAAATGTTATTGTTAAAAATTAGAAGAGAAAACTGGAAATTTCATCGTAGCAATGATTCATCTCTACATTCTGACTTGAAGAAATGATAGTCAAAGAAAATACAGAAAACCGTTATTTTCCTGAAACTTGCAAAGTCTTTTCGGAGTTATTCCATCTTTGTGCCTGATGGTGAATATCTCTTGATTTTTGAATTGATTGAAGTATCAAGATTAGAATAACCTGATTTATCTCTAAGCTAACTAACTTTTGGAGCTTATTTTAGTTAAACTTTTCTTTTATTCCTCTTTCATTTAACCTTACCTAAGAATGGTCATTACATCCTCAGCATTGTCTCATCAACTGATTGATTCGAAGGAGGCAGAAATAAATTATTGAAGTGTCTAATTGGTGTTAAATTAATATTATATACTCGTATATTAATTTAATGGTGCATTTACATCTTCAATATTGAAATGTGTACTGCTATACTTAAATACTCATGTGCTGGAAGAAGTTATAACAACCATTAAGGGAGAAGAGCTGATAGTTGTAGTTAGCAGCAAAGTACTTGATGAAAAACAATATATTGGCTATATAATTATCTGATGGGAAGAAAAGTTCATCTACAATCTTACTATTTTGAATAATTTGCAGTTTTGACTCAAGGGATCTGATCGTGAACCTTACTATTAAAGAGAATGGATTGTCATTATTATGTTACTCAATTAATAATCAGTTACTTTTGTATATATGAATTTCTCATGTATATTTGAACACATGTGTCTGATGGATCTTCAAATAGTTGATTGCTCTATTTGGACTTAGTTTCTGTAAGTACAAAAAATGGAATAATTCACCTGACAATACCTCAGCAAGCAATTATGATGTTCTACAAGTTGTTGAAAATAATACTCTTTGATCTACATCATTGTTGGGAGTTGAATGAATTTGACAAAAGTAGCTGGAATATATGCCTCAATGTTTCAGTTAGTAACTCCCATTTGTGAAGCGATTCAAATTGAAGAATTTGTATGATAGATTCTTCCATGCATGTACTCCCTGTGCTTCCATCCAACAGTTGACATTAGAAACATTTACAAAACTAAAATTTCTAAGGAAAATTATTTTAATAAAAAAAAGTTGAAAATTCACCATTATATTAGTAAAATTTTTAATAAACAACACAAAGGAATAGCACATGATGGAAATGTTTAACTCATGGTAGTTAGTTGAACATTAAAGAACACCCAAGAATATGAAGAAAGAAATTCGATATATTCTACATCAGATATATTTTGAACTGTGTTTATCCTGCAATTATTTTCAAACTTCAGATAGCAGTGAATCAACTAATATTTTGTGTTATCCACTCAAATGAAAAAAAGTTCTTGTTCGTCAGGAGAATCTATAGTTTCTGCTTTTGGATTGAATGCTTATCACATCACAAGGTTTTACCTGCTCTTGGAAGATTTTGAATTTGTTTTCATTTTTTTATTTCCTTATTAGGCTTCTGATGGAGGAGTCAGTTTGGAAATAGCTTATACATCGTTGTCATTTCTGTTACAGAGAGAATTAAGAACTAATAAAGAAGATAGTTGGCTGAGACCATCTCCTGCTATAAGGTATTCAATACTGAAAATTAAAAAGTGTATTGGGTTGTAGCATGTCAAATGTCATGAATTATTTTCAAGTAAATCTATTAATAAATTTATTAATTTTTCCGCTCAAGTTAGTATTTATTTTCTGCTGCTGCATCATTGTTAGTCTATAATAACAAAACAATGTTTTGCATCAAGGATTTACATATTTTTTAACAGTTATTTTATCTTTTTGAAAACAAGTATTGATATACCCTGTTGGTTAGTGTTATTGATTGAATTTCCAGGTAATTGAAGGCATCTATGTCGATTGCTTTATCTTAAATTTAAAGATTAAGTTTTACCGGTATAAATCTATTAGTGAAAATGGGGTTGTGAGGATTAGAGATGAAAGCAACGGTTCAGTATTTTCAGGATATGTTTGCTTCAGTTTCAGTAGCTCTTCATTTTTATATGTAATTGTTACATCAGCGATTGATACCATAAGAAATTTCTACAAACCAGAAAGCGACATTAAAAAGTTGTTATGGATCGTTTTGCATAAGGAAAAGTTTGAAATAAAATCAGTTCAACATTACCATTTTAGTCGGATTTATTCTAGCATGGCTGGCTTCTACAGATTTCTTTGTTTATATGTATTTAAACAATACTTTAGTTGAGCTTATTTGAATTATCATTTCAAAAATGCTCATGACATTGGTCAGTTGTTAGTGGGACCCAAATTTAACCCTGTATGGTTTTCATTTGTACTCTTTTTCTCCAAGAAATTGCGAGAGTGAAGATTTGCAGAAGATCCCACAATAAATCTACCAGAACTTCCATGAAGAAGAAATTTAAGATAATTGTATTGGCAAATTATATTTGACCATCATCAAATTAATTTATGAAGAAATTTCTACCCAGTCAGAAATGAAAAGGCCACAAAGCCAAAGTCTTATTACTTCCTCTAAAATCTTCTTTGGAGATACATCTAGTTTAATCCAATCATGTGATTTGTTAATGTGATGTGTCAAGTCGGTTTGTGCTCACTTTTATAACCAGTTAAAGGAATATGGAAGATTGAAATTTTATTAGCATTAAAGATCCACAATGATTGATTTTAACATTTCTCTGTATGCTGATTATAATTCATCTGTGTGCTCAATGACTTGAAATTACTGTACAAGTTATCATCCATGATTTATTAATATCTGAAGATGAAAATAGTGTTTCAAGAATTCAAGAAAGTTCAAAGGATTATGGAACCAAACCCTCTTGTTTTTCCTGGCTTAAAATGTCTTCAATTTCTCTTTATGAAGGCTGGCTCAACTCATCTTTACAGTGTGAAAACATGATTAGTATTTTTTTATGATATTTGGTATCAATCAGGCCAGTATGACATTTGATATGTTAGAACATCCAAAACATATAATTGTGATATAATCTATTTGATGTTTTCCTCTTATTTACTTTTATACTAAAATATATCAAAATAAATGGGTCTGCTAAAGTAAAAACTGACTAATAAAAGGAAAGTAAAGATACAAGCTGCAGAAATATTTCTTACTTTTGAATATCTTCAAACAATTTTAAATAAAATTTTGGCTCATCTCTTAACATTGTCAGGTTTTCTGTCTACATAATGTTTTGTTATTTTTAGAAACAAATATTCACTTAAAAAAAGATGAGTTAATAGGCTGGATGATCTAAAAATTTCCTATTTGAAGGATTAAAATCATATTGAAGGTGACATTAACCATGTGAGAGCAGGCAAGCTTTTGAAGAAGGTAGAACTCAAGTCAGCATTTTTCTCTGCTTATTATGTATTTCTCAGCACTGCAATCTGTAATGAATTTCACATTAGTCCTTCTATATTAAAATCACCTCAGCGACACCCTAAGCCTGAAAGTTTCAACACCACCTCCATTAGTATTCCCACTGCTTAAGATTCAGGTGAGATATCAAGATAAAGCAAACCAATGAAAGCTTTATATCAACAAGATTGAGCTGTTTGAAAAGCATCTTTTAGACGTGTGAACTGCTGTCTCACAGAGAACGATTGATATTTGGAATGTCAATACAATAAATTATAGTAGCATTTACTTGTTTGACAAAGTCAGGTATCTAAAATGAATTCCAACTACTTTGCCCCTGTATCACTTACATTATTTCATTGTAATAGAGAAAATTTACTTCATAGAATTGGTTCTTTATTTTTTTCATTTCAAGGTTTAAGGATTGTAGTTTTCAATTACCTTTTGTCTGTGATTAGTAGTGCACCTGCCAGGCACACATGGCTAACAGAAAGTTAAACTTGTGTTTCAAATTACTTAGAAATCTTCTTTTTTTTTTCTGTCAATGTATCTTTACTTTCCTAATAATTTTTATTTATTTTTAAAGGCATAAGTATTCAGATGAAGTTTATGAGGCCTATTATTTTTTAGTTTAATTGCATGATATAAAAAAAAAATGTAATTTGCAATTTCTACCTTGTTCTGGAGTACAATCTCCATTTGGATAGAATAATTCAGTGGTAAATGATGTTTAATCATTCATTTAAATAATTATAATCCTTAATTGTTCATTATATTTTTCCCCTATTTGATTCTGATTACAAACTAGGTTACTAAGAAAGTGGTTTATACATTGTTTATATTTGTTAAATTATACGTTATAAATTTTTCATTTTACTTTTACTCATAATGATCGAATGTATTTTATTTTGAGGCCGCGTATTGATTAATTAAGATCAATTTAATTTTTTATAGAAGGAATGGAAGTTGATTTCATACCCTTGTTATGAATTTTTATTTTATTTTGATTCTGCTTTGTCTGGAAAGTCAAGGTAATGCTGAAGTCCACTTTTTTAAGTTGGAAATTTACCAAAACCTCTTCAGAATTAAATGTGGTAAATGGTGAACTAATTAAATTGTCTTTGTAAATATATTCTCCTTTATATAAAATCTTAAGTGTGTATTAGTTTATTTATCATTAATTTATTTTTAGCTGATTATAGCACTATATCTGCTCTTACAATTAGCAGTGTTAAAGCTGGTTATTTTTGTTTTCCTGTTACAATCCACAGATATTAATATTAAATTAAAAAAATATAATGATCTAATTTCATGGTATTTTTAGTGTTCACAAATATTATATTGATTTAAACCTATGCTTTGTTATGTGTGAAACTTTATGATAAGAGAATATTTAATCAATGTTTAAAGGAGAGCTGAAGAGAGTATAAAGTCTAGGCTGGAACCACTTAGGCAAGAGGAAGGTTATAGAATTGTTGTTTCCAATTTACAACCAACTGTTACACATGAGGACATAAAGGTATGTGGTAAAAAAATAAATGTTATTATTTAAAATGTAATGAACTATTTGAAAAAATGTTAACATAATCTTCGTGAAGTGAGAATGGTTGACTGTATGTATTGAGGTTGCAGTCAAATTAACACCCTTAAAATTAAATAGTGCCTATATTTAAAGGAGTAAGAACCTAACAATGATTGTTGGGTTCTCACTCCTTCAATCGCTCTGAAGAAGGTCTGAAATCCAGGCCGAAACGTAGGCACTATTTAATAAAAATCAAACTATTTAATAATAATTAAGTTTCTACTTAAGTGTGTGTTAATTTTACTGCACCCTCAACTAATTTCTCCCCTGTTAACATAATCTTATTTAAACCTCACTGTTTGAAATATCCTCTGTACATATTTTCATTTCATAATATCACACTCAGCTTGTCGACGTAAAATTGGATGGGCTTTATTATCATGTAGGTTTCATTTGTATTGAAATAGTCTGCCAGGGCTTAAATGCCGATATTTCAAAATTCTTCCTCAAAGTACCTATAATTTTGTAGATTTTATTAAATTGACCATATCATCTGATTAGTATTGCTGAAAGATAAGTAAATATATAAGTTGAACGAATTTGATATTTATCTAAAGGAGAAAACTGCAAAAATATTTTTGTATGCAATTTTTAGATTTTTTATTATAAAAACAGTATATAGACATGTATGATATACCGTTTGAAAGCTAAAGATTTTAGAAAAATTATTTTGTACATACAATTGTTAAAGTTAATGGAGAGTGATGAAAAGCTGATAGAACTAACTGATTGTCATAGATAATAATCTGAGAGATTATTTAATAAAACACATGTTTCTATTGAAATTCAATGTAATTAATTCTTTAAAAATTTATTTTTATCTCTAAACAGTATTTAAAAATTCTTAAGAACAATTTAAATTAACTTTGAGAACGAAGGTAAGTGATAGTCATCGTGTGTCGCATGCACCAGATTTTTTATCAGGCAGAAACTAAATGCAAAATATCACCATTGGCATTAAAACTGTTAAATCCTCATATCGTTTTGCAAATTTTATAAAAAAATTTACCATTGCTGTGTGAAAGTGTTTTTACTTAATCATTCAACATTTTGTGCTATGAAATGTAGCAAAAGTAGTTTTTAGTGTTTCCCCAGTCTACTGTTGATGGAACTACTTATTGTAAGAAATAAAAACCTGTACCTCTGCTACCCATGAAGGGTCTTGGGATCAGTACATGTAGAGATGTGTACTGTTTCTAGGCCAACAGCCATGCCATGAGATGAATTGGCCGAGATCTCATTCAACTTTTTTTCCACCCCTTCCTCACCATTTCTGGCATACGGGGTTTGGAAGCAGTAGGGTAGTGCGCTGGGAATGCACATACTACTGCCCCCTTATACTCTGTTTTTGTTCTATTTTAATCTTTATTTATTTGATATTAAACTGTAGTGCAGCCCGGTGCACGGGTGTGCACCTTAGCCGCTACTACGGTGCAACCCAGTACGCGGTTGCGCACTTTTCTGGTGGGGTTGCACCTTATTTATTTAAGGCCAACCATCCTGGGCCTTTTCATCCGTCCGGATACAGGCCAGTCCTGCTGGTGAGCCGCATCCGTCCAGTCCTCTCCATCCGTCTGGTCCTCCCCAACCGTCCGGTAGCCGTCACGCCTCATTGGTCCGCCGCCGCATCCGTCCGGATTTGCCAGGCCAGCCCTCCTGCCTTCAGATGTTCTCTTCTTTTTCTTCGCCTTCTTCATCTGGCTCTCCGGCATGTTGGGCACTAAGGGTGAAGTGTGTAGGGCCCACTACCTCCTTTCATGCATACACAAACTCCCTATTAACGAGGGGTAGTTCTCTAGCAGGCGTGGAAGGTCCGGCTCATGGCGTGTGCACAGGCCCGTTTTCATCATTAAATTAGCGCGGTGCAGCTCCATGGCAGTGCAGGACAACACGTGCTGTGCGGTCTCAGGGACTCCGCATGTAGGGCACCAGGGATCGATATCATTACCGTGGTCATGCAGCTTTCCCTGGAATTCTCCATGTCCTGTTAATATCTGCGAGACCCAGTAGTCTGGGAGGACCCACTTGGCCTCTAGTCTTGATCGGACGGTGGGGAAGAACTTTCTCATCGTGGAGCCCTTCTGGCTTGCCACCCACCGTCCGTTCCTCTCTTCTATTATCTATATTCTATAGAGCTCATTCAACTGTCAGGTTTTCCCTCAATTTCTGGGTACTCACTTTATAGAGGCTGATTTGACTCAAGAGGTTCTCCATACCCTAGTATCACCCCCCTCTCCCTCCTCAAGCCAAAATAAAAGAATTAATAATATTCCGCCATAGCCAGGATATAAACCCAAGACACAGAAAACAGTAGACTAGTGATCTATCCACTTGACCACCCCACTCCCTGCTTATAAGAGGTTTCAATTCTAACATTTTGGACTTTGCTGTCTTCTCAGTAATTTTCTGGTTTTGACCGTATCTTAAATTTCTTCAACATTTCACCAGACGAACTGGAGGTTACCTATAGCATGGTGGTTAGCATAACAGCCTCCTATGCCAAAGGTTACGGGTTCAAACCTGCAGTAAGCCCTAGTATTTTTAAATGGGAGTCAAAAAATCCTTAGTTATGCCATCCTTCAGAGGGGTTGTTAAAAGGTGGTCCCGAGGCTGTGCGATGTCAGGTACTCGTTAAAAACCCCTATCCTAATTAAACCTGAATAGGCAAAATTTAGGACACCCTCTGTAGCGTTGTCCAATTAGCCACAGCAGCATAAAAGGATGTTAAATAAATAAACCAACAACAAAACCAGACATACTGCTGACTGGTTTTCCTCTTGGTTTTTGTAAGAAAGAGGATGCTGCTGTAATCCTTGGATCTTTATATCTGCTAAAATCCATTCATGAGAGAGGAGCCTGGTTTTCCATGAATCTGATTGGTTGACAGTCCTTTATGATCATTATAGGAGGCCCATAATTTACCTGTAACTATTCGCTGTTGATTTCTGCATGTTCCTTTCTGAACAATTCTTTTTGGTTTATTATTTTCAATTATCAACCATTGTAATCGAAAAAAAAAAAAAAAAAATTAACCCTACTCAAACTTTAGGTGTGTTTCAAGATGCTTAGAATCCGAATAACGAATAAAAAAAAATCCGTTTGTCTGCTGTCCGCGGCATATCTCCGAAACTACTGGACCAATTTTTTTGAAATTCGCCACAAAAATACTAGTCCATTCAACGATGATCCTAACACCTAGATGTTGATATCAGCTGGTTAGTTTTAAAATGGCGGCCAATTTAAAGGATTTTATTAAAAAACTCAGTTATTTTTGAAGATATAAAAAAAATTATTAGTTTTTTTTAACCAACAAAACGCAAATAATTATTCTAAAAGAGAAAAAAGAAAAGAAAAAAATTGATATTTTCCACATAAATATGCTCATAACTCAGTTATTTTTGACGAAAGAGAAAAGTATGTATAGGGTTTTAGAATCAGTAAAGCCCTATAAAAAAAAAAAAATAAATAAAAAAAAAAAAAAAAAAAAAAAAGGAAAGGAAAAATTAAAATCTCGTTTATATATACGCCGAAGATAGAAAGAGAAAAATTCATTATTGTTTTTTAACCAAAAAACCGCGAATAATTATATGAAAGAGAAAAAAAAATTGAAATCTCGCTTATAAATACGCTTGTAACTACATCATTTTTGAAGATAGTAAAAAAATTCATTATTGTTTTTTAATGATTACCTAAAAGAGAAAAAAGAAAAGAAAAAAATTGATATTGTTCACATAAATAGGCTTATATAAATAACTCAGTTAGTTTTGATGGTAGAGAAAAGTGTGCATAGAATTTTAGAATCCAATAGCGATAAACAAAAAAAACAAAAAAAGTATTACATGTCAATAATACAATGAAAATTAATAGAAACTTTATTAGCATCAAAACAATTATCTTGAACTAATGATTGACGTTATACACTCGGTAACGACAAACTAAACTTTGCCATTCACAAGTAGATAGAAAATCAGGGTTTCAGGAGATCCCAGTGCTCTTCTCCAAAAAAAATTTTGGACCAAATGAAAAAAAAAAATCATTAAATTATGTTTACAACTAGCTTAGATATTGCGTTTTGAAATCAGTGGTAGTGTTATGATATGATGCTTTGAATTAGTGCTTTTCATATTACTTAATTGCCTATCAACAGCCTTATAAACAATTATACCCCTATATTAGTAGATGTAAAATGCCGGTTCTGGCGCAGGGCTTCGGTGCCGAGCTGGCCCACTTTTTTGTGGAGCCAATCAGATTCCAGCATTTGGTCACGTGACCTATGGCGGGAGATTTGAACTTCAACCACGACCTAACCTTAACTACTATGGTTCGCGCCATCTACTTAACCTAAACTACCGGGCCACGCCCCTTTTTAGCCACGTGGCCCTCCAACGATGTAACCTAAACCATTAAGTCTCGCCCCTTTTTGATCACGTGACCCCTGTTTGAGGGTATTAAGTCTTTATAAAGCATGGGTCTACCCGGCCGCCATATTGTTTTTATGACGTCATCATTTACAAAGCATGAGTCTACCCGGACGCCATTTTGCTCCCCCACTCCTTCATTAGCTAACCAATCACAGTGCCTAACTTGAGAGTTCCTCCCGGCTAGATCCGATGGTCAAATTGTAATGTGTACTTTTACGGAACCTTTCAAACTGTGACATAACCTTACTATTGTTTACATTTTTTAAACCTCCCTTACTGTTACATAACCTTCTCATTGTTTACATTTTGCTCCCCCCACTCCTTCATTAGTTAACCAATCAGAGTGCCTAACTTGAGAGTTCCTCCCGGCTAGGTCCGATGGTCAAATTGTAAAGTTTACTTTTATGAAGCCTCCCTCACTGATTGATAACCTTACTATTGTTTACATTTTTTGAAACCTCCCTTACTGTTACATAACCTTCCCAATGTTTACATTTTATGAAACCTCCCTTACTGTTACATAACCTTCTCATTGTTTACATTTTCCTCAACCTCCCCATTGTTTACATTTTATGAAACCTCCCTCACTGCTTCATAACCTTCTCAATGTTTACATTTGTTGAAACCTCCCTTACTGTTACATAACCTTACCAATGCTTTCATTTTCTTAGTACTCCCTTACTGTTACATAACCTTCTCATTGTTTACATTTTTTAAACCTCCCTAACTGTTACATAACCTTCCCAATGTTTACATTTTCCTCAACCTCCCCATTGTTTACATTTTATAAAACCTCCCTTACTGTTACATAACCTTCTCATTGTTTACATTTTCCTCAACCTCCCCATTGTTTACATTTTATGAAACCTCCCTTGCTGTTACATAACCTTTCCGTTGTTTACATTATCTGAAACCTCCCTTGCTGTTACATAACCTTCCCAATATTTACATTTTCCGCAACCTCCCCATTGTTTACATTTTCGGAAACCCTCCCCCCTCCCCCTTACTGTTACAAAACCTTTCCAATGCTTACATTTTTCGTAACCTTTTTAATGTTCACATTTTCTAAATCTCTTTATTACTTTTATTTTCTCTTCACATAGTCGTGGTGCACACTCACCTTCTAAAGTATCCGCAAGAGCGCAGCACCAGCTCTACTTTTTAATGTGCCCACCAGAGTGCGTCTCTCCGGAATTTTTTATGTTATCTTCCCAATGACGTTTTTTTTTTTTTTAAAGTAATTGTGAGCCGCCGCCATTTCGTTTTTATGACGCCACTATTGCAATAATTTAAAAGGGTATGAACACGTACAAACAGAGTTGAATCATGTTTAAGCATGTTGATAAGTGAAACGTAAACATGGACTTTGAACCTTCTTAGTGTCTTGAATATAAACATCGTTATACGGCTTCTTAATCCTATACAGCTTTGAACATTGATCCTTAATCCTACAATTTATTTATTTATTTTAATCCTACAATTTAAATAGCGATAAAAAGTTCCTTAAGCTTAAACGTAAACATGGACTTTGAACCTTCTTAGTGGCTTTAGTATAAACATTGTTATAAACCTTCTTAATCCTATACAACTTTGAACTTTGATCCTTAATTCTACTTTTTGAATAGCGATATAGGGTTCCTTAAGCTTTTGAAATTTGGACGATTATCCTCTTAAGTATCAATATAGATAATGCGCTTCTTAGAATTATGGTTAATCCCTAATAATGTAATCGTAAACAAGCTCATTTTAAGACGTAAACATCAACTTTGTGCTGAGAATTTCCTAATGTATAAATAAACAATAATATAAAAACTTGTATCTACTTCGGACGGAAATTTATTTTGTTTAAACATCATAATTTCAACATTTTAAATTGTTTTCTCGCCTTATCAGTCCATTTTGTACCATTTCCAGGCATTATTTACTAATAATTAACTATTTTGCTATGGAAATGCAATTTTTCGATGTCTTCGGGGCTGTTCGGCTACTCCCGGCCACCTTCGGTCTTCTACCTAACTTCGCTATAATCCGGAGTTCTATCTAAAGAAATAAACAATGATAACGTTAATTCCATCGAAACAACTTCCTTATCTTCTCTGCATCTCTTGATAAAGTATAAACAATATTATATTCTAGTAAAATAATATAGTACATCGTAAACATTTTATTCATTTTCGTTAAAAGTATTATTAGTAAACAAAGTGTTGTACCTTTTTTAGTTTGGCGTTAAGCCTTAAGCCTCTTCACCACGTCAAGGTAAAGGTACATCGAAGAGGTTTTTATTTTATTTTACAACGTGATTTTTACAATAAAAATGTGTACAAATTCAACGAAAAAATAAAGTTTATTGAAAATCAGAATTCATAAAATATAATTTCTAACACAATCAAGAATTAAACTAAATTTATGCTTATAAAAAAATAAAATCATCTCTTTTTTTTGGTAATGTATAATCACATTGAAATTTAATTTTTCACCTGATGGCATAAACGAAATATTTGCTGTTGAGGTGGTCGGCAAGGTGCGGCAATGACTATTTAATCTTCAATAAATTAACAACACCATATACTTTATCATTTTTTTTTCTTTATGTATTTGAAAGAGAAATATGAGCATCGAAATTATTCTGCAGGTTTATTCTATTCACCTCACATTCACTCACACATTCTAGTTTACAGGTGTTCAAACCATGCCATTGACCTTCATTCAGGGTTTATAGGTGTTCAAACCGTGACAGTGACCCCTTTCATTCATGGTGAATAGATTTAAACAATTTTTTTTTTTACCCATACAGTTAAACCTTTGTTTGATACTCTGTACATTTCTCTTTCGAGACATGCGATGGCTGCCTTGCTGAGATGGCTTTATTAATTCAAAGACCGCCAAAATATTCCAAATTCATTAGTGAACAAACATATTGCCACACCATGAACCATCATTTTTATTATTTGTTAGCTTAGTTGTTTTGTTTTTTTCAGGCCAAAGACAAAAATGGTAAATTCGCGTTTTGTTTCTTATTATTACCAAAATAATCTTTATATTATTTCACTTCATTTAATTTATAATGACCATAAGCCAAAGTATTGATTCCGTCTTCTTGTATGTGTCTTTTATCATCAAAAGGTGACAGAGAAACCTTATTTATTTCGGAACTAAAAATATTATGCAGCTTAGATTGTATCATCCTCATTGGCGTATGCATAATTTCCTTTTTAAATAATACATTTTCATAATCCTCAAAACTAATATATTGTTTTAATGAGGCTGTTTTTACGCCTTTAGCTCGCTTTTTTACATCGTTTTCTGTCATAACAGCGTACATTTTCGCTCTTAATCCCACATATTTTAAAATTATTTTTGAATTGAGCTCATCTTTAAACTTTCCTAACTTCTTTTTATTTTTATTCGAATAACATAAATGTGTTTCAGGATAGTCTGAGAAATCAAAATATTGATTCATTTTTTTCATATCTTCATAGACATCATCTGTTAAGACTCTATAGATAAATGAATCTGTATCGGTATACATCATCTTCATGTTTTTTCCAGTATATGTTTTCATCATTATGTCATAATGAAATTGATACATTACAGTTTTTGATAAGTCTAAAATGCACATTCCTATGTATATAGGTTTATTAAACAAGACTTTCGATTTTCCCATGTGAACAGCCACTATATTCTCATTGTAGATTGTACGGTCAATGAAATTCGGTTTAGCGACAAGTTTCATCAACTTTTTACTATCAGTTACTAGTTGAATATTCTGGCGGTTCCGGATATTTTCCATCGTTTTACCGAAAACTGCATTGTTAAGCAACTTATAAAAATCTTTTTCAAAATCGTTGGATGCTCCTTTCCTTAGCTCTGTGTTGTATTCTATATACGATCGTAGCCATGGTGCTTGGTTAAACTTTAGAACACGGTGAATTTTTTCCAATTTTAGCCCATGCTGTAGACCTTGAATCAGATTTTTATAATGTAAGACGTAGCGATATCTTTTTCCAAAATGTGTTATTAATTTTTTTGAATTCGAATTTGCGCCCGGTGGTATTATCGCTTCAGGTAAGAACGGTAAATCATCATGGAAATGGTGAAGTTCTTGAGGATAACTGATGTCAATTTCAAATATGTAACCAATTTCGTCATCATCCTTAAGCTCGGATATGTTTATACGTTCCGGATTTTTAACCCATTCAAATCCTCCGTATGGTAAATACATGCTCATCGCTTGTCCATAAAGATTATTAGCATCTAAATAAACTATATAACTGGATTCTTCGTTCGGATTAAAATTACTCATGTACTTATTATTCGCTTCTGCATACCTGTGGGATACCTGGCACAAACCTCCTCGAATACCATGTTCTATCATTAGAATCATATCATAATCCTGTAAGAGCTCTATATTCATTTTTGTATATTTTAACATGGCGTCGAAGGTCAAACCAGGAACGGTAAAATAATGAGCTGGATCAAGTTTATGGGTCTTCATCATGACGTTTCGGAAAGATTCGAAGACGTCACAAAGTAGTAGAACATCATTTTTAACGTAAAAATCAGCATATTCACCCAAAGATTTACATTTAAAGTGCTCCCATATGTTTTGAGCATGTCTATAATCTTCTGCACTGACATCGCTCTCATTCAATTTATTGTAAAAAGCTTCAATTGGTGGTAACTCTGTTTCATTTAACTTTTCTTCATTATCTAAATAATCGTATGGAAACACACCTTTTCTGGTAACCAATGCTAATTGCTCATCTCTATAATATTTCGATGTTTCCTTGAATTTATCCAAAGAAAGAGATTTTACAAGATAGTCCAGGCTTCTCGGCATGAATCTGTAAGAATCTATAAACCTCAGTTTCAGTTTTTCAACATGCTTTGTGAAAGATGTGTATTTTTCTTCACTATTCGGTATTACCTCAACTTCTCCAGGGGTATTTCCCAACTCTCTAACTATAAAATGTGCGTCATAATTGCTCAAATTGTGCATTATGACGGGTAAAAACGAGGGATTAACGCGTTTTAAATTACAATTATTACAAGAAGCTCCTAAGTAGGTTCCAGTTAGGTGGCAGTGGTCTCTAACTTTTATGTTGTTTTCTTTAAATTCGTCTTGACACATGTAGCATGTTTTAGCTTCAATCCAATCTCCCTCTTCCTGAGATGAGATCCGCATCGGTTTATTTACTTTGTAAATTTCTTGAATTTTTTTAGCAATATTTGTAATACACTCCATGAAGTGAGAAGCGGCATTGGCTCCCCTATAAACGTAGGGTTGGTTTATTGGAACATCAACTCCTTCGATTCCTTTAACATATACACAAAATGATATCGGATCGTGCCTCTGATATTTAGTCGTGTTCTTTGAAAATTCGCTTATAGGAACTAATATAGATTCAAAGTCGGCATAGATCACAAATGGTACTTTGCTTTGTCGCTCCACATTTGAGAATCTGATAAAGTGATCTTTTATCGGTAGTTCTATTCTTACTGGTTTATTTTCTGAGCAATATATCTTATGTTCTTCAAGTTTCCTACAAACTTCTTTTCCAGAAACGTGGCTGAAATGTGTAAAACAGCGTTTACATATTGTTAATTTATGTTCATGCTGACTGATTTGATTCACGACCAACCTTTCAAAATTCTTTATGTAAACATAATGGGAAGTTTCATCATTAGACACGAGTAAAAGATCGCGGTGGTCTTTCAATTCTGTTTTACAGACTTTTAGAGGGTATATCTTATCTTTTTCATCGAGCCCATAGACATTGATGGAGATGTTATTTACCTTTTCAAAATTTCTTATCTCACTCAGCGAAGTTGGAAATGAAACGCAAGTAAAGTCATACACATGTTCTAAATTGTTATACTTAGTAACGCGTTGTGCATCCTTTTTCACAAATTTTGATAAAATTGAATACTTAAAACAGTACATATCATTATTCCGCACATTAATACAAGCTTTCTTTGATTCCATAAATGGGGGGAGTGGAAGATACGTACAACCCCTTAGTGGCAAATACTTGTTAATTCTTAATCTGATCCCATCAACTCCACTCAGCTTCCATCCGCTTTTTTTAAATTGAGATTCCTCAGCTTCAGTTATGATTTTGTTAAAACTTTTATCGACAAATTTACTAAGATCGATACTTTTAAAGACACAATTGTTTCGTGTTTTAAATGCTTTATCCATCTGGTCGCCAACAGAATTTGAAAAAGTGCATTCCAATAGACAATTCACTTTTAAGGCACCATGTTCATTTAGTGAATCTCGAATTTTATACACTAAGAGGTTCTTAACGCTATCCAGAAACGAGTTAATATCCATAGAATCGGACGATCTGATGAAGAATGATGCCAATCGGTTCTGAAATGCTGTCTCATACTCAACAAGTCCCTGCTTGTCTGGTACGAGTGCTAAAATGGCATTCTTTTGTGGCTCAGATAATTTTAATTTTTTTATCAACGGTTCCTGGGTACATACATTTTCATGTCTTTTACCGTTATAAATATTTGGAAAAACACCTCCACACCTGATGCAAGTATAAGTCGAAATACCGTTACAAGATTTTTCATGTCTACGAAGGCTCTTCAAATACTCATACGTATTACCGCAAAGGTAACATTTAAACTGACTCATTTTTAAGTGTTAAATTTCAAAATTTCTGAACGGAGATAAAATTTAATAATTTATTTATGCACACAACTTACCTTCCGTGAACAAATGGAGAAATATCTACCAGTTTAAAATTAACGGAAAAATATCAATGGCATCAAGAAATTAGGAAATATTTTTAAACTCAGATAGCAGCAGCAGCAACAGCAACAAATCAATGTGTTCTCTTTGAAGTCTGAAGCTAAAATGACAGTAAATACAAATGACAAGTAACTCCTTAACTATCAGCTGTTGCTTACCCCCACCACCTCGTGTTTACCCCCCACCACCTTCCATTTTACCCCCACTACCTTCAATTTTACCCCCACCACCTTCCATTTTACCCCCTCTCCCTCCCTCCCCCTCTGCCCTTGTAGTGCATCCGAGGATACCCAACTCAAGTTATGGGTATCACTCTAACTACGGATTGAATGAGATGGTCAGAAGTGGTTAAGAGTAATCAGGGAGAGTCGGAGAGGTTCACATGTGAGGAAAAGTCGATGTGTCCAATAATGTTTCGGCTCTAATTGAACATAACCTAGACTTTTCCTCACATGTGAACCTCTCCGACTCTCCCTGATTACTCTTAACCACTTCTGACCATCTCATTCAATCCGTAGTTAGAGTGATACCCATAACTTGAGTTGGGTATCCTCGGATGCACTACAAGGGCAGAGGGGGAGGGAGGGAGAGGGGGTAAAATGGAAGGTGGTGGGGGGTAAAATTGAAGGTAGTGGGGGTAAAATGGAAGGTGGTGGGGGGTAAACACGAGGTGGTGGGGGTAAGCAACAGCTGATAGTTAAGGAGTTACTTGTCATTTGTATTTACTGTCATTTTAGCTTCAGACTTCAAAGAGAACACATTGATTTGTTGCTGTTGCTGCTGCTGCTATCTGAGTTTAAAAATATTTCCTAATTTCTTGATGCCATTGATATTTTTCCGTTAATTTTAAACTGGTAGATATTTCTCCATTTGTTCACGGAAGGTAAGTTGTGTGCATAAATAAATTATTAAATTTTATCTCCGTTCAGAAATTTTGAAATTTAACACTTAAAAATGAGTCAGTTTAAATGTTACCTTTGCGGTAATACGTATGAGTATTTGAAGAGCCTTCGTAGACATGAAAAATCTTGTAACGGTATTTCGACTTATACTTGCATCAGGTGTGGAGGTGTTTTTCCAAATATTTATAACGGTAAAAGACATGAAAATGTATGTACCCAGGAACCGTTGATAAAAAAATTAAAATTATCTGAGCCACAAAAGAATGCCATTTTAGCACTCGTACCAGACAAGCAGGGACTTGTTGAGTATGAGACAGCATTTCAGAACCGATTGGCATCATTCTTCATCAGATCGTCCGATTCTATGGATATTAACTCGTTTCTGGATAGCGTTAAGAACCTCTTAGTGTATAAAATTCGAGATTCACTAAATGAACATGGTGCCTTAAAAGTGAATTGTCTATTGGAATGCACTTTTTCAAATTCTGTTGGCGACCAGATGGATAAAGCATTTAAAACACGAAACAATTGTGTCTTTAAAAGTATCGATCTTAGTAAATTTGTCGATAAAAGTTTTAACAAAATCATAACTGAAGCTGAGGAATCTCAATTTAAAAAAAGCGGATGGAAGCTGAGTGGAGTTGATGGGATCAGATTAAGAATTAACAAGTATTTGCCACTAAGGGGTTGTACGTATCTTCCACTCCCCCCATTTATGGAATCAAAGAAAGCTTGTATTAATGTGCGGAATAATGATATGTACTGTTTTAAGTATTCAATTTTATCAAAATTTGTGAAAAAGGATGCACAACGCGTTACTAAGTATAACAATTTAGAACATGTGTATGACTTTACTTGCGTTTCATTTCCAACTTCGCTGAGTGAGATAAGAAATTTTGAAAAGGTAAATAACATCTCCATCAATGTCTATGGGCTCGATGAAAAAGATAAGATATACCCTCTAAAAGTCTGTAAAACAGAATTGAAAGACCACCGCGATCTTTTACTCGTGTCTAATGATGAAACTTCCCATTATGTTTACATAAAGAATTTTGAAAGGTTGGTCGTGAATCAAATCAGTCAGCATGAACATAAATTAACAATATGTAAACGCTGTTTTACACATTTCAGCCACGTTTCTGGAAAAGAAGTTTGTAGGAAACTTGAAGAACATAAGATATATTGCTCAGAAAATAAACCAGTAAGAATAGAACTACCGATAAAAGATCACTTTATCAGATTCTCAAATGTGGAGCGACAAAGCAAAGTACCATTTGTGATCTATGCCGACTTTGAATCTATATTAGTTCCTATAAGCGAATTTTCAAAGAACACGACTAAATATCAGAGGCACGATCCGATATCATTTTGTGTATATGTTAAAGGAATCGAAGGAGTTGATGTTCCAATAAACCAACCCTACGTTTATAGGGGAGCCAATGCCGCTTCTCACTTCATGGAGTGTATTACAAATATTGCTAAAAAAATTCAAGAAATTTACAAAGTAAATAAACCGATGCGGATCTCATCTCAGGAAGAGGGAGATTGGATTGAAGCTAAAACATGCTACATGTGTCAAGACGAATTTAAAGAAAACAACATAAAAGTTAGAGACCACTGCCACCTAACTGGAACCTACTTAGGAGCTTCTTGTAATAATTGTAATTTAAAACGCGTTAATCCCTCGTTTTTACCCGTCATAATGCACAATTTGAGCAATTATGACGCACATTTTATAGTTAGAGAGTTGGGAAATACCCCTGGAGAAGTTGAGGTAATACCGAATAGTGAAGAAAAATACACATCTTTCACAAAGCATGTTGAAAAACTGAAACTGAGGTTTATAGATTCTTACAGATTCATGCCGAGAAGCCTGGACTATCTTGTAAAATCTCTTTCTTTGGATAAATTCAAGGAAACATCGAAATATTATAGAGATGAGCAATTAGCATTGGTTACCAGAAAAGGTGTGTTTCCATACGATTATTTAGATAATGAAGAAAAGTTAAATGAAACAGAGTTACCACCAATTGAAGCTTTTTACAATAAATTGAATGAGAGCGATGTCAGTGCAGAAGATTATAGACATGCTCAAAACATATGGGAGCACTTTAAATGTAAATCTTTGGGTGAATATGCTGATTTTTACGTTAAAAATGATGTTCTACTACTTTGTGACGTCTTCGAATCTTTCCGAAACGTCATGATGAAGACCCATAAACTTGATCCAGCTCATTATTTTACCGTTCCTGGTTTGACCTTCGACGCCATGTTAAAATATACAAAAATGAATATAGAGCTCTTACAGGATTATGATATGATTCTAATGATAGAACATGGTATTCGAGGAGGTTTGTGCCAGGTATCCCACAGGTATGCAGAAGCGAATAATAAGTACATGAGTAATTTTAATCCGAACGAAGAATCCAGTTATATAGTTTATTTAGATGCTAATAATCTTTATGGACAAGCGATGAGCATGTATTTACCATACGGAGGATTTGAATGGGTTAAAAATCCGGAACGTATAAACATATCCGAGCTTAAGGATGATGACGAAATTGGTTACATATTTGAAATTGACATCAGTTATCCTCAAGAACTTCACCATTTCCATGATGATTTACCGTTCTTACCTGAAGCGATAATACCACCGGGCGCAAATTCGAATTCAAAAAAATTAATAACACATTTTGGAAAAAGATATCGCTACGTCTTACATTATAAAAATCTGATTCAAGGTCTACAGCATGGGCTAAAATTGGAAAAAATTCACCGTGTTCTAAAGTTTAACCAAGCACCATGGCTACGATCGTATATAGAATACAACACAGAGCTAAGGAAAGGAGCATCCAACGATTTTGAAAAAGATTTTTATAAGTTGCTTAACAATGCAGTTTTCGGTAAAACGATGGAAAATATCCGGAACCGCCAGAATATTCAACTAGTAACTGATAGTAAAAAGTTGATGAAACTTGTCGCTAAACCGAATTTCATTGACCGTACAATCTACAATGAGAATATAGTGGCTGTTCACATGGGAAAATCGAAAGTCTTGTTTAATAAACCTATATACATAGGAATGTGCATTTTAGACTTATCAAAAACTGTAATGTATCAATTTCATTATGACATAATGATGAAAACATATACTGGAAAAAACATGAAGATGATGTATACCGATACAGATTCATTTATCTATAGAGTCTTAACAGATGATGTCTATGAAGATATGAAAAAAATGAATCAATATTTTGATTTCTCAGACTATCCTGAAACACATTTATGTTATTCGAATAAAAATAAAAAGAAGTTAGGAAAGTTTAAAGATGAGCTCAATTCAAAAATAATTTTAAAATATGTGGGATTAAGAGCGAAAATGTACGCTGTTATGACAGAAAACGATGTAAAAAAGCGAGCTAAAGGCGTAAAAACAGCCTCATTAAAACAATATATTAGTTTTGAGGATTATGAAAATGTATTATTTAAAAAGGAAATTATGCATACGCCAATGAGGATGATACAATCTAAGCTGCATAATATTTTTAGTTCCGAAATAAATAAGGTTTCTCTGTCACCTTTTGATGATAAAAGACACATACAAGAAGACGGAATCAATACTTTGGCTTATGGTCATTATAAATTAAATGAAGTGAAATAATATAAAGATTATTTTGGTAATAATAAGAAACAAAACGCGAATTTACCATTTTTGTCTTTGGCCTGAAAAAAACAAAACAACTAAGCTAACAAATAATAAAAATGATGGTTCATGGTGTGGCAATATGTTTGTTCACTAATGAATTTGGAATATTTTGGCGGTCTTTGAATTAATAAAGCCATCTCAGCAAGGCAGCCATCGCATGTCTCGAAAGAGAAATGTACAGAGTATCAAACAAAGGTTTAACTGTATGGGTAAAAAAAAAAATTGTTTAAATCTATTCACCATGAATGAAAGGGGTCACTGTCACGGTTTGAACACCTATAAACCCTGAATGAAGGTCAATGGCATGGTTTGAACACCTGTAAACTAGAATGTGTGAGTGAATGTGAGGTGAATAGAATAAACCTGCAGAATAATTTCGATGCTCATATTCTCTTTCAAATACATAAAGAAAAAAAAATGATAAAGTATATGGTGTTGTTAATTTATTGAAGATTAAATAGTCATTGCCGCACCTTGCCGACCACCTCAACAGCAAATATTTCGTTTATGCCATCAGGTGAAAAATTAAATTTCAATGTGATTATACATTACCAAAAAAAAGAGATGATTTTATTTTTTTATAAGCATAAATTTAGTTTAATTCTTGATTGTGTTAGAAATTATATTTTATGAATTCTGATTTTCAATAAACTTTATTTTTTCGTTGAATTTGTACACATTTTTATTGTAAAAATCACGTTGTAAAATAAAATAAAAACCTCTTCGATGTACCTTTACCTTGACGTGGTGAAGAGGCTTAAGGCTTAACGCCAAACTAAAAAAGGTACAACACTTTGTTTACTAATAATACTTTTAACGAAAATGAATAAAATGTTTACGATGTACTATATTATTTTACTAGAATATAATATTGTTTATACTTTATCAAGAGATGCAGAGAAGATAAGGAAGTTGTTTCGATGGAATTAACGTTATCATTGTTTATTTCTTTAGATAGAACTCCGGATTATAGCGAAGTTAGGTAGAAGACCGAAGGTGGCCGGGAGTAGCCGAACAGCCCCGAAGACATCGAAAAATTGCATTTCCATAGCAAAATAGTTAATTATTAGTAAATAATGCCTGGAAATGGTACAAAATGGACTGATAAGGCGAGAAAACAATTTAAAATGTTGAAATTATGATGTTTAAACAAAATAAATTTCCGTCCGAAGTAGATACAAGTTTTTATATTATTGTTTATTTATACATTAGGAAATTCTCAGCACAAAGTTGATGTTTACGTCTTAAAATGAGCTTGTTTACGATTACATTATTAGGGATTAACCATAATTCTAAGAAGCGCATTATCTATATTGATACTTAAGAGGATAATCGTCCAAATTTCAAAAGCTTAAGGAACCCTATATCGCTATTCAAAAAGTAGAATTAAGGATCAAAGTTCAAAGTTGTATAGGATTAAGAAGGTTTATAACAATGTTTATACTAAAGCCACTAAGAAGGTTCAAAGTCCATGTTTACGTTTAAGCTTAAGGAACTTTTTATCGCTATTTAAATTGTAGGATTAAAATAAATAAATAAATTGTAGGATTAAGGATCAATGTTCAAAGCTGTATAGGATTAAGAAGCCGTATAACGATGTTTATATTCAAGACACTAAGAAGGTTCAAAGTCCATGTTTACGTTTCACTTATCAACATGCTTAAACATGATTCAACTCTGTTTGTACGTGTTCATACCCTTTTAAATTATTGCAATAGTGGCGTCATAAAAACGAAATGGCGGCGGCTCACAATTACTTTAAAAAAAAAAAAAACGTCATTGGGAAGATAACATAAAAAATTCCGGAGAGACGCACTCTGGTGGGCACATTAAAAAGTAGAGCTGGTGCTGCGCTCTTGCGGATACTTTAGAAGGTGAGTGTGCACCACGACTATGTGAAGAGAAAATAAAAGTAATAAAGAGATTTAGAAAATGTGAACAT
Organism: Piezodorus guildinii; assembly: GCA_023052935.1. Classification (NCBI taxonomy): domain Eukaryota; kingdom Metazoa; phylum Arthropoda; class Insecta; order Hemiptera; family Pentatomidae; genus Piezodorus; species Piezodorus guildinii. The sequence continues at coordinate 58,617,584 of CM041297.1, forward strand.
TAAAAAGGTTACGAAAAATGTAAGCATTGGAAAGGTTTTGTAACAGTAAGGGGGAGGGGGGGGGGTTTCCGAAAATGTAAACAATGGGGAGGTTGCGGAAAATGTAAATATTGGGAAGGTTATGTAACAGCAAGGGAGGTTTCAGATAATGTAAACAACGGAAAGGTTATGTAACAGCAAGGGAGGTTTCATAAAATGTAAACAATGGGGAGGTTGAGGAAAATGTAAACAATGAGAAGGTTATGTAACAGTAAGGGAGGTTTTTATAAAATGTAAACAATGGGGAGGTTGAGGAAAATGTAAACATTGGGAAGGTTATGTAACAGTTAGGGAGGTTTAAAAAATGTAAACAATGAGAAGGTTATGTAACAGTAAGGGAGTACTAAGAAAATGAAAGCATTGGTAAGGTTATGTAACAGTAAGGGAGGTTTCAACAAATGTAAACATTGAGAAGGTTATGAAGCAGTGAGGGAGGTTTCATAAAATGTAAACAATGGGGAGGTTGAGGAAAATGTAAACAATGAGAAGGTTATGTAACAGTAAGGGAGGTTTCATAAAATGTAAACATTGGGAAGGTTATGTAACAGTAAGGGAGGTTTCAAAAAATGTAAACAATAGTAAGGTTATCAATCAGTGAGGGAGGCTTCATAAAAGTAAACTTTACAATTTGACCATCGGACCTAGCCGGGAGGAACTCTCAAGTTAGGCACTCTGATTGGTTAACTAATGAAGGAGTGGGGGAGCAAAATGTAAACAATGAGAAGGTTATGTAACAGTAAGGGAGGTTTAAAAAATGTAAACAATAGTAAGGTTATGTCACAGTTTGAAAGGTTCCGTAAAAGTACACATTACAATTTGACCATCGGATCTAGCCGGGAGGAACTCTCAAGTTAGGCACTGTGATTGGTTAGCTAATGAAGGAGTGGGGGAGCAAAATGGCGTCCGGGTAGACTCATGCTTTGTAAATGATGACGTCATAAAAACAATATGGCGGCCGGGTAGACCCATGCTTTATAAAGACTTAATACCCTCAAACAGGGGTCACGTGATCAAAAAGGGGCGAGACTTAATGGTTTAGGTTACATCGTTGGAGGGCCACGTGGCTAAAAAGGGGCGTGGCCCGGTAGTTTAGGTTAAGTAGATGGCGCGAACCATAGTAGTTAAGGTTAGGTCGTGGTTGAAGTTCAAATCTCCCGCCATAGGTCACGTGACCAAATGCTGGAATCTGATTGGCTCCACAAAAAAGTGGGCCAGCTCGGCACCGAAGCCCTGCGCCAGAACCGGCATTTTACATCTACTTATATTGTTATTTGGAAATAATAAACCATTGTGTAATAATTTGTAGCGTTTTTAATCTATGTTACAGTGCAATATAAAGTAATTTATTATATAAAATATTATAAATAAAAGATAACCGTGGTTTAATTTTTTAATTTTTATTGTGATGTTGATGATAGGGACACCATCCGGAAACATCAGCTGACATATTATGACATGAGTGATCTTTCAAAGCAAATAAAATACCAAATTTGGAGTATGTTGTGCACAATTTGATGACTATTAGAACTTCTTTATACATGTTAAACTAGAAAAAAATTAAATCAATCTTATTTCATATTTATAACATATGGGAGGGATTATATATTTTACTACGATTTTGTGAATGATTTGAACTTATTTTTATACTTTAGACAAATTTAATATGTATGTGTATACATATATACATATATTTGTTGTGATGTCATTTATTGTAGAATTGACATCAAAACAAATAAATTAGTTATCTGCATATTTAACATGATGAAATAATTCTACTGCTGTATATTATATTACTTCTTTTTAGTATTATTGTAACTTTGTTTTTAATAGATAATATTTAAAATAATATATATGATACTTTCAAATACAGGAACTATTTGAGGACATTGGACCCCTGATAGGCTCCAGAGTTGTCCGGCCTGGTACTGCTGAGGTTGTTTACAGAGACCTTAAGGACGCTATTGCTGCAGTTGATGCTTATCATAACAGGCAACTGGATGGGCAGCCGATGAAGTGTCTACTTGTAAAACCAAGGTATACCTTTCATTTATTCAAACTTTAAAGTATGTCTTCAAATTATATTATATATTGAGTCCTTTTCATGCGTAACCCACTTCCCCTCCCTAATATAGACAGTTGGACTATTGCTATTTAGTACCGATTCTTACATCGGAAAGAGAGTGTATTAAAAAATGTCCTTTTTAGTGTGGTAATTCTCGTTAACTCTGAAGTTTTACGATTCATGAACTTTTTAAAAAGGAAATCAAGTAAAAAATGGTGTGTTTTTTTCCATTTTCCCAAACACCTCACGTTTTCCATCATATTGTTGCTCACATAGAGATAGGTGCATTTATTTACCCACCTTAGTTCTCAACATTTCATACTGTCTTCTGTTTCATTTAGATATAATTGTGTTTATCATTTATGTATAGCATTATCTTGTCATTATTTGAGATCATATTCTAATTATTTGTTTTTATTATAAATATTAAATATGTTTTTTTATTTCTATTTCCCAAATTATGTATTTTATCATAATTTGTTTTCTCTATTCTCGTTTTTATTCCTATTATTAGTTAAATTTTGTATTACTTATCATCATTGTTTATTTCTGTCTTATTACTTACTTTACCTATTTTTACTTTCACTTACCTATTATGAAATATATAGTAAGAGAAAGTTTGTTTATTTATTTAACGTCACTTTATGCTACTATGGCTAATTGGACGATGCTACAGTGGGAGTCCTAAATTTTGCCTATTCAGGTTTTATTAGGATAGGGATCTTTAATGAGTACCTGACATTACACAAGCTCGGGACCACCTTTTAACGTCCCCTCCAAAGAACGGCATAACTAAGGATTTTTTATTCCCATTAACCATTAACATTGACCACCTGTGGGTTTGAACCCGTGACCTTTGGCATAGGAGGCTGTTATACTAACCACCGAGCTACAAGTGATCTCGGTAAGAGAAAGTATTGCGATCATGAAAATTTTCTAATTCCAGTTTTTAACGGAAATACACGCTTTAGGGTCTCTTAAGTCCAAATGACGAAGTCCTGCAAAAAAGGTCCATGTGTGTGTCCGTGTATGGTAAGTCTAGTGCAGTAACTAAAAGTCGTATCAAATGAAATCTCTTAATTGAGACAACTTTATGAACTATTTTAGCAACTTTTTCACCTAAAATCGGCTGACCAGAAGTGCTACTTTCTTTATACCGTGCATTTTGCACCTTTTCACGATTTACTCAAAAACGGTTCTAATGGTTTTAATTAAACTCACTATATCGATGAACACTTTAATGGGCTTTAATATGATATAGATGAGGAAGATGGTTGGGGGTGCGGTCATAAATTAAAAAACACACAATTAAAAATAAGCGTTATTTTAATTATGTGCCGACGTTTCGGCCTACAATGTGGGCCTTCATCAGGGCTAAAAGAAACAAGATAACAACCAATGTAATTATAAACTGAATAATGCGTTAGGTATATAATAATAATATGACAGTAATAAATTATGGGAACATAAATAATATTAAATGTAAAATGATAATAAGATGACAATTATAAAGTATGGAAATAAGGTGACAGTTATAAAGTATGGAAATAAACAAAATTAAGATGATAGTTACAAAGTATGGAAATTGTGTGTTTTTTAATTTATGACCGCACCCCCAATCATCTTCCTCATCTAATTTCTCTACGGTCAACAAAACTCCATCATTATTAATATGATATAGGTTTCATTCTGACTGAAATAGTCTGACAGGATTTAAATGCTAAGATTTTAAATTTTCTTCCTCTAAAGTACCTTTGATTTTGTAGATTCTAAAAAAATAAGTGTATCATTTTGTTATCATTGATAAAAAACAGTTAAATACATAAGTAAAACGAATTCGATATTCAACTAAAAGAAAAATTACACACATATTTTTTAATGCAATTTTTTTGTTTTTGAACATAAGAACAGTAATATAGATCTATAATATTGTATTGGAAAGCTTAAGATTTTAGAAAAAATCATTATCTTATACACAAAGTTGTAAAAGTTAAAGGAGTGTGATGAAAATCCTATAAAACTAACTGATTATCATAGATAATAATAATAGGCTTACCGAACCCAAAGGTTCGATGCCGATACCACCAAACTTCGTCTGCACAGAATCGTCATATAGATAATAATATAATAGATTATTTAATTAAACACATGTTTCTATTGAAACCTAGTGTAATTAATTCTTTAACTATTTATTTTTATCTCTAAACGTATGTGGATGAATCAAATATAAACGAGACTTATTTTTTAATTTTTACTTTGAACACAAAGAAAAGTACACCTCATTTTTCTACATAGTCTCCTGATTTGGAAATACATTTTTCCCAGCATATAGGTAATTTTCCAATCCCGTGCACATAGAATGAAGTAGGTTGTGTCTTCAGCCAATTGAGCACATAGGCTTCAATCTCATCGTCACTGGCGAATCTCTGACCTCCCAAAGCTTCCTTGAGTGGGCCAAACAGGTGAAAGTCACATGGTGATAAGTCTGGACTGTAGAGAGGGTGTTCCAGCGTCTCCCAGCTCAGTTGCTCCAATTGTTCTCTCGTCAGGACCGCAGTATGCAGGCGAGCATTGTCCTGAAGAAGAATCACTTCTCTCATCGGTAGATCCCTCCTTTTGCAGTGATATGCAAGTCTGAGTTCATTCAAAATGTCGCAGTAGTATGCGGCATTGATAGTCCTGCGTTCATGCAAAAAATCAAGATGCAGCAAGCCACGCTGGTCAAAAAACACGGAAGCCAAAACCTTCCCAGCTGACAGCCGTGACTTGTCTTTCACTGGTCCAGGTTCCCCTTTCAGTCTCCACTCCATAATCGCTTGTTTTGATTCAGGGGTGTAATGGTGCACCCAAGTTTCATCACAGGTGATAATGTGATTGAGAAATGAGACTCCCTCAGCCTGAAATCTTGCAAGAAGACCTTCACAGACCTGCAAACGGTTCAGCTTCTGCTCAGTTGTGAGAAGTCGAGGAACCCACCTGGCACACACCTTACGAAACCCTAGCTCCTCTGTGAGTATGGAAAAAGTGGTTCCATAGCTTATCCCAACCTCACTTGCAATGGCACTGATGGTTAGACGTCTGTCACCTTCAATAAGCTGTCGAACACGGCTGATGTCTGCTGTGATGCTGGAGCGGGGTCTGCGGTCATGGCTTTCATTCTGAACACGATCACGACCCTCCACAAACTGTTTATGCCATGCAAACACTCTGGCACGAGAAAGTGTCTCTTCCCTGAGAAATGTACAGTCAACCTTCTTAAGATTTCAGCCGGTTTTACATCTTCAACAGCAAAAAATTTGATGATAATACGTTGCGCAATCGAGGAGAATACATCCTGCTCAGACATCGTCACAAAGGTAACTGGTGAGTTCGAGGGCATGCGTCCGCCTGCTTCCCCCACTCCTGGCATACCTACCCAACACCTCTAAACGCGGGAACGTTCCTGCACCTTCACTGGACTTCCAGGACAAAAAGTCTCGTTTATATTTGATTCACCCACGTATTTAAAAAGTCTTAAATTGATTTTAACAGAGGTAAGTGAAAGACGTGACGTGTGTTGCGAACACCAGATTTTTCATTTTTATGTTTTTTTATAAGCATTTTTTTATCTTGTGTTTTTTCATAGCCCTGATGATGGCTTTAAAGTCTTTAAAATTTAAATTTGGGCTGATAAAGCTTTGGGGCAATAAATTAAGGTTACTTATTGAAAGAGTTTCCATCACTGCATCCCTAACCAAATTCTTAATTCTATCAACTTCTTCCATCCTTATAAACAAATTTAATTATAACTCAAAAAAGATTCTTCTTAGTGAAAACAGTTTCATTTCAAGAGAGGACAAAAATCTGTTCCAAAAGAACAACTAACACCATGGTCTAGAACAGTGGTTCCCAACAAGTGGGGGTCTGCGAGTGTTCATTGGGAAATTATTTTTAAATACCTAGATGCAAAGTATTGTAAAGCGTAAAGCCTTGTCATGTAATAACAATATTGAGTGATAAAATAAAGAGTGAGCATTGTCTAGCAACTACAGATGACCAAATAATTACGAGTTCGCATCACATGACTTACTTACCTCGACTGTTAATATCAATTTAAAAACTTACAATTTGAAAAATATTTGAAGTTTATTTTAATTTAACAAGTATTCATTATCGTTGAAAAGATATGACTTATATTGAATAATATAACTACTTTAAGTTTATTCCCTATTCGTAAATCAGTAATAAGTTTATTCCCTATTCGTCACTTTATATTACCTTTTACAACTTTGTGTATCAGATAATATTTTTCTAAAATCTTTAGCTTTCCAACTGTATATTATACGTCCATATGACAGTTCATCTCAAGTTCAGAAACACAAAAAATTGCATTAAAAAAATACGTTTGCTGTTTTCTTCTTTAGTCAAATATCAAATTTGCTCAACTCTTATATATTAACCTGTTTTTTATCAATGTTAAGATGATAAAGTTATTTTTATAGAATCTACAAAATTAAAGGTACTTTAGAGAAAGAAAATATAAAATATTGGCATTTAAGCCCTGTCAGACTATTTTAATCAGAATGAAACCTACATCATATTAAATCCCATTAAATTTCACATCAATATAGCGACTTTAATCAAAAAGTAGGACTTCCAGTAACCCGATTTTTGTGAAAAAGTTGCTGTAACATCTCGGGTGTATAGCTGTCCTTAATATGAAATTTCAGTTTTTGCGGGACTTGGTCATTTGGACTTATGAAACCCTAAAACGTGTATTTCCGTTGAAAACTGGAATTCGAAAATGTTCACGATAGCAATCTTACCCTTATTATATATTTCTAATATAAGTAAGTGTAAGTGAAGAGGTAAGATAGGTTTATTTTAAAGATTTTCGATTAGATGGTCAATCCTTCAAACATGAAATTATATGACCAACATTCTTGTTGTCAGTTGTTGGAAACTTCTCTTTTTGCCATTGTGCTCTTATGTCATGCAAAATCCTTTGGTGGCACAGACCATGGCAAAAAATATGATCGGACTCAGTGGTCTTTGAAATACATAGATCTTTTGATAAATTTGCTTCGAAGTTTGGTTAGGCTACTTTGCTACCCTAAATGATATATATGCTGTTGCAGAAATAATTTATTTATACTTCCTTACTTAATGGGATATAATTCTAAACAACTTTTCTTTGTCTAGTCCTGAATACATTTTTTTGCACTTGACATTGAATTTTAGAATTAATGAATAAATCTCATTGTATCTAATGTTTTTAGGTATTTTGATTTCCTATTAATTACTGTTTTTTTTTTTCTTTTACAGCTCTTCTTCAAACAAAGCAATGGTTGGTACAAAAGGGATGGTGGTACCGGATATTAGCACTATCCACAAGGCATTGTTTATGAAATGAAGCTGATGCTACATGGGATAAATATATTTTAGTACCCAAAAAACCTGGTCTTCTAACGTTATGAAGATATCTTATTATCAATGATTTGATATGAAAATAAGATTTTATTATTAGACAGAAAGCACACTGTTTATTTAATATTTTGTATAGGGGACTTATGTAATTAATCTTCTTGTTAACTGATAACAGTGTAATAACTGAAATATAAATAAATTTATTATATGTAATTTTTGAAATATTATTTGTTTATTGTTTGGTAAAGTAGAAGTAGTTGAACTTTAGATGTCATTCTATGCATTCTTACCTATTAACCGAATCCTTTGTTTGTTACCAAAAAAAAAAAACCTAGGATTATTCTGAGACAAAAAAAAAAAAAAAGAAGTTTTAAATATGAAATTTAGTCCATTAATTTAGTATTTTTCACTTGAAAAGTATTCCAAAGTTCAAATTACATTTTGGATTTTTGTGGGTAGTTGGGGTGATAATCTTTTGATAATAAGTTTTTAATAGGATCCTGTGCTAAAAGAGAAGAGCCATATAGACTTTTGATTATGTGATTATTGTAGGCTTTTGGAAGGGATTTATTGACATGATGTTAAGGAAAATAGAACTACTCTTGTATCTAAACCACTGGTCAGATATAACTAATTCATTGATATAGGTTAAGTAGACCAATACATATCAACAAGAAAAACGTTTATATTTTAAAAACTGAAAGATGTGATTAGTGAACTACCAAGTACAAACTTACTCTTAAGATAATGAGGTTAAGGAGGATTATCAGCTTAAAATTAGTGATTGTGTAGCAATATTATAATTGTCACTAAAAGAAGTTTTTAAATAAATGGAAATAGGCTTAATCATTAGCAACCAAGTATTAATAATTTAAATAACTATTTTATTCAAGGAAGTTTTTACATATTTAAAACTGAATTATATATTATACATAAAAGTATGTAAATTATACATCATAGTAGTGCTACTTAGCAGCTAGCCATTAAAAGATATTAACCAAGCAGTTATACATAAGGCCTCAGTAACAAAAATTATTCTTTTTATCACTAAGAAATATATGTTTAGTACGTTTGGGCCTTACGAATATCAGTTCTAAAATCCTGGTTTTGGTCATAAATTTAGGTAATAATTTTAAAGCTGGGTCTTAAGTCCCACTAAAGGAGAAATATGAGAACTTTTTAGGCTTTACTCTTTAAGCTGAACAAGATTAATAGATATTTGACTGCCATATGTTAACTGCTTTAATAAATCAGCTCTTAAAGGAAAACAACCTATTACAAACAACAATTAAGAGAATAATATATTTTCTTAAATTATGTACAAATATAATGTTACAATAACTTTACATTTATAAACAAAAACGATAATTACAACTGATAAAAGTAATATTTGGATGTCATTACTTTCTATTTTGATTCTAATCAATAAAATGAAAGGGAGTCATACTAATGGTATCTCTAGATAATTTAAACAAAACAGCAACGTTAAAGAATACATAACATTTCCTCACAGCAAGCATTTACAACCAGAATTAAAATGAAATACATACATACAATATCTATAATCTAATATTCACATTCCTAATTGTAATTAGCAGATTGGTTTAGAGACTATTTTCTAAAGGAGTTGTGAGAGTCCCTCAACCACAAGGCAATTATATTAATATTTGTTGTAAGTACAAAATATATATTTTCAACATAATTGCATCTCAGAAAAATCGAGATGCATTTATGCAATCAGCATTAAGATAAAGAATATCATGAAGTTAAATCCATTTCTTTGTACAATGTATCTTTTTTTTAAAAGTATATTAAAAAATCAATGGTACCATATATACCATTGGAGAATTTTAAACCATTCATGCCTTCAAAGGTTGTGGAAGAAGAAAAACTATATCATTAACGAACAATTCAGTTCCTTGAATGATGTAATGCGATCACATTAAATTCCAAAACTGATAATACTTTTTAAAAACAATTTGTCAATAACAATAATAAAAAAATTTAGTTTACTAACAGTTATCACTTCTGCACAGTTTAATAAAAAAAATTTAAAAACTGCAATGGAAACAAAATCATTTGCAATTGGTTACTTATAGAATTTTGTTAATTAAATATTAAAATTGTTTTTAACAACGAAAGACCTCGTGCTTGCACAAGCAGGAAAAAAATATTTACATTTTTTATCAGATGATACATAACATTAAGCACTCCAAAGAAAAGCAATACATACAGGATCTGAATAAATATATACATATGCATTCGATAAGATACATAAACTTTTCACAAAAACTAATCATGGAATGTAAAAGTATTATGTATAATACCTTCGGTAGCCCTGCACAAGCAGTAAAGGGGGAGGGAACAACACTTGTCACAGCCGCTCTTAAAGAGTCAATTCTCACTCAATCAAATTAATCTTATTACAAGTTTTCCTACAATACATCTTTGAAAACATGTAGTTTAATTCAGTATATATTTTTTTAAATATAACGATGGAATAACTAAATAAAAGTTATTTATGGCAGAGTTATGATTTGTGAATGTTGGCTAAAAATAAAAATAAATAAAGATGCAGATAATAGTTTTATTCCTAAAATTTATAGTTAGTTCAAAAACCTGAGAGAAACAGAGGTCTTTTGTTTTCTGAAGCGGTTTGCCGTTGAAAAAGAAACAAGTTGATGGATCAACTGAGAGAGTATAACTTGTGTCTTTACAGCTCATCTTTGAGAAGAGTATATCTGTTAGGCGATGGTCCAAGCTTTTTAAATGAAGACTCGGGTGGATTGGTAGGTGTATCCACAGGTGCTCCGATTTCATTAGGGTCTGGTCCATAATGAAACTCGCGGTGCAGCTTTCCAGAATAGAGGTCCTAAAAAATAAAACAAATTATGTAAGTAGACAATTAATACAGACTACAGCTTTCCTAAAATATCTATACATCTCCATACACAATCGGGATTGTGTGTATACTTTACTAAGAAATGGTTACCTGAATGAATGCTTTAAGTTTTCCAGGCACTTCCATATCTTTGATATTGGGGAACGGGTACATGTGCCTGAAGCTGTCAATGGCTATCAGCGGTAGATCATCCAAACTCTTACCAAGATGGTGGAGGGGATGGGCAAACTTCTCTCCATCAGCAGTCAGGAAGTTAATGTTCTCTGTAATACAGTTAAAAGTTTCAAGTGTTAGAAAATTGAAACAAAAGTTTTTTGTTTTTTTTAAACTGACTTATATTAAATTTCAGTATACTGTGAAATATTAAAAACAGAAAAAAAAAATTAGTCATTTGTATAAAGGCAAACGGTATTATCAATGCAGATGTTTAAATAATTTTCAGAAAAATAATAAATCATACATTATTATAGGACAATCGAAGTGAGGTTTACAGGTGGTGAATATTATCAAGCTCAGTCTAGAATATTCTTGTGGTTATTTCACAAATTTACTTTTCCTGAGTATAATATATATGATTAAAAAATCATGTTGAGTGAATCCTGACTATTTAAACCATTACAATCGACTGATCATATATCAATAAATATATCATGACATGCCAGAATATCAGGCTCAGCTAAGCAAAGGACAATACCAACCAGTAAAGAACAATTAAAAACAATTACACTAAAATTATTTTTATCCCTGAAATTCCTCTAGCTCTTATACTATAAGTCGTTAAAAAGTTACCAGTAAAGTATAACAAGGCATGTTAAAAATATAGTGTTTTATTACATAACCAAATGCTAAACTAACTTTGTAACCTATGAGAACAAAAAAAACCATTCAGTTGAAAGTTAGCGCCAAAATAAACAAGAAGTAAGGATGAGCACTATACCTAACCCAACTCCTCTCTGTTTTAATATTTTAACTTAAAAATTATTTCATGAAAACAGATGTTAACTAAAAAGAATTTTAATGTAAACTTTCAAAATAATTGTGTGTTAAACTGAAAATAATAATAGAGTATCAAAAATATTAAGCAAAAGTAGTGTGATGAATGCGCCACATATTTGTCATTAGTGCCAGATATAATTATGTAAAAATATGGATGATTGATTGTTTTACATTAAAAAAAAGAAAAAAGAAGTGAATTTACATTATCTTAACCGAATAAAGCATTAGTTAAGGTAATTACTGTACTTCATTATAAGCAATATCTAGAAAAAAACAAAGAATCACATACGTTTCTCTGAGATGAGTTGACCAGCTACAATGTCTTTAAAATTCTTAACGGTTTCATCATCTTTTCCTGGTCGGTGAAAGAGAATCATGAAGGGCAACCCCTCCTCTGTTAATTCTTCAGCATTTTCAAAAGTTATCTCTCGGACCAATGGAACACATCTATTATAACAATAAATAAACATTAATAATATTATTATTTCTTAGCACTTAAGTAAATGGCAAACAATTAAAGGAAAAACACAAAACAATAAGAAAGTATTCTTTTATAATTTTGATACTTTTGTATCATTTTAAAAAATTCCATAAAATTCTTGCATGGCTGGTTAGAGAAGTTGAAAAATAAATTTTAAAAAGTGTTTCCAGTAACTTTAGTAAACTTGATTTAAAAAAAAAAAAAAAAAAAAAAAATTTAATTTTTTTTTCTAAAGACAAATAGATATAGATATAAAATTATGTAATTTTCTTGAGATTATAACCTATCTCTAAATTGTATTTTATTGATATAAAAGTGGTTGCAAATGTGAATAAAATTAATATTTTTATTATCTAAAGATGTTTGTCCTTGTAGTTAAATAAAATTCTTTTTATATTATTATTATTATACAGAAACGAGAAGTTTTTATTTTTCATACATACCTCTCAGCCATCCAGACAGAAGTTTCATCGTAATCGAGAAGTGAGCCTTTGAAAGTCTCATCCCTCTCATTGGAAAGAGCGACATCAGGTCTAAATACAACTATATTTTGACCAGGAGGATGCATCGCTCTAACTGCATCACTATACAGAAAATAAATAATATCACATAATTATATAGTTTTAAAAAATATACAAAAAAATTTACAAACAACTGAATTGTCAAAATCAGCACAAGTATGTACACCATATGACCCTTCTTTTAAAACTGGTCATTTGTCTTCCAGACATGATAAATACTTACATTAATAACTCATATATTAACATTAAACATAGTGGACTATAATAAAAAATATTTATTACACTAATATTAATAATACTAGTAATATCTTAGTAATATTATCTTAAAGTTTGTTACCCTACTAAACCCTCTAAAACATTATTATGAAAAATAATAAACCAAAAGGGCAGAGGCAAGCTAAATGCTAGTAAATATTTACTATAAGAAGATATGAGACCTAACACCTCCCCTCCCTAAAATTCGGTAGAGTAAAAATCTGTGCTCAGATGGCAAAATAGTATAAGGCATTGTTTATAGAAATGAAAATCTTTACAGTCTGGAGAATCCATTCGTTAATGTTTAGAAGGTGGTTCATTTATTTGTACAACGTAAGGTTTTTATTTGTACAAAGTAGAGTTGTTTAATTAATTAACTGAAAGAGAAACACTTAAAAATTCCCTACATTTCAAACATAAACGAATGGACACTCCAGAATGTGTAGACTCACATTTCTAGAAAAAGTGACTCATACCATTTTGACATCACAGCATAGAAATATTAATACTGATATTCATGATTTTATATAAATTTAGTTTATAATTATAAATTTAATAAAATAATGATTAATTGAAATGTATAAACTGTACCCAAATCCAACATGGAACTGGCAATCTTCTTTAAGGTTTGAAGCTGCTCTTCGGAATATATTGTACTCAGGACAGTCCTTCTTCTCGAAAAATCCAATGATGATCCTCTTCTTGGTCTAAAGAAACAAAAGAGAAACTTATGATCACAAAAATAAACATTTTGGCATCTCTTAAAATATATATATATATATATATATATATATATACTAAAATTATACACCAGTCTTGTACTACACATTTTCAATATGAAAATAATTAATAACTTATAAATAAATAACTAATAAAAACATGGTATAATTAAAAAGCCTGATCGATTTATAAAATATAGTTCTTCAAGGGAGTCCCGGGGACCATCATCGCGCCATCATTTTAATTTTTTTTAATAGTATTAATATTAGAGATTCAAACAATGTTCTTATACGCCTAAATTTATAATTTTAATACATACATATGAAAAACATATTTGTAGTTTGGGATAACCTGTATCATATTGGCTATCATAAGAGACTTCTATGCCAAAGGTCATAGGTTCAAACTCACAGGTGGTCCATAGTTATGCCATCTGCCATCCTTCAAAGGGAATGTAAAAAGGTGGTCCTGAGCCTGTGCGATGTCAGGTACTTGTTTAAAGATCCCTATCCTAATGAAACCTATATAGGCAAAATTTATGACTCTCACAGTAGCATCATCCGATTAGCCACAGTAGCATAAAGTGAAGTTAAATAAAAAAACAAACATTTTTGGTTAAGCAAAGGCATTCACAAAAAAAAAAAATTCACACAATTTAGTGTTCAACATAACCTAACGTAAAAAAACAGTGCAACAGAATTTTCAGTTACAAACTAACCAACATTTACTTACTGCTGACCTACAGCAGTGAGTAAAACCTTTTCAATATTTCAACAAAAATCAGCACATTACAAACCCCATGCTCTACTAATTTAAAATGTTTATTGATATAAAAAAACTATTAGAAGTGAATTAAGTGTTGGGGCAAACATGCACATCCTGTAGGACAAATTTAGTGGTCTTACTGCCCAACTGCCATGAGTGAAAAGTTGAGCCAAAATATTAGTAATCGTTGATTATCATTATTGGTAAAATTTCTACACCAACAATGCCTCATTATTGTTTAAAATAATCAGAATCTCCAAGAAACAAAACAAAATAATTACATTTTAAAATTACTCACATCTAAAGTCTTCAGTTCTGAAATGTCTTGGAACTCTTTAATGGGATCTTCTAGTTGCTTTTTTACAAACTCGTGAAATGCTTCAACAGATCTTTTGCCACGATACTCCCTTTTAGCTGGCTGACCATTTCTAATAACCTTAAGAGTAGGGTACTTAGTGATATGGAATCTAGTAGCAATGGCACCTAAAATTGAATAATTATATGAATTCAAACAACTAGTAGATAAATTAGAATATTACCCAAAACATAGATATAATAAAGGTGTGATAAAAACTAATTATTAAAAAAAAAAAAAACTAAATAAATTCAAGCCTTCAATTATTATTAATTTCCTTAATGGGAAATCTTTATGCAGCAACTTGAACTTTTTACTTTCAGATATATATTAATGATGATGGAGTTTTGTTGACTGTTGAGAAATTAGATGAGGAAGATGGTTGGGGGTGGGGTCATAAATTAGAAACACACATTTAAAATAAGTGCTATTTTAATTATGTGCCGACGTTTCGGCCTACAATGTGGGCCTTCATCAGGACTAAAAGAAACAAGATAACAACCAATGTAATTATAGACTTAATAATGCGTTAGGCATATAATAATAATATGACAGTAATAAAATATGGGAACATAAATAAAATTAAATGTAAAATGATAATAAGATGACAGTTATAAAGTATGGAAATAAGGTGACAGTTATAAAGTATGGGAATAAACAAAATTAAGATGATAGTTATAAAGTATGGAAGTAAACATAATTGAGATGATAATATTGTAATGAGAATATATAAAGAGAGACTTAGCAAATGAAAAAAATGACAAAGGAAAAACATGTGAACAATTAAAATTTTAAATATTAACAATTTTGATCATCTCTTCATAATTTTTATTTATTTATTATCAATTTTTTTTATTTATATATTTATTTAATTTTCGTACTCCCCTTCTTTATTTATTTATTTGTTTACCTACTAGATTACTGTTTATTTATCATTTCCTTCGACAGCTCCTTATCGTCATTCGTTATTACCTTATCATCATTCATCATTTATCATCGTCATCCGTTATTACTTAAAATCTTTTAATCTTTACCTCGTCACTATTTCTTACAATTTTATCAAATACTCATAAGTAATAACTCTAGTACTCTCAAGTAATAACTTTTGGCTATTTTTTAACAATCGAATCAGTAAACATAACTTAGCTTCTTGGAATTTTCCTAACGGACATTTTAGTTCTCATATTTTCCGTTCCACGCAAAGAGCGTTTTTTAAACTGAGAAACATCACTTCTGTAGGCAAAGCTGTCACGTTGTCACGTAAGTGTTTCTTTCTTATTGATAAGGGTCTTTTTTCATCGCCCATTTCTTTCTCCCCCTTTCCATACTCATATCTTTCTCCGTTACCTATCCTGACATATAATTATTAGCTTAATATTACATTATTTTAAAATTTAAATTATTTTTTATTCATACTGTTTCTCTTTTGTAATGACTATATTTTTTATATATTACCTATACTCTTAACTATGTTTTTAATATATTACCGTCATATATCAACTCAAAATTGTTAATATTTAAAATTTTAATTGTTCACATATTTTTCCTTTATCATTTTTTTCATTTACTTAGTCTCTATTTATATATTCTCATTACAATATTATCATCTCAATTATGTTTACTTCCATACTTTATAACTATCATCTTAATTTTGTTTATTTCCATACTTTATAACTGTCACCTTATTTCCATACTTTATAATTGTCATCTTATTATCATTTCACATTTAATATTATTTATGTTCCCATAATTTATTACTGTCATATTATTATTATATACCTAACGCATTATTAAGTCTATAATTACATTGGTTGTTATCTTGTTTCTTTTAGCCCTGATGAAGGCCCACATTGTAGGCCGAAACGTCGGCACATAATTAAAATAACGCTTATTTTTAATTGTGTGTTTTAATTTATGACCGCAACCCCAACCATCTTCCTCATCTAATTTCTCTACGGTCAACAAAACTCCATCATTAACAATTTTGAAGTGATATATGACAGTAATATATTAAAAACATAGTTAAGAGTATAGGTAATATAGTAAGATATGAGTATGGAAAGAGGGAGAAAGAAATGGGTGATGAAAAAAGATTCTAATCAATAAGAAAAAAGATACATACTTGACTCAGAGACGCTGTCTAAAGGAGTGATGTTTTCCAGTTTAAAAAACGCTCATTGCGTGGAACGGAAAATATGAGAACTAGAAAGTCCGTTAGAGCTTTTCCAAGAAGCTAAGTTATGTTTACTGATTCGATTGTTTGTTGAAGAAAAAACTAAAGGATTGGCTAATGATTTTTTAAAAAATATATATTCTATCTATCTATCTATCGGCGCTATGGTCCTTGTAGGACTTTGGCCTCCTCAACGATCCTCCTCCATTCTGACCTGTCTTCGGCTGCCCTTCTCCATCCGCTGACACCCAACGACCGAAGGTCCTCCTCTACGTCCTGCAGCCAACGAAGTCTTGGTCTGCCCCTGCTCCTCCTTCCTCAGGGTGTCCCTCCATCATCATTCTAGGCAGCCTCCCACTTTCCATTCTCTGTACATTCCTCAGCCATCTTATTCTGGCACTCTTGATCTTGGCAACTATATCCGATGTCTGATACAGATTTCTAATTTCGTCTTCATTCGCCAATGACCTCCTTTTGTAGGACCAAAGATTTTTCTGAGAATTTTCCTTTCCCACAAGTTTAGTAGTCTTTCATCGTTGAGTGTTAATGTCCAGGACTCGCTTCCGTACATGACCACTGGCTGAAGGACAGTACAATATAGTCTTATCTTCTTATAGTCTTATATTAATAATATAAAATAGCGGATTGAGATTAAAAAACAAAACAGAATCAGTGAAAAAAAGAGAGAAAATAGGAAGCGAAAAATATATAAGTATGACTATAAAGGGGAAGATGTAAGAAATAGTGACGAGGTAAAGATTAAAAGATATTAAGTAATAACGAATGCTGATGATAAATGACGATTAGGTAATAACGAATATTGATTAGGATCTTTTTTCATCGCCCATTTCTTTCTCCCTCTTTCCATACTCATATCTTTCTCCGTCACATATCCTGACATATAATTCTTAGTATATTACATTATTTTAAAATTTAAAATTAATTTTTATTCTTACTGTTTCTCTTTTTTAATGACTATGTTCTTTTTATATATTACCTATACTCTTAACTATGTTTTTAATATATTACTGTCATATATCACTTCAAAATTGTTAATATTTAAAATTTTAATTGTTCACATGTTTTTCCTTTGTCATTTTTTCATTTGCTAAGTCTCTCTTTATATATTCTCATTACAATATTATCATCTTAATTATGTTTACTTCCATACTTTATAACTATCATCTTAATTTTGTTTATTTCCATACTTTATAACTGTCACCTTATTTCCATACTTTATAACTGTCATCTTATTATCATTTTACATTTAATTTTATTTATGTTCCCATATTTTATTACTGCCATATTATTATTATATACCTAACGCATTATTAAGTCTATAATTACATTGGTTATTATCTTGTTTCTTTTAGCCCTGATGAAGGCCCACATTGTAGGCCGAAACGTCGGCACATAATTAAAATAGCACTTATTTTAAATGTGTGTTTCTAATTTATGACCGCACCCCCAACCATCTTCCTCATTCAAATATATATGATCAAAATATAACAATTATTTGTAGAGATGGATCAAAATAACCACATAATTACAAAACAAATGTTCAGTTCAAAAAGATTTTAAAAGAAAAATATGGAATTAACTGATATTAAAACATTTAAATAAAAAATTTTTTTTTTTTCAGTTAATTTAATTAAATAGACTATTAGATTTAATTGACAAGGAGGTTTCAACCCCTTAAGGATAAATATGTGATTCATGTGATTAATCCAAAGCAATAATGATTATGGGTAGAAATGGTTTGAGAGAGCTGTTGAGCAAGATTTTTGCAGCCAAGACACTGGACATGATTACGATAATATAATATTTTTACCTAAGAGTATCTAAATACCACAGTTATCTAAAAGTAAAGTAATATTGACCTTTTTTTAGAAATATTACATTATTTAAATTTCAGAAATTAAATAAAAAGGCAATCTTTAAAAAAATATGTAATTCATTTTTAACACCAAACAGTATTTTATTACAGGAAAGTATTCAGGCGTTAATCTATAACATTTGATTTGGCTAAATCATTTAGTTGTTGGATCAAAAATAAATAAATAAGTTTAATATTATAGACAAAATACTGCAGTTCGAGAAATATAATTCTAATAAATACAAAAAGTAAATCTAACAAAGGATCACTGACAATAACAATAAATTACTTCATGGGTCACTCATCAATCACAATAGAATAATCAATTTTTAATTCCGTGTAATGTCGTGAGAAAAATACTTCTCAAGTGATTTAATAAAGAAAGTCAACTTATACTCTTTCAATATTTTAGTAAATAAATTAATTCAACTTCAAATTAAAGACATTATAAGGCAAAAAACATCCAGTTATTCTTTTTATTTATTTTTTTAAAGAATTACTTCTAACCCAATAAATTAACTTTGTATTACAAAATAGCAGAAAACAAATAATCGATCATATTTAATAAAAAATACATTCATAATCCTCAATGGATTACAAACAACCCAGCTTAACAGGATCAAGAATTAAAAGGATTTTTAAGGAATGCTATATATCAAATCAATGATAAACTAAGCTTTGGTACAAAAAAGGCAAACATTGAATATTGTTGGGATACTAACGATCAATTCTGATCAGCTAAACAAAAATTGTAGGGTTTAAAAAGAATCTTATGCCTTAAATAAATTAATAATAATAAAACCGATGAATACTATTCTTCAATTAGCTGGGCATATCAAAATACAAGAATATACTGTAAATTAGGATGCCATAAGTTTCACTGAGAAAAAAAAAGAGAAGATCCATAAGACAGGAACTATAAATCTGAAGGAATCAAAAAAACATCTTTAGCAATTAATTTTAACAACAAAATCTAATATACAACAATAGGTTGTAATCAATCAATATTTAAATAGTTTGAATATAGCACAATTAACATAAAAAAATATTAGAATATATATTATTAGAAAAACACTTGGCAGACATCAAAGCCAGAAACGATGTGGTCCAAAGTCGGCATAATACAACATAATTTTAAGAATGAATTTTATTTTATTAAAAAAATAAAACAACATAATATTCAAAATATCAATTAATAATTACTGAAAGATGGTAGAAGAAAAATACTACATTTTCATTCGGAGGTATTGAAAATCAATTTAAGGGTAATGCAGAAAGGTAAAAACAAAAAAATATTAATGATAAAACTTGTCAAGTGCAGAAATTGAAAGATAATAATCCAAAAATACTATTTTCTAACAAACTTCAAAAAAGGAGGTTATCAGTTTGACTTAAAGTACCCCCACTTATACCTTAGCCATTCTTGAACCAACACCAATGATTACTTTTAAATAAAAATTATACACATTTCAGATGTATTTAAATTTATCAAGAATTTAATAAAAACATTTATTTCAATGTTCACTCATAACTTAGCACTTTTTATATAACTGTCTTATGATTTCTTTATACGGAGGATTCACATAAATTTCACTAGGGACCAACAAAAACTTTAAGAGAAAAATTGTTTCTGAATTTTTTGTGAATGTATGTACTTCTTATACCTCAAATTTTATGATGAGGCAGGTTAAATGCTTTATTTCCTAGGTTGATTTCAAGTGTTTCTTATTGAAATATAATTAAAATACAAGTTATTAATGAGACCTCATTTTAACCACCAAACTTTAAAATCACTCAAGTATGTGATATTTACTTTTTAAAACTTAAACTCCAGGAAAATAAAATAAAATGAATATACATTAATAAACAGAGTACAAAAGCTTCTGAAAAAGAAATACATGAAAACTTCTCATATCCGAAATTCCTAATTCAAAGCTGAACAAATTACTTGAAAAAATCATATCACTTTACTCACAAAATAATTTCAGTCTAAAATTTGACTGACCAACAGAACCATACATTCTAATTATATAAAGCCTTGTTTTAATTTTTTTTTTCTGACTTCATATTTACATTAATTTATACTATTTGATTCTACTTCATTTTACAAAAGCTTAGCCAGATTTTAAAAATAGTTAGGTCAAAAAGTTTCATATATATATACCTTCTTTATCACAGTCAACTTTTCCCATCACTACCTGACCGGGAGCTGGAAATGATTCCGACACTCTATCAGCAGCTTCATCAAATATTGGAGCCAACATGTTACTAAACCGACACCAGTCAGCATAGAAGTTGATAAATACCAATTCATTAGAAGCTAAAACAAACAGATGGAATCAAGAATCATAAGAATAGAAAAAACATGAATTATATACTACAGTATAATAACAAACCATGCTTACCTAAAGTTTGGTCAATAGTAGACGTTGTGAGGGATACAGCACCACTATTAGTAGGATTGTAACAAAGGTAAGATATCTAAAACATTGAAGACATGTAATCTGTATCCAGTAATAGATAATAGAAAATAATAGAATCAATGAAAAGGAAGAAACTTACGAGTAAGTGAAAAAAAAATAATAAGTGATGTGAACTAGGATAAATATTTTGATTCATTATACGACCGGAAAATTGATTAACTAAGCAACCGGTAAAGGTTAGACAGGGTATCCCCAGGCAATTGACAACAGCTACCAACTAGGCAGGTAATACTTGCCTCTCAACAATTTTGAGGACAAACCTGCATCTCAGAAAACTTTAAATGTGTTAATTACATACACATCATCAGGACTTATTTCGGAACAAAATAATATACGACAATATATATAGAAAAGTATTTCTGTTCTTATAAATGAGAATGTTCAGAATACTTTGTCAATATTCAATAACAACGACCGTACACAGGTTAGGAAAAAATAAAAAAAAACAAGAATATGCTTTGATGATTATAAGATAATCAAGACAGATAAAAGTGAATCAACGAATATCGAAAAAACCGGAAAAAGCAGCTGATGTAGTAAATTACCCCCCTCCTCCTCCCACCTCTTTATGGAGATTTACCTTTTCAATAAAAGAAATATTGCTTTATTGATACCTATCTTAAAGCCTTTAAACCACGCAGTTTATCTAAATTTAAAATAAAACAAGGAAAAAATACAGCAATTATAGTAGAAAGATGTTCGACAAATACAATTAGAGACTAGTAAAATAGGATCTTTTTACTATCAACTTGCCTGAAGATAGTACTGCTGCATACAAGGCGATTAAAAAGTTTTTTAAAAAAATGTGCCGCTTCCAACTGGACCTCTTATAGATGAGAAAAAAATCACATCCCTAGGATAAAACGAGAGCAATTTTGGAAATGCGGTACCCAAGTTATCGAAAAAGGGCTAGAGAAGATCGTAGGGAAAGGTGGCTCTATATATAGACAGTTTTGGGGAAAGGGAACAAAATATTTCCTCCCAGTAAGCCCTCTAATTATTTTAATCCTACTTGACCTTCCAAATGAAAATCCTGAGTATGCCCTTTAATGTAGCCACAAATATTTGTTAATTGTAATTGTGATGAAGGGTGAATCCGATCTTAGATAGCAGTTTTAATTAATGCTACATTAAAAAGTTTAAGGGTAAACGAATTATACAATAGCATTCAATTATTCTATATTGTCAGTGATAAACCTAATAGGTTTTAGCCCCTTTTCTCAGAGGGGCTGGTCGACGTTGTCAATGAAAAGGTTGAGACTCCAGACAAAAACAAAGCATCGCTGGTGGAGGGTGTTGAGACCCCTCTTTTATGCATAATTCCTTTGAATCACAACAATAAAATATACATCCATACTAGGGTCATTCTTAAATAAATTACCTACCGGGACCGAGAAATTCCTATTACCTCATGTCAAACCTACCCGCTAAACATAATCTGCACTAGCGACTGTTTTACCTAGCATGCAGAACGGCCAGCTTTCAATAATATATTACACATTTTTTGTTTTATTTTTTTAAAATTAATAATTAGCTATTAATTTGCTTGAAAACCTAAATTGTTATAAAATATTTAATTTCTATCATTCTTCTTCTCCCTATGACAGCGGAGATGGCCTCATTCGCTTATTGAATCCTGTCACACAGTCATAACAGACTGATTAGCCCCATTAATGATTTAATAGAATACAGAGCCTGTCTGTCTATATCAATCATCACTGATGCTTTTTTTTTCATGATGAATTCTCTCAATTTTGATATTAAAATAAATGATAACACAAATAACAATAGTAAATAACACCACCTCGCAGCGGTTTGCAGACGCATGACAGTCCTTTTTCTACTTTAATAACGATCATACATCAGCCATTTTTTCACAATTCTTAGGAAATATTTTCTTCACATGTTTCCATATCTTGTTATCCCTGAATTCTTTATTTTGAATAAGTTTGTACGGTCCCTCGTCAAGAAATATGGAACGCCCTTGCAGCAAAAAATGTACCAATAGATCTTATTTGCGCCATAAAATTTGTATACACTGATTCTAAAGGAGTGGTACGGATTAATGGAACAGAATCTGCACTTTTTCCCATTGATAGAGGAATAAAGCAGGGAGACAGTCTGAGCCCGCTTCTGTTTACGGTGTTTACGGATGAGATCCATAAAATTTGTAAAAGGCGAACTGCCCGAACAGTGCTTGGTAGGGTTGGGCATAATCGAATAATCGGACTTCGATAATTTAAATAATCGAATGATCGAATGATTAGTATGCGTTGTGAAAGACGATTTGAGTGTGTGATGGGCAAAAAAAAAAAAAAAAAAAAAAATGTCGTTTGATTATCCGAGCTCCTTATAATCCCTCAATCATCGTTAAACAGTTCAGTTCGAATGATCATTTGCTTATCCAGACCGATTAATTCGAATGATTGTAATAATCGAATGATCCGATAATCGTCATTCGATTATGCCCACCCCTAGTGCTTGGTAAGTGCAACAGGACGATTCTGAGCCAGTCACTGTTATACGCTGATGATATCGTCCTTATTTGTGATACGAAAGACAAACTACAGCAAGCTCTAATAGAATAGCAGGAAGAACTTCAGCGAAAGGAAATGACCATAAATGTCTCCAAGAGCAAGATACTGGTCCTGTCCCGAGATGAGGAGGAGACAGTGGAGGTGATTTGTAACGGCGAGGTTCTCGAAGTAGTTGAAAACTTTCTCTACTTAGGCTGCAATATAAATAGACAAGGAAAAATAGATTACGAAATTGCAAACAGGATTGCTAAAGCAAATCAAATCTATTACAGTATATGCAATAGTATTGTTGGCCATCGAGATGCGGGCTAGAGACGAAGCTCCACATTTACAAATCTGTATACCTCCCCACTCTTACCTACGGGAGCGAGAGCTGGGTAATAATGGACAAACAAATAAGTCGAATTACTGCAGCTGAAATGAGGTATTTACGTAGGGTCGCAGGAAAAACGAGAAGAGACTGCGTAAGAAATGAAGGAATTAGAGCGGAGCTGAAAACTCCTGCGCTGAAAACCATCCTCGAGAAGCGACAGCTAAAATGGTTCGGCCATGTTTGTCGAATGAATGAGGACCGTGAACCCAGAAAAGTGTTGGAAGCTCGACCCACTGGAAAAAGGCCGCGCGGAAGGCATAGGATTTTGTTTGACGGATATATCCAGAAGATCGGAGGGAAAAGATTGCAGGAACTTAAACAACTCTGCAGAAATCGTGAAGCTTGGCAACGTTGGATCGAGGCCCCTCCACGCTAGTAAAGGCACATAGGAGGAAGATAAAGAAGAAGAATAAGTTTGTAGTGCGGATTCAACTGAAATTCTCATCATCGACCGCCATAGCCCTCCTCTGGTGGTATAGAGGGGGTGATGAGATTTCTTTGCCTTTTGAAAAAGAACAAAGGTCCGTTCCAAACAGGCGTAGGGTTGGGATAGGAAAGGACATAAACCCTGAAAAAAAGTTATCCCACACGATACCAAGTTATGAAAAATATAATATGAGAATCGGTCGATTTAATGAGAAAAACTATCAGATAAAAATTATCTTTGGAAGAAGAAAAGTAATAACATTCTGTTACTTGACAAATCATTAAAATGTTTCTAACATATCCCTAAATTCATGATAGTTACATATTGTTGAGTTACTGATTAGCTCTTTGGATAACAATTGAAAAGGTTTCTTTGACTGTTTACATTATTTTGTTTACTTCGATGAAACCGTGTCAAGAGTGAACTATTATTTCTTTCTATAGAAAAAATATTGGTCTCTTTGTTGGCTTTTTATAATCCAGATCAGTTACCATGTCGCTTGCTGATGAATTGCTTGCAGATTTGGAGGATGATACTGATGTCCCCCTTGTTCCAATTGAAAATGTTATTGATATTGAGACTAAGGAAATCCTACCACTGGAAGAAGGTATGTTCTAATTATGGAAATCTTTATTTATAAATACAAAGTTCATAACTTATTTCAGAATGAGACATTCAAGTTTTAATATCGTCTTAACAAATTACTAGTACTCATTTACTTTTTTTGAGGAACTTGTGGCGGTATGGCTTGCATAATAGTCTATCAAATCAAAGGTAGTAAAATAGAATCCCATTCTCAACTGGGATTTTCATTTAAGTAAATATTTAAAGAAGGCAATTCATTCTCATGCTTTCCCAGGGACTGTTTGGCCCTTCAGCCTTTGGTTTCGACCTACTAAACTAGTGATAAGGAGTGGTGACCCTACCATGTTACTATCATAATCTAGAATCACAATGTAGTCTCTGAAGAGATCATCGGTGTGGTTAAGATCTATAATCAATTGTGCCAAAAAATTTTTAAAAAACATATATATATATATATATATATATATATATATATATATATATATATATATATATATATCAACCTATGAATTAATTTAAGTATTATTTCCCCAAGTATTTATTCTTTTATAACCTAATGATTTACGTCTGTTCAAAGATGTATTTACTAAGTAAACTGGATGGACAATTGTTATATATTCCAATAATTTTCATTGATTTATTTCAGTTATATTACTACATATTTAGATTTAACATTTAATATTTTAGTTACAATTAGTATTAATATAAAATTGAGAGGTAAATTGTATGTGATCCAACATATTATTGGCTGCCACTTAATTCTTGTGTGTTTGCTAGTTTCATTTCTGTACCATTTCTAGTTTCATGCATGCAACAATTAATTTATGAACTATATTATTTCTTTTGTGCCTGTAGAACTCCTCGAGTTCAGCATCAGTTTTTGTCCTCCAGACAGCCCTAAAGCACACTATTCTGAAAACATTTCTTTGAATTTCGAAAAAAAAAAAAAAAACTTGGAGCATATTTATTGTTGGCTTAATTAGGACCCTTGGTTTGGTACCATATGTTACTATTAATGAGGATTCTATACAGTCTAGTTTTGGTTATTCTGGACTTTACAAGCTATTGAAACAACCTGAGATTTACCTAATATTCACAGTTTCCAACCTAAATATTTTTTTTTTCAATTCCAGTCATCATTTTATTTGATATTGAGGTAGATCAATGAATGAATATTCTGGGACTGATCATGCATGGTATGGCGTAGGGAAGTGGCGACCCCATCGTCCGGTCATTGTACCGCAGTCAGCCACCGGTCCTCCAGGTTGGGGAACAGTACACTGACACTCACACATATAAACTAAATCCAGCACTCCACACACAAGGTCACATACAGTATACACCCTAGGGCCACCTTCCCTAGGAAGCCGCCCCGGATGGGGATGTAGGTCTGCATGCATTGAGATGGCAGCCCCGTCAGCAGACTAGGGTACGGAGAGAGGGTGGATAGCCCCACTACCTGAAATAGTAATTATCGTGAAACCTACACCAGCCTCGGATCTGATCAGTCTTAAAGGTAAACGACCCGGCACCCCCATAGGATTTTCAACTTTGGATACTGGAATGCATTGTCTCTATATAGACCCGGAGCATTAAAGTTGCTACTAGAACAATTTGACAGGTATAAGATTGACATAGGCGCTGTCCAGGAGATCAGATGGACTGGTCAAGGAATTCTTGAAAAAAGGCACCACTCCATCTACTACAGCTGTCATGAGAGTCGCCATGAATTCGGTACAGGATTTGTTGTGAGGGGAAAGTATAGGCAGATGATAATTGGATTTAAACCAGTGAGTCTGCGAATTTGTCTCTTAAGAATGCGGGGAAAGTTTTATAACTACAGTTTGTTAAGTGTACATGCCCCTACAGAGGTGTCAAATGAAGAAGAAAAGGATACTTTCTATGAACTTTTGGAAAGGACTCTGGATGCCTGCCCTAGGTATGACATGAAAGTAATCGCTGGAGATTTCAATGCAAAGTTGGGAAAAGAAGCAATATACCAGCGAATCATAGGAAAACATAGCCTTCATGACACAACCAACGACAATGGACAAAGGCTCATTAACTTCGCTGAATCCAGGAATCTAGTGGTAGGAAGTACACTGTATCCGCACAAGAATATACACAAGGGCACATGGACGTCACCGGACCGGTCAGTTGTCAATCAGATCGATCATATTTTGATAGGTAGACGCCATAGAAGCAATCTGAGAAATGTTAGAACATTCAGAGGAGCAAATGTCGATTCGGACCACTACTTGAGCATAGCACATGTGACGGCGAAGATCTGCTCAGTGAGGAAATTAAAAGCTGCCGAGAAGCCCCGACGTTTTAATCTAAAAAAACTGAAAGACCCGCAAATCCAGCATAAATACACTGAAGCACTTGACATTAAAGTGCGCCAGAGAAGCAGCGATGCTGAGCTGGACATTGAAAAGTTCTGGTCGCACTGTTACGGAGCGATAATGGAAACAGCTGATGAAGTACTAGGGCCATATGAGAAGGAACCAAGGTCACCCTGGTTCGATGAAGAATGCAGTATAGCCACGAACCGGAAAAACAGTGCGTACCAAGGAATGATTAGGGCAACCACAAGGAGGTCTGTTGATGAATATCGACAGAGAAGAAAAGAAGAGAAGCATTTACACCGGAAGAAGAAACGACAGAAAGAGAGCGAGGAACTGAAAACAATTGAAATGCTCCACTGCAGCAAAGAAAGTAGGGATTTCTTCAGATTGGTCAATAAGGGAAGAAAGCAATACCTTAGTAAAGTGATGTCTTGTAAGGATAAACATGGAAACTTGTTGACCAACAAGTCTGAAGTTCTTGACGAATGGAGGGATTATTTCAATGACCTTCTCAATCCAAGAGAAGGAGACTCTCATGATGAACTAGACAATCAAGAGACAGAAGAAATCAACAGAATACAAGTGGGAGAACAAGGGTTAGACATTGAACCTCCTGATGAAGAAGAGGTTATAGATGCCATCAGCAAACTGAAAAATAACAAAACCCCTGGCATTGACGCACTCCCTGCTGAACTCTTGAAATACGGTGGAAATGAGCTCAACAAAGCATTACAAGATCTTCTCCTTGTGATATGGACGGATGAGGTGATGCCCTCTGATTGGAACAGATCAGTTATCTGCCCTATACATAAAAAGGGTGATAGATTACTTTGCAGCAATTATCGAGGCATCTCACTACTATCCTGCGCCTATAAAATACTATCTAATATTCTTTTTAGACGTCTCTTACCATTTGCTGAGCGCGAACTTGGTCCCTACCAGAGTGGATTCAGGAAACGAAGATCCACCTCAGACCAGATGTTCTGTGTGCGAACAATTCTTGAAAGAGGCCATGAGTATAAAACCAAAACTCACCATCTTTTCATAGATTTCAAAGCAGCGTATGACAGCATAATACGAGAAGAGCTGTACATTGCCCTCAGAGAATTTAATATACCTGAGAAACTTATACGCTTGATAAAGCTTACCATGAAAGAGGTGAGATGTATAGTAAGAGTAAATGGTGACAGGTCCAAGGAATTTCGTGCAGATAATGGACTCCAACAAGGGGATGCACTAGCCTGTTTGCTGTTTAATCTAGCACTTGAGAAGGCCGTAAGAGATGCTGGTTTACGCGAAAGAGAAGGGAATATATTTACCAGACTTGTCCAGCTGTTCGCTTACGCAGACGACATCGACATTGTGGGACGCTCTCTACAGTCCGTGACTGATACCTTTCTGGCTTTGATGGGTCCTGCCAGCAGACTTGGACTGAACGTTAATGAGTCCAAAACAAAATATATGGTAGCAGAAGAAATCCCAATGCTAGGCGAGACAGTCACTATCGGGGTTCATAAGTTTGAGAAGGTCTCAGAGTTCACATACCTGGGATCAGTGGTCACCCAAGATAATAACCCCAATATTGAGATAAGGAGAAGAATAACTGCAGCCAACAAATGCTACTTTGGGTTAGGCAAGCAGCTAACCAAGCGGATACTCTCTAGACAGACCAAGCTCCACCTCCATAAGACATTGGTGCGTCCCGTACTGCTCTATGGATCAGAGTGTTGGGCGACTTCAAAGGCGACCGAGAAGGAACTCCTAATTTTTGAAAGAAAAGTTCTCCGCCGTATTTTTGGAGGAGTGAAAGTTGGAGAGGAGTGGAAGCAGCGCACAAATCAGGACCTCTACAATGCTTTTGGAGAAGGTGATGTGGTCCGGGCTATGAAGTTAAGACGCCTAAGATATGCAGGGCATATTGCCAGGATGGAAAATGGAGAAATGCCCAAAATATTGCTCACTCAGCCGATCCATGGGATAAGAAGAAGAGGAAGACCAAGGTTGAGATGGTCGGATGGTGTGGCGGCGGACGCTCGCATGTTGCTGGGAGTTAGGAGCTGGATGGCATCGGCTCAAGACCGTGATGATTGGAGGAGGCGGTTGGAGGAGGCCAAGACCCGTGACCGGGTTGTAGCGCTGTGAAATAATAATAATAATAATAAGATCATGCATGGTTTTCCTACAAGAATGATTGCTCCAAATATCGAGTCCCGTACATGTAATTGGTCCTGTTTTCATATAATGTAATCCCCATCTTATCTCTCTCATTTCTGACCTCCATAAACATCTCTTCTTAAGTCTGCCAGTTTCGAGTTATTTGGCAGATATCATCCCCATGTACACATATCTACTCCAGTTTTTTAACATATTGCCTCACTTGTCTGTACAGTGCGAGGTAAAATAAGAATGTTTATAAAGCACCCCCTTATATTGATCAAAGGTTTGTCAGAAATCAATAAACTATATGTGAAGACCTTTATTGTGCCAGCATTTATCCATCATTAGCCTCTGGGTAAAGCTTTTCATTAACAAAAAAAAAAAAAAAAAGATTAAAAATGAATAATTATTTATTGTTTGTTTGTTTTATTTATTTAACGTCACTTTATGCTACTATGGCTAATCGGACGATGCTACAGTGGTGGTCCTAAATTTTGCCTATCCAGGTTTTATCAGGATAGGGATCTTTAATGAGTACCTGACATCGCACCTTTTAACGTCCCCTCCAAAGAACGGCATAACTAAGGATTTTTTACTCCCATTAAAAAATCCTAGGACCACCAGCAGGTTTGAACCCGTGACCTTTGGCATAGGAGGCTATTATGCTAACCACCCAGCTACAAGTGAGACCTTAATAATTATTTTACTTATACTTCGTTCTACATTCATCTGATTTAACCTCATAATATTGTTTGATTACCTAATATTAAAAAACACTTTTGTCAATGTATAACAACAATATCTGCCATATATTATTTTAACTACTTTTTGCCTTTAGTTGTAGCATTGGAAATTTAAAATTGCTCTGTTAAGATTTGCAAATTGTAACTTTCTTAAAATCTTTTAAATTCAGGACATAATAATTGTTTTATAGGACATATTAAGTTTTAATTACAATTATGTAAATTTTCTTGTGCTGATTATGCAAAGTCTACAATAGTTCTTGTATTAAATATTCTACATTTAAAGTTTTGCTGACAAGTTTATCTTTTAAATTTTTATAGCTTGTTCATTCTAATTTAGTTAAGTATATTCCCATCTTAAGAATTTATTTAATTACTTCTACTTCTAATGTTTCTAGAAATAAAGGTGACATCCTTGGATCAACTCGTGAAATTATTTCATTCTGATAGATTAAAAAGGATTCTTGAGGAAATGGCTAAATATCAAATTGAAAAATCTAGTGGTTCCCAGCGATCTATAATAGGTCCTGTTGAAGCTGATCCTGAATATCAACTGATTGTAGAAGCAAATAACTTAGCAGCAGAAATAGATAATGAAATAGGTATGTGTTTTAACATAACTATGCCTCTATATTAATATAGTTATGTATTGATTCATATCAACAATTAAAAATCTGGTGCTTGCAACACACCACTTACACTTACCTCCATTGTTAAAATCAATTTAATAATTTTTAAATTTGTTAAAAGAAAATACATTAAATTGAGTTTTGATGGAAACATGTGTATCAGTTTCATTAGTCTTACAATAGAAATAATTATTTGCAATAATCACTTAAATTTAAGCCATTTGGACTTTATTGGATTATGTTTTACAGCTTTGCATTAGCGATAACCTTTTTTTTTTTTTTTTTCTTTAGCCTACCACTAAAATCTTTAGCTTTCCAACAGTATATGATACTATTTTTATTACGACTATATACTATATATATATATATATATATATATATATATATATATATATATATATATATATATATATATATATAATCTGATATATAAATATACTATATTTATTACTATTCTATTGCTCGGGAAAAAAAATTTACCTTAAAAATGTGTTCACTTTTTTCTCCTCTCATTATTAGTTATTAAATTCATTCTACTTGTATATTTAGACATTTTTTTGTTTTTGTTTTATCAATGCTAATAAGATATATGCTTAATTTTTTTCGAATCTACAAAATTGAAGGTACTTCACAGGAAGAAAATTTAAAATATCAGCATTTAAATCCTGTCAGACTATTTCAATCAGAATGAAACCTACATGATATATAAGACTGTTAGATTTTACATCAATTTATTAAGTCTAATCAAATCGTTAAAATTTGCAAAATACATGGTATAAAGTGGCCAATTTTGATGAAAAAGTTGCTGTAACATCTCAGGAATACAATAATTATAAATATGAAATTTTATTTTATGACTTTTCTTTTTCTTACTACACTTACCACACACAGAACTTTTCGCACTATTTATTATTATTTCTCTTATCCTGATTTTAATAGTTCTAATTGAACTTAAGATTCACCGACCTACAGATAAGCTCATTTTAAATTAAAAAATATTTTCATGTTAGGATTAATGTTATATATTGTTATAGTGGTATGTTTTACAGCTTCTCTGTATGAGTTTTATTTATGTTAGCTTCAACCATTGACCAGCAATTAGTCAACGTAGCTTTGTAATTCAAACCTGGAATACATTTTTATGATTTGTGTCTGTATCTTTTGTTCAATAACCTATTGGTTTTAGTTGTTATACACAGGTTTGTAAGGGACAAGTATTCAAAGCGTTTTCCTGAGTTGGAATCATTAGTTGTTGATCCACTTGAATACTTAAGAACTGTCAAAGAAGTTGGTAATGATCTTGCCCAAGCCAAAAATAATGAAGTTCTTCAACAATTTCTCACACAGGCTACTATCATGGTTGTATCAGTTACTGCATCTACGACCCAAGGGTAATATATTTATATATTTTTACTTTTAGTTACTATTATATATTATAATATATTATATATATATATATATATATATATATATATATATATATATATATATATATATATATATATATATATATATATATATAATATATATATATATATATATATATATATATATATATATATATGTTTTTTTTTTTTGCTGATTTAACATCCATCTTGAGAATGTCTTAGTGTCTATGACGATTGAAAAATACAAAAAAAGGTGGGTTTTTATGATTCAAATAATGTATTAGTAACCTTGGGTAGATCTTTTACAGGACAATAAAGCTAATATACGTCATATTATTTTTTGTTTTTATATGTAATTTTGGATTGATAATCTACAATTACTTTTAAACAAATAGTTTCTGTTTGAAATATGGACTGGTAAGTAAAAAAATTAGGGAAAATTTGTGGAGTGTTGTAAGTTTATATTTATGTCACCTACAGAAATGCTTCCTTCTTCCTCATCACTCATGAAATTTAAAATTACTATTTCTTATTCTATTCAAGTATTATTAAAAACATACAAAAAAAAAAAAAAAAAAAAAAAAGATAGGTTGCACCAAATGATAATATTTCTCGCCAAATTAATGTCTTAATGGTAGGGACTTAACTTATTCAGACATATTTTTCTAAAACCCATTTATTTATATATTTTATAGGGAGTTGCTTACAGAGAAGGAATTGACCGAGATTTGCGAAGCATGTGATATGGGAATCAATTTGAATGGTATAAAGTTAAGGATTTATGAATATGTAGAAAGCAGAATGTCATTCATAGCACCTAACCTGTCTGCTATCATAGGAGCATCAACAGCTGCAAAAATAATGGGTACTTTATCGATCATTGTTAATATTTATTTATTTGTTATGATAATTTTTCTTCTATTACGTATTGGATCAGAATAGTAATAGTTTTATTAAATACTAGTTGTAACTCACGGTTTTACCCATGAACATTTCACTTTCTGTTGTTTTAAATTTAATTACATGTGTTTATAGTAAGAGTATATACCTAGTCCTGCCATAAATATTGTTACAAGGACATATTTAGAGATTTCAACTGAAAAATTATTTTTTTCAAAATCTTTATAGGAAAATAAAACGTATATCTATAGAGAGTAAAACAAGAAATAAATTACTCAAAATGTGCTCCTTTAGCCTTGGCGAGCAGAAATGTAATCTCCGTGGCCAGTCATCAATAGCAGCACGCAGCAATTCTTGAAGAAAGTGCTCAACTGCTGGGACCAGAGATTATTTGAGGCTTTCCAAGTTAGGGTGTGCTCAGTGATATGCCATCCTCTTCAGTTAGTACCAAAGTTGGTAATCTAGTGGATTGAGATCACAGTTTCCTGAGGGTCAATCCGAGCCAGAGATGAACTGCAGAGAGAGAATTGCAGCCACTGCTGAGTTGACCTGGCCTTGCGAGCTGGAGCGGAATCCCGCTGAAAAACCCTTTGATTTCCAGCAAACAGAGTATCATTTAGAGGCTTGACAACAGATTCCAAATTATCGTCCTGCTAAGTTTTGAATGTTTTTCACAAAAATTAAGCTTTGAGTTTCCATCAAACCATCACTGAGAAAGGTTGATGATATTTTTTCACTCTTCTAATGACTTCCTCTTCTTTAGAGCTTTGTGTGTACACACGATCATTTTGTCGATTACATTTTTCTTGGATTGTAAAAATTTTCTCATCTCTAAACAAAATCTTTCGATGAAGACCATAGGTGTAAAGGCCAAAGAGCACTTCCCATCTATCCACTCTGATTTCCTTAGGTAAGTGGATAGTCTTTGTCCTTTCATTCTTCGAAATGCGCCTAAGGGTTTCCTTTCATTATGTGAGACAGTGATCTGACAGATTCCCATTTCCCCGATGTGATTTGTTGTTTACGAACGGGATCTCATCTGATTTGAGCAGCTTCTTCTCTCACTGGATTTGCTGTTCTCTCAGTCCAGGGACGACGCGTCTGTCACAGACAGATAGGGTCTCATTATATCCAGTTATTTTGCAGTAAACAAACATACTGCTAATACCCAAAGATTTCAAAGAGTTGAAAATCTCTAACCTACATTTTCCAACTTCATGTAAGGCGACCACAGCTGTTTGGTTTTCTTTATCACCCCACTCCATGTCAACTGAGGGAAAGAAAAATACAAAATAATTGGGATTACTACCCTGACATGTAGAGAAAATAATCTGATAGAGTTGAGGATTATCTAAATAATACAAGAATAAATAAACCAAATTCAGCTTTTGTAACAGTATTTATGGAAGAACTAGGTTTAGCTTTGCTATCAGTAAATTAGTTACTCTTTCATCTATTGGTTAATTATTTTCAATAAAAAACCTTCAAATCAACCAAAAAAAAATTAATAAATAAATACCATATTTTTTAAAAAGTTGTCAATGCTCTTTAATAGAGAATTAAATTTTCTACAAAATAAAAAAGTATCCTTGAAATTGGTTTAGAAATAGCAGATATATAGATAGCATTTTGAAATTAGCAGTGGTGATAGACCATTTTCCTTTGAATTATTTCTTGCTTTAGTTAATTGTCTTTAAACAGCTATATAAACAGTTATATCCTAATATAGTTATTTGGAAATAATCAACCATTGTGTAATAATTTGCAGCATTTTTCCATGCACAATAAATAAAGTTTTACACATACACACACACTCTTAAGTAAATCAGCAGCTGTGATCCAATTTAATTACAGTAAAGCCTTAATCTCTATTAAAAAGGATTCATTGAGGCTGTTTTTTAATTTTTTGATCAAGCATACATATATATGACACAATAGCTGTGGCATACGTGGGTGAATCAAATATAAATGAGACTTTTTGTCCTGGAAGTCCAGTGAAGGTGCAGGAACGTTCCCGCATTTAGAGGTGTTGGGTAGGAATACCAGGAGTGGGGGAAGCAGGCGGACGCATGCCCTTGAACTCACCAGTTACCGTTGTAACGATGTCTGAGCAGGATGTATCCCCCTCGACTGCGCAACGTATTATCATCAAATTTCTTGCTGGTAAAGGTGTAAAACCGGCTGAAAACTTAAGGTTGACTGTACAGTTCAGGGAATAGACACTTTCTCGGGCCAAAGTGTTTGCATTGCATAAACAGTTTGTGGAGGGTCGTGATCGTATTCAGAATGAAAGCCATGACCGCAGACCCCGCTCCAGCATCACAGCAGACAACATCAGCCGTGTTCGATAGCTTATTAAAGGTGACACACGTCTAACCACCAGTACCATTGCAAGTGAGGTTGGGATAAGCTATGGAACCACTTTTTCCATACTCATAGAGGAGATAGGGTTTCGTAAAGTGTGTGCCAGGTGGGTTCCTCGACTTCTCACAGCTGAGCAGAAGCTAAACCGTTGCAGGTCTGTGAAGGCTTCTTACAAGATTTCAGGCTGAAGGAGCCTCATTTCTCACTTACATTATCACCTGTGATGAAACTTGGGTGCACCATTACACCCCTGAATCAAAACAAGCGAGTATGGAGGGGAGACTGAAAGGGGAACCTGGGCCAGTGAAAGCCAAGTCACGGCTGTCAGCTGAGAAGGTTTTGGCTTCCGTGTTTTTTGACCAGTGTGGCTTGCTGCATCTTGATTTTTTGCATGAACGCAGGACTATCAATGCCGCATACTACTGCGACATTTTGAATGAACTCAGACTTGCATATCGCCGCAAAAGGAGGGATCTACCGATGAGAGAAGTGATTCTTCTTCAGGACAATGCTCACCCGCATACTGCGGTCCTGACGAGAGAAAAATTGGAGCAACTGAGGTGGGAGACGCTGGAACACCCTCTCTACAGTCCAGACTTATCACCATGTGACTTTCACCTGTTTGGCCCACTGAAGGAAGCTTTGGGAGATCAGAGATTCGTCAGTGACGATGAGGTTGAAGCCTACGTGCTCAATTGGCTGAAACACAACCTACTTCATTCTATGAGCACGGGATTGGAAAATTACCTATGCGCTGGGAAAAATGTATTTCCAAATTAGGAGACTATGTAGAAAAATGAGGTGTACTTTACTTTGTGTTCAAAGTAAAAATAAAAAAATAAGTCTCGTTTATATTTGATTCACCCACGTATTTATAGCAGTTATGATTATTACATCCTAATGAATAAAAAAATTACAATTAATTCCAAATCTGTTGAGTTAGTACTAATGGCACTGGAAATCACTGTTGTTGCGACAGCAAGGTTCATAATGGGAAGAGTTGCAAAATCAAATAATGATTGTATAATAATAATAATAATCTCATTTATTTTTATATATTTATTTATCAGGTGTAGCTGGAGGACTGACCAATCTGTCTAAGATGCCAGCTTGTAATGTACTCTTACTAGGCAATCAGCGCAAAGTTCTTGGTGGCTTCTCTCAGGTCACAGCTCTACCCCATACTGGCTTTATTTACAACTCTAGTCTCGTACAAGAAACACCTCCAGTAAGTTTATTTTTATTATAATGTTTGCTCTTGTACTTAAAACAAAGCTTAAAAAACCTAGTAGGAATTTTTCATATAGATATTTGTGTCACAGTTTTGTATATGTACATTTACCTATATAATTTCTGCTGATTTATCCTTTATGTGCTTATCCAATTTTTGTATATTTACCCATTTTTTATCAGTGCTGACAATGTGAAAGTGTTAATTATTTCCATAGAGCAAAATTAAAAACACTTTGTGGAACAAATTTTGAAAATTCGGCATTTAAGTCCGACTATTTGAATGAGGAAAGAAAGAAAATGTAATTATACATATTTAACAAGTTTATTCAAAATCTTTAGAGCTATTTTTTGAGAAAATAGGTATTAAATGCTAGAAGTAAAAAGTTTATTTTGAGGAAAATGTTGCTATGTCATATTAAATTTGAAAATTCAGCATTGAAATTTTTTTGTTTTCCCTCTAGATGTGTGTATGGTAAGCCATACACATAGCAACCACTCTCTAGTTGCAATTTCCCATCTCGATTGCCGACTGCCTCTTCCTCTAGTCCCATATTGTTTCCCATTCAGCCACTTCTTGGGAACTTCCTTTATTGGCATTCTCGCAACATCCATCCATCCTGATGTACCTCATCACATCTACCCCTTTCTCCTCAGTAGAACCCATATAACTCTCCATTTGTCCTCCTTTTCCAATTTTCATAGGTCTCAATATGTGGCAAAGGATTTCCCTTTCAAAAATAACGACTCCGATCCATAGATTTGGACTGGCCTGATGATGTTTCTATGCAACTATCATTTTGTAGATAAGGCAATGATGCTCTTTAAACTTGCCTGTTGTAACCGAAATAACATCTATTCTCTTTGATGAACTGCTGTCTGATTTCGAGAGATTATCTCTGATCTATCTGAACCTGTCAACTTGCTGAAAGGTTAATGAACCAATTTATTGAATTGCTTCCTGTCCTGCTCTATCTGCTCCAGGCCCTGCTGTTAAATATGTAATAATTCTGTTTAATCTCTGTTCTTTTACAGAAATCATTCTACTTTGAATTTGAGAATACAAAAAAATATTACTTTAAATAATTTTATTTAAACTGACAGAAATCTTCTTTAGATATCAGTCTATAATTTTTTGATAATTTTTATCAAGAAATGTTTGTGTTATTTATTTTTTATGGAAGGACCTGAGGAGAAAAGCTGCAAGGTTGGTAGCTACCAAGTGTACGCTGGCTGCGAGAGTAGATGCTTGCCATGAGTCCAAGAATGGTGCTGTTGGGCTGTCTCTTTTCCAGGAAATAGAGAAGAAATTAGATAAATTACAGGTATTTTTATCAATAGGCTTTCTTTAATATCATTTCATATTATTTTAATCAACTTTATAAGTCTTCCAATCATCTTATTGTATAAATTAGTTTAAGCTAGCAAGTATAGCAAATATTATTTTTTGAAACTTGTTTGTGAAGTTTTTTGTTTATCATCAATACTTTCATCTAGTTTCTGTTCTTCTTACTAATTTAAATTAAATTGTAATAATTTAATCTAAATTAAATACTTAGGAGCCACCACCAGTGAAGTTTGTCAAGCCTTTGCCTAAGCCTATTGACCCTCCTAGGAAGAAGCGAGGCGGGAAAAGGGTCAGGAAGATGAAGGAACGGTATGCTATGACAGAACTTCGTAAACAAGCAAACAGGCTTAATTTTGCTGAGGTAAGATGTTAGCAAGTTTTACTTATTGTGATACTCAACAATTTATGATTTATTTTATTTATTAATCAGATAAAATTGAAAAGTAAATGTAATTTGAAATCTTTAAATCTTTTGCATTAAGCTAACAATTTTATAGTATTATTGCAAGAGTGTAATTTAACTGATTATAGTCTATTCCTTGAACCGTGAGAAATGGCATAAACAAGAGTGTTTGAATAAATAGTAGTGAACTTTTGTATGAAGGAGGCCTGTGTATGGGCAGGATAGGATTTTCTATTTAAAATTGTTCTTTAAAAAAAAAAAAAAAAATTATTCCATGTCGCTACTCAATCACGATTCTGAAATTTCATCATTAATCATTCAGGGCTTGACCAGTTCTTCAATAGTGACATTGAGTGTCCACATA
Organism: Piezodorus guildinii; assembly: GCA_023052935.1. NCBI lineage: Eukaryota > Metazoa > Arthropoda > Insecta > Hemiptera > Pentatomidae > Piezodorus > Piezodorus guildinii. The sequence continues at coordinate 58,656,414 of CM041297.1, forward strand.
TTTTCCACTTCATTAATAATTTTGCTATGACTCTATAGTAATTCTTTTTTTTAGCTTCTTCTGAAAGAGTTTTTACAGTTGATGGTTTCAAGTCTTTATTTAATCACATGACTTGTCCTTTGACATGTACTAGGATAAATTCAATATGATATGGTGGCAATCTCAGTACTGTTTTATCTAATGATTAGCCATTTCTCAACAGTATATACATTGTACCTTCATTTTTTGTATTCAATAATTTGTAGCATTAGCACATTCGGGCATATCATCTTCATAATAAATATTTTTTGTGCCAACCCAGTGTATAATATTCTCTTTATTCAATGAACAATTTAGCCCTGAATGAACCTTTCTTTCATGAATAACTTAATAAAATATTGTAGTAGCGAGGTAGTTGCTTACCTATTTTTGAGTCCATATCCTCATGGTTTCCTCCAGATTTTTTGGAGTAACATCTGCTGAAAAAAATTCTACAAAACCTGAAGTGATTTCAAAATGTGTCATAATCAGGTGTTTTCCTTAACCTGATGTATTTTTAATCCCATTAGAAATATCTTGCTTGAATGCTTGTGTCGATAAAAAACAGTTCCATCATTCCTCTCTTTTCCCTTGTTGATGTATTCCATGACCATAATCAAAGTATTTCCACTAGAAACTGATTTATTATTAATGTTCTAAAATATAATTTTATCAATAATTCATGATGGTAAATAATACAGTGTACTGTAGCAACTCAGCGAAGTTGAGCAGCAGATCCAAATTGGAATTTCCTCCTCCAGTGAATTCACATGCAATAAAATTGTTTAGAAAGGAGGACTCACGGATAATTTATGTAGGTAATTGTGAATGTTATAAATACTAACTATAGCAGCATTATGTTTTATAAATGAAGTCATTTTGATTTTTTAACTTATGAGAACTTTTCTGCCCCACTTCTAGTAGAAATAATATTTAATTTTAATCAATTTAAATTAATAAACATATTTTTGATCATATAAACAAGTTTGGAATGAGACTATGATCGTTTCATTTTTTTACATTGACTTCTTTCAGATAGAAGACGATGCCTACCAGGAAGACCTAGGATATTCAAGAGGTACCATTGGCAAGACTGGAACTGGTAGAATACGAATGGCTCAAGTAGATGAAAAAACAAAAGTTCGTATCTCAAAGACGTTGCAGCGAAACCTGCAGAAGCAACAGGGTTGGGTGGTAGTTCCACAGTGAGGAAGCAAGTTTCTGGAACCGCCTCTAGTGTTGCTTTCACACCACTGCAGGTAACTACTGTTTGTATGGTTTATTTTATAAAAATGAGGCTGCGTTGGGCGAGGGAGGTAAGATATCATATCAGCAACTTCAAGTCAAATAGTTTCAGAATCTGGCTTGGGTGGGTTGAAATTCATTTTGTAGGAGTCCCACTGAATGGTTCTTGATGTTCCAACTCAGGTTTGAATTGGTAGGTTTTACCTAGGTATGTACTGATGAAATTGGATCGGGAACGGGGAACCTGATCTTGCAGTGGGCATTTCTAAAGGCTGGAAGTTTGCAATCCAACTGGAGAAGAAGTGGGAGAACATCAACATCAGGCAAGGTCAGGAAAATTTGTGCACTGTTTGGGTTGGAGCAAGTAGAGAACACTTGAAACTGAAACTGGATTAATAAAATGGTATCTTATGGGAATTATGGAAAAATTTAAGAACACTTGGAACTGGGACAGTATTCCTAACTAAATGCCAAATCAGGAATGAAGCTATGGACATTTACATTGAAGATAATGGTTGTCAACACTCAGAGATCCATCGACTACTAAGCAAAAAATTGAACTGTCTCAGGAACACATCTATCCTCTAATTGGAAATTAAGATACTTAAAAGTCCACTTTGAGTTACTATTAAATTTACTTTGAGTTACGTCGATGTAGTAACACCCTTTTACACTTCTGAAATTAATTGCTTACTTTAGCCAGTTTTATTTTACAACTATCCAATTGAAATATGATGCAATAATATCAGATCCAGAATCAAAAGACTATTAATAAGTTCTTGTTCAATTATGCCTCATAGCCAATGCAACTTCATTTTTATTTCAAGTTTAATATATTTTTTTGTTATTCTTCAATTTATTATGATATGTACTACATCATTTTCAACTATTTTGGGTTTTATTTAGTAGTGTGCTAGTGTCTGGATTTCTGACGAAATTATGCTCTTATTTTGGGATTTCTTCTTTAAATACTTTTTTTTCATATTGATTTAATTGAGTTATATGTTTTATCTGATTTGTTTTATTACAGGGTTTGGAAATCGTTAATCCTCAAGCAGCCGAGAAGAGTGGTATAGAATCAAACAAATATTTCTCCAATACTGCTGGATTTGTTAAAATACAAAAAATATGATCATGTATATAGGTGTACAAAATTTTGTTTAATTTGATTATATTTCATATGATTTTATTGCAAACAAGTCAGAAATAATAAGTTAATTATTTAAGAATTATTTTTATGGCATTTGTTTTCTTTTTTTATCCTTGTACTTTTTATACCTGATTCTAAGTCTTGATTTGTTATAAAATTTATACACTTTAGTATTAGCATTTAATTAAATTTTGTATAAAAAGTATTAATAATATTTTTTTTTAAATTATTAATTTTCTTTCTATCTCTGGAAAAGAGATTACTTACCCAGCTTCACATTAATTTATATTGTGTTGCTCTCTTTAAAATATTTTGCCCTCTTAACAGGATATTCTTCCTCTTTCTATTCAACACTATTGTTTTATGATTCTCCACCCATAGATTAACTACCATATGATTCTTAACTATTTCATCTTAATTTAACCTCATAATCAAAATAATTGCACTGTATTGAAGGTAACATTAACTTAACAATGTATAAGGTCTTTTTCTTTACACATTGCTAATTAAAACAATTGAATTATTAACTATTAGGTAATGTACTTAGTATTAACTTATATAAACACCTTCTCCCCTCCCCCCAAAACGATACTATACAAATACTATTTTTTTTAGAGAGAGAAGCAATACTAGAAATGGCACTAAGTTTTTTAATTGATAAAAATAAAAAATCCAATTAATGAGTTTGTTAAAAATGATTTACGAATTACAAAATTAAAATACTGTTCAGATGAAGGTAGATTGCATTATTTTAGAAATCCTATGTTTATATGTAATCAATTTGATATAAAACAATTTTGATGGCCCTTAGAGAAACCTAAAAACTTCAGAGAAATAGCTTTTATTCTGTGGATATTACTTTCACACTATCTTGGTACTTTCGTCGCCAACTCTTTGCTGCTGATTTTTTTAATGCTTTATTCTTTTCTTCATGTTTATACACTTTGTTCCAGAAAGCCGTTGGATCCTCACGCTCATACCATTCTCTGGCAATCTTCCACCTCGTTTCTACGTTTATTTCTTCTGTGAATGGTCCAATAGACCTGAAATACTTGTCATAAGCTTGCCAAGCTGGTGTTGTTTCTAGTTTTTTGATGTAAGGTTCCAGCTTATCCCTGTTCATATGATAAAGACAAATCATAATTATTATAAAAATTAATACTGCTTAAAATATCCTTCTAATTATGCTAGAAGGAAGTTAAATTAAAACTTAATAAACATATTAATGATGTTAAACATAGATTAGTGTTTTTCACTTAATTTAAATAAAATAAGCCATAAATTTTAAGTTTTCATCTGTACTGCAATTGAAATTTTGAAAACTTGAAAAGTCTGTAGTAGACCATAGTTAATGTTTGAACTATACTACAATAGGGGAGAATCAACTAGCTGATTATTAATTCAGTGTATTCACATTAGAATTATCAACTGAAACATTGATAACAGTCTGCAAGAAAATTATTGGACAACAATCTACAGACATGTCATCTTGGAGTTTTACATAAATTGTTTTGTAAAACATATTATTTGTGGGATCGTCTGCTAATTTGTCCACATGCTGACAGATTAAAAGATGTACATTATTACTAAATATCAAGTTTTTGTTTTCCTAGGTAGGTTTACAAGCTACAAGAAGGAAGAATTCAAAAGAAGATAATGAATTCACATTGTATTCACGTTGAAATTGACAACTAAGATATTGCTAACAGTCTGCAACAAAAATTAAAGGCCAATCTATAAGTCATCTCAGAATTTTGGCTACTTTGCTCCCAAACAAGCTGTGTTTCTTACTGATTGTAAATGATCAGAGATCTGTGGATTATGTACAATCATTAATTATGTGCTTTTGTGTTCTAAATAAATATCAAACACAGTTCAATAATTGTTTGTTCATTTAGTGTCACTTTATACTACTGTGGCTAATCTGACAATGCTACATAGGGAGTCCTAAATTTTGCCTATCCAGGTTTCCTGACATCACTTAGGCACGACCATCTTTTTATGTCCCCTCCAAAGCATGGCATAACTAAGGATTTTTTATACCCCTTAAAAAATCTCAGGACCACCTGTGGGTTTAAACCTCTGACCTTTGGCATAGAAGGCTGTTATGCTAGCCACTCTGCTACAGGTGATTCCCACAGTTGAATAAAACTGTTCAATAATTTTGACGCAAAAGAGTTTATAATACATTTTTGAATGAAGTAACAATTAGAAATGTTACCAATAGTTATTATTATTATTTTTTTTTTTTTAATATTTTTATTGAAATTTACAACTGTATTTTGTAATACAAGTAAATATGTTGGTAATGATAAAATACATGAAAAAAAAAAAAAATGAAGAGAAAATGCCCATTGGCATTACTCCACTAAGTAACTAAACTAGAAGGTCTCGAGGCAATCTTCTTTTCAGGCACCTCGTAGGATTGTCAGGAATTGAAGAGGAAGCAAGAATTGAAACTAGAGGATTAGAGTGGGAGTGGAGTTTGTCATGGAAGGATTGATACCTGGTTCGGGCCAAATCAGCAACCAATGGGATGTTAAGGTCTTTATGGATGAGTTTATTTGTGACAAAGTAAGGAACATTGGGGATTTTTCGAAGGATTTTAGATTGTAAGGATTGAATACGGGAAGAATTTGATGGTTTCGTAGAGCCCCAAAGCTCAACTCCGTAAGTCCAGATAGGCCTTATGACGGTGATATAGATGAGCCTTTTGTAGATAAGTGGAAGGTTGGAGCGTCTGTCCAGTAAGTGTTGTAGTAAGCGAAAGCGACGGGCAGTTTCTTGTCGTTTCAGTCTTGTGTGGGGATTCCATGTTAGACATCCTAGTCAAGTAGAAGTCCTAGGTAGCGGATCTGTTCAACTGGAACAAGCGGAATATTATTAAAGGAAACTGTAGGGCAGGATGTTATAGGTTTACGACGAAGGGTAAAGGTAATTTGGTGGGATTTGTTGGAATTGATTTTGATTCGCCAATTCTGACACCATATAGCTTTTTTCAGTCAAATTCATAATTTTTTCAGTCAAATTCATAATTTTTTCAATCGAATTCATAATTTTTTCAGTCAAATTCATAATTTTTTCAGTCAAATTCATAATTTTTTCAGTCAAATTCATAATTTTTTTCAATCAAATTCATAATTTTTTCAGTCAATTTCATAATTTCTTGTACCCATTTTATACAGTCAATTTAATGAGGTTTTGCAATCAAGAACTTAACATTTTTATTAAATCTTGTTCTTGTTTATCCATTTAACGTCACTTTATGTTACTGTGACTTAATCCGACGGTGCAGCGGGAGTCTTGAGATTTGCCTATTCAGGTTTACTTAAGATAGGGATCTTTTACGAGTTACACTTTTTAAATCTTTTAAGGGTCACTTGTGGAGCACAAATATAGGGCGATCTGCTGGTTTTGGACTTGCGACCTTAAGCATAGAAGGCTGTTATGCTAGCCACTACTCAACAGGTGACCCTCAATGTTCCAAAAATCCACAGGTGTTTGAACATGCCGGTTTTGAACCCGTGACTTTGGGCATATTGATCTTTAACACCTTGCTGAATGCATCCAGAGTCACCTGTGGAGTAGTGGCTAGCATAACAGCCCCTTTTAAAGGACGAAATAACCAAGGATTTTAAATCCCCAAAAGCAAATATAGGGCCATCTGCTGGTTTTGAACTTGTGACCTTAATCATAGAGAGCTGTTATGGCTAGCCACTACTCCACAGGTGAACCTTTATGCATTCTAAAAGGTGTTAAGGACTAATATGCCCAAGGTCAGGGGTTCAAACCCGGCAGATTCAAACACCTTGTTGAGTGCATCGAGGGTCACCTGTGGTGTAGTGGCTAGCATAACATCCTTCGATCCACTACGACTTGCGACCTTAAGCATATAAGGTTGTTATGCTAGCCACTACTCCAGAGGTGACCCTCGATGCACTCAACAAGGTGTTTGAATCCCTGACCTTGGACATATTTGTCCTTAACACCTTTTAGAATGCATAAAGGTTCACCTGTGGAGTAGTGGCTAGCATAACAGCCTCTTTTAAAGGACGAAATAACCAAGGATTTTTACTCCCTAAAAGCAAATATAGTGCCATCTGCCAGGTATGGACTCGCTATTTAGTGGATAAAAGGATATTATGCTAGCCACTGCACCACAGGTGACCCTTGATGCATTCAACAAGGTGTTTAAATCTGCGGGTTTGAACCTCTGACCTTGGACATATTAGTCCTTAACACCTTTTAGAATGCATAAAGGTTCACCTGTGGAGTAGTGGCTAACCTTAACAGCTCTCTATGATCAAGGTTCATACCTGGCAGATGGCCCTATATTTGCTTTTAGGTAGTAAAAATCCTTGGTTATTTCGTCCATTAAAAGAGGCTGTTATGCTAGCCACTACTCCACAGATGACCCTGGATGCATTCAGCAAGGTGTTAAAGATCAATAAGCCCAAGGTCACGTGTTTAAACCCGGCAGATTCAAACACCTGTGGATTTTTGGAACATTGAGGGTCACCTGTGGAGTAGTGGCTAGCATAACAGCCTTCTATGCTTAAGGTCGCAAGTCCAAAACCAGCAGATCGCCCTATATTTGTGCTCCACAAGTGACCCTTAAAAGATTTAAAAAGTGTAACTCGTAAAAGATCCCTATCTTAAGTAAACCTGAATAGGCAAATCTCAAGACTCCCGCTGCACCGTCGGATTAAGCACAGTAACATAAAGTGACGTTAAATGGATAAACAAGAACAAGATTTAATAAAAATGTTAAGATTGCAAAACCTCATTAAATTAACTGTATAAAATGGGTACAAGAAATTATGAAATTGACTGAAAAAATTATGAATTTGATTGAAAAAATTATGAATTTGACTGAAAAAATTATGAATTTGACTGAAAAAATTATGAATTTGACTGAAAAAATTATGAATTCGATTGAAAAAATTATGAATTTGACTGAAAAAATTATGAATTTGACTGAAAAAAGCTATATCTCAAGCTCTCTGATATGGGATTGAAGAGTTTGAGAGGCAATAGTAGGATCGTTATTGACTGATAACACACAAGTATCATCAGCATAGGTAGAAAGGAAGGTGTTGGGATGGGTTGGGATATCAGCTGTATAGACTGTGTAGAGGATGGTTCCAAGGATACTACCTTGAGCGACACCAGCAGACTGAGTAAAAAGGGATGAATAGGAACTATTGTGGTTTATTTTGAAGGATCTTTCAGAGAGGTAAGACTGGATGATGAGGTAGTATGTAGGTGGGAGGAATTCGCGGAGCTTGAAAAGCAGTCCTGGGTGCCAAACTTGGTCAAAAGCCTGTTTCTACGTCGAGGAAGGCTCCCGTGCAGTACAATCTGCGCTCCAATAGTTATTATTAAATCCATCATTTATTGTTAACTTAAATGAATGCATGGGCCAAAGAATAAGTATAAACATGAAGTAGCCTAACTCCATATTACACTTACATGAGTTCGCCAGTAACATAGGGACTTCGATAGTGCCAAACCCAGTTGCGATCCCACCACTCTTGTCCTATTTTCTCTTGGGCCACACGTTTTTCTTCCTCTTGATATTCTGTGCCACTGCATGAGGCTTCTTTCGTTTCGAAAAAATCCTTACATGGAGGCATGCTTTTGGTAGCACTCATAGATATTTTTAATGAGAAAGCACTGCAAATGATTACAAAATAGTTATTTCCATATTTGTTTATTAATAAAAATAAGATGTTTGCACTCACACCACTTTTCTAATATATTCCAGGAGCCGAGGCCGAAAAATGCGAATTATAAGAAGAAAATTTTCAATGTGGTTTTCATATTTTAGCCAACTTGTACGACAACATTTTTTTTGTCTGCCAGCTCATACTGGTCGGAATCAAAAATGGCGGCCATTCAAAACGGTCACCAAAAACCGAAAAATATGATTATTTGAAGACGATTCTTTCTTTTCATTTATTAAACTAGGTCACTACCTGATACAAAAAAAATTTGTCTGCCCATTCTAGGTGGTCGGGTTCATCCGGCAGACATGATTCAAAAAGCACGCTCTAAGAACCAAAATTTTGTATTATTTGAAGATGTTTCTTTTTTTTCTAATATAAAACTAGGTCTTTACCTGATACAAAAAATTTTTTTTTAATCCCTGTTGAACAGTGTATTCATTAATGCTGCATCAAAATTATAGTAATATCTTGCCTTAATAATAATATAAAAGGCCCAATTTTAACGTTATGAAGGTAATATCACAGAAACATCCCATGGAACAGCAATACTCATTATAGTATACATTAATGAACATTGAATAAGCGTCAATTTGAAAGCTTATAGATGTCTCTATGTCTTGCAGGTACCGAGATATCTTTGTCTATATAATGATTTGTGTCTTAAGCAGAGGAATTGATCGACTTTTAACAGTCTTCAGCCCGATATCATCGAAACCGCTCATTTTACCAAAATACTCATAATAATAAAAATAAACAAGCTTCTAATAAGCTTTATGATAAGAAGTGATAGACGTCTGCAGATCATACAGATATCGATATATCTTTGTCCATATAATGTATTGTGTTCTAAATACGATAATTCTTTTTAACGTATTAACGTTTGAAGGTAAATATCACCTAAACCACTCATTATACGAAAATACTCATTACAATATACATTAATGGAAATTGAATAAGCATCAATTCGAGATCTGATAGATGTCTGTAGGTATTATAGGTACCGTGATATATTTGTCCATATTATACATAATGTTATGGTAATTACGTTATTACTTCTCCCCATCTATTCCAAAAACAGAACTAGATCGTTTTAGACCTTTTCCCTTCGGATCCGCTACCATAAACACACATTGATTCCTATAAATCATTCAATTTCATCTATGCTAATATTAAATCCCGTATCTAACAAAATAACCATTAAAAAAGTCTCAATGCTTACTGTTTGGTTCTTGTCTGCCACATGATTCCGACCACCTAGGATGAGCAGACAAAATTTTTTTGTTATAGGTGAAGATCTAGTTTCAGATAAGAAAGGAAAAAAGCGTCTTCTAATAATTCAAAATTTAGGGTCTTGACCTATTGCGCGGTTTTGCATCATGTCTGCCAATTGAATCCGACCACCTACGATGGGCAGACAAAGATTTTTTGCATCAGGTATAGACCTAGTTTGATATAAGAAAAGAAAGAAACGTCTTCAAATAATAGACAATTTTGGTCCTTAAAGTGTGTTTTTTGATTTTGTCTGCTAGTTGAACCCGACCACCTACGATGGGCAGACAAAGTTTTTTTTTGGTCAGGCAAAGACCTAGTTTCATATTAGAAAAGAAAGAAACGTCTTCAAATAATTACGAAATTTTGGTCCTTAAAGCGTGTTTTTTGATTTTGTCTGCTATAGCTTTGGGTTAGAGTCCAATAAAAAATATGTTACTTATATTTTTAATAACATTAGTTTTATTCAGATTAATTTTGCTAAGTGTGTAAAATCTTTTAAATGATCATTTGGGTTGAGAACCTTTCAGGGCTTATTTGTTAAAAAAATATTTTATTTTTTAAACTGAACGGCCCTAAGTGGAAAATTCTTTAACACTAGATCATATACGAAATTTTCAGGATGTTGGAGTAATTGTTGGTTCTTTTGTATCAACAATTTTAGAAATTTATTTTTCATATTCCATCATGGGAATTAGTGTCACTGATTAGTGAAAAAAAATGTCTCTGGGCAGTGGAAACAGTTATTTTCCTGAATTGTTTTCACACTGTATTTCAAATACACCAGTTTATTCCAGATTGGGGTTTGTGAATCACCATTGGAAATTACCATACTTCTGTATAGAGTTCTCTACAAACATAAATGCCTTTATGGCGGAAATTTGTAAACATTTACCAATAGTATTTATCTGAATAAGAAAAAATTAATACATAATGATGTTTTTGTTTTGTTTTTTTGTGAATATTAGGTTGTCCGTATAATAAAGCAGGATTTTGATTTTTATTTAAAATACCTCTATATATAACAAACTTTATGTCTACCTCTAAATGATAATGTTTGTTTACTTCTGTAGCATTTCGCTGCTTAGAAATAATTCAGTATTTACTGAGGTGTCAAGGCAAGATATTACTATAATTTTGATGCAGCATTAATGAATACATTGTTCAACAGGGATTAAAAAAAATTTTGTGTGGGAGATTTCAGCCTTAAGACACAGAAGGTGGTGGAAGGGCTTCCTCTGTTGATCCCGATAAACTCCAAGCTTTGGCTGAAGAGAACCCCATGGACGGAAAAACTTCTGGACCATCGACGAACACCTGACACCTAGTGGATGGAAAAGAAAAAACTTTGAAAGTTGGGTTCCGCACATATTAAACGACTACCTTCTCCCCCCCCCCAAAAAAAAAAAAAAACCCATAGTTATGAAGTTTATGATACATTTCCTTGATGAAACAAAAACGACCCTTTTCTTTCCGGAATTTTTCTTATGATGAAAATGGTGGATACTTAAAAAACAAAACAAGAATGGCTCACTACTTAGAGGCAAAATAAAATAACCCAAAGATGGGGAAGCTATTTCGGTGAACTACTTAACTTCGGCCCTGAAGAAATACTCTTATCAGAATGTCTTACACCCAGTTTAATACAATACATAAAAAAAGACAAACTAGACTGCCAAAATTACCGAGGACGAATACTGCTGTAAACAATTTATTAATAACTAGCCATCGTGCTATTAAAAAGAGTAATGCTTATCACAAAGAAAGAAATTGGCGATAATCAGTGTGGATTTCGACCTGGAAAATCGACGATCTATCATATCTTAATCATTTGAAACATGCTAGAAAAATGCCATAAATTGAATGTTGACATGCACTACTTTTTCATTGACTACAAATATTATGGGAAATGACATCAAAAGAAGCTCTATTAAAATCTATAGAAAGATTGCCCACTAAAACCCAATAGGGTAATATGAATGACCTCGCATATAGCAGTGGCATAGGTAGAATCCAAGAATTATTCGCCAAACAACAAGGCGTTCAACACGGAGACCCCTTATCACCACATCTATTTAACATGGGGCTATAAATATTTATGAGGGCGAGACTGATGGGTGTGTTTACAACAGAGAGACAACACTCAGTATTTGTTGACGATGTAGTCAAAATCGGGATAACACCACTTGCTCTTGCAAATACATACAAAGAAAGTAATGAGGCAGTAACTAAAGTAGAGATAAAAATAAATTAAGAAAAAATTAAATAAATGGTAAAAATAAAGAAAATCACAACTGGCGGATAACTAATAAATGAAAGATATGGCTTTGAGAACATTCAACATTCAGGTACCTCTGAACAATTTTTTTCTCCGGCTTATGTCCTGCACTGCAGCCACAAGTGGGCTTATTGCACTCCTTCCATTGTCCTGTTGCCTTTTAGATTCTGACCAAATTGTAGGGATTGATCAGTTCACAAAGCTTAGGATGTGTAATACGGTTATTGCAAAAGTGGTAAAACCGTATTCTGGCTATTTCTTCACAACTACATATCACATGATCGGCAGTTTCCTTTTCCTTCTTGCAGAATCTGCAGATCGGTGGACCTAGTAACCCCATATTAAGGAGATGCTTGCTAAGGTGACAGTATTCTGTGTGTAGTACTGTCACCGTCCTCAGGGTTATCCTATCCATTTAGAGAAGAGTGACTTTGCAGGTCACTACAAGAACATTTGGAATGATACTCCTTCTCAATAACCGCAGGGACTAGTTTAGTGCAAAGCTAGTGGGGATTAACGTCCCCCCGGTTCCCGAGTTCAGTATACTGCACTAATACACTCAGAACAGTACACAAATCACTTATACTAACATAAGGTCACAATCAGTACATACCCTAGGATCACCTATCCTAGGTAGCCGCCCCGGACGGGGGAGTAAGTCAGGGTGCCCCGAAGAGGCAGCCCCTCTACCTGACGATTCGGGCTGATACCCTGCTTCTCCTTAAACCCTAAAACATTACAGAGAATAGAACGAATAGAACTGGACTGATTTTGCGGAATGCGACACGGCGTGGTAAACGGATTTTTCGAATTGCTGCCTGGAACATTCGAGGCCTAACAGGAAAGGAGAATGAGCTTGTAGAAGAAGTTAAGAGGGCAAGAATCGTTCTGCTTGGAATGATCGAAACCAAGAAGAAAGGAAAGGGAGAATTTAAAATCCAAGACTACACACTATTATATTCGGGCTTAACAGGAATGAAAGAGCAGCTGGTGGAGTCGGGTTCTTGTTCCATAATGACCTTGCTTCAGTAATAAAGGCATGGAAATTCGTGAACGACCGAATCATGGTATTGGACATTGTGGAGGGAGAAAAGATTCATTAATACATTGTCACCTATGGACCTAACGAAAATGCAAGAATGGAAGGAAAGGATTCCTTTTTTAATTTCCTTTAAAAGTAATTGGATGACTGCGAGGGCACACCTACGGTCTTGGGAGACCTAAGCGGCCGAGTTGGCTGCATACATGAGAAGTGGTTTGGAACGTTAGGAAGATATGGAGAAAGCTTTCTAAACGACAATGGAGAGAGAATCCTAAATTTCTGTGTGGCAAACGATCGTACAATAGCAAATACACTGTTCCCACATAAAGAAAAACATAGATAAACCAGAGAGGAACCGGGCAGAAACAAAAGATCCTTAATAGACTATGTTCTGGTGAAGACAGAAGATGTCAGGGACCTGTGTGATGCGAGAGTCAAAAGGGGTTACGAAATCGGAAGTGACCATTATCTACTACTGGTAAACAGGCTCTGGAAGGAAGTGAAAACCAAAAAGAAATACAGGAATCCTAAGAAAAGAATAATCAAATCCTACCGCTTAAAAGAGGAGGAAATGGCTGCATATTACCAAGAGGAAATTGAAAGAGTGTCACTCGACTGTAACAGACCCTGGGATAACGACGTCATAGAAAAGAGCTGGGCAGCTTTTAGAAAAATCGTCCTAGATACATCGAAATTGGTCTGCGAGAAAAAAGCATTGGATCCGGTCTTAAGAGAACAGATTGGTGGAATGAGGACGTGAAAAAGGCGATCCAAGAAAAGAAGACAACTTGGAAGAATTACCTCAGTCAAAAAACCCGAACAGCTTACCAGACATACAAAACTCGGAGAAGGGAAGCCAAATTATTAGTAATTCAGAAGAAGAGAAGATCCTGGGAGGATTTTGGTCGGAAGCTGGAAGAAAATGCAAGGAAAAACCAGAAAATCTTTTACCGAGTGCTCAAAGGAATGAGGAAGGACCGGCCAATAAGGAATAGGAGATAAAAACGGGAACATCATCTGGCAAGAGGAGTGCATCATGGAAAGATGGAGATAATATTTTAAAGATCTGTTAGAGGGGAGAGACGTTGAGGAGTGCGTAACTTGGAACGATGCAGAGGACGTTTGGCTTGAGGAAGACTACATCAGCGAAGAAGAACTCCAAGATGCAATCGAAAAGATAAGACTAGGCAAGGCAGCTGGACTTGATGAAATCACCCCGGAAATGATCAAGTACATGGGCAGCAAAGGCCAGGAGATGTTTCTCCATCTTTTAAATCTCATCTGGAAGAAGAAGGAGATTCCCAGAGACTGGGAAATAGGGGTGATTGTGCCCATTCACGAAAAGGGGGACAATCGAGATTGCAGTAACCATAGAGGAATATCACTCCTCAGTGTGCCGGCAAAAGTCTACTCTAGAATTCTAGAATCAAGATTGAGGAAAATAGTAGATTGCCAACTAGGAGAAGAACAGTATGGCTTTAGGAATCAGAGAAGAACGCAGGATGGATCTCATCTTCACGATGAGACAAATAACAGAAAATACTGTCGAGAAGGACAAAGAGCTCTCCGTCTGTTTCGTTGATCTCCAGAAGGTTTTGATAGCGTGAAAAAAGAAGATATAGAGAGGGCACTGTTTGAGCGAGGTGTAGACCGTGGAGCAACCTTGGCAGTGATGAGTCTCTATAAAAAGATGAGGAATGTGATTAGGACCAGAAATCACACTTCAAAAGAATTTGAGACTACACTGGGTATCCGACAGGGCTGTAGCCTGAGTCCTTTGCTCTTCATCATGGTTCTGGACTTGGCACTAAGGAGAACCAAGCCTATAATGAGGAAATTCCAGCTAGGGCACAGGAACTTGCACCCTACCAGATATTCCCTGATGGCCTTCGTTGACGACATCGTCTTACTAGCTGCCAACGATCGAGACCTCCAACTCAACATAAATGTCCTCCAAGAGAAATTATCCGCAATAAATATGAAGATCAATCCGGGGAAGATGAAATGCATGCGTATTGGAAAGAAAAATCAGGACCCTCACACCGAACAGCGGTAGAAGGGGGAATGATTATGATGATGATGATGATGACTCCTTCTCAATATAGCTTCTCAAATAGAGCTAGTTTTATTGTCAGCTGTCGGAGTAGTATTCATGGCTTCAGTTATCACAATGGATGCAACACGGCAAAAATGTCAAAGAAAGTAATAAAATAGAAGAAATAATAGGGTGTATAAAAACTATATGACCGTTTATCAACCAAATATTTGTATTATTATTTCTTAGATCTAATATAAAATTTTCCAATATAGCTCATAAACCGTAGGTCTTCGCAACAAATCTTATGTGACGAAGAATATTCTTTAAATTTCTTATCTGAAACCTGTCATCAGATGACAGATGTTAAAGTGAGCGTGGAAAAACACGTTACACGATGAAAGTTACAGAACACCAGTCAAAAGACAAAAAAGAAAAAAAAAATCTGGTGCGGGCAACACACGACTTTCACTTACCTCCATTTTTAAAATCAATGAAAGAATTTTCAAATACAGTTAGAGATAAAAATACGTGAAATTATTAAGGAATTAATCAAATTGAATTTATATAGAAACATGCGTTTTATTAAAAAATCTATTATATTATTATCTTAAGTAATCAGTTAGTTTTATCTTCTTTTCATCACTCTCCATTAACTTCTAAAAGCTTGTGTGTGAGATGATATTTTTTCTAAAATCTTTAGCTTTCCAACGGCATATCATACATGTATATTACTGCTCTTTTGTTCAAAAACGAATAATTGCATTACAAAAATATTTTTTTCTGTTTTCTCCTTTAGTTGGGTATCGAATTTATTCAATTTATATATTTACCTGTTTTTCATCAGCGTTAACTAGATAATCTAGTTATTATTATTGAATCAACAAAATTAAAGGTACTTTAGGGGAAGAAAATTTAAAATATCGGCATTTAAGCCCTGTCAAACCATTTTTATCCAAATAAAACCTACATGATATTAGATCCCATTAAATTTTACATCGATATAGCGAGTTTAATCAAAATCGTCGGAACCGTTTTTGAGAAAATCGAAAAAAGGTGCAAAATGCATAGTATAAAGTGCCTCTTCTGGTAAGCTCATTTTCATGAAAAAAGTTTTGTCACGTCTCGGGCGTATAGTTGTCTTTAATATGAAATTTCAGTTTCATAGGACTTACCGTTTCCGCACGGGAGTTACCACACACACACACAGACCTTTTTGCGGGACTTGGTTATTTGGACTAAGGAGACCCTAAAACGTGTATTTCCGTTTTTTTTTTTTTTTTTTTTTTTTCCTTCTTCTTCTTGGCATTGGAGCTCTCCATACAGCCAGTATTAGCACATTATTACTAAATATTTATAGCATGAGTAGCTATTTTTAGTTTCTTCCTATATATATTTTTTAATCGAGTTAAGGAATTGTGTCACTCTTCCAATTTCTTCGGATTTTCTAGTTGTTAGTAATTGTCCATATATATTTACTTTATTATACGTATTTAAAAATTCCAGAAATTTCTTTCTCTGGGTCTCATACGCTGGGCACTCCATAATTATATGCTGCAGAGTCTCATTTTTATTGCAATTGTCACATTTGGACGAGGTGAGGACCCCGATGCGGTGAAGGTACACATTGCACACACCGTGGTTTGTTATAAGTCGGGAGAAATTTTTGACAATGTCTTTGGGTAGGTTCATCTCATAAAACCAAGGCTTGTCCTGGATACTTGTTATGTTGGATTTATAAAATCTTCCTTTATTTGACTCTCCATAAAGTTCTGACCACTTCTTTAATAAATCTTTCTTGACCATACGAAAATAGTCAGAGTACGGCAGTCGGATGTCTGTAATGATATCTAGGGTGTCGGTGGTTTTTGCTAACCGGTCTACCTTATCATTTTCGGGGATTCCTACATGTGCCTTGATCCACATAAATATTATTTCTTTTTCATCTCTTATTGCTAAGAAATGCTCCTCTAGAATATTGGCTAAAATATTATTTTTAGAAATATTACTATTATTTTTAATTGATAATAGTGAGCTCATACTATCAGTCAGTATTAAAAATGTTTTATTTTCTGAACTATTTATAAATTTGAGGGCTTGTAGGATTGCGTATAATTCGGCATTAAAAACGGATGTATTATGAGGTAGTTTATGCTGTTCATAATATTTATAACTGGGAATATAAACTGCCGAGCCAGTATTATATTTTGTTTTAGAGTCGTCTGTATATATACAAATATGTTGAGGCCAGTTTTCAGATATCAAAGATTTTAGGTTTGAATTTATGACTATTGGAGGTAAAGAATTAAGTTTAGAGTTTATTACTATATTAAAAGTTTGGAACAGCATTTGGTATTGGAGGGTATAGAGTGGTAATTTAGTGCTGGAAAATAGATTTTCGGCTAAATGTTGATATTTTATAAAACTATTGTAAATAAGAGGGACATTTTCTTTTTCCAATAAGCCTTGGTTAAGATGAGGACACTCAAAGATACGATTTTAGTATAACAGTAATTATTCCTAGCTTTTATCTTAAAAAACGTTTTATCGGTTAGGAATTGCCTTCTGAACTTTAAGTAGGTTTCCCCAGCCTCGTTATACAATACGTCAATTGGAGTAGAATTAAGAAGTCCTAAACATAACCTTATACATCTATTATGCAGCGTATCTAATTTCTTTAGGGTACAATCGGGAGCTTCGCCATAAATTGGTGCTCCATAATCGAATATCGCCTTTATAGTGCTTTTATAAAATAATAGTGACATATTAGGATCTACCCCCCACTTATTATTAGAGGAAATGAGTTTTATTGTTCCCATTAATTTTTCCGCCCTTTTTTGAATTTCCGTGACGTGTTGATTCCAATTTAATTTTCTATCCAAACAAAGGCCTAAAAAACGTACTGAAGTGACACAGGGAAAGGAAATCCCTGCTAATTGAACCTGATCTCCAAGGGGGAATTTATGCTCTCTACTAAACGGACAAACTACAGACTTGGAGACTGATATACTCAAACCTGTATCTAGTTGCCATTCTTTGAGACCTCTCACAGCTTCTTCTAGTAGATCAAGGCAACGGTTTATTTTTTGATGCGTTACGTATATACAGATATCGTCAGCAAATTGTAACATATTTACATCCTCAGACAAATATCTTTTTAAATCTGCTGATACAATAGTGAACAATAAACAGCTAAGGATACCCCCCCCTGCGGTAGGCCAATCTGTGCTTGTCTAGAACCTATGATGCGATTTTTTACCTTTAAAATTAAGCGTCTATTACTAATCAAGTTAATTATGAATTTAATAAGTTTTACCGGGATTTTAATAGCTTCCATTTTTTGAGATAGTATGTGGATTGGAATTGAATCGTATGCCTTCTCTATGTCTAAAAATAGGCCAATTGTTTTTTTACCTTCAGTAAATCCTACATTTATGTCAGAGTGTAGAATCATTAAGCTCTCCACGCTCGATTTCCCTTTCCTAAAACCAAATTGGGTGTGAGGTAGTTTGTTTTGGGACTCAAGCCACCACTCTAGCCTAAACTTGATCAATCTTTCAAATGTTTTTAGTACGCAGGAACTCAAAGATATAGGTCGGAAGAAAGTGGCTAATTTTGGATCTTTACCTGGTTTTAGAATAGGTATCACGCAATATTCCCGCCATGACTCTGGTATGTTATTAATTTGCCATATATTATTGAATATTTTTAATAATTCGATTTTTAATTTATCTGGCAATTTGTTTAACATAATATAGTGAATATTGTCTTTACCAGGGGAGCTATTAGCATTATTTTTGATTGCCTGTAAAAGTTCTTTGTAGGTAAAATTATCGGTTAGCCATTGATTATTTTCATCGGAATATTCACTATTTTAAATGAGTTACTTGTGGGAATACTAGAGGAGGGGTTAGTATTTCTAGAAACTCCTCGCACCAATCTCCAATGGCAGGGACGGGTCTATTACACGTTTTTCGATTCTTTATAGCCGCTAATTTGTTCCATATTTCCTTGATTGGGTTGCTTTTTTTAATACTCGAGGTAAACGATCGCCATGACTCTTTTGTTTTTACTTTGGTGACTCTTTTAAATTCCGCATCTGAATGTTGATATATTAATAGATTATAGGATTTATTTTGTAAGCTTTAAATGCAACTTTCCTGCGATTAAGATATTGTCCACATTCACTATCCCACCAACTTCTACTGTATTTTTTATTGTAATATGTTTTGTATAAGGGAATCGTGCGTTCACATGTATTGTTAAGAAAATTAATAAATTCCTCATACTTAAGGTTGTCCGGGAGTAATGGAATATTTTCTTGAATAATTCTTTCAAATTCCGTCCAATTTGCCGATTTGATTTGCCATTTTCTAGTCGATTTATATTTGTTTTGAGAGTCATCTCTTATAGACTGAAAATTTATGATGATGGGGAAATGGTTGGAGCCCAAGGGATCATTGGGAACTTTCCATGTGATACCATTCGCTGTATTAATTGAGCTTAATGTTACATCTAATTCTATATTCCCTTTCTGACGAATATTGTTCACAAGAGTTGGGGAACCGTCATTTAAAAGAACGAGATTAGTTTTTTCAATTGCTGAAACCAAGCTTTGACCCATCATATCGCACCTATCACAGCCCCATTGAAAATGATGTGCGTTTGCATCTCCGCCTATGATTACTGGATGTTGAAAACTATTAAAAAGGTTTTCCCATTTATCTTTTGTCACTTTACTTCCTGGTTTTACATAAAACGATAATACCCTTAAGCAGTATTTTTTTCTAGATATTTATATTTACAGCGACTGTATCAACATCTGGTACTGTTTGGAAATTTAATATTTGTTCGAAATGAAATTTCGACTTGATTAAGATCGCTGCACCTCCATAACCATCATTTCTATCAGTTCTAACAATATTATAACCGGGAAAAGTGACATATTTGTCTGGTTTAAACCAAGTCTCAGAAAGTAAAGCTATGTCAATCTTTTCTGAAAATAAGAAATATTCTAGGCTATTTTTGTTTGATATGGCCGATCTGGCATTCCACTGTAATATTTTTAATGTTTCAATCATAATAGTAAGTGTTTTATGTTAGTAAATATCTTGTATTATGTATATCTAATATATATATATGAATATTTTAATTCAAAGCTGTATTTTAGCCTATTAGCCGATTGTGACTATATTTTAATGGGTAAATTTTGAGGCCTGTCTTTTATCATGTTTTTAATTACCTCTTCGGAAACGTTTTCAGTTTTGGATGATAAAACAGAATTCACTACGGTAAGTAGAGCGTCAGTTAATAAATTTAATTTGTCTTCGTTTTTGAAAGGATTCCCTATATCTTTATACATTTTTCCTTTGTATGGATTATCTGTGATAGGATGCGAGGGCAACAAAGGCACGGAAAATTCCCTGATTATGTTTTCCCTTAACTGATCGTTAGAATTTTCTTTTTGAGGACTTAGAGTCCTTTTTCTTTTTGCAACCGTGATTTTATTTCTAACATAATTTTTAGAATTAGTCGAAATATTATTTGATTGTTCTAAAGTTGGAAAATATTCTGTTTTATTTTGTAAAACTGCCCAACTAAACGATTTGCCCTCTATTTTGGCCTTAGCCTCATTGTAAGTCAGGTTATAATTGCTCATTAACTCTTTGACTGTTTTTTGTTTTTCATATTCTGGGCAAAGTACTTTAGCCAGAGACGAATGATTTTGTTTACAATTAATACATTTAAATAATGTATTGGGTGGGCAGTTATCACTTTCATGTTTATCCGAGCATTTCCTACACCGTGTAATTGTACTTTTGCACTGAGTAGTGTTATGTCCATAACGTAAACAATTGTGGCATTGGATTACCGATTGGATGTAAGGATGAACTTCACACCGAACATGATGAATCGTGATATATTGAGGGAGAACCTGGCCTCTAAATGTTATTAATACAGTCCTAGTAGGTTGAAACTCAACGGTTTTGTTTTCTTTGTTGATTATTTTTTTAGTAAACCGTCGTACACTGATAACAGTTTGTGTGTCTGAGTATGGGGTTTTTAAGTTTTCAAGAATTTCCGCTTCTGTTAATTCTTGGTCTACATTACGGATAACTCCTTTTTTCTCAAGTACAAAATTTGGAATGTAAACGTTTAATTTTTTAGCTTTCAAATTTTCTGATTTAACCAGCGCATTTGCCTGTTCTCCTTGCCTTGTCACAACCTTAATTCTATTTCGACCTACTTTAAAGATATTTAAAACATTTTTATATATTTCCGGGCACGAATTATATAAAAGTTTCCCGATTGACATTGGATGTAGCCGACCTATTCCTACTCCCTCAGTAGAGTTACTTTCAATAAATACAAAATAAGGTCCTAAATCTTTCGATTCGTAATATCTTTCTGGTTTAACCGTTTTTCGTTGTGAATTGTTAGTACTTAGGGGGTTAGTTTGTATCTGATTTTTATCGGATTGATTATTTCTATCTATTTCCATTACTACCTCTGACTCCAGCTCAATACTAACACCTAATTGTAATTGTTTCTCCCTGCTCTCTTTATCAGGTGGGTCTTTCTTTCGCCCGTCACAACTAGTTGACATTTTCAGTTACAATTAAATTTAAAGAAGGTTATGTAGAAATAGATCAAATTAAATGAAATGAGATTCTTATCTGGTGATCCGGTTGAAGCAGCAACAAAACATTCTAGCTCCGAACAGCACGGCTGTTAAGACTAGAGTTTCGGTCCACACAATTTCTGATCTTGAAAGGTCTCAATAAGTTCTTTAAATAAAGTCAAACGTTAGTGAAAACTACTAGGTTAACCTTAACTTGCACTGTTCCTAACTAAAACTCTTGAAGTAACCGAATTATTATAAAACCATGTTCACAAACTATAAAACCATGTTCACAAACTTTAAAACCATTAAATGAACAAATATTATTATGAATGGAGTACAAAACCAGCAATAATCACTAAAGATTACTATAACCAACTTTTCACCATGAGCTATCATGTAAAAGAAGGTGTATTTCCGTTGAAAACTGAAATTCGAAAATGTTCACGATATATAGTAAGTGAAAGTAAAAAAAAACTCAAATTCAATTTCTTCTGTAAATTAGATGTCTATTTTTTTTAAAAATAATCTTACCTTAGTTTTAAATTTATTTCTCAATCCCAACTTTAAAACATTTAATCTCTAGGTTCCAAAGATTCTCTGCTACGTCGATTTATTTATGGTTTAACAGTCATGTGTTAAAATCAAAAGCTAAATATGTTGACATATGATAGAAGTTGACCATGAACATGTAGTAATAGGTCTGTTCCCACACACACGCTGCGCAAGCACAGTATAATTTTTCGTGTTAAATAAAATTATTTAAAAGAAGAAGACAAATTCTAATTATTTAATTCAATAATACAGTTAACAGATCAACATTTAATTAAATGACGAAACGTAAATTTATGAACAATTTATTGAAAAGCCAAGTGTTTTTGACTCTTATTGTGAGGTATTCTATAGGTCTTTTATTTCCGAACTCGCAAATGCAAACGACCGACAACTGTGGTGTCAGCTGTAGATTTTTTGACAATCTGATTCAAATTTAAACTTAGCTCGTACATAAATTTCAGCTACGGTACAAGCTTAATGACTTGGGCAACAAAGCTCCTCATACCTTTCCGCACACAATTAAAATACTTTGTTAATCTATTGACGAAATATTGAGCTGAAATATTCTGGTTAATTGACTACTTAAATTCCGTCTGAGAGTACGAGGGGTTTGGTAATTCATTTCATGCTAGTCCCACTAAATGAATCTTGACCTTCTCACTCTGGTTTACCTCAACTTATGCTGAAAAGGGCGTTAAACACCAATTAGTAAGGTGGGTCTAGACTCCTCCGTATATTGGGTTTTTGTTTTCAAAACTTAATACGAACATGCTTATTACCTTGTTTTAAACTGTTTCAGAGACATTATATGCAATTACAATACTGAAAAACCAACTACTGACTTTGTTTATCAAGGTTCAATCGTAGCAGTAAATACTAAAATGGGAACATCATATAAATAATGTTTGTTAATTTTATATTTTAGTCTTAGCCACTCATAATCTACGGAAAAACGACAAATAATTAATTTAATCTAGACAAAGTGGACGAATAAATGTCATGTATTTAGATCAATTCCTGCGAGGAGCGAAAACACAAGCGTAGACATAAGTACCGTTGGACCATGGGGTCGGCTGATTCCTGGCGAATTCACTTGGAATGAGGTTCCATGACTGATCATCTTCCTGGAGATCTTCCTCATTTAAACCTTCAATTAGTGGTTCATCCAACCACCACTGCTTTCTATCGATGCAATCCATTACGTCTGCAAATATTTCTTTTGGCTGTAACAAGTGGATGCAAATAAACATAATCAATTTTACAGATTATCTAAATTGTAGCTATTAACATTAAATGCCCTTAAAATAATAACTCAGACCTAGGAATAAAAGAAACACAGATATTTATGTTTTCTCGTAATACTGTATTATTAAAATTGTAATTTTAAGAAATGCATTAAAATATAGTTTTATTCTAATTTCTTAGAATTATTCTAAATTATTATTTTTTTCTTAACTAATTACCCTCAGAACAAGAACAATTTAGACGTTGATTTCCAAAAGGTACTATATCCACTTTAGGCAATTTTACAGGAAACGCAAAAATCTAGCATTTGCTTATTGTTGGACCAAATTACGTGATTCTTATTTTATTAAAACCTAAAGTTGATTTTTAAGTGTGTTACAAACTTACTTTTCCAAGTCATTGCACTTTTACCATGACTTTTAAACAATATAATATGGATATAACTTTTTGGAATAAACTTGGATATAGTACTTTTTAGAATGAAACGTGGATATTGTACTTTTTGGAAAGAATTAAAAGGGATACAGTACAATTTTTGGAAGAATATAACTCGCGATAAGTTGGCAACATTCATAATAACCTTCTTTAATTGTGAGCCGACGTTTCGGCCTACATTGTGGGCCTTGAATTTGGTACAAATTTTTTTGTATGATTGCGCGCAGAACACTTTTTTTCGTTCTGTTCGAGACCTATTAACACGGAAAAGTTGTACCGCGCATCATGTCCTGCCTTATATCTTAGTATGGTGAAAACAGACCTCATACCATCTGCTTATTAGCATTATAATAAATTATGATCAAGCACTCATCTTATCATATATCATCAAAGCGTTTAAATATAGCAGATTGAATTGTTTATTATTTTCAATAATGGACCTTTGTAATTGACAAAAAAAACTGACCCCTCCCTTTCAAAATTTGAGGGCTTACGGTTTAAATATACGTAGAATCCGAATAACGAATACAAATAAAAAAATCCGTCGATCCGCGGTCCGCGGCATTTTTCTGAAACTACTAGACCAATTTTTTTTTTTAATTCACCACAAAAATACTAGGGTATCCATTGGTCATCTTAACTACTAGACGTTGATAGCAGATGGTTATTTTTATAATGGCGACCGGATAAAAGTGATTCAATTCAATAATTCAGTTAGAGGGAAAAATATAAGTGTTTTTTAACAAAAAATCCGCGAAGAATTTAAAAAAAGAGAAAATGAATAGAAAAAAATTGACATTGTATCCATAAATACGACCATAACTCAGTTATTTTTGAAGATTGAGGTAGGAGTTTTAGTATCAGTAAAGCGCGATGACCCAAAAAACAAAATAAAAATAAATAAATTGAAATCTTGCCGCTTGAAACTCCTTTATTTTCGGAAAAAAATAAGATAGGGAAAAAAACTATTAGTGTTTTTTTTTTTACCAAAAAACTGCGAATAATGATTTTTTTAAAAAAATTGAAATTTTACCCATAAATACGCCCATAAATCAGTTATTTTTGAGAAAAATATGTATAGAGTTCTAAAACCAGAAAAGCGCGATAAATAAAAGACAATTTTTTTTTATCTATATATTCAAGTCACAAATTATAATAGATGTAATGTCACTAAAAATAGGTTATAATTGAAGACAAAGAAAAATCCAAAAGCTTTTAGAGATCAAGACAACGCGATGAACGAAGAGAAAAATAATAATCTTATAAGGTCAAGCAACAACGTATAAGAGATTTATTTGATTCCCTGATAATTCAGTAATTATTAATGATAAAGAAAAAATGTGAGGAGTTCTAGAATCTAGATCATTTTTTTAAATTTTCCATTTAGTAACTGACCACTACAGAACTGAGGGGAGGCAGATCACCACTTGGGGGAGCGGACTGGAATGGAGGCATCATTCCTTGACTCTGAACCGCATTCATGACGAAGTACCACAAGTAATCTGCTTTATTTTTCATCTGGAAAGGAGTTCCTTCAGTCTTGCTCAGTTTAGCCAGCCATTTGTAAGCATGGTCTCTCTCTGATCAAAAAAGAAGATTTTTAGAAATTTTTCTTAAAATAGCACTGATACAAATATTGAGTGATCAGAATTAAGATGTTATTAAATAAAAATCTCGTGCGCGCACCATACAACTTTAAATGAAATATTATCTGACAGTCGCTGTCTATCGCTGGAAATAAAAAACTTGTTTGGTATTTAATACTGTTAAAAAAGTGATTAAGTTGTTGTTATATTTAATTACTGAGCTGTACAATTTGAGTTTGTAAATCAAAATTAGGTTGTTGTTTTTTTTTTGTTTTTTTCATCCCTACTTCGCCTCTGAAGGCAATACGAGAATTTATCGTACCAGGGGGTGAGGGCGGAGGACAAATGGTGAGATAAAGCCCCCCAGGACCGAGACGCGAACTCTTAATTTTTTGGTTCCAAGTTTTGATCCACTGTGGTTGCTAAGCAACGCGCTGTAAACCCTCTCAGCCATCCTTCTCCCCCCCCAAAAATTCCAATTAGCTATAATTAAAAATGTTTAGCTCGCGTATTGGAGTAAATATATTTAAATTTATAAGTCAGACCTACTAGAGCGCCAATATTTATGGTATCATTCCTTATGCACAGTATAAACACACAGATGGGGTCACCTCCGGTGTAGTGGCTAGCATTACAGCCTTTTATGCCCAAGGCTCCGAGTTCAAAACTGCCGATGGCCCTAGAATTTTATAATGGGATTAAATATTCTACAGCTATGCCGTCCTTCAGAGGGGACGTAAAAAGGTGGTCCCGAACCTGTGCGAGATCAGGTACTCGTTCAAGATCCCTATCCTAATTAAACCTGGATAGGTAAAATTTAGGACTAATCCGATTAGCCTCAGTAGCAAAAGGTGACTTTATATGAATAAACAAACAAACATATAGATATCGATCCCCTGAAGATGGAAAAACTTTGTATAACTTTCGAAAAGTGGGGATACATTCTTGATTTTTTTTACATTTGGTACCTAAGTTCACGAATTTATAAAGAATTTACTTCAACACCTACCTTGTATAGGGATGAGTGGGATGAAGGCTCGTGCCAACAAAGCATTATATCTTACATATTCTTTGTTTGCTTCTAAGGCTTTCGTGTACTCATCTTCCATGATGTTGGTATTGATGTTCGAATTTAGTCACAAAACTTAATTATATTTCATGGGCCACATGTGATGTAAAAATATATAATTAGAGATCAGAATATTTATAACATGTTGCTAACCTCATTAATGCGGAATTTTTTGATAAATACTATAACTGAAGATAAGGTTGTGACGTTTTCAGAAGTTGAAAAATTTAATAAAAATAAAGGTGGCCTGTGATTATATTAAAGATTTATGAGAATAAATGAACAGATTAATCATGATAAAATAAATAAATAAAATTTAAATAAAACCTCTACGTTTTATTAATAAAATTAGGTTGTTGAAATTAAGGTCACATTTGACAATCCTCTCTTAAATAAGTACCTCACGAATGGGATGTAGTTAGATGTAAGAAGAGAGAGTTTTGAAGTTTCATTCCCTTTCGCTGCAAAGGATATTAAAAATAGTAATGAACTAGGTGATATGACAGACGATATCCTGCCTTAAGGGCTGTTTAGACGTGACGATCAGACTTAAAAATTGTCAAGGGGACCCAATTTATCAAGAGGTCTAAATGCGACCTCCAATTTATTGGGATGCTGTTTTTTTCCGCTTTAACGATTCCCACATGCTTCTCTTACTCTCCAAATTTATTTTATTAACCCATTATTATATAAATGATTTCTCTTTTTTTGGAGATTTGAATTTTTCTTAAATTTGTATATATTTTAGCTATAGATAGGGGGGGGGGAAGAGATTAAATAAAAAACAACAAAACAGTTATTATTTTTAACTGTCTCTTATTTTTCACTTTAAAAATATTTTTAATTTCAACATTGCGCAATAACCCATTGATTTAAGTTGTTTCCATATTTGTTTTCGATTTATTTTTATTATTACTTAACTGGATCAATAGTCATTGGAGAAGATCACGCGATATTTGATTTATTGTACGTATTAAAGTGTAATATTTACCATATAGTTCTGCTGCATGGATGGAGTATGAAAGAAATCTTCAACAAAACTTGGATTATTGGAAAAAAGGCTTCACAAAAAAGCAGATTCAACTGTTAATGTTTACATGATTTTTTTATTCAACAATGTCATTTATCTTTAATTAGAATTTTTGTTAAATTATATTTCTAGATTAAAAATCACGAAGTTAAAATCATACGTCCTAAACATATTAGATATTTTTCTTTTCTTAAAACTAGATGAATTGGAAAAAAATGAAAGCATTCCTTTTAATATTTCTTTTGTTTTCTATAAAATATTATATCACTCATCTTATCGGTTTGAATAAGGAGATTTATTCCAAATATGACAATATAAGTTGGTACCAATCATGTATTTTTTTAAAAAAATCGCATTGTTTATTTTTAAAAGAACAGCAAATAATAAGCTATTAAAAGAGAAAGCTATTGAATTGAAGAGATGTTAAACAATAGAATGTAAAGAGACCAACATGTCCATTAATTGTGGGTAAAGACTTTCCGAATGCTTAAGAAGTTTGCAGAGTATAAAGAGCTTCTAGAAATTGCCCTATAGGCTCCAGTAGTTGAGCGATAGCATTACTATGACATGACTAATATGAAGAGCAATAAATTAATCAAAGGAATGTGGGCTATCACCACTAGTAATTTCAAAACGCTATATCTCTGATAATTTTAACCGAATCCAATGATTCTTTTTATGTTTTGTAAAAAAAATTATCTGACGAATAGCATTACAACGAATTTGGTATTCATTTTTTTATTGATTCGTACGGCAGACAGACTGATATAGTTATTAGAATTAATACATAAAATACTCTTATTTTAATATTACGGTCATTTTCATTTTTTATTTCTGGTCTTCGGTTCGACTAGTTCCTAGGTAGAGGAACGATTTACAGTTAATGGATAATGAAGGTGATACGGGATCACTTGTAGCTGGGTGGTTAGCACAACAGCCTCCTATGCAAAAGGTCACGGGTTCAAACCCGCAGGGGCTCTAGCATTTTTTAATGGGAGTAAAAAAAATCCTTAGTTATGCCGTCCTTCGGATGGGACGTTAAAAGGTGGTCCCGAGTCTCTGCGATGACAGGTACTCGTTAAAGATCCCTATGCTAATAATACCTGGATAGGCAAAATTTAGGACTCCCACTAGGACTCATGATTAGCCATATTAGCTTAAAGTGACGTTAAATAAATAAACAAAACTAACAATGAAGGTGATACAAGTCATTTATCATAATAAAGATTACATTTCTGTAAATGTAGTAAAGATACATATAAACAAAGCATTAAAAAAAAATTAATAAGTTCTTACAGAAATCTTTATAATATATTTTACATGAATTTTTAAACTAACACAGAGATGTTAAATCAAATCGCTGTGATAATTTTTTTTAATAATAGGATTTTTTAAAGTTAATTAGTTAATAGTTAAACTAATATTTAATATTAGATATTGTGTCTAGTATTTAACATATTTGTGTGTGTATATTATTGTTACAATGTGTGTATATATAGCTTTTTTCAGTCAAATTCATAATTTTTTCAGTCAAATTCATAATTTTTTCAATCAAATTCATAATTTTTTCAGTCGAATTCATAATTTTTTCAGTCAAATTCATAATTTTTTCAGTCAAATTCATAATTTTTTCAATCAAATTCATAATTTTTTCAGTCAATTTCATAATTTCTTGTATCCATTTTATAAAGCTAATTTAATGAGGTTTTGCTACCAAAAACTTAACATTTTTATTAAAACTCGTTGTTGTTTATCCATTTATCGTCACTTTATGTTACTGTGCTTAATCCGACGGTGCAGCGGGAGTCCTAAGTTTTGCCTACCCAGGTTTACTCTTAAGTAAACCTGGGTAGGCAAAACTTAGGGATCTTTTACGAGTACCACTTATTAAATCTTTTTAGAGTCATCTGTGGTGCACAAATATAGGAGGATCTGCTGGTTTTAGACTTGCGACCATACGCATAGAAGGCTGTTATGCTAGCCACTACTCCACAGGTGACCCTAAATGCATTCAACAAGGTGTTTGAATCTGCCGGGTTTAAACACGTGACTTTGGACTTATTAATCTTTAACTCCTTGCTGAATACATGGAGGGTCACCTGTGGATTAGTGCCTAGCATAACAGCCTCTTTTAAAGGACGAAATAACCAAGGATTTTTACTTTCTAAAAACTAACATAGGGCCATCTGCCAAGTATGAACTCGCGATCTAGGGGATATAAGGATGTTATGCTAGCCACTACTCCACAGGTGACCCTCGATGCATTAAAAAAAAGTTTAAATCTGCCGGGTTTGAACCTGTGAACTTAGACATATTAATCCTTAACACCTTTTTGAATGCATAAAGGATCACCTGTGGAGTAGTGGCTAGCATAACAGCTCTCTATGCTTAAGGTCGAAAGTTCAAAACCAGCATATGGCCCTATATTTTCTTTTAGGGAGTAAACATCCATGGTTATTTCGTCCTTTAAAAGAGGCTGTTTTGCTAGCCACTACTCCACAGGTGACCCTTTATGCATTCAAAAAGGTGTTAAGGATTAATATGTCTAAGGTCACAGGTTCAAAGAAAATATAGGGCCATATGCTGGTTTTGAACTTTCGACCTTAAGCATAGAGAGCTGTTATACTAGCCACTACTCCACAGGTGATCCTTTATGCATTCAAAAAGGTGTTAAGGATTAATATGTCTAAGTTCACAGGTTCAAACCCGGCAGATTTAAACTTTTTTTTAATGCATCGAGGGTCACCTGTGGTGCAGTGGCTAGCATAACATCCTAGCGAGTTCATACTTTGCAGATGGCCCTATGTTTGTTTTTGGGGAGTAAAAACCCTTGGTTACGGCGTCCTTTAAAAGAGGCTGTTATGCTAGCCACTACTCCACAGGTGACCCTTTATGCATTCAAAAAGGTGTTAAAGATTAATATGACCAAAGTCACGTGTTTAAACCCGGCAGATTCAAACACCTTGTTGAATGCATTTAGGGTCACCTGTGGAGTAGTGGCTAGCATAACAGTCTTCTATGCTTAAGGTCGCACGTCTAAAACCAGCAGATCCACCTATATTTGTGCACCACAGATGACTCTAGAAAGATTTAATAAGTGGAACTCGTAAAAGATCCCTAAGTTTTGCCTACCCAGGTTTACTTAAGAGTAAACCTGGGTAGGCAAAACTTAGGACTCCCGCTGTACCGTCGGATTAAGCACAGTAACATAAAGTGATGATAAATAGATAAACAACAACAAGATTTAATAAAAATGTTAAGTTCTTGGTAGCAAAACCTCATTAAATTAACTTTATAAAATGGGTACAAGAAATTATGAATTTGATTGAAAAAATTATGAATTTGACTGAAAAAATTATGAATTTGACTGAAAAAATTATGAATTTGACTGAAAAAATTATGAATTTGATTGAAAAAAGTATGAATTTGACTGAAAAAATTATGAATTTGACTGAAAAAAGATATATATATATATATATATATATATATATATATATATATATATATATATATATATATATATATATATATATATATATATATATATATATATATATATATATATATAATTTGTGCGTGTGTGTAATATTCAATTACAATGATGTAATTTAAATTTTTTGGTTTTTATAAATTATTTGATGCGATTTTTTTTTGATCGATGTTTCAATCATTAAAAAAAAATCTAATTATGTAATTTATTATAGCTGAAATCGAAGTGCTGACCATACTAAATTGTATGAAAATCTCTCCCTTTCTGATTTTTCAATTTTTCAGACCCGACCAGAATGTAAGTGCCTGTTTAAAGGTAACAAGTTCTCGGGGTTCCAATTTCTCTGGGGTTATTGTCTCAGCGATGAGCTAGGCCACGCCCCTTTATCTAGGGCACTTACACGATTTATCAAGCTCCCTTGCCAATTTTTTAGGGTGACAGGCTCGTTTAAACAGCCCTTTAACTATAACATAAAGAAATCAGTAAAGCCGTTCACTTGTGATACGATGACCAATATAAAAGTTGATTCATTTAAATATTGGGTTGTGTCACACGAAATGTCCGTTTTCAAGGTAAAGGATTTTTGGTAACTGTTCCGAAGTGTCACTTCTCTTATCAGTAGCCCTTTTTATGGTTATCCAGAGTGATATTGTTGAGCTTAGTTGTCTTCCACCCGGCTTTGGGCGCTAAATTCTATCACCCCCACCATACTACCCACGTCTTTAGAAATAAAGGTTAGTATATTTATCCTAGGTGTCTTCCACCCGACTTATGGCGCCAAATTCAAAATACTTATTAAAACCCAAGGAGTTTGTTATAGTATGGAGGGCAATTTAAGTAACTTATACCTGCATAGCCGCCATTGTTTGCGTATTGCTATTGCTGTCAGTTGTCACTTACTTTATTCGTCTTCTATCTATATACATAATTTCCAACTACGTAATAATTCTGGCAAGGATAATCTTATAAAGAAACTGAGCTTTTTTAGGTAAGTGTTTTATCTTTAATTAGATATACGTATGTTTATACAATTTTTTGAGCATAACTTTTTGATTGATCCTGAAACCTATAATTTTTGCTGGCAAATCGTGAAATACAAGTTTATATGTACTGACAAAGTGAAATAAATTAATAATTGGTTTCGAATGTAAAGAATAATATGTAAACTGGTCTAATACTGTTGAAAGGTATCAAATTATCTAATTTTTTTCCCAGGTGTCTGTTTACTGTTTTGCATTTACCTTGAATACTTTTGATGTTTTTTATTCTAGATTAGGTAGAGTATGTAATTTTATATAACATGATTGGTTAAATATAAACTATCTAAAATAAAGAATGTTGAATTGTTCTGGTACTTGACTTGTACATTTAAGTAATGTTGTTGTATTTTAATGATATATTTTGTAGGTTTCCTGGTCTAAAGGAACCAGAAAGAAGATAAGCCTGGATAAATGCTGTAAAAAGAGTCAATTGGGTTCCTGCAAAATATGATAGTAATAGTTAACATTTCATTGCTGATCAAGTTGAGACAACTTACATTAGTAGACCACGGCTTAAACCCGGATCAATACCAAATGTGTTTGAGGCCTATCCTGACCATTTGAAACCAATGATTGTAGTGGTGAGTTGGCAATTATGAAATAAATATTCATATGAAAGATTGAAAACTCAAAGTTTTAGTAAGTCAAGTGTTGAAAATTAATTTTAGAAAAGAAAGTCTCCTGCAAAACGGACAACTAGGAAGAAGCTTGATTGTAATAATAATGAAAAGGACGCAATACCTGCTGATACAGCTGTGCACGAGGTAGCTCCATCTTCTTTACTCCAGCAGGTGTATATAATAAAATTTTAACTTAATAAAAGCAACAACAAACATCTCCATGTCATTGATGAAAAAAGGAGAATTGGTTTTACAGGCTTTATAGTTGTCATTGAAAATGCTCAATATTTATGTGACAAATTAGTCATTTAAGAGAAACTTGTAAAGTACATTCCATTTTATAAGTCAAGCCAAGACCACCTCGAGATTTTTTTCAGACATATAAGTTCAAAGTTTGGGTATAACAATAACCCAGCAGCCTTTCAATTTACTAAATTAATGAAAAAAATACTAGTGCAAAAGGAGCTGCATGCACCAGTAGGTGGCAGTTGTTAGCCCATTGAGAACATGACTATCTTGACATGTTCCAGTTCAAGTATGTTGAGGATAGAAAACCTCGAGAACCAATTACCATCTGATCATGATTACATATCATTTGACCTCAGCCACTATAGTTAGCAAGTTATAAAATATATATATATATATATATATATATATATATATATATATATATATATATATATTTATATATATTTTATATTATGTATATATCCATTTTATTGTTTTATTTTTTTTGTATTTTATATCCCATATATTTTTGCATGAACTATAAACCTATTATTATGATTATGTGTATAGTTTATATTATGCATATTAATTTATTTTATTTCTCAGAACAACCCACTGGAATGATTGCTGGATGTGGAGGCTGCCAGGAGGCTCCAAGAAGAAGACTTGAATATATTATTTGTGAAATAAAAGATTGTCTATTCCAAACATTTTTATTGATTAGCATTTTTAATTCCATCCATAAATAACATTTCTTCCTAACATGACATGTAAATTGAGGAGCTACCTATGCAAGGAATAATGCCTCATCGTCCATGAGATATTACTTGTAGGCAGGGTTTGATTTTTTGTTTAAATGGACTGATTTATCAGAATTTTAAAATAAGTTTTATAAAGACTTTTCTAATTATTTTCATGAGAAAAGATTCTAGTTATGAAAAAATTGATTAGCATTTTTCAATGGTATCCTTGATCCTTAAAGTAACACAAGTATTGAGAATCTTACCAATGGTTTATTAATTTAGATTCTTCCCTTAAAATAAAAATTTAGGAGCATCCTATTAAATATATAGAATATTTTAACCTGCGGTCACCCTATTTAAATATCATTGAACATTTGTGGGCAAAATTTGAGACAAATTTGAAAACATAATATTACAAACAAAGAAAATCTAAAAAAGGCACTCTTGGAAGAATGGGAGAAAATTACCCCGGATTTTACCCAAAAACTTGTGGAATCCATGCCAAACCGCTTAAGAGAAGTAATCAACAACAAAGGACTTCCAACAAGATATTAAAGTTATATAAAATTACTTTGAAATTGAATTTTATTAAAGTGTATCATTTTCACTGTGAGGTCTGGAATTTCATTTTTTATTTTTATACTCAGGCATTATTGATTATTGTTCAAGAGAGATATTTATTTTTTTCTTGATAAAATGTGTAATATTTTAGGAGAACCTTTTAAAAAAATTATTATTGTACATAATAAATGAACATTTTTTGAAATTTGTATGGTGCATCATTTTCACTGTGAGCTACTGTATTTAAATTATTATTATTAGTTCAAATTTATATTTGTTTATCATCAATAAACTAAATTTTTATGTATTTCATTAAGTTTTCTCTTAATTAGATTTATATAATTTTATATTAAACGTTTATAGTTGACTATTGAATTTGCTTTGTAATTTATTGTGTAATGTTCCTGTATTTAAACATATTTTTATTATTTACAGTCTGTATATGACATAAACTGTTTCTATTCAGTGATTTTCCTTAAAGTAAATTCTTCCTGGTATTATCTGATTCCTTATACTGTCCCTTTTTGTTTTGCAAGTTATTCTCTGGATGTTTCTGCACCTTTTGTTATATTTCAGTGCCTGTCTGCGTCTGGCTTCCAGTATATTAGGTTGATTTATAGGTTTTAAACTTATTTTTTCATTTCCCCATTTCAGTGTTATATGGCTGATGGTATGATGATACTTTTGTATCCTGCCTTTGTTGAAACCATATCACGTGAAAGATTTATCAGGCTTCTTGAACTTCATTTTTATGTTACCATTGAATTAATGGTAGGGGGTGAAAGATAAGAGGCAAGGTAAGTATAATGGCAGGCCTTTTTAATTAGGTCACAGAAGGAAAGTGATTTTTCTTGATACTTCAATGGTGGACACCCATCACCCAAGGGCATGTTTAGTATCCTCTGGTTAACCACATCTCAAATGCACTGATATGATATAAAAATGACGAATAATATGAGTTTTCCTCATCATCCAGGCTACCATGTCAACAAATTAGAAAATAAGTTAAAGTCAACATTCTGGCTTGAAGTTTCAATGATAGATTTATATTACTTTATCATATTATATAAGATTACTTATTGTTTAATTTCTGCTGCTGTTATATGGCTACATCTTTTGTCAGACAGTACCCAGCTCTCTGCTCCATACAGTAGAGCAGGCATATCCGGATTTAAATATATGGAGCTTGACATCTCTCTCTTTCCTGCTATTGCTTAGCTGGTGGAATAGTATATATTATTCGCTTTTCCTATCCTGTGGGGTATTTCAGGTTGTACTTTTCCATTTCCGCTGATCACAGTTCCAAGGTAGGAGAACTCATTTACCACTTCAAGCTCCTCCTATTTGCACATAATGTGGATTTGTTTGGGATGTCGCCCCACATGTAGAATTTCGCTTTTTCTGGCATTAATATAACGTTCCAATACTGCTTCCCATTCTATCAGGGCTTATTGGAGGTTAACGCTAGAGTCAATGAGAAGAAGATTTTGTGATAATATAAAGGTTGTGATTGTATGATAGCAGGCACATGTCAATAAAAACAAGCAATTATATCTCTTAGAATGTTAAATTTGTCAGCGCAGAGCGTGATATCCATATTAAAAGCCGGGGCTTCACAAATATTTTATGTTGAAGTAATTTAAAATTATTAACGAATGACCCCTTAGAGCCCGCTGACCACTAGTAGGAAACCACTGGTCTAGTACATTGCAGCGTCTACAAAAAACCATGAGAAAGGTCTGCCAAGGATGCAAGTTATATGATTTGAAGAAAAAAAGACCAAATTCATGATTGATCATTGATAAATCTGACCATTTTTAAAACAAAAACTGCCAATCAATAATACTACTGTAGAACGAGTCCATAAGTATAAATACCTAGGAATGTAGATTAATAGGAATGGAGTATACTTTAAAAGAAATCCAATTTAGAATCGCAAGGTCGGACTATTTCAAAATGAAGATACATTTCTGCAACAGAAATTTATCATTGAAACTTCAAACCAGAATGTTAATTTTAACGTATTTTCTAATTTGTTGTATAACATGGAAGCCTGGATGATGAGGGAAGCTCATATCATCAACGTCAGTGCATTTGAGATGTGGTTAACCGTAGGGCACTAAACATATCCTTTGATGGTAAAGTGTCCAAGATAGAAGTATTAAGAAGAATGGGAAAAGATTATTGGATCATCAAAACCACCAAATCAAGGAAGTTGCAGTATTTTGAACAACTTTTAAGAGGAGAGAAACATGGAATGGTATAGCGCATCTTACAAGGAAAGAAAGACAGAGGAAGGTCATGGCTGAACCGGATTCGAAATCAATAAATGATTGGTTGGACTACAGTAGCAAGGAGCTATTGAGAGCAGCCAGGAACATACATCCTATTGACATGCTCATTTCCAACCCTCCATAGAAGAGGAACACCAAGGAGAAGAGCAGTAGTATAATGTATAATATGCTGTTGCAAAGTTAAAGATTTTAAGAATTAAATAAAATCTAATTTACAAAGATGTACATAATATAACAGAGAGTGATGAAAAGCGAATAAAACTTCGAGACTATTGAATATGATTATAGCTGAGTTAGCTGGTTAGAGACAATTAACTCATTTTCGTTATTGATTAATTTGGATAACTTTATTATTATTTTTTTGTTATTCGGTTTCTACGTATCTTGAAACGTAAGCCCTCAATTTTTCGTCTATTGCAGAGATTCATTTTTGAAAATAATTGAACAAAACATTGTTTATTGTTTTAACGTCACTTTATGCTGCTATGGCTAATCGGACGATGCTACAGTGGGAGTCCTAAATTTTGCCTATCCAGGTTTTATTAGGACAGGGATCTTTAACGAGTACCTGACATTGCAGAGGCTCGGGACCACCTTTTAACGTTAAACAAAACATTTCTTATTGTTTATTGCAATAAACAGCTAAATTATTCGTCAGTTCTAATTAATTACGCCCCAAACTGGTTGATGGATGTTTTTGTTTTCACCTGTTTCACGTTGTTCTGTTTATCCTTCTTTCAGGTTCACTTTGATTGTCTCTCATCTTGCACCCCTACTTGGGTTGGGCCCAAGTTAATCCAGTCTTCTTTCCCTTAGGATGGCCACTATATTTGGCTCACCAAACAGATATTTCAACTTGCAGTTATATTGCATTTTCTATATTCCATTTCATAGGTTTTATACATTTTTTCATAGGCTTAGGAAATTACTCTTACCGAAATTTAACATTTATTACCTTTATATTATGTCAACACACACATTCTTTAATCCCTGGCGAGTACCTTTTAAAATGTAATAGTCTAATTGTCATTCCGACCCTCTATGGACTTTCACATATTTTATTGCGCATGGAAATTTTCTGGTTACAGCTTAGCCAATTATAAATAATGCTTTTTGGTGAAAATATTAGGTAATAACTATTAAGTTTATATGGAGTAATTACATGTATGAAGTATAAGATGGTTGAAATGGCGTTCGTAGAAATAAGAAAATATTTTGTTTTCTAATAAAAAACTATTCACATCTATCCAGAATAATACATTTTTTTTTCTCTATTTATAGTATTTTATGACTGCCACCCGACCATCTGATTCTTCATATTTATTTACCAACCATTTAATGAATAATTAAATCTTTATATGGTCAATTAATTAATTGATTGTTAAATATGCATTGATTTATTACTTATATAGATCAATTTATGTAAAAAGCCACTAACGTCAGTAATGTAGCACCAGTATTTTTAATTAAAATTATAGCAATATTTTTTGTTAGTAATATTTATAGCAAGGTATATTAAGAGTTTACAGAAGTTAAATTAGGGAAGGAAGATGAAAGGAAGTATTAGTTGAATAGTGGGTAGACGCGGGTTATTTAAAAAATTGTGCAGTGGGAGATGATCTATTAGCGGGAAATTCAAAAAAGAAATGAAGTACAGTAAGTTCAGTGGTGGGGAGACGCGGGTAATTCAAAAAATAGGATGTTTGGTGTGGACGTATAATGGCGGTAAATTCAAAAAGTAATTTGCGCAAGGAAGTGGGGTAAGTCGATAAGTGGGGAGACGCGGGTAATTCAAACAATAGGAGGCTCGGGGTGAACGTATAATTGCGGGAAATTCAAAAAGATGGGGAAATGGGTAGTGTGGTGGGGGTAACGATACCCCTCCGTAAAAAGGCGGGCAGGGTAACCTAACCATAGCTGTGCACAAGGGATAAGTAGGGCCACGCCCCCTTGTCAACAGAAGTGACACTTCGGAATAATTACCGGATTTTTATTAAAAATACGATATGAAAACAAGATAATTTTATTCGAAGTATTTACCTTCTTTTTCTACACATTTTTCCCAACGTGACACTAACTTTTTTATCCCTGAACTGAAAAACTCTGAGCTTTGAAGTGAAACAAAATCTGAAAACGCACTTTTCACTTGATCATCATTTTCAAAAAGTTGTCTAAATTCCTGAACAGGTGGTAATCTGTTGGAGACAAGTCGGGAGAATATGGTGGGTGCGGAAGAACTTCGCAGCTCAGTTCTTTCTATTTTTGCACGATATGTTTTGAAACATGGGGTCTTGCTGCCGCTCAGTGAGATCATGAGGTACCCATGTATCGAGCTGTTTTACTTTCCCAATACACTTTAAATGTCTGGAAACGGTAGTTGCACTTGAATTTAGTTGTGCTGAGAGTCCTTTAACTGTTTGGTAGGAGTTTCCTTCTACTGTATGTTTGAGGACATCGTTGTCTATTACGGACGGAGATCTTCCTTGGGGCAAGTTTTCCAAGTCGGTATCCCCAGCTTAAAACTTAGCAAAACAACGGCGAATGGTCCGTTCATTAACACTCCCTTTCCCAAACGCCTTGCAAATATTTCTAGCGGTCTCAGCTGCTGAATGGCCGAGTTTAAACTCGTACAAAAATATTACTCGAAAATCGCGTGTTTCTATGTTCATATTTGGAGGTATATTAAAAAATTGGTAATTGATTGGGAAGCTAATGTTTATAATACAAAAGTAGATGATTAGGAACTGTTTACTTTAAATATGTAAACATTCGGAAGAAAACAACAGAGACCTGCAAAATCCTTTATGTATTTCAGAAACTATAAAAACGGACATTTCATGTGAAACAACCCAATATACATAAATAGAAAGATTATTGCCTTAGAATATTTTTAAAAAATCCTATCTAACTAAGTAACTTTTTTTTAAGATCCTTTTCCTAACTTAAATTTTATATATACGAGTACATATAGAGAGACTGTTATCACCTTTCAAAATAAAAAAAAAACTCTCTACCAAAGTAACTTTTTTCTTCCTTCATAAGACTCTTCTCTTGACTGATATAAACACAACACAAAAAGAATTGGCGAAATTGGTCAAGCCGTTCACGCGTGATGCTATTACCAAGTGAAAAGGCGATTCATTTATATATAAAACACAAACAGAAAGGATATCTAATGGCCAGCCTGAAGATGGAAAAGGGCAACCTGAAATGATTAGACCGAGAATGAGACATCCGCCAGTTAATGCTTGGGGATATCGTGTACGTCCAAAAATTGGAAATCGTTAGTAGGGTGTCACAGATTTCTTACAAATGATTGTTTGAGTTAATTACCGTCGATTACGTTATTGAGAAGGCCGATTGATAGAAGTATGTATGTTATGCATATTGATTAGGGTAAAGAAGTTTTTTGTTTTTCTGAATAAGAACGCAGACCAACCAAAGAAGCGGGAGATGATAGTAGTGATACTTTAGTTTGAGTGAGACCAAGACAATTTTACACACCGCCAATGAAGCTCGGATGATACATGATAAGATCCTTGTCCGATTTCACCTCCCTCGCAAGAGCAGGACACCCAAAACGAGGAAATTATTTAACTAAATATGGTTACTAAGAGACAAATGTAACTTTGAAAGTACTATCCAAATCGAAAAAAAAGTTGAAGAGCATCAAATTTCTTGTCGAAAAGTTTCTCTACATTCCAAATTAGGTAGGTACAATTTCTCAAAAAATATTTTTGTATCGATTTTGCTTTACACGAGTCGTAATACTTGTGAGAAATATTTGCTTGATTGGAAATATTACGTCCGATTTAAAACATTCTGCAGTACTGATGCCATAGTTCCACTAGGTATAACGATATTAGCAACATAAATCATATCATAACTAGCCAAATGGTAGCTCATCTCTATAAGGGTTAGTTATGCCACTTTTAATAGCACGTGTAAGCATTCAATTGAATATTCAAGTTAGGCCTGAAAGTACTTCTTTGATAAGATTCAATCAACTTATTTTTCATTTTGATTTATAATATTCTTTATAAAGAATACCGTCCCAGGAACTATCCCCCTCATACTTTCAATCACACCTCCAAGAGAAGAAAATGCGTTTCACCT
The DNA here is from genome assembly GCA_023052935.1 of Piezodorus guildinii. Taxonomy (NCBI): domain Eukaryota; kingdom Metazoa; phylum Arthropoda; class Insecta; order Hemiptera; family Pentatomidae; genus Piezodorus; species Piezodorus guildinii. The sequence goes on from CM041297.1 coordinate 58,696,814, forward strand.
GATGAATGTATACTAAATCACTTCTCCAATGTACATTAAATTTTACTTCAGTTTCATTGTAAGTATCAACCAAACATCAATACAATAATGGTGCAAAAACCTATTTTTATTTATCCAACCTACACTTACTCCTATGTCGAGCATAATATATAGAATATTATCAATCAAAATAAAAAATGTGGATCAAAACATCAAATAAATACTTTCAGGCCAAAATGGATATTCAATTAAATTCTTAGACGTGCTATTAAAAGTGGCATAACTAACCCATATAGAGACGAGCTTCCATTTGGCTAGTTATATTATTTATAGTGCTAATATCATTATTCTCAGGAAAACTACGGCATCTTTACTGCAGAATATTTTAAATCAGACATCTCAAGGAAATATTTTTCGCAAGTATTACGATGCGTATAAATGAAAATCGATAAAGAGATATTTTTTTAAGAAATCGTACCTATCGAATTTGGAATGTAGAGAGACTTTTATTCGATTTTGATGGTACTTTCAAAGTTACATTTGTCTCTTAGTGGCCAAATTGGGTTATTCAACAAAGATGGAAAAAATTGCATATTTCTAAGGAATGATCCCAGTAGTTTCACTGAACCAAATTCTATGACTAAGGTGACTTTTGGAAAGGAAATTTAAGGCCCTAAAAATATTTTCTGTGGGGAGCGCCGTTTTCGAGTTATATGTGAAAAACTGAAAAAATAATTAAAAAATCGAGGTTTTAAGGATGCGAAAATGTAACTCACCTCCCGCGATGGCGCAAACTCAGATTACTTTTATTTTGGACTTATATGATTTCCACCTTCATCAGAATTTATTTCCACAAATCTTGAATTTTAGCCTTATTTACTGGGCTGTAAGAGGAATGTTTGGTCTTAAAATCTGGTTATTTTAACCAATACCTGAACCTGCAAAACTGATCACTATAGACAGAATTCCCCAATTGGATCAGCTGCTCAACTTTGACGAGTTGGAGTGAACCAAGGAGGTTGTAATTGTACAATTACAACCTCCTTGGAGTAAACACGGAGCATACTAAATAAATCCTGAAGACAATTTTAGAGTAACAAAACATGGGGATACTGCCAAATAAATGAATAAATCCACATTACATAAATCAAAACTGGTTTTGGAAATTTACAAATTTAGCTTAGCAATAATATGTATTAAAATAATTTAGGAAATATTAGTTATTGTAGAGCCACTATTTACAGCATCATTGATAATTACCTATATGAGCATAAATACAGGTGAAAAATGGATCAATTAAATGGGGGATTATCACCATTCTAATTTTTAAAGCTGGTAATTGCTGCCCTGAACATGTTTGAGCTAACACTTGGCAAAATTAAAATATTGTTTACTAGACTGAGTTCTAGTTATTATTGAAGTAGTGTCAATATTTGATTTATAAGCTGGATTATGAGTGCTTCATTGATAAATGCAACTCCTGTAGTTTTAGTGCACAATTGATTTAATACTAAATGTCTTATTTAGTATTTTAAAAGTGGACCATACTTCCTCAATATACATAGTAAGTGATAATCCTGCCCCACAATAACCACTGTAAATCACAAAGAGAAAAACTAGGTCTAGCTGCCATGTGCCTACAGAGTTACTCCCACCAAATAAATATATATATATTTATTATATGAAGGACCTTATGTAACACCATTTCACTGAATTAGATAGAAAAAGGCATACACAATGAATGATGACAGTTTCAGTAGGATAATAGATGGAGATGGGATAAGGATTATTTATAATAAAGCATAATAATAATCTTAAAACCAAATTAGTCCGAAACAAGCTCGAATACAATAAATAGGGTATCTCCAGGTATCAAACAAATATGGTCGACTGAAACATCATCAAATATATATCTTCTGCTGCAAAGATTCTTTTTCCTGCCTTAGTACTGAATCAATTAGGAAGTCACTGTTTGAAAAAGAATTTAGTTTAGTCTGTGGTGATGGTGCACCTAAAATAGTTCATATATTTAAGTATTTAAAAATTACAACTTTTAAAACATTAAATTATTTGACAAATGCTTACCATGGTAACTAGAATGTCCGAACATTTTACATAAACTGCATTTTAGAAAATCTAATATTTCGGTTCAAGATATTTGTTATGTAAAAAGTATTATTCATCTTATGTTTCTTTTAATCCAGCATTGTATATAAGACAAAAACTAATGTGCAAAGTAATTCTACTTATGGCATTTAAAGACAAAAACTAATGTGCAAAGTAATTCTACTTATGGCATTTAAATTTTGTGTATTCTATATCTAGGACTTCACCTTGGAATCCCCATACAAGACTGAAACAACAAGAAACTGCTTGACATTTTCGACACACTTATTTCAAATGCTTTTTTGATAACCTTCCACTTAATTACAAAAGACTTATTTATAGAAATAGAAAATAAACTTTATTCTGGGACAATGTCTCTTCAGAATAACATTAATGGTCAAAATAATAATTTATATCTGGCCTAAAACAATATATAACTACATTTAAATAACAAAAAAAAAAAAGAAGAAAAAAAATAAATAAAAGGTCATTGTGACATCTCTATGTACATATTCAAAAATAAATAAATAAGAATCAACCTAGAATATATCTTTTACATCTCATTAAAGTATATGACCAGAATACAACTGATATGGACATCCATTCCCACTAATTTCTATCCTATCACCCTCTTTGATTCCTAATAATCCTCTGAGGTCACTGAAAAGAAGAGACCTAGTTTAGAATATTTTTAGAGTGATGCCAATGGGTATTGTCTCTACATGTATTACAGCTTACTATGTCCATCACATTTACTTGATGTATATAATACAGTAGTAAATATCAATAAATACGTTTAAGAAACAAAATAAGTTGTGTGACATGTACTCGCTAGGATTTACATATAATCGAAACTATTTCTTTGGTGCATGCACAGCATTTTGGATCATCATATATGACTATTATAACTTAGAACCTTCAAAATTATGTTGATTCAGTTAAATTAATGATAGGGTCATACTGCTGCTAGTGACGACATATGTTAGTTTATGTATTGTATGTTTTAGCGACTAATTTGCGAGTTGTTAATATTACTTATTTATAATTATATTGATAGAAACAAATATTAATTTAAGTCAATACTCGGCTCAGGTAAAAGTACTTAGATATTGGCAAGCTAACACCTCTAGTAATGTCTTAAGCATTTAACACATTGAAATTGATTTTTCAAAAATGTATGCGTATCTTTATCATTACATATTGGTCTGTATAATAATTTTGGCCATCAATTTAATAGCCAGCCGTATAATTGAGATAATAATTTTGAAAATTCCAATAAAAATCAGTAAATAAATTAGAGAGAAACGATTGATTTTAAATCGTATTTAACCATTTATGTATTTCATTTTACAAATCTTCATAAACATTATAAATTTAATTAGCTAATTTTTTTTAAATTCTTGTCTAGTTTCTTTTTCTGAATTATTATAGGAAGCTACTTGTTAACTTGTTACTATTGTTTATTTTATTCTCATTTCTGTTGTTTTTTGATAACGTTTTAACTTTTAGATACTTAAGTTCTAATTTAATTTTTCTATAATATTCTAAAGGAGCTTGTCCCAAAATAAATAAAGAATGTAGTAATATTCGGTATGCTGTGTACTCACTCATAGCAACTTAGTGAAGTTGAACAGTAGATCTAAACGGGAATTTCTTGCACAAAACTGTAAACTTGTATTTTTTTTATTAAAAGCTTTAAAAACTTGATGGGTAAATTACTTCAAAACAAAAAATATAGTACATTCATGACAGGGACATATTCTCAATCAGCATTAACTTAACTGTCATTATCATCAGCACAACATCAAATCAATGCTCAACTATAGAAAAACTTAAAAAAGTCTCCAGAGATGTCCATAGAAAATATCAATAATAGAGGATACACTACAAAAATATTTATTTTTGTGTCATGCACAAATAGTTACCAAAACATATTTCAATGAAACACATTAATCCTTTCTAGGTAAAAGATTTCATAATAAACCATTTAACTATATGTATTGCATTGAACTTGAAAACATAAAAGAATAAGCTTTTAAAATGCAATCATTCATATAGATGATGAATAAAAATTACAGGGAACAAAAGAATAAGACACAATGGCAGTATATGAAGTTTTTTATTATTTACCAAAAAAAAAACTTCTTATACTAACATAAAAATAATTAGTTTTCAGATATTTATATATAAAACAGACAAGTTGAAAACAAATTAAAATTTCATTCTGTGAGGGTACTGACTGCTTCGAAGGCCGAACATTGTGCACAGGTACTTCCTGAGAAGTAGGCTATGTTCATGTTTCTTAATGGCCTGCAAAACTTGTTTGTCCACCTCCTTCTGGTCGGTCTTCCTCTGTTCAGATGGTTTGTAGAGTTCTTTTTTAGCAGCAAAGATTTCACCATCACTCTTCTTGGCCTTTTTAGCTTTAACCCTCTTGAAATATTTATCATTCATATGCTCAGGTAACTTAACTCCGGACAAATCGATCTGAGTCGAGGTGGCAATAACATAGTTAGGATGTATTCTCCTAAGAGGTACTCCATTCAGGGTGTATGGTCCGGAAACCAAAAGAAGCCCACTAGGCATATTTTTTAAAAGAACTGCCCTTTTTCCTTTGTGAAGCCCAGCAAGCAGAATGACAATGGAACCAGGTTTTAGGGAGGCACGGAACCTTCTCTTGTGCTGACAAAAATAGGTTTTACTTGGGTGTTTCCTCACCTTGTTAGCTGTAGGATATGATTTAGTCCTTTTCTTTAAATAGACAGTACGAGTGCCTCCATTTTTCTCACCACCAATCTTTTTTTCAAGAGTAGTTTTCCTTTTAGGACGGGGAGTCTTAGGTGTTTTCTTACCAATAAATTTCCATAGAGCCTTCTTATGGAACATGCGAGTTCTGCTGAACCTATAAACTCCTGAACCGAGGTTGTAATTTCTCCTCTGAGGCTTTCTGGTTGACCCTGCTTTCTTATTGGCAGCAGGAGCTGCAGGAGTAACCACAGATGTTTCAACCATTTTAACTAAAAATAAAATAAAAACAATAAATGATTATTGTTAAAAATAATAATAAGACACATTTAGGACATAAAATTAAATTTAAAATTTTTAGAAGGCCAACCCAATCTGGGCATCATAAAATACTCATAATAAAAGCAGGTTAAACACAATAATGATAAATTCTATTACACAACATACATATTATACTAAAGGTTATAAGAACTTATATTTATATAAAATAATTTATATCATTAGGTAATTGAATAAGGATGGTTGATTGACAACTGGACCTTTATAAATTTAATTTACTTTCACTAGCTCATATATAGGTAAAGTGTTACAAACATGAATATTTTCAACATACACATATTTTAAATTTTAGTGTTCCCCAATTCTAAATAACTAAATCTTTGGTGAAAGAGGCCTGATATGAAGAAAGTGAAGGAATGATTTATAATTGAGAATGGACTTAAAAGGCTTATCTATCTATGGGCTAGTCAAGGATAATGAGAATGAAAAATGAGAAGCTATTGGGCAGACTGGAAAAATATTCAGAATTACGGTTTCAAAACACATTTGTAACTGTTTTAAATAATGAACATAGTCTCTATTACGTTAAAAACATTTCTACTAATGTATTAACAACTTTTCCATACCCTCTAAATAGAATTTGAAAACCTTAGAATTTAGAAAAGAAAATTTCCAAGGCTCTTTGATCAATAATGTTTCGATTTTGCAAAAGGAGGTCTAGAATAATTGTGGAATAGATAAGCATGTTGAAATTCATCTAAATTTTTTCTTGAAGACGTAGTACAATATAGAAAGGAAAACGACCCCAGAAGTATGCTTGCGGGTTTCTAAACTCAAGCATTTCAATATATAAAAGGTACATTAATCTTAATTTTTGGATATAATGTTTTCGTTTAGATTCACATTAAAAATCTAAATTTACCTCAAGAGAAAACAAATTAGAAAAGAAAAATAATTAAGCTATTAAATACTTGTTAATTTTTCATTAAAAACTCAACATATTGGAAACTAAAGATTCAACATCATATTTTAGCATACCTCATCAAAGGGTTACTTTTTACTGTATATTCAATAGTACTCAAGACAGATTAAAAAACAACAACACCATAAAGCAAATATGGATGGTTATTTTATCTAGACTGTTATCTTCCTATGGAAAGATCCATATACAATTACTTTTAAATTTAACCAGCTTCATTTTGAGCACTTTTAGATATCTAAAAGTCTTAAAGTTCTAGAAATATCAAACTTAATCATTACCCAATTTCAATAAAAAGGATGAAGCATAAGAATGAGACAAAGCCAAATCAGGAATAATACCTACGGAAGACAAGAGCCCACTCCCCCACATAAATTCAGACTGTAATCATGTCAATGAATTATCATCTCTATTTATAATTGCTTATTTAAGCTTATTAATATATTCTTATAATTCTCTATACTAGTTTAAGTTATGAAGACTGCTCTTAAAATGAATTGCATGCTCTTCTTTTAGGACAGTGCTTCCCAAAAAGCAGTCCGTGAGATGTCAGTGGAAAACTATTTAATATTACCTTACTAAGAAATATATGCGAAGGCTTGGCTTGAGATCAGAATCACTCAAACACATTAAATTGCACATAGTTACTTCCAATAAATAAGTAACTATATAGTATTTAAAAAATTAAGTAATTCACTAAGTACAATGTTTCGTGAATCATAGTCAGCTCTTAGAGCTTAGGTCTAACATATTGTACAGCCTAGGGCTTGTGGAATTTTTATTCTCCACATGGCTCTTGAGTGTTTTTTATAATATTATTTTGTTTTGTAAATTTTATTTATGAGGTCCTTTCCTTGCCTTTATAGTGATTGAATGAAAGCTTTCATAAATCAATTATTTGGAAACCATTGACTTAGGAATTGCATGAGTAGGTTAAGCAATTCGCCAATATGGTTCACTTCATTAAGCCATACATCTTTATCAGGCATATTAAGACTTGATGCTAATATTTATAATAACCTATTAAACACTCAAACCCTGAGTCACAAAATCAGTGGTTGGATTACATCCTCAATTTAATCAAGGCTGTTACGTCCTTGTTAGTTTCTACATTTCGATTGGATAATATAAATTTATTGATTAGTTAAAAATTATAAGAACCAACTGCAATCCTCCCTACTGGCTCCACTTTCAGTCCCATTGCTAGGTATTTTGTCTTAGAGGAATTAATCAGTATGCCTGTATATCTAATACACAATTCATTGTCCAATTCAGCCATAATGAAATTGAGAATAATAACACAGATCCACCAAGAACTAAAAGTAAAATAACAGACTATAGTTGCTTCTTACTCTCAAATGAAAAAGTCAACTGCAAAACACTGGGCCATCATAATTGAATCATCTAATCAGTTAAAAAATTAGTTTACAGGGAATTAAGTTGTTTCAAACTTATTATACATTTATAAGATAATTGTAGAGTATGTAAGAGTAGAAATTTAATTAACAAAATGAGTCACACTTTTCAGACAGGTATAATATTTATACTAGCAGTAGTATAAATTCTCCTAAAACTGAGGGACAATGAAGACATTTAGCAAAACTCTTGGTCTGTCATCTTAAATTACTTGTTATAAAGCCCTAGAGGATATTACATTATTAAAACAACTATGTTAACAGAGAAATTAACTGAAAAGTAGTAATGTAACTCAGTAATTTAGAATGACACTGATATGTCTAATAATTAAAACACTATTTATCGCTTTTACATTTCAAGAAGTGTACAATAATCAAACTAACAATTAATTGCCTATAGAGAAACGGTTTATATTAATCCAAAAATGGTTTTGATAATTTACACAGTGAAATGGCCAATAAAAACCTCTTCGATTAAACTGAATATCAAATTGATATATATTAAATCGTCAACTAATAAATTTCTCTACTATTGTTAAATACAACGAGAAAGATTCATGGAATAGGTTACTTACCACGTGCAAGTAAATAGTCTAAAATGAAATAAAGTGGAACTAAGCAATAAATAAAGAACACAAAACATACAAAATAAAAGTTGCAAAATATAATATTAACAATCAAAATAAAATAAATAATAAAGAATACCTTTCAGATATTACCGATGTACAACTCTACACTACAACACAACCACATTGAAGGCCAATGCTGCCTAGAAAGAAAGACATCTACGAATTGTACTTTTACAAATTTTATATACATATTTTTTTAACAAGATTGATAAAACATACCATTAATTTCAGTTATCTAATTTTTTGTTTACTAAAAAGTATTCAATATTAATGAAAGAAGTTGTTTTCAAATAATTAAATAGTATCCAATAATACTTGAGCTGAAACGATAATAATCATAATAAATATTAATAAATACTATAAATATTTATTTTTTCTCTAAATATTATCACGCAAAGCAATTTTAATTCGGTAGTATACTAAATTTGTGCTACTGCAATACTATAGTTTATATTATCAGAGAAGTAACGTAACATGCGCAATATATCTTTTTAGTTCGGGTCGGGGCTTCTCGAAATAGAAAAAGCGTAATGCGCATGTTTTGTTTTAGCTTTATGGTAGGAGGGAACAGACCTGTACTATTTGTAAATTTAGAGCAATTTTAATTAACTTTTATAAATTGGAATTTTATTTTATTAAATGTAAAAAAATTACTAATAATTATCTTATTTTATTTTTGTGTTTATTTTCCAGTCCCAGTTTTCAAAAATATAGTTAGGCAAACCATCTTATCAGTTATCTCGTTAGATGAAAACAATTGTTTTGATTATTCTACTGGCAACCTGTCAAAAGTTCAATCAAGTTGACTTTTTCATAAATAAAACTTAAACAGCATAATGTATTTACATTCATTTTTTATCAATGACGGGTTTAAAATAGGATAGATGTATATAACAATCCACAGAAAAAAAAACAACAAAAATCATTACTACTTCAGTTGAAACAATAAGCTTAAACATATCACTAGCTCTACAAATGCCATTTGCAAATTCAATGCAATGCAAACTCAGGTTATTTGCTAAGGAACGAAGTGTCATGCATAATTTTTATGCTTTCTAGGATCCAACTGAAACCATATAATTTTTCAAATATGGGCTTGAACATCACTTTATTGTTAAAATTCATCCATTTAATGAAAAATAAAGCTTTCTCTGATATTTTTTCCAGCCACAATCTTTAAATTACCAGGAACAAACATCTATCCTGTTAGGACATAAATCCAGAGTCCGCCATTTTATCCTTTCCTAACCTGATTTAAGGCGCGGAAGCTTCTTACTGCTATATGTTTATAATAACACATCAAATGTTAAATATGAAACTGTTTTTTGGCCAACTTAAACATTTGGTTAAGAAGTGATTCTTAATTTTTTCGGTGTGCTTGTCGCTTGGCTATGCATTAGTGACGATAACGATAGTCCTTGTCAACCCTTTTGTGTTGAATTAGTGCTCTATAAACACAGATTTAGCAAGCTATTTTAAACAAAAATGTAAAGTATTTTAGTAATAGTGCTGGTTTTTTAGTTGAATTTTGAAAGACAGTTGAAAATAGAAAGGATACAGTCGTTTAGTGACTACTGTCTTCTTCTTTTTTTTATTTACAGGTATTGTTTATATTTCCTTAACTATAAATTTCTTTTCTTTAGCTAGAGCTTTGATAAATAATATTTCATTAAGAAGTTTTGAGATGTGTATGTTTGTAATAAAAGTATTGTTAACTTCTTTAAGAATTTATGTTCTTAGCTTGGATCTGAATTGTTGATCATGTTCTAACCTATCTCATAATGTTGACTGTTATATTTTATGGATATCTTTCTTCTATAATTTGTTTTAAATTTCCTTTTTTGTTGACAGATTTCCATTGTTTGCTTTTATCATAATGGAAGACGGTGACGGGATCGCTGTGCCTTCACAATGTGACATCCCTGAGGAGGGAAAAAGTCATATAGAGGAGGGTGAAAATACAGATTCATCAAAGCTATCCCCAGTGAGAGAAAATTTAATTTCTAATTCTGATAAAAGTGTTACTGATGGCGATTCACTTAGGGATTTAGTAGGTTTTAGTAACGTTAATGGTGATTGTGTTGATAAAAGTAATGATGTTACAGAGCGCAATTTAGCATCTAGTCCAACTAACAGTTTGTCATCAGTCTATTCAGAAACTACTAGAGATTCAACTACGGATGAAAAGATTAGAAGTAAAAACGATTTATCGGAGTCAGAACATGGTTCAAAATCTAGCAGTTCAGAAGCATCCACCAGGGAAAATAAATTAAATATACCAAAATCTGAAGATAGTCATCACATGTCATCTGATTTTTCTGCCAGTTCTAGTGATTCAGATACAAGTGATAGTGAAGATAGTTTAATGGATAACGATGATCTAAATTATAGTGAAACGAAGCTTGATGAAAATTCAACTTTACCCTTATCTACTAATATTTGTGATCCGGTAGAAGCACCTAATGTTGAAGTTTCTATAGGAAAAGATACAGCAGAAGAGCATAAGCAACATGAAGTTAAAGATGATCATAGTAGTTCAGAAGTTGCTCACATAAGTTGTAGCTCAACTTCATTACCAACTACAGACAAAGATGACACTGCTGTCAAATCTATCATGGAAATAGATAATGAGCCTAGTCTTGATAATGTTTCTGTAGAATCCAAAGACAACAGTTCATTTGAAGAGGATGCTATTGTGACTAATGATGTTTCAACCTACTTAAGTAATAATGATATTAACAGAGATGATCCAATGGAAAAGTCAGTTGATGATTCTGCTGATATTCCTAAAGTTTCATCAGATGAAGCTCTTACAATTGACAAGACTGAGGAAAAAAGTACTGGTGATGATATACTAGAACCTCAAGAAGTCGAGTTAGAATCTAAGTCTATTGAACAAGATTCTAAAGGAAAGGAAGAAGCATCTAGTAGACCTGTTGAAAGGAAAGAGGAAAATTTAAAAATAATTAAAGATAAAACTGATGAAAGAGTGAACGTAAGTGATTTGGGCAAACAATTTTTAATTCAATATAAGGGTTTTAAAACAACAAGGACTATTACAGGCGTGAGTTCAGATAATAAGGCTCTTATTAAAAATAATCCTTTTAATCCCGCTTGGAAAAGAAATAACAAAAATCGATTTGGTTTATTTAGAAATTTCAGAGATGAAATTGACTGTAGTACCCTCCAGCCAGAGTATGCCCAATATCTTGGTTTACAGCCTATTGTAAAATTCAAGTGCTCAAATTGTGGCATGTCCACTTTCCAAACAATGAGTGCCTTAAATACACATCAAGTTGAATGTAAAAAGAATGGTAAGCTCATTTCTCATAATAATGAAATCTCACAACCTCCTGATGTCAATTCAGCTAACATTAAACTCACTAGAAAAGTCTTTTTATGCTCAACATGCGGTACTTATTATGAAAATTGTGACTTATTTCTTCATATGCGTGAATTTCATCGGAGATATATTTGTCTTTACTGTTTATTTATGGCTCAGTCTCCAGATTCTTTACAAGAACATCTTAGGGAAAAACACAATGTTACAAATCAGACTTATATGTCGCTGGAAGAACTTCAGAAACACTCTCCTCAAAGTTTTTTCCTGCTTTGTTTACGTTGTGATAGAGTTTTCACTGAGATGGATGACTCAGTTAATCATAAATGCAATTACAAACACTCTTCTGACCAAGAACATGGGTTCTTTAAAAAACCTAGAACTGATAATATTCTTCTAGATTCTTCAAATGAAGTATCAAATTTACCTATATCTGATATCCCAAGATACAAAACATCACTAAGACTGACTAAAGAAATTAATGTAAACAAATCTAATCATTCTCCTAGTTCATCAGCTGATATTAGCTATGTTGATAATGAAACTAATGATTCTAAAAATGTTGATTTTACTGAAAAGCCAATGGAAGTAGATGACGGTGAAAATAACAAAATTGAAAGTCATAGTGTGTCATTTGAAGCTGAAAATTTGCAACTGAAAGTTCCCAGTGGTATAGAAATTAAACCATTGGTACCTGGAGAAAAAGCAAATTTTGATAGAAATGACAGCAATAGATCATCAATTGAAATATTTCCTATCACCACTGAGCCTTACAAGAAGAAAATTAAATTGATTAAAAAGACTAAAAAAGTTATTAAGAAAACAATAAAAAAGAAGCCATTGAATGTGTTGAAAATGAAAGCAGTGATAGAAAGCACACAAAATACATTATCTACTCCAGAAACAAAGGAAATAGAAGCTCAACCAATTATTAATGAACCACCAGTACTTGAAGCTAAAGAGGAAGAAGATTCTCTCCCTACGACAGAGGTAACACCACCAGATCCACCTTTACAAGTGCCATCATTATGCGATGACGTGCCTGAAATAAAGAGATCCTTGTCACAAGAAGTGTTTAAAATCAAACTTCCTGGAGAAATTGATTCGGATGGTGAAAGTGACGATAGTCAGAAATTATCATTAGTTGTTGATGAAAATACTAATAATAGTGATATGGAAATCAGAGGAAATGAGGAAACAGCAGAAAATGGAAGTGATTCGCCCAAAGATGATGAAAGCCAATCCAAAAATAATGGAAACGCGGACTCGAATGAAATTACCTTAGCTCGAGAAGATGTTGCTACCATGGCTTTGACGTTAGATGATAAAATTGAAAATGTACCCATACAAGCTGTTGTAAAAGAATGTGTTCGCACTTCGTGTCTTTCATGTAATTATTGTCGACACGCCTGTAAAATAGCTGTAAATGGAAAGCAGTTAGCATTACATTTATTATCAGAACATCGATACACACCAGTTAAAAATGAAACCCATGATGATGTGGTTCGAAAAATCTCAAGTTGCTTGGACAAGTTAGAGAATATGTATTTCAATACTGAAACATATGATAGTTCAGATTCTTCAATACACATTCCATATGACCAAGAAAAGAATTATGACTGCTTTCAATGTAGTTATGTCTCATTGTCTCACAAAGATTTATATGCACACAAAAAGAAGTGTCATACAAAGTCACTCCTTCTATGCATTATGTGTAAATCTAATTTTTATAGTTACAGTGAACTCATTTGTCATATTTGTCCAGGTTCTTATTTTGCAAAAGTTCAATTCCATAATGTTGACTTAATATTTCGTTGCTGCTTCTGTAGACTGGATACTATCCCTTCAGCATTTCGATTAATGGTCCATCTTCGAAAATCACATCACACCTGTGACATATGCTTAGAAATGTGTAGTGATCAGCAGAAATTATCTACTCATATGTGGAAACACAAATTGAATCATCTATGTTATAGGTGTGGTATAGCATATGCCAGTAAACCTGATATAACAAAACATCTTTTTTGGAAACACGGTACTGAGAGTGTCCTTTGTAAAAAATGTCTACAAAAAAAGTGGCCACATGTTTATCATTTCTGTATTCCACCAACCTCTTTTATCTGTGAAGAATGTAACACCTCTTTTTCAAAAGCTGTTGCATTGAAAGTTCATAAAAGAATACATGGCAATGATTATCCTTACACTTGCGAACAGTGTGAAAAGAAATTTGTTTCAAAAAAATTACTTAGCCGTCATCTTGAAAGGCATAATGCAATTGCTCAAAGAAAAGAAAAATTGTTAAATAGTCCACAAGAAGATAAAGAGGAAATCATTAATGTAACAGATTTAAATGATGGAAAAGAATGTTCCCAGAATGAAAATTCTGATGCTAATAAAGAAACTGATGGAAAAGATAAAGGTCATAAAAAACATAAAAAGGAAAGAGAAAAGAAAGAAAAAAAAGTAGTTGATGTTTATGACCTTCCTCCTCTCAATCTATCTTCAGAAAGTGATAGTTCAGATGAAGAAGATTCATCTAAAACATCCTCAAAAGAGGTGAAGGATACTAATATGGCCTCTGAGATTAAGTTAGATCCTTCAGTAGCAGATATGCATAACGATACAAATATTCCAAAATTAGATGACACAATTGAAGACAAACCGCATAATAGTTTACCCATCTTGAATGATCAACTTGATTCAGGACAGAGTGTTGATTCTATGAAGCCAGACCTAAATAAACAAGAAATTGGCAATGAAAAAGCATCTTCAAAACCTTCATCACCACTCCAAACCTCTTCATTTGATAACACAACTGTCAATGCTTTATTACCTACTGATAAAGATCTAGTGAAAATAGATGAAGAGGGATGCAACTCAAAATGATCAGGTTGAAGGAATTTGGGAAAACTTTTATAAAACTAATCCTCAAAACTCAAAGTTACCTTTTCCTTTGTGTGCCATGAAGTCTGAGGTGGCTTACAGTATCATAATGGGAGACCATGATTATTGCCAACAGGCTAAAATTGATCCTATTATCAAAGAAGATTTGCGATCCGCTTCCAATTTAGTTGCAAGTTTATCTGATGATAAACTGGAAGAAGTCACTCCTATCATACCTGAGAAACCTCCCCAAACTCCTCCTTCCAAAGAACAGGAAGTTTCAGTAACTCCCACTAGCATGACTAAAAAGAAATTAAAGTCGCCAAAAAAGAAAATTTCTAAAACTCCTGATGATAATAACAGCTCATCCTCAAGTGATTCAAGTAGTGATAGTGATACATCTTCATGTAGTTGTGGCACTAACTGCAGCTGTTCAAGTTCAAGTTCAAACAGTTCTTCATCATCAAGTTCAGATTCAGACAGTTCCACTAATGAAGACAAAAATAAGCAAGATAAAAGGAAAAAAAGGAAAGACAAAAGAACCAAGCAGAAATCTGAAAGTGAACTAGAAGTAAACAAAGAAATTCTCCCTAAAGAGCATGAACCAGTGCTCCCTATCATACCCGATGACCCACCCATTCGTGAATCAGAGCTAGAAACTGATGAAACAACATCTGACGAAGAGTTTTATGATAGACAACCACAGATTATTGCAAATCAAATGCTTGCTGAAAAGAGACAATTGGTACTTTTGGCAACTGGAACACCTGTAAATAATGGTAATGCATCTCCTACAACTGCCGCTCCTACTGTACCTCCTCCTCAAGAACCTATTCCTGTACCTCAAACACTTGATCCTGTTGATACACCAAAACAGAAAACAAAACCTAAAAGAAAGCGGAAATTAGCCATGACACCTAAGGTTGCTAAAACTGAGAAGCCGTTACCTTTATCTGATTCTTATCCAAAATTCTTGAATGAATCGAAGCAGTTTAGTCCATTCCAGCAAGGTATGACAACTCCAAAACACAAACCACATCCACCCATTCCTCAGAGTCCATCACTACCTGAAGCTGGAGGAAGTGGTTCAGAAACTGATAATACACGCTTGTCAAAAAGGAGGAGAGTACCAAATAAGTTCTATGGGTATTCAAGTGGGGACGAAGAAGAAACACCTAAACAAGCACCCAAGTGGAGGAAAGTGGAGTCTCAAATGACACTTGTACAGACGCCTAAGATCCAATCCAACTTAGCTCCTCCTACACCTAGGATCCAGTTGACTGTTCCAAAACAAGTTATCAGGAAGCCTACATATCATAAAGCCAGTATGAAATCAAAGCAACACTCAACTAGTGAATCTTCTGATAGTAGTGCTAGTGATATAGAAGAAAGACTCCCACGCCCGGTTCCTGAAGAGCCTATAAAAACAGAAAAAGATGTTTATTGCTATTGCCGGTGCCCATACGATGAAGTATCTGAAATGATAGCATGTGATGATGCGAACTGTAAAATTGAGTGGTTCCACTTTGAGTGCGTGGGTATCCTTGTACCACCACGGGGGCAGTGGTTCTGTCCTGGTTGTAGAAAAGCCAGGGGTCTACCTACGTAGGTTTCATGTTACTATTAGCTCATAAGTTAGATTAGTTTTAATGTATAATAAAATACTTTTGAAATGACGGACAAAATTTATTATAGTAAAACAAAAATGATTTTATATAAACAATGTCAGTTAGTCATTTCTAAAATACGTATTCTCATATATTAATACATATACATATATATATTTATATAAAATTAAAAATCAATTTTTGATTACTTTCTTTGTTAATTTATTTAAAAAAGTATATATATATATATTTTATACGCTGAATTAATTCAGTTTTTAAAAACTTTTAATGGAAGCTTATTTTGAACACAATATCAAAATTATTGTGGACATCTGATAGTCATTTTCCAAGTTTTGATTTTACCATTTTTATAAAACTGATAGTCTTGTAAACATATTTGAAACTGCCTGTTAAATTTTAATAAATTTATACCAGTAATAAATAGATCTGGTTGTGTATGTGAATACTTTGTACATTCAACTATGCAAATAATTTGTAAATAGCATGTACATAGAACAGAATTATGGTAACAACTCATGTATATACATTTTTGGAGTTATGATAATTATTTTGTTCATTTATGATTGTAGTTTAACAAAATATTATAGCTTAAAATATTTTTTAAAAAATATATGGAGTTTTCCAATTCTGTCAAGAATCTTCTCATTTATTTTATCAACTATATACAATTTATAATAATGTACAAAAATAATTTCTTTATTCTTTTGTTTCTCTTTTCTTTTTCTTTTCTTTTTTTTTTTTTGTAAGAATGTATACTTATATATAAAAATATAGTTACTAATAGAGTTGTAAATAAAAGAAGTTATATCGAAAAATTATTTTTTTGGGGAAAACCATAAATTTGTGTAAGCTTCATTAACACGAGCATGCACTTATTTAATTATTTTAGTTTTTCAATCACTTGAGGTAATTTAAACAATATGTAGTTCACTATAGTGAAATAAAAAAATATTTATTAAGAATGTAAATTTATTATAAAGATAAAAATGGAAATCGATTGAAACACTTATTGTTGTTAATGTGATCTACAACGTTGTAACCTTCTTACAAATGAAGCGAATTGTAATGTCCGAACAACTACTCTTATAGTCAAATTGATTATGTGTCAAAAGTTGGTTTATAACTATGACTTAAAAACCAAAACTTTCATCTTCAATTAATTCTTTTCATATACTGAAAAAAAACAAAAAAAAAAACATCATCATGTTTTTTAAACTAAAGTATTTCATATATTCATTGATTTCTATTACTTATCGTGCAATAGATGCAATTTACTGATGCTAAAATAAAACCATAAAAATCATTTTCATGTTTACTCATTTATTTTTCTCAATTAGCTAATTTTAATACTTAGTAATATGAAAAAATTGCAGTAATAACCGTGCCAATTATTTTTAAAACTGTTTTTAAATTAAAGATTTATAACTTAAATAAAAAGAAGATAAAATAAAAAAACATTTTAAATTATTTTAATAGTATATTCCAGCTTTAATGAAAGAATACCATCTTTCCTGTTAAAAAAAATAAAATGTATTTATCAATAACCCTATTGTTGAGAATTAATATAAATCAATGTACGTGAGGGAGGTAATCAATTTTTACACCCTAGAATTTTTGTAATTTAAAAAATAATTATTTCATGTGCTGATAGTGTCAGTTTCTAAGTACCAAATCTCATTATTGAGTAAATAGATCTGTTCAAAAATGTTATGAAAATGATCCAGTTTGACTTAAATTTGTGACTCGAATTTTTTGGTTTTGATGATTTTTTTTAATCTGTTAATCCACATCATTTAGTTAGTTCAAAATGTTAGGTAAAACATTTTTCAGGCTCACTATTTATTTTGTTTAGTTCATTGGACTACCTAGTGGTGTCATAAATATTGTTACAAGGAAATATATACAAATTCAAACAGAAGATAGTTTTGAAAAAACTTTATTAGAAAATAAAATGTATATCTATAGAGAGTAAAACAAAAAAGAAATTACTCGAAATGTCGCCCTTTTCTCTTGACACAGGCATTTAATTTCCACTTCTTGAGGAAAGCGCTCAACTGCTTGGACCAGAATTTGTTTGAGGCTTTCCAAGTTAGGGTGTGCTACGGTGGTAACCGGTGGGTTCAGATCAAGATTTCCTGAGGGGCAATCCGAGCCAGAGATGAACTCTGGAATGTTCTTTTGCAGCCACTGCTGGGTTGACCTGGCCTTGTGAGCTGGAGCTGAATCCTGCTAAAAAACCATTGACTTCCACCAAAAAGAGTATCATTTTAGTGGCTGTTTTAACTCCTTTTTTCACAAAAATGAAGCTTTGTGGTGCCATCAAAGCAAACTACTCACCAAATCATCACTGAGGAAGGGTGATGACACCTCTTTCCAATCTTCCAACGACTTCCTGGGCTTCTTTAGAGCTGTGTGGGTATGCACAATCATTTTGGCCATTGCATTTGTCTAAGTTGTAAAAGTTTTTCCATCGCTAAACAAAATCTTTCAATGAAGACCATTTGTGTAACGGCCGAGGAGCACTTTGCATCTATCTACTCTGATTTTTTTTTTTTTAGGGAAGTGATCAGCCTTAGTTCTGTCATTCTTTGAAATTCACCCATCCTAAGGTCACCTTTATCATACGAGACATTGATCTCTGATGGAGACACGATTTGTTGTTTTCTTGTGGAATTTCTTTTGATTTAAGCTGTCACTGCATTTGCCATATTCACATTGTGGAGACGGATCCGTTGAGGTCTGTCACATACAGATAGGGTCTCATTATATCTATTTATAATACAATACATGGGCATACGTCTGATACCGCAAGGTTTTAAAATGTTGAAAATCTCTAACCTACATTTTCCAACTTTGTGTAAGGCGATCACAGCTATTTGGTTTTTTTTATTACCCTGACATTTATAGAAAATAACTTGATGGAGGTAAGGATTATCTAAATAATACCCAAGTGTGTAAACAAAACTTCAACTTTTGTTCTAGTCTTTATGGCAGAACTAGTTATTTGCTGTAGAAATTTCAATAGTATTGTAGATTTTCCTACATTTTCCAACTTTGTGTAAGGCGATCACAGCTATTTGGTTTTTTTTTTATTACCCTGACATTTATAGAAAATAACTTGATGGAGGTAAGGATTATCTAAATAACACCCAAGTGTGTAAACAAAACTTCAACTTTTGTTCTAGTATTTAATGGCAGAACTAGTTATTTGCTGTAGAAATTTCAATAGTATTGTAGATTTTCAAACGTTGCCATTGTTTTCTCCAATATAATTTATATCTCTGTATGATAGTTACACAGTGCAAATTTAGAACTGAAACACAACTGGCTACATGGTTATAAATTATCTTTGCAGCTGAAAATGAGGAAATGTCTTTGACTGTTCATTTTGAAAATTACAAAAGAAAACTAAAATTGAGATAAAGATCTGCTCTACATTTTTTTAAATATCACTCTAGGTGTATCCCTTAAGTCGAGGGAAATGATTATAATTTTTTTTTTTAATTGGTATAAAACACAATAGTATGTAAGAGTAACTCTGTAAAAGTTTAAGAGACTCAACTTTGATTTTTTTTACTGTACATTTTTATCACAGTGAAAGTTAAAATCTTGAAAATTTCTTCTTATTAATAGGAATTTTCAGAAATGAAACCGAAAGTCATTTTCAGCAATATTTAAATTAAAAAACCTCCATAGGGACTCAGTGAAAAATATAAAACAGGATCTTATATATACCATAAATATGATCAGAACAGATGACACAATATGATGAATGGATTCCAGTTTTGAGATCCTATCCTGGTGACGACTTGGCTAACTCATCATTTTAAGCATTATAACTCTAAAGATTCATGATTTTCCAAACAATCTTAAAGGAAATGTATTATCGAATGAATTCTAAGATATGTATATTACAGAAAAATATCCATAAAATTGTTATAAGAATTTTTTTTACTATGAATTTAAGTAAGAAAGTGTAATGAAACAAAGCATATCTATATCTGATGGGAATAAATTAAATTAGGTATAGATTACGAGATGACTAAATAAAGACTGATATAATCTTCAAAAAGAATCATTTTTTAAACATATATTTAATGTATAATGCATAAGTTTCTATAAAATGTCCTTAGACCCTTGCTGAGTACATAATAATAGAAAAGGAACAACCTTAATCTAGAGAGCAGTGGATCCCAGTGAGAAACTATTATGTACATTGAGGAATTAAAAGAGGCTGAATTCTGAGTACATCCATAAAATGGTTATAGTATTACACTCATACAGTGTTAAGGTTCAAGCCATTGTTTTAAGAACTGTATGTTATTAGGTTAAATGAATTTCAGAGGTTGGCAGTCGACAGTAAGTTTCCTCAAATAAAATTTTGGGATTTAGCAAGTTAACACTGTATTGGATGAACTGATTTTGATGCCAAATCAAATTTTGTAGTCTGAGACATACACCTAAACTTATGCTTTGGTTCTGAACTTAACTAGTATTATGAAATGACATTGGCATTGACTACTACTCAATTCCCTCAAATGAAACGTTTATTATTACAAAATATACATTTACGGATATATTTATTTCATGTTGAAGTTAAAATGACCTTACCTTGATAGTCAACAATAACAAATCCATGGTTCCTTTCTGTTCTAATCTTTAAAAAACTTTCTTTATATTCTTTATTCTATTACATGTACCTCCATCAAGTTCTTGAACCTAAGATCTCAACATACCTTACCTCTTGTATATACATAGCCACCTCTGGCTTAATCAGTATTATTTGAAGAATGAAAGAGCCAAACCATATCGACTTTGCCCTACCAAAAAGACTCTGTAATTTATGCTATGGTCGGGGTCAAAGAAAGAAAAACAATGAAATAATTTAGGCTATTTAACTTGATTAATAATGAGATAATTTAAGTTGCTGAGAAGAAGATGTTGGATATGAGGAGAAACGCATGGTGGAAGATCCTATGATTCAGTCTGTTTTCTGACACTCTTAGTATTATCAGAAACTTTTGTTGTCCAATATCTAGTATTTTTACTAAACTGGTCCAATTTATCTCATGTTTTTCAGATGATTTAACTACCTTCCAATAATCTTAGGTATACATAATTTACCATAAAATAAATACTTTAAGAGTTAGGTGTAATTAAATTTTATTTTCATGATAAATTTTATAATTGTAAAATCGATGAATTAAAGTTTCACTTGATAATCCATTTTGATGAAAAAGTTGCTATAACACTCTCAGTATACAGATATATCCATTATGTGTATATAAATTTCCTTTTTGCTAGACATAGTTATTATGACTTAAACAGACCTTGAAATATGAATTTTCTTTGAAAAATAAGGTTCAAAATTGTTCGCTATGCAATACCTCTCCATTTCAATTTAATTCATTCAGATAATTAAAATGAGGTAGAGAAGGAAAGTTTAATATTTTTAAAGTAAATTAAGGGTGAATCACTTTGAAAAAATATTTATTCTTTCACTCAACATTTTTGTTTATTGTTTATCAGTCAATACTTATCACTTGGTAAATTTAAAATCATAGGTAAGTTCTATCTCCAATTTTTTTGTCCTAATTTTAGAAGTCTCTAGAACCAGTTAAAAAAAAAAAAAAAAAAAAAAAAAAAAATATATATATATATATATATATATATATAATTATATAGTAATTATTACATATTTTAATTACATTATTAGTACTTGAAAGGATTCAATTATACCTCCATTTTGGTTTAAATTATTAGCTAGAAGCCTAACACTTTTAGTTAAGAAACAAAAAACTATATTATAATCTCTTAAGAAGAAATTCTTGATTATTAGAACATAAAGCACTTCAAAATTAATTAAAAGTTTTTCTATCAGATTTTATGTGTTTTAATTTTTAATATAACTAAGTAAGCCACTCTACTCAAACAGAAACAAAATTTGGATAATAATTGTTTACTTGGATTGCATTAAATTGTAATGATTCTAAATTCCTAAGTTTTGTCCATGATTTACCTACATTTTTCCATTAAAATAGCTTTAAAAAATCATCAATCAGCAACAAAGATAGGTTTCTCTAAGTCAGTAAATTCTTCATTGAAATCTTTTTTCAGTCCCATGATGACACATTTGAAGTAGTCATAAGTTATCATCTAAAATTAAACAATGTGGATTGATTCATTATCACTGAATTCAAAAATAATATATTGTGTTTATAACAATACTATAGTTAACATTAAATACTTTATAAAAACTTATACAATTATTTAGATGCTAGGTACTATACACAAATTACTTCTTTTCTTCTCAAATTATGTTTTCTTAGTTCAGGTTTAAATCCCCGATGTGATGCATTGGATCCCCTTCAGAATTGGAAAATAACATATATATCGGTTAAATTTTGTCTATAAATCTATTCAAACAACTAGAACATTATCTTCTTTATTCTGTTAAGCACTTGCAGAACACTGGAGAGGCTAAGAATGATTACAATGCGCTGGGCTGCATCCATTCATCCATAGACTTTTCATCGCTCTCTACTAAATTTTACAAGCTTGTGTATAATATTTTTTTTTTTCTAAAATCTTTAGCTTTCCAACGGTATATTATACATCTGTATTACTGTTCTTATGTTCAAAAATGAAAAATTGCATTAAAAAAATATTTTTGCTGTTTTCTCTTTAGTTAGATATTAATTCATTCGTTTATCGCTGATAACAAAATTATATTGTTTTTTTTTAGTATCTTAAAAATTAAAGGTACTTTAGAGAAAGAAAATATTGGCTTTTAAGCCCAGTCAAACTGTTTCAATCAGAATGAAACCTACATCTTATTAAAGCCCATCAAATTTTATATATAGAGTTTAGTTTAATCAAAATCGTTTGAGCCGTTTTCCAGAAAATCGTAAAAAGGTGCAAAATGCATGGTATAAAATGGCTCTTCTGGTTAGCTGATTTTGATGAAAACGTTTCTGTAACATCTCAGGCACTTGTCTTAAACATGAAATTTTAATTTCATAGGACTTATCGTTTTTGCCTGGGAGTTACCACACGCAGACCTTTTTGTAGAACTTGGTCATTTGGACTCAGGGGTGTATTTCCGGTGAAAACTGGAATTAGAAAATTTTCACGATCACAATACTTTCCCTTACTTTATATATTTCATATGTAGGTACATATATTGGAAATGCACAGGTACAAAGCAATAATTGGACAGAAGTAGAAAATAAGTGTGAAATCCATGAAAATGATGGCCCAGGGTCTTCTGATTTAAGACACACAAAGAGTAGCAGTCTAGACTTCATAAAAAAAATAAAATAAAAGAAATGGATTACTCTTAAATTTACCTATTCAAAGGAGATCAACGGAACAAATATATTAGATTTTGTTGAATTCTAAGAAGATATTTTTAATTTAATAATTTGTTTACTAATCATTTTTGATTGGAAATACAAATATACATTCCAGGAATGAAATCTGGTATTACCTCAAAAAGAAATAATTATAAAAATATATTAAATTATTATATTTACCTCAGGCATGAATTCGTAATATTTATTATCAATATAGGGATATTCTTTAGCCAACTCAATTTTCTTTAACAGCTCTTCCTCAATTTGTTTTGTAAACGGCTGTATTAAAGCTCTCAAGTAAATATAGGTAGTACAGGGATCAAAGCTATCACCTATAAATAATTCAGATAGTTCTTTAATATGATTTTTATCTTACTACTATGAAACGTAATTTATTTTCATATTATAGTGAATTTATTGCTGGAAATAATTTATGATTGAGAGAGATACACATTATTGAATATGTGATGCTGCCAAACCTAATTGGTTTGCTTTTGGACAGCTTACTTATTTGTAATATTACAAATATCAATATACAATAAAAAAAAAGATTATTTTTTTTATTTTATCATGTCCTGAGAGAAAGCACTTCTGTTCTTATTATTTTAGTTTTTTTTCTCTCTTAATTTGTTTGTTTATATTGGGTTGTCTGGAAATAATACAGGATTACGGTTTTGTAAAAACCCTGTTAAAAATAAAAATTAACTAATTTTTATTACAATTAAGATTAGTTTGAATGAATAATTGTATTATTAGGTTCCTTTAATTAAAATGATCCTTTTCATTCAACTTATTTTATTTTCTTATTTTTTGTCCCTACGTTTCGGCTCTTTGCCATTCTCAAGGGATCTCTTTATACTCCTTTATACACTCTATACAATATATAGATATATATTTTGTCATAATTGAGTAAAATAAAAATTAAAACTATTATAGGCTGACCAGTAGATGATAACAACCAGGACAGGGCTGGTCAGCCTATAATAGTTTTAATTTTTATTTTACTCAATTATGACAAAATATATATCTATATATTGTATAGAGTGTATAAAGGAGTATAAAGAGATCCCTTGAGAATGGCAAAGAGCCGAAACGTAGGGACAAAAAATAAGAAAATAAAATAAGTTGAATGAAAAGGATCATTTTAATTAAAGGAACCTAATAATAAAAATTAACTAGTTTTTATTAGTAAAAATATACACCATTACTTTTAAAAAATTTCTGCCTATGTGTTGGTAGGCTTTCCATAAACCCCTAAATTGAATTTGGAATCCTTAGACTTTATAAATTCAGAAAACCCATTTTCAAAAGCTCTTTGATCAATGATGCTCTTATTTTTTAAAGTGGTTTAGGTGAATAAAGAAATGCTAATCGGTTGGCCACAGATCCATAGTCTATCTCCAATTCCTCCATTATTTTCTGGACAACCCAATAAAGACATTCATTCGTTCCAATATTTTCCTGTAACAGAACTAACAGTGTGGGTGTGGGAATATATATATTAGACGATTTTTTTTTTGTATATAAAACATTAAAAACAGTAAGTTTTTTCTAATAATAATTAGAAAAAATTACATGCACAGATTATACCGCATTTCATATTGCTTTGTAAATACAATAAAATATTATTACAAAAATAAAAATAAAAACAGGAACTTGAAAAGTGCAAATTAATGTGTTTAAAAAAAGTGCTTCACAAATATGGTTGGTTTAAAATTGATTTTTATGTATTTTTGCTCGGAAGTGAATAACAGGCCTACCATAGTTCTCCAAGAAATATAGAAAGTCTGTTATTGGGACTCCAGGTGCTTCTACACCAATTGTACATGAATCTGGTATAATTCTTTTAAACAAATTACAAAAAGCATTCTTCATAGCTGTTTCTGATACCCTGCAGACTCTATGGTTTACAAATGTTTGAATAAATCTATCGAAAGAAACTTCTACTTCAGTTACATTCAAGTTACTATCACCAACCAGTTCATCAACAAGCAATTCTTCCTATTAAGAGAAGTTCAAAAGATAAATATATAGGATTTTTAATCATAAATAATACCAAATTAAATCAAAGCATTTTAATAACACATTTGCTCACTTCATAGTCTGTCATAAAGTATCCAAGCGCTCGAAATGCTGCAGGTACATCACAAGCTCCAATAACATCGGACAGTTCATAAGCTTTTTCACTGTAACGACCCCTATGAGTGACTTGGCAACAGAAAAACAATTCCTGAACATCCTCAAGAGAAGGTGCACAAGGATCAGCAGCAAGAAGTGTTGCAAACGGATCACCACCTTTTCCACCCAAAGCTTCAAGTGCATTCAGAGGCCTGCAAATATTATTTATCTTATTTATTAAACAATGCTTTCAAGTGACCAAAAGCTATTAATAGCATTATCTAATAAATTTAACTACCACAATATTTTCCATTGGTGAATGCAAAAACTACCAAGAACTTATTGAGATGTTTCATTAAAGAGAAATGTATATTTGATTGTTCTTTAAATGTGATTCTGATTCAAATATTAATAATAAAATACTTTCATACCAGGATAGCATGAATAAGTGAATTTCCATTTTATTATATTTGTAAAAATAACTAGATAATGATAAAAAAAAAATAATTTTAATAAACAATAAAATACATCCCTTCCTTCTAGCATCAGATTAGGACAACTACTTCTAATAAAAGTTAAAGTGTTACAGATAAAATTGCACTCAACCAATGTTCACCTAAACTGTTTTAAGATAAACTATTAGGGCCTTAAATAAGTTCTCCTGGCTTAGCCTCTACTTTCTTCAATCTTTCAGAGTGCTAATGAATTCCTGATCGGAAAAACGATGCGTCTTTTAAAACTATTCAAAATGCTGCTCAGCCAGGACATGTGCCATTAAAAGAAGTAAGTGAGAATCAGTAATTTTAAATAAGTGAATACAGTCAATTTAGAGGGAGGATTTCCCTTTTAGGCATTATCAGGTAGGTTTTTACCGGCTTTGCGATGATCTAAGCATGTGGCCAAGTGTTGTCATGTCTCTGCTTATATAATGTCTGTTCTTCCTTTAGAAGCCTCAAGTGTAGTCCACAGAGACCTCCCATGATAGCTTCATTTGGTTTGATTATCTCATAATAAATTAAACTATACTTTATGGAACCAAATGCAGAGGAGAAGCTTCAAACCATGGATATTTTGATTTGCAGATGATTTTGATACTTGGCCGGGATTACCCCAAAAATTTTTTATCATGCGGTATTCTTTCTTTATCTCTAACAATGATACAGTACCAAACGTTGCACCTTTTCTGCCAGTGAAGCATAAATGCACACATGAAAAAATATCTTTTGCCTTCAACTTGTAAATCACAAGATTTTTTAAATCCTTTAAGTCATTCACAGTCTATCCTTCTGGATCATCCTTTCAAATGTTTCAAAACCATTGTGACATCTACTAGTAATGATTTTATGGAATAGCCTCGGGCATTGGTTGTCATTAACTGATGGAAAAAAAAAAAAAATCCTTCACTTATGAGTATAATCAATCAATCGATGAATTGAATAACAACAAAAAACAATATGTATAGAGGAGGAGGCTAAGACTCTAAACTGGATTGTTAATTCATTGTAACTTAAATAATAATCTAACTTGGTTATTTAATGAAACAAATACTTGCATGGTATTGATTTCCCACATTGTGATATATTCATTTTTTCCTTTGCAGAATACATATTTACCATGGTTTGCGACAGCTACTAGTTCAATCTGATACAATAAATGAGAGTTTTCACATAAAAATTGTTCATGCTTATTAAATTTTAATGAATAATAATCTTATTCAAAAGAAAAACAATGTATACCTCTTCTGAAACTGCAGCATGGCTGACCCACTTGAATGGATTGCCATCAACTGGACACTTCAGTAAACCCATTTCATTATGGCTAACAAACAACAGATATTCTTCCTGATTGGGAAGACCTAAAGACTGAGTTAGAGAGGCATACATTAATTAAAATACAATTTATTCTATGAGGGCTTCAGAAAGTAATTTACTCATTTTGAAATAAAAAATACTCTTTCTTTACTATGCTACATGGCTATTTTAATATAGACTCATTCCACATTATAATTATATGCACTAAACTTTAAGATTTGAGGACAACGAAATGAGAGTTCTATAACTATATAGAAATTTCTTCACAAACTTTACCACTATATTCCATGCTATTCCAAAACATAGAACATATTCTGAACTGCTCCAGTAAATTTCATTGAAAATTATCCATTAAATTACAATAAAAAAATTAATAGACACCTTTATAAATGTTATTCCATTATGAAGCAATGGTCCTTGTACTGTTCTGTAGATATGCATTTTTTCAAGATTTATAAATCGACATTTACCCTGGAAATAAAAATTTAGTCAACATTACGTTTGTACTATAGAACACTAAGTAGTTTGAAAAATGAATTGTAAAAACTGGTGATAAAACAAATATATTTATATGAAGCTGAATGTTTGTTTATTATATGTCCCTTTATGCTGCTGTGGCTAATCAGACAGTGCTACAGTGGGAGTCCTAAATTTTGCCTATCCAGGTTTAATTAGGATAGGGATGTTAAAGAAGTAACTGACATCGCACAGGCTCAGGACTACCTTTTAACCTCCGAAAGACGATCTAACTAAGCATTTTTTTACTCCCATTAAAAAATCCTAGGACCACCTATGGGTCCTTGGGAGCTGATTGTTTCATTTGTCAGATTTCAGATAAACAGTTATGGTAAGGTGATAAAGCTTATGGGGATGATCACGTGGCTGTTTCTTTTGAAGTGCAGAGTTTTGAAGTGCAAAAGCTTAAAGAAATTGAAAGAGTTCCACCTAAGTCAGTCCATATTTATTCTTTCTGGTCTAATATTAATATCATCTGGTCTTAAGAGATTTGTCGAACAGTAACAGGCATGTACTTAGTACAAGGCACTGTTCCATACATCCTTGGACACTTTAGTGGAAATACCATAGCAATGAAATTCAGATAATTTTCTAGACATCCTCAGTAATTGTCAATAATCCTGATTAATGTTGCATTTTGTCAATTGGCCTAACTAGGATTGACTGTGAACAATTAAAAACAAAACTACTTGACAATTAAGTTTAAAATTAAAACACTGAAGCTTTCTATTGAGCCACCAAAGACGACTCACATTTACCTAATAGTTAAAAGGAAAGAGTTAATAAGAAAAACTGGTACAGTATCTTCTAGAGATAGGAATGCTTGAATACATTTTGTGCTTGAGAGAAGTCAAGAAATGTTTTTCTTCTATTATCTAGTACGCGATAGTCTGAAATTTCTTCACTGTTATGTATCACAGAATCCAGACTACAATCAATAATTCAAAACTCATACTCATCCTAAAGCCTCACCTTTAATAAAACCAATAGTCATTATAAATATTTCGATTGAAATACCTGTAAAGACTTCATTTACCTAAAATAAAAAATAATGCTTTAAAATTTATATTACCGTTTCTGTAAACATTAGCATAGTCTTTCGAGATGAGGGATCTGAGTACAAACATGTTCCTTTTCC
This sequence comes from Piezodorus guildinii, assembly GCA_023052935.1. Lineage (NCBI taxonomy): Eukaryota > Metazoa > Arthropoda > Insecta > Hemiptera > Pentatomidae > Piezodorus > Piezodorus guildinii. The sequence continues at coordinate 58,725,735 of CM041297.1, forward strand.
TAATAGTTCCATTCTGAAGTAAACATTAATTTTGATAAATCCAAGGCGATCACTGAAATTCGATGTAATATTATAAGGTGAAATATTTTGGTGATTTGATTATAAAATTTAGTTTATCATATTTTTCTCTCTATTTTAAAGTGCTCCTCATCTTTTCTTTTTTAAACTGCCAACAAGTTATTATTCTGCTTTATTTGTTTATCTATTACATTTGTCATAAATATATTTGAATTTACCATAAAATATTTTAAGGGGCTAACTATGAGACCCATACAACAGCAACCTGTATAATCAAAAATATTTAGGTAAACTATGGAAAAACTCTTAGAAACAAATAAACTGTAAATAATGTGCAACTGATATGAAGAAAATCACTTTATTGGATGTCAATCTATGAATTTAGTCTTTACTAATATAATCTAGTAATATAAATATAATGTAATATGTCGTTGGAAAGTACATAGAAAAATTAATAAGTGACAAATAAAGTGTATTTGGTGAGTAACAAAAGATCCAAAAACTTTAGATATTGCATTTTAATAGTTTTGCTTTCAGATTATTTGCATGGTTTTATGCAGAAGTTTACATGGTGACTAGAAGGAATGTCATTGAGAATGTTTACTATTACTTTTTTCTGCAAAATTAATTCAAACAAAGAATTGAAAGTTATGTGAGGTGTGCACCAGTTTTTTTACCTCATGTGACTAGTTCAGAGGTATCATGATTTGAAAGAAAAAAAAGTTGTTTTTTTTCTCCCCTAATGTTTTTCCTGCCCACTTTTAATTATTTAACATGTTTTCTTTCTTATAATGCTTTATTATTGTCTCAAAAATCTGTTTTTCCCTGTTTCAACTTTCTTTAATAGACACACAACTTTTCTTTCTGTCTCACAAAATATCCTCTATAGGTGCCATTATCTAGAAATTTCTTTATATTTATTATATAAAAAGGTACTAATAGAATATAAGAGAATACATAACAAAAAAATAAAAAATATCATGAACAAAGAAAGAAAACCATTGTTGGACTTTGCACAAATAAAAGAAAATATGGTAGGTTTAAATTCATTTACCATTCACTTACGACATATTCGACAAAATAACGATCCAAACCAAGAGTGTACAAATAGTATACATCATCTTTTGATGAAAAGGCAATGTCAGCAATAGCTTTCGAATGTGGTCTAATTTTTCCAATGTAATATGGTACATCATTTTTATTATTCATTAATATCAGATGAGCGTAGGTATCCTATAAAATTTATGTTTAGTATAAAATATTCAATAAAAAAATGAAATTAAGGATATTTTAATTAATTATGTGTAATATTTTACATCACAAATGATTTCACTTACATAGTATGCGAAATAGTCATTCATTCTAGAAAATACAATCTTAACTATAGGAAACGTTGTCCTTGGTATTCTCACTAATGCATTCAGATTAGATTCATTCACAAGCCATACATCTCCAGATTTCATTCCACAAGCAACACGATTGCCTAAAATGTAAATAGATTGTGTATTGTTTTTTATTGTATATGATGATAGGCAGTATAGGTGGAACACTAAAAAGAACAGTATGAAATCAAATTGTATGAGTGTCTAGAAGACTAAAGAAAATATCAGTAAATGAAATCAGCCCAAGGAAACTAAAAATGAAAAAAGTAAATAATATATTTTGAACAGAGCAGGCAAAGAAATAGAGAACCACTACCTGTAAAATGTAGGAAAGTTATGGAAAACACACTAAGTAAGGCAAATAAGCAAAAATTATTAAAAATAAAGAAGGCAATATTTTAACATATGGACGCTTATCCAATTTATTTATGTGAATTCTTGGATTTATTTTTTTTATTTTTTAATCAGATAATCAATCTGGTTCAGATCTTCATTGCGTTTTCCTCTTTCTGTACATGGTTCGGCTAATGTACAGTTGAAAATTATTTCAAATCAGAAGCCTAAAAGGTTGGTAATTTAATTATTTTGTATTTAATATTCATGTTGAGAGAAGTGATATTCTCTTTTAATTATGTTATTTAAATATATTTGTTTCTTAAGACTCCATTTCAGTTTCTTTTCTACTATTTGATAAAAATATACCAACTTTATTATAGTTTTTTATTTTATATATATATGTTATCATTTATGTCCAAAAATATGTAAAGTATGCGGTGATAAATCAAATCAGTTTGAAAATAGAATAATTTTGTTTAAAATCTGCTGAATATATTTGTCTGTCCAACCAAGTTGACCCATTATTAGACTAGTCCCTCCTGTATTAACTTATGTCTCAAATGCCAGGGCCATCTCCAAGGAAGAAGAAAGAGATCACATAATGCTCCAATAGAACAATCTATGTCCCATTATGGTCTGTGGAATGTGGTAGGATGGAGAAGAAAACAGGAAGCTACATAATGATAAACAAACTGAACATAGTTAAATTTGTGAAGTTATCAAAATTTAGTATTTAGACTTTGTACCGAGAATGAATAACAAGAGACCTCGAGGAGTGTACTTGAGGAGGTCCGGCATCAAACCCCAAGACTAAAAGACAAATGCTGGGGTGGTCGATTGGTGAGGCAGCCAACAATGGAAGTTTATTTGGGATCAAATGGTGGAAGGTCATTGAAGAGGCCAAGATCCATCTCCAAGTTTAGCACCACAGGAATAAGGTACATCAATAAAGAAAGAGACTGAATGTTAATTAGTTCTTAGGCAGTTATTTAAATAAACAACAATAAATATGTTTTATGAAGGAGACATTGGTTGGTGGTGTGATCATCAAGAAAAACACATTAATAAGATAAACTTATTTAATTGTGAGTCGACATTTGGGCCTACATTAGGTACATGATGTGTTATCTTTTTCTCAGCCCTTATGAAGGCCCACAATGTAGACCGGAACGTCAGCACACAATGAAATAAGTTTACCATATTATTGTGTTTTTCTTGATTACCACACTCTCAGCAATAACTCTATCATTATAAATATGTTTTAGGTATAAAATTGTCATCCTATTTCTTAATCTAATCTAATTTAATTTCATGGCAATTTAAAAAATCATTTTGAGTGTAACTTACCACTATATTCATACTTCAAGTAAGAGATGTACCTCATAAAGTAATTCATTTCCACATTATCTTCAGTAATATTACCTACTTCTTTGGAAACAGCATCCTTTACAGGCAAATCTTTACATAGTATGATCTCATTTTTAGTAAAATTATACTGGAACAATTTTCCATAATCAGTTCCAATACACAAAATATCACTGAAATCCGGTTAAAATTAAATATATGAAAGAAGAGTAATCTGATAAAACTTAAACTAATAAAGACGAAATTACCGATCAGGATGGGCATCCATACATGTTACTCCTTCTAATTGATTTTTTAGAATGAATTCAACCTCATCATGGCTGAAATTCACATATACTATATCACCTGTCGATGTGGCTAGAAAATAAGAAATCATAAATAAACAAAAATTCTTTATTTATCCCAAAGTTTTGCTATTTTTTATTTAAGAATCCGAAGTTTTCACTTAATAAGAGCTTTCTATTTAACCTCAAACAATGATCAAATGTATAATAATTGTCACCCCTCTCTCTCAATCAGAGTGATAATCCATAACTGGGTCTTAGCCTTGTCGAGCAAATTCTACCAGTTGGAGCATAATAATAAAATATATTATAACAAATAAAATAAGAAAAGTAAAAACAAAAACAGTATCTGGTGGCCCCTCGTGCTCCAGCAGCTGCAGTAGTATGAGGCCCCAGCAATTATTATTCCCAGGTATACAAGAGCTGCCTAGAGGGGAGGCATGTTAAGATACAGTGTAGCTCCTATGAAGCAGAAGTTACCATAGAGAGAGGATGCCCCTAAGGACCCATACTTGATCCATCTTATGGAAATTTGTTTTTGACAAGTTACTGGGAGGGCTAGAAGAAGAGCTGTTCCCTGTCACTGGCTACCTTGACGACTTGGCCGTTGTGAAGTTCTCAAACAAGCAGAATCTGATTGGGGAATGGTGTGAGAGAAATAAATTAAGAATGGCTGCTTCTAAGACCCAGGCCATTCTCTTGAAATGCACAATGGATAGTGATCAACATATTGATGCTTTTATGGTCTCACATACCAAGCTACAATGACTATATAATGTGGAGAGATGGTCTCCTCTTGGAACCAGAATCTCTCGCACCTACAGAAAAGCAAATTGACGATTATCCAAAAGAGGGTTCCAAACTTACTACTATCACCAAGTTGTATGGAAGTGTATTCCATAAGGTGGTGCAAGTCTTAGCAGGATGAGTGCCTCATGATCTTCTCCAGTGGGAAGACATTATGCAATTTAAATTTAAAAGAGGGGGCTTATCAGGTGTGCAAGAAAATCTTCAGCTGAGGATTAGGAAATACCAAAGTAAATGGAAAAAAATTATCTGGAAGGATATATTGGAAGAGTTGAACCGGCAGTGAGTAACAAGTCCTAAAGATCCTACTATGAGAAAAAAGTTGCCCATTGTCCAGTCATGATAAGAAGTAAAGTGGCTACCTGGATTACTGGCTCTCACACTTATCATTTTCATGCTAGGCTTTCTACACATACAGACCTTTTTGTAGGACTTTTTCATTTGGACTCAGGGAACCTTAAAACATGTATTTACAGTAAAAACTGATCCAAAATTTTTCACGATTGCAATACTTTCCTACAATATATTTCATAATAGGTAAGTGAAAGTAAAATTGATCATAATAGAAAATGTATAAACAAAAATATAAAGATTATAATTAACTTTAAATCAGATTTAAAACACCTAGGTTACCATAATGATGATGGTATAAAAAAATTAAAATATAAAGCAATGATAATTATAATATATATATAATATATATAATATATATATATATATATCACAATCTGTACCTCTACAATCCATGAAGGGACTTTGGTTCAGTATTTATAGAGATTCATACTGTATCACGGCTAATACCCGTGCAAGGAGGTAATTAGGCCTAAATTACGCTCGGCTGCCAGGTTTCTTCCTTAATTTCGGTTACCCACTTTATAGAGGCTGGGTGTGCCCCGTGAGGGTCTCCATTTTCCAGGGTCGCTCAACGACTGAAATAACAGAATAAATAATTCTGCCTCAGCCAGGGTTCAAACCTGGGACCTGGAGAACAGCAGCCTAATCCACTAGGCCATGCCTGCTGCCCGAAGCCATCATGGCTTGCCGAACCTCAATTATAATAACAATTAAGTGTGTTCAAATGTACAGCCAAAGGATATGTGGCTAAATTATGTTAAATTTTATGTAATGAATATATTTAATGAAATTTTCATTTTAATTACATAAAATTGAAAAAAATGGATACTAAGATTATAAATCAAATAAACACTTGTTTGTTGACAGGTAAAAGACCTTTTTTTGTAACATTGCTGTACGCTTTAATATTGAATGTTTTAAATAATATTAATTGTTAATATATGAGTCCTTAATATGGGGGAAGGGACCCAAAACGTTGACTTGAAATAAAGTTGAGGAATAATTGAGAACAAATTTATTAATCCTAAGAGATAGAGGTTTCCACAATCTCATGGAAAACAAATATGTCAATTGAGTCCATTATAACAAGTTATACTAAAGTGGATCCATTGATATTAATCATTACTATGTAATGAAGATTACATTTTCCCTTATAACTAAAACAAATTCAATATTCTAAAATAAATTAAATATCATCTAAACGAAAAGAAAAAACATACTTGCAATAAAATCTCGGGTATCAAAACTTTCTCCTATTTTTCCCCAACGATACGTTTCCTTGTGTAATTTTTCCCAATCTGCCATTTTATGAGCTCCATAGTACTGTGAAGATACTGAAACTTTAAGTATTTAAAAAGATTTTCAGTGATTTCATCTATTGCAAGGTAGAAGAATAGATTCATTACTACATTAAAAAAATATGCTTTATTCCACACTATGCTAACAAAAGTGGATCGCTATATAATACACATTATACTAAATCAGTATAAACTAGACAGTTATTTGTTAAGACAATTTTTCCTCTTTATTGTTTTATTTATAAACAAATTGATTCACAAGGTTAAAGTAACTTTTAATTAACTAATACATATATACCCTTCTTAGGCATGATTTAACATTTATTACATATCTCTCAAATTAAAAATAAATAAATAAAATAAAATAACAATGTTGGCAGATCTACCTAATAATTATAAAACAAGCAACAAAAAAATAAATAATAATTCACCTTTTTTCTGAATTTTCTGAGGTTCTCCAACAACAAGAGTAGAACCTTCGACACTTCTCTTTTTTAGGTGGAAACTGATGTTAACAGCAGGATTACATCCTTTTAATGTCTTAATTACATACTGTACATGGAGTCTTTGGTTGTAAAAGAATATCATTCCTTTACAGTTTAATGTAACTATTTGACTAAAAAAAAAAAAAATAAAAAAATAAATAATAATAATATTTGGTAATGATATAAAATATTAAAAATAATCGAGCTTGCAATTATTTTAAAATTAATAATAGACTAGAAAGCATAGCACACTATACTAATGTAGACTGATTGTTCGGATAAATCCACCAAAAGGTCTAACATTAGATTGGTTTTAAGAAATGTATATGTCCTCACTAGGAAGTGTCGTGGTCTAGTGGGCACAGCACTAGTCTGCTATCCTTGGTTTAAATCCCACCTGAAGTAGAATCATTTATTCCGTAGAGCGATCCTGGGGCATGGAGACCCTCCTGAGGTATACGCAGCCTCTATAAAGTGGGTATCCCAAAATGTGTGAAAAACCTGTCAGCTGAGTGTGATCTAGGGCTGATCACCTCCTTGCACAGCCGTTGGCTGTTAACTAGTATAAATATCTATAAGAACTGAACCGAAGACCCTTCTTGGGTTGTAGAGGTACAGGTGTATGTGAATATGTCCATACTACAACAAAGGATGAAGTGTATAAAAACGACCATCTTGTAAAGAAATTTGGAACTGGAAATGACTTAATGAATGGGAATAAAAGGGCTTTGAAGACAAATTCATAAGAACCAGGGGGCAACAGCCATATATCTTATTATAGAACAGCCATGAGATTTATAGAATCTCATGAGGTTCTCAAACTACCGTTTGTTGGACATTACTTCTCTGCCACTAACAAGAAAAATAAAGTATACTGAAAATTATTCAAAAGAAAAATCATTTAAATAGTGCAATGGACAATTACTGGGATTGCAGATCAGTTTTATTAATTTTCGAAGATTCTCCAAACAAAAGAGAATAACCTTCTACACTTCTTTTTGTTTAAATGATAACTGTAGGGTTACAATTTTTTTAAGTCTTAATTAAAAACGGTATATTGATTCCTTTATTAAAAAATCTGGAGCGGGCAACACACGACTTTCACTAACCTCCATTTTTGAAATCGATTAAAGAATCAGTGAAACTATTAAAGAATGCATTAAATGGAATTTCTATAGAAATATGTTTTATTAAAAAGTCTATTATATTATTATCTAAAATAATCAGTTAGTTCTATCGGCTTTTCATCACTCTATACTAACTGTTAAAAGCTTGTGTGTAAGATAATATTTTTTCTAAAATCTTAAGCTTTCAAATGGTATGTCATACATGTATATTACTGTTCTTATGTTCAAAAACAAAAATATGCATTAAAAGAATATTTTTTTTAGTTTTCTCCTTTAGTTGTTTTTCAAATTCGTACAACTTACATATTTAGCTGTTATTTATCAATGCTAACAACATATTATGGTTATTTTTATTGAATCTAGAAAATTAAAGGTTTTTTAGAGGAAGAACATTTAAAATATCGGCATTTAAGCCCTGTCAGATTATTTTTATCAGAATGAAACCTATATGATGTTAAAGCCTATTAAATTTTACATTGATATAGAGAGTTTAATCAAAATCGTCGGAACTGTTTTGGATAAAATCATAAAAAGGTGCAATATGCATGGTATAAAGTGGCTCCTCTGGTTAGCCGATTTCGATGAAGAAGTTTTTGTAACATCTCGGGCATATAGTTGTGTTAAATATGAAATTTCAGTTTCATAGGAGTTTTCGTTTCTGCCCGGGAGTTACCACACAGACATTTTTGCGGGACTTGGTTATTTGGAGTCAGGGGACCCTAAAACGTGTATTTCCATTGAAAACTGGAATTCGAAAATTTTCACGATCGCAATACTTCCCCTTACTATATATAGTAAGTGAAAGTAAAAAGATAATTAATTTGACTACCTTTCAAGTAATTATGAAAAATTTTCAATCAAATTATTGATATTATATATATATGAAAACCTAAAGGTAAAGGGGCCATTTTTTTTTCCTTGGTTGATTACAATAATTCATTAATGAAAATAATAAACCAAAATGTAATATACCAATTTGGGTGGAGTAGTATGGTACAGTTGATAGAACATTGGACAACTGTTCTGTAGGTCCTCAGTTCTAACCCAGCTTTGGCTGGATTAGTATTTATTCTTTTTTTAGCCATTGGGAAAATTGGGTTTACTTAGCCAGATTATTATAAATTTTGGAACTAAAAATTGAAGGAAAAACCTGATGCTTGAGTGTGATCTCGGTCTAATCACCTCCTTGCATGGCTTTTGGCACTACAAATCTCTATATCTTCTGAACCCAAGACCCTTCATGGGTTGTAGCGATAGTTTTTGTTTTTTTAATATATTTTTAAAACAATGATCACTCTTTTAAAAGTGTCTTCTGTTTATGCTTTTATAATCAGCTATTGTGAATACTAATATAGTAAATGAAAATTGACTGACTAGAATAGAAATAGATCTAAATGGATTTGTAAGAAAAAAAAAAAAAATGGCATCATCAATAAAATTTTATAGTAATAAATATGTCTTACTCATCTATAGAACATATCTGCTCTATTGAATATCTGTCAAGTTGAACATATATAAATGCATTTTTCTTGTTACACGGTTTCCTAGCTGGTTCTTTGTCAAAAAAATTCCAAGTCATGTCACTCCAAATCACTGCTTGGCCTGTAAAAGATTAGATGAATTAAAATTGTTATATTTTACTTACATAATAAAAAATGATTTTTAGAATTCAATGTATGCATATTTTTCAATACCATTAACAATATTATCAATGGCACAATATATGAAATGTGAAAATATCTTCTGATTTTATTTCTTGATTAAACTCTATTTACCAAATCATTACAGATATTAAAAATATATTCAGGATGTTTTCTAAAAGACACACAACTAGTAAACCTACCTTTACTTTCCTATTTTCATAATTTTACCTCGACTTCCTCCCTTCCACTGATTATAAACCAAGTTATGTCCATTGAAATATTATATTATTATAAATATTTTGTAAAAAATGTTTAGGTACCTGTAGATGTTCCTGTAATTGCCATATGAGAATTTCTCACAAACACAGTGTCATTAAATAATCCTATTTGCTTTCTGTTTTTCTGTGGCAAACCAGTAGGGTAATGAAAAGATAACATCTTCTTAGAATTAATCTAATAAAAAAATATTTGCATTATACCCCTATGAAGTTACTTAGTTTATTTAATAACTTACATTATCTGTACATTACCTCCTCAAATGTCAAAAAAACCACACGTTTTTCATTTGTAACAACCAGAAATTCACACTTCTCATGGCAAAAATCAATTTTTTTGAAAGGCCCAAACTCATCTGTGTTTATTTCCACTGAAACTGATTTAAAATATCCATGAATTATGTAATATAATAAGAAAAAATAAAATAAAAATCATGAAACATTCTTATAGTGCAATCTACTCAATTCTGTTAATAGTTGAATTAAACAGAAAACTCTTACCATCTGGGCATTCTTCACCATGTACCCATTTCCAAATGCTGATCATAAGGATATTTTTTTCATTTATTTTTTCTACGACTGTTACAAGGTATTTAGCACATGGACTTAGCTTCACATAATGGCATCCTGTCTTATTGAACTCCCATAAACATGAATCGGAAAGCTATTAACAAAAAGTAATCAGTACATTTAATAATAATTTTTATTTTATTGTCTAATTGAATTAAAACTAGTATAGGTCCCTGGGTAAAAGAGGATCATTGGCAATAAGAGAGCTGATCTGCTAGCAAGAAACAGAGATGAGCTCCCTGTCAATCTATTATTTTAAGACATGAATTTCTCGTTCCTAAAATAATTGATTCCCTTAAACTGTCATCCTCAAATGCCCACATTCTTGTTTGCAGCATAAATGGTAGTCCTGGTCTTTCCTCTCCCTTTTTTAATAGTATTGAATTTCTATACCTCTACATTTTTTATACATCAATCACATCAGTACCTATATTAAATATTGTCACTATTATGATGATGAAACAAAAATTCATCTCTCCTTTTCCTGGAAATTTAAAACACAATCCAAAGTGTCCAGACATGATTTGCTCTATAATACTAAAAATTGAAACTTTATGAAGAAAAGTAAAAATTTATGGTCAAAAGCTGCTGTGGTTCTCTAGTAACCAATGATTTCAGTGATAAAACATTCCCTCTACTATTTCAATGTATAATATTCACATGTATTGAAACAAAAATTTTGTTTGTACTTCACTGTTGTCTTATGTGAGACATTTTCATAAAAAGGCAATGTGTCTTTCAGTCAGACCCCATAACCTCCACACTTAAATGCATTAATTTTAACATGGCCACTGATAGAAAACCTTGATATGTAACTCCTTCAATTGTTTAAATATTATACAACTAAGCTCATAAGAAGATGGTTGAAAGATAAGACAATTTAATATTTATCATTTTATCCCTCTCTTCCTTAAAATTTTAGATCTCTATCTTATTAAATTCAAATATGATATTTATATGAATTGAAGACAACCTACAGTTGGCAAAAAGAATAAATAGACTCAATGGCCAAAATTGTACCAGTATCTGTTTATTTATAATATTTTAAACTACTATTTGTTTCATATTACACACATAATATGATAGTAAATTCTCATTCTCACATTCTCCAAACTAAAAACAACCCTGTTTCTGATCATTTCTTTCCGATTGAACTCAAGCTGTTTACATTCCTAATCATCCCATATATATATCCTTTCTCACCCTTTTGGCAGGTATATGGCCCAGGGCTTCGGCATCTCTCCTCTTCCTTACAATTGTTACATCAATGATCTCCCTGATTGAATAGTCCTACTGCTCCCACCACCTTTGCCGATGATTTCCAAATTTACTTTTCCTTCCCTCCTTCCGAATTATTATCTATCATTCAGGATGACCTAGATAGAATAAGTGCCTGGGCGAACCTGAATAAGCTTAACTTAAATGCAAACTCAGCCTATTGTGATTGGTTCCAACCTCCTTCTGAGATCCAATGCCACCTTTCCAACCTGATTCCTATATGATCATCCCATTCATTCATTCCCTATGTCAAAAACCTAGGAATTACTATCAACCAAACCAATTACTATATAAATACTTACAGGAATTACTATCCAAGAAACCCCATATTGCCCAAATTTCCCAAAGATCTATCAGTACCCTGAAGTTTTTCCAGTCACTTTCTTCCACAATCCACGTAAGCTCCTTGTTTCACCAATCATTTTCCCCATTCATGCAGCTGTGTGGTTATGGTGGTCTCTCTATGGTACTCGAAAACAGAGTAAAGCATCTCATGAATTGTTTTTTAAGATTTGTTTTGACCACCTCACCCGTGACCCACCTCTATGCCCAGTTAAAGTGGCTCCTCCCTTCCACACGCAGACAGTACTTCCTTGGTTCATTTATCTACCAAACAATAAAATCCCAGCATCCTTCCTATATGCACAGTCTCCTTTGATTTAAATCCTCAGTCCACTTGCCGGAAGAAGATCCCATCACTATTTTAGTATGTAAATTTCTTTCTCTACCTCATACACCTATGTAAATAATTAAGTTTGTATATAATTCAATCTATTTAATGTATTCTGGCCAGATGTGCGATCTTTATTTGTAAAATTCTTCTTATTCTTAAGGGACTAAGTCCCAGAATACAATTTTTTTCTATTCTATTCTAATAAATTTTCTGTTTTTAATTGTCAAATATGACAAAGTGTTAGATCTCAAATTAACATCTTAATTAATAAAATAATATACATACAAGACCTTTTTTTTATTAAAAATATTGAAGTGTTAGAAACCACAAGACATAAAAAACTTGGGACAGTCAAAATGTTTTTACCATTTTACCGCATCCCAAATGATCACACTGCTGTCAGGGCCTATGTCAGAGGATGCTATCCAGTTTCCTTTAGCATCAACAGAAGTAGAAACTACTCGATTTCTCTAAAATTAATTTATATTAATATCATATAAAGAAATTTTAAAAAACAACATTATTAGGATATTCACATGGCCTTGAAGTTCATGATGTGTCTCACTATTATAATCATATATTAAAACCAAATTGCCTGTGGTGAGCAGAATCGCAAATTCTAATGCCTTACTCAAATTTAGAACAAAAACTTCTGGATTATAACCAATAAATCTCTTCAGTTTCTGGAAAAAAGTAAAAATAAATAAAATGATTCAAAAGAATGGTTTACAAACTAAAAATAATTTAAATATATTTTTCTAGGCTATTTAAAGAATAATAGCTAGCATGAAAACAATAAATAAACATTAATTAATAACAAACAATCTTCTTCTTCTTCTTTGTCCTTTCTTTGTACCTTACAGTGTCAGGATAGCTTAAGCCCATCTCCTAAACTCCTCTCTAATTGTTGCCAGTCTGTTGACATCACTCAGAGAGAGCCTTCTCTTCCTAGCCAGTTCCGCTATCAAATCCTCACATTTATTTCTCCGCTATCTTCCTCAACTTATGCTTCCCAAACATTTATTGGCATTCTTGGTTCATGGCCAAACCATATCATTTCCATTTTATGTATGTTAGCCATGAAAGGTTCCTGCCCTGCCTCTTCTCTTATCCTCTGATTCCTTCAGTTCAAATATTGTCTAATTTATAGCTTTTCTCTGCAATTTCTTCCGCTTGTGAACAACATTAGAATTTTTATGTTTGGCCAGCTTTCTGCAACATATATTACTGTTGGAATGAAGACTTGTTTATATATAGTCATCTTTGTTTTCATCTCAACTTCCCTTTTTCCAATAATTACATTACGTAACTGGTAGTATAAGTTGCTTGTTTTTTAATGTGCTTATTTATTTCAGAATCCAAACAGCCATCATTACTTATTTTGACCCCTAGGTATGTATATACGTCCAACTGTTCTAGCTCGATTCAAATTTTCTGTATCCTTAAAAAAAGATTTTTTTTTAAATAATTAGTTGATCTAAGTCTCGTAAAAGACTTTAATCTCTTATTATCGTGAGACTGCAGAGAGGGGTCATTGTTACAATAAAACCATTTGGTTGCCTTGGGTACCATCCCAACTATTTAGAAGAGATATTGAGTGAAAGATCTGTGAAGATGCACTATTGGAAGTTATCAACCTACAACCATCTACATAGATAGTAAAGAGCTATGCAAGAAATATCAGCACAAATATTAAATGAATTAAAAACCACAAAGTAGTCATTCTATGATGCATTATTTTAGTTCCTAAATCTTTTAGTCTCAAATATTCATTATTACATGGGTATGAACAAATACAAATTTTAGAATATAATTATCAAATACTTTTTATTAATGGGTCATAAAGTCATAGTAGTATCATGTACTTGATTTAACTATTTTAAAAACTTTATTATCAATGCCTAAAATGACCTTAAAAGTAAATTACCTATTAGTATCATAAACCTAAAACTAAAAAAAAAAAAAAAAAAAAAAAAAAAAAAAATGCATGTTCTTAATTAGGATAATTGTATTAATAAAGTAACCATGATCAGTCACAAAATAAAATTTTAAGAAATTAAGAGAACATACATTTTTTTTTTCTAAACCCAAAATCATGTTATTTTAATGTAACGGGAAAATATATAAAATTAAAATAAAAAATAGTGAAGGATAAAGATGCTTTGAGAAGGCAAATATTGAGGTGTTTTTATGTATTAATCTCCATATTCTTACAAATGGGGATGTTATGTGTTTGGAGTTGAAGTCAGTTGTTGAGGATTCTCTCTTGGGAGATCTCAGAAGAGTATCATCATCTATTTTAACTGCTGAATGACAAAATGGGTAAAATGGATGGTCCTGATGGGTACTTCTTTTTTTATCATGCTCTAAATCCAACTTTACTTTTTCTTTTTTTTCGAAAAGGATGTTGGAAGCAACATTGATATTTTTCTCTCTTTCATTGAGTGTTTTCACTTCTTCCTTCTTCTTTTCCAATTCTTCAATAAACTTTTCTGATAAAGTGTTAGTTTTCTCATCTTCTGGGCAAATTACTTTTTTACCAGTTTGTTCAGCTTCGCTGTTGGAAGTTGAAATACTTTCAATCGGAGCATATGGTAAATTTTTTGTTTCAAGTTGTTCTTCCATAATGATCTTAACCAATTAAAGATTAAATTATAGTCTAGATAACAAAACACGAACTATTTAACCCCAAAATAGCCGTTACTATGGTGAGACTGATAACTTCCGCTTAATTACAAACCATCAACCAAGAAGCATGTTTCTGGCGAAGGTTCAATTTCCGCAATGCGTTTCATCCCCATAAATTTATGCATTCATTTATGGTCACTTTATGCTTCTGTGCATTGAATCTGAACATATTGTGTCTTGTTTGAAGAGGTTACTAGCTTATAATTGACCTAGTCTTCCGATATTTATTTTATAAGCGATGTAAGTTCGAGTATTGTACCACGGGTATTGGCTGGATTTTCATTAGGGAGGGCCAAATATGTTTGAAAATAGTTAGGAGTAGAAGTGAGTGGAAAATATGTAATATTTTGGCAATTAATCACGTACGTGAAAGAAAAAACAGTATCCCACCACATTTTTTTTTCCTATACCTAATTTTATTTTTTACAGGCATTATTAGTGTTGCCATGACGCGCCTGCGTACGCCAATGATCTAGCTATTTGTAGGATGACTCCGTCTCTATGTGTTGACTTTTCCTGTACGCTCACCTGTCCCTATAAGCTAAAATTACAATCCTTATTTAAGGTCACCTATGATGTAGTGGCTAGCATAACAGACTTGAGGCTGACGGAGCATTTCAATATTGAGATAATTTGCAAACCTCGAGGTCGAGGGATGGAAGATTCAAAAGAATATGAGTGTATTACTTTACGAAGAAAAATTGTTGTGTTTTGCGTGATAAGCTGGAACTAAAAAGAAATAGAAAACAGGATGGGACTATTTATTGAGCTATGGATATTAAATGATTATTGAACAAAAAAAGTCCAACGTTTAATTTTCTTTATGAAGAGTAACTCAGCATATTTATTAGATCGAATTGGTCATCATGATTCATTTCGTTTCGAAATTACATATTTTATAGTAGGTGTTTCCTCCGATATACTGCGCATGCGCGAAACTGGCTAAAGACTGAAGAAACATGCTGCGCTTCGTAAGTGCACGCGTAGCAGGTATGCAGTTCGGAGAAAACACGCCTTTAAAAAATAATATCTGTTCATGTATTGTCTTCCCCTCCCTCCGATAGGATCGGTACCAAAAGCATCGTATTGGTTCCATTTTCGTTATCTCAAGCTTCCTTTAACACCTTCCTATCCCACTAGCAAGGGGTGGCGTATCCAAAGAGAAGAGGGACAAATATCTTCCTATTCCTCTTCATAAAAAAAAAAAATGGCGATTAAGAAAAAATATAAAAAATCTGTTGCGAGCAACACACGACTTTCACTTACCTCCATTGTTAAAATCAGTTTTAGACTTTTCAAATACATTAACAGATAAAAATAAATTGTTAAAGAATTAATTAAATTGAATTTCAATAGAAACACGTGTTTTATTGAATAATCTATTATATTTGTATCTATAGCAATCAGTTAGTTTAATCGGCTTTTCATCACTCTATATTAACTGTTAAAAGCTTGTGTATAAGATAATATTTTTTCTAAAATCTTAAGCTTTCAAACGGTATATCATACATGTATATTACTGTTCTTATGTTCAAAAACAAAAATATGCATTAAAAGAATATTTTTTTCAGTTTTCTCCTTTAGTTGTTTTTCAAATTCGTACAACTTACATATTTACCTGTTATTTATCAATGCTAACAACATATTATGGTTATTTTTATAGAATCTACAAAATTAAAGGTTTTTTAGAGGAAGAACATTTAAAATATTGGCATTTAAGCCCTGTTAGATTATTTTTATCAGAATGAAACCTATATGATGTTAAAGCCTATTAAATTTTACATTGATATAGAGAGTTTAATCAAAATCGTCGGAACCGTTTTGGATAAAATCATAAAAAGGTGCAACATGCATTGTATAAAGTGGCTCCTCTGGTTAGCCGATTTTGATGAGGAAGTTTTTGTAACATCTCGGGCATATAATTGTGTTAAATATGAAATTTCAGTTTCATAGGAGTTTTCGTTTCCGCCCGGGAGTTACCACACAGACCTTTTTGCGGGACTCGGTGGTCAGGACTCGGGGGACTCCAAAACGGTATTTCCGTTGAAAACTAGAATTCGAAAATTTTCACGATCGCAATACTTTCTCTTACTATATATTTCATATATAGGTAAGTGAAAGTAAAATGGTGTGTTTAGAACTCAACTATATATAATATACTAGCAGTACCAAATTATCGGCGTATCCCAGAACCGGAATTTTATCACCCAATTTAAACCTTTCTCGATACACGTCACCTTTTCTATGACATATTCTAAAGCGACTTAGTCTGCGTCAATTTCTGTTATTATGATCGCTATTAAGAAGTTTTTGACAGAATATATTTCAAATTACTTCCAAATAAATGACATTTTTAGTTTTATTTTCTTATGGCCGAAGAACATACTGATTTTCTCCGCAACCCGATCTTGACGTAAATATATTCCTGCATTTTTAAATGTTTACCCCCGTGATTTATTAAATAGTACGGAGAAAGATAAATTATCGGGAAATTGAATTATTTTAAAATTAAAAGGTGAATCATTGGGATGCGAGGTTCATGTTCCCCGTTTTTTTCCTGATTTTCCACTGATTCTTCACTCCTATTGGTTGTGTAGCCTATAGCCTTCCTCGATAAATGGACTATCCAACACAAAACAAATTTTTAATGATGGAGTTTTTGTTGACCGTTAAGAAATTAGATGAGGAAGATGGTTGGGGGTGCGGTCATAAATTAGAAACACACATTTAAAACAAGTGATACTATAATTATGTGCCCATATTGTAGGCCGAAACGTCGGCACATAATTAAAATAGCACTTGTTTTAAATGTGTGTTTCTAATTTATGACCGCACCCCCAACCATCTTCCTCATCTAAAAAAATTTTTCAGTTCGAACCAGTAGTTTCTGAGATTATTGCGTTCAAATTATTCTCTTCAGCTTCATAATATTAGTATAGATAACCAGTTGTATTCATGTTTTAGATATTCAAAATTCGTTATAACTTTTTTAGCAGCCTTGTTATTGGGTATTGTGACCAATTTCTACAGAATAAAAAGTAGTTTATTCATAAATTACCTCATAATTTTCGGTTTCGAGTAAACTGCATCTGAAGTTGAGAATAGTTTGGCTAAACGAGAAATCACTAACTTTCAGCTTTATTTTGGCCAATGTAACGATAACTAATCTTACAACGAAGAAAAGTAAGCTAAATTAATCAGCTTTAATTAAAGGAAGTAATGTTGATGATATCATTATAAAAAAAAAACTTTTTAAGACTTTATATCTTTATTCACACCTATCAATAATACAATAAGCAATTAGAGAATGTGCGATCATTTAAGAAACATGATAGGCACGCGTGATAGGTATGAGGGAGAGCAGCACCCAGCGCCATCTACTTTTGGCTTGAAATAATCGAGAATTACTAAAGGAGAAGGTCTCTCATTCAACTCATTTTCAGCCTTCTGTAGGCATTTCCTGGCATGAGTGTTGTGGCCACATTACCAAAGTAACATTGCTAATTTCATTGCCTTCCTCTTTGGTAATTCAAACGATGATTGAAACTGTTATCATGAAAAAAAAAGGACAACTGTAATCATGAAACAAAACATATTTTTATCTAGTGTACGTTGTAAACATTGTATATAAATAAATATTCTTATTCGTATATTATCATTTGGTAATTATGCAGATTGGTAGATAAAGTGACTGAAAGTTGTGCGCTTAAGGTTTTTTACTTCAGCTGATTCCTAAACAATTTAAAATTTTATCGATCCTAAGCAGTAATTTAAGGAATTTTTGGTTTAAGAAATATTTAAACAAAAGATATAGTTTTTTTCAGTCAAATTCATAATTTTTTCAGTCAAGTTCATAATTTTTTCAATCAAATTCATAATTTTTTAGTCAAATTCATAATTTTATCAGTCAAATTCATAATTTTTTCAGTCAAATTCATAATTTTTTCAATCCAATTCATAATTTTTTCCGTCAATTTCATAATTTCTTGTACCCATTTTATACAGTCAATTTAATGAGGTTTTGCTACCAAGAACTCAACATTTTTATTATATCTTGTTGTTGTTTATACATTTAACGTCACTTTATGTTACTGTATTTAATCCGACGGTACAGCGGGAGTCTTAAGTTTTGCCTATCCAGGATTACTTAAGATAAGGATCTTTTACCAGTTCCACTTTTTAAATCTTTTAAGAGACATCTGTGGTGCACAAATATAAGGCGATCTGCTGGTTTAGGACTTGCGACCTTAAGTATAGAAGGCTGTTATGCTAGCCACTACGCCACAGGTGACCCTCAATGCATTCAACAAGGTGTTTGAATCTGCCGGGTTTGAACCCGTGACTTTGAGCATATTAATGTTTAACATCTTGCTGAATGTATCCAGGGTCACACGTGGAGTAGTGGCTAGCATAACAGCCTCATTTAAAGGACGAAATAATCAAAGGTGTTTACTCCCTAGAAGCAAATATAGGGTCATCTGCTGGTTTTGAACTTGCGACCTTAAGCATAGGGAGCAGTTATGGCTAGCCACTACTCCACAGGTGAACCTTTATACATTCTAAAATGTGTTAAGGACTAATATGTCCAAGGTCACGGGTTCGAACCGGGCAGATTCAAAAACTTTGTTGAATTCACCGAGGGTCACCTGCGGTGCAGTGGCTAGCATAACATCCTTTTATCCACTAGATAGCGAGTTCATACCCGACAGATGGCCCTATATTTGCATTTAGGGAGTAAAAATCTTTGGTTATTTCGTCCTTTAAAAGAGGATGTTATGCTAGCCACTACTCCACAGGTGACCCTGTATGCATTCTAAAAGGTGTTAAAGATTAATATGCCCAAGGTCGCGGGTTCAAACCCGGCAGATTCAAACACCTTGTTGAATGTATCGAGCGTCCCTGTGGTGCAGTGGCTAGCATAACATCCTTTTATCCACTAGATAGCGAGTTCATACCTGGCCCTATATTAGTGCGCCACAGGTGATTCTTAAAAGATTTAAAAAGTGGAACTCGTAAAAGATTCCTCCCAATCTTAAGTAATCATGGATAGGCAAAACTTAGGACTCCGCTGCACCGTCGGATTAAGCACAGCAACATAAAGTGACGTTAAATGGATAAACAACTACAAGATTTAATAAAAATGTTATGTTCTTGGTAGCAAAACCTCATTAAATTGACTGTATAAAATGGGTACAAGAAATTATGAAATTGACTGAAAAAATTATTGAATTGATTGAAATTATGATTGACGAAAATTGTGAATTGACTGAAAAAATTATGAATTTGATTGAAAAAATATATTGACTGAAAATTGTGAATTTGACTGAAAAAATTATGAATTTGATTGATAAAATTATGAATTTGACTGAAAAAATTATGAATTTGACTGAAAAAAGCTATAATAAAAAGTATCGTTACCTAACGAAGAAGTTTCTATCAAAGAGTAATCGATTGCAAAGTGAATCGACTTTACTGATTGTTTACTGACAATCAGAATAAACAACATTTCAAGTGTTAGATGAAGCGGGGTTTAATCAGTGTCAATGAATTTAAGAAATATGACTTCTATTAATAGTCCCCATTATTCATCTAATTACGGTAATGATGAATACGATTTCGAGGATGATAATGATGAATTAGATGAAGACGGAGATGCTGATCAAGATGAATCTGATGAAGGTAATCAACATTCAGTATTATTATCTCGGTTCCTGTGGATTTGATTTATTTCCTACTTAATGGATTTTTTAAAGGATTTCTCTGATAAAGATCTATTGATACAGTTGATTTTGCAGTTTAAGTGGATTTTTTCAAATTTTTCTAAAATACTTTCTCCTTACTTGGTTTATTTCTATTGTTTGGTTATTGTTATTCCTTTGGCACAAAATATTCATGTCTTCAGTGGAATTGTTTTTGTTGTGATTTTGGTATAACTCAATTCTTTAGCTTTTTTAGTTTGAAAACTTATTATTGCCAGAAAAGTAGTGTGTTCCTATTTGTATTTTGTCATTATCATCTCTGCGTTAGAGGTAGTGCTTACTTCTCTTGAGTAAATGCTTCCTTACACAGTTTTGGTCTAATATTCTATTTTGCTGTTTTTGCTCTTTAGTAGCTAAGTCTGAAGCTGAACTTTGACCCACTTATATTATATCAATTCGTTAGAACTTCCCACTCTTTTTGTACTGTTTTCATTAAATCCTGAGAATCTGATCTGAATTAAATCTTAATTATTGTCCATACTATTTATAACCATTAAAATATCTTTAGATTCTTGTAGAGTAATGTTAGTTGAGCATTTTTATCTTTAGGTGTCATTGACATAAACTGGGCTGTAAATTCTCCTGTATAATATTTGGTGAATGATCCTTATTGCATTTGAACGTTATAATTATTTTATTTTGATTGTAATTTGTTGGCTTTTGATGAACTCTCTGCTTTGAATTCCTATGGCTACTGTTTTTATGATGATTTTGCACCATTTGTTTTGTTTTTTACTAGATTAAGTTTGACATAATCTGTTTCATGACATTTTACATCATGGTTTAGGACTGTGCATTCCAGGGTTGTAATATAATTTTTAGATTAAAGACTTTTATTTATTGTTTTATTGTGTGTTAACCCATCTGTTTATCAGTTACACATCACAAATAATAATAATTCAAATCATGATTAAGGACATTACTGATAATTGGAACATCTTTGCTACGGGTAGTTTTCTAGGTTATACCTAACTAAGCAGAACATGTTTTTAATTTTATTATCAGTTGTTAAAGGATGTTTGTGTTTTAAATAAATTGTTTATCTCTGCAGATTTTAACTTTCTTAGATAAGAAAATCATAAAGAGGGTGAGAGTTTTGGTCTCAACACTTACGACATATTCCTAGTGTTTATTTTTAAAATAATTTTACTGCTGGTTTCTTCCTGTACTTAAGTAATGTGATAGCTGCCCATGGGATCCTTTTTAGTCAGGTTTATACCGATGGCAAAGCGGTCAAGTTCAATTGTTATTAAAAACAATTCTTATTATACCTAATTTTATTAATTTTAAAAAGTGAAATTTATTATCAATGAAATCATCTCTATTTTATTAATTATTTTCTTCAATAATCACTTAAGTTAATACTTCCTTCCTTTTTTTTACCGTTAAGACTAAATGATGGTGAAGTTGGTTGGGAGTACGTTCACCAAGAAAACACCAAAAAGGTAAAAATTCTGCAAAAAATTAGTTTTCAAGGCAATTTTTGTAAGTGTTTCCACAATTTTTCACTTTAAACTTTAATTAGTCGCTTACTTTTAATCATTATAGTCTTCAAATAATTATCAGT
This sequence comes from Piezodorus guildinii, assembly GCA_023052935.1. NCBI lineage: Eukaryota > Metazoa > Arthropoda > Insecta > Hemiptera > Pentatomidae > Piezodorus > Piezodorus guildinii. The sequence continues at coordinate 58,747,644 of CM041297.1, forward strand.
TTACATTAATGTTTGTTTCCATATTTTTATTTTTTTACTGTAATCTTATCAATTTACACAACTTATTATTTTTTCTTTTAATTAAATTTATTATCTTGTTTTTTTAGTCCTGATGAAGGCCAAAACATCGGCTCACAAATAAATTAAACATGTCTTATTGGTGTGTTTTCTTGGTGGTTGCACCCTCAAACAACTCTGTTATTAAGTTAATACAGTTTTATTAATATATTTTGCCTTTATGTGTTGAATATTTTTTTTTTTCCAAAAGCTTTCCAATGGCATTTAATTCTCAAGCTTTGTTTTCCTTAGAAATTAGTTTCTCCTTTTAAAACATTTACAAAAGAAGTTTAATAGAATAATGCTTTTTAATAAAAAAAAAAATATTATAAAATCTTTCATACTTCTGCCAGAGTAACCCAATAACTAGGATTTTTCTTTGTAATGATTAAATGTATTTATTTTTTATTTTATTTTTTTAAATTTTAAACATATTTATTGATATTTACAACTGTATACAAAATACATCAAGTAAATGTGATGGACATATGGTAAATTGACATGAAATACAAGTAGAGACACCACCCATTGGCAGCACTCTAAATATATCCTAAACTAGAAGATCTCGGGGCCATCTTCTTTTCAGACGCCTCGGAGGGTTATCAGGAATTGAGGAGGAAGACAGAATGGAAACCAGTGGATTAGAGTGGGAATGGAGTTTTTCATGGAATAAATGATACCTGGTTCGGGCTAAATCAGTAACATATGGAACATTAAGGTCTTTATAGATAAGTTTATTCATGACAAAATATGGCGCATTGAGGATTTTACGAAGGATTTTGGATTGTAAGGATTGGATACGAGAGGAATTCGATGGTTTAGTAGACCTCCATAGCTCTACTCCGTAAGTCCAGATAGGTATTATGATGGTCATGTAGATGAGTCTTTTGTAGTTAAGAGGAAGCTTTGACCGTTTGTCAAGTAAGTGTTGAAGTAACCGAAAGCGGCGAGCAGTTTCATGTCGTTTCAGTCTAGTGTGGGGATTCCATGTTAGTCGTTTATCAAGTAGAAGTCCCAGGTAGCGGATCTGTTCAAAAATGTATTTTTTAAATATTTTTGTATATGACTGCAATGCCTAACTAAGTAAGCAAATAATTAAGAATAGTTTGCATTAGTATAACTTTTGTAAAACAGCACCCCCTATTATAAAGTTTACTGTCAAGGTCCAGATATTTAATTATGATTTGAAATCATTATGGCTGATGACATTGCCATTTATAGTTCAAGTACTAACTCCGAGGCAATGGCGTAAGCTGAGAACTCTGCAAACAAAATAGTGGATAAGCTTCGACTTGTAAGATAATTGCTAACCCTGTCAGAACGGATGCCATAATTTTTTCTTTCCAAAAAAGTAATAAGAAATTACCTCCACAGTTTACGATAGAAAATGTGAATGAATCTATCTCCAAGACAATATTATACCTAGGGATCACAACAATTATCAGATACTTGACTTTTGCAGTCACTTAGAAAAAAGCTACCTAATGTTAGAAACTAGCCCATCTCCTCACCTCGCCACACTTAGTTTGCGGCTGATGATCATTATTTACAGCAGCTTGATCTGGCCAGCTCTACTGTACGGTGCTCCTATGTTTACTAATATCACACAGCACACTGCGAAGAAATTACACCAGTTTCAAAATGGGGTGGTCAAAAGAATATGCAGGAACAGTTCACTCTGGAAGGAAAAAGCTCTCAATGCCCATAAAATTTAAACATCCCAATGGTAGAAGAATTTATTAAGCGACGTCAGGTCAAGTTTTTTGAAACTACAAAAGAAATTGCCATTCCACTAGTTTCTGGCTTAATACCTCCACCAGCCCCAAAATGGTGGCAAAATGCTCTTGCATCGGATTAGGTAATAATAGAATAAGATAGGCTTAAGATGTAATTTTAAGGACATCTTACAGCCAGAAGCTAGATATTCCTCAGTTTGAAAAAAATTTTTAGAACTCAGCAATTCCTTAAATGAATAGAGGTTGCAGAAAAAGGAATAAGTCAGTTATAAAAACGAAAAATTAAGAATTGTACATTATGGGGATAAGGAAAAAATAAAATAAAATTATGGATTTTATTAATTCATTCACAATCTGTAACTCTAGGCAACCAGCCCTTGTGCTAAAAATATTGGGTTGTAAAATAAGTTCGCAGCGTTTATTAATATTTCAATTTAATTCTCTCTTAGTTTATAAAATCATGTTTGCTTGGTAAATAATGTTTACATATTCTAAAAAAGGATTAGTTAACCCTATGGCTAGAGCTCTATGAACACATATACACATTAGGCAAAAGTCATTGGTGTGGCCTACTGCGGCATTTATGTTTTCTCTTAGTCATTGGCCTGCAGTTGCGCATATATTTGTTTGCTGATTTTTTCAATCAATATGCACTCATTTTCGTGTAAAATTAATACGGAGGCACTCGTTAGTAATTTGCCTTCCTTAGATAGGCATTTAGTGATTTCCATTTGGCATTAATGAAAGACATTTTACTAAAATATAACCGTCGCAGGAGACAAAGAAAATCTAAGGATTTACTGCTTCGGTTTACTGAAAGGCATTTTGGACTATGTATTGGTAATTGTGAAATTTTTATGTTAAAAAATAACAGTTTTTAATTATTTAATCCTCTGCAAAAGAATCACAATAATTTATAACTGTTTGCGCCTTGAATAGTCATTTTAATGTGGCAAAAAAGTATTCCTGCCCCAGCAATGGTCAGCATTAGCCATGCTCTGTCCCTACCGACTGTTTTTTCGGCCAGGAGTATTTAGAGCTCTAATGGTACTTTTATGAATCAGTTTCAACCAAAATTCCTAATATTTAAATTTGTATTTTGCTTTTTCAAAATGGAAGTAAAAGAATTCCCTTTCGTCATATAATGATTTTTTATTATAGCATCGTCTGTAAGTGGTTTGGTCGGTTCAGAACCAGAAATTTTGACTTGGAAGAAGCAAAGCGCTCAGGTCGTTCTTCAACTGTTGTTGATGACCAAATTTAAGTATTGGTCATAGACAACTCTCACTCTACGACAAGGGGTATCACAGAATATAATTGATAAAAAATATTTACAAGAATCACCAGTAAAAAATGCTAAAAACTTATTTTACATTCCAATACATACAGCCCATAATCAATCACATGTCTTTAAAAAAAAAAAAGTATTATAATTATTGCTAGTATTGGTGTTTTTTTTACGGACTCAATGGAGGGAAATAAATAAAATAATAATATATTTCATTGTATTTGTAATAAAATTAGAAAAGTTTTCTTATATTATTTAATAATCTTGAATAAATTTAATTTCACCATTCCACTTACAGATACTGAAGAAGCCAGTGAAACTGAAAATAGAAAACTAGAACCATCTCTAGAGGTCACTGATATTAAAGAACAGTATGTATACTCTTGATCTTTGTGCTATGATGTTAATTACTTATTAAACCATGTCTGCTAAGCACAACTTAGCAAGTACTTATAGTTTTTTTTTTCAGACAAATTCTTGACTTTTTCAATCAAATTCACATTTTTTTCAATCAAATTCGTATTTTTATTCTAATTTTCTAACGTAATGTATCTATTAATATGAATCCCTATTTCCCTTGGTCAGGTCATCAGACCTGACGGCTGGATCAATTTCGCTAATTATTTTGTTGTTGTGTTTCTTATTGTAAAGAGAAGGTTCTTATGAAAAAAAAAAAAAAAAAGATTAAATTTGAAATGTTTTAAATTAGCTTTGTAGCCTGGTAAATTACCAATGGCAGCCATAAGTGTGTGTATTAAAAAAAATTGATGAGGGAATTTGACATGAATGTGACCTTTTCATGAGAACTATCTAATCCTATTATTATCCTCTCTCTCTCTCTCTCTCTCTCTCTATATATATATATATATATATATATATATATATATATATATATATATATATATATTTATTTATTTATAAATAACTTAATATAAAAATAATTATATATATTAATGAATTTACAATCTTATATGATTATTGTTGTTTTTACTAGGATTTATCTTGAAAAGTTGAACAACTTGAAATCACAATTGCAGCAACTAATAGATGGAACTTACCCAGATTATTTGCGGAAGGTTAAGAAATTAGAACTACAATACAAAGAAAGGTAAGCTTTAATGAATGATAGAAAATTTTCGTTAACAACTAAATCAGTCTCATGCGATGTATGATTCAATATTATTTTTCATCATGCTATTGTACAAAAGTTTTTGAGTACAAAAAAAAAATAATAAATTGCCTATTTTCATGTTATACATGGGTTTTTGTTTAGAACTTTAATTAAGTAATTTAACTTGAAATGTTTGATTGAATCAGTATTTCATGTATGTAAAATTATTATTTTTGGTTTATCAGAGAATAATCTACTTATTTAAAAAATAAAAATTAGTACCAAAAATGATTTCTTTTTTTTTCTTTTTTTTCTTAGTGTATTATTTTATTTTATGCCAAGGATATGATTCTGTCTATTATGCCACCATCTTGGATCCTGTAAGAATTGGATCTAGATGGTCAGTTTTGAAGAAGTTGTGAAGTTTATTTATGTTTGTTTTATTGTACTGCTGATTACAAATTTTAACATTTTTACCACAAATTTGTGTTAAAAATATGAAAAAAAAAGAAGAAAACCCCTAACAATATATTTTTGTTTTTTGTTATGTGAAAACAAACATTTATGTTGTGTATTTATAAAATACATACGCTATTGAACAATTAATTTTATTATTCAAATATAATTAGAAGAATATAACAAACAGGATATGACAGAAAACAATTAACATATAGAGGGAAAAATCGATTATCCAAAGAGGTTTTTTAATAATGTCTTGGGTTTGGTTATAACAATTTATATAGAAATATACTTCTGTAATAAATTAAGTATTAAAAAATTTCTACATTTTTGTTCTCAATAAAAATTTTTTTCAGTGTCAACAGTCAGGAGTAATTGTTATTAAAAAAGAAAAAAAAAGAAACTACTTTTAGTCTTATTTTATGTTTATGAGAATGTCTGTGGTAAGTTGAAATTAGTAATCAGAATAAACATATTTTCAGAACTGTTCCCAAAGTTTCTGGTTAAAATACCATCATCATCATCTAGACCAGTGGTTCCCAGAAAAAAGTTTTTGTTTATCCCTTCATACAGTCATTTCAATGGCAAGGATTCCCTAAATCCTGAATATTAGATATATATTAAATTTTTAGTGGGATACATCGTATCACATACATTGCGTGCGAAATACCTCTACCGAAACTTTTTATTCTTTAAATAGCCTAGTTGTAAAAATGGAAATGAAAAAAGAACCAGGCTCTAGGAGTTTACTTCAATCCGTGAAACACTGAATAACTAAAATTTAATGTTGGTCCTGGCAGATGGCCCTATGGAGTGAAGAATTCTTATTTATGCCATCAATAAACTAAAATTTAAAACTTATACTTGGTTTTTATTTAAATACTCCTAAATAAATTATTTTATATTGTTCATTATCTTCTGAGAAACATCATACTTTAAGCTAATTTTTTTTGAAATGTTAAAAAATGACCAATTATTAGGTTGTGATTGTAAACAGTAACAATAAACACAAGCAGTTATATCACTTAAAATTTTCAATTTGTCCGTGTAGAGTGTGTGATTTTGACGATCAATAAATAATTAAAATCACTAGTTCGTTAAGATCATTTAAAATTATTCTCCAATAACATCTCGCTGACCCGCTGGACATCGTCTGTGGACCTCTAGTTGGGAACCACTGATCTTGACTAAATCTCAAGCTTTCCTTTATTCCCTGATTTATGGTGTTATAATCTTGTTAGAAGAAATCAATGAATTAATGTGATTAGGTATTGTTATTTTGTACAGGGTCCTGTAGGACAATAAGAGAAATGATCCATGTATGTTTTGCTTTTAAGAAAATTCCTATGTTTATATTGTATTTGTGTTTATTATAATTGCGATTTGATTCTAAACAGCTATAAATTTACTGTGTTTTTATTAAGGTTGATTTGATAAAAATCCAATCAAGATTTTATTAAAATATATCATTTGTTTTCCCTGTAGTATTTAATAGGATTAATGATGAATATTTTTAATTATTGAATTTTAATGCTATTTATAGAATATAAACTTTAGAATAGTGCAATTGTGTTGTTTTAAGATGGCCTCGCAAATATTTTTCATTGAGGTAATGTTTCATAGATACTATAAAATGGATAAATGGTATGTAAAATTGGTGTGATGCTCTTACTATACTAGATTTTTTTTTTTTTTTTTTTTTTTGTAGGGGGAGGGAATTTCCATGACAAGTTAAAATACTTTTTTATTTTATAATCAAGTAAATAAGGAAGCTAAGACTTTAATTTTTGAAAGTAGTTCCATCTCTAATACTTAATCTTACCTAGTAAATTATCATATTGATATCAGTTATTTCCTTTTCTGTTATAACGATACTTTTTTCTACAGATTAAGGCTCAATCAAATTTGGAGAGAACATCAGATAGAGATTACAGAGAAGGATTTCATTGCAGAAAAAAAAGCTGCTTCTAAAGAATTAGAGGAAAAGGTTGTGGACTTAAAGGAAAATTTGATTCAAGACATGGAAGAGAAGAGAAAAGTCATTGAGGCTGAAAGAGTGTCAATGGAGTTATCTGGTATGTTTAATGTACAATTTTATGCTAACTTTAATAATTTGTTTAGTTTTGTTTGTCTTTTGATTAGCTTCTTGTATTCTCAAATTGATATCTAATTAAGACTGCTATTCTAGAACTGATCTTGGGCCCAATACTTAACAATTTTTGTGTTGATGGTGCTCTGCATGTTGAGATTCCTTCTTAGCAATATTTGCTGGTGAATGCAGTCTTCTTATGGTCTTGCAGTCTTGCATAGATCATGAAAAGGCTTCTCTTAACCTTAACTTTCCTTTCTTTTATTCATTTAAAGCCTCATTGGTTCTTAAATTAATTCCTTGACGCAACATATTGGCATCTTTTGTGGAAAATAAAGGATAATGAGTGCTGAAGAATTAAAATTAGTGTAAGCTCAAATAATTCTGTGGAAGGGATTTCTTACAACTTTAGACAGTTTAATAGAAAAGGAAATAGTAAACAATTATGCAGATTTGGAAGCTAAACTTGAAAAGTTTGGAGCTAAATCTCTATTGTAGCTGGATGGTAAGGTAGGAACATAATGGTTTGATAGTAGTGTGTGGATGAATATTAAGAGTGGAAAAAGTAATTAGATAATAAATTTAATGTCATTAATTACCTTTCCAAGACTAGTGGATCGAAATAAGAACAAAATATGGCATGTCTTATAAAAAATTGTCTGGAAACGATTCATTAACTAGTATTTAATTAACATATTAATCTCAGTTATCAAAACAGATTAATTGTGTAAAACTAAATGCATTGTGCCAACTGCCCCTAAATTTGAAGCCATATTCAAGGCTAGAAAACAATAGATAACAACCAGTCGTTTAAAGCAATAAAACAGGAAAGAAAAAAAAAATGAATATTTTAGACACTATATAGATAAATTATAAATACTAAGTAATGAAAGGGAAAAATACAAAGATGATATGTAATAGGAATTAATAATTAAAAAAAAAAGATAACAGTATTAACAATAATTCTAATTATTGTATGGTTATAATTACTGTAACTACTGTTCTATTCTGTTCTCCTTTTTGTTTCTAATTATTATTACAATTCCTATTACATATCATCTTTGTATTTTTACTTTTGCTTAGTTATATATGAAATATATAGTAAAGGAAATTATTGAAAATTTTCTAATTCCAGTTGTCAACGGAAATACACATTTTATGGTCCTCCGAGTCCAAATGACCAAGTCTGACAAAAAGGTCTGTGTGTGGATTTGTAGGTGGTAAGACTAGCGCCAAAACTAAAAGTCATATGAAACTGAAATTACATATCTCAGACAGCTATACGCCCGAGTAATACAACAACTTTTTCAATAAAATCAGGTGAACGGGAGTCCTACTTTTTCCCATGCATTTTGCATCTTTTTACGATTTTCTCGAAAACAGCTCTAACGATTTTGATTAAACTCCCTATATCGATGTAAAATTTATTGGACTTGAATATCATGTTGGTTTCATTCTGATTGAAATAGTCTGACAGTACTTATATACCGATATTTTAAATTTTCTTCCTCCAAAGTACCTTTAATTTTAAAGATTCTATTAAAATAACCATATCATCAATAAAAAACAGGTAAATATATAAGTTAAACGAATTAGATATCTAACTAAACGATAAAACTGCAAAAATATTTTTTAATGCAATTTTTTGTTTTGGAACATGGGAACAGTGGTATAGATGTATAAAATACCGTTGGAAAGCTAAGGTTTTAGAAAAAATATATTAAACATAAGCTTGTAAAAGTTAGTAAAGAGTGATGAAAAGCTGATAAAACTTATTGAGTGTTTTAGATAATAATATAATAGATTTTTTTTTAAAATGCATGTTTCTATATAAATTCAATTTAATTGATTCTTGGCTAGTTTCACTCATTTTTATCTCTAACTGTATTTGAAAATTCTTATCGAATATAACAATGGAGGTAATTGAAAGTCATGTATTTTCTCCACACCAGATGTTTTTCTCTCATTACTTAGTGTTTATAATTTCTCTTTTAACTGTATAAATATTCATTTATTTATTTTTCTTTCCTTTTTTATTGCTTTAAATGACTGGTTGTTATCTTTTGTTTTGTAGCCCTGAAGATTGCCTAAAATTTTTTCCAAAATGTTGGCACAATAAATTAAGCTTTACTCAATTATAGCATTTTGATTACTGCACCCCGAAGTAACTTCTCCTCAATATCTACATTCAGTTCACTATTTTTACATCATTAAAACAATTTATGGGCGATTTGAAGGAATGTGATAGATTTCTGACTCAATTACAGAATATGCATGAGAAAAGTGTTGTGTTTTTAATGTAAAGTATTATTTTGTATGTATAAGTAGAAACAATCAACCATATTTTAATTGTTAAAAGCATTTTTCCTCATTTAGTATTACTTTCATAGATTTAGACTTTCAATTCTTTACTTTAGAATAATAAGTGAATGATATTTATTTTACATTTATTTCATTTAATCCTAAATAAACTATCAATGTTTCTGTTTAGTGTTTTAAAGTATATTAGTTAATAATACATTACCCCATTCAGGGTGTCTAGCAACTGGGAAAAGTCAGGGATTTTAAAATATATGAAGAAGTCAGGAAATTTGTTCTTTGGTCAGGCAAAATGGTCTCTAAATAAGTTAGTTTCTTCTTCACTCAGACAAAAGTTCCAATATGCCTACTTGTTGTGATGTTGCAAATATCATAAAGCGAGTTTAATATTTAATATCATAAAAGGACAGGAGGGCTGTGGAAAAGACAAAAGTCAACCTTCAGGTGAAGGAATTGGAGGCAAAAAAAGCAAAACTCCAAGAAGCTCTTCAGAAAGCTGAAGATTTGGCTGCAGAGATTCAAACATTAAAGAAAAGCTCTGTTTTTATAGATATATTGATTGCAAATATATTTGTAGTCAGATTTGTAAATATTTATTATTACTAATAGCAGTATTCAAGTTCATCATAATTCATCGGTAAGTCAACTTAAACAACTACTATTTTAGCTGGTGTTGGGTAGATATAGTTGAATCTTATCAAAAAGTAATTAGTCAATTATATATATATATTTTTACCTAGTATACCATATTAATTATAATTATTCTTTGTTTTGTCGATTTTCACCGAGATTTGGCCAGGTAAAAGACTTCTTACAATATGGAAAAGTCAGAGAATCTCTTTGAGCTGATTTGCTTGACACCCTGGTTACAGTGTTATAGATGTATAAAATACCGTTGGAAAGCTAAGGTTTTAGAAAAAATATATTAAACATAAGCTTGTAAAAGTTAGTAAAGAGTGATGAAAAGCTGATAAAACTTATTGAGTGTTTTAGATAATAATATAATAGATTTTTTTTTAAAATGCATGTTTCTATATAAATTCAATTTAATTGATTCTTGGCTAGTTTCACTCATTTTTATCTCTAACTGTATTTGAAAATTCTTATCGAATATAACAATGGAGGTAATTGAAAGTCATGTATTTTCTCCACACCAGATTTTTTTCTCTCATTACTTAATGTTTATAATTTCTCTTTATACTGTATAAAATTCATTTATTTATTTTTCTTTCCTTTTTTATTGCTTTAAATGACTGGTTGTTATATTATTTGGCCAGGTAAAAGACTTCTTACAATATGGAAAAGTCAGAGAATCTCTTTGAGCTGATTTGCTTGACACCCTGCCATTGTCAATTTTCATATAGGCTGCTACTGACTTGAAATAATGACAGAATTTTTTTGCTTCTATTACCACAAGTAATTTTTATGTTTATTGAAATTGTTAGGTGATTCTACCGAGTCAAAGCCTGCAATGACAAGAAAACTAAGGAGGAGGCCAAACGACCCTGCACCTATTCCTGAAAAGCGCAGAGGCAAGCTAGCCTCCCTACCATCAAATATCAATTACCTTTTGGATGAAAAAGAAATTGAGGCAGATTTAAAAGCCATTTCAAGAGGAATTAAGCCAGGTTCATCTGTCAGAAAACCTGGTCAGTAAAATTATTATTGTATATCGTGATTTTTTAATGCTTATTTATATTGTATCTTTTAAAATATCAATTTTAATTTTTAATTATTACTTGCAGCGAATGGTCTTCAATCATTAGGTCCTATAATTCCAGATTCAACCAGCTCCCCTGACATAAGAATTGAAGATGGGAAACTTCTTTATGATAGAAAATGGTAAGTGTTGTATGAAAAATTTTATTTTAGCCAAAACATGGTTTATTATCTACTTGAGTGGTTCCCAACAAGTGATCTGTTAACCCCTGGGAGCAATCGATGTCCAGGGTGTCCGCAAGATATCATTACAAAATTTTTTAAATGCCTAAATAAAAAATATTTTTATTTAGATATTAAATAAATAGATAAATGAAGATTAAATTCTCGATAGATGAAGAAGATGCAGTAAAAATGTTTTATTACTGTCAACTACTTTACGTTACCTTTATATTGTTACTTAACCCATTCGATACAAACAATTTTTTCAAACATGGTCGCCTACAAAGCCTGTGTATTGCCTTCTATTCATACAGCCTAAATGAAACTTATTATTTTAAGCCTTCGCTGCATGTCTATTCAAAGTATTTTTCATTTAAGAAAGGCTTTAGATAATGTTTAGATTTTTTAGTACACAGTAAAACCAATGCAAAATATTATTTTCCTGTACTTTACTGATTACATTAGTTCAAAAAAAATCTTATTTCAACTACTAGTTTAGTCAGATTAACTGATAATTGCACATTACTTATCTAACTTATTACATGAAGTCTTGTAGCCTCGGAAATCCATTGCACACACGGTGTGCAATCGGTTAAGGAGAGCTTGAGTCAATAATAATCCACTTAACTGATTAGGTGATTTATTTATGTTATGGTAGTATTTGATATGGAAACAAATAGTTATAATTGATCATGCATTTGAACTTATAAATGATTGAATATTATTATATTCAGCATACAGTATGTGAACAGTTCTTATATGCAGTATACAGTATGTATTATTCCCAGATACAGATGATGTGAAAGAAATAATGACTAGTTGGAAATAACCTGAAATAGACTGTTAATCAGTAGATTTGTTGAAAAATTCTGGAATTGAACCTAAAAAAGAATTGCATGCAAGAGCTATTAGCCGAGATCTATAAAGAAGAAGCAATACCCAAAGATGGAGAGGAGAGATCATTGTTCCAGTATTTATTGTTATTTATTTAACATCACTTTATGCTACTCTGGCTAATCGGAAGATGCTACAGTGCTAGTCCTAAATTTTGCCTATCCAGGTTTAATTAGAATAGGGATCTTTAGTGAGTGCCTGACATCTCATAGACTCAGGACCTTTTAACGTCCTCTCCAAAGGACGATACAACTAAGGATTTTTTACTCCCATTAAAAAATCCTAGAAATCTGCGAGTTTGAACCTGTGACCTTAGACATAGAAGGCTGTTATGCTAGCCTCTATGCTACTGGTGACCCTGCATTGTTTCAGTATATAAAGGAAAGAGTGACCTCATGCTTTCATCCAGATATAGAGATTTAGTAATACTACTTGTTAGTATTTTCTTTATGAAATGTTGTCTGAATAGCATCATAAAGCTGACTTCTGCCTTGTGGATGAGAAGCTTGGGAAATTCAGGAATATACAGAAGGTTCTAGATGCAACAGTATGATGACAGACCAGATATGAAGACTGATTTCAAGGAATTCAGTCAGACATTGTGAACACTGCTTGTTTGAACTTGATGATACGAATTATCCTAATTCTACTGTACTTATTCATTAAAATATTTGCACACCTTTTCATTTTTGCAACTTTCTAGTTTACTCTTCGCTTTCATCACTATTAGAAGATATTTATTTAAGAATACTATTCCTTACAATCCAAAATCCTGAATACCCCTTATTTTGTCACAAATCAACTCCTCCATAATGACCTAAACATCCCATTTGTTGCAGACATAGCCTGCGATAGATACTCCTCTTTCCATTCTAAACTCTCTGACCACACAAACCCAATTGTCCATAATTTATCTTCCTCAGATATCCCTGCTAACCCTCCAAGGCGACTGAAAAGAAAGTGGCCTCGGGACCTACTGTCTTAAAATAGTTGTTGAAGTGCTACCACTGGGTAGTTCTTTCTCAATACTTTTTCATAACTTTTTTTTTTTTCATTGAACAAACTTTGTTAACTGAAAAAAAAATTATTTTAAATAGTTTAATTTAATAACTCTTAATTGAAGTATGTAGTGCTTCAGCCTATTGTCTTCTGAAGTTCTCCAAGAATGTTTTAATCTAATATTATAAATGTGTAAATTTACTTCATTAGTGGATATTTCAGGTTTCATCGTGGCCAAACAGTGTTTGTTGAAGGAAAAGACTTACCTAAGTTTCCTGCCACCATATCAGCCATTGGATCTGAAGCGGTAAGCTATTTTAACAAAAAATTACTTCTTTTTACTACACCTACTAAGTGTTGATCTCTTGGTCATACAGGATAAAAGTACTCATACAATATAAATTCTCAAACTTAAATTAATTTCAGATAAAAAAATTTAATTGTTTTCATTGTCTTATGTCTTTCATTATTACAATTTTCAACTTTATTCCCTTAACTGAGGTTCGGGATATACTTTTTTATTACCCAAGTCTATAAAAGTGATTTTAAAACAATTTTCTATGACTGTTATTATTATATCACTCATATTTCACATTTATAGCTTACTGCTATTCGTCTACATCGAAGTTTTTTGGATGACTGTTTCTATTATTTTCCAATTTTACACTTTGTAACTTTCTAGTATTCTTGGGGTGTGCTTGTTTAAGTGTGAAATATTAAGAAAAAATTCCTGAAAAATTAAAAAAGAAAAGTTATTATTATATTGAGAGAAGGGTTGCCGTACCTTACTGCGGCCTGTATTGATCTTTTGTAAAAGTCCTTAGAATTAGATCATATGTTATCTTAAGGTTTAATAATGATCTGTTGAAAAGAAGGTGAAATAATTTTGTGGTAAATATTGCAACTACTTAACATTCACATGTAATCTGCAAAGCCTTTTATTCATCCTTCAGGCATAGAACATAAGTGAAATCTTTCATTCATTGTAGCTTTTGATTTTGAAATCTCTCTCATAATCTTGAAATATTGAAGAGTATGTAGTAGATCGTATCATATTTGAATAGATGATATTTATAAATCATGAAGATATTAATTATTTACTTAACTTCAGACATTTATTAGTGCCTTTTGTTTTAAATGCTGTCAGCTATTTATTTTATTTACTGAATTTATTTTTATTTGAATTATTATTTGAAACAGAAATGACTCATTGATTATTTAATGTTATATGATTTTGAATTATTGACTTTTTTTTTTTTTTTTTTTTTAGATATCTGTTAAGAAGACAGTAGACAACACAAAAATTAGGATCTACATTAGTCAGCTGATAAGAGGAAAAGTTACAATTAAAAGAAGGGCTTCGTAATAATGTTTTAATAGATCATTCTTCAATAAAGTTAATTATTCGAAGAAATGGATCTGAAAAACCATTAGAAAAGGGCTAGATAAGAATTGTACTATATATGTATATTAAGTGTAAATACTATCTACTTGTAAACAATGTTAATATTTGTGAATCATAACTAAGTTTCTATCTTAATTCTTTATGCGAAAGAAAAAGCATCATTTAGTATATAAATGCACTAATATTATTTTACTAAAAGGATTTTTTTTTTAAACCCATATATATTTATGAACTATGATATCTTATTTTTGTGACTTACATGTTTTTCCATTGTTTTAATTTAAATGTAGGTAATCATTACCACATGATACATTGAAATGTGAAGTGTCATAGGTTTAATTTGGAATTTTGAGTGGTTTAGAAGAAGTTTTAGTATAAAATATAGCTAGTAAAGATACAGAAGTGTAAAGACTCAAAATTGAAATCAAGCAAAGAAATAGAGAATAGTTTCTGCTCCATAACTCACTCCTTAACCTTCAGAAGATATAGGTTAGTCTGAAGATATGCTCGAGGTGATCACTCAATTATAATCAATGAGAATATGATCTAAATGAGAATACTCTGTGCTGTTTCCTTTTTTTTTGCCTTTTCTATATTTTTAATTCTCTTCATTATTAATTACTAAAACTGCTTTTTAGTTCAAATATGAGACGTAAAAGGGTTCGGACGAAAATACCTCCTGGAAAGAAAATTTACCTTCTCTTTTGTTAATTAATTAAAAGGGATATGAAGGTTGTCAAAAGGTATTTTTTTAATTGATAATTTTTTTAAGTAAGTAAAAAAATGCATATGAAATCCTCTGAGGTTATGACTCTAAAATAACTATGATTACCATATGTTATACAACATCACTCAACAGGTCTTGCACCAGTTAGACTTTTAAATAATATTTTTTTTATTTTTGGGGTTTGCATCCTTTCCGGCATTCAGAAGAGATTATTCTATAGGTAACTGACCTATACTAACCAGAGTTTGATATTCATTCCTTGGGTCTGCCAGAATAAAAAAGCCAACCAGCCCTGGCCAGAATCGACCCGGCACCATCTCACTTTGAGGTTGCTAAGGTTACTGCACTCACTTGTCCATGACTGCCTCACAAATTATTGATCTGACTACATACTGCTGCATTTCTCTGCCTTTAATAAATTAGATTTTATTTTCTCTTAGCTACCAAGTTCTGTATTTTTGGTTGGTAAATTCAACACCTGTCATCCACTCTGGGGTTCATGTAGAACTAATAAACGAGAGGAACTAATTATTTATATTCAATTAGTAGCAGTGAATCAACCTGTCTTGAGTATTAACTATGGTGCACAGGCAGGATTTAAAGGCAAATGTTGGAAATCTTGGAACTCTGAATTCCAGATAGAACTGACAGCCGAAGAAGATTCACTGATTCTGCACAATTATATTCCTCACTCCCTGACATCGAGTAATCGAGTTCATAATATCAGCCAAAAAAAATACCATCATAATTTGCTACACTCCATCAGGGTCCTTCCATGTAGTTCTAACCCCTACACAACCAACCCTCTTCATAGCAATATAACATCTTTTTTATACTCTAAAAAATGCGTACAGAATGGTTATCTTTCCATTGGTGCCAAGCCACATGAGATGGCTGAAAGAGCTGCAACATAGGAAGATGAAGTATACCGGAGTTGTTAGCTCCAGCTAACAATTTAACTGGAGGTGATACCAAGATGAGAATGTTTTACAATACCAGACACTAAGAGTACCTTGTGATTCTTAGAATGAAATTTGATGAAGTTGTATTTTGTTGTAGTGGTGACTGTCTAGCTACTTAAAGAAAAGTTATTAATATTGATCATCACAGGTAAGTGAATATGCATACCTGTTACTACCACAATATTGGTGAATCAGAAGTTCTAACTCTTACATTAGAATCTTAAACCAATGAATGGGGTTGCTTATGGTATCTCAACTTCATGATAAATCATGGTTAGCATATTATGTCCTAACAAATTATTTCTTAACAGATTATCAGGTGATGAACTGATGGAATAGAAAATTGAACTATACAGCATTTAAGCTGCACTATAAAAATTAAAATTTACATTGTTGATTGTATAAAATATGTTAGAAAAATATTTATATGAATAAATTGATAGTCTTGTTCATTTTTTTTTACTGTTGCTTGTGTTCAAAAATATAAATATTAATTAAATTGAAATAAATATTTGTAATAGATCAATTTTTTCTAGTAGCCTCTATTTTTGGAAAAGGAAATGGTTAATCAGATATATAAAAATTAAAACTCATCTAATTTACTAAAGCTGGACCAAATGATTGCTGTATGTTTGGTTAATAAAGTTTGTTGTTGGATAAAATAAGTGCAAGGTGTGGTATATCTTACCTAGCTGTAAGAGAAAATGAAGCCAAAAAGTGGGAAGTAGGATGGAGATTTCTCACATTCCATTTGATTCTGTCAAACCATCCATTTTAACAGAGAAATTATAAAATTTATTCAATACATTTTACAATAATTTGGTTTATCAAAAATGACATTCCAATAAGCTGTACTCAAATAATTCATGCTGTAATATTTCTCTTTTTTTTTATATACGATTAAGGATTTTAAGATATAGTGTAAAAAGCAGAATAAATTTAAACATTTTTTTAATTTATGGTTTCTCAGGGCAGTTGGTGAAAATTGTATATATTGTTCCTTATACTTAATTGCCTATGTATGAATTATATCTATGGCGGTCATGAAAAACTGGATAACTCGAGTTATATCAAAAATGAGTTAACTCCACGTATCGATCCCTCAGACCATCTCACATGTCGTGTTAAATTGGTTGAAGCCGCATAGAGAGCACTAACCTACTGTTCTCCAGGCCCTGGGTTGGAACCCCAGCTGTGGCAAAATTAATTATTCTGTTATTTCAGCCATGAAACAACCCTGGGGTTTGGGGATCCTCCTGGGGCACACCCAGCCTATATAAAGTAGGTACCCGAAATTGGGAGAAAAACCTGGCAGCTGAACCTGACTTAGGCCAAATTACCTCCTTGCACGGCAGTTGGTCGTGAAACAGTATGAATCTCAGTACAAACACAAGATTTAAGGTCTCAGCTTAAAATGTGTATCAGTCTAAATAATGAGTCAAGCTTAAAGAAAGTTCTATGAAACTGACATTTCAAATTTAAAATAGATATATATCATAGATGTTATAGCGAACTTATCACCAAATTTGACTTGTTGGAAACTCTACTTTATAGCATGCATTTTACACATTTTTATGATTTTCTCAAAAACTCCATTAACAATTTTGATTAAATTCATTATATCAGTGTATTGTTTAATTCTCTTTGATATTAGATAAGTTTTATCCTCATTGAAAGAGTTAGACAGATAAATTCGAATGTTCTAAATTTATTTCTCTTTAGTACCTTCAATTTTTTTATAATAAAAAATTCACCATCTCTCATTGTAAGCAGTAACATGTAATGTTTGTAATTGTAATTTGATAATAAACTAGAAGAGAAAACAAGAAAAATATTTGTCCTAATTAAATGTATATTTCAATAATTAAGAATAGTAATAGATATTAATAATATATCATTGGTCTGAGTTGTGCAAAATTTATCTATAGATAATAGATGGTAATAATAGAAACCATCCATTATCCGTAAATTAAATTTATTCTTCATCTTTTATTTTAGATAGTGTTACGAATTAATACTTATTCAACAGATAAAACTTGTCTGAATAAATGACAAATTAATATACTTCAAACAAATAAATTAATTTAATTCAAACTTCTGTAGTTTTTGTTGATGGATGTCTCATTTAATAGCTCAACAAAGATGCTATTTCCAAATATAGTATCTGATTTTTGGTAGCACTTATGCGTCTCAAGTTTCTGTTATTTTTGTAGATTTTAATGATGCTGATATCATTAAATAAGTTTACATAATACTATTTCCGAATATAATATTAGATTTTTAAAAATTCATACACCTTTTAAGTTTCTGTTTCTTTTTATTGACACCGGCATCATTTAATAGATTCTCAAGGATGTTATTAACGAATATAGCTTCAGACTTTTGATCATGCTAGGGTGTTGTGAATTACTATTACTTGAGCCGTTTTATTAGTGGAGGTATCATTTAATAGATTACAAGGATGATATTACCGAATATAAAATAGGATTTAAATATAAGATACAAAACGCAGATGACCGATTGCAAGTCTGAAACTAAATTTTGAAATAGTGCACTTTAAAAACCTAATTAATAATGGCTATATTAATAAAAATTGAAAAAGAAAAAAAGAAAGAAAGTTTCAAAATTTCATTATTTGAAATACATATTTTTTAGTGACATTTATCAATTAATATTTATTTTCTGTGCTGTTGTTTATTCTATAACAATTAAAATTTCCTATTGGTTTTATAATTTTTAATTCAGTTAATTATCTAAGATAAAATATGACTGATAAATTTAAATTATTAATTATATATGGATGACAGATGATATCATCTGGCAGATGATAACGGATGATTAATCTGTATCATCATCTGTTAAATATTATCTACAGATAAATTTTGATTTATTCTTCCAATAATTCTGATGAATCTAGGAAAAGGATTATCATGGGAGTAAGAAGGTAAAGGAGATTGAAGAAAAATGTATATTATTTAATATAAAAAAAATATTTTCATCAGAATTCAATGTATTCTTTTTTCTTTTTTTAACTTTGAATTAAAAAAAATTGTATTTTAACAAGCGAGCTAAGTGAAAGTTTTGTGTTACATGCTTCTGTTTGTTAGCGGCTAGCATGACAGCTTTCTATGCTCAAGGTCATGGGTTCAAACCTGGCAGGTGGTCCTAGGATTTTTTAATGTGAGTAAAAAATCCTTGGTAATGCCACTCTTCAGAGGGCACGTAAAAATTTGGTCTCGAGCCTGTGCGATGTCAGGTACTCCTTAAAGATCCCTATCCTAATTAAACCTGGAATGGCAAAATTTAGAAATCTCACTATAGCAATGTCCGATTAGCCACAGCAGTATAAAGTGCTATTAAATAATATACATTAGATAAACTAACTTAACAAACATAATTAAATAAAAGCACCTTCATAAAGATATTTATGGGTTTTTTCCCCTTTTTTGGGTACCCACTTTATAGAGGCTGGGTCTGCCCCAGGATCGCCCCCTGGCCGAAATAACAGAATAAATAATATTCCGCCATAGCCGGGATTCGAACCCAGGACCCGGAGCACAGTAGACTAGCGCTCTACCCACTAGACCACGCCTGAAAACCTGGCGGCTGAGTGTGATCTTGGCCGAATCACGTCATTGCATGGCCGTTGGCCTAGAAACAGTACGGA
This sequence comes from Piezodorus guildinii, assembly GCA_023052935.1. NCBI lineage: Eukaryota > Metazoa > Arthropoda > Insecta > Hemiptera > Pentatomidae > Piezodorus > Piezodorus guildinii. Next base: position 58,767,238 of record CM041297.1, read on the forward strand.
TCTCTACATGTACTGAGCCCAAAACTCTTCATGGGTTTTAGTGGCACAGGTTTTTTTATATATATATGAGTTAAACACCATTAATTACTATTAATGTAATTAATTTTTAAGTACAGCCATACTTTAATATTATATGACCGGGATCTTATACTTAATAAATGGTAATCCAATAGATGGTAAATAAAAATAGCTTTACCATATAAAACTTCGTCTTATATTTAAAAATTCTTCCGTACTTACCAGGCTCAGCAATGAATCTTACCTTTAAAACTGCTATTATGATAAAAATGTACTTTGTTTATTAATACCTGCATAATAATTCATTTTCTTTCAGATTATTAGCTTTATTGTGAAGAAATCATCAGAAATATTGTATTACATTTGCAGCCAAGAATGATAACTTGATTGATTAACAAAAATAAATTTAGTAAAATAGATCACATACATTCTTGTTTTATTAATGCTGAAAAATCAACATTTCCTGTAGTAGTGCAACTAGTAATTTTTATTCTAGTAGATATAGCTGAATATAGTTAGCTGACAATTTCTTATGAAATACACAATTTTTAACTGCATCTTTTTAACTTCTAAATTATAATTAAGGCAAACTAGAAATGAAAAAAAAAAAAAAAAAAGTGTTTCAGTGTCCATAAAAGCATAATGGTGTAACAATGTATCCAGAAGAGTTTATATTAAATCTCATTTAGAAAAATGAAAATAAAAAATAATTTTTAAAACAAATTTTTTTTTTTAATGATAATTTTATTGTTGTTTTGTTCAATGTTATTTTATCCCTCCATGATATTAAAAACATGCGTTAAAATATATTATTAAAATATTTTTAGACTGACTTCCGATTATTTCTGCGTATGAATATACATTGAAGTGTAATTAGTGATATGTTAAAAAGCAATAATGTTGTATATTGAGAAAATGCTTCTGCTGTGGATTGTTTGTAATTAATAAATAGAATTTTAATTATTACTATATTTTTTGGTCCTTTTAATAATGTTTTTCTGTTTGCTTCACAGACTTTGGTATTTTGGCGCCTAGACCAGCCTGCTCCAACTTTGTACATCTTGGAGTATTTTTTTTCCCAGTCACTGCTTATAGGTTTATCATGGTCTGATTGTTTATTTTTGATCTGTAGTATAGTCTCTTTAAATTAATTTATTCTAATTATCAATTTTGTTTTCTGAAAAATCCTTTTATAAGGTGATGGTAAAGCTGAGAACTAGAAGCAGCCTGTATTTGAGAAAGTATGTGATATTATTTATTAAAATTTAGGTGGAACTATACTAAACTTTACAATAATACTTTTTTATTACCTACCTTATATTTTTCATAGTTTACCCTTATTATGTTATGTTTATTACGCTTTCATATACCAATTCAAATTGTTTGCTCAGTAGGGAACACATTATTTATATTGAGGGCAGAAAATTTGTGACTATGTTTTGGATTAATTAGAAGCAATTAACTTAAATCTGTCAAAAATAAATTGTCATTAGTTTTATTTCTACAAGCCTAGTTAATTTATAAGTATTTTTTTACAGTGAGATATGTAATAAAAGTTAAGGTTAGGAGTTAGCTTTGAGGAAGATCATTTAATAGGAAAAGTAATATTTTGTATTTCTGATGGAGCATGAACATAATATATAAAAATATATTTCATTGTGTTCAGTATTATTATTTTATTAAAAAAATAAGTTGTAGATATAACTATCTACAAAGAATCTGTACCTATGTACTGTATGGATTATAAAGATGTATTTTAATTTATGTAACAAATTAAAAGATATCAGAAACATTATCTATTTATTTCTTTATTGAATATTTTAATTTTTAAAATCCATGATTGTTTAGAGTTACCTATGTTTAAGTTGTTCTGAGATGCCATGTTTTAAATACTGCTTAGGAAATGTTTGGTTCATATTAAACATTCATTCTATATTGAATATGCTATATTCATTCTACTTCTATATAAACTGCTGTTTCCAGTCTGTGATATATAATATATAACATGGTATATATTAGAGTTCTATACGAGCAATTCATTCCATAAAATACATAATTAGGAAATAAAATGTTTCCGATTAGAAACATTTTATCTCCACGGTTATGTTTCGTAAAAAAAAAAAAAAAAAATGTAGTATTTCTTTTCTAGTGTTCTTTGCTGATCTTGTTGCTTCCCTCTCTTTTATCCCCACTCTGGATCCTAGTGTAGCTATGAGTCACTGACATTGCTTCTACCAAACGATCAAGTTGACATTGTAAGCTTTTATTTTTATTCATTTGTTTCGGTTAGCTCACGGCGATAGTTTTTGTTTTTGTTTTGATTGACTAATCATAGGACTTATATTTACTAATATTTGTGCTATTCCTGTAGATATTAATACTGTAGTTAGATTGAGCTCTTAGACTATCTGTATTTCTTTTTGGCATTATATATGACCTTGCATTATGAGTTGAATCTATGATTATAATCTCTGGTTTATCCTCCATAATTATATCTGGTGAGTTATTAATAATAAGAAAAATTGAAATTTGTATTAGGTATTTAAATTATATATAATATGCTGCCGATTACTAGAGCTGTAACAAAAACATTGTTTATGTTGTTTTATTTCCATAAACAATATATTTTTAGTTGTTTAAACTCAGTTATAAAAAATTTCTGGAAGCAACTAGTCATTACTTGAGGCTTTTTCCTTATCGTGTAAAAAAATTTTTTATCATTACATACAGAAAAATAACTACTAATATTTTTATTGCTACTGTGATATTAAGATTTATATCAAGGAAAAACTATATAATTTCAGAAAATTCATTACCAAATTATTAGTTTTTAATTGTATCAATCTATTCAATTTTATTAAGAGTTTTTAACTGTATAATGGGGTAGCTCTAAATTATGTTTACATAAGTAGAAATAACAGTCATTAAGTTATTTCAATAGTCTCCCTGTCTCATTCTCCCTCTGTATATGTTTACATTTATTTACGTAGATGTATATAATATAAACAGAAATAACTTATTGGAGAAGATAATGTTTTGGGGTGTGGTCATTGAAACGCTCCTAATACGAACGAACTTTTCCACATTAATTCATTCTATGCTCAACATTTCTTCCATCAAGACATAATTTATTTTTTATTTTCTCTGGATTTTTTTATGTACGTACAAACATACATGTTACATATAAATATATATAATTATTATTTTTATTATTAACTGAATTAAATTCGCAAGATGTTTATTAATATAATAAACTTGTAAATTTATTTACTTGCAATTTACATATCTTTTTAAATCAAACAATTATAACTATAAATTTATTTTTCCCTACACATTTGGTGTTTACTTTTTAAGAGTCTTTGTCATTTTTAGTTTGTAGCTTACAGTATTTTTTTAGATACTAAAAAAATATACTGGGTATGCAAAAAGTGTTTTTATATTTAAAATGATCTGTATAAATTTAATGAAGATCAAAATGTAGAGGTATAATGGTAGTTACATTGTTGATTTATTCCAGCAAAGCAGAAATTACATGTTATCTTTAATTTACCAGCCTAATTTAAACCGAGTAAGATGGTCGAGTTTATTTCAGTGGTTAGTTTAGAAATAATAAGGCTAAGCTCAATATTAATTCTGTATCACTTTTGCCTCTTTATTATAAATTATTAAAACAACAATCGTTTTTAAAGTTGTATTTTTTTTTTTTTTTTTTTTTTCCAGCAGAAAAGAGTTACTGGAGTTAATATGGGGTCTAGTAATAATACATGGATAGAACCTATTGGTTATACAAGCTCCTTCAGGCCAGTAAGAACACCTCTACGACTTAACTATGGTAGAGAAGAAGCTAAGTAAGTAATTAAAATAATAATAGAATTTAAACAGTCCTTTGTGATTAGATATCCAATAGAATATAAAATAAACTCCAATAGAATTAAAATTTAAAGAAAATCATGAGTCTAATTTTTGAAGAGGATAATTGGTATGATCAGTTATCTTCTATCTATCATAAGAGAAATAAGTTTCCAATTTCATATAGTGATGTCATGTCCTTATCGCTTCTTTTTGTCCAATCCAACACAAATGAAAAGTCAACTTTTAAAATCCTGTTGTTGGTAAGCAAATTCTTAAAAATAAATTTAATTTTTTATCAATTTGGAGTAGAGAAATTTCCTGTTAAAATTTATTTTAAAAATATTATTTATTTATATTCTTATTGATATTTATCTATCTTCCTATCTACGCTACAACCCTGTGATGGGTCCTGTGATAGAGGAGGCTACTATGAGCATTCACCATTCGGCTTGTTTTTGGACTGCTGCCTTCCAAATTCAGACTCCAAGCAGGTCTCGTGCGTCTTGTTCCACCGGAGCTTGGGCCTCCTGACTCTCCTTGGATGATGGATTTCCTCTTCCATCACTCTTTTAGGCATTTCATCGTGACTCATCCGGGCGACATGCCCTGTCCATTCTAGGCATCCCAGCCTAATATAGGTTACAATGTCTATATCCTGGAGCAGTTCACGTAGTTCCTTATTTCTTCTTCTCCTCCATTCTTCTTCTTCCCTTACTGGCCCATAGATTCTTTGAAGGATCATCCTCTCATAGACCAGGAGTTTGTTTCTATCCTGTGTCTGGATGGCATATCTTAGGACAGGCCTGATGAGAGTTTTGTATATATGGACCTTTATTATTATTTTCCAGCTAATAAGATTGGTGCAGAACTGTTTAAACAGACCAAAATAACACTGGTTAGCTGCTGTGATCCTTCGCTTTACGAGGAGGAACCCAAAAAAACAACACAAAATTAGTCATAACTTCTTTATTTTTTGATATTTTTACACTTCAAAGTACTCTCCATTGACCACAAAGCATTTCTTAAAACGGTCGTTCTATTGTTCAAAACAGCTTTTTAAATTCACTTATCTGGATGTTCTTTATGCCTTCCAGCGATTTTTGTTTTACCTCCTCCACAGTTGCAAAACACTTTCCTTTCATGTCCCTTTTGAGTCTGGAGAACAAAAAGAAATCACAGAGGGCTAAATCCGGTGATTAGAGAGGGTGGACAATCGGTTTCATGCCGTTTTTGCTAAAAAAACTGCTTTACGGAGAGGGAGGTGTGGGTCAGCGCGTTTTCATGATGGAAGAACCAGTTTCTTGTGCGCCAAAAATCTGCTCTTTTGATCAATTGAGTTGATCAATGGTTCAGCGACGTTCTTCACTTACAGCGACACAACTTTGCTCACTTACTCGGGTGGTGTGACTGTAACGGACACGCAGTTGACCGATGTGTTCTCCCACCCTCCCAGTCCAATTCCCGTTACTGTTGGTTCCCCCTCGTATTTCAGTGGAAACATTATTTGTTGCTGTGACCTGAGATCCAAAGTAAGTAAATTCCTTCATTCTCTCAAAGGTACAGCTTCCTGTATATATTGTTAGGCAGTCCCATGTGTTCTGTAGGGCTTAGAAAAAGTGAGCACAGTAAAGGATCGCGCCACTATATGAAGGTCTTCTGCATTGCCGCGCAGTCGGACCAATCTATTGATTATGGTGCCATTATTCTGGATACCTGTTTCTCTCAATACTTTTTCAACACCAAATTAAACTGGAGGCATGCCAACACACCTCCTTGCCTTAGTCCTTGGTTTGAGCCAAATTCAGAAGAGTGTTTAGACTGTATGCAGACCCTGCATCTAACATCTCTCATTGTCATTTTTATGAGGTGTATTAGCTTTGAAGGAACCTTCATTTCTCTTAGTACCTATAACATAGGACACTTGATACACGTTCCTGAAATTCTCGAACAAGTGGTGGGTAGGCATCTTGTTTTCATAGGCCCTTCCTATGATTAATCTGAGGGTATGAATTTGATCCACTGTAGATTAACCTCTCCTGAAGCCAGTCTGGTACTGCCCGATTTCTATTTCTGCATGTAGGGTCAGCCTTTGGTAGAGGATATTGGAGAAGACTGTAGGCACAGGGGTATCCTATTATTTATCTATCCAATTATTTTCTCATTCAAAAAGGTAGGTTAACCTTTTAATCATGCAGGAAGTGAATACAATTTTGTCAGAATCGAAAGTTTTTACTTGTTTCTTATGTTTTAGATTTCTATGAATGAATTCAGTCCAGTCTTTGTTGAATCCTTAGAATGCTTACTGTTGTTTATTCAATTTTGATAATTTTTTTGGAATTGTTACCCAGATGGGCTCAAATCAGTTTTACCCTATCCAATTACTACTTTTGCTATTATATTTTCCTATTGTGGCTAAATTTTTAAAATAGGAAATCACATCCAGTGGGATGTGGTGTGGTTATTAATTGGATACATTAGGACTGCAGGGTTGTCTTCTACTAGTATGAGTCAGAGGTAGGTTTAGGCACTCATCAAACATCATTTTTTTCCCAAGTATTTTTCTGATTTTTACAGGTTTTAAATCTATCTTTCAAAATTGTTCGTCTTGCTGTTTAAAACTGTAGCAAAATAAGTCCCAGGCGGTAAAATATGAAAGTAAAACTCATTTTTAAGCTCAACTTTAGGTAGGTATTACCACTAAAACATTTAATAGGAACTGTTGTAAGATTGAAAATAATTTTTAACAACCTTTATTATCTTAAAAAATTACAGTTTTTATTTATTATGTATTATACAATAATTTTTTTTTTTTTTTTAAATTATAGATTATGAGGATGTCGTGTCTCACTTTGTATTGCAATAAAGTTCATATATGTATTTAATTTGGGATATGCCATTGAGCTTTGAAAATTGGATTTTGGATATGTTATAATTATTCATGCTTAGGATTATAAAGATTCCACTTACAAGCTGCCTAATTACAACCTTAAAATTGGTCATTTTGTGACATTTCAAAAATAATAAGATTAAAAGACACATATAACTTTGCATAAGATTATGAACGATATTTGATTTCATTATGAATATTTGAATTAAATATCTATCTTGTATCAGTTTTAAATTTTAGAAATTCAATGTTTCGTGAATTGAAGTAAACTTTTAAGAGACGGGTTCTTCTTTCTTTCTTTCAATTTCTAGCATTTATTGGCCATTTCTGGCATACAGAGTTTTCGTAGCAGTGGTGATACAGTGTGCCCACTAAAAATCTAAATATGCATCTAATATTTAGGATTTAGGAGGTCCTTACCATTAAAATGATTGGATGAAGGGGCCCACAAATTGTTTTTGTTGGGAACCACTCATTCATATAATAATTATTAATTAGGTAATTAAGTGATCTGTTTTTATTTTTTTAAACTATTATGTGTTTATGTTTATTCATAACATTTTTTATTCTAGCATTGGATGAGATCATAAAAAGGATCATTAATCATTGATAGTACAGTAAAATTAGGTGAAAAAAAAGACAAAACCCAAATATTGAAAAAAAAATCTGAAACCCATCAGACATTGTTGTCCCTTTAATATCTCCGCAATTATTCATTTTAGCGAAAACATTTTATAATCATTTTTAAAGATATTTTAATGTAATTTAATTTTGTATAGAATGGTGTTTTCAATAAAGGTAATAATTTTTAAGATATTCACAAAAAAAAAAAAAAAAATAGAAAAATTAAAATTTTTTCCGATCCTCCCCCGACGCGGGAAACTCTGGGACATTTTACCACTTAATAAGGGAAGACTACTGAACAATTTCTGACAGGTTTCAGCTTTTTTTATTTTTTTTTTTAATGTTGGGGTTAAAACCGAATTTTACTGTATTCTGGTGAGAGAATCATTTAAAACCAATGGGAAATATTTTAATTGATAATATTTTTATTTTATCCATTCATATTTCATCGATTTTATGACTAAAATTTATATTTTATGTAATGTAACTTAAATTATCAGTTTGTCAATTTAATTTAATTCTGATTCTATGTTTTTGTTACTAGAACAAAAGAAACTAGAGGACAAAAAAAGATCCACAAACAAAATAAAGGAAGAGAATCTACATCCAGGACCTTTCCAATGGAGCTAAGTATGTAATACATGTGTTTTAATTGCTTCATTATATTACATTAACTTAATTTTACAACTTTCATGGAACATATTCAGTTAAGAGATTATCTTCACCATTTCTATTTCCTATCTTTACAGAAAAGTTTCTTAAAATTATGGAGTTAAAACAGTTAAATTACATGTTTTAACTCCATGATTTTCTAAGAATGTATTATGGTTATTGCAAAGCTGATTTCCTTTGTTATAGAAAGCAAGTTCAAGTTCTTGCCCAGCAATCCTAATTTTCTCTGGGTAAATAATTAGTGGCATTTCTTTTCAGAATGACATTGTAATTTCATCCTGTAACTTTTTGAGTATGACGAACCTCAACCAGTTTCTTCATGGGGCTGTTGAATTTATATTTCATAAATTATTATTATTTTTAAATAAAATTATTAGTAGTACCTTTAATTTTAAAGATTCTATAAAAATAACCATATTATCTTGTTACCACCAACAGGTAAATGTATAATTTGAACAAATTTGATAATTCTGATTAATGATATGGAATGGATAAAGAAGAAAAATATTTAGTGAAAGTATTAGTTGTAAATCATTGAAACTTTTTATGAGTTATTATTAGAGACTGGATTACCATAATTTTGCACGTTCTATTTGCTTGCGTGGATCAGCTTCAAACCAAGACAGCTAATCCCGCTCATGTATTAAGGAATAATATATTACAATTTTATATTGCAAATTTTGCCATTTTTGGGCTAAATTACACGTTTTTGATTTTTATAACATTAAATTGTATTTTTTGCGCTTTTGAGCTAAATTTGATTATAAAATTTTAATATTACTATGATCAAACCAAATTTTTGGTAATAAATATAAAGAGTTATGCTAATAAATATTTCAAATTTTATTTTATCAACTTTCTCTTGTTGAATCTAGAATTGATTTGTTAGTTAAGAAGAGAAAAAATGAATAGAAATATTAGGACTACTGACTTCAGTAAGAAAATACATCTGTCTCATATAATGCGTTTCATTGTTTTTTGTTTTTTTTAACAATGAACGTCTTTAAATTAACCACTACTTTGAAGGACTAATTCAAAGACATTCATTGTTATTGTTGTTATAATAAATTCTCTGTTAACAACTCTTCACTTTTCTCTCATGCTAATGTTTAAATAATGCCGAAAGGAAAACAAGGGTATTGTCGAAAATTACAACCTAGATATCTAATTACCCCGAGCTTAGATCTTATGGGAAAACTGTGCTTTGTATTGCTTGTGATCAATCAAAATCAATGGGATGTGAAAGAAAATCCTTAACAGATGCTTATTGCAAAATAGTTAACAACAAACTCTTCCTTGTGTTATAATGTAGGATGTAATTTATAAAACTTATTTTATTGTTTGCTATACACAAGCATATATTGAAGCAGAAAAACAGGTCTATACAAAAATAGCTGTCAATTACCATTGATATTGTTTAAAAATGAAATTATATATATTTAAATAATTACCTTGGTCTACATGACATACCTGTATTTATTTTTAACAGTGAGTTCTTCTAAATTGATTTATTACATGTTTTGTTAATTCACAATCTAATTAATTAATGAAGGGATGAATCAGATAAAAATTTGATATATGATCAATTCTTTGATTAAACTAGTGAATGATTTAGATAATTTTGTCCAGTTAAAAGAAACAAATTGTATATAAATGTTTTATTCACAAGAATAGCGTTTTTTTTTTTTTTAATTTCTTAAGGAAACAACTTTTTAAGATTAAGTTCTTCTTCCATATAGATTTAGGTTAATTTATTTTTAGAACCTATACCCTCAATTTTATATTTTGAGGTTTTGCATGTTTCGAGGTTTTTACTGCATGTTTTAAGGTTTTTATTGCACAAAAATCCGGTTATTATATTATAATATACAGTTTTCACTTAAAGATTGTTAATCAGTTATTAGTTTTGTTTAATTTTATTAAGTTCTCAAAATGATGCATTATTACATACTATTGCTATTTTCAATAATTTATTTCTTTAATATAAAAATATTTTATTAAAATCTGATTTTGGTGTTGCTGATATATAGGCATTAGTATGATTACAAAGCATTGTTGTTATACTTGGTTAACTTTGAATTACTATTACATTTTTAGGACCTAGGGAAATCATTCCTGAAGTTGCATCATCCAGAAGATCAAAATATTCCCGTAGTCATTCAGCTCCTAGGGAAGGTAATTATGAATGAATATATCTTTTTGTTAATTTTAAAATTATTATTGAGTACGACTTTCACGGCAATCACATCCATACTGTCTATTTTATGAAAGTTTCTAACCTGTGTAAAGGTGTATTTATTCCTAATCGAAATGGCTACCCCCCTTCCTCCTCCATCCCCAGCCGTCATCTCTATCTTTCCTTATGATATTGTCTCCTGGGAAATTCATATATGTGTTATACTTAAACCAGGTTTCTGATATAAGGGGAATATCACTGGTGACTTCCCACTTTTCTTTTTCCCACTGGTACATGGTTCATTATCCTCTTGGGTATGCTACCTTTAGCCGTCCTTTGCACATGACCAGCCCAACGAAGCCTGTTGATACGGATAAATTTAACTGTTGGGACATCCTTATACTTTTTGTACAGTTCCCGCTTGTGCCTTATTCTCCAGGTGCCATTTTATTGGATGGGCTCATAAATCCTTCTAAGAATTCTCCTTTCAAAAACTGCGATCTTCTGTTCATCGACTTTCTTTAGCACCCAGCACTCACAACCATAGGTCAGTATGGGTCTGATAAGAGTTTTGTAGAGTGTAGCCTTAGTGTCTTTATTTATATTGTTTGTTTATTTATTTAACGTCACTGTATGCTACTATGGCTAATCGGACGATGCTACAGTAGGAGTCCTAAGTTTTGCCTATCCAGATTTTATTAGGATAGGGATCTTTAACGAGTAATTGAAATCAGACAGGCTCGGAACCACCTCTTAACGTCCCCTCCGAAGGACGGCATAACTAAGGATTTTTTACTCCCATTAAAAAATCCTTGGACCACCTGCGGGTTTGAACCCGTGACCTTTGGCATTGGAGGCTGTTATGCTAGCCACCCAGCTACTAGTGATCCCTCTTTATTTATATATTTCGTTTTAAAAAGCTTGATTAAGCCATAATAACCCCTTGTGGGGGCTAGGATTCTCTTTTCTATTTATTTGGAGGAATTATTATCAGTATCTACAATTCCCTGAACTGTTTCGAAATTGTATCTCCCTATTTCTATATGTCGATCACGCACCTTAGTCCCTGCAAACATGTACTTTGTCTTGGCTTAGTTTATTACTAGCCCCATTGCTTAAGCAGATCGCTCCAAAGCTTAAAGGCTTCTTTCACGCCTGATTCTGACCTACTGATTATGTCAATATCGTCGACATAAGCCAGGAGCTGTATGCTTTTATTGAAGATATGCCTGCCAATTTGTATCTGCAAATCTCTAACCACCTTCTCTAGACCTAGGTTGAATGGAAGGCATGCCAGGGTGTCTCCTTGCTTCAATCCATTTCTTGTTTGTGGAGGATCTGATAGATGAGACTGGATCTTAATTTGACATTTGGAGTTAGATATGGCTACTCTTACCATTCGGACTAGCTTGGACAGTATGTTCATCACCCTCATTGCCTTATAGAGCATCTCTCGATTTATAGAATCATATGCGCAGCCTGAAAGTCCACAAACAGATGATGCATATTAATGCCATATTCCAATGTCTTTTCCAGAATTAACTTTAACGTAAAGATCTGGTCAGTTGTTGATCTACCTTGCTTGAACCCACACTGGTATTTCTTGATAATATTTCTTAAAATATCAAGATGTCTAAACTTGGAAAATCACTGATTTGAGATTTATCTACAAGGAAAGCAACCAAGAAAAGCAATAACCCATACCTTCTTGTACATAGTTACCGACAGGACAGACCTGTAAAGAATTAGATGCAAATGTTACAAGGTGGAAGCTTCCATTGAGAGGGTGTGTCTGCTGTAGCTAGTCTTTGTTCTTTTTCTGTGGAAGCTAAAAATTAATGTATTACTGGAAGCATTAGAAGCAGTCATTCTCTACCACTTCCTACATTGATGACCTAGCTACCATAGCATCTTCCAAGAGCAGTACCAGAGCTAAAAAAGAAGCTGAACGATGTGCTAGCAGTTCTGTGGCTAGATGCTGTGAGGTGGAAGAAAATGAGGAGGGTTGCTGGCAAGGTAAAAACCTTTCTCCTTAAGAGCTAGATGACCTAGAACATTATATCACCATCAATTTGGAAGGCCAGAAGATGAGTCCTAGTGAGGTGGTAAATTTACTAAGTTTCAGATTTGATCCTCAAAGTCCCGTTTGTGAAGTTCCAGAAACTGTTCTTATTCTGATTTCTTGCTGGAGTGTGCTGTTACACAATTATATGCATCACTATGATCACTAATATTGGCTAATAGGAGTAGATAAATTAAATTTTAAAATATCACATTTATTTAAAAACAAAATAGCCATTTAGAAAATAATGACACTATTTTAGTCTTCATACGGCAAGTTTTTTTCATAAGTATATGCTCTTATATGACTCAAAATGTGTCATAAAGTAGCCAATTTTCGAGAAGCTTGAAATATTGCATATTATGTTTATAACTGATATTACTACATATTAACAATTTTGGTGTTTATATATATATATATATATATATATATATATATATATATATATATATATATAAAATATATATATATATATATAAAATATATATATATATATATATAAAATATATATATATATATATAAAAAAAAATATATATATATATATATATATATATATTATATTTTTTTTTTTTTTCCTCTAGTTCCAAAGTCTTATAGTGACATCAGAAGATCACCAAGAATAAATGTATCTCGATTTTCTGAACCATTTCGAAATACTAGATATTCTGAATCGCTTTTAAAGAAAACATTTGAACCATTCTCTAAAGGTAAAGTAATAATATTATTACAGCTTAAAAAGTGTAATTTTATTAGAAATACTGATTTTAATCTGTTGCTTTATATACCATTACTTTTGTTTTGTTTTTTACTTTATCCTTTATGTTAGGGGGAAAAAGTGTGTTTATAGATAATTTATTTTTAAACCTCTTAATTTCAATCAACACACAACTTTCACTTACCTCGACTTTTAAAATCCATTTAAAAACTATTTAATATACTTCAATTTTTTTTAAAACTTTATTTATTGATTTGCACCTGTCACCACTATTGTGACAATAAGCAAATAGAATAGAATAATAAACAAAATAATAACATGTCAGGCTTGAGGAAGGACAGTACCCAGCAGCACGTCTTCTCGTCAGGTTTTTTTTATGAATTTTTGTCCAGCATTTTTTAAATGATTGAAGTCTTTATTTTATGTCAGAGTGTTAATATGGATATCATTACATGATTAGGGGTCATTTGGAGGGTTCGTAGCTTGAGTGAAATAAGTGAGCTCTTGGAGAAGGCTCAAAAGGGGCTGAATAAGATTATTCAACCCTCTAATTATTTGTGTAATTTGGGATGAAATTTCACCTGAAGACGGCTGCTGAGGTATATCCCTCCCCGTGGCTGGATTGGTGGTTCCAATGGCTGGAGTGGTGGCTCAGCTGCTGAACTGGCAACTCTATCTGTGTACCATTATTCTGAGCTGGTGGGTTGATTAATGTTTTTTGACGAAGATCTGGAAATTCGTCGAAATTTCATGGTGGAGGATGAGGTCGTTTGGAGCAGTGTGTTCGTGAAGTTCATTGAATCCTTAACTCCTTCAGAACTAGGCACCCACGGTAGTTGGCTGGATGTTCTCCCTGGCAGTTGGCGCATGTCGCTGGTGTTTCCCTTGCCATTGTACAAGTTGTGATGTTGTGGCTAAGACCACATCTCACACAATGTGGAGGGTGGTTACAGTACGACTTTGTGTGACCGTACTGCTGGCATCTGATACACTGTGGTATGCCTCTTTTTTTTTTCTGGGTTCTTTTACTCTTATCTTTGTATAAAATAAGATTGAATCTCAAAATTTTTTTCATTGTAGGTTGATTTGGAGATGTCAACAAAAAACATGGGGAGTGGGTTTTTTAACCTAGAAATCACATTAGTTATGTTTACAACATTATAATCATATTTTTCTATATCTTTTTTTATTTCCAAAATAGGAGTAGTGTGGTGGAGGTTTTTCATGACTATCCTGTGGTTTTTGTCTTCGGGAAGTTGATAAGTATGAAAATCAGCTTCTGAATTCTTAAGGCTGCTTACTAATTTTCGATATACTTCTTAGGTAGAGGGGTAAACAGTTACCCCTTTTAGTGTAGTTTTAAGGTAAAATGAATTTGGAGACAATTTGTTTTCTAAAAATGTGACGAATATCGGAGGCAGTTTGTCTTTGAAGGGTTTAGCATTGTACGTTGGCTGATCTACTTCAATTAAATTTTTTAACGGAGCAGAAGTGTTACTTACTGGGATGGGCATGTCATTTCGTGCAACTGTTGTTTTTTTGCCTACGTGGATCCCTGGATTCAGCTGACAAGTTCTTTTTCTTCCCAGTAACTTAATTAATGATGCCCAGGCATCACGTAATGTTTCATCGTGATTTAAGCCTAATACACCTTCCCCACTTCCCCCAACACACTGCATTGAAGTGGGGTGCATTTCAGCTGTAGGTCTCACCTTTGACTTACAATTTAGATTCAGGCCCCTTCAGTCTTCAATTTGCAACCAAAAGAATGAAATTTAGTAAAAAAAAATTAGTGAATTAAAATGAACTTTTTGAGAAAAAAATATAGGTTATTTGAAATTATTTTCAATTTGAAAAATATTTTAAGTTGATTTCAATAAAATGTGTATTTATTTTCTTTGGAAACATATGATTTAGAATAAATATTAAAACTACACTGCCGGACAAAATTAAAGGATCACTTCAATATTTTGAAATTACTGAACTGTATAGGGTATTTTTGAAAATATTCTTTTTTCTTTGGAAGTCACACTTTATTATAAGGGTAATAAAAAATAACAAATTCTTTTCTAGAAATTTTTAATAGGAGAATAAATCAAAAAATAAAAATGTCCTACAGTCTCAAAATGAAAAAGTAAATCTTTGAAATGAAATAAAATAACAAAACTGAATAAAAAAGAAGAATTCGAGGAAAACGATCAATAATTGGTATTCCCACGTCTAGCTCTGATAATTGCTTCCATCTTCTGCCCATTCCAGTGACAAGGGCTCTTACATGTTGTTCTAGGATTTTGTTCCACTCTTCCACTAACATTTCCCTTAAATCTGCCAAATTTTGTGGGTCTCGGGCGCAGACACGCCTTCCAAGCATGTCCCATACATGCTCTATTGGGTTCATATCTGGACTTCTGGGTGGCCAAACCATAACGTCAATTTCTTCTTGTCTGAGGAAATTTTGCACTGATCGAGCAACGTGAGGTCGGGCATTATCGCACATAAAAATAAAGTTACCTGCGATATTTCTGGCGAAAGGTATTACATGTGGCTCAAGTACCTCCCTAATGTACCTGTCAGCAGTTATAGAGCCACGGTTCACAAGAACCAACTCTGTACGGGAGTTTAAATTTATGTTTCCCCCCCCCCCCTCCCACACCATCACTGACCCACCACCAAACACAACCCTAGGAGAAAAAGTGCAAGGAGCATACCTCTCTCCCCGCCTTCTCCATACCTTTTCTTGCTGAATAATACGAGGCTCCAATCTTCCTGAGTCCAGTTTAGGTGCTCCCGAGCAAACCTTAGCGCTCAATCCGGTGTTCCCTGGAGAAAAGAGGTCCAGTAGCTGAAGGATGGGAGGTCAATCCATAATCGTTGAATCGTCTTCTTACGGTTTGCTCTGAAATTTGCACATTCCTGAACCTCTGGAGGAGACCATGCAGACTGTTACCAGTTGATCGGCGATCCCGAAGAGCATGCAGTTGCAAAAATCTCTCGTCACGGTGGGAAGTTGACCTCGGACGGCCTTGTCCGACTCTTCTTGTATGCCCTCCAGTTTGACGGTGCCTATTAAGCACCCTGGACACTACGGATTGTGTCCGCTGGAGCCGTTGCACAATATGCCTTTGAGAAAACCCTTCTTCACTCAAAGCACCAGCACGAAGTGATTCCTCTTCGGTCAATGCTCTTCTGTTGGCTATCACAACGTTCTTACTAAACTCACAAGTAAAAACTAAAGTCTCTTAAATGTTAGAAAATCTTCAATAAGATGAATCTTAGCTAACAACTAACCATTTACTGATAGGAAGAAAGAAAAGAATAGGATTAACTGACTCTTTTCTCCATAAACGGGTGGGAATATAAACAGGTAGAGGATTAACTTGATAAGATACAACACAAAGTCCAGTCTAGGACAAAGGAATTCCTATTTTTATCTCTTATGTATTAATAATATAAATATTTGTAAGTGATCCTTTAATTTTGTCCGGCAGTGTATATTAAATTGTTAATCATTAATAGGTTTATTCCCCATTCGTCACTTTATATTACATTTTACAACTCTGTGTATAAGATAATGTTTTTTCTAAAATCTTTAGCTCTCCAACGCAATATTATACATCTATATATTGGGTTGATGCAAAATTAATGCAGGTTTCCTCTATTGCAATATCTTAATTCCAATTGTGTAAACAAAGCTAATCCTAACATTGATCATTATTATACCAAAACAAACCTTATCTAATACCCTCTCTTTCACCATGAATTTGTTTAGTAAAATCGTTTTGTTCAGTGTGTTCAAAGGTCTTGAATCTAAAATTTCAAAGTGCGATTTTCGTCAAATTTATTTTTACGAATTTAAATTAGGGCGCAGCGCTGCGCAAACGGCTCGTAATATTAATGAAGTGTGGGGTCAGGGGGCTATTAATGAGTGCACGGTGCAGCGTTGGTTCCAGAAGTTTCGCAGAGGAGATTTCGACCTCGAAGACAAGGAAGGTCGGGGCCGTCATCTTGCTCTGGACAACGACCAGCTGAGGTCAAAAGTGGAAGAAGACCCAACCAAAACCACACGAGAAATGGCCGCGGAACTCGGAACTCAAAAATTGTAACGTCTTTGCCCAGCATTGATGAATCGGAAGGGGCCGATCCTGCTCCACGATAACGCCAGACCACACGTTGCACAACCAACGCTTCGACGACTGCACGAGTTGGGCTACGAAGTTCTCCAACATCCGCCTTATTCACCTGACCTCTCTCCTACAGACTTCCACTTTTTCAGGCATCTGGACAACTTTTTGAGGGAGAAAAATTTTCAAAACCAGGACGACATTGAAAATTCTTTTCGTGATTTCATTGAGTCCAGGGATTCGGATTTTTTTTCTGGTGGAATAAGAAAGCTTGTTGAACGTTGGCAAAAGTGCATTGATTCAGATGGAAATTATTTTGATTAAATATATATGGTTAAAGTAAAGATATGGCGTATTTACAATACCTACTAAAAACCTACATTAATTTTGCATCAACCCAATATTACTGTTCTTATGTTCAAAAATAAAAAAATGCATTAAAAATATGTTTGCACTTTTCTTTTTTAGTTGAATATCGAATTCGTTCAACTTATGTATTTACCTGTTTTTTATCGATGATAACAAGATGATACACTTATTTTTTTAGAATCTACAAAATCAAAGGTACTTCAGAGGAAGACAATTTAAAATATCGGCATTTAAGCCCTGACTGACTATTTCAATCAGAATGAAATCTACATGATCTTAAACCCCATTAAATTTTACAGCAATATAGTGAGTTTAATCAAAATCGTTAGAGCCGTTTTTGAGAAAATCATAAAAAGGTGCAAAATGTATAGTATAAAGTGGTTCCTCTGGTTAGCCGATTTTGATGAAAAAATTGCTGTAACTTCTTGGGCCTATCGTAGTCTTAAATATGAAATTTCAGTTCCGTACGACTTTTCGTTTTTGCGCTAGAGTTACCACACACAGACCTTTTTGGGGTACTTGGTTATTTGGACTCAGGGGACCCTAAAACGTGTATTTCCGTTGAAAACTGGAATTCGAAAATTTTCAAGATCGCAATACTTTCCCTTGCTATATATTTCATATATGGTTAAGTGAAAGTAATACTATATATTTCATATATAGGTAAGTGAAAGTAAAAATGGGTTCAAGCCAAACAAAAAAATGACCACCATAAGTCTGAAATCCAAAATAACGATTATATATGTTGTTCTACACCTAAAACAAAACTATTTTTATTAATTCTTGGCTTTTTGATAATAAGAACAGTAATATAGATGTATAATATATCATTGGAAAGAGAAAGATTTTAGAAAAAAATATTATCTAATGCACAAAGTTGTAAAAAGTAATATAAAGTGACGAATATGGAATAAACTTATAACTGATTAACAATTGAATATAAGAGGTACTCACTACGTTTGCTATAGCATGCTATTTGTGTTATTTTGCTAAACCCGTCGAGTTTCTACAGTTATTTCCTGTATAAAATTGATGGATTTAGCACAAATAGCATGCTATAGCAAACGTAGTGAGTACCCCTATAGTTATATTATTTAATCTAAATCATAATTTTTCAACGAAAATGAATACATGTTTTATTAAAATCAACTTAAAATATTTTTCAAATTGAAGTATATTTAATAGATTTTAACAGTCGAGGTAAGTGAAGGTCGTGTATTGCCTGCACCAGATTTTTTATTGTCATTTTGAGTTGAGATTGTTAATTCAACATGATGAAAAAAAAAAAGATTTAGTCTCAACATAAGATTCTTTTTTTATTTTTTGCCTTTCCCCAAAGAGAAATAAATTATAATGATTGTTTAAATACATGATTATATTGATTATTAGGAAACAACACTCTGAAGAATCAAACAAGCAGTCCAAAGAGGGCACCTCCTGGATACTTACATGCCAGCCTGAGTGGTTCCAATAGATCAGCCTATGGCTCAGGACCTGCTCCCTCCAGGGTACCTAATAGGGCGCCTTCTGGTTATAGACATTCTTCTCCAAGGCACAGGCAAGAGACTGACCAAAGTCCATCTCAAAGAAAGTTGTCACTCGCAAGAGAATCTCATTTTAAACAAGATTCAAAAAAAGCAGGTATTATCCGTTTAAGTCATTCAAACCTATTTAGTAATCAATGCTGTGAATATTTTTATAAGATAAAATAGCTTTAAAATGGATTCATCATCAATTCTATTCATATCTTTCATCACTTTCCAAACCATAGTTGGGAACACAGTAGTGGATAAACACTTTCAGTTTTTTGTTCCTGATCCTGATAAAGAATTAATATTTTATTACTTATTTTTGTTAATTTTTTTTTCAAAAATGAACCTTTGTAATCGATTAAAACAAAAAAAAATTAACCCCCTCAAAATTTGAGGGCTTACGTTTCAAGATACATAGAAACTGACTAACGAATAAAAAACAAAAATTGTTTTCCTAATTAATTAACAAATAAATACCAACATTCCGATTAGCCATAGTAGCATAAAGTGACGTTAAATAAATAAACAAATAAATACCAAAATGTTTGCTATTATTACTATTTCAAAGAGAATTAAATTTCCTACACAATGAAAAAAAAATCATTGAAATTGGTTCAGAATTAGCAGAGATATAGCGTTTTGAAAATAGCAGTGGTGATATACCATTTTACTTTGAATTATTTATTACTTTTCATATTAGTTAATTGCCTGTTAACAGTTATATCACAATTTAGTTATTTGGGAATAATAAACCATTGTGTAATAATTTGCACTTTTTTTTTTCTTTATATATACCCAACAGAAATGTTATTTTTTAAGGCTTGAAAGTTCATTGGGCACCAACAGTGAGAGATTCGTCAACCTCCTTCAGCTCCAGGCACTACAGAAATGATGGTGAGTAAGATAACTGCTTTTTATTTATGGAAACTTATACAGTAAATTTTCAATATTGGGAAGATGAGGCTGTAAAAATAAAATCACATGAAGTTCCAAATTTCCTGATCCAGATTTGCATAGATTAGTTGTATTAAAGGAAAGCAGAGAATAAGGGCCACGGAACAGTTTGAAATTTGCTTACATTACTATTTGTCTACTCCTAATTCAATCTATTAAATGTTTTTTGTTCATTGTATTAGCAACTTCCATCCAAGGAATATTTTTTGATTATTTCTTTCAAACTGTTTCCTGTGACGTAAGTTAAAATGTGATGTATGAATTTCTTATCAGCTTTTGTCAATAAACCAATAAACTAGATGTAAAATTAAAGAAATGACTGTAAGATGAATGATTCTGTGTCTCGTAATTGTCTATAATTTTGATTTTCCTTAAAGCGCCTATATCAGAAATCAGAAATTTCAATTAAAATATTTTCAACTCTTAATAGGATATCTAATGACAGGTAAATTTGTTTAATTATTCTGAATAAGTGAGGAAGTAATGAAGGATTAAAGATGCCACCGGAAAGTTGGCATTTCCCGCAAATTTATTGCTAAAAAATGTAGTATCTACCCTCATTAGATCAGATTCAAACAACAAAAATATAAAATCCAAGTTTGGAAGGTAGGCAAAATGTTTGGATAGTAAGTAGAAAAAGATAAGAAAGTTGCCAATTAATCATTGCATTTATCTCTAAGCAGCTCCGTTATTTCTAGTAATGAACTAAATATGTATGTTTTTTATTATTTGCAAAACCCAGACTTAATCTTATAGAAATGAATTTATTTGATCTAATTTAAGTGGACTAATTGAATTTCTTTTTATAGATGAAGATACACCCAGAAGATTTTTACGCAGTCAGTCAGAACCACCTCGAAGATCTGCTCGTATTGCCAATCTACTCAAAAAATCTGGCACCGATCAAGGTATATTTTACAATAAAGTGAAAACCTTAATGAATTGCTATTGTTTAGGTGATAATTTGTAATAATTGATTGAAAATATTGAATTCATGGGAGGAATTGATTTATTTCATCTAATAAAAAAATATGGCTTACACATATATCATGCAACTTTACCTCACAGATTCTTTCAATTGTCATCACTCTAATTAATTAAGAAAGTTCTCCACTTTTCTAGTTCAACAGTTTTATTACTTTACTAGAAGGATATTTCAATTTCTGGATATTGGTCAAGCCTCAAATGAATGGGATGTTGCACCAATTTATTTTATACCAATATTCCTAAAGTTCTAAGCTTTACTGCAACGTGCTTTACATCTATACTACCACTCTTATTTCAGGAAATTGGTTTTCATTCTGTGTACTTTCTACTTTTTTTCTCCTTTAATCAATAATGATTACGTTCTTTAATAATTTAAATTCATCCATTTTGTATTACTATTAACGATGAGAGATTATTTATTATTTTAAATAATGAACATTAAAAGTACTTTGGATGAAATCATTTGTAAAATTCAAGTGAGCTAATGATGACTACCAATTTTACTCTTTGTAATGCAGATAGTAAAAATGTTATTAAGTAACCCTTCAGGTATGTCAATTTTAGTTTGAACAATTGCTATTACATGCTAGTGAGGTATACCTGTCTTAATTATCTAATTTTACTTCATTAAGAAATCATTTTTGGGATAGATGTTCCACATTAACAGACTATTTTATGAGACTTGGTAGAAAGGATCTTGAGATCTTAAAACATCTATTCTCAATTCATTCAGAAAATTCAGATACTGTATATTTCGTATATGGCTAAATAAAAGTAAGAATTAATAATGAAATATATATAATTTATCAATTTAGAAATCAAACTCTGTTGAGAAATGTTGAAAAAAGTTTTACTGGAGAGCAGTTTTGATGTTTTTGAATGTTAAGCAGTTTACTGCAGATTGACATTGTTCTTGATTCATATAATTTAGTGATCTTTGAATTACATTTAATTTACTCAAAAGGAATTGGAAATCTATCTTTATAAAAGAAGTCCCATTTCACTCGATTTTCTGGTCATCGCAGTTTCTCAAAAATGATTATGGTTGTGAAGCTGAAATTTTTCCTGGAGGTTTGTCTTACCGTCTAGATGTGAAATAAGGCTGGGTTTGAGAAAATTTGTCCCCTAAGTGATTAAAAAAATATATATTTTTTTAAAACCTAAAACAAAATTGTTTTTGAATAACTCAAAAACTATACATATGCTGAAAAATTATAAGCACTCATTTGAACGATAATCGAATTTCTAACTGCATAAAAGAAAGATTGTCTCGATCTAACATTTATTTGTAAAGACACTAAGATTTTATAACAAATATATTTAAGCATATAGAGCATCATATATATGTTTCGTGTGTAGGTTCCCTTAGACAGATGTTTAATTGTTATTATTGTTTTTAGAGATAATTAAAGGGGACTAGAAAAACTATGTTTCAAGAACCTAGTATAAATTATTTTGGAAATATAAAATAAATACACATTAAAGTTGCTATGGAGTTGGGATGATATACAACCGTTATGCTTAGAAGCTAAAACATTTTTTTTGAAAAATTACGAGTGTGGCTACTTATTATATAGTATGTTATTGTAACTTAGACTAAATAAAAGTAAGATTTGACATTAAAGAATAATTTTATTTGTCATATAAATATGTAGTTAAAAGTTTAACTCATTGTTTATCATATGCATTTCTATTGTACAGCCCACTCAACGTAGTCACTATTAACATTTTTCTTAATTTCTAGCAATTTTACGATTATATTGTTTTATTTATCAGATTAAATCCACCAAACCACAAATAAAGATAGTGAAGTGTAGCTTTTATTTTATTTTTCAATACTTTCCATATTAGAAACACGATATTTTATTGATTAATTATATCTATATATTAATTATATGATGCTAATTAAAAAGAGATTGTTTTAAAATAAGTTAATTTAAAGGGGGGATTCAAAATAGATTGTTGTTTTCAAATCGCTTTCCTCATAATTCTAACTTTACCAATAATAAGATGCCATTGTGTAATATCTCTTGAATAATATGACAACAAGCAATATTAATTAATTGATGGAACGGATTGTTGAGTCAATTTCCTTTTTTACTTTCACTTACTATATATAGTAAGGGGAAGTATTGCGATCGTGAAAATTTTCGAATTCCAGTTTTCAACGGAAATACACTTTTTAGGGTCCCCTGAGTCCAAATAACTAAGTCCCGCAAAAAGGTCTGTGTGTGTGTGGTAACTCCCGGGCGGAAACGGTAAGTCCTATGAAACTGAAATTTCATATTTAAGACAACTATATGCCCGAGACGTGACGAAACTTTTTTCATCAAAATGAGCCCACCAGAAGAGGCACTTTATACTATGCATTTTGCACCTTTTTTCAATTTTCTCGAAAACGGTTCCGACGATTTGGATTAAACTCGCTATATCGATGTAAAAATTAATGGGCTTTAATATCATGTAGGTTTTATTTGGATAAAAATGGTCTGACAGGGCTTAAATGCCGATATTTTAAATTGTCTTCCCCTAAAGTACCTTTAATTTTGTAGATTCAATAATAATAACTAGATTATCTTGTTAACGCTGATGAAAAACCGGTAAATATATAAATTGAATAAATTCGATAACCAACTAAAGGAGAAAACAGAAATTTTTAATGCAATTTTTCGTTTTTGAACATAAGAGCAGTAATATACATGTATGACATACTGTTGGAAAGCTAAAGATTTTAGAAAAAATATCATCTCATTCACAAGATTTTAAAAGTTAATAGAGAGTGATGAAATGAACATAAAACTAACTGATTATTTTAGATAATAATATAATAGATTTTTTAATGAAACACATGTTTTTATAGAAATTTAATTTAATTAATTCCTTAATAGTTTCACGTATTTTTATCTTTAACTGTATTTGAAAATTCTTTCATTGATTTTAAAAATGGAGGTAAGTGAAAGTCGTGTGTTGCCCGCACCAGATTTTTTTTTCTTTGAATGATTTAAAAACCATACATTTTTTACATCCATAGATGGATTCTCTTGAAATCAAAACCACCTAAAACCTTTAAAAAGTATTTTTCTCATTTCATTGGCTGAAGGCTTCATCTATAGGTGGGAAAAAGTAGCATTGATATTGAGAACGATTCAAGACGACAACTTGAATAGGGCACTGTATTAATATTTAATGTTTTGGAAGTCCGTTGGAATAAAGCAATGCATACAGGACAGGTTATTAGACTTTGTCATCTAAATGTTTTTGTACAGGTTTGCATGGAAAAATTTGCAATTGTAATAAGTGTTTTACAATGAATTTGTGGAACTAAAAATCATTTGGTACATAGAAAAAATTATTTCTGAAACCTGAATAAATCAGGTTTTTTTCTGGTGAAAAGCTTCATTTAAGAATGGAATTAATTGACATTAAACAAATTGTAACGTACAATTATTATGATTGTGTTCAAAAGCTAAAACGCATTGAGTAATTGTGGGTATCCTTACTTAAACTGGTATGTTGTTGTAAACTAAAATCTGCCATTAAGTAATTGAACATTGTATTTATTATAGTTACTCTTATCGTAAATGTATATGAAGTAACAAAAATAAAATAGTTGCATGCAAAGCCGTGGGGTACAGCTAGTATATAGATACTACTATGTTTCGGCTGCTACTTTTCTAAGGCAGCGGTGACTCCGAAACTGTATTAATTAATATATAAATTTTTGGTTATTAATAAGGAAAACTATTGGATTTCTTTTCCAAAAGTATCATGTTTATCAATTCATTATTTGGATTAGGTGGCATAAAGGGTAATTATCTATAAGTAATTATCTTAAAATATACATTTATTTATAAAATAGTAAATATTATTATAAATCAAAATACAAAGTGAGGCATTATTATTATCGAGAATACTGAGGTTCAGATTTACCACATAATATAACATGAATATGGTACCTTCGGACAAAACTGCATAATTGTTCTGTTGGAAGGGTGCAGTTTTTTGCTTAGCCCCTCTAAGAACCCTTCCTGCTTGTAGCCTGGAAACTGCTCTATTTTATAAGATTCAAAAATATTCCTTTACCTCCCAGTATTCTCGATACACAGCATTCACCTAACCTGCAACGAATGTTTAATTATTAACATTAATTTACTAGAAAACTTTAAACTAGTTATAATACTCTTTAATATCTTCTATGAGAAACTTTATCAAAAGGACATAACAAACATGATTTCCAGTTTGATACAACAGATATTTAGTAGAAACATTTATAAACCTTATACATTAATGAGGATATCTAATTTCTTAAAAAATAACTAAAATGAGAATTACAATACTTTAATACAGGTTTACTTATAAAAGTAATTCTTTACTGTTCGTATTCTATACCTTTCTCTGCATTTACATTGGCAGTTACATAGTCCTTTAGAGTTCAATATGCATGATCACAAAAATGTCAAATTGCTAAAATGATTTTCACATTAAATGCAGTGCTTATGAAATAAGCATTATAGCAATACACACACACACAACATGATATTATTTTGTTAAATTTCCTATCTCTTAATAGAACTTTAAATATTATTAGTTAAGTTATTATCTTTCTCAATGTATCTATGTATTGCTAATTTTAATTAAAACGAGTAAGAGCTATTATTTTTTCAAGGAGTCAAGAATGATGGCAGGAATTCACTGAGAGCCGATGCTAGAAGCAGGGCCACTAGTAGGCCCAGGGGCTCTTCGCCTGGAGGGAGCCATTCTAGGTCAAAATATAACACTTCTCGCTCTGATTATAGATCAGTTTCCATCCAGCCTTCCAGACGTTTGCCTTATAGAAATTCTACAAGCACTTCCATGCCTGATAGAAATTCTACAAGCACCTCCAGAGATCTTCAAAAGAGAGGTAGTAGCTTAGTAATTTATTTAAATATGAATCATCACGAGTGTAAACAGAAGGGAACACCTACCTTTCCTACTTAACATTTATTGAAACAAATAAAATGAAGAAAAAATATAATTAAAAAAATAAAATTCATAATGGAAAAGGTGTCATTTGGGACTGACTTTACTTCCAAGCATGTTCTTAATTTAAAAATGAATATATCTATGCAGTATTTGGATAAAATAACTTATATTTTCAACCCACTTGTCTCTCCTGACTGCTGGCCTCTTCCTAATGAAAATCATATTTACAGCTTTGTGGATCATGAAAATTCTCTATTCACTGGCTTAAAACCCAAAGTACTTGAGTAACACCAATGTCGAGTCCTTCAGTCCCCTCCTCTATTTTTTCATTGCAAGAAAATGCTTACTTCTTTTATTTTGATAATTTATAATCATTTTGCTTAATGAATAATATGTACAACTCTTCAAGCTTTATGTGAAAGCAACATTATGGTGATGGTGTGCAAGCTCCATAATGCCATATTGTGTAACTTTCTGAATTTCCTTGTGGATTCATTTCTCTTGACAAAAGTAATGAGCTATTTTGCAAATAAAAAATGACTTGTATTTTCCGCCTTTAACCACAACTTTATTTCCTCCTAACTTTCATTTTTTTCTATTTATTGTAGAACATGTATACTTAAATTCTTAATATTGATCATATAATTAAATATATGATACTAATGATTTTCCATGACCTTATTCACAAAACATATTTATTAATATTATAACATATGTATTAAAATTATACTCTTCATATTTATATAATATAAATATATTAACATCATTTTCAGGATTAAAGTGAACTACTTGTAAAAATCCTTATTTAGTCTGCCATAAACATTATTTCATTCAGTTCATACACATTTGTTGCTGCTATTCTTCAAATAAACAGTTGTTCTTGTACCATGAAAATTAAAAAATGAGCTGAAGAAGAGTGACTTATGAGGACGATGTGATTAGTCCTGTGAATTTAGAACAATAAAGTTATATTCTGTGGTAGATTGGTTATGGCTTGGGTATAATGGATCAGTTATTTCCAGGATATTGACAAGGTATGAGGAGATTAGAAATTATTCTCATCATACAGAATAAGGGCGTCCAAGTACTACATCAGCTTGCAATGAGAGATATCCTCAACATAATGCCCTCCAAGATCATAGTTTTATTAAGCCATTAGAAGATTAGGGCTAAATTTGATTATAGATGAGTCGAGATTTAGTCTAAGATCTGCAGATGGACAAAGAGTGTGGAGAAGACTAGGAGAAAGGTATGCTGCCTGTAAATTTTTACCTTGAGTTAATTTTGGAGCGGGTTCAGTGATGGTTTGGGGTGGCATCAATTTAAACACTTTTATGGAGTTTTATGGCATCGACCTAGGATCTAAATTCACTCCAATCAATGGTGAAGAATTTTTATTAAAGCATGTCGATTCCTGACCACATGTTGCTTGGGTTGTAAATGAATATCTTGAAACGTCTTACTATTGCCCGCTTGAAGGCCCGATATTAACCCCATAGACTCGACCAACGCTGAATTTATGAAAGTTATGATTTATATTGATACAAAAATGGAACGAAATTCCAGAGGCTGATATGAGGCCTTTAATTGACCGTAAACCATGTAAGATGTCAGCTGTTATCAAAGCAAGAGGAGGAAACGACCAATATTAAACAAAATTTTATTTAATATGTTTTACTAAGTTAAAGTGGAGGAGCACCTGGAGCGTAAAAATCATACAAACCTCGGACTTTCGTTACAGTGAATGAAAAAATAAATTTAAAAAATGGAACATTTAGCTAATAACATAAATAAAAAAGTTTACCTATTGAAAATTTGTGTTTTTGATTTAAAAAAAAAAAAAAAAAGGATAATTATAATAATTCAAATAGTATTAGGCTGTAAAATGTTTTTTTTATATAAAAAAATAAGTTTATGTATATTTTTCTTTAAGCATAAGTGGGGAATGAAATAATTCAAGTATAATAGAAAAAAAGTAACATTTATAATACAATTTTGGTTTATTTAGGAATTTCACATCATTGATCTGCATCAAATATTCTCTTTCACTTCAGTTATTTTAAAGGTTGGTAAAGTATTAAAGCAACTATTTCCGTTCCACTGTAAACATGCTATACTACATATTAACCACTCTTCGTTTATCATGCAAGAATTAAACAAAACTGCCAGGTTTTATTTCTGGTGGAGATGCAAAAGTTGTGGAAGCTTCGTATAATGTCTTTGTATGAAGTACAAAAGCCTAAAGACTGACAAATATTTATAAATTTTTTTAAGCCAAATTTTCTATTAAACATTACAGCCAAAGTAATATGCAAAGGTGATAGAAATTATCTTGTTCCTACAGCAGATATTACAGCATGCGCGATAGATTGACATTTTTTTCATAGGCAGGAATGGTGTCTACCTAATTTTTTTTTTTTTTCTTTTAAAATTATTACTGATAATAACAACTTCAAAGATTGCGGAATTAACTTATTAATATCTTTAATGATGGAGTTTTGTTGACCGTAGAGAAATTAGATGAGGAAGATGGTTGAGGGTGCGGTCATAAATTAAAAACACACATTTAAAATAAGTGTTATTTTAAATGTGTGTTTTTAATTTATGACCGCACCCCCAACCATCTTCCTCATCTATTAATATCTTTAAGCATTTTGCCACTTGATGTGTAATTTTCATTATCGTGAACTTGAGCTCTTATGTACCTTTTAGTAATTTCGCTGGCTGATTTTAATATATGAAATTCCGCTTCTTTTTTATTATTGTACATTTGATTGTACTAATTTTCTGTTGATATATAATGGTTGATTTTTTTTTTTTTTTAAATATGATGGTATTGGATCCAAATTTATTCGAAATAACAATATCATCATGATAGCGGTCTATTAGTTGTTTTCTAATAGTCTTTTTGTCGTTATATGCTCTGTAGTTATGACATTTTTCAACTCTTGCATGGTGAATTGACAGTCCTCATTCTCTTCTGTGTACTTTTATATTTGCTCCATTGCAGTATCAATCATCACATTTCTTGCACTAATTTCCAAGCAAAAATACACGTCTGCCAATTTGAAACAGGTGGATTACAAAATGATGGCCATTCAAAAAGGGAATATCACTCTTTTCTAACATAATTATGGTTACTATTGTGGAAATGGTTCATCCTATGAAGATAATCGTTGTAAAGTAAATCATCAAGTATTTAACAAGTCTTTAATTCATTTGAGAGGTGAAAGACATATGTATGTCGAATATTCAACGATATAGAGATATTACCAAAAAAATTATAATTCTGGCTCATTTGACCACGATTTTCCTTTTGGCCTCAATACTAGGCAATAATACGAAACAAACAACGCTAGTCAGCCTCATAAAAGTGGGTGGGAAGCCGCGGCAGACGTGTTTCAAAGTTGGATTTTTAGGGATAAATTCTGACCCATGTAACCATTGCACTCACATGTCAGTGAGTATTAGACATACAGGTTTCTAGCTAGTTAAGCTTTAAGCTAATTTTATGCTTCGTAAAGTAACTATGTATTACTATAAACTTATTACCATTATATTGTAGGAATAGTCGTTTCCCCGGTATTAACCAAATTAATGACAAAAGTAAAAGTTTCTCAGTTTCCTTTTTTTTCAAGACCCATATCTCTATAAATATTAGCCATACAGACGAGTTTCACAACTCAAATTAAAGGTGATTTAATTTTCTATATTAATTGTTATATAAATTATCCTCATAGGATGAGCTGTTTTCATAATAGTAGCCATTATAATGTTAGAAAAGAGTTATTTCTCATTTTTCGCCCAATTATTTTTTTTAATACCTCCATATCAATGAATATTGAGCATACAAATGTCTTTTACCATTCAAATGAAAGCTTATTAAATACTTGATGATTTACTTTATAACAATTATCCTCATAGGATGCGCCATTTCTATGATAGTAACCATAATTATGTTAGAAAAGAGTCGTATCTTGTGATATTCCACTTTTGAATGACCGCCATTTTGTAATTCACCCGTTTTGAGTTGGCAGACGTGTATTATTTACTTTACCATGATAGATACTTTGCATTAAACATACTAAAAATTTTGGTAAAATGGGTTGCATTTTTCGCTACTGGCTCACAGACTATCCCCGTTTTACTACCTGGCCAAAGTCTCTATGGCCCTTCATTAACACGGGTTTCTCCAAAAGATGATTTTCTATACCTATGCGATTCGAATTTGATGTATACATTAAAAAACAAATGCTATTTGAAGTTCAATTATATGATGTAATATTAATTTTGTATCTTTTTTAAATTAAATAATGAAACAATTAAAAGCACAAACAATTTGTTGGTAAACTTTGCCAGTTATAGTGTGGAGAAGAAAATGCCATCTCAACCAAAAAAATTCATTCAGTGTAACCATTTTCCGAAGTCAAAACCCCTGGGCGCTCCACTATTAGGTAATTTTTCATTTTATTTCTCATGAAATAAACAAAATTATTATTATTTTATCATATGTTTAAATTTATTTAATCTTCTTTTTTTTGGGATGGCATGAGTGCACTGCGACTTTCAAGATCTATTGTGAAATTTGCTCAATGAGTACATAAGTTTTATTGCAATTGCAAACTTTAGAAGGCTGCTATCAAAAAGGACATACTGGAGCCTTGAGAGCCTGTTGCACAAACAGATTGTAAATAGATAGTGTAAAACCTTAATTTTAAAGATGTTTTAATTTTGTCCATTAGTGTAGATATGTTTGTGTATATGTATATTACATCAGTTTTTAATTATTAAATAGACAAAATGTACCCCACTACTCTAGCAGTTTAATATACACAGGCCCTGCTACCCATGTACATACTACTACAGCTGTAAGCTGTCCTTAATAACCATTTAATCAGTGTTTTATTTGTTTATCATTTATATCTTGTTTAATAAAATGTCCTGATCCGCATAATATTTATAATGATTATTATTTTGTTCAGTTACTATAAAAGAAGAGAGGCATTTGCATAGATCCAGCACTAGCCCTGAACAAGAACTAGCAGTTTCACCTGATGTGAGAAACAATGAACCACAACATGAGTATGATCAGTTGGCAAGTTGTTCTGCATCTGCTATGCTTCATGAGTCTCCTTCTCCTACAGATGAAAGATCTGTTGAAGATCATCATAATGTTTCAATTGAGGGTACATATTAAACATTTGTTATTGTTTTTTCTATTAAATAAGATAATAAATAAATTTTGTTTAATGTTTATTTAGTATGCTGATAAACTTATTACTTATATATCAAAGTTAATAGAATGAACATTAGAATCATTTGAAACCCATTATGATATCCATTTTTGTAAATTTGATAGCATAGCATACAAATTATGAAAATATTAATTTCTGGGTCAACAAAAAGTTATGTTACAGTTGAAAGCCACAAAACAAATAAGATTTAAATCTTATCAACAACATCAACTTTTATTCCAAATTCATTAAAAAAAAAGTGAAGTTTTATGAAAGAGAATTTGACACCTTTCTCCAATTAAAATGGATCATTTCGGTTTTAGTCCATTCCTCTTAAGGTTTGTCCACATCGGGTGTGCAGAATTCGACAAAAATAAATTTCAGGAATCATGTGGAGCAATATAGCTGGTTTGAACAGCGAACCATGGACTTTTGAACAAGTGCTGTTATGGTCAGTACCTTAAGGAAATGTGTTTAAAGCCCCAAATGGGCACTGTATTTGGACAGAATATTCGATTCACAAGCATTCTTTTAACATCACTTTTTATTTTTATTTGTTTGTAAGCTTACTAGAATTATTATTATTTTTAATAGGAAGTCATTTAAACAGTAATAAAAGAAAATACATTTCATAAGTTTTGATTTGCTTTAAATTATTTTTGTAATTAAAACCAAAATTAAGTTTCTTTATTATCAAAGGAAGGTACATTGTGATATGTGTATATAGAGGGAGGAAGGGAAGTGTAGAATGGAACCACTTCAAACACCTCTACCAACAGTTTGTACTCTTCTGCATAGCTTTGAGCATCAATGAAACCTCTGTTTTATTTGCCATGGTTCTGCCTATTTGATGTGGGTTCTTTATATTCATAACCAGTGGCCATTTCCCCTTAAAAATCATGAGACCAATATTTCTAGTAATTAGGATTTTTTTTAGATCAAAAAAGTTACTGCATATCTTTATCTCTGTTTTTACTTTCACAGATGCTAATCCTTCATATCAAGAGGATGTTGAAAATGGTGTGGATGTTGTTAGTAGGGGAGAAAGTAAGTTCTTTGTACTTTATTACTATATATTTTCCTTCCACTTAGCTGAAATTTTCTTAAGACCTTCGATTCTCTAAACAACTATCGAAACGTTACGTTGTTATAATCAAGTTTTATATATGTTATAATAAATAAATATATAAATAAAAAGAAGAGATTATTCCCTCTAATACATTCATTATCAAAAATCTTTTTCCTCATTCTCTTCAATTTAAAAAAAAAACTTGTTGACTAACCTTAATATCTTCTTTTTGGAAATCCCCCAATATAATTTATTTCATTCTTTCAAGCAAGGAGTTTTAACTATCAATTTGACATTTTAAAACTCTTTCTTTCTCTGCCTCTCCTTTAATTACTTCTTCTTTCACAAGCTCCTTAGTACTTTTCAGCGTGAAGCACCTGCCTCAGTCCATCACTTCCACTCATCCCTTTGAATGGTCATATTTTTCATTTGGGTAACTGATTTGCCTCTATTTCTTCCGAGTCCCTCCAGGTACTGCATATATGTAGTTCTGGATCTACCAACCATTCTCTTTCCTGTTGGTTTGGCTTCCATGAACCATTTCACTCTCCTGTCTTCTGGGAGTCTGCACACATGCCCAAACCAGCGCAGTTGGCGTTCTTCTAATATCTACTTCAGTGCCACCACTTTCAATTCCTCCCTGATGACTTCGTTCCTAGCTCAGTCCCTTCTTGTTTTTACTTTCACTTACCTATATATGGAATATATAGTAAGGGAGGAAAGTATTGCGATCGTGAAAATTTTCGAATTTCAGTTTTCATCAGAAATACACGTTTTAGGATCCCCTGAGTCCAAATAACCAAGTCCCCAAAAAAAGTCTGTATGTGTGTGGTAACCCTCGAGCAAAAACAAAAAGTCCTGTGAAACTGAAATTTTATATTTAAAACACCTATACACCTACACTTTTTTAATAAATTCGGCTGACCAGAAGTGCTACTTTATACCATGCATTTTGCACCTTTTTATAATTTTCTCAAAAACGACTTTAACGATTTTGATTAAACTCGCTATGTGGATGTAAAATTAAATGGGCTTTAATATGATGTAGGTTTCATTCTGATTGAAATAGTATGACAGGGCTTAAATGCCGATATTTTAAATTTTCTTCATCTAAAGTACCTTTAATTCTGTAGATTCTATAAAAATAACTATATTATCTTGTTACCATTGATAATTAACAGCTAAATGTGCACGTTGAGCGAATTTGATAAACAACTGAAGGAGAAAACTGAACAAATATTTTTGTATGCATTTTTTGTGTTTTTGAACACAATAGTAATATAGATGTATAATATATCGTTGGATAGCTAAAGATTTTAGAAAAAATATTATCTGAAACACGGAATTGTAAAGTGTAATGGAGAGTTATGAAAAGCTGATAAAACTAACTTTTCGGGTTCCCATGAACTAACATGAATTTCCCATGTTGATTGTGCTGCAATCTGGTGGCTTGTCAATGAAGCAGAGCGCCCCAATTTTTATTTTTTTTTAACATAAAAACAGTAATATAGACGTGTAATACACCGTTGGTAAGAAAAAGACTTTGGAAAATATATTATCTTATACACAACCTTGTAAAATTGAATAAAGAGTGATAAAAAGCCGATAAAACTAACTGATTATTTTATATAATAATATAATACAGATTTTAATTAAACACATGTTTCTATATTCAATTCAATTTAATTAATTCTTTAATGGTTTCACTCATTTTTATCTCTATCTGTATTTGGAAATTCTTTAATCGATGTTAAAAACAAAGGTTAGTGAAAGTCGTGTGTTGCCCGCCCAGATTTTTCCTACTATCCTTCACAGGAATCTCATTTCTGAGGCCGTAATTCTATTAACAACTTGCTTTGGGCCTGTCCAGTGCTCTGCTCCATACAGCAGGATTGGATGGAAAATTGTTTTATTAGCACTAATTTGGTGGCATTAATTATTTCTTTTGTTCCAATTATGTGGCTGATTTGATCTTATGCTAGTTTGGCCTTTCTAATCCGGCTATTAACTTCATGTTCTATCCTTCCATCATTGCTCATGGTTGTGCCCAAATGAGTATTTGGTTGTGTTTACAGTTTCGAGCAATTCACCATTGCAGGTCTCATTCATGTTTATTTCGTCTCACCCTACTTTCATGATTTTTGCATTTACAGCCATTACCTTTCTATATAGTTCTTCTCACCACTCATTAACTGCTTGTTGTAGGTTCTCCTGTGAATTTGCTTCTAGAACTATATCATCAGCGAAAATCATGGCTTGGGCTGATACAGTCATTAAGTTTCTATACCCCTGTAGAGCTTCTCTTACAAATTTTTAATATTTTGTCCATGAAGGTTATAAATAGCAAAGGGCTAAGGCTGTCCCCCGGTTTGACCCCAACATGGAAATATAAAGGCTGGGATTCTTTTCCATTTAGATGTATTACTCCTTTTGGACTCCGATATATGGACTGAATTGCCTCAATAAGGTTTGAAGGAACATTTTTATACTGCAGGGCTGCCCCCTTGGTACTGAATCAAATGCAGCTTTGAGGTCTATTAAGACCAAATAAATATCCTTACCTATTTCCATGTCTTTTCAATTATCATTTTGAGGGAGAATATATACCTTTGTACCGAAATTCTGGTATGTTTTATTCAAAAGGGGTGATAGACATATAGGCCGATAGTTTTCACATTCCTTTTTTATGTATAGGTACAATAATATTGTACTCCCAATCTTGGGGTATCTTCTCATCCCATATCATTATACAGTCATCCATATTCTCCGCACCTCTTTGTCTTACTCTTCCTTGGTTATTAGGAGCAGATCTTTCAGCAAATTTTTCCTGATAATGTTTTCTCCATTCCTCCCATTTCTCCTCGTCTCTCATTACAATTAATCCATCCTTATTTTTAATGCTTCTTACTGGCCTTCCCTTTCTACCCCTCAGCACTGTAACAGTGTTCCAGAACTTTCTGATATTGTCCTTGTAGTTGTTTTGCACGGACCTTTCGAATTCTTCCACTCCTTCTTTTTTGCTTGCTTGATTACCAATTTTACACGATTTCTTTTTTCAACATATACATGCCATGCTTGTGGATCTTTTGAGCGCAAGTAGTTTCTCCAGGCTTCTTTCTTCTGTGCCACAACGTGTTTGACCTCCTCACTCCAACAATTCGTTCTCTTAGTTTGTGGTCATATTTTACCAACTCCACAAACTTCTGTTGTGAGGTAATAATGGTCGATTTAATCGTCTCCCACATCTCATCTAGGCTTTTACATACATACATCCTCGGCGCTACAGCCCCGTTCGGGCCCTGGCCTCCAGAAGAAACCTTCCCCACTCTTCTCTATTCCTGGCCATCGTCCACCAGCCTAACGCTCCCAGCTGCACTGCATCCTTTCCAACCTGGTCCAACCATCTTATTCGGGGTCTCCCTCTCTTCCTTTTGCCCACCGGTGCATAGCTCATTATTCTCTTGGGGATACTATCATCTGCCATCCTTTAAACGTGGCCAGCCCAACGAAGCCTGCTTATCTTTATAAATCTCACCGCTGGGACATCCTTATACTTTTCATAAAGTTCTCGATTGTGTCTAATTCTCCAAAGACTCCAAATTTTCGCATATAGGCCCATAAATCCTTCTCAGTATTCTTCGCTCGAAAACAGCAATCTTTTGTTCATCAGTTTTCCTTAACACCCATGATTCACAGCCATAAGTCAGTATGGGTCTAATCAGGGTTTTGTAGAGTGTGGCCTTCGTTTCCTTATTAATTTCTTTAGTTTTAAATACTCTTGTTAGATCATAATAACCCCTCGTAGCAGCTAAAATTCTCTTCTCTATTTCTTTGGAGGAATTTTTTTCGGCATCTACAAACGACCCGAGGTATACAAATCCCTGAACTGTTTCAAATTTGTATCCTTGTATCTCAATACATGGTTCTCGTACCTTAGTCCCTGCAACCATATACTTGGTCTTGGATTCATTTATGACAAGTCCCATTGTCTTAGCAGATTCCTCTAAAGCTTTAAAAGCCTCTCTTATGCCCGATTCTGATCTACTGACTATATCTATGTCATCTGCATAAGCAAGTAGCTGAACACTTTTATTAAAGATATGTCCGAATGTTTGTATTCGAGAATCCCTTATCACTTTCTCCAGAGCTATGTTGAATAGTAGGCATGCCAGGGTGTCTCCCTGCTTCAGTCCATTTCATGTTTGTATGGGGTCTGACAGGTTGGATTGGATCCTAATTAGACATTTTGTGTTGGAGATGACTACTCTCACCATACGGACCAATTTGGGCGGTATATTCATCTCTCTCATAGCTTTATAAAGCATCTCTCTATTTATGGAGTCATACGCAGCTTCAAAGTCCACAAATAAATGGTGCGTTGTAATTCCGAATTCTAATGTCTTTTCCAGGATTAGTCTTAGCATGAAGATCTGATCAGTGGTTGATTTACCTTGCATGAAGCCACATTGGTAGTCCTTTATAATCATTTCTGCATATGGAAGTAATCGGGTGAATATTATATTGAATAGTATTTTGTATGCTGTATTCAGCAGAGAAATGCCTCTGTAGTTTTTACAGATAAACGGATCGCCTTTCTTGTGTATTAGGCAGATCATTCCATTATTCCAGTCTTCAGGCATTTCCTCCTCTGTCCAAATCCGCTCCATGAGATGTGTTAATTCCTTCACAAAGTCCTGACCTGCGCTCTTGAAAAGTTCTCCTGGAAGACCATCCGTTCCTGCAGACTTATTATTGTTCAGCTTCTCTATTGCCTCGCATACCTCATCATAGGAAGGGAGCAGCTCTTCCCTGTCATCCGCTAGCTCTTCTTCCACCTGATCCGCTCTTCTTTCTCCCGTACTATACTCTTCATTCCTACCTATGAGTTCACTGAAGTGTTCAGTCCATCTTCTAATAACATCTTCTGTGTTATTGAGGAGCTTTCCACTTTTATCTCTACAGGCAATAGATCGAGGCTGGAATTCTCGTCTCATGTTGTTGACTTTTCTATACATGTCTCGGCTTAATTTCTTGCTTTTGAACTCCTCTATGCCTCGCAGCTGCTCTGTCATATGCTTTCTTTTTTTCTCTCTATGGACTTTCTTTTCATTTTTTCTAGCATTTTTATATTCTTCCAGTGCGGCTATAGTACGTTTTCTTTGGATCATCATTTGATATGCCTTATTCTTTATATCTGTTACTTCCTTACACTCATTATCGAACCACTCACTCCTTTGGATTTTCTGTCTCACGCCTATAGTTTCCTCTGCAGCGGCAGACAAAATACCCTTTAGGCCATCCCAATGGCTCTGTACTCCCTGTAACACGCTATCAGACCGCTCCATGCTACCATTTTCTGATCAGTACAATCTCCGAATTTCTTAGTCATATCCTCTTTCTTAAGCTTCTCTGTGTTGTATCTAGTTGTCCTTATGCCCTTCACATTCCTACAATTAGATATTCTTGCTCTCAATTTAGCAACTAAGAGGAAATGATCACTATCAATGTTTGCACTTCTAAATACCCTAACGTCCTGTAGATCCGATCTATGGCGTCCCTCAATTAGGATATGGTCTATTTGGTTTACTGTGTTACCATCTGGAGAGGTCCATGTACCCTTGTGGATGTCTTTGTGATCAAACAATGTTCCTCCTATTACAAGGTTGTGGCCAACAGCAAAATTCAGAAGACGGAAACCGTTGTCAGAGTGATCTGAGTGTAGTCCATATTTTCCAATGTTATTGCATAGATGATCCTTACCTACTTTTGCGTTTAGATCACCTATTATTATTTTAATATTATGCCTAGGGCTTCCAGAGCAAACCCTTTCCATTAAGTCGTAAAATTCGTCTTTTTTTTCTTCGGGCTTATCTTCAGTTGGCACATTTATTATTGTATAGTTAAAAAAAAGTACCCCTCACTCTAATTTTACAGATCCTAGGAGTAAATGGTTTAAAGTCCATTATTCTTTGTTTGATTCTTTGATTACAAGGAAGCCAGAACCGAATGTATGGTCTCGATTATGACAGCTATAAAAGACCAAATAATCCCTCCAGTCCATCTCATCTCCTGTACAGCTAATATATCCAATTTATACTTGGAAGCCTCACTCGATAGAGATTTTAAGGCTCCAGGCCTATATAAGGAACGTACGTTCCATGTTGCAATTCTGATGCCATTTCGCCTTTTCCAAGTTCCAGTCCGTTACCCAAGAATCTGTCCGGCTTTTCTATTTTCTTCTGGTTTCATAACATGAGTTTTTTTCTGAGGTGGGCCGTTAACCCTATTCTCAACCCCCAACCTGGAGGACCAAGGGATTTATATTCAGAGCTCCCGTCTCCTAGAAGCTCCCATCTAGACTTTTATCTGCATATACTTTGCTAAGTTTCCTGCTGAGAGCTTCCTCATATTGCATTATTTTTCTTTCATCTCGCAAAGTTCCAACTTTTAATTCTTTCGTACTTTTTAGCCTGAGAGTTCCTGCCTTTATTTAGAGCCATTTTTGTATCCATGACCAGTAACATATGATGTGTGTTCAGCTCTGCTCCTCTTATCACCTTGACATCAGTTACATACCTCTTTAGCTCTTCATTAGATATAAAATAATCAATGATACTAGTAACATTCCGTCCTTCACCCACAAATGTAATTTTATGGATATTTTTGTGGTTAGTTACCCTAAAGTAAATTATTATCTGTGCACAAGTTCAATATTCTCTGCCCATTGTCATTCCTTGTATTTTCTCCTTCATAAGGGCCCATGACTCTGAGATTCTTGTTATTAATTCCTCCTACTCTTCCATTTATGTCTCCACATATAATTATTTTATAGTTCTTATATCTGGATTCATCTATTCTCCTTTGAAGGTCGCTATAGAATTGTTCCTTGTCAGATACTGATGCATTTTCAGTTGGAGCATATACTTGGATGATGGTGACTTTCTGTTTCCGAGGCTTGGTGTTTTACTTTGAATTGTTGGTACTCCAGACGAGTGATTGGGCCCAGTGCTGGAGGCCCCGTTACCTCGGGACAGTTGGAGTCATTTTATACTCAATGCCTGTTGAGTCTTCCCAGAAGAGGTAGCCCTGGGGCATTTACTGTCAGTGACCTAATGTTAGTATATGTGTGTTGAGTACTGTTGTGGTGAGGTTGTGTGTTAAGTACTGAACTTGGAACCCGGGAGATTGTTAATCCCCTCCAGACATTTCCCCTTAAAAATCATGAGACTAATATTTCTAGTAATTAGGATTTTTATTTAGATCATAAAATTTCATACCATATTACATTAAGAACAGATTAGCATATTACATTAACACGTTCATCCTTGTCTGTTCCGCGGGGCAGGGTGATGCACCGGTGGGTCACGCTTAGCTTGAAAATTTTGATTTTAGAAAATAAGTTTATTTTATTTTTTCTTAACATTATATGTTGTTGCAATTAACAAGCATAAGGGTTTATTTATTAAATATTTTATAACTTTCAACACTCCCCTCCCCCCCCTCAAAGGACTCTTCTCGGTTAATTTCACTTGATTACACTTCTTTATGAATTTTATTCAGCTTTGCATGATTTCTTTTCATATTTTTTTGTCCATAATATGATATAAGAATATAATATATGATTATAATATAAGAATCATTTTAATAATGAATAATAATATAAGAAGCTTTTTTTTAATTATTTGCATAATTACTCCTTCAAGTCATATGTGTATGTCACAACTGTTACAATCTCGCATTTAATGCGTTGGGAGCCTGGAACTGTTGTGATCTGACATTAAACACACTGGAACTTGCCTAAACACCTTGAATTGACACAACAGTGTCGCCCCTTGAAGCGAAAGTAGCTAATACAGTTCCGCCCCATGCGGAAAATCTTAGATATTCCCCCCGGTGTGAATGTGTTAATAACAGCATATTACATCAAAAATTACATATAATTACAGCATAAAAGTACATGCTCTCTATTTTTACTCTTACAGGTACTAATCCATTATACCAAGAAGATGTGGAATATGGTATGGATGTTGTTAGTAGGGGAGAAAGTAAGTTCTTTGTACTTTATTACTATATATTTTCCTTCCACTTAGCTGAAATTTTCTTAAGACCTTAGATTCTCTAAAAAACTATCAAAAATCATTTTCCTCATTCTCTTCAATTTAAAAAAAACTTTTTGGCTCAGTAAACCTTGATATCTTCTTTTTGGAAATCCCTCAATATAATTTATTTCATTCTATCAAGCAAGGAGTTTTAATTATTGATTTGACATTTTAAAACTCTTTCTTTCTCTACCTCTCCTTTAATTACAAATTTAGATATTGTTATATCTTGAGTAATTGACCAGACCACTTACAACTGAAATTAATAAATACAAACAAAAATATGTGACTTTAAAACCAAAAAATCTGGTGCGTGCAACACATGACTTTCACTTAACTACATTTATAAAATCAATTTAAGAATTTTTAAATACATTTAAATATAAAAATGAATAGTTAAAGAATTGATTAAATTGAATTTCCAAATTGAAACATGTGTTTTATTAAATAACCTATTATATTTTTATCTTCAACAATAAGTTAGTTTCATCAGCTTTTAATCATTCTCCATTAACTTTTACAATTCCTTGTATTAGATAATATTTTTTCTAAAATCTTAAGCTATCCAACGGTATATTATACATCTATATTACATTATGGGATCTGTATATGCTTTTATTTTAGTTCTTTTTCAGAAGAAAGAATATATAATTACTAGAACTACCGTTTTTAGGTGATTAATCAGATTATAGAAGGCAATTTGATGAATATCAAGAAAGAAGTAATGCATACTATAACAATGGTATATTCTTTCGTTCAAAAATTGCAACAAATATTTTGCTCTTTTCTCCTTTGTTGGATTTAAAATTCGTTCAACTAATATATTTACTTGTTTTTTATCAATCCTAACAAGATAATGTGGTTAATTTTTTTAAATCTCTAAAATTAAAGGTGCTTTAGAGGAAGAAAATTTAAAATATCAGCATTTCAATCAGAATGAGACCTACATGATATTAAAGCCCATTAAATTTTACATTGATATGGCGAGTTTAATAAAAATCGTTTGAGTTGCTTTTGAGAAAGTCGTAAAAAGATGCAAAAATTATATTTTCAAAACAATATTATAGATCTGTATATGCTTTTATATTAGTTCTTTTTCAGAAGAAAGAATATATAATTACTAGAACTACCGTTTTTAGGTGATTACTCAGATTATAGAAGGCAATTTGATGAATATCAAGAAAGAAGTAATGCATACTATAACAATGGTATGTTTATTTATAGTAATAGTTTGGATAATACTGCATTCTATATTGAAAATATTATTAAATCTTTTATTTTGTTATAATTATTTGATTTTATCCTTGGTAGCCTTGGTAGTTAATCGGCAAACAAAATTACCCTTCCTCTCTCAAAATTTGAGGTCTTACATTTCAAGATAGATGGAACCCGAAAAAAAAATATATCTGTCTCTCCGCTGTCCCCAGCGATTCTCCAAATTTACTGGACCAATTTATTCTTAATTTTTCACTAAAATACTAAGACATCTGACAATGATCCTAACACTAAAATAAAAATGATTTAATTCAATAAGTCAGTTATTTTTTAAGATAAAAAAAAAAAATATGTAGAGTTTTAGAACCAGTCATCTGCAATAATTTAAAAAAAAAAAGTATAAGGTCAAGTCACAAACTATAAGAGATTTATTTCCTCAAAACTCAATTATTATTGAAGATAGAGAAAAAAAGGAAAATATTTTCAAGATCAAGACACCGGGATGTACAAAGAGAAAAAAAAAATTGTTATATGGTTGAGCCACAAATTATAGGAGTTGTAATTCCTCCATAACCCAGTTATTATTGAAGATAGAGAAAAAAAAAAAAGAAGTGTTCTGGGATCTGAAATTTTTGTTTGATTTATTTCAAAGAAAATTTAAAATAAATGAAAATGAAATAGTAAAGAAGTCTAGTATAAGTGTTTTTTATGCAGGAAGTGATGGTTCGAGTACCGGTAACAAAAATATATAAGAAAATAATGGAAAAACTCATTAATATCCAACGTTTCAAACCACGTTTACGGTTCTTCATCAAGGCTTCTGATAAAGATATAGTGTTTTGAAATAAATTAGCATTGGTGATTGGCCATTTTTCTTTGATTAATTTATCGCTTTTCATATTAGTCAATTTTCTGTTAACAATTGTGTTCAAGCCCAAATTTACAATTAATTTTAATTTTATTAATTGTTATCAAGGTAACAGATGTTCTTTTTTTTTTTTATAATGTGCGTGGGTTTTATTTAAAAAAAAAAAAAAAAATACATGTTACACAGAGTCAGTGTGAACTTGTTGTTGTGAGTTGTTTTTAAACCAGAAAAACACTATCCCACTTTTTTTTTTTTTTTTTTTTTTTTTTTTTTGTGAAATAATCCTGTTATCAAGAAATTAATAAAATCTCGTGAAGCCGAAGCGAAGGAAGCACCCAGGTGGTAAGTTTCTATCTTTCTCACCATTCTTATTTTAACCACCCAACAGTCTTACGGGGAAAGGTTTGTTTTTCAATTTAGAAAAGTTCCTTGCCCCAACAAACAGTATAATGTGTTGTATCCTAATATTGTTATTTTAAAATAATAAACTATTGTGTAATAATTTGCAGTTTTTTTTATACAATGAAAATGCTAATCATTATTTATTTTCAGATTCTTTGTTTTCCAGAAGAGAACCTTCCAATTATATAAATGACTCCAATGCTTACAGAAACAATGGTTAGTCAATTCACATTTATAAACTTGATTTTTTTTTTTTTTTTTTTTTTTTTTTTTATTGAGGTATATTTGGATGCTTCTGAACACAGAGCCTTGTATTCTAATTTAATGTTTTGTCAGATCACACAAATGCAAATTAGAAACAGTAAGTTCCACTTCAACATCCTAAAAATAATTTAAATAAAATAATAGTAATAGAACCTTTACTAGGTAACAGTTGAGCATATAAACTGATCAATACATTTTTACTACTACTATCAATACATTATAAGTTTCTACTAGAG
This sequence comes from Piezodorus guildinii, assembly GCA_023052935.1. Lineage (NCBI taxonomy): Eukaryota > Metazoa > Arthropoda > Insecta > Hemiptera > Pentatomidae > Piezodorus > Piezodorus guildinii. The sequence continues at coordinate 58,810,560 of CM041297.1, forward strand.
GCATTTTTTGTCAGTAATTTTATTATGGTTGTTTCATTATTTTCTCCAAGTATTAAGTTACTTTTTTGTTTTTGTTTTAATGACAATAATTATATGTTACATTCATGCCATAGCTTTTATATTTCACTTACAGTAACAGGACTTGGACAATTGCTAGAACATGACCTTAATCATATTTTTTAAATCAATTAAGCATTGGCGCTATAACTCACTCCTGAGCCTTGGCCTCTGGGATAGCTAACATCTAATTGTGGATCCTAGGTTACTTTGGGCACCAGTTGCTTTGTTATACTTCCATCTTGTTAATGGTCTTCTATAGATTGGTTCTGTCAGGACCTATTTCGTCAGTTCAGTATATCCCATCTAAAGCTAAATGATCCAACCACCTTAAAAAATTTATTTTAAAAAGATAATTATATCAGGTTCATTATTTATACAGTATAAATCCTCATTAGTGCATCTGTATATGCATTAAATTAAATTAAGGAATATGAATCATTGTTAGTTCCAAGTTTCATAAATGAAATAAAAATATTTTTCAAACTTATGATCTTAAACTTATCTAGGTAGAGAGGTGGTATGAAAATATCAACCACTATCCTTCTTCCCTAGAATAGATGCTGATTCAAAAGGATAAATAATTATAATGAATTATAATAATTAATTATTGAATAATTAAAATAATAATAATAAAAGAATACAGAAATTATTGTTATACACTTTTAATAATATAAACATAACATAAGTTCATACCAATATGCTTATAAACATAAAAATGAAAGAAATTGAATTAAAGAAACCAATTAATAATTAAAACAAATAAAATGAGAAACAAAAAAAAATTATTTTAAAAATATGTCTATACTGATCAACTCAATATGTTGATACTCTTGGTTGGTGGCACTTCCAAAAGATCGCTGTGGTGATGTATAGGGTAGGCCGGGCCTATTGTTAGGTGGCTGGGTTGGCTTTACTATCTCAATATTAAAAGGAAACACACTGCACTGTATACTAATTTATGATTATAGAAAGAGTCTTGCTTGGGCCAAGACTGAGTGAAGAGAGACTAAAGTTGAGAAAACGACGCTATCAACCATATGTTTTTATACCATTACAGTTGTATGCTACATTTATTATTATCATTTTATTAATTCAGTTTAAAACAAAGTTAAATTGATTTAATTCAAATTAAAAATTACAATTGAAATTAATTACTAATGAATATTGTAATAAATAAATTTAAGTCTAGTTGGGCTCAAACAACTTATAATCCATAAAACTAATACGTTATAACAATATTAAATCTGATACATCCAGCAAAGTAAATGGGTTGAAGACAGTCTATCAGAATTCACATTTCACAAGACCAGATAAACAATATAAAAGGGAATTCAAAAAATGAAACTATTTATCTTACTGATCGGGAATATTGAGTAGATATTTTTTTATGATTACTATGAATAACAGCTCTGATTGAGGAACCCAGATGCCCTGCCCATGCAAGTTCCTATAAGGGAAATAAAGTCCATTCTTACCTTAACCTCACACCAATTTTTTTTTTTTTTCTTTCCAAAATTTACATCCTTTCCTATGTAATGTAAGTAATGGCATACAGAATGGGTTATTTTATAGGTAACCAACTTCTTCTTACCAGAGCGGATTAGTCAAGATTTATCCCTCTCACCGACCTTATTTTCAATCTACATAAATGAACTACCTAAATTTAACCGACATTTTCAGTATCATTTGTACGCAGATCACCTTTAAATTTTCATATTCTTCCATCGTTCTAATATACTCAAGACTTCCTGACATTCCAAGAAGATATTAATTGCATTAAACGTTGGCCTTTGGAAAACAGGCTGTGCCTAAATCCAGCAAAAACAAAGACAATGCTAATAGGCTCTAGACTTTCCCTTCCTTGCCATCTAGCGGAAACTCATATCCAGTTATAAAACTCCATAAACAAATTTGGTGCGGGCAACACACGACTTTCACTTACCTCCATTTTTAAAATCCATTAAAGAATTTCCAAATACAGTTAGAGATTAAAACGAGTGAAACCCTTAAAGAATTAATTAAATTGAATTAATATAGAAACATGTGTTTTATTAAAAACTCTATTATATTATTATCAAAAATAATCAGTTAGTTTTATCGGCATTTTATCGGTCTTTATTCAATTTTACAAGCTTGTGTATAAGATAATATATTTTCTAAAGTCTTTCTTTTTCAAACGGTATATTATACGTCTATATTACTGTTCTTATGTTAAAAAAAAATAAAAATTGGGGCGCTCTGCTTCATTGACAAGCCACCAGGTTGCAGCACAATCAATATGGGAAATTCATGTTAGTTCATGGGAACCCGAAAAGTTAGTTTTATCGGCTTTTCATAACTCTGTAAATTATTATTTCTAACCATATTCAAACACCATTTATTCATTCACCTCCTCAAAGATCAATCTTCCAGAGATATTTAATATATCTTGAATTAACTGTATGCAACTAAATTCATTGGGAATTGTCATGTGTTTTATCTGTATCTTTTATTTATTTTGCTTTTATATATATCATAATCATTGACTAGATAATCATGAAACCAAATGAATGAATGAAAAACTAAACTAAATGAAGCCAGAAAAATTGGACTTCTGTTCATTGTACTTAATTCTTAGGGAACACATTGTTCCTGAAATAAAAATTACTTTTTAGTAGAAAGGTAATTGTATTTTCTACACAGTTAAACTGAAAAAGAAATGAAATCTTGATTGGATTATTGTAACTCAATAGGCAACAAACAATTGTTAAGTCGTAGTTAGTGGACGCACCAGGCATTTATTTATAATTCATCCATAGAAATGGATTTCTATTTTTTTTTTTTTTTTTTTTTCAAGTATTTATCTTTTTCAATTAAAAATTTCTGCAAAATGAAGTAAAAACTTATTACTTTGTAAAATATATTTTTATTGATTTTTACAACTGTATATACAACAAGTATAAGGACTAAAATTACGAATATGGCATGAAATAGTCTTGTGAAGAAGCTACCCAGTGGTAGCACTTCAATCATTCTTTTAGGTAACACTGTAATGATTATTTTATTAACATGGCTCGAGGCCATGAGGATTATCAGGAAGAAATGGAGATGAGAGTTTACGGACAAGCGGGTTTGTGTGGGCTGGTAGTTTGGAATTAAAGGAGGTGTATCGAGTTTGGGCTAAGTCTGCAACTAGTGAGATATTGAGGTCTCTATGGATGATTTTATTAGTAACAAAATAAGGAGCATTGAGGATTCTTCGTAGGATTTTGAATTGCAAGGATTGGATGTGGGAGGAATTTGATGTTTTATGTATAATGGTTACATAAATCAGTTTTTTGTAGTAAATAGGGAGTTTTGATCGTTTGTCAAATAAGTGTTGTATTAAATGGTATCTACGAGCTGTTTCTTGTGGTTTAAGTCTTGTATGAGGATTCCAAGCAAGGCATTTTTCAAGATTTATTCCTAGGTATCGTATTTGTTCTGCAGGGATGAATGGGATATTATTGAAGAAAACAGTAGAGCAGGAAGTCATAGGTTAACAACGTATAGTAAAGGTGATTTGATGGGATTTATTTTAATTCTCTAGTTTTGACACCATCCTTCAATGGCAGATATATGGTTCTGTAGGATTTGGGATGCAGCAATAGGATCGTTATTAACGGATAACACACATGTCACATCAGCGTAAGTAGTAAGGATAGTACTAGGATGGGTAGGAATATCAGCTGTACACACCATGTAGAGGACTGGGCCAAGGATTACTACCTTGAGGTACACTGGCTGATTGAGTGAATACTGAGGAGGAGGATATAGTACGACTAACTTTAAAGGTTCTATCTGTAAGGTTGTAATATTAAAATTAAAATACTCATACCAAAGTAGATTAGAATTTATTTGCTTGCCAGAATTTATTAAAAAATTGCATTTGCAATTATTCAATTACTATGGTTTAATGATTTAGTTAAATGTTTATAACAAACTAATTTCTTCTCGACATATATTATAAATTTTTCATTTGTTTTTCAGAATACTTTTCTCCATATGGAACTCCATATATTTTTCCCCATAATGATGATTATTCAAGAGAAGGTACGTTCAACACATGAGGCAATCTTATATTGTTTGTTTATGGAAGGTATATTGATGGTAGATATTTGGGCTGATCAATTTCTTCCAAAAAACTTAATTTTTTACTAAATCACAAATTCGACGTTGCGGATCTTCTCCCATCTTCAGGACTTTGGTTTATACCATTTTGATTCTGTTCTTATGTTCAAAAACAAAAAATTGCATTTAAAAAAATATTTTTTTAGTTTTCTCCTTTAATTGTTTTTCAAATTCGCACAACTTACATATTTAGCTGTTATCTATCAATGCTAACAAGATAATGTGGTTATTTTTATAGAATCTACAGAATTAAAGGTACTTTAGAGGAAGAAAATTTAAAATATCGGCATTTAAGCCCTGTCAGACTATTTTAATCAGAATGAAACCTACATTATGTTAAAGCCTATTAAATTTTACATTGATATAGTGAGTTTAATCAAAATCGTCAGAACCGTTTTCTGGAAAATCGAAAAAGGGTTCAAAATGCATAGAATAAAGTGGCTCTTCTGGTAAGCTCATTCTGATGAAAAAGGTTTTGTAATGTCTCGGGCGTATATTTGTCTTAAATATGAAATTTCAGTTTCATAAGACTTTTCGTTTCCGCCTGAGAGTTACCACACACACACAAACACACTCACACTCACACACACACACACACACACACACACACACAGACCTTTTTGCGGGACTTGGTTATTTGGAATCAGAGGACCCTGAAACGTGTATTTCTGTTGAAAACTGGAATCCGAAACTTTTCACAATCGCAATACTTTCCCTTAATATATATAGTAAGTGAAAGTAAAAAGAAAAATCAGTAAAAACTAGTCATTAAGTGAAACATCAGATCTGAGCAGAGTATTGCTTAGATCTTTATCCTCCTTTCGAGGTGATTTAATAAAAAATTAAGTTTTTTGGAAGAAATTAGCCCAAATATCTACCATTAATATAATGCGAGATCTTCCGCTGTTTGGAATATATTGATGTATATTGTTTTAGTTGATTTTCTTCCCTATGTTCTATATTTTTGGTTTTTAGAATTGAATATTTAATTTGTAACAGGCCCATATCAAATATTTTATTATGGTTAGTGCTAATAATGTAACAATCATAATGTTTTTTTTCTTCCTTTGATTTGATGAGTCAACTTGATTATAATATATTTAATTGGGAGAAGTTAATTCAGAATGCAGTCAAAAGAACACATAATTAAGATATAAACTTAATAAACTGGTGCCGACGTTTCGGTCTAAATTATAGGCCTAGGGGGTTTGAAGGAGAGTGTCAGAACAGGAAAGCAATTCAGATCGAAACGTTGGCACCAGTTTATTTAGTTTATATCTTAATTGTGAGTTCTTTTCACTGCACCCTGAACTAACTTATCCCATTTATTCACACAGTCAACTATTCTCACTTCTCAATGATTTCTAACACCTGGAGGGCACAATATCACAACCAACAACCTCTTCGCCGCATTGCTCGTTGGCAAACTTATCTTCGACTTCCAAACGGTCAATAATTGCCTTCTCCTTCTCAACATCCTTCTGATAACTCTGCATACTCTTCCACTTCAGATTCTTCGACCTCTCAACATGCTTCCAGTCTCTCTGCTAATTATTCTAATTCTTGTCTTTCTGTAAATAGTATTCCAGCGGTATACAACAGTCTCTCTGTGAACAGTAGTCTTTCCTTTTCTGTTCCTAATCCTTCTTCTCGTATTGTTCCCCTGCATCGTTTTCTAATATATCCTTTTCTTCCTTAAAAACATCGTTCCTCGAACATAAATCGAGTTTAAATAAATTTTCAAACCTCCACAAAAAAAAAAAAAAAAAAAAAAAAAAAAAAAAAAAAAAAAAAGATAAGACCATTTTTGTTTCATTGTTCTGACGCTCTCCTTCAAAGTGCCCTGAAGAAGGCCTATAATTTAGGCCGAAGCATGGGCACCAGTTTATTAAGTTTATATCTTAATTGAGTGTTCTTTTGACTGCATCCTGAACTAACTTCTCCCACTTAATCACACAGCCAACTATTCTCACTTCACTATAATATATTTAAGTTGAAAGGGATTAACTGTGCATACAAATAGAATTGTTAATTTATATTTCTTGCACAAATGATTCTCGTAAGGAAAATTTTATAAAATATCATTTAGAAAGAAGAGATAGACTAAAGCCCCCTTGGCTATTTGCTTTACTTTAAATTGTCATTAGTTGATAGAGGAATCACTGTCCAGGTTTTATCAATTTTCTCAGTAATACTAAATTCACAGGAAAAAAATCCCAACGAGGGCGACAATACTTATATCCCTTTTTGTTTTTGTGGCATTTTTTTTATCTATTATGTTTTCAAATTACAAATATATTTTTAACATTTTTGATGTATTGAATAGTTGACCATAATCATTAATATTTAAGATGATGTTAAAATTGAAACAATAAGTAGTTTTAATTTTGATCATAAATTATATATTGTGAAATAGTTTTGATTGTTAAATGAATGGTGACACTTTGGTCCATATGATAGACCTTCAGAGCATATGAAAGAAGAGCTGAGAAGAGACACAGCACTAAAAACTATCACTAAGGATTGAACAAAACCATTTAACATTCTAAGTTCTCTTTTATGTTAATTTATTTATTATTTCATTATTCACAATATTTTTTTTAAATCTGGATATCATTGTTCGCAGAATATGGTTCCTCAGTACCTTTTCACCGGAGGCAAATGGATGCTCGTGAAACTTTTAATAGTTCAACTGGTAATTATTTTACTAGCTTATCGATTTATAACAACTTATGTACTATTTGGTATGCAATATTTTTTTTAAATTGTTAGTATTTTATAGAAGAATATAACCTGTACGATACTGTGTACCCTGGCAATTTTTTTAAATCTGGATATCATTGTTCGCAGAATATGGTTCCTCAGTACCTTTTCACCGGAGGCAAATGGATGCTCGTGAAACTTTTAATAGTTCAACTGGTAATTATTTTACTAGCTTATCGATTTATAACAACTTATGTACTATTTGGTATGCAATATTTTTTTTAAATTGTTAGTATTTTATAGAAGAATATAACCTGTACGATACTGTGTACCCTGGCAATTTTTTTGAATCTGGATATTTTTGTTCGCAGAATATGGTTCCTCAGTACCTTTTCACCGGAGGCAAATGGATGCTCGTGAAACTTTTAATAGTTCAACTGGTAATTATTTTACTAGCTTATCGATTTATAACAACTTATGTACTATTTGGTATGCAATATTGTTTTTTAAATTGTTAGTATTTTATAGAAGAATATAACCTGTACGATACTGTGTACCCTGGCAATTTTTTTTAATCTGGATATTTTTGTTCGCAGAATATGGTTCCTCAGTACCTTTTCACCGGAGGCAAATGGATGCTCGTGAAACTTTTAATAGTTCAACTGGTAATTATTTTACTAGCTTATCGATTTATAACAACTTATGTACTATTTGGTATGCAATATTTTTTTTTAAATTGTTAGTACTTTATAGAAGAATATAACCTGTACGATACTGTGTACCCTGACAATTTTTTTGAATCTGGATATTTTTGTTCGCAGAATATGGTTCCTCAGTACCTTTTCACCGGAGGCAAATGGATGCTCGTGAAACTTTTAATAGTTCAACTGGTAATTATTTTACTAGCTTATCGATTTATAACAACTTATGTACTATTTGGTATGCAATATTTTTTTTTAAATTGTTAGTACTTTATAGAAGAATATAACCTGTACGATACTGTGTACCCTGGCAATTTTTTTGAATCTGGATATTTTTGTTCGCAGAATATGGTTCCTCAGTACCTTTTCACCGGAGGCAAATGGATGCTCGTGAAACTTTTAATAGTTCAAATGGTAATTATTTTACTAGCTTATCGATTTATTACAACTTATGTACTATTTGGTATGCAATATTTTTTTTAAATTGTTAGTACTTTATAGAAGAATATAACCTGTACAATACTGTGTACCCTGGCAATTTTTTTGAATCTGGGTATTTTTGTTCGCAGAATATGGTTCCTCAGTACCTTTTCACCGGAGGCAAATGGATGCTCGTGAAACTTTTAATAATTCAACTGGTAATTATTTTACTAGCTTATCGATTTATTACAACTTATGTACTATTTGGTATGCAATATTTTTTTTTAAATTGTTAGTACTTTATAGAAGAATATAACCTGTACGATACTGTGTACCCTGGCAATTTTTTTGAATCTGGATATTTTTGTTCGCAGAATATGGTTCCTCAGTACCTTTTCACCGGAGGCAAATGGATGCTCGTGAAACTTTTAATAGTTCAAATGGTAATTATTTTACTAGCTTATCGATTTATTACAACTTATGTACTATTTGGTATGCAATATTTTTTTTAAATTGTTAGTACTTTATAGAAGAATATAACCTGTACAATACTGTGTACCCTGGCAATTTTTTTGAATCTGGGTATTTTTGTTCGCAGAATATGGTTCCTCAGTACCTTTTCACCGGAGGCAAATGGATGCTCGTGAAACTTTTAATAGTTCAACTGGTAATTATTTTTACTAGCTTATCGATTTATAACAACTTATGTACTATTTGGTATGCAATATTTTTTTTAAATTGTTAGTTCTTTATAGAAGAATGTAATCTGTACGATACTGTGTACCCTGGCAATTTTTTTGAATCTGGATATTTTTGTTCGCAGAATATGGTTCCTCAGTACCTTTTCACCGGAGGCAAATGGATGCTTGTGAAACTTTTAATAGTTCAACTGGTAATTATTTTACTAGCTTATCGATTTATAACAACTTATGTACTATTTGGTATGCAATATTTTTTTTAAATTGTTAGTACTTTATAGAAGAATATAACCTGCACGATACTGTGTACCCTGGCAATTTTTTTGAATCTGGGTATTTTTGTTCGCAGAATATGGTTTCTCAGTACCTTTTTACCGGAGGCAAATGGATGCTCGTGAAACTTTTAATAGTTCAACTGGTAATTATTTTACTAGCTTATCGGTTTATAACAACTTATGTACTATTTGGTATGCAATATTTTTTTAAATTGTTAGTTCTTTATAGAAGAATGTAACCTATACGATACTGTGTACCCTGGCAATTTTTTTGAATCTGGATATTTTTGTTCGCAGAATATGGTTCCTCAGTACCTTTTCACCAGAGGCAAATGGATGCTTATGAAACTTTCAATAGTTCAACTGGTAATTATTTTACTAGCTTATCGATTTATAACAACTTTCCATTTATTTTAACAACTTATGTACTATTTGGTATGCAATATTTTTTTTAAATTGTTAGTACTTTATAGAAGAATATAACCTGTACGATACTGTGTACCCTGGCAATTTTTTTGAATCTGGATATTTTTGTTCGCAGAATATGGTTCCTCAGTACCTTTTCACCGGAGGCAAATGGATGCTTATGAAACTTTCAATAGTTCAACTGGTAATTATTTTACTAGCTTATCGATTTATAACAACTTTCCATTTATTTTAACAACTTATGTACTATTTGGTATGCAATATTTTTTTTAAATTGTTAGTACTTTATAGAAGAATATAACCTGTACGATACTGTGTACCCTGGCAATTTTTTTGAATCTGGATATTTTTGTTCGCAGAATATGGTTCCTTAGTACCTTTTCACCAGAGGCAAATGGATGCTTATGAAACTTTCAATAGTTCAACTGGTAATTATTTTACTAGCTTATCGATTTATAACAACTTTCCATTTATTTTAACAACTTATGTACTATTTGGTATGCAATATTTTTTTAAACCGTTAGTACTTTATAGAAGAATATAACCAGTACAATACTGTGTACCCTGGCAATTTTTTTGAATCTGGATATTTTTGTTCGCAGAATATGGTTCCTTAGTACCTTTTCACCAGAGGCAAATGGATGCTTATGAAACTTTCAATAGTTCAACTGGTAATTATTTTACTAGCTTATCGATTTATAACAACTTTCCATTTATTTTAACAACTTATGTACTATTTGGTATGCAATATTTTTTTAAACCATTAGTACTTTATAGAAGAATATAACCAGTACAGTACTGTGTACTCTGGCAACCCTCATTCACAATAATCTGTCTCATCAGAACATTACAAATAACATGTATTCATAAGATTATGCGCTTATAAAAACTTTCTACTTACATGTACGACTTATTTTGTTGTTTAACTTTTCTAAAATCTGTCACTTTCCAATGGTATATTATATGTCTATATCACTACTCATAATTCAGGAATAATTTTTTGATGACTTGATTACAGAAAATTTAATTTCTCCTTTCAAAGAAAAACTTAATTGTAATGTATATTACTTATAAACATTCAGGAAAGAAAAAAGTGAAAATCTTATCAAAACACGTTGTCGGTAAAATAAATACAAAATATTCTTAGGTTTCAATCAATAAATAAACAATTTTATTTATGCAATGTTTCAAGACTTTATCGTTCTCATATTCATACCTTAACAGTGGTAAAACAAGAAACAGAACATTAATATTTTTATACAATAATTAATAGATGATGTTATTGTTAGAGAGGCAGAAAATAATACATTGGACACTGAATAGACATACAGTTGTTAAATAGATATTTCAATTAGAATTCACATTAAATATATTAGAAATTTACTTACAATTGGAGAGAAAATAGTTTCTTACATAGACATATGTGTAAACTATAAACTTTGAAAGAACACTGAATAGTTCAGGTATGGAGGATTTACCAAATTTATGACGCCCCAGGAGTAAGGGGATTTCTCCTTTAGTTTATTTGTTTTTATTTTATTTTGTATTTATTATTATTATTCAGACATTTTTTAATATGTATTTATCAAATTTGAGTAGCATGCATTGAGGTTTTGGACATCAGATTTTTTTTTTATGGCACGATCTTTGTATTTTTCTTTGGTAATTATTTCTTTAAAATTTCGTATGAAGCTGTTTTTTTCATAATTTATAATTTTGGGTGAATGAAATTTGAATGTATCTGCCATTCACCCAAAATTGTATATATATATATATATATATATATATATATATATATATAATGTTTACCAGGTAAAAATGAACTAGGTACAAAGTGGCAGGTATCTTTATACCTGGTCTTAGTTAGTTCAAGTTATGACCTGAGAGAGGGAGGAGCTGCTGTATGAATATGATGGATCTTGGTTAGCCTGTTAGTTATTATTATTTTTTTTAAACTTGTTACCCTGTTATTTTGTAGAGGTTTTCTTTCTAAATTATTATTTTATATGCACCTAGACCTGTTTGTAAGTAAAATTTATTTATATAGTTTATTTTGAAGATGTGATTAGTTATATGTTCTTAATTGTATAGAGTGCTTATATAATTTTTATGTGTCTATAGTTCTAGTATATTTTGTCGATAGTTAGTTAACATTTATTTCTCAATATAAAATATTAGATATAAACTTAAATTATATAGTGTTAATTTTTTTTTTAAATCGCAACAAAGAATTGAAAGAAATGATGTAAATATATTTTAAAATAGTTAAATTTGAAGAAAAAAAAAAAAATATTTCCTTCCAAAATATTTTTTGTTTACCTAGGATTGGGGAGAAATGTAATATACCCATTTTTTATAGATTTAGTAGTTATTAATTTATATATTTATTATTAAGTTAGGCAGGTTAACAATAAGATAAAAAGTAAAATTTAAATAACAGCTCTTATTTGGTTGTTTTTTTACAAACATAGAATCCATTTTTGATGCAAGGGTTTTACCAGGTAAAAATGAACTAGGTACAAAGTGGCAGGTATCTTTATACCTGGTCTTAGTTAGTTCAAGTTATGACCTTAGAAGGGAAGGAGCTGCTGTATGAATATGATGGATCTTGGTAAGCCTGCATATCGTTTGTATTAATTTGTAAGTTATTATTGTTATGATTAAAAAGTTATATAAAAGATTATGTGCCTGATTGTCAAGAATTCATACCATACCCTGAGAGTAAAATGAGTTATAATTAAGTAAATATTGTGCGAATTAATTTTTTTCTTAAAAGAATTTTTTTTTTTAAAATAAGCATATTATAATATAAAAGAAAATACAAAGCAAGGACTTAAGTGTTATTTTACGCTTTGTATTTTCTTTTGTATCATTATATACTGTTTAATTTTTCAAGTAGACCTTTAGCTATCCTATATCACATGAATTTGTGAATACATTAAGGATGGGAAACTTTCTTCCCATTGACCAATATGAATCTTTTGTGAAATACTGATAGAAACATTCATATGAACCGGAATTATAATAGCTTTAATAAAAAATTCACTTTTTCAAAGTTATGAAGCCCACAGTTTATGGTATTATAATACATATACTCCCTCTATTACAAATAATTAATATTTCTATTTCATTTCCTAGACACTTCATCACCCTTAGGAATTCCTTATTATGGGGCCACATCATCACAAGTCGTATATAGTGGTAAATTATTTCATAGTATTTATTATACAAACCATTATAAGGATGAATTATTTAAGTAATTATTATCTAAAATTCTATTTATAAATAAGCTATCAATTAATTAGATAAACATATATTTATCTATTTGTATTCATGCTTTTCATTTTAAGTTATTAAATTAAATTTATGAGAAGGCCTCCAAATTATAGCTTGTCAACCAACATTATCAATGAATACCACCAACCTATTCCTCTCTCCCTACTGCCAAAGTTTATTTGGATTACATTATAAGATTACAGTCTAACTAAACTGTTTAATATTATTTTATTATCATTACCAACAATCACAGGTTATAAATCTGATCATAAAATTAAATGATTTGGATGATATGATAAAGAGATTTTGAAAACTATAGTCTATATATTGATGTGATATGACTGAAAAATAATTTTCCAAAATGTTATTTTACTATAAACTATTCCAAAGTTGAGTAATATATCTATTCAGACTTCTAGATTCTAATTTATAAAAATCTCCTGCCTGTGTGCCTACATTTACACTTCCTACCAGAATACAGACATTAATATTCTTAGCATATTAATGCCATCTATATTGCCCTTGACCATTTTAACAATGTCTTGTATGGCAAATATTTTACTCCTATTTTTCAGTGATTTTATTTATTATTAAAAACGTTCATTAACTGGCTGTATGAGATTTTGCAACTGGTGTAACATCAAAATTTCTTAAAAAACAAAAATTTTAAAAATAATTTTTGCAACTTTTACCAAAGTCACTCATTTTATGGTTACAGGAAATTCTATGTATTCCATATGAGAGCATCATATTTAATATAAGGTTGAACATACTCACTGTATAAAATAGAGTATGAGGATCAATATGATCATACAAAATAAAACAAGCAAAATTAAACTATTAAAATGTATTTAATTTGAATATGTTGGTATGATAAGCTAGACTGTGACTTAGCAAAACGGTTTAAATATAGCTTATTCAAGAATTTATGTGTTTTAATTATTTTGAAAAAATATTTTTTATTGATTTTTAGATTATTCATTTCCTGTAGAATATGCTCACTATCAAGTTTCTTCATGGCAGACTGCTTACAATGGTAAGTTCCCTCATCATTATTTATAATGCCCAATCCAATAAATCAACGATACTTTTTATTATTTATGTTTCTTGTCAAAACTTAGGGAACCTCTTTTTATTTTCCCTTAGCCAAGCCACTGTATGCACACAAAGTTTTTCTGAGAAATAATGTTCATAACACAAAATTAATGTTGCTCTATAAGCCGCTGATTCTCAATTTCTCTCTACAGCATTCGCTAGTCTTGCTCTGGGCAACTGGCTTCCAGTGACTGTTGATGATTTTGCTAACATTAATGACCAAACAGTCTAAACATCATGGGCTCAGCCTTCCCAATTTCTAACTAACTAAAAACATCTTTTAGGATATTACCAAAAAGATTACTGCTGTCAGATAATGCTGCTTTGGCCTCGCAAGGTATTTCTAGAGTAAATTGCTCTGGAATAGAGGAAAAATAAACCTAAGCAAGTTGCTGGAATTTCCAGTTGTTATGTGTTGATCAGAGGCATACAAATGAACCTAATAACATTTAAATAAAGATTCTAGCTCACTGTTCAATTGATAAGTTGTTAAAAATATTAAATTAAAGGTAGTAATTACTACCAGTGTTGCTTATTAACCTAAAAAAATTTTACTGTGGTGTTGGCACTATACCTCTTTATAATATGTTCCATGTATTTAAGATTTTTTTTATTATTATTAATGAAAATAACTTCTTAAGTATATAATATATATTAACTTTTTTTTTTTTTCTCTTTTCAGAAAGGCTACTGGTGCAGAATGGTTTTTGGAATAATAATAATAATATGTTTTCTTCAACTCAGATTTTATATCCTGATGGAAGTTTATTATGTTTTAGTGACAACATTTATTGTTTGAACAGAAGAGTTTTATTAAACGACGAATAAGGAAGATGGTTTTATGTTTTAAAATTGCTGTTTGTTAAACTGAACTTACTATAGTTAATAATGTCTTATTTAATTCCATGTTTTCTTACATCACAACCCTTTATTATTATTATTATTAGAAACTTTTCAAGCATGACTTTTTCATTTTTATTTTAATTGGCAAAAATATTAAAATGAAATGTTTATAAAAAATCCTAAATGATTGTTTATATGATATTTTTATTACTCAGGATTATTGTTTATATATATATTCATAATTTGAAGTTTTGTAACACAGATCCATCCCAGTGCTAAACAATATTTTTTTTAAATGGTGGCATTTAAAAAAATATTTTATGAAGAAAAATAGCATTAGAAATTTTTATTCATTGCAATATATAGTTTGAAAAACTATTAAATATTTTCATACTATCTAGAAATGGTGCGAGAGGTCTCTTCGCCACAATATAATGAAAATATTATTGGGACAGTTCAATCTAGCTCTGAATCAGTTAAAGACATAGAATGTTTTTTTACTGTTATGATTCAGTTTGATTTTAAATAGATGTATATGATAGATTATGTTTTTTTGTTTTATATAAAATTAACTGGTGTGTAATCATTTTTTCTTTAAGTTCTCTAGAATTTGTAATCTACTTTAGATTTTTTAAAGTTAAATCCAGTATTTATATCCAGAATATAATGTATTTAATTATGCACATGAAGACTGAATATTTTGTATGTTTTTTCATTATAACCTAAAAAATCAACAAATGTGTAATACAGCAAAATAATTTAAATCTAAAACTGTGTATTTTCAATTCAATTGTAACCTTTTCCAAGTCAAATTCAACTTTTTCCAAAGCAAATATAACCATTTCAATTGTAACCATTTTCTTCTGTTTAATTTTATTATTGAAAATAATCTGGTGCATGCAACACACAACTTTCACTCACCTCCGTTGTTAAAATCACTTAAAGAACTTTTTCATAAAGTGAAGAGATTAAAAAACATGTTTTGAGAATTATATTGAATTTCAAAGGAAATATGTGTTTCAGAATAAATAATCTAACAACAGGAATTATTATCTACATGTAGTTTTATCCACTTTTCATCATTCTCCATTACCATACACTATTTTTGTATGATATAACATTTTTTTTTAAATCTTTAGCTTTCCAACGGTATATTTTACATCTGTATTACTTTTCTTATCCCTATTACTAAAAGTGGAGAAAAATTGGTTATTGAAATAGGAAACAAGAAGTACCGGAGTAACAGTTTCGAAATTAAGAGAGAATAATTTTTGTCTAGTATTAATAGAAAAGCAACCTAATGCATGGCGGCTCTCTCTAGAATAAATGACTGGAGAGTGGTGTTGAAAATGTATTACACCGACATTTTCTTTGATGAAGGGGAGATCCTGGGGACAACGGGAAAAAACAAATCTTGCTGAAGTAGGACCGGGTCACTTACGTTAACAAGCGGAGATATCCTCAGGCACTAGGGCATCATATCAGAAAAGAATTAGCAAGTTTGAAACGAAAGGGCATCATAGTGGATAGCACATCCCCATACAATAGTTCCCTGTAAGCAGTTAGGAAAAAGAGTGCTGAGGGAGATAATCAGGAAAAATACTGAGTCATAGTGGACAATAGGAAGCCAAATGAAAACACCTTGGATGAGAAGTATCCGATACCTAGGCATGAAGATATCCTGGACCGCATTAGATTTTAGTACCCTCGATAACAGGCAGAGCTCATCTGTGCCATCCCTGATTTCACAAGGCAGTTCCATACCACCACGGGGGTCAGGGAGTAAGCTGTGCTTTCCCAGAACGGTGTTGAGGGGCTACGGACTGTGGCATATACCTATAGTGCCTCAGAGCATAAATGATAAAACAATTGAGATAGAAGTTTAACGTTCATATCGACTATCGGCCTTTATTCTGTATGTGTGTGTGTGTGTATATATATATAAGAGCAAAAATAAAAGAAAGAACTAAATTGAAACATTTTAGATTAAAGAGAAAAGCCCAAATATAAAAAATGTGGTGTGTGTAACTCACAATGATCACTTACCTCTATTGCTAAAATATGTATTTTATTTTATTTAAATAAAGTTAAAGATACTTTCGACTTGCAAGATAATAGACTGTGTATTAAATGAAATACTGTATTTGTGAAAATACAAAATTTGTCTCTGGAATACATATAACAGTACCATTTTCAAACATAATACTTATTTTAGTTCCTCAAAATGAGTGAAACGTTTATAGTTTGTTATGTTTTATATTTTTGATTAAAAAAAATATTTCAGTTTTAAAACAAAACTCTTCATTCTCACTGAACTATAGGGTTGTGAAATGTGAAAATTGGTCACTGACTTTAATGGGATAAGATATTATAATTTTTGGCCCAGAAAGAGATGAGAACACGGTACAACTTATAATGTTTCACGTTATGCAGTTGCAGAGCTTATCATCCCTTCATTATGATTGAGGTGAGAGCATTGTGATGAATAAAATGGCTTGTAAAGTTGTTGGACTTTGGGATAAACCAATTTCGAAAAAGTTAATTATCTTTGAACTGAATGTTAGGCAACCGAGAGGTAGACCAAGGCATAGGTGCGAGTCTTTGTGTCTTCTCTTAGGAGTATTGGCTGGGGCTTTTGGTCACTACATTAAAATCTCACTGCTGTGAAAAGGTCTCATTAAAAGTATATCTTCTCTAATCTAATTTCTTTTCAAGTTATCCAGAGTAATGATGTAAGAAATGTTAATTGGAAAGATATAGAAATTTTAAAGATCTTAGAGTTAATTTTTCTTGATTTTAACAAAAAGAAACTTTAGGTATTCTGCAGGTTGTGGAAATATAACTTTTATGCTTCTTGTTATAAGTTCTAATTGCAATATTTACTTCTATAACAGTACTAGAAAGATCCCAATTGATTTAATAGCAAAAATAATTAAAATGTTTTATTATAATTGTAGTGTTCCTCAAGATTTATTGAGCCCTGAATATTTATCTATATAGTCAATTTGTTTTTTAAAATGATTTCCCTGCATAGTTAAAGATCAAAGCCAGTAATTACATAAGAAAAATGTATTATATAAAAATAAAGAACTATATTGAGGATTTATAGTCAACTGTAGAAATTATAATTATATAGATATAATCGGGAGTCAGTAGTTTTTTTTTTTAAATATTTTAATTATGCTGATGTTTCAGTAATGCCCTGATGATGGCTTACAAGTTTGAGCCAAAACATCGGCATAATTAAAGTATTCAAAAAACGACTGACTCTTAATTTTTCCTCCTACGACAAAAATAAATAAATAAAAAAAATTATAATAAAGAAACATAAATGAATTTTTATATCTCCTCTCTCTCCCCTATATTATTTAGCAATGTAAGCTAATTTTTTTTAACTACCGAAAACCTAAATAAGTAAATATATAAAAAGAATGCTTTATATTCATTGATTTGATTCAACACTTTAAAAAAAAATAACTTACATCTCACGTCTTTAACTTAATGTTTTATTTAAATAGTAAAACAATAAAAAACTATAAAATTGCAAATTGGCTCTTAATAAGAATAATTATTATATACTCTAAACTCCCATAAGAACAGTTGTTATACTACTGAATAGTTTTTTTAGTTTATCATAGAAAGGATGAATAAACAATCCAAATTCTAACTTTAATATTTGTTTGAAATTTATAAGGCTTTTGTATTGCAGAAACTATAACATTCCATGTTTTTGTCCTTTGAGTGATTGTTTCGTAGTGCTCTTTACAATGCCAACTGGTAAGTATATTCATTTTATGTTTTTTTTTTTGCAAGATTTTAAGTTATTTAAGTATATTTAAATAAAATAAACAAGAAACAGTGTGCTGTTAGAAATTAAGTAAATGTTTTAAAATTAAATCACTTTTAGGGATGCTAAACTGTTTCATAATTCAGTTATTATTCCACATGTATTACTTTGAATACTAAAAAACCTGCATTGTCAATTAAATAGCTATTTAATGGACATTATGATGATTGAAAAAAAATAATATCTTGGACGGTAAAATAATTATGAACAAAAGTATTAGTAGTAAGGTTTATTGGCAGAAAATCAAAACAATAGTGCCTTTTATCTCATAAGATACAATTAAACAGTTTCAGTCACAGTTATATTAGAGAAAATATTATTTATTGCTAAAGTAATGGTAAAGAATCATTATTTTTTAACACAAGTGACAGTTGAAAGATCCAGGTAAAGTTTGTTAAAATAGATCACTTAAGATTGATGGTAGTTATAATGGACTAAAGCTCCTTAATCAGCTTGGAAGCTCAAAATGAAATAAGAGTAGCATCATTATATGTGAGAGATACAACGATTAATTATATTAATCTTTTTAAGATTTGCGGTGAGTCTGAAGTAGTCAAAACATTTGTTAAATTATACATAAATTCACTAATAAAAAAGTGAGTGATATGAAATTCAAACATATTTTCATAATTAGCTCATTCATTATTATTAATTAGGAAGCACAATAATTTCATTTACCTTTCAGGATTAAATCTAGCAATATCTTCAGGTTTAAGTAATTTCAGTTTTAGACACTGTAGGTCTGTAGATGGCAAGCACTTTACATTCTCACATTTGCAGAATGTGTTATGCCTTAATTTCATTCCTTAGCTTCAGACAGCAAGTTCAATGTTTCACTTGTTTATATTTCCAAGATTATATTTGATTGGATATTATGTATATTTATTTTAATGGTCTGCAAGGAAACCCGTTATTGTTCTCAACTCATTGATTGTCAGTAAATAAAATTTAGTCTTTTCCTCTGAACAATCAGTTGAATCCTTGTTTTCCAAGATCTGTCGAGCTAAAACTAATTAAATGGAAAAAAAATTACTAGATGACGGTTAAATATTGTAATAGAATCAAAAATATCATTGAATTTCAAAATAATTATAATTAATTAATAAACTTGTAGCAAATAAAATAGAAGAGATTATGAAAGGGCCAGAGAGTAGCTTATAATTCATACAATAACAGGCACAAGAGCTTGCGAGGTTTAGCCATCTTTGTCAAATGAGAACTAGAACTCAGAAAAATTATAAAATTTGTCTTCCTTGATGTAATCTTGATTACACAGTACAATAGGGTTGTAGGTCCAAAATAAATTTTCAGAGCTTTTTTTTTTTTTTAATTTTCTATTTTTAGTTTATCTGTAATATTGTCTAGATCTATCACGGCACAAGAATATATCATTTATTAATAATCATATTGGACAAGTATTTTTAAAATACTAATTTCTTAATATGATATTTAAATAATTTATATTATAATAATTTTCTATTTACAGACAACTCTGAGCTAAAGAACTTGAGCATGCTACAGGACTCACTCCTTGAACAGTAAGTATTGTTTCATATTGACAAAATTATAATTTTATTTCAATACATATTTACTATTAACATTTCTATGACAAACTACAAGGACACCCTAACATACTGATCAATAACATGGCTATAATACTCATGCCAGGTAACGCCCATAAATAGCTGAAGGGAGCAATACAATTAAAAATGCAAATGTTTGTTTGTTTATATAGGATAATTTCTTGTAAGAGAGATTTTAACAAGAAAAAATTGAGACAGCAAATGGAAATATTCTCAATACCTGAATACCTGAAGAAGGTCAATGAAATTGATAGAAAACATGAAAAAAGGTAAGAAATATTATCTATGTTGATAAAAATTAAAGAAAAACAATTATGATTTTAAGCTTGTTAGCTATATTAAAATTATAAATGAATAATCATTATAATTATCGATCTGGCATTATAAATACTTGATGACTAGTGCTGGCCCCCTCTATCAGCTTTCTCCAGTAATTTCTGCAGCCGTCATCCAGTTTCTTACTCCCAGGATATCCCTTATGTCTGCCGTCACACCATCTGACCATCTAAGTTTCAGTCTCCCTCTTCTTCTGATGCCGTGAAGAGGTTCAATTAAGAGCTCCATAGGTATTGATTGCCTCATCCTCCATTCTAGCCACAGGACCAGCCCACCGCAGTCTACCAAGCTTCAAGATCATAACAACATTATTATCTTATTAGGTTCCTTTAATTAAAATGATCCTTTTCATTCAACTTATTTTATTTTCTTATTTTTTGTCCCTACGTTTCGGCTCTTTGCCATTCTCAAGGGATCTACAAAAAACATTTATTTTAAAATAAATGTTTTTTGTAGATGAAATGAAATTTAATAATAAATATTAAATGAAATTTTGGATTAAAATGGGTAATACACAAAAAGTGGTTTGAGTCCACATTGAATGTTCTCACATTTTAAAGATCGGATTTGTGCTTTTTATCAAAAAGGATGTAACCTATCTGATTGACATGTTTCCCATAAGGTGTGGTACAAGTGCCTTTGTGGTCATGTCACTGGATGCTGCAAAATTAATAATCCATTATCCATTTTCATTAGATAGGTCATGGAGAATTCAGGCACTGATCGAGTGCTCGCTCTAGCTATTCATAAAAAGAGTCCTTTTCTTCCTCCCTTGAGGCCTCTGTCAGAGTATGTACACTTATAATAGAATAATAATAAAACTTTCCATGAATTATTAGCACACAGATCTTTGGATTTATAGGTTTAAACCCAATGACCCTTAGTCGCCTTCAAACAACAAACTCCACACCGTATTCATGGAGGGTGTCACTGCAACTATAATATATGGTGTGTCTTCTCAAGACTATCCTGGCATATCCACCTGATTTCTTGGATGGCAGCTATGTTCAATTTGAACTGATCAATTTGATTTAAAAGTATTTTTGATGCTGAGGGTCTCTAAAGGGAAAGAATATTCCAATATCCAAGGTTAATGATCGTATAGGGGTTGGAGTGTTGTTTCTATTTGTGACAATCAATATTGGAGGCTGAGTTTGGTTTCTGTGAAATGTAAACTTCAGACAGGGGGCTTCTTCTAACCCTCGATCCGTGCCCTAGTACACTAGTGGGTCTGCCACCTTGGTGCTTGTATGCCTGCACCCAAATCCAGGGAGGCTACCTATAGAATGTAACCCAAGGGTATGTACTTTAAATTACCTTTATATATAGTGTGGGAGTGGGTGTAGTGTAGTGTACTGTAATATTTGTAAATATTACTTTTCAATTGCTACTTTAATGATCTCCCTAATTCAATAGCCCACTGCTTCCACCACCTCTATGCCGATGATTTCTAAATTTACTTCTCCTTCCCTCCTTCCGAATTATCATCTGTGTTTGCCACTGTTCAGGAAGACCTAGATAGAATCTGTGCCTGGGCAAACCTGAATAAGCAAAGTTTAAACGCTATGAAAACTCAGGCTATTATGATTGGTTTCAATCTCCTCCTGAGATCCAACTCCACCTTTCCAACCTCATTCCTAAAGGATCATCATATTACTTTCAGTCCCTCTGTCAAAAATTTAGAAATTATTATTGACCGATCCCTATTCTGGAAGCCCCATATTGCCCAAATTTCTCGAAAAGCCATAAGCACCCTAAAGTTTTTCTATCGCTCCAGTCACCTTCTTCCCCAATCCACGCATAAAATCCTTGTCTCCTCACTCATCTTCCCTCACTTCAACTACGGCTGTGCGGTGTATGGTGGCCTCTATATGGTACTTGAGAACAGAGTGAAGCGTATCATGAACTGTTGTTTAAGATTTGTTTTTGGTACCTCGAGACGGTCTCCCATGACTCACCTCTATGCCGAGTTTAAGTGGCTCCTTCCCTCTACACACAGACAGTACTTCCTTAGGTCCTTTTTCTACCAAATGATAAAATCCCAGCATCCTTCCTATATACACAGTCTCCTTCAATTTAAATCCTCAGTCCACTTGCTTGGAACAAGATCGCGCCACTCTGACCTTTATATCCCATCCCACAGAACTAAAGCCTTCGATCAATCCTTTCTTGCCTGTTTCACTGCATTCTGGAATTCCATTCCTTCTAATATGCATCATGCTTCTTCCTTATCTACATTTAAATATCTCCTTTTCCAGCACCTATTTTCTCTCACAGACGCTTGTTGATCTTAAATCTGATATTTGATCAAAGAACTTAATCATTATAATGACTAAATGCTTATTTTGTTTTGCTTTTGTTTCTTGTTTTTAAACATATTTTTTTTAATCTACTTTACCAATGTAAATAATTAAACATTTAAAAAAGCACATAATACCTTCCATTCATCATCTAATCACTTTATTTCATTAGTCCTTTAACATTTTTTCATCCTAGTCGACGTTTCGGGGTTGTTTCCCCATTTTCAAGACTTATTCCTTGCTACAAACATTTTTCATTCTTCACTACATCTCATAGCCACTGCTAATTGTCCTATATTGGCTCACTGTTTCCATTATATTTCTGTAAGATATAATATAATGGAAACAGTGAGCCAATATAGGACAAGTAGCAGTGGCTATGAGATGTAGTGAAGAATGAAAAATGTTGTAGCAAGGAATAAGTCTTGAAAATGGGGAAACAACCCCGAAACGTCGACTAGGATGAAAAAATGTTAAAGGACTAATGAAATAAAGTGATTAGATGATGAATGGAAGGTATTATGTGCTTTTTTAAATGTTCCAATTAAGAAAACTTCCCAAAAAATTAAAAAAGAAAAGTAAGTAAATAATTAAGTTTGTAAATAATTCAATCTATTTAATGTATTCTGGCCAGAAGTGCTATCTTTATTTGTAACATCAATGTTAATCTTAAAGGACTATGTCCCAGAATAAAGTTCATTTTCTATTCTATTCTATTCTAAATGTGTCAGGGTACTGTTCCTCCAACCTGGAGGGCCACTGGCTGTTGGAGACAGTATGACCGATTATAAATAAATAAATTTATTGAAAAAATAATAAACCAAAAAAAAAATATAAATCAACAGTATTGTTAATATCTAATTGGAATATCTTAAATTTTCATTTGTAAATTAAGCTTAAATTACAACTATGATTAAAAAAAAAATTAGATTCCTAAGTAAATTTTTGTTAGTATTTAATGTAATACAATTTAGTTATATTTTCAATCTCAATAATACATTTAAAATTTCTTGTTTGCTGAAAATCACTCTTAGTATGATTTGCAAGATCATATTTTTCAGATTGAACCTAAAGAAAGACTGGCAAATCCATCAAAAGAAGGAGTATCCAGTGCCCATAAATATTAATGGTGAAATTGAAAGCAGTGAGTAGTTTTAAAACTCATTTTATTAACAAATGTATCATTTATAAGCATAGAAGAACATGTTACCTGAACAAAAGATCTTTGTCCAGAAGGCCTGCTGAGTACTAGCCTTTGAAAGGTTAATACCCAACACGTCTGTCTATCATTTGTCTTAACTGTGTTTGCTTGTTGCCGCACTGTTATAAATTTAAAAAATGAAAATCCTATTTATATTATTTTTTTATTTCTTCAGTAATGTTTTGATAAAAAATAGCACATATCTCTGCTTTTTACATTTGTGGAAATAGAATCCGAGATACTCTCTCGTTTGTTTGTTTGTTTACTTATTAAACATCCATTTTATGCTCTTATGGCTAAGCAGACAATGCTACAGTGGGAGTCCTAAATTTTTCCTATCCAGTCTACCTTAATAATAGTTAAAAACCGTAAATAACATCCAACAATAGTTGACCGATACAGTAGTGTAGTTAGCTAAGAGTTTTTAAGAACCCTCTGTGTGTTGAATTTTGGAGGTTGGAGAATCCTTCTGAATATTATTTCATTATTAAATAATTAATTTATTAAAAATCTTCGCCATTACTGTTTTTTAAATTTGAGCTTTTGTTTTTGAATTCATTACATTTTATGTAATAATGTTCCCTATGAATGTCAAAGTACATATATTTATATTATTTTTCTTTTATCTTCAACTTAAAAAAAAAAAAACTATCACACCATAATTACCTATCCTTTAACTAACACTATTTTTGTTACACTATTATAGTTTTGAAAATCTGACTAAATTATATTTTAAGATTCTTTGTTTGTTTATTTAATGTCACTTTATGCTACTGTGGCTAATCGGACGATGCTACCGTAGGAGTCCTAAATTATGCCTATCCAGGTTTAATTAGAATAGGGATCTTTAACGAGTACATGAAATCGCACAGGCTTGTGACCATCTTTTAATGGCATGACTAAGGATTTTTTACTCCCATTAAAAATCCTAGAGCCACCTGCGGGTTTGAACCTTGGGCATAGGAGGCTATTATGCTAACCACCATGCTACAGGTAACCCTGAGGTACTCTCTCTCTCTCATTTAACACTATTATTATCATAGATTATGATTTCATTATTAACTATTATTTATTTATTATATTTCATTATTAACTATTATTTATTTTATTATATTTCATTATTAACTATTATTTATTTATTATATTTCATTATTAACTATTATTATTTATTTCCTTATTAACAATTATAATTATTAATGCTTTACGAATATATTTATTATAATTAAAAAATTTTTAGTTGGTATGTAATTTTAATTGTATCTATTCTGAGATTGGTTGTTATTAAGGAATCATATTTGTACTTACACATAAAAAATTGTTCTTGCGCCAGAAGATGGCATTATAGCTAAAAAAATTGGACATTCTAATAAAATAGTGGTGGAGTATAATTATCAGCTTCCAATTATATTTTATTTATATTATGTTTTTAATACTTCATTAATGTATTGAACAAAAATAGCACATATCTCTGCTTTTTACTTTGGTAGAAATATAATTCATGATACTCTCCCATAGGGAAGGAAATGAGGCTGGTAATTAAATTTAACTTAACATTTTTTTTTTTTTGTGTAATAATCAAATATCATTTTAAACAATTTTATCCCATGTACTAATTTATTATACTGAATTACCTGAAATATATAATGTGTGTGTATGTGTATTTATCTCTATATATCTCAATAGGCCAACCTTTTTTTTTTTTTTTTTAACTGTTTCAGGAAAAAGTAAAAATATTTTAGCTGAAAAAACAAAATTAAATACAAGATTACACAAAAAGTACTTAGTGAAAAAGCTTTTACATGGGAGTTCTGATAAGGAGGAAATATCAGCAAAACAGAGAAAAACTTGCATACATCCACAAAGTCAGCAGAATTTGAAAATATCTAAAAAAATATCCTCTTCACCTTCCACTAATCGTTTTCTCATCACAAAGCTCTCATCCTCCACAACTTTAATTAAGAAATTGCCAACTCCCAAAATACACCTCAGCAAGTCCCAGCTATTATTCTCGGAACCAAACTCTTCAACTGCTTCTACCCATCCTGTTTCAACAGTACAATCCACCAGTCCAATAGAGATTTCACCCGCTACCTCTAAATTGTTGAAAGATGGACTAAATGCTGAAATCAAACCTATATCTAAGACAATGATGAATCCATCACCTGAGGTATCTCAAAGGCATTCAAAACTTTTTCTAACAACAAGCCATTCTTTACTTCCCAAAAGACAATATGGTCCTTCTACCAAACATTCCAGAAAATCAGAAGAAACTGTCACATCTGAGGGTAATACAATTTCAAGAAGCTCTTCTTTAAGTAACACAGGTAACTGGTTCTTATACTAGTAGTAGTTAGACTATTTTAAAATATTTCAAAGGTAGGTGAGATATTGGAAATACTTCAATTAATTCTAATTATAAGTTTATTTTTAACATTAGATGATAATTTCTTAGGAAGTGGTCCACTATATTTCTGAGTATATCATTCATCAAACAAACTGGAACTTTATTATTATATTATATTTTTTATTAATAATACACTAAGATGTGATGGAAGAAGCATCTTATGTCAAGGTCTTGTAGAGTTTAGAAATCAAATATCTGAATTTATTTGACATAAGATAAGACCTAAATGTAAGTTTTCTACCTATTCCAATAATTTATATATTTCTCTTTTTATGGCTTAATGCAGACAAAAAAGAGTTCAGTACTTCGGAAACACTAATTACTAGAACCTTTGATTCTTTTTTGACTAAACCATCATTTCATAGTGAATGGACTGAACCTGAAGTATATCACACTCCCCAATTCTCTGGTAAGTATTTTTATTGCCCAATCAATTATCAACATATGGAAAATATTAAGTTAAAATATGTTTTTAGAAAATATTTAATTTTTTTGTTGTTGCATGAGAAGATTCAATGATTGAGAAAGATTTTGAGAATATGGTAGAAAATTTGGCATTTAAGAGTCACAACCCATCTCAGTCAAATCCTATTCAATCTAAACAATTGGATGAGTCCAGCGTATATTTCTTACCTCAATTTACTAGTTGGTATAATTTTATTACTAATTCTTTCTAACATACCTTGTTTTTACTTTCACTCACCTGTATATGAGATATATAGTAAGGCAAAGTATCACAACCAAGAACATTTTCGATTTGCAGTTTTCAGTGGAAATAGGTTTTAGTGCCCCCGAAGTCCAAATGACCAAGCCCCGCAAAAAGATCTGTGTGTATATTTGTCCATGTGTGGCAAATCTAGACGAAAAGTCGTACGGAACTGAAATTTCATAATTAAGACAACTACCGAACTTTTAGACCGAAAATCAGAACTAGTGCCGTTTAGGGTCTGTCAGAGGCTTACAGCAAGATGTGGAAAAATAAAAAATTCACAGTACTGGCCATGATTGTTGCAAAGCAAAATCTACAGCTACTTCCACCTCTTCTCGATTAATTTTAAGTCTGCCTGTACTCACAATTTCAAGTGCCG
Organism: Piezodorus guildinii; assembly: GCA_023052935.1. NCBI lineage: Eukaryota > Metazoa > Arthropoda > Insecta > Hemiptera > Pentatomidae > Piezodorus > Piezodorus guildinii. The sequence goes on from CM041297.1 coordinate 58,837,965, forward strand.
AAAAGCACATCCACGAAGCTCTTCACTCCATTCCATATCCAAAGTACAAAATTAGAATAACAACTGTATCATAGTAGCTTAAAACAAGTCGAATCACCATGGGAGTCGATTCCTTTTTCTCGGGAACATCCTGACAGCTAGTGGATTGGTGATTAAATGAAACTGCTAAGGGCCTTAAACTGTTGCCTTGTTTGTCACCTCTAGATATGCTTAAATATCTAGACTCTTGCCCAATCAGCCTGACAATTCATTTTTTATCTTTGGTATTAAGGTGAATCTAAAAAGCGCGTTAATTATCGACTCACACGTCATTTGAATGCTCTAATAGCCTCACAATGTTAGTGTATTTTTTCTCATTAACTTACAAAGCCCTTCTTCAAGTTAAGCTAAAACGAAATAGGTTTTAACGTGTTTTTTCAAAAGCATTTTTAATGGCAAATGCTCATTTTTTATCTCTTTCTGGAAGAATTTTCTAGTTAAACATTTGTGTATACGAACATCAATTAAACCAAAAGTTTCATAACATTTAACTTTATTTTATTAAATCTCATAATTTTAATAGCACTTTGGCGTTGATAGTAGTTTCGTGAATTTTAAATCTTGAAAAACTTAAGTCCCATCGATGAATCCCATCAAGTGGTTGTTAATTTCAGGGGAGAAAGTTTTTCAGTTAAATAGCAAATGTTTAAACTGCGTTACAATTCCAAAGTTCTAAAAGGTTTCTCAAAGTTGTTGCCTGTCAGAACTTAATGAACAACTAAAATCAGGTAAGTTCAAAAGTTATTCTCAGTCCCCTAGCGCTATTGTTTTGAAGTTTCACATTGCCCTAACGTCTTTTTATTTGTCCACATTTTTTGGTTTTATTACGTGAATATTGGGTTGTGAAGAAAATAAAGCAGGATTTTTAGTTTTCTTTAAAATACCCATCTATTTAACAAACTGTTTATTGGATTATTCATTTGTACGTGTATGAATGTCAACTAGGAGTGGGCATAATCGAATGATAGTCATAATCGGATGATCGGACTTCGATGATTTAAATAATCGAATGATCGAATGATTAGTATGCATTGTGAGAGACGATTTATATGACGAGCAAAAAAAAAAAAATAATAATAAAAAATAAAGGTCGTTCGACTATCGGAGCTCCTCATAATCCCTCGATTATCATTAAACAGTTCGAATGATCCGATAATCGTCATTCGATTATACCCACCCCAAATTTCAACACCTTTGATTCTCTTCAAAACGATTGTTTGATTGCCTCTGTAGCATTTCGATGCTTGGAAATAATAATCTTAAGTAAGTTATCAATGTGCCCATGTCCCGAACCTGCCCTGTCATCTTAAGATACTCCTTTATATAATAAACTGCTAATGTTCGCTGGATATTCATTTGTATGAATGTCAACACTTACTATGACTACATACAGTAATCAATTATAGAACAAGGTTTATTAAAAAAAAAATTAAATAAAGTAGTGCAAAATCCATCGCGGTCTATAAATTTTCTTTAAAAAGTCGCTGTAGTATCTCAGATATGTAATTGTCTTAAATACAATATTTCCGTTTAATACGTCTTTCTGGTAGTATTACCACACGCAAACACAAGACAACAGACGCAAGGACTGTTTTTTTTTTTTGGCGGGATCTGGTCATTAGGACTTAAGCATCTTTATATTATATAAGGCATATGTATATTTTTAACTGGCACCCTTCAATTATGTAAACATAATAAACAATAGAAAGGATGCCGTGTAGAGAAGTATATTGATACTTAATTTTTTATTTCAGCATCCCTATTATCATTTGGAGAACTTTAATTCATCACATTTTATTTTGAAAAAATATATTCTACCTTGATGCAAGAATAACAGATCCTCTTAAAAAAAAATATGTATGTTGTATAAATTAACTAAATGAATATATTATGTCAGGAATGAAAATTATAACAAATAAAAGTTTTGATCTAGACAAATGTAATATTTTCTGTTCATAATACAGTTTCATACTCAATTGTCATTAATTTATATATAAACCTTTATACAGTGAAATTGTATAAACATCGTGAGTGTTTTTATACACCACTCCTTGACGCCCGAAAAGGACTAATTTACTATTTCAAAGGATATGCCCGATTTTCATATTTTAAGGACTGTTTTAATTTTTTTTTTTTTTCATTCTAAGTTAAAGTCGCCATTCTCGTTGAAAGGATTCTTAACAATTGACATTTATTGTAACCAGGATACGGTTCAAAATGGAAGAGAACCTCCATTTTTGACTCGATTCTCCTTATAAAAGGATACGAATCGAAATAAATCACTGGTAACTAGGATTACCACAATAAAAAGGACACTTTTTAATATAGAAACTCTCTTCCCGATGAAAGAAGCTGTTCCTTGCCCGATGGGACCTTATGGTTCAAGAATAACTCCAATGACAAGGCTCTTAAAAGAATCTAATTTAGAATCCTAAAAAGTACCCTATGGGTCAAACTATCCCTTTAGATCTTACTTTTGTAACACCTGAATATTCAAAAAATTATCATGGACACTTTCTTCTGATACCTAAGGTAGCAATAATTTTCAAATCACCCTCCGCTTAACAATTCAATCTTGGAAAATACATTTTACAATAAGAGAGTGGATGAAACGCTATATATTGAGCTTGAAAAGGTGGTCCCGAGCCTATGCAATTTCAGGTACTCATTAAAGATTCCTATCCTAATTAAACCTGGATAGGCAATATTTAGGACTCCCAATGTGGCATCGTCCGATTAGCCACAGTAGCATGAAGTGACCTTAAATTAATAATCAAACAAACAAAGGACCAAGCTATATATTGTATATAACCAGCAACCTGATAACCAAAACTTGGAATAAAATAATTATGAGTTCATGTCACGGTGACGGGAGGGGGCTTTTAACACTCACTTCCTGACCTAAAACAGCCAGACTAAAAGTGACAAAAAAATGGATAGAGATCATATAGTGAAAATAACTATGCTCATCATACAAATCATGGGAGCACAATAAAGTATCTAAGTTTAATGAAAATATAATCCAGGAGAAACTGTAATTAATAACTGCAACTGTCCAGAAGAACCATTCCACATGTATTTAGATGTGCAAGGCACAAGTGAATTCGGGATATGTAAAATTTTAATTTTGACAACAGAGAGGAAATCACATATCTTAAAAGAGCTGAAGAATAAAAAAAAACTTAAGGTATAACAACTTGGGAAGTTTCTGATAAATTCAACACCACTCGTTAATTAAGAATATAACTTAAGTGGTAGATGGTTATATAGGATTGGAAACTAATCTTGACACATTGAATAAGAAAAAATACTCAAATACCATGCATTATCAGAGCTAGGGTCTTTAGCTTCAGGTTCTCCTAATCTTGGAAGACCTATGGTCAAAGTTGACCTCAACATCAATGGAAACAGGAATAAGTAAGACAGCTGATGGCAAAGAACTAATATCTCTGGAAAACCATGTTCCCAATATTCCTTCTCATACAAAACCACCATGAGGATATTTTTAATTCAGCTACAAAATGAGAAAGTGAAGGTAATGAAATCAAGTGTGTGCTCCTGAGCCTGTGTAATGTCAGGTACTCCTCATAGATCCCTGTCCTAATTAAAGCTGAATAGGCAAAATTTAGGACTCCCATTGCAGCATCACCCAATTAGCCACAGTAGCATAAAGTGACATTTAATAAACAAACAATACCTATATCACGAAAGTTCTTTATTCGGTACTTCCCTCACAAACTGTTAACATGAAACTTGTTAAAAAAAAAAAATCTAATAAAACTTCTATTGGCAGCTATTGTTCTATAAAAAAAAAAAAAACCTGTACCACTACAACCCATGAAGGTCTTGGGCTCAGTACATATAGAGATTTGTACTGTTTCTAGGCCAACGGCAGTGCAATGAGGTGATTAGGCCTTAATCACGCTCAGCCGCCAGGTTTTTCCCCAATTAATTTGGGTACCCACTTTATAGAGGCTGGGTCTGCCCAGGAGGGTCTCCATACACTAGGGTCGCCCCCCGACTGAATTAACAGAATAAATAATATTCTGCCACAGCCGGGATTCGAACCCAGGACCCGGAGCACAGCAGACTAGTGCTCTATCCACTAGACCACGCCGCTCCCAATTGTTCTATCAAACTCCCTTAAAATTTTAATATACTTGTTCTTATAAGTCACATACATATTTATTTTTGTAGACATGTGAACAATATTATATTATTTATGTTTTAGCTTTAAAACAAAAAGCAATCAAACAGCATTAGCTGTAGTAGATCCAGGTAAAGAGCACACAATTTCATCCTCCATACCAACTAAATTTAGTAATGTCATTGCTGAACTTTTGGCAATTTCGAAACCATAGAAAATTGTCGAACAACACATTCAAATACTAACATAGTTGTTCTGACAGACTCCTGTAAGATACTGTTTAATTTTTGTAAAAATTGTACATTGAAATATTAAATAATATAATATAAGAAAGAATAAGAAACATTATACAACAAAAAAAAAAATTAAACATGAAATACCTGTATGGTACTCTTGTAAGGTACTAAAAACAATCCATTGCAGAAAAATTAATTCATAGGCGACATTTAAAATAATAAACATATAGTATCCGACAACAAACAATATTTACTTCAATGGATTCCAAGCCACATAGGATTATCTGGAAATGAAGCTGCTGACAGAGCTGTAGGGACAATACAAACAGTGGAAGAGATCACCAAGATACCCATCTTCTAATCTAAATAATAAATCTAAATAAAAGATCACCAAGATCTTCTAAGACTCTTAAAGAAAGAAGAAATACAAGAATGGCAAGATAGGTATGACTGGGAGTCACAAGCAAAAGGGAAAGACTTCTATGCGGTTCAACAAACTGTGAGCCTTGTTCCATGGTTAGTTTAGCATAAGCAACTTACATGAACTAATATCGTACAAATTGTAAGTCTGAGGACAAACCACGGGTGCACAAATATCTTGTGCTGAGGATAAAAATTGTGAAGTCTGCAGACAGCAAGAAGACCAGTGGTAGTTGGTTTTCAGATGCAAGAAATATGAGAGAGAAGGCGACTTTACACCAAAGGAAGAGACTGCATTTTTAAAAAACATGGACACAGTGAACGTCAAGAAACTGAATATGTTCTTTAAAAAATATACAAAACTGTAAAATTTAGGTTAAGTAAGTGCTGTCAATAGTTCTTGTTCATATTGACCAAATAGGATTTGATACCAAATCTTAAGGGTCGTCATGCAAATAAATAAATCACCATTTGAGGGAACATTGAAGAAGAAAAAGAATCATTTAGATAAACTAAAAATGTGAAATTAAGATAGGCCACTTGATAGAGAAAAAAAAAAAATTAGCCATATTTATGACGTCCAAGAAATTCATAATTAAGACTTAAATACTGCAGCTCTGTTGTTTTATATTTTAGCAGTCATTTTCTGCTTTGTTTAATGTATTTGAACAACAACTTATTATATAGCAGAGATGGATATAAATCTAGAATAATAGGAAACAGTACTAGAATAGTAGGTAAGAACCATTGACATATAGGTTAGTAAGACACTAACACATATTATTTACATAACACCTTGATACTCTAAAATGAATGGTTATCCAAGGAAACTACTTCTACACTCATGTGAAGATGTAGGGATATTAACAGTTTAAAAAAAAATTCAAACATGTTACATACTTTTTTTTATATTTTCATTACCTTTAAATACATTCTGATTTAGCAATAAAGATTATTAAAATTAAATAATTCTACTGAATAAAGTGACATAAAAATACAATATTGTGTTCCAATTAATAAAACATATTGTCTCTACCAATTTAATCTTTCCACTACCTTGAGTCACCGCCAATTAGCTTCTTTTTTAATTATTTAACTTTAAACCACTGTTTCCAGGAAATAATATTCACACTTGTAATATCACCCAACATTAATATAAAGTTTATGAACTAACATGTCATATGTATTCCCGACAAGAAAATTATATATATATATATATATATATATATATATATATATATAAAATCATACATTTACACGCATTAAAAACTCCATTAGTACATATTTATATAATAATTAAACACGAAATAACTTTAAATCAACAAAACGTAAATAATTTGAAAATATTTAAATCTATATTAAAGTACGAATGAATATATAGCTCAATAAGAAAATTTTAATTAAGTGGACACATTAAAAAAAGTAAGCAATTATATTTCTAAAATTTTATTAGAAAAAAATATTGGTTTTACAAAGTTATACTGATAATAATAACAAACATCCTATATCAAAAGTGTTAATTCATGTGATGATTAACTGAGAGTGTATACAAAAACATACATTTCCTAAAATGAGGTGAAATATTCTTTATATAAATTTGTTGTTTTTTCAAAACTATTTATTTTTAAAGCTGCATGGGATCAAACCTCTCCTAAAATACAGAATAATTTTTGCCCCTTTCAAGGTATTTTTCCTGCTTCAATTCCACTAAAATACAGTTTACAGTTACCACTACAATTGTCTAAAATAAAAAAACCATTTTTCAAACAAGAAGTAGGAAAATAAGGGAAAAGTGAATTGTGTTTATAAGTAACGCCGAGGAGAACTAATTAACGATTAATTAATTCTATACAACAAGTATAACAAAATAAACAAAACCTAATAGTCCCTTGATTACAAGATATTTTTATAGCAAAAATCAACAAAGTTCAACCAGGAAATACACATATAACTGTTCTGTAACTATGGCACTGTTGAACAATCAGGAGAGCAGCCACATTAAAAGAAAAAAAAAAAAAGAAGCTTCATTTAGATTTTTGACATAAAATACCTTTAAAGATGAAGCGGCAATATGCGTAAACTTTCTACATTCTAAAAATTCGACTCCTAAAAACTTTTGAATATATTTTATTATCAATTATACCAAACAGGTAAATATAAGCCGATATATATATACCAGATGAAATATATTGACAGGCATACAATTGGTTTATGGAAAATATAATTTATTCATCGCAAAATTTGACTTTAAAAAAGGTAAAACTACATGTTTTGAAGTGTAATTAAGTTAGCATATGAACTTTGATCAATTTTATTATTTTCTTTGATCCATTAAATTAATTAATAAATACAGATTTGAGGCGCTCTCATATTAAATAATCATTCAAAACATAAAGACACTATTCCTTATATACAACATAAATTGAACTCAGAAGAACAAGGAGAGGATTGGGTAGCAAAGGTCTCGAAAAAGAAAAACATAAAATCTAGCAAACTGATTAACAAAGATAAAAATAATTAAAAAAGAAAAAGGAAAGAAAAGGAACACAACAAATTATTTGGTAACACGTTTTTAACATAAATATACCTACAGCTGTTTTGGAAATAGTCATCAAACTTCTCTTATTGTATTTATTTCTTTATTGTTACACACACACAAATATATACATACATACACATACGTATTGTTTAATTTTTTTCTTTCATATAGATATATATGTGTGTATGTATATAAATATAATATTTACCTCTTTTTTTTTTTTCTTTTTTTCATTCTTTGTTTTTTAAACTAATAAGATTTTTAAAGATTTTCCTATGGAAACACGCAGCACTTCTTTAATAGTCATATAACACTATTCTCACAATTACATACAATGTACATGATACATAATATACTAAATAAATTATCATTTAAATGAGGTCAGAAGTTTATTTATTTATTTTTTTTATGTTTCTTCGCAGTGTGTAATAAATTTCTATTTATTTATATAAATCATTTTCCTCATGAAAAAAAAAAAAAAATAAAAATAAATCAAACAGAAATCTCTTTGTAGCCAGAACCTTCTCATTCATCATACTAACATATATTTGAGAATATGCACGTCGGACAGGCAACATTCATTCTTTTATTTTCACATACATACAAATTATACACTTAACTTTCTAAAAGCAACAAACGCCCACTTTGAAACCATTCACTACACACATTGATATTTACACCAAGGAAATCAGAAAAAAATAAAATAAACAGAATCGAAAAATGGATTAGGAAACCTAAAAAACTAAACACCTATACAATGGATCTCATCTTAATCATTAATAAAGTAATATTGTGAGCAAGAAACAATGAGAACAAAAATTAAACTATCCAAAAGAGAAAACAAGAATGAAAAACATCAACCCAACGACGAATTTACTATAATATATTTAATCCTTTATTTAATAATATGTTAATTATGTATAACCAATTAAAGATAATCATATTTATAATTAATTAAAGTTCAATCAATTAATATTTTGAGGATAATATACAAACCTCATAGGGCAACAAAGATATATCAATGAAAATTTCCCCCCAAAAAAAGAAACTAAAAAAAAAAAAAAAGTAGGGGCTTTTAAAGATTTTCACAATTCTTAACAGTTCTCTTAAACCAGCCACCCAGAAGGACAGTACCGTTTATGTACATATCTGTATATGATTGCCTATATAGGTTTAACTAGAGACACACTTACATATACACATGCGTACATGTTTTTTCCGGCATTTTATTCTAAAATTACAATTATTATATAATACACAGAGCCCTTCTCAGTCATTGGGTGAAAGGAGCTATTATATTAAGAAAATCTGGCGTCAAATCTGTGTAGCATACTTCACTTTAAGGTATATATAAGTATATTTTTCTCAGCACACTCAATGACACACATTTCACCATAACATTAATAACTATAATATTATTTATATATATATTTATAATTTTTATATAATAATGATGTATTATCGTTATATCATTATATATATATAGAGTTGTGAGGAGAGACTCAGAAAGATAAGAGGTTAACAGGTCTAGTCCAATATGTATTAAAGTTGGCCGTCGATGTGTAAATTATATCTTGTGTATTTTCTCCCCAACAACGACGGGGTTGTTCCTCCTGATCTCTTGGGCTCCAAGCTCTCTGTAGTCAAAGGTACAATTGTGTTTATCAGAATATCGGTGCACTGCACAGTACTGTCCACCACACCGGCATTCAAAACCTGAAATCATTAAATGTATATAGTAAATATTCATTACTAATAAGCACATGAAAGTTCTTTTCATTAACTATAAACCTCAGAAGCCTGCTTTGTTAAACACGTTCATGTTGGCAAGGGTCAACGGTGGCCACAGTGACCAATACCACCAGTTTTCTATTATTTATAAGGGCAAAAATTTTAACTGCCCTTCGATTTATATTTATAGGCAAAAATAAAAAAAAAAAGTTACTAGTAACACAAACTGCAAAATAAGGACTTACAAGACTGTTATCAAACATACAACTTGTATACAGATTTGATTGAACTGTAGTTTCCACTCGCCTACCAGACGCCCTGATGATGACCCACAATGGGGGTCGAAACGTTGGCAAACAATAAAATAGTTGAAACTATTCAGTTGTTTCATTTAATGACCGCCACCCAGACTAATTCCTTCAATAATTCTCAACGGTCAACTAATTATATCCACTATTATTATTATCATTCTCATGTTCTGTTCTTTTCTGAAGGAATTAATTTTAGCTTAGAAGTAAAACAAAAATATATATTTATTTTTTTCTTCAAATTACTTTTCATCATTTTTTCCTATTAAATTAAATATTTAATTGATTTGAAAGTAACAATTACTACTAATCTGACAATTAAAAAAAAAATCTGGTGCGGACAACACACGACTTTCACTTACTTTTGTTGTTAAAATCAATTCAGCGACTAGTAATTTATATATATATATATATATATATATATATATATATATATATATATATATATATATATATATATATATATATGTATATATTTATTGATATTTACAACTGTATTTTAAAATACATTCAGTAAATGTAATACAAGTTTTACTGATTCACAGGTAAAGATACTGCCTATTGGCAGATCTCCAAAAACTAGAAGGTCTCGAGGCCATCTTCTTTTCAGATGCCTAACAGGAGACTAATAGAGTTCAAAATAGAAAGGTTTAAAGAATAATATTTAGTATTTAGGCAAAATTGGAAGAAAATTATATTAGCGTGGCCTTTAAGGTACAAAAAAAAAACTTTAGTTTCATTGGAAACACATGCTTTGGATTGAATAATTTACCAAGATATAATTGTTGTCTACAACAATCAGTATCTGATTTTCATCACTCTCTATTACACTTAACAACTTTTTGTATATGATAATATTTTTTTCTAAAATCTTAAGCTTTTCAACGGTATATTATACATATATATTACGGTTTTTTTATCTTAAAAAAACAAAAAAAAAAAATTACATTTAATAAATATTAGGCCGTTTTACAAATCGAACAAATATTCAAACAAAAGAACAATTACGACAATGATGAGAAAAAAATTAAATTTAATATTTTGTGCTCTTTTATCTTTCAACTTATTATCAAATCCAACTTATATATTTAGCCGTCTTTTATGAATGCTAACATAAAATGGTTAATTTTTTTAGAATCTACAAAATTAAAGGTAGTTTAGAGGAAGAAAATTTAAAATATCAGCATTTAGGCCTTATTAGACTATTTCAATTAGAATGAAACCTATATCATAATAAAGACTATTAAATTTTACATCGATATAGCGTGTTTAATCAAAATTAAGAGCCGTTTTTGAGAAAATCATAAAAAGTTGCAAAATGAATATATAGTGGGGTTGGCCAATTTTGATCATCTCAAAAAATATGAAATTTCATTCTTGTTTTCATGCTAGGCTTACCACACACACACCTTTTTGTGGGACTTGGTTACTTGTACTCAGAGGACCCCAAAACATACTAAACATATATTTCTGTAGAAAACTCAAATTGAAAGATTTTCACGATAGAAATACTTTCTCTTACAGGGTGTCTAGCAAATCAGCTCAAAGAGATTCCCTGACTTTAAGATATTGTAAGAAGTCTTTTACCTGGCCAAATCTTAGTGAAAATCAACAAAACAAAGACTAATTATAATTAATATGGTACACTACATTAAAAATATGTATAATGACTAATTACTTTATGATAAGATTCGACTATATCTACCCGACACCAGCTGAAATTGTAGTTTTTTAAGTTGAGTTACCAATGAATTATGACTAACTTGAATACTGTTGTTATTAATAATCAATATTTACAAATCTGACTACAAATTTATTTACAATCAATATATCTATATAAACTTTAACAGCTATTCTTTAATGTTTGAATCTCTGCAGCCAAATCTTCAGCTTTCTGAAGAGTTTGGAGCAGTTTTGCTTTTTTTGTCTCCAATTTCTTCACCTTTTGGACTTTTCTCTTTTCCACAGCCTTCCTGTCCTTTCAAGATATTAAATATTAAACTCGCTTTATGATATTTGCAACATCACAACAAGTAGGCACATTGGAACTTTTGTCTGAGTGAAGAAGAAACGATGTTATTTAGGGACCATTTTCCCTCACCAAAGAACAAATTTCCTGACTTTTCCATGTTTTTAAAATCCCATAATTTTCCCAGTTGCTAGACACCCTGCCTTACTTTCATATATAGATAAGTGAAAGTAAAAATTCGACTTACCAGTAAGACCTAGTTTCTTACGGCAGACAGCACACCTGTTCTTCTTTTTTGTTTTGTCATCCTTACCATCTGGAGGACTTGTGCACGAGGCACCTCCTTCAGAGGAGGCACCTTCGCCGGTACTAGCGCCCTCACCATCAAACTGAAAATAATATTTCTTTACTATGACAAAATAAAATGTTTACTTTAATTCTATTTTACTAAAAATCAAACCACTCAATGCTCACAACAAACTATTTATTAACCTGTTCTGTAAAAGCAATTGAGTGGGACTTATAAGATACTTGAATGTTATTTAATTTCTGTTGATCTAAAAACATTTCACAATTTTTTTTCTGAAAATACCTTATAAAACTTAATGTTAAAGAACATCACAATTTTTTTGAAAATTAATTATAAAAACATTTAAAAACATACAATTCCAGTTCTCTTAAAATTAATATATTAACTAATAATAAATAAATATGTAATTAATAATAATAATTAATAAATAAACTATAAACAATTATTGCGTTAATCAACTATTATAGAAGGCAGGAAGAGTGTAAACAAACAAAAATTATAGCCTTTTAATGAACCAAATGTCTAACCTCTTCCCTAGTATTGCCACTGTTGATTTGATCCTTGACCTCTTCATCACTTTGTTTCTCTTCTTCCTCGGACATTTATCAATTTCTACTTCATTTTTGAAATGGTAATCCTCCGTGGCAGGCCATGGAGGATATAATAAATTGCCAGTAATATTTTTTTTTTCTTTTTTTAAATAACCTAGGCATGGGATAGGCCTAGGCTATATATATAGCCAGAAAAGGCAAAAAATAAAAAAATAATGGAATGGTATCCATAGCAACATGAAATAAATAGATTCACTGCCAGTTCTATTAAACTTAGTTTTTTGTTATTAAATTTATAATAATTGACAATCACTAGCACTAATACATATTAATGAGTTTAAAAACATGAACAATCAATAATTTGAATTACTATTATTACAAAATATTTGTATAATTTAAAACTAAAATCATTATCCATATGGCCATAACATTTGATCTTTTTATTATTGAATTATTCCAATTTATTCCATGTGATAATGAATTTCATGATGATATTAGTCTAACCTTACTTATTTTTAAGTACGTAAAAGAATAAACCTTTAAAAAAATGATAGTCACTAAATTTTTTCTGTAGAGCATTAGAAAAATATCAATTTTATATACTTTGTTGGATGAATAGAAAAAGATTTAAAGAATAATTTGAAGTTACAGACTTAATCCTTAAAAAAATTTTTAAAATGGAAGTAATTAATATGAATATGGTTGAAACATTACTAAGTTGAAAGAGAAGTAGGAAATGAGGCAATTTATTTTTAAAATTGATATTTTTTTAAAGATATTCTACATATAATTTCATGTGATTGATTCTCCTGAAATGCAAGAGATGTTTTCTTAATTATCCATCCATATTCGGCAGGTACGAGTAGCTGTTGTATTCATGCCATTTTCATAATCATCACAAGAAAACCAATGGTTACAACTTCTACCTAATTTGATGAGAACTTGAATCGGCTTGATAATCTTCATTTTGAATGAAGATGATCAATGTATAGATATTGGTTTTATCAATACTACTTATTACTTTTACTCTCTAAATTTAGAGCTTAAAAAAAAAAAAAAAAAAATATATATATATATATATATATATATATATATATATATATAAATCATTACATTAATTTTATACTGAAAAATTTATACCTCACTACCGCCGGCAATGTGTTCTGAAGGTGTGGCAGGACTTGACTGCTGTTGAGATTGAATGATAACTGGCATTGTTGGACTGGCAGAACTGAGTGCTGACTGCCCAGTCTGCTGGTTAGACTGTTGATTGCTGCTTGTGTTTGTCTGGCTACTAGCTGAATAACCTAGGAAAATCAAATAATGATGGTAATGCTCATTCATAAATTATATAACATTATCAATCTAATGCTATCAAGAATACAGTTATATTAATTAAATTATTAGTTTGGACATTTATAACTATTATCTAAAAACTTCATCTTTGTTAAATAAGGCAGAATCTGCTCTGTTACATTGGACTACTTATCTCCAGATACTAGGTTTGAGCCCAGCTGTCACAGAATGATTATTTATTCTGTTTTATCAGCGGATTGATTGACCCTGTGGGTCAGAGACCCTCGCGGAGCTCATCCAACCTCTATAGAGAAAAAACCCGAAATAGAAGGGGAAGAAACTGGACTTGAGCACGATTTGGGCCTTAATACTGCTTTAGGCCATGAAATAGATCATAAAGAGCATGTGTAGATTATTTTGTCATAGTCCAATGTAATAAATCTAGACCAACAGACTTTTATTAGAGTAAATTAGTAAAGGATAACTAGACATATTAGTTATAATAGAAGAGGAAATCTTCCCAATCTCCCCTCCTCGGAAAAAAAAAAAAAAAAAAAATTGAAAGAAGCATTGTTTAATAACATTGATATTACAATATCTGCCAATTTAGTTGATTTAACATAAGACAATTCAAGTAGCTAATACACTAATATACTGGAGTCTCATTTTTCAACAAATAAGTTATAAAAGTAAACAAAGTTGAACCTAAAAGTGAAAGTTTTACTGTCAAATAAATATTTTCAAGCAAATTAATATCCCTTAAAAATCATTATCACTGATATTTTTAAATCAAGTTAACGCTGTAATGATTAACATTTATATTACATGGAACCTTCATGTGTGCATGGCAAATGTCTATTGTTTAAATAGTAGCAATACAAAAAAAAAAACTCTACGTCATTTCACAAATTTAACAATAACTACGAATACTGCTTAGTTTTATTCTCTTAAGGTGAATTCACATAAGGTCATGACTCGTTAAGCGCATGCCCAAGACTTGCAGGTCATTCCTTGAACATCCTTGTGCAGTTATGGCAGAACATAAAGCTGCAAAAGTGATTAGTGAAACTATTAATTAATCTGTTAAGAAATAATTTAAAAAAAAAATAAACAATGAAGATTAGATTTAATGATAACTTTTATAATAAAAGAAATTTATTCTTTTGTACATATAAAATGATAATATGATTTTGGTTTCCGCGAACTATTTCTAAACCATAAGAAGAATTTTAATAGGGTTCTCACTATCATTTAGGGCATTGTTTCCTGAAGGTTTATAAGTAAAATACATTACAATTAAGTTTGTATTTAAATGTAAAAAAATAAGCAGTAATATAGATGTATAATATACTATTGGATAGCGCAAGATTTTAGAAAAGTTAATATGCCATGAAAGAAATCGTACAAGTTAATAAAAGTTTTGTCAGCCCATTAACTTATGAATTAAATATGTTATTGGTAAAGAGGGAGCTTATAAGTCCTACAGGATCATGCAAGTTATATTCTTCTGTCCAGACACAAAATTTTAAAAATCATAATACGTACTGAATTGCAACTTTATTTACATAAATGGTAAGTTGTCATAAATCTATAAATCAACATTGTTATTAATTATTTCAAATTTAATACTATTGGGTTGTTTCATATGAAATGTCCATTTTTATAGTTTCTGAAATACATAAAGGATTTTGCAAGTCTCTGTTGTTTTCTTCCGAATGTTTACATATTTAAAGTAAACAGTTACTAATCCTTAACCTTTGTACCATAAACATTACCTTCCCAATCAATTACCTACTTTTTAGTATACCTCCAAATATGAACATAGAACACGCGATTTTCGAGTAATATTTTTGTACGAGTTTAAACTCGGCCATTCAGCAGCTGAGGCCGCTAGAAATATTTGCAAGGCATTTGGGGAAGGGAGTATTAATGAACGGACCATTCGCCGTTGGTTTGCCAAGTTTTCAGCTGGGGATACCGACTTGGAAAACTTGCCCCAAGGAAGACCTCCGTCCATAATAGACAACGATGTCCTCAAACATACAGTAGAAGGAAACCCCTACCAGACAGTTAGTTAAAGGACTCTCAGCACAACTAAATGCAAGTGCATCTACCGTTTCCAGACATTTAAAGTGTATTGGGAAAGTAAAAAAGCTCGATACAAGGGTATCTCATGATCTCACTGAGCGGCAGCAAGACCCCATGTTTCAAAACATGCTGTTCAAAAATTGAAAGAACTGGGCAACAAAGTCAAATAAAATTATCTTGTTTTCATTTGGCATTTTTAATAAAAATCCTTTACCTTGAAAATGGACATTTCATGTGACACAACCCAATATTTCATGAAAAGAATGTTTCACTGTAAACTAAGTGGGATTCCTATGGAAAGAATTGAAGTTATGAAATGTAATGTATATAGTTCATTTGAGATATAAAATAATAATAATCCGAATAGAACAGGAAACATTTCTGAATACATACATGTAGCAATCAAAATCTTTTTAAATGGAAAAATGAAATTTTCTGTTATCTATGCTTTACTTTAAAATAACAAATAAATCATCATTTCTGCTGATGATTAAATATAATAATGAACAGATGTTATAAAATAAGGCTATTTTCTTGTTAATTCCACCTATACAAAGTAGGGGCCACTAGCACACGTTCTAAATAAGATAAATTGTCTGAAACACTTAAAAGTTCACCACGGGACCAAAATATGCTAACATTTGTCAGGAATATCGTACTACAAAGGAATATAAATTTTAAATAAATAAAAAAAGAAGGAAGGTATTACTATTGTGAAAACTATAGAGTTTAACATCAGCAAGGCCTAATGATAATTGAAACATTAAGCAAGATTTAAATGTCAAGTTTATTAAATTGCTTTCTCAGATGTACACTTCTTATTTTGTTTATTTTGAATGATTAACCATTGCTTTTTTATAACTTCACACTGCTAGTGGTAATAAAAAAAAAATCTGGTGCGGGCAACACACAACTTTCACTTACCTCCGTTTTTAAAATCAATAAAAGAATTTTCAAATACAGTTAGAGATAAAAATACGTGAAACTATTAAAGAATTAATTAAATTGAATTTATATAGAAACATGTGTTTTATTAAAAAACCTATTTTATTATTATCTAAAATAATCATTTAGTTTTACCTTCATTTCATAATTCTCTATTAACTTTTAAAAGCTTGTGTATGAGATAATATTTTTTTCTAAAATCTTTAGCTTTCCAACGGTGTATCATACATGTATATTACTGTTCTTATGTTCAAAAACGAAAAATTGCATTAAAAAAAAATGTTTTCTGTTTTCTCCTTTAGTTGGTAATGGAATTCATTAAATTTATATATTTACCTGTTTTTCATCAGCGTATAACAAGTAATATATAGTAGTAGTAGTACAATAATATAGTAATTTTTATAAAATCAACAAAATTAAAGGTACTTTAGAAAAAGAAAATTTAGAATATCGGCATTTAAGCCCTGACAGACCATTTTAATCCGAATGAAACCTAAATTATATTAAAGCCCATTTTCACGATCGCAATACTTTCCCTTACTATATATATAGAAAGTGAAAGTAAAAATTATAAATATAATCTATTGAAGAAATAATAAACTAAGAAAAGAGAAGAAAGAAAAAAAAAGAGAAACAAACAATTCTCAAATTGAAACCAAATTTTCAGCATGCGCAAAAATTTAAAAATTAATAATAAAGATAATTAGGATAATAATTAAAGAAAATTAATAAATTTTAACATTTATTTGGCACAAGAGGCATTGTACGCCAGTCTCAGGCAATGAGGTGTATTATTCTTAACTACACTTATATTATATAGAAGTTGTATCATTCACTTATTATGCCTATTTCTGTTAAGTCGCCAACAGTCGGCTGCGTAGCCTTATATACCTCAGGGAGAAGAAAGAGGGATGACTCTGAGTGGATCCCTTAATAATTGTAAGCTAGAAAAAGTCTGGTTGGGACTAAGATTCAAATTCATACCCTTAGGCTTGAAATGATAGCAGGCTAAATATACCTGACTAGAATTTAAATCTTAATAAATTATCAAGTGTTCAAGGTTTCTATAGTTAGTTATATTTAAAAATATGGAATATTTAAAAAAAAGAAATTTAGTCTTTTAACAAAAATATCTTTCTAGAAGAGTGCTATCAAACTTGAATTTTGTACACAAACTAAAATGTTAATTCAACATTTTTTAAAAAAGGCTTTTTTATTACAGAGGAGTGCTTCTTTTCTTACTTTTCCACTTCTATAGTTTTATGTGCCTGCAAATTTCAACATAACTAGGAAAGGTAAAGTAAGTCGTAATCAAACAAACTTGCATGAACTTACTTTAAATAAACCTTTACAATTAACCGCACATACCGATTTAATTTCATCATGATGAATTTGAAATTTGTATGCCTGTTCTCTTTGAGGATCACAATCATAGGGGGGTGGGTCTTCACTCTTGCATCGTTCACAATCAAAGACGCTGCTCAAGCTCAATTTTATATAAAATAAATTTGATCATTACATTAAATTTTGATATATTACATTACAATTTTATTTTCAAAAAAATTTGTCATTACATTTTATATCAACCCAGTGTAGATCCCCTCATCCAAGGAAATATCATAGTTAAAATTAAGCACAGATAAGTAGCTGGAAATAAGGTTTTGGGACTCAGGGTGCTAAAAAGGTCACAAAATCTCATAAAAACAACAAATCCAAATTATGATTTGATTAAAACAATTACAGTGGCCCGAAAAACAAAACCAATCTTACGTCAATCTCAAGCACAACTTTATTTATCTATAATATCAGTGTTTTGCTAACCCATTCTAGATAGCATAATCTAGACATTTTCTAGTGAAGACATAATGAACAGAAAGTAAAAGTGACACATGTTTATGAATAAATATTAAACGTTAAGGCCTAGTGAATGAACATAGTTAATCGATTAATTTAGAAGCTTAGAGACTACAATATAATTCTTTTGGTAACATTAGATAAAAAATAATGTATTAAAATTATTGTCATTCTTACGTACTTATGTCATTACCAGCTGCCTTAAATATTATTTGTTGGTTTATTCATTAGACATCACTTTATGCTACTGTGGCTAATCGGATGCTTACAGAAGGAGTCCTAAATTTTGCATTTTCAAGTTTAATTAGCCTTAAATATTAAAGAACGTATCAAGAAACTTTAAATTACCGAATTGGGCTATTTCAATATTTGAAACTGGTAGTTAAGACTTAGGATTTCAGGTCTATTTGGATCTCCAGGACATTTCTCTTTAGGACATCTTTTCAGTTGGTAATGACAATTTTATCAACATATCCTTTCAATTGCAAAGGCAATTTCTTAAATTTAGGGAACAGGATATATACAGTAGTAATTAATGAGTATATAATAATATAAAAATATAATATTATACTAAACAAAATTAACAAGTTATAAAAAATACCAAGAACTAAAATGACCACATGCTTATAAATTAATGCTATACTGACCAGTGGGAGGTGGCTGCTGTTTCTTTTTCAGAGCCTCTTTATAACACAGAGAGCAGAGTCCATCCGTCGATGGGTTGCCATAGAAACCACAACCAGACCTGCAGAGAGCCTGCATTGAATTAGACTCTCTCTCCATTCTAGCCACTGCAATAAAAACAATAATCATAGTTATATAAAATTGTTAATATATTTTTTCCAGATTACAGCATAAAATAAACTGAACAAATCACCCATCATGGGACCTACAATGTCCAAGTCTAAACAGTTTTAGGAATAATACCCACTTTTAACCAATGAGTCTTTTTTTAGGTAGATAAACATAATATGAGTATTTGACTTGATGAAAATAAAATGGGAATGTATTAATAATAAGCATGTAAATAAAACTAGGTATTTTTTTAAGGGTATGTGATATAAATAAATAATAAAGTAAATAGGAACAAATACATTAGCGGCGATATGACCTTTGGAATTTAGTATTCATGATTTATAAATTATTCTCCACACATTGACATTGTAACAAGTGATCATTTCTTTATGTATTAGATTACTAGAAAATTATACATCTTCCAGAATATATTTGATCTTCTGACTTAAAATACTCTTGCAAAAGATATTTTCACCCATTCAGTCAGATTTGACTCAATTGTTATACAAAAAGATTATCTTCTTTTCTACATAGTTCAAACGTTGGCTTCATTTTGTAAAATAACTCTATATTTCAAAAAAAGGGGAAAAAAAAATTAAAATCTACCCTCACCCCCCACCAAAAAATAAAATCTTGATACTTCATGAAATTTTAAATTAAATGATACTCCTGCCCCTGTCACCTTTTATGTCAATTTCTTTTTTAAATAAACATAAGTACAAATCAATTACATCACAATTAATGTGTATTATAATTAGAGAGTTGAGGCAATATCTGTATATCAATTGAAAATATAAATAACGGATAAGTATTTTATAATTAAAGAAAACATTCCAATAGTAATAATAACATGAATATATTTACTATCTTGATAAATAGTGATCAGTTACAATGAATGTTTCAATAAACAAATTTAATAAATACACTTTTTCATAATTATGGGGAAAAAAATGAAAATATAACAATAATAGTAAACCAAGATGTTAATCGAGTACTAAATAAAATGTTTAAAATATAAATTAACTCTTTCAAACCACTGAATTGAGACGTTGATTTCCAAAAGGTACTAAAGGACATTTTTTACGAAATTGATATTTTGACATATTCGTATTCTCCTCATTTAGTTTTATCTGAATCTTAAATTTGATTGTACCTAATGAACACTCAAGTCTTTTAATAACGCGATTTAGAAATACTATTAATTTCTTAAGGTACTAATTACACATTTAGTATCGTCCTAAATCATACTAAAACATTTCATTTCATAACTTTAATATGGTTTTATTAATATAATAAAAAAAAAATTCTATATTTTAATGCGAAAAGAATCAAATCAGCAGGTTTAATAATATGATAACGAGAGATTTTGGCGCTTCCTGTAAAATTTCCTAGAATGGATATAGTACCTTTTGGAAATCAACGTCTCAATTAATAAATAAAAAGATATTTTGCATAAAAAATATTGTATATTTCACTTTAGATTTGAATTCTTAACTAATTAACTATATATTGAATTCTTAAATTATTAACTAAAAAAGATTATATGATATATAAGACCATATATTTATGTTCTTGTCGCTTTGGTAACCATAATTCAAATCAACTAATGTTTATGAAACTTAAATTTCACAATTTAAAATGCTAGGTTTTTATTAATTTAATTAAAATTTATAACCATAAGTATGCCTATGGATTCTAAATAAAAAATTGTTTCAAATGGTAACTTCCTACTAAATCGATTCGGTAATTGCTCTGAAAAAAAAATCTGGTGCGGGCAACACATGACTTTCACTTACCTCCATTTTTAAAATCAATGAAAGAATTTTCAAATACAGTTAGAGATAAAATTACATGGAACTATTAAATAATTAATTAAATTGAATTTATATAGAAACGTGTGTTTTATTAAAAAATGTATTACAATATTATCTAAAACAATGACTTAATTTTGTCGGCTTTTTATCACTCTCTATTAACTTTTAAAAGCTTGTGTATGAGATATTACTGTTCTTATGTTCAAAAACGAAAAATTGCATTAAAAAAATATTTTTTCTGTTTTCTCCTTTAGTTGGGTATCAAATTCATTCAATTTATATATTTACCTGTTTTTCATCAGTGGTAACAAGATAATATAGTTATTTTTATATAATCAAAAAAATTAAAGGTACTTTAGAGAAAGAAAATTTAAAATATCGGCATTTAAGTCCTACCAGACCATTTTAATCCCAATGAAACCTAAATGATAATAAAGCCCATTAAATTTTACATCAATATAGCGAGTTTAATAAAAATTGTCGGAATCGTTTTCGAGAAAATCGAAAAAAGGTGAAAAGTGAATTGTATAAAGTGGCTCTTCTGGTAAGCTCATTTTGATGAAAAAGGTTTTGTAACGTCTCGGGCGTATATTTGTGTTAAATATGAAATTTCAGTTTCATAGGACTTACCGTTTCCGCCCGGGAATTCACACACACACACACACACACATTTTTGTGGGACTTGGTTATTTCGACTCAGGGGACCCTAAAATGTGTATTTTCGTTGAAAACTGGAATTCAAAAATGTTCACAATTGCAATACTTTCCCTTACTATATATAGTAAGTGAGAGTAAAAATCATTTGAACCCAAAACATATGTTTTACACTGTTTAAGTCAATGCAATTTAGTTAAATTACAGAAGTAAGAACTTTGGAACATAATTAGTGTGACCTATGTTGAATTCTGCCTTTATGGGGATCCCTTTTAAGGCATTTAAGTTTAACATGACCTAAAAATGAGCACTAACTGAAAGTACTATAATAATAAGCATTGTTTCTTTATTCGCCCCTGTCACCAAACCCTTCTCCTAACATATTTAAATAAGTTAAAATCAGCAAATAAAGAATGATCTAATTAAAATTAGTAAAGACGCCGCTTACAATCAACGAACAAAACGATGAGGTGTGTGTGAGTTGTCCTGCCCTGAAAAGATCCTCTCCTTTCCTGTGATCTGCTTATTAATGAGCCACTTACAGGCAGGGTAGGTATTGATTATAGTGTGCACAGCTTATAGTCTTCCTGTCTGAAACACAACAAAACTTCATTAATTTAAGCAAATATCTAAAACATTCAAACTAGATTAGTTAAATTGACTTCTGCTCAGATTCTCTTATTTTTCATAAATAAGTAAGTAGTTTTAGAAATGTTCGCCAGTAAAACCTGGAGATATATGAATCATACAACTTTATTCACCTCTCCAGAGTAGTTAATGCTAAACTCGTGGCCAAATAAGCCTATTAACTTTCCATTGATGTTCTATTCTATTAAAATCAACAATTTCCATGAAACAATAATAAATTATACATAACAACAATAAGTTAAGTTATGTTTTTCTTTACCCTTTTCAACTGCTTCAATGACTTTATTTTGCAAAATTATCTTTATTATCTTGAACATTCAAAAATAACTGTTAGGTGTATTAATGATTTGAAAGACCGACTGTGTAATAAATATTTTTTGATAAAACAAATTTAATGTTGGTAAACACTAATATAATTAATGAATTATTGATAAATCAATCAAGCAATTAATTATAATGTTAAGACAGTTTTGAAATGATAAAAATAAAGTAAAATTTATGATATAATGGATAAAAATACCACTTCGTCGATTTTGGTAAAAATTACATGAGATTTTCAAATTCTGAATTTAATGGAATTATTATAATTCAAATGCAATAGAAATTAGTATGCCCTAATTGTCTTAGCACACACCATGACTGTCACACTCTATGCTCATGTTTTCTATGGTGGATTCTCATGAGATATAAACGACTTAGGTAATAAAGGCTCTGCAAGCAATTTAGGACTGCTTTGTCAGCACTGAAGACAAAATTGATCTTATTCATCGTGTCATAGACATTTTTCACATTTCAAAAAAGTATTTTGTGTGGTATGAGCACAGAATTCTTCTTTTGTCAGATCTTACTGTAATTTGAAATTTATGGAACACTTAGACAAAACCTACTATATGTGAAGATATAACTAAGTATTACCAAGTTATATGCATGTTTATAATTTCATTTTTACTCAAAATAGAGGATCTTGCTTCCTTCAGTTTATAACTTCCAAGCACAAATATAAAATTAAATAGAAGACTCAAGTAGATAAGAGATAGAGAAGAATAAACCTGGCTGAACTTTAAGGGATCACAGAGAAACGACTGGCTGCCTAATCTCGGTATAAGCCTATATCATGATAGTTATAAGTAAGCAGGTGTTGGTTGTTTTAACTAATTGTAAAAATAATTAGTCATGACTAACTCATACAGACATTAGCATAGGACAGAGTATGAATAGTGCCTATTCGTTACCCACCAAAAGCCGATTGATACTCAAATGAAATTTGATTGCATTGACCCTTATGTTCTGTCCTTTGAGGTCATAAATGAGTCAATAGTTCCTACATTATTTCAATTTTTTTTTGTCCAATTATTATTTTTTTGCTGTTTTTCTTTCTCCACTTTCCCATCCTTTATCTCGGTATGTATATATATCTTTCTCCATAAAACAAAATTACAATTTAGGCAATTATATACTCCAACCCAATGAATTCATTTTCTTTTAATTTAGTAGTTCTACTTGAAAGAGTTAAGAAATGATTCCCTGCATCTTATAATACCTTGTTTTTTTTTCAACACGAATTATCGTTTAAGATCACAATAAAAAGAAGAAAAATCGTATTTAATAGTGACAGTTTGGAGAATAATAAACAGGATAGTAACTAGTAGGTGATTGAATCATTAATTTTAATTGAATACCATTTTATGATGATTTTTTTTTAATTATATACTGTTATTATCTTTAATTCGATGAATAGCTTTGATAAACATTGAAAAAAAAAATAAATAAAATAATCATAAACTGACGCCATTTTTCATTGAATGTTTCCACCTAACCACTAGCGCTCCCTTCGGCGGAGAGACAAAACTCCATTTATCAAGTATCACACTATTTCAAGAAATAGTTTTAAAACATTTTTATCTTTATTTGAATTATTTTCGAATCTAATTCCAACCAAATGAATTCAATATGAAGTATACTTACAGAACTAAACTCGTGATAAGCACAATAGAATTTTAATTATAAAGTTAGTAGCTTTGTTGTATACAACATGGACACAAATCTCATACCTTAAAAAAAACAACGCAGCAGCTGAAATAACTATTGTAAAATAATCAATAAAATAATCTTTCAATCAAATAAACTATATTTAATAATCCAATGGAGGGTCAAAATTTAATACTGACTGACTTTGCACCTCTTCTTTCGTCACCATCCAACAGCAACTAATGATTCACTATGACTAATTTCAACAACTCTCAAGAGATAAAATGGTGGAGTCAATATCAGAGAGTTCTTATCACCGCCCTTATTGTTTCGACTGCGACGTGCTCTATTGCAGCACCACTGTGATCTGTTTGGATGATAGTAAATCTAAAGCCACAGATCTGATACAGTGTCCTTATAACCTCAATTTATACTTTAAAAGTTACCTATCATGAAAAAAATACGATCTGTAATAATGTGCCGCATGGCGTAGTTCACAATAGATTGGCTGACCGCATAATACAACAAATATAAATAGTCAACCATTATGACAAGAGACTGATTTCTCATAATTTTGCAGTTCAAACCATTAAATCAATCAAGGCACAGGAAGCAGTAATAATTATTTAATTTATGTGTAAATTTCTACGATCAGTGTGGTTAATAATCATCGAATGATAATAAACAACAAAAGTAAAAACAACCACAAATAAGTATAGTTACAAAACGAAACGTATAGAAATAAGTAACAATGGTGACAATCTCAGTTTACTCACATCGCTAACATTTCTTTACTTCTGTAACTAGGAAACACATACAACTCCTATGGTACAGTACATTTAATAATATATTAAAAGAGAATTCTGAACTTCGATCTGAAATATTTGTACATATAAAAATGTTAGGTATATACTAGAGTATGTAAAAGTAAAAGCTTATTTCTCTTGTCCTTACTTCTATATACACAAGAAAGCAGTAATGAATATTATTTAACCGACAAAATGTGGGATTAAGAAGTTGTAAAAAGAATATTTGATTAAGAAGTAAACAAGAGAAGTATGTTGAGCAAGTTTAATGATTCCAACGCACATTGATTTAATAAATTTTATATCTTCTTACTTAGGCAAGAACATCTTACCAGATTTATATTATCAGTTTTTGTCTTCCCTTATCATCGACCTATTGTACATATGCTAAATATCAATTAACAAAATAATATACTTTTTTCTCTAAAATAAACTATCTTTAGTAATTATACTCCTTCAAAAGACCCCGCTTTGTATAAAACGAGGTCTTTCTACGATTGATTACTATGGGAACAGGTTAGTCGTACATTTCAAATACTTTCATTTTATATATTATATCAAACGCAACCTAACAATTAACGAATCAGAGATTATTCATCATACACTAAAGCAACTCGGTAAAAGCCAACATAACAAAAAAGAACATGACGTAGATAAATCCAATTCTTAATTCCACTCACCACTGAATTAAAATTGATCTCTATGAAACCAACTTAAAGAAGCAGAAACCTCTAAACTTACGCTTTTCCACATTACCGATAGATACGATAACGACTCACTTAGAGAACACATAAAACAATTCAGTACGTTTTTTGTTTTGGTTGAAAATGAGCAATATAACATAATGGCGGCAGCACAGCCTCTAGGTTATCAGATGGACAGGCAAAGATCACTTTTTAATTGACATTTGGAATCGATTTGTGAATTTGAATAAATAAGCTATAAATTACAAAAGTAATATACCGTTTACTTCACCAGGAAATGATGCAGCGTAGTCTGCATTACAATTTAATCTGTTTTAAGTTGACAAGATAAATTATTAAACTCATAACCTAAACTAATAAATAAAAAAAATCGATTGTTATAAAATTAAATTTTGTTTTTAACTTGGATATTGTTGATTTTCAGATTGAGCAACATAAAAAAACTACGACAATCGGATGCCTAATTAATCAGTTGCTCCAATGCGTATTGTAAGGGCAAAGGGATAGAGAATTCTAAACACCTGTGGTCACAGATATTGCACTATTTATCTACTGGATCTAAAGTATTAAGACGGCGATACACGGTGAGAAATAGGGTATGTGTAGGTGAGGTGAAATGGCGATATTAACATCGTTGAGCGCGCTGGAAAGTTGGTGGAAGTAAATATCGTGATAGTTGATATACAATATCACACTTTCATCTACTTTCCATAACAATACCATTTGTTATATTATTTTGTTCAAACTTTAACTAAAAATAGTCCATTTATATTCATATATATTTAATTTTGTTTCTAGATTCCAAAACCATTATTTAATAATCTGTATATTTTCAGTGTTTGGATATTACATTTTAATTCTATAGTTATTTATTAGAAATTATATTATATATTTTTTTGTATTATAATTTGAGATTCATAATATTTTTTTTAGTGTTAAAGTTCGAAATAGAAATAGAAAAAATTGAAAGTGATTTTACAAAGCAATGTTGCTGCCATAGGTGGCGTGCAAGTTCCTGTCACTTGTGTTGTTGACGTTGGTAGTTGGTTAGTAAGTAAATTTCTATAAAAATGTCGAAAACATTTTTAGACATTACTCTTATTATTATTATTAAAACAAAATGACACCGATTGAACATTCATCGTTACATAAGAACTTGGTAACCTTAACAGAGCTAACCAACCTTTTCAACAACTTTCTTGAATAATCAGCTGTTCAGACATCTCCCATTTTGCCGAGTACTGTTGCATACTCTCACCGTATACACGCGTAGTTTTACTCTCACGCAGTTTTCACCACCCTCTTACTCTCACGAGAGTACTTACTTTCACCTCACCTACACATACCCTATTTCTCACCGTGTATCCCGCCTCTACACTCTCATATCAAAAATAAGTTAAAAACATAATATTTTAATAACTTCCGAAAACTGTAAATTAATAAGTAATTTCAAAAGTTTTGCCTCGTATATTTATCATTAAGAATATTAGATTGTATGTATAATCAATTAAGGATAAGATAGTTCGACTGGTGGTCAATAAATGATTCACGAAATCGGAGCTATCAAAGTGAAAACAACATTTGGAATCGTAATAAGGGTTTTCATCAAGGCTTCTCTTTCCGAAGGTGGGTCATCTGTGGTATGTCAGCTAGGCAAACAGCCTTCTATGACCACGGTTCAGATCCCGGCGGATGGCATTATGGTTTGTTTTAAAGGAGTAAAAATTCCTAGGATATGGCGTCCATTTGAGACGAGGTAGAGTGATGGTCACGAGCCTGTGTGAATTCTATAAGAGTATTCTGATTTCTAGGCATGAATTTTAAAATTGAAACCAAAAAAAAAAATTTTCCTTTTTTCTGCTTCAGATTATTTTAAATTCATTGGTCTTCTAGAACAACTGAAGACTCTGTACTAAAGTCAACGTTTTAAAACATACAGCAGTGGCAATTTTAGATATGTATGTTATTTTCGTGTAAGGCAGTAACCAAGTAAGATCTTTACCTAATTTTTTACGTCAATAAAATGAAAGATGGCTTTATAATCAAGAGAGAGGATTACATTAACACCATTAAATTTTACAACAGCTTACATGAAAAATAGTTATTTATAATCTAAAAATGTGGGATTTACCTTTAAAAATTTTCTGGCGGGCAGTTCTTTAAGAGGTTACAGTTCTTAATAAAGTTTAAAGAAAAAAAAAGAAACATTAACGAATATGGAGAAAATAGTATAACGAAAAATGAATAAAATTAAAATTAGCAATCTCGTACCTAAATACCGATATACTTTTTTAAGAATGATCATAAACTTCGATTTCTTAATCAATAACTATAAATAAGCATACAAAAAAATAAACATTTCATGCAAGCGGTATGTTCGTAACGCTATTGGGCTTATATTACACTTTTTTTTTCTTTTTTTTTTTTTTAATAATATCACTTTAATCGGAAATACGTTACTTATATGTTTAGCTGAGTATAAACGTGGTGTGTAAATGTACCCAATACAGACAGCATCTCATCTAAAGAAAATAGAAAGTTTTAGAAGATAAATATACAATAACTAGTCTATAGTTGTTCTTGTGTCCCGTTGGGTCCCCTGCAGCATTTCGCTACTTGGAAATAATCCAGTCCTAACTAATTCATTCAAAGCATGATTTTAGTATAATTTTATTTTCGAGTTTTAACTCGGCAGGAACAAGGCCCGAACGGCAAGGTACATCATTGAGGTATATGGTGAGGGCAATATTAGTAAGTGCGTCGTTCAACGGTGGTTTAAACAAATTCTAGAGGGAAGTTCCATGTCAAGGACCACTTCCCTTGATGACATGTTCGGAAAGCTTAGGAGGAAAATCCTAGAAACAGCAGGAAAAATGAAGTGTAAGCAAATCGAACGTCGATGATCACATCAAGGCGATTGGAAAGGCGAAAATACTCGAAAGCGTTCCTCACTCATTAAATGACTGACAAAAAACAACGATCCATTTCTGTTCAGAACGGTTACTTGTGATCAAATCTTCTACGATAACAACAGACATTCTGGACAATGGCTTGAAAAGGAGAATCAGCACTTATAATCGAAAGCCTTTGAAAATAGGTTGACATTTAATAAATTCCAGTGATTCCAAATTATTCTATTCGGAGCGAATGGAAAGGCAGGTGAGACATTGGCAGACATGTAATAAAGTAATAGATACTATTTTGAATGATAAAAACAGGCATAACTATTCATTTTTTAAAACCGTAATCCTGCATGATTTTCCGCACAATCTTATTGTAGGATTACTCCCTGTTCCCGCAAAAGGTATATGATACTATACACGAGAGAGGATATATATATGAAGCACATATTTTTCCAGGACTGGGAACAGAGCCCAGGAAGAGAATATTACGGCCAAGGTGACCGGCTGGGAACCGCCACGAGGCAAGGTCCCTCTGGCTTTACCCTTACCTTCCAAGGATTTAAGGGATTAAATACAATGCTCTGCGGCTTATAATCAGTAATAAAACGGGAGGGTAACATCCAACCGATGTGCTCAACAAGGTAGCCTGGAACTTGAATAGGCTTGTAAGGAACTACCATCGTACGGAACTGCAAAGCTTATGATTTCTGGAGCCTTGTACTATTGAGTTGTAAACAGTTGTGACAGTACAAGAGAGTGAGAGAGGACAGACAGACGGTAGACAAGAAGCGGGGAGCTTGGGCGCAGGCTTGCAGCGGTTCGATCCCTTCGGCGGCGGCACACCATCAAAGGGCCCTACTACCCTCCACGTCAATACTACCTAGTGGCAACTCCATTATGTTTCTCAATATTTTTTAAATAAATAAACACTAAAAGCCATTTCAAAATTTAAATGTTGACCAATGAGCCTATTTAGTAATTTGAGTTAAATAACGAACAAATGCAGCTGACAACGCCAATATAGCTTTGCTCTCCCTTGGCTATAAGCATTTACGTTAACAATCTTGAAATATAATTTAGTCACATTTTCAAAACTAAAATATTCTTACGGTGTTAATTAAAGGCTATGTAACAATGGTGTGAAAGTTTTTTTTTTTTTTTTTTTTTTTTTTTAATTGAACATAAAAGAAAAATAATATAAGTATATGTTCTTCAACGCTCAGAGCGAACATTATTACATAAAATGTAACGAATTCGAAAACAAAAGCTCAAAATTAAATAACAGTTATGACGAGGCATTGTAATAAAGTTAATATTTAATAATAAAATAAAATTCAGAAGGATTCTCCAACACCCAAAACTAACACACAGGGGTTATTAAAAACTCTTAGCATACTACACTAATGTTTGGGTCAACTAGCGTCGGATGTTATTAACGGTTCCTAACTATTGTTATGGTAGAAACTACTTACAAATATAAAAACAGTGTCGACATAAATATAAAATTAATTAAATACATGAGTAGATGCAACCCTTTAATGTATGTTTCATTTTCTGCAATTCTAGATCAGACACCAAACAATGCCACAAAGCCTTGCTGATGTAACTTACGTTGTATACTTCTGAATTGACAAGGAACCGTTAAGACAAAGGTGTAAATGCAGCTTGATTAATTCCATACGGCGAATGCAATAATTTATATTAGTCCAGTGAACAAGAGTTTGGAAAGTTGTGAAGCTCCTGTTTTTTGGTGCGCTGATGACTAATTTTAACCTTAAAACTTTTCACTGAGAACTTTTTATGGACCCACTGTACTAAATGTAGACGTTCTAATACGATATTCCGGTAAAAATAAATATAGATCACATAAGTGCTAAGTAGTTATATGGAATTTATGATACGTTAATAATATAAGATAAAACAGGACAATTGTAACAAAGTTGAAATTCTTTATCAGGAAGAGAAAATCCCAATAATGTTTGGACTAATTCTATTTCTACAACAAAAGTTAAGGCGACGTAACGATCATTTTCTATCACATTACTACTTACCCAAAACTAATTAAAATTAAGTACATCGGCAAATTAAACATTAAAGAAAGGTCTTAAGTTATCATGGAATTGCGAAGATAAATGTAATAAACGATATTTAATTAGGTATATTAAATGATAAGTTCTCGTATATTAAAAAAAAAAAAAATTTTTGGAAATACATATAGTATAACATAGTTATAAAATTAGTTTTATTACATAACGTTTAAAGTAGAATGAAGACCAATTTTAATAGTACCATATTAAGAAAATTATAAAACTAAATAATTAATTAAAATTAATATTTTGAATAATTATAAGCAGGCTACTTTCAAGTATAATGGTAAAAAATTAAAAAAGATTAATGATAATTCGAGTATACCTAATCCTTTTCCAACATATCTTAATTTATTTATTTATATATTATTAAAATGTTTTAATTAACATTTGTATTTTTTTAAAAATAAAACTGTATAATATTCGTTTAATTATTATTTAACAGAAATAATTAACACTAGTTTCTTAAGTAGTAATGTTAGCAACGCTAAAAAAAGATTAAACCAACGCAGGAGTGCGGTTCAAACAAGCACTGCTGGCAGGCAGATGGCAACCATAGACTGTGGCTATAAAAACCTTTCAGGGCACCTATTTTTTCTTCAATGATAACCAACCTAAAGTAGTCTAAACTTTACGGCTAGAAGCAAGCAATTTAAATAGAAAAAAATTTAATTCAATGATTCGCTCTATATAACAAGAGATTGTCATAAACAACTGACAGTAATGATTAACATAGACAATCTATTCTCGCCAATGAACTTTTTAATAGAGCATTTTTAGTAATTTTATTAAAAAAATAAAGACAAGCTTCCATATATTGGCTCGTCAGGTGTGGAGGACAGTGAGCCCCCAGCCAGCTGCTAACAACAGCTGATAGGCAGGTGCATTGCGATCGGCTAATGCTCTATCCACAAGTGAAGGCCATCGGGAACAAAGAAACAGACATGCTAAATCCTAGGAAAAACCCTCAATTAACGATTAAGACAACGTTGTTGATTTAAAAAAATAATACTTACGACGTTACCTTCACCTAAATAACTAAAATACCTAAGAACTTTAAAAGGCTGATGCAGGCTAGGACCAAAATAAAATACAAAATAAAATTTAAATTAACCTGTACTACGAAGTTCGTACTTAATACCATAATTTAACAAAGATGATGTTTAGACAGAATAGACAATTACCAAGTTATTTTTTAAAAATAAATCTGTTAATTAGATAATTTATACATACTCATTTCAATAATAATCATTATAGAGGAATACAATTTTTTGAAGAAAAACGGAAAAAGTACGTTACATATAAAATCTTAAATAATAAACAGCAAAGTGAATCGAATTAGAGTATTTTACCGGCCAAATATAGGGGAAAATCGACAAAACAAAGAATAATTCTAATTAATATGGTATACTAGATTAAAAATATATGTAATGATACTTTACGATAAGATTCAACTATATCTACCCGACACCAGCTGAAATTGTAATAGTTTAAGTTGTCTTAGAAATGAATTATGATGAACTTGGATACTGCTGTTAGTAATAATCAATATTTACAAATCTGACTACAAATTTATTTTAAAACTAGCTTTAAGATATTTGCAACATCACAATCAGTAGGCATGTTGGGAGTTAAGTCTGCGTGAAGAAGAAAAGATGTTATCTAGGGACCATTTTCCCTGACTAAAGTACAAATTTCCTAACTTTTGGTTTATTATTTTCAATAATGAACCTTTGTAACAGACCAAATGAAAAAAAGAATCATTGAAATTAGTTAATAACGAGCTTAGATATTGCGTTTTGAAATCAGTGGTAGTGTTATGATATTATGCTTTGATTTAGTTCTTTTCATATTACCTAATTGCCTATCAACAGCCATATAAACAGTTATATCCTAATATTGTTA
This sequence comes from Piezodorus guildinii, assembly GCA_023052935.1. Classification (NCBI taxonomy): domain Eukaryota; kingdom Metazoa; phylum Arthropoda; class Insecta; order Hemiptera; family Pentatomidae; genus Piezodorus; species Piezodorus guildinii. The sequence continues at coordinate 58,870,682 of CM041297.1, forward strand.
TTTGGAAATAATAAACCATTGTGTAATAATTTGCAGCGATTTTTATATGTTTTTAAAATACCTGACTTTTCCCTGTTGGTAGACACCCTTATTACTAAAGAGAAGAATATATTTGATTATGAGTACTTCAATATCAAATATAAAATTTAGATAGCAACCAAGCTTCATCAACAATACTTTCAAACGATTTTTTGCTGACATAGTAACATACTTTAATTCCTAGTACGTCAAGTCCAAAAAAAAGATCTTCAATGACAAACCTATATTAGTGTGAACATATTTTCATTTTGGATATGTTGATTATTGATCATTTGAACATGAGGAGGTAGTATATAATGAATTATTTTATTAAATAAATTAAAACGCTAAAATTCTTGTGGCTAAGCAAGCTGACAAGATGGTACATGAAGCCCTAAAGCTAGCCGGCCGACCTTGACACTACCCCTCGGGTGCACTGACCCCTCCCCCAGGTTGTCTAGAGGGTGACTCCATAGCAAAACCTAACTCTTTTAACTAGTATATTTCTCATATAATTAACGCCACAAACAACACTTCAGAAACTGCAAACAACTATACTTGGTAATAGTAATTACGCAATTAGCAATATACTACATTTAGAGAACTTCAAGAGCACAATACAATAGCATAAAGTGATTTAGCATTCTTGGTATCTTGTCTAAAGCATGATTTTGGATAAAGGTGTCTACCGGACAATAAAAGTTAAACTTAATGAAACAACAGTTGCAGATGTCTCGGGACACATAAGAAATATTAAAACCAATAATGATACAGACATTTCTGCCGTTTTGGATAACTATACAGAGAGGATGTAATTGATAAAGATTTCCAAGATAGACGCTGATCAGATTATCAAAGGCAAGTCACAATCATTTAAAGCCAAACTTTTGCCTTAAATTATGTAACTGATATTACCGAACTTAAAATGCATAATGTCATCTGTAATTCTTTTGTTATTACAAATTGTATTATTGTCATATAATTACACTAGCTGTTACCAGCGGCTTTGATCGCGATTATTTAATTTTGTGTTTTGGTTTATGTTTAGAGTAACAATAAGATTTGTATGATAGAGCAGTTGGTTGGCGATGTGGGGTCACCAATAAAACAAACTTATTTTATCTTTTAACTTATTACTGTGTATAATTAGGATACCCCTTTTTAAACATTCATAATTAAATCAAGTTGCTTAGCATATTGAAAATTAATCGCTCACCCCAACAAAGTATGCAAGGCATCACAATGTTATCAGTTATCTATCCGAACACAAAACACCACACCACCATGCTTATGCTTATTGAACCCCATCGATCAAGGTTAAAGAAAAATTATATTTTAGAATATAATCCGATACATTTTATGTAACTTTTGATATGCGGTCAATGCCCAACAGGGCTGCTGAAGCTTACCATGATCCTAAATTAACCTTCCCTCCCCACGGACACATTCCTCAGTTGTGATTCCCTGCAAGAATGCACAGAGTTGACAATGGAGTAGTCTTCATAGTTTTAACGATCATCTGTCAAACGTCTAATTTTTAGTAACGTAATAAGCAACTTTTATTTTCTGTATAGTCTAATGCTGATTCGGTCACGATTTCAGTTAATCTAAGTAATGAATAATAAATATCATTGTTATGATTTAAAATCTGGAATTAATGACTTAATTACTCTTTATGTTATGGTAGAATGTTTAGAGTAAAGATAAGTCAATAAGAAGCAGAAATCTACCATAATCTAAGAAAAAAACAAGTTGGATTGATACGTCCAGCTTATGTGAAATTTTCAGGAGAATAATTGGCCAGTAGACAGGAACATAAGCAATATAATAAAATGAAAAAACAAAAAAAATATTTAAATCCTTAGCTTAAATAGTTTTTTTTTTAAAGCGCATCAAGGCATTATATTACTAAGGAATATTGGGTAGTAACATAAGTTCGTAGAGTTTTTCTAATCTACATTTCAATTTAATCCTCTCTCGGTTTATAAAATCATGTTTACTGATCAATAATGTTCACAAATTATAAAAAAAGGGTTAGTTAAGGTGCTTTAATGTAGGGATGGGCATAATCGAATGATCGTCATAATCGGATCATCGGACTTCGATGATTCGAATGATCAAATAATTAATATGCTTTCTGAGAGGCAATATGCCATAATTCCCGTCTCTATGATGGCTGAGCCTAGGTGCGAATGTGCATATAATTTATGCGATGAGGGAGGAAAAAAAAAAAAAAAAAAAAAAAAAAAAAAAAAAAAAAAAAAAAAAAAGTCGTTCGATTATCCGAGCTCCTTCTAATCCGTCGATTAACCTTCAACGATTCAGTTTCGGATGATCATTCATTTCTCCAGACCGATTAATCCGATAATAGATTAATTCGAATGATTGAATTATCCCATAATCGTCATTCGATTATGCCTACCCTTACTTTAATGCATCAGTTTCAACCGAGATCCCTTATCATTAATTGGCATTTTGCTTGCTCAAAATGTAAGAGAAAAATACTCCGCTGCACAGACAGTTGAAGAAATTTGCGGCGTGTATGGCGATGATACTTTTGGAGAAAGCACCCATGTAAGTGGTTTGCTCGGTTCAGAATCGGAAATTTTGACTTGGAATAGGCAAAGCGCTTAAGTCGAAATACTGAAATACACAAAAGAATAATAATTAAGCGTCAATATCCCAAAATTATAGTTCTATGTAATATTTTTAAGTTAACAATAAACTTGCCAATTGAAAAAAAATATTTTATATAATTACTAACAATTGTTCTGCCGTATAAATCATTTCCAGAGAATATTTTGGTTGTTAAATAACAAATAACGAATGTATGTATCCAAGTTTGTGGGGATGGGATCTATAAAAGAAAGAGGAATGGAACGCTGTCTGTATAAGATGACCGCCGAAAAAATACATTTTGCAAGCCAAATATAAAAACGAATCCTGGATGGGAACACTCGAAACGCCTAGCGGTATAAAATATACTTCATGACCTATTCTCATACCTACAAAAATTCATAAAAATGGGTCGAGCCGTTTCGAGGTAAGTAATTTTGAGGTAAACAACTTGGCAATTGGTGATGTTTATATAGTAGATACAAACAAAAGTATAAAAATCTTGAACCATGTTTATGCATTTACGAGTTGTTTTTTTTTGGGGGGGGGGGGAAAGGGAGAGGGAGGGGTGGACAAATAAAGAACAAAATATCTGGTGGCATCAGGCTCGTTTACAAAAACCAATTCAATCATTACTGGTATGAGGGTTAATTTTATGGAGGTTGAGAACCATTCTTAATAATAATCCTCAATTCAGTTTTCCGAAAAGACAGAATTGCAGATTTCTATTCATGCAAAGACCAATAGTAAAAAAAAGAAATAGCCGGGAGGCGGTTTTTTAAATTTTACCGACGTTACGGCTCAGCATAAACGGTTTGACATCGCACAGTAATGCCCTGATGATGGCTCACAAGCTTGAGTCGAAACGTCGGTAAACTTAAAATAAAAACGACTGAGTCCCGATTATTTCTACCTACAAAAAAAAAAAAAAAATATATAATAAAAAATAGTATCGATATTATCCTTCGTAATATAAACAAAAGATCAGAATAATGATATAATGAAATACATTTAAGAGAGGAGAAACCTCCAGAAGAGAGAAGAGGATTGCGTGGATAGAAAGTAAAGGGAAGATGGTGGAAGGAGGGCGCCCGTATACCTGACCACTATTAGGGAGTCCATTCCAATACCCCTCAGTTCCTACCCAAGCTATAGCAAACTCTACCACCACCATCGATAATCTATGCCCTACCTAGCTTCCTAGAGCTTCGAGGTCATTTACCAGCCACGTGTTATGTTGCTTAATCATTAATTAAGTAAAACGATATATTTGTGGCGGTATCACCACATAAATAACATTGATAATGAATTATATCTTTATTACAACACACATTTAACATTGTTTTAAACACACAGGTATTTTTTTGTAACACAAAAACATGTGAAGGTTACGTCTCCATGGAAACCCCATGTGTTGACGCCACAGTACTCCCCCTCCTAATGAAAGCGTACTGAAAGAGGAACATTCAGACACATGAAATTGCAGTTGCAGTCGGAGAAGCCGCTATTCATTATCCTAATAACTACAATATGTTATCACCTGTTTAAATGCAACACTAAAATTTTAATATATTGCCATTCAACATAATAAATTAAGATTCAAGTTTTGTTTAAGAGGGTCCAGACCCAAGTAGCAGAGGGGAAGAAAGTTACCGGATGCAAGATTCCTCTTTCCGTTTCAACTCCAGTTCATAATGCAGTAGATCCCCCCCCCCCTCCAAAAAAAAAAATGAAATAAAATAAATCGTTCGCAAATGCCTCCATTCAATCATTTTAGTGGCCAGGCTCCCCTAAATTCTAAATATTATATATATATATATATATATATATATATATATAATATATATATATATATATATATCTTTAGTGGGCTTCACCATTTAACGTACATTTCGAACTACCATTTAACTACCGAAACTCAAGAAAAATTGATAGTTAATCTGTTAAGAATTTACATCAACCTGCGAAACATTGAATAACTAAATTTGAATTCTGAACTTGGCAGAAGGCCCTAGGATATTTTAAAGGAAATTCGTTAGTTATGTCATCCTTCGGAGGTAATGTAAAATGGTGGTCCTGTGCTATGTCAGGTACTCGTTAAACATATCTATCCCAATAAAACCTGGATAGGCAAACTTTTAAGGGACTAGCTTAGTATAGTAGGATTATAAATTAGCATAAAGTGACATCTAATGAACAAACAATATTTGAGGAAGTAGGTAGCATAAAAATAACGTTAAATGAACAAAAATAAACTTATATTGAGGGTGTATAGTCGACTGTAGAAACTATTATAGGTGGAATAGTCAGGAATCAGTCATTTTTGAAAAGTTTTTAATTTTGCCAACGTTTCGGCTCAAGCTTGTGAGCCATCATCAGGGCATTACTGAGCCATGTCCAAGCATAAACTCTAATATTACTATTCCACCTATAATTGAGTTTATGCTTGGACATGGCTCAGTAATGCCCTGATGATGGCTCACAAGCTTGAGCCGAAACGTTGGCAAAATTAAAAACTTTTCAAAAATGACTGATTCCTGACTATTCCACCTATAATAATAAACTTAAATTTAAAACATATACGAGATAGGTATTATTTTAATTCTCATAAAGAAGTTACATCTGTCCTTTATGCTAATTATTTTCGAAATGTTAGAAAATGACGAATTTTAAGGCTGATTGTGCAGTAACAGTCGCCTGTCAATGACATCTATCATCATTTGTATTAAAAACCAAGGCTTAACAAATATTTTACGTTAAGTTCATTTAAAATAATTTCCGTAGGAGTAGATGCCAATGAGTATTGACCTTCCTCATGCCTGACATGCCCTTTACATCAATTGTTATCAAATCCGCTATTGTCACGGGCTGAGCGACAGGTGTGGATATAAAAATAAATGAAAAAAAAAAAAAAAAAAATCCTATGACTCATCATGAAGCCTCTGAACATTGCCCGTGGACCACAAGGTGTTCGCGCAACATACATCCCACAAGAGGTTCACAGAACATACATCATGGTGCATTAAGGTATTAATGCATGACATCTGGAACCATTGGAGAAATAAACAGCACTTAGGTTTTAATACTGTTGATTATATTGATAGTTAGCTAATGATTGCATTACATGACTATGATAAAATTCAAGACATTACTTTAATATCTAAGGGGATAGATTTTAAGGAATGTAATTAAGCATGGCGATTTTTGTACTGTTTTAATAAACTTTTTACCTTCAGATTTTATAAATAATAAAAATAAAATAAAAATGTATTCAATAAAATTATTGCAATCTCAATAACTTATATTCAATTGGAAACTACAATAACAGAGAATAAGTTAAAGCCTTAGTATTCCCAAAACAATAATACTGAAGAAAAGGCTTTTCCATAAGCCATTTGACTATTAAAACTTGCTTTCAAAATATAATTTAAATTTCTTACAAAGGTCATTAACGACATGTACTAGAGCAAAGTTATAAACCTCCTTACATCTTATGTTTTGTTCCTAGAATATCACAAAATCATTATAAACCCTAAATGACTATAATTAAAGGGGTTTCCAAAAAACTCCTATATACATTGATAGGACCGATATAACTGGAGCTTTGGAAAAGCATGAGAATGGTACAAGGAAACGGAAATAGGAAGAACTAAAAGCGCGTCCTTGTTCAAGGAGAACCGGTTTTAAGTTCTTAATACCGTACCGCCATCTTTAGAGCACTCTATTACCTCTGGGTGGGGAGAGGTGTCACGATCAGTTATTATACCAGTCAAAATTAGCTAACAATGAAATTTTTAGACCTCATAATGGTAGCAAGTTGATGACTTACTACAAACAACAAAGATTCTAGTTAGACTAAATACAAATAATACATGAAGAATTAACAATCAATTGATAACCCCATGAAGGTCTTCCGTTTCTTCCGAAATCTATACTGTGTTCAAATGGATTTCTGGAGTCCGTATGTATATTAAATTTTAATAATAATAATAATAATAATAACAGGCTTAGCGAACCCGAAGGTTCGATGCCGATACCACCAAATTCCGCCTACACAGACTCGTCCAATGCTCACCATTCAAGCCCAAGCTCCCGAGATCAGCCTTAACGCAATCCTCCCATCGACGCCTCGGCCTGCCTTTCGGACGCCTACCAGCCGGATCAGCAAATACCAACTTTCTCGGAATCCGCTCGTCATCGAGCCCAACAACTTTACTCGCCCATTTGAGTCTCCGCGATGTAATCAACTCAATTATATTAACAGGATGCAAGTTCCGCAATTCCGCGTTATGTAACCTTCTAAACTCTCCAGTGGCCCCATCTTCTCTTTGGACCAAATATTTTACGCAATACCTTATTTTCGAAAACCTTAAGCCGTTGTTCATCCTTTAAAGTAAGCGGCCACGTTTCACATCCGTATATTAAATTTTACAGAATAAAAATCACAAGTTACTTTAAATTTTTATTAAGGATTATTATCCAAATAATAAATAGATTTAGAAATATATATATATATATATCATATGCTTAACCATAACAAAGCTAAAAAATCTGGAGCGGAAAACACACGACTTTCACTTGCCTCCGTTTCTAAAATCGATTAAAGAATTTTTAAATACAGTTATAGATAAAAATTAGTGAAACTATTAAAAGACTAATTAAATAGAATTTTTATAGAAACATCTATTACAAAGTCTAGAATTAAAAATCTATAACATTATTATTTAAAATAATCAGTTAAGTTTTACTGGCTTTTCATCACTCTTTATTAACTTTTACAAGCTTGTGTATTAGATAATATTTTTCTAAAATCTTTAGCTTTCTAACGGTATATTATACACGTATATTACTGTTCTTATGTTCAAAAACAAAAAATATTTTTTCAGTTTTCTCCTTTATTTCAAGTTATATATTTACCTGTTTTTCTATCAATGGTGACAATATAATATGGTTATTTTTATAGAACCTACAAAATTAAAGATACTTCAGAGGAAGAAAACTTAATACATCGGCATTTAAGCTCTATCTAACTATTTCAATCAGAATGAAACCTACACGATATTAAAGTCCACTAAATTTCACATCGGTATCAAATTCAAAATAGCAACAAGATAGAAAATACATAATATAAAGTGGCTCTTCTGGTTTGCTGATTTTGATGAAAAAGGTTCTGTAACATCTCGGGCGTATAGTTATCTTAAATATGAAATTTCAATGTCTTTAATATGACTTTTGGTTTAAGCGTGGGATTTACGACACGCACACACAAACCTTTTAGCGGGACTTGGTCATTTGAACTCAAGGGACTGAAATTCGATACTTTTCACGATCGCAATACATTCCCTTACTATATATTTCATGTATAGTTAAGTGAAAGTAAAAAGTGCTTATACAGGATATCAACAATATCCTTTGTCTTTCAACATAGAATTTTAATATATTTCTGAATTAAAGACTGTAAGGACAATACAAGTAATTAAAATGTTGAAGTTGTTTTCTAGACACTTGGAAGGCCGTTGAGCGATCAAACATCCCCTCCCCCGCCGAAACTTACTTAAGGTGTTGCGACAAGCCATCCACTTTCCCTGGCTAGGCAGGCACGGTTGCCAGGGAAAGCCTTTTATGTAGGTCAGTAGGTCTTGTCTACAGCAACAATGCCTTATGCTAAGACCAACACATCTCAGCTTCTGAGGCATGGCTAAGGTTTTCTAGCGTTGCGTTTTTCTCCTCTGCTTATTAAGTCCTAGTATTGTAAAGGTTTAACTTAAATTTTATTAACATACAGAAAGATTTTCCCTTTTTCTTACCAGGGGCTCCACCATTGCATTCCTTATGCGCAGATTGGTTTCAAAATGATCAGAAATAATAACCGTACAATTACGTTTCCTAACTACTAAAATAAAGATTACGTTTTACTCTAACCGCATTAGCTTATTTTCGGAATGTTCATTGGAATATTTAAAACAACAGGAATAATATAATAAAGCGTTGATAATATACAAAAATTGTATTCTAATCAATAATAATTTAACGAGACAAGACAATTCTAGGGAGAAAAATGTTAGCCGACTTATAAATGGCTTGACAACTCAGTTCATCAAATCAAAACATAATATCCAGCATCAGTAGTGTTGATGATTGCTATTGTTTGTAATGCACATAACTTAACTATGCTTTTTTTTCTTTCTTTTTTTTTTTTTTCTTTTTTTAATGACCCCTCGAACTTACTTAACGAATATTTTTCCTCCCTGGACAACTCTTTTAATAACAGATTTTAACTATAAAACTATTAATTATTTAAAGTAAAATTAGGTTTAATATATATTATCAACGCCTTCTTGGGCAAAAAATCTATAAGTGGACTAGGAAACTCTACGATGGTCACCGGAAGCAGGAAAACAGCCTATCCAGTCAGTTGGATAAGGATGAGTTTGATTTCCGTGTCCTTAGTAGAAAAATAAAACTACACCTGTTTCCTATTCCTTGTTTTCTGAGGTCATGTTTTTTTAAATACAGCCTTTAAATTTTTAAAGATCATTTTGGGCCTTTATATGAATTTCCGGAGCTGTCAGAAAATATAGAATAAGTCAGCTGAGTAACATACGGAAAATAGAGACTGGCATATTGATAAGCTTCTTATATGCTGACATTGCCACAGTATGTTTAGAGATAAAAGAAATTTAACCAAAGATTTAAAGTATTGTTAATTTATTCATATAGAATTCCACCTAGATTTATGTTTATATTTGGAGATTAAATTACATAACAGGTTTTTTAAGCAGATTTTAAAAAATGAATGAAAATAACTCTGACATTCTACGAATAGTATAGAGCAGCTAAGGAAGTACAGACTTGTCAGAACGATTCTGCTATTCTAGATACGTATACTAAAATTGGAACAAGTAATAAATTTAAATTAAATAAGTAGAAACTAGCAGTTTTTGGAGAGTAGAGAGGATTTGTCAAAAACTAGAGTACTGTTAGATACTAATTAAGAAGGGAACAGACACTTCATAACTACTGTAGTTTTTTTTATTTATTGATCTAGCCTGATTAGTGAGTAACTAGGAATGAATCCGAGCAACTAAACAAAATAGGCCGCCGTTAATAAGGACCAGCGGCAAAAACACTCTCAAAAAAATATTTTAGCACGATTTACACGAATAAACTATTTGTAGTATAGAGATAAAAGAAAGCTTGCGATTATTAAACAATTCTTACTTAACACTCAGTCCAAAATAAAAGAGAATCTTAAAAGAATTTACAAAATGTATTTATCAATTTTCTATTTCTCTTCAAATATTGATTTGCACCTGTTCATAACACGAAGGTAATTAGGAAATGTGAGGAAGAAGTAGCAAACGCTGAGATGTAAAATCGTTATAAAAATAGTTATTTCGGATTTTTATTTAGCGGTCATTGTTGCGGATAGTTTATCATCAACAACTGAGGTAAGAATCGTGTACATTTTAAAACGCATAACTAAAAATTTTGAAAATAAATATGGTGAATAAAAATGAATATTCAACTAGCTATAGGGTTTGTCTTTCAGCTTCTGTTCTAAACAAGAAAACATTTCCTTGTTAGAAAAATCATAAACTGAAATGTTCTATTGCACCTGTTTTGGAATCTCAAATAGCATATTTTTCGCTAAATGAGAAGGGTTCATAGTGCACTAAAAACTGCTACACCATTTAATTACTAATTCTAGAAAGTGCCTCAAGGTAGTATCTTGGGCCCAATTGCTTATACGGTATATACAGCTGATATCCCCATCCATCCTAGAACAGTCCTCACAACCTACGCTGACACATGTATGTTATCAGTAAACAATGACGCAACCATCATTCACTCACATCAGAAAACCTTCAGTCACACATCGATTTCATTGAAAAGTGGTGTCAGAAAATTAAAATCAATCCCAACAAATCGCAAATACTGATTGATACAACATTTACTTGACAAACGTTCAAAATTTCACATCTACTACAAAAAACGAATTTATATAGTCATTATTAAATTAGACTTATTAGGACATATGGTTCAAGCTATGGGAATCAACCTACCAAGAAATAAATTCCTCCCTCATCCAATCCTTGCAATGCAAATTCTTCCGAAAGATCCTAAAGGCTCCTTATTTTGTCACCAATCAAAATATCTATAAAGACCTGAAATCCCACTAGTTTCAGACTTAGCCCGAATTAGATATACCTCCTTTAATTCCAAACTACCCGCCCAATCGAACCAGCTTGTCCGTATTCTCTCATCTTCATCAATTCCTGATAACCCTCCAAGGCGCCCGAAAAGACGGTGTCCTCGAGACCTGCTAATGAAATTAGTACTGAAGTGCTATCGCCCGCTGGGTAGCTTCTTCACAAGAGTTTATAAAGTCAACTGTATTTTTTTTTATTACAGTTGTAAATATAATTAGATAAAAATAAATCAAGAAAAGGCTTCCTAACAAAAGCTTTACCTTGAACAGTCAACATAAACGTTGTTATAATTATGGCAGTCATTAGCTAACTAAATTAGCATGGCACGCCTATAGATAAGGAAAGGACCAAGAGAGGGAGGTAGGGAGCAGAACCACGGAAGAGCAAGTGAAACACAAAGGACTGCTGGGTGTGTGCTGTTTTGGACTGGACCCAAACCGGACTGACCGTTAGTCGCCTGTCGCCTTCCCGGGGCCCCTACTTTCCTATGCACACCACACCCCAACCCGTCCTCTTTTGTAAATACTTTAAAAGCGTTTACAAATAAAAAAGGGAATTGCAATAAGCTTTATTGATATACGAGCTGTCATATGACACGACGATCGAACTGAAAGGTGTGTAGCTGACGATCCAACTACAAAGGAGTAGTATTGAATAAGGCGACAATAAAGACATTTTTTAATTACACTCTTTCTCGTATTATATTATACAGAATAGTAATACCAGTAACACAGGAATATAACGATTATTGAACAAAATCAAAACTGATGTTCTGATGCTACCTTCATTCCAGCACAGCTGGGCTTACAGTGCTCGAACAAAAAAAAAATAACAAATGAACATCGTCGTAGATTTCTCCGTTGTGCCGCGTTAAGGAAAAGCAGAAAGAAAAACAATACAATGAAAGGTCAAAGATTCAAGCTAATTAATTTAAAATGTTCTGATGTCACATTTTAATTGAGAAATGTTTTAAATATATTGTTAAAGCGCTGTTTATTAGGGTCTATTTTAAGAATCAATGCACACACAACGTAGCCACTATCACTGGTAACTTAAGTTCTGTGTTGACCATTTTTCATTGGAAAAGCGTAACCACTGGGCATAATTTTGATTATTATTTTTTTTTTTTTTTAACACAAAATCCATTTATCCCTTACAGTCAGTAATATTACTGTCTTGAACAAAATACATATTATAAATTGATCTTTCGATCAGTCGATTTTGAAGAAAAAGTTGCTGTAAAAACTCCGGCCTATAGTTGTCTTAGATATGAAATTTCAGTTTCGTACGATTTTTCGTTCTTGCGCTAGACTTACCACAAAAACACGGACACAAACAGAGCTTTTTTTGGGACTTAATTATTTAGACTCAGGGGACACTAAAACCTTTATTTCCGTTTAAAACTGGAAAATTTTCACGTTCGCAATACTTATATATACATATATATTTCATATATAGGTAAGTGAAAGAAAAAATAATGAAAATTACATTTTGATGTAATAATTAATGTAATATTAATGTTTGTATTACTGAGAACTTTAAAATAGAACAAAAAAAAAAAAAAAAAAAAAAAATTAAATTAACCAAGTCCATTCATCTTTATTACGTGACTAACCCCAGCATACACGACAGGGAAAACTTAAAATGAAAAATATGTTAAAATAAAATGCTCAATAACAGCTTAAGTTAATATTCCTCGACAGCTGGTATGGGTTTCAACCATGAGGTGCCGCAGAATGAAGACATAATCAATAAAATTGTTGACTATTTTTACTGCCAATTTATTTTATTTTTTCCCAATAACGAACAAGCATGAGGGAAATTTAAATACACAACATGAGTAAGCAATTTTTAGACGGATCAATAAAGGTTCAAAATGTTAATTGTATTTTATGTTTTGTTAATTGTATGTTATCAGAGCCCAGTAAAAAACTGTATTTTGAAGCAAACTTTAGACTCAATAAGTTCAGAAGAAATTTCAACTACATGGGACGGGGATTGGGTAACTCTATCTTAACACCTTGCACCACACAGCCTTGGCACACATCTCACCGTCATGAACTTGACACATCTCACTGAGCCCTCAATAACCAAAAGCCTTTTCTTAAGGAATTCAATGTGAAAAAAAAAACCATAATAACTGCTGTTCGTGAAAGATCGAAGGGGAAAAAATTTATAACGATTTTTAGGAAATAATCAGAAATTTATTTAGTGTTACCAGACAATCATTTACTCCACTACAAGCTATGGAAAAACAAGCCTGTTACCTACACCTATTATTAACCCATAAGACATTTTGAGACTAATTACTGAAGGACCACAATAGACAGGAATGCCTCTACTAGTTAAGATTGCAGTTATAATGTTTCTGTTAATAATAATTAAAATTTATTATATAATTAACTATCTACAAAAGTAAAACGATTTTGGGGAAATAATCAAAACAGAAATTTATTTTAGGTAACAAGATTATCATTGACTCCCTATAACAAGCTAAGGAAAAGGAAAGCGTGTTACCTATAGCTATTATTTATCTATTTATGTGACTAATTACTTATGGACCACAATAGTCAGGAATGCCACTACTACTTAAGGTTGCAGTTATAACGTCTCTGTCATTAATAATTAAAATAGAATAAAAATTATATCTTATTAGAAATCATAATTATGAATTCAAGAAATTTGACTATATAAAAGGGCTTTAAACCCAAAAATACCACAATAAAACCAGGAAGAAAACAACAGATACAACCAAATTGTTACCATATAAGGTCTACATTTTTTTTCAATAAAAATATAATAACAAATAAAACAAACACTCAAGAACAAGTTAAAAGGCTCGATATAATTCCATTAGAATGACATACTAACAATAATGTGGTAAATTAAACGTTAAAGAAAAAACACAATACCAGCTTTATCAACGCAATTATGACATTAAACGTCAAATATTTACAAATGATTTCACAAACTTATATAACATTTACATAGATCGAAATAAAAATGTAAATATCACATGTTTCAGCTATGAAATATGTATAATGAATTGCGAAATATTCCTCATTACAAATTATTCAACAATGGCCTCATATTTCTCTTACTGGTAAAAATAACATACACACTTAAGCTAAATCACATATTTTACAGCTGAAATATCAATTGATTTTTCCGATGTTACATCACTCCTACTATCGGCACGTGGAAAGTAAGTGATAACCACGCCAGCTCTACATTCACAGTTTGTGCGCAGAACTTCAATTATCATATTTTAACTTCCTAGATAGGCCCGTAACAATTAAAGGTTAACGTAACCTTAATTATTACTTCTAGAATAGGAATATCTAAGACAAATACCTAGATAATTGCCAATAAAGAAAAGACGTCATCCATACAGATTAAGTAATAGTTAACTACTCCAATAGATAATAATAAAACGGGTAAGAAATATATATTTAAAACGAACTTCAACAAATAGTGTTTAAAAAAAAACAAAAAAAACTAAGGCTATAATCTGTGTGTAATAGAAACGTACTAAATTAAAAATAATAAGACTGGCAAGGAAAAGTTTTCTTGTTAGGCTACCGAGAAACCCTATGACGTCACAGTGTCCTCTTCTATGGTCACAAATATCCCCAACCTTCCTTAATTAGAGTGAAAACCGTAACTTTAAGGTCATGTTTATATAAATTAAGTTTAAACCACCCAAAAATCTATCACAAAAACTATAAAAATATATCTGTAGCAGAAATAAAAAAACATTTTTTTTCTTACACAAATCGTTAATAAAAAATTTTCTAGGTCTTGGGCGAAATAAAAATTCGTAAAGGACAACCAGCAAACAGTGCAGTGAAACAAAAAACAGAAACAAAACCCGAAGACAGGCAGACCTTGTTTTACAAGGGTAAAATACCTTAAAATAAAACAGTACAGAGGAAGTGACTAGCGGATATTGTCCTTGTCAATCAGCTGGGCGACAGTGGCGCGGTACACGTGACTGAGGAAAACCAGATCATACACATCATATGAGAACCGTCCAGTTTGCATTTAAAAATAGCGAAGGAATGGTATTTTATTTGTTTCATATCGAAATGTCGTGTTTTAGTAGTACAAACCATAACTAACACATAAAACTGCCAATAACCAGCTGCGAAACCTTTTACACTAATTCACTAAATAGAATTCCATAAAATTAAACAAAAAATTATTATCAGGACAATACTAAACTATAACAACTGTTTCAACCTAAATACAATAGACATAACAACCTTGGTTGGCAGATGTTATGTAACTAAGCTAGAGCAGCAACCGTATCCGCCTCATAATAATACATATTATATTTACTATTATACATAGAACTTGTATAATTTTATTAAAGACGGTATTTAAAGAAACAAATATATAGAAGTTAAGATATAAAGTAAATAGAAGAGATTGAACAGTAGTCGAAAAACAATCACCTAACCTCAACATCAGAGACACAGGGTATACAAATTAAAATATAACCATACTAATAATAGGAAATTATGAATCACTTTAAATAAAATTGCAGCAAACCATTCTAATTATACGTCCGAAAACAAAAGGAGTAAATTGATGAAACAAACGGAAAGAAGGCTCTCAGAATATATAGCTGGTTGAAAAACAAAAAACTCAAGCATCGATAATTTTAACAACGAAAAGTTGCCTTTAAAATAAAAAAAATAAAAGTAATAGTGGGATAAAAAAAAAAAATTGTAAATTTTTCTCTATAATTGTGATGCAATATTACAAACGGAATAGATCGCACAGAAAACGTGGCGCACATATGTGACCATTAAAATCCCTTAACAACTGATTTCTATTAAACTAAAACAAAGTTAAGGTAGAGCAATGATGCAACTGAAATGAAAGAACGACGTCATGAACTATTGAAGGATGACGTTACTCACCTGTTGCGATGGTAGTTCCCACAATGGCTGGTAGGCAGCTGACAATGTAGACAAAAACACCAGTTATGCACCCAGCAGAGTTGTACAGTTTTTTGATGTTGAACACTATATATACATGTAATGAAGTATATAAAATGCTATGTAACAACTGGAACCACTAAATGTAGTCACACAATACGCACTGAAAACTATGACAAACGCACTTGACCACCCCAACAGGGCGCTCCCCACTGACTGATACCACGGACAAACGTCTAGGAGTGGGGAGGTAATTACCCCCACTCCTCCCTCTCCCTTCCCCACCCTTCATCTTTTTGTAAACAAAGTGAGTGGTCTGGGTTTTACCAAGGACGGTAAGAGTTCCTTATTAAATTTTTGAAAATGAAAATAAAAACAAATTATTATTAATTAATTTTTAAAATCATTGCAACAATGTTTATGTACACATCACCAGTGAACATTGATGCTAAATACAACAGATACAGTAATTAATAGGTAAATATATAATTTAACCTACTTAGCACCTTTAGCCCCTATTTACAATACACATATTGTATTTTTTTTTTTTTTTTTCTTTCCCTCCATTTTATTGACTTACAAACTACAAATATAAACATAACATATCTATATACTAATTACACACTACTTCCTTCCTTTGCCCGTAGGCATTATAAGGTTGTTACACATATTGTAAATGGGGGCAAGAATATATATACAAACATATATCAATATATAAACATATGTATGAACGAACAGCAGTCTAGTAGTGAGGTAAGTTGTTATCCAGGACTTATTTACATTAATAAATGACAGGCATTTATAGCTATTTTATTTTTATAATTATATTTTTTTTATTGCCTCAAAGTATGATTATTAAAATGGAGATAATTGAGTTAATAATAGAAAAAATCAGAGTCTACTTTAACAAGTTCGATGAACTGCATTCTTTGTTCTTCTACATATCAATTGTGCTTTTTAAAATTACGTCTTACCTTATTTTTCATCATCATCACCACTTAAGATAATGTAGTTTTAAAAGGTACCGAACTGGAATAATACCGATTATAATCACAAAATGTTTATGCGCGCAGCACCTCATGTAATATTATTTCCCGAAGTGTAAGAAAAAGAAATTTATTTCCTATAACATCGCGAAAACTTAACGCATTGTTTCAAAATGAACAATTAACTTAAAAGAGGCTAAGGTTGTAGCTATGGCAGAAGCAATGTTTAGTCGATCAAACCTTACCGCTTCAGCGTCGTAATAATGTAAGCACCACGAACATTAAACGACTATGATATCTTTCAATTGAAATTTCGACGAATAACAATTATATTAATATTAGCATATTTCAAACAACAAAAAATGTTTTATCAAATGTCAAAACACAAGTGCTGATAACAAAACCACAATCAACCGATCTATCTAAAATACAAATCGATATATTACATCACATTTTTGCTAATGTTAAAATTGTGAAGTTGATATAAAATACAATTAAAATAAAAACTGTAAAAAATGGCAATTAGTCAGGCAAGTAGTCCAGAAATAATAATATATTTGATTTACTAATGACTAGACAGCGTTGAGACAGACTGGAATATACGAAATAATGAGAACAAACGTGGAATTTCTCAGTGTTTTCTAAAAGCAGAAGAAGCATGCACCCATCTAAAGTTCTTAAAAGCCAATAGAAGAGGAAAGTAAAATAAAAAATGTGGGAAGTTTTGATGTGATGGTGATAGGGAACCATACACTATCATATATTTTCAACGTATTAAAATAAATAAAAAAATGACCGTATTTTATATAGAACCTTATAAATTAGATATTTTAACTCTTGTTATACATTATGGTAAATTTATTTAAATGGAGTTACTATATTACAAAAAACATGTTTTAAAAATTACTATATAACAATTGTTCGTTGGATATAGCTTTATCATATCTTGGTTTTGTGATATTATGATTTTTTTTTAATAAAGTAATATTCGATGTTTCCGAATTTATTAAGAAAAATTATGCCTTTCCCCTCGCCCAGTACTTTCGTGAACTCTCACAAGCACTCGCTTTCACGGATTTTCATCTGCCTCATCTCTCACCGATTAGCCCGATCTTTATGTTTACCACTTACAATCATTTGAATGTGTTTTACCATTCACCATAAAATAATGATGTATTATTAATGTTCTGTAAATTCACTAAGACGTTACAACTAGGATATTGAATTGGGATTTTTTTTTTTTTTTTTTTTAATTTTAATATCTTATTACCACTAACTAAAAACTAATAGTTCGATTATATTTATGAATGCTACAGCAACATTCTATTTTTAAATAATATAAAATAATCCTAATCCATAGGATGGTAGTTATATTACATTGCAGATCCGGAAAAAAATTAATAAATTAAAAGAAATAGTATGATAAATTAAAAAACTGCATGGTCACAATTAGAGCAGGTAGCCATCACTACGGAAGGGGGCTCCAAGGGCGGCCATGTTGTTCTAACTTGATGTCATGCGTCACGGACCAGATATGGGAACGAGGCAATGTGCGTACAACACAGCTGACTCAATAACAATTAAGGTTTTATGCCCAACGGAAATAATATGTATTTAGGAAGGGAAGGTTTATGACTCTAAAATCACCTACATCATTTAGGGAAAAAAAACTGACTGAAAATAGAATAATGTCAAATGTCTACTATCTAATTTGGCCTAACAAATACAAAAAAAATCTTTATTTGAGAGTTTAGAGAAGCCTAAAATTATAAAAACATTTCTTATAAATTCGTTAAAATAAAATTTAATAAGACAATTCGATGCAAAAAGGCAACAGTTATATATTATTATACGCACCTTCGTATTTTTTATAAATGGTAAACTATTTAAACCCTCATTATCGAAAAATCACATCGGAGATTGTTATGAGAGCTTAATTACATCCGGAGAACAAATGTGCCCTAATTGGAAAAACAAAATATCACGAGGCAAAGCCGCAAAGATCATTTTGGTTGCGATAATGGTGATAAGATTAAATTTATCAACGTCTTGTTTATTGCCAAACAAAGATATGAACGATCTAGAGCTTATAATACTCGGAAAATTCATTAAAATTATAAACCATTCGTAGTTCAGAAAGGGAAAAAATGAAATCCTCATGATTAGAAATTTAAATAAAAATAAGAGAAAATGGACTAGGTTAGGCTAATAGCCTTCGATTCTGAACGGTGGAGCTACTTTGTAGAGGTATTGGGTCACCATCCGCTTGATACTTGACTGTACAATGTGATTGCAATAACGTAGGAAAAATTCGTTGAGGAAAGCTATTGAAACAAAGTGAGAAATTTTAACAGTTAACTATCTCTAACTCTTAAGTAAAAAAAAAATAAAAATAATAATAATAAAATAGATTGCCTTCATAAAACTAAAAAAAAAATTAGCTTCA
Organism: Piezodorus guildinii; assembly: GCA_023052935.1. Taxonomy (NCBI): domain Eukaryota; kingdom Metazoa; phylum Arthropoda; class Insecta; order Hemiptera; family Pentatomidae; genus Piezodorus; species Piezodorus guildinii. The sequence goes on from CM041297.1 coordinate 58,889,907, forward strand.
GATATCTTACAGTTCACTTCCCGTAAATATTACAATAGCCTAATTACTATCCATATGATAATTCACCTCGGCTTGCCGAGAATATTTTTCAGTAACAGGTCATTACTCTTGAACGTAAATTGGCAAAACAGGCACGCAAAAATAAATCTATTTTAAAAACCATCTTAGTTGTCACCAAAGCAATGTTCAGGCGGTATATCTATTATTAGAAAAAATAATTTCTCTGTAATAAGGAACATATTACGAAATTATTTTTCCCTTCCGAGGATTAGGAAAAGCCACTTGTACGGAAAACAGATGTTTACGAGTGCGTATATTCAAAAATATGTCTCCTAAATATATAGCAGAAGGTCCGCTTAAATATAGGTGCTTTATCTGCGCCTGTTGGCTGGGCGAGCTTCTTTTGTATTGGTTCAAGGTAGGGATGGGATATCGGAAGGAAAATATCGATATCGATATCGATATCAATATCGGTCAGCAATATCGATACCGATATTATATCGGTGCTAAAATATCGATATTCGTAAATATCGATATTGATATATCGGTAAATTACTATCTCTTTTATAGATATAGGGGCGAAAACATATTAGGTACATTTGGCGTGTATTGTAATATAGATATTTAGTTGCATTTAAATGTTATCGTGGAAATATTTTCGAATATGTATATCAGAAATGAATACCTGGTAATATCCTTTTAACGATGTTTTGAAACATTTACGTTATACAATATCGTTATTATATATATATTTATATAATATATTAATGAAAAAATGCCGTAATATCGGTATATTCAAAACACTTGGATAATATATATACTATTAATAATAGCTAATATGGCATCAGCATATTACTGAGATTACATACATAATATAACGGAAACATGGGGATATTAATATTTAGTAGCAATATCGGTGTGAGTTACATTTATGCAAGGTAATATCAATATTAGTTACATTTATATTAGACAACATCGGTATTAGTTACATTAATGTTAGTTTATATCGATATATCTCATATTAAAGGTAGATAATATCCATATTTAGTACATATCGATATTAGTTACATTTATGTAAGATAATATCGATATTAGTTACATTTATGTAAGATAATATCGATATTAGTTACATTTATGTCAGATAATATCGATATTTGTTACATTTATGTTAGATAATATCGGTATTAGATAAATTAATGTTAGTTAATATTGATATTTCTCACATTAAAGGTATATAATATCGATATTTAGTACATATATGTTAAATAATATCGATATCAGGTACATTTATGTCAAATAATATCGATATTTGTTACATTTATGTTAGATAATATCGGTATTAGATAAATTAATGTTAGTTAATATTGATATTTCTCACATTAAAAGTAGATAATATCGATATTTAGTACATATTTGTTAAATAATATCGATATTAGGTACATTTATGTAGGATAATATCGATATTAGTTACATTTATGTAAAATAATATCGATATTAGTTTTATTTATGTAAGGACGATATTAGGTTACATTTATGTAAGATAATATCGATATTAGTTACATTTATGTTAGATAATATCGGTATTAGATAAATTAATGTTAGTTAATATTGATATTTCATCACATTAAAAGTAGATAATATCGATATTAGTTACATTTATGTTAAATAATATCGATATTAGGTTTACATTTATGTAAGATAATATCGATATTATGTTACATTTATGTTAGATAATATCGGTATTGATGAATTATGTTATTTATATTGATATTTATACATATAAGGTTAATTAATATCGATATTATTAATGTAATATATCGATTAGTATTATAATAATATCCAATTAGTTACATTATGTCAAATATATCGATATTTGTTACATTATGTAGATAATATCGTATTAGATAATTAATGTAAGTTAATATCGATATTAGTCTACATTATTATATAATATCGATATTATTAGTACATAATTATTAGTTAAATTAATATATCGATATATTATATTTATGTAAGATAATATCGATATTAGTTACATTTATGTCAGATAATATCGGTATTAGTTACATTTATGTACGATAATATCGATATTAGTTACATTTATGTACGATAAAATCGATATTAGTTACATTTATGTTAGATAATATCGGTATTCGATAAATTATTGCTAGTTAATATTGATATTTCTCACATTAAAAGTAGATAATATCGATATTTAATACATATATGTTAGATAATATCTTCTCTTCTAATTATGTTTATATGTATTTATTTATCAAAACATTTCAAAAATAAATCATAGGTACCCTATGCCTCATCTTCAGATTTTCAATATTATATTTATTTTTAAGATTTATTTTTGACATGTTTTGATAAATAAATACATATAAACATAATTTGAAGAGAATGTTCCAATTGATATAATCATATCCTAAATTACTCTTCTATAATAGAAATTGATATAAAGTTAATTAATATCGATATTAGGTACATTTATGTAGGATAATATCGATATTAGTTATATTTATGTAAAATAATATCGATATTAGTTTTATTTATGTAAGGTAATATTGATATTAGTTAGATTTATGTTAGATAATATCGGTATTAGTTTCATTTATGTTAGATAATATTGATATTTGTTATATTTATATTAGGTTATATCGATATTTGTTATATTTATATTAGGTCATATCGATATTTTGCTACATTTATATTGGATTATAGAGATATTTCTTAAATTTATGCTAGATAATATTGATATTTTTTCTTTTATGTTAGATATTATCAACATTTGATACATTTATGTTAGATAATTTCAACATTCGTTACATTTATTTTAAACAATATCGATGTTCTGCCATACTTATGAATGATGATATTGGTATTTGTTAACGTTATGTTTGATAATATCGATATTTGTCATATTAACGTGAAATAATATCGATATTTTTTTATTTTTATGTTAGATAATATCGATATTTGTTACATTTATGTTACGTTATATTGTTTCCTGTTACATCCATTTTCGATTATATTGATATTTTGTCAGATATATATATATATATATATATATATATATATATATATATATATATATATATTCTTATTTATTTGCATTTTTCTTGGATAATAATAATTTTTCTATTTGTCATAGATAGTGTCGATATTAGCTACATTTCTGTTTGATGATATCGTTATTTGATACATCTATGTTAAATAATATCAATATTTGTTTTAGGTATATTTAGGTATGATAATATTGATAATTTTTACATTTATGTTTAATAATATCGATATTTGTTTAATTTTTTTAATATTCCAACACGACTAATAATATTGTTTGGTTGAGAATTGTAATATTAATGTCAATCTATATGTGGTTTAATATCGGGCCGTGGATAATCGGATTTTAATAACACTTTCTTAAACGGATTTTGATTAATAAAACGATTTGATAATATCGGCGAAGCAATATCAATATGTATGTTAACTTTAAAAATAAAGAAAAAGCAAACGACCTGATCTCTATCTTTGAATGATGCTTGAAGAGATAATTATAATAAAAATAATTCTCAATAAGTTCTCATTGAGTGTAAAAAGAAACTAAATATAAACAAATTTTTCCTACATTTAAGAGCTAACATATTTCTTAGTGACTAAAACCTCGATTTACGAAACAAATTTTATAAAAACTGTTTATAAAGCCTAACAAATATGGTTATATCAAAATATTGATGAATTCATTATTTTAAAACATCTAAATGTATTGTATAATGAGGAGATAATCGTTTCTTAAACAATTAAATCCTAATTTAAATGAACACAACAATAACGACATACTAAAGCTAAGTTGATATTGTAACTAAAAAATTATGTATTGGTTATAGGTAAGAGATGATGGTAACTAATATTGGAGTTAACCATCGCTAAACTTTGTTAAGTCAAAAAATAATTATGAAGAAATCTCTGAAGGAAGTTCAATTATAAATGGACTAATGAACAAATCAATGTAATTCACTAGACAAAAATATATAAAGAACATGAAAGTTTATTTATACATTGCTATATTATTAACTAAAAAAAAAAACAATCAGAAGTAATATATTCATAGATTACAAATAATATTTTTAAATTGCTGGAAACAAAAATTGTATATAATTATTTTGGTCGAGGAAAGCACCTGTTTTTACTTCTATTTCTAAATTTTCTCCCCCTCCCCTTCTCCCCCCCAAGTTTGGTATATGAATAAAGCATATTTTGCTCTTTTTGTGTAATTTGCACGTTTTTTATTTTGGCAGCAGTAACTTGAATTTGGTAATTTATATTCTATATTCATCGAATTGGATCCGTTAGCTCATTTTACATATATAATGAAATACCGATCAATATTTTCCTTTTTCTACTCTACAAGAAATCTGTAAGTTTATTATTTCAGATACAATAATGTAATGTAATATCATAAAGGAAATAAAGATGATTTAACATCAATTCAAAGAATTGTATTTTCATAAGTGAGAGATTTTGAACAAAGATTATTCCTAGAACAAGTCATTTCATTGTCATTCTCGTAAGGTAATTTTGTTTTCGGTTTGTAGTTATTTACAAACAAATCTAAAAGATAACAAAATATGTAGAATGGTTAAATTGTTCTATAAATCATCGGATAATAATATAAGCCTATAAAAAGTAATTCAATTTTCTTAATCCACGTATGTTTACTTCCTTGATACTTTTCGTTCTTTCTCAGAAATAGGAAGTTGATTAGGTAAGCTCTTTATTTTCGGCTTCTTGTAAAGTGGGAGTTTCCCGGAGATGGTCTAAAGCCAAAATATTGAAATTTGTAGGGACTTTAATTCTCTATCGAATTGTCATTTATTGAATTTATCGACACGTAGAGTAATTTTTTTTGTTGATTACAAGGGTTCATTATTGAAAATACTAAATCAAAAGCATTTATACTTTCAATCAAACGAAATTCCTCGATACCACAACACATTACATTTTTCTCTAAATTTTTCATCAATAATGGAGTTATCTGGAAATCACATCTCATAAGATCAATTTTTTTTTCTCTCTCTTTTTTTCGCTGTGAAAATCTTTTCAATTTTTCTCTATTTTCAATAATTACCGAGTTTTGGAGGAATTACATCTATGATAATTTGTGACATAATTATATAGATTTTTTTTTTCTTTTTATCGCGTTTTACTTATTCTGAAACTCTGTACATATTTTCTCTATTCTCAAAAATAACTGAGTTATGGGCGTGTTTATTCGAAAAATGTATATTATTTTTCTTTTCTTTTTTCCGGTCTTATAATTACCAGCGGTGTACTGATTCTAAAACTCTATAGATTTTTTTTGTTTATCATCGAAAATAACTGAGTCACTAGCGTATATATAGGAAAGTTTTCAATTTTTTTCATTTTTCCTTCTTTCTTTTTTTTTTTTTGTTTATCGCTCTTGTTCTGATTCTAAAACCCTATACACATTTTTATAAAGTATATTATTTTCATAAACTATCCGATTAATAAAGTTAAAGTACAAGATTTTCCAGTGTCATTCGGAAATGGTGATATCTTGTTATTTACTCGTTTCAAATGTTGATATTCCCACAAATCCATTATCAAAATAGTATGTTCTAAACAATTATTCTCATGCATGGAAGTGACACCCAACCTAAGAGAAAAAGTTGTTTTTAATAAAAAGTGAAATGAAAACTTATCGATCAAACTAGGGCCTCTTAATTACTTTAACATTCTTCGTTTTAATAAAAAAAAAAAAAACTTCTCACCATAAGCATAATTAAAAACCACCATATCTTATATAATTGCATTGGTATGCATTAGACATATTATGTATATTGACGATACATTATACTCAAAACTTCACCTCCTACTTACTAAATATATGTGATTTGATTAATGCTTACAGCATATATTTTAATTTTAGCATAAGATAAAACGAGCAAAATATCGTTATTACAACATTAAATTATGCCGAAAATATCAAAATATAATGAAATATTTATTTCATTTCAACTAACAAAATTGAAGCAAAATATAGAAATTATATAATATTGATCTAGCAGAATATCGATATAATATAACATCAATGTAACAAGAATCGATATTAACTAACATAAATGTAACAGTATAAAAGAATATCGATATTATATAAAATAAATGTAAAAAATATTGATATTATATAATATAAATGTAACAAATGTTGATAATAACATATGTTGATGACATAAAAGATAAAAACATGTATATTATCTAACATAAATTTAATAAATATCTCTATAATCCAACACAAATGTAGCAAAATATCGATATGACCTAGTATAAATGGAACAAATATCGACACCATATAACATAAATGTAACAAATATCGATATCATATAACAAAAATGTAACAAATATCTACAAATATATAAACTCTCACATGAATATAAAAAAAATATCGATATAATCTAATATAAGGATTACAAATATCGATATTATCTAACATAAATGGAAGAAACATCAATATAATATAACATAAATGTAACAAATATTGATAAAATAAAACATAAATATAACACATATCAATATAATCTCACATAAATATAACAAAGATAGACAATACCAACCAAAAATATAACAAATATCGATCTTATCTAACATAAATATAACAAATATCGATATTATCTAACATAAATATATAACAAATATCGATATTATGTAACATAAACGATGCCAGAAGGATTTATTATCTATGTTAAATAAAAAAAATATCGATATCATATAACATAAATGTAACAAATATCGATATTATCTAACATAAATGGAACAAATATCGATATTGCATAACATAAATGTATCAAATATCGATATTATATCACATAAATATATAGCAAATATCGATATTATCTAACATAAATATAACAAATATCGATATCATATAACATAAATGTAACAAATATCGATATTATCTAACATAAATGGAACAAATATCGATATTGTACAACATAAATGTATCAAATATCGATATTATATCACATAAATATAACAAATATCGATATTATCTAACATAAATGGAACAAATTATCGATATCATATAAGATAAATGTAAACAAATATGATATTATCTAACATAAACGATGCCAGAAGTGATTTATTTATATGTTAATAAAAAAAATATCGATATCATATAACATAAATGTAACAAATATCGAATATTATCTAACTATAAATGGAAACAAATATCGATATTGTATAACATAAATGTATCAAATATCGTATTATATCACATAAATATAACAAATATCGATATTATCTAACATAATGGAACAAATATCGATATTACATATGACTAAATGAATCGATATTATAACATAATATAACAAATATCGATATTATCTAACATAAATGGAACAAATATCGATATTGTAAACATAAATGTATCAAATATCGATATTATATCACATAAATATAACAAATATCGATATTATCTAACATAAATGGAAACAAATATCGATACATATAACATAAATGTAACAAATATCGATATTCTAATATAACATAAATATAACTAAATTAATCGATATTATCTAATCATAAATATAACAAATATCGATATATCTAACATAAATATAAAAATATCGATATTATCTAACATAAATGACAATAGATATTATTATTAATAAATATAACAAATATCGAATTATCTAACATAAATGAACAAATATCGATATTTATAACATAAATTACAAATACTATTATAAATAATGTAATATAATATCGATATTTTTAATACATATAAACGATGCAAATATCGATTATTACTAACATTAAATTATGCAAATTCAAATAAATAAATATCTATCATATACATTTAAACAAAATATCGTTATTTAATCTAACATAAATGGAACAAATATCGATATTGTACAACATAAATGTATCAAATATCGATATTATATCACATAAATATAACAAATATCGATTTATCTAACATAAATGGAACAAATATCGATTATATAGTAAATTAACAATAATTGATATATCGTAACATAAACGATGCCAGAAGGATTTATTATCTATGTTAATAAAAAATATCGATATATATATACATAAATGTAACAAATATCGATATTATCTAATAAATGAATAACAAATATCTATATTATCTAAATTATAAATAGATATATCGATATTATCTATAACAAAACGATGCCATGAAGGATTATATTGTATCAATAAATGTATAAATACGATATTATATCATAAATTAACAATATCGATATTATCTACATAAATGGAACAAATATCGATCATATGGCATACATAATGTACAAATATCGATATATATCACATAAATATAACAAATATCGATATTATCTAACATAAATGGAACAAATATCGATATTGCTATAACATAAATGTATCAAATATCGATATTATATCACATAAATATAACAATATCGATATTATTAAGTAAACAAATATCGATATTATTAACATAAAATAAAAATATCGATATTATACTAACTAAAATTAACAAATATCGATATTAACATAATGACATATTATAACTGATTATTTATTTTACATAAATATGTACATATCGATATGTTACACATAATTAATTCAAAATATCGATATTATTAAACATAAATGGAAACAAATATGATATGAATATACATAATATGAACAAATATACGATATTGTAATTAACATAAATGTAACAAATATCGATATACTAAATAAATGAACGATAATATCGATATATAAATAATGTAAATATTGATATTATCTAACATAAACGATGCCAGAAGGATTTTTTCTATGTTAAATAAAAAAAATATCGATATCATATAACATAAATGTAACAAATATCGATAATATTTAACATAAATGGAAAAAATATCGATATCATCTAACATAAATGTAACAAATCTTGATATTATTTAACATAATAGTCACTAATATCGATATTATTGACCGTAAGTATAACAAATATCGATATTATCGAACATAAATGATGTCGAATATATATATTATCTTAGTTAAATGTAACAATATCCATATTAACTAACTTTTATGTTTCAAATATCGATATTATATAACATAAATGTAACAAATATCGATATCATCTAACACAAATGTAACAAATATCGTTATTATTTAACATAAATGTAACAAATCTTGATATTATATGACATAATAGTCACTAATATCGATATTAACTAACATAAATGTAACAAATATAAAATTTTGAGATTATATACCCATAAATGTTGCAAAATATCGGATATTAGATATTATGTCTATGCGCATTTATGATATATGTACTGCAGATATCAAAATATATCGAAATTATATGAAAAAAGAGTAGAAAAATATGTTTGTTGTTATACTTCTAGTGAAATTTACTATTAACATTATTTTTTTCTCGATAATATCGGTGAAATTTATCGATATTCCGATATTATCGGACATAAAATATCGATACAAAAATATCGAATATCGAGGCGAAAATATCGATATTCCGATAATATCGATATCGATATCCCATCCCTAGTTCAAGGACTCAGTATTAGTGGATCCGAGGAGGAGAGAGGGAGAGTTAAGGGATACTGCTATGTTAGCAGCCAATCAAATGCCACTGCTCTGCAGTGTACTGAAGTATATACATGCAACGTATTATTGTTTTGGAGAGGGAAAACTACATCTATAAGCAGAGTAAAGCGTAAAAATTAGAAAATCTCCAAGCAATTATTTTGACTAAAGTTGAAGTGTATACTACCATAAAATTTGAAATCCAATTAACACAGGGAAAAAACACTAGCCTAGAGAACCAGGTAACGAAATAAAATATTTAGTTTTTACTTTCAATTGCCTATATATAAAATGTACAGAAAGTGAAAGAGTTGCGATCGTGAAAATTTTTAAATTCCAGATTTCAACGGAAATACAGTCTCTCAAATTGGAGTCTCGAGTCCAAAAAGGTCTGTGTGTTCGTGTGAGTGAGTGGTAATTCTAGTCTAGCACGAAAACGAAAAGGTGTACAAAACTAAAATTTTGTATTTGAGACAAATATAGGCCTTTACTAAAACCAGAAGTGCTATTTTATAACATGCTTTTTGTACCTCTCTACGATTTACTAAAAAACGGCTCTAACAACAAGAGCAAAAACATTATAATTTTTTTTTTTTTTTTGATAATTAGAACAGTAATATAGACGTATAATATACCGTAAGAAAGAGAAAGATTTCAGAAAAATATTATATAGAACACATAAATTTATTACTGATGATTATACATAACAATTTCATATTTTTATATTATTTATTTATTTAACGTCACTTTATGCTACTATGGCTAATCGGACGATGCTACAGTGGGAGTCCTAAATTTTGCCTATCTAGGTTTTATTAGGATAGGGATCTTTAACGAGTACCTGACATCGCACAGGCTCGGGACCACCTTTTAACGTCCCCTCCGAAGGACGGCGTAACTAAGGATTTTTTACTCCTATTAAAAAATCCTAGGACCACCTGCGGGTTTGAACCCGTGACCTTTAGGATGGGAGGCTGTTACGCTAGCCACCCAGCTACAAGTGATCCCTGTTACATTATTTAATCTAAATCATGTGTTTTAAACAAAACTGAATATTTTTTTATTTAAATTAACTTAAAACTTTTTTAACTTTAAGTTTATTTAATAGTTCTGGAATTGATTTAAACAGCTGAGATAAGTGAAAGCCGTATTTTGCCCGCACCAGATTTTTTATTCAATACATTTTTACGCAAAAACAAAAAAAATACAGTGTGTTATTAATAAACGTTTTTATTATATTCAGTATAGGCAATGAAATTTTAAATGTGATTTTAGTACACTTTAAATTATCTAATCAAATAAAAATTTAATATAAATACATAAATCCAATGTCATTATGGAGCCTATTAGTTATTGGACGATCAACTCAGCGAAACGGCATAGGTGCACATGTTTCTCAAAGGATCAACGACTCTTAGGAATAACACGCCAGGAGAATCCGCTGCAAGGGGAAAATCTCGCAGGAGACAGGGATAATTTTTATAATGTTTATAGTTACGAGACCTTCATGTGAATAGCCTTTATAATTTATTGGATAACCGGTTCGAAATCGGTCTGGGAGGAGTAAAAATTTATTTTGTGACGGTCCCATGGAATGAATCTCGACCTTTCTTGATTAGGTCAGAATATAATGTTTGCTGTTAAATGGATTAAAAAAGGATGGATTAAATTACACACCAACACTAAATATATATGTATATTTAAAAATACAGGAATAGTGGTATAATTGATTATTTCAATTGAAATTGTTGGGGAAAAGGCTGAGAAGTTGAGATAGTTAGAAGTAATTGTTTTGGTATTTTTTAGCTATGATAAATTATTTAAAACAATTTAAATATTATTGCAATGAGTCACTCAAATTTCGATAAAATCAATAGTCTATGAAAAATAAATTAAAAATATTTGGGCAATGCTGATTAAAATAAATTCCAAAATAGATTATCTTATTTGGCTATATTATGGTTCAAGTAATTATCCAAGGTTGAACTAAAAACCCTAATAATACATACAAACAACAATAAAGAAAAATACAAAAATAGATTTGTAAATAATAATAGAAAATTCGATAGTGAAGGTTTAACTATGTTAAATGAAGCTGGTTTGTTTTTCAGAAGATAACCGTTTAAATAATGAAAGAGGAAATGAATTTTTAAGAATATACAAGCAGCTAGTACTTGCTTAAACTTATTTATCTTGAATAGTGTCCTTTTACTAAAATATAACAATGAAGAAAACCAATTTACCAATTGACATTCCAAACAACAGGTTTTTGATCCAGGAATCCTTTGCCTGCTAAACATAAGTTGTTGATATAGGGACAACAAACAAGACTATCTGAATATTCACCGCAGGGCCTGGCAAAGGATCAAAATATCCGCATGACGATATATTTAGCTGCCAGAATGCTCTAGCCGTCAATCGACTTGAAAATCCCTTGTCACCAGACGTAGTATCGAGAAAATTTATCGTCTAGGAAAAAGGAAATTTTCTAGATGCTACGTAAATGATGGGGATTCTATGGACTTCCTCATTGAAATCATCTCGTTTAGCGATAAAACGTATTTGTTAACAATGGATATTGTTAAATCTACACAATTATATTCAACCTTTAATTAAACTAATTAAAGTTAGGCTTAAACATGTAAAAGACATAAAATAATATTATGAAAAAAATTAAGAAAACAAGATAATTGGGGAAAAAAAAAAAAAGTCCACAGCAAGACGTTGAGATTTGCGCGAGGGATCAGACAGAAAGCACAAAGCCAAGCCAAGTTGGGGGCAGGTTGTACATCATTCACAAGCTTAGCTTAGGTCGATAATCGATAGTGAAAGCTATCTATTCTAGTAGTAGTAATAGTGATAGTAGCAATAAACTACAGCTTATGTTTTACCAGAATTATGCTCAATGGGTTTCAGTTCCAATGATTTCATTGTGACGTTGCAGCAGAAATCCAAGTGAAATAAACGTAGCTAGATACAAACCATTATCGTGCATTAACATCACTTGACCGATAAAGTTTGCTAGAAAAAAAAAACTAGAACTCGAGATATAATTTCTGAATTAACACAGATTAGGATAACGCATACTTCAATGGAAATTGCAGTGACATGTTCTGTGAGGTAAGATACCAAAAGGCTGAATAGGTCACGGGTTCAAACCCGCAGGTGGCCCTAGGATTTTTTAATGGGAGTAAAAAATCCTTAGTTATAACGTCCTTCGAAGGGGACGTTAAAATGTGGTTCCGAGCCTGTACCATGTCAATAATCGTTAAAGATCCCTATACTAATAAAACCTGGATAGACAAAATTTAGGCTCCTACTGTAGCATCGTCCGATTAGCTATAGTAGCATAAAGTGACGTTAAATAAATAAACAATAAACAAAAGGCTGAATAACGTGGAGCATGAAAAGATGGCAACATTTTGCAGAAATAAATGCATATATATATATTGAAGTATAGGCAACTGCGGAGGTAGGCGAATCCGACAAATTAATATTAGAAACAGTTTACCATGAAGAGACACTCATGCACCTTTACTTAATTACTTCTGAAAATGATCAAGAAAGGTATGGACGGTACGTGTAACGAAGAATTATAGAATTTCTTCACTTATGAAGTCCTACATAACATCTGCAACGGTTTAATATTTTTAAGATATAAGATCGTCACCTCCGTTATTGTCATCTGATACTTTTACTTATCTATAAATCAGAAGTATTCCAGCTATTATTTAATTCTTTTGTTAGCAATGAAGAGGCTTAAAAGGAATATATTCAATATAAAATACATAATAAATAGATGTATTGTATGGTAGGGTAGAATAGAAGTATTTATGTTTTACAGAAACAATCTAAAGTTTCCCAGTTCAACCGTGGACATGTGGATAGCGAGATGACGAATTGAAAAGTAATACGAAACTGAAATCACTTATTTTATACAAGTATGTTGGAAGGTAAAACGATTTAGATGGTAGCGGCAAAATATTGATTTTTCGTTAATGGTCTGTCTTAACCATGATCCTACAAACACCAGTAGATAGCAACCTAATGAAAAAAATATTTGTAAAAATGTTATAATTTCTGAAAATATGAAGGGACGGGTAGATAAGTAAAGCTAGGAGAACCATATACACCACGTAAGTATTATGTTTATTTTACATTTTATCTAAATTAACGAAGGGATAGTAGAGTTCAAATTTTGCAAGAAAGGCTTCCTGAGGAAAAAATATTCTTCAAGTACTAGAGTATATAAATACAAGCTCGTGTCTGTGTTATACAGCCCATGTAATGTTTTCGAAAGAACATTTTTTTTTTTACTGGAAGGAATTAGTCCGGGTGGCGGTCATTAAATGAAACAACTAAATAGTTTCAACTATTTTATTGTTTGCCAACGTTTCGACCCCCTTTGTGGGTCATCATCAGGGCTAAAAAGATACAAAAGAATATAATTTCAATGACATTGCATACAATATTATATAACCTATTTAGCTAGAGAACGTCGGTATTGAAAAAATAACAGAAGAACTGTATATGTAAAAAAAATACAATGACCATATTACAATAATGAAAGTGTTATACAGAAAAAATAAAAATGTTCACTAAACAAAATTTACACAGGTATCAATAATTTACATGAAATATAAAAATATGAAGTAGAGTGGAGATACGTACCGCATGGTGGGAGAATGGAATGCGGTACGTATCTCCACTCTACTTCATATTTTTATATTTCATGTAAATTATTGATACCTGTGTAAATTTTGTTTAGTGAACATTTTTATTTTTTCTGTATAACACTTTCATTATTGTAATATGGTCATTGTATTTTTTTTACATATACAGTTCTTCTGTTATTTTTTCAATACCGACGTTCTCTAGCTAAATAGGTTATATAATATTGTATGCAATGTCATTGAAATTATATTCTTTTGTATCTTTTTAGCCCTGATGATGACCCACAAAGGGGGTCGAAACGTTGGCAAACAATAAAATAGTTGAAACTATTTAGTTGTTTCATTTAATGACCGCCACCCGGACTAATTCCTTCCAGTAATTCTCAACGGTCAACTAATTACATCCACAATTTTTTTTTTTAGTAGACCCCGTTTTCGAGTTAAAGGCCAAAAACTTAATCAAGTGCGGAATTTTCGTCAGCAAAAAGTAAAGCTCACCATTTCCGATAGTGCAAACTCTGATTCCTTTTATTCAGGACCATTAAGTGGTATGGACTTGGTATTAAAACTATTTCTAGCTTCGTCGGAATATATTTCCACAAATAGTGAATTTTAGCTCTTTTTTACTGGGCTAATGATGATGAAAGCAAGCAAATCTGGGACAATAACGACTTATTACAAGAACGAGATCTAGTACGGCGGGAAGGTCGAAAGACGACACCCTGAGAGGAATACATGACTTGTCCAGGAATCACTGTCTCCGAGGGGTAGGCACCTTTCTCAAATACTACAAAATCTAGTAGTCAGAGCTACCTGCGAGGCTTTCACAGAGGGAAAGATATTCTGCCAGAAGTCAGAAATGGAAAACAGGTATCAAATGGATGTATCTAACATTATCACACTGCGTTGAGGTAGATTAGGAAATATATAGAAGAGATCTAAAGAGAAATTATCACTAACATTAATTTTTTTTTCTAAAGTATAAAATTTATTAAGGCCGTTTCTTATATTTATAACGAGGAAAAAGCTCTAACAGGTTTTATTTTAAAAGATAAACTACACGACTGAATCTGATAATTTTATAAGTACTAATAATAGATTTTGTATTAATGTTATCTTCAATTTACGTTTTAGTATTAGTAAAGTTTATATAAGACATAAAACCTTAGAAGAAATAGCAAGGAAGAAGCATCCATACTGATGGACTTGAACAATGCAATAGAATATAATTTTGTTGACATCAATGACCCTATAGCGTAGAGGCGGATTCACAAACGAAAAAAACAAAACAAACGCAATATAAATATTTTAATTTATACAAATTAAATAATAGTAAATGAAAAAAGCACAAAGAAAGTACACTTAGGCGTTTTTACAATACTGAAAAAGACCCAGAGGCGAAATAGGTATGCATAAAACAGTTCTAAATATAAGAAATACACATTTCAGATAGTTGTAGATCAATGTTTAAATAAAATGTAATTTTTTTATAAATAAGAACCTTGTTAATCAACTTAAAGAAATATGAACAAACTGAAGCACTAAAATTAACAAAAAAATCCAGTTTTCATTTATAACAACAAATTGAGGTGTTTGAGAAAACGTGTTCTCAAATACCATAGAAGAAAACTTTATTCTTCAGCCAAGGAATAGACAATTTTGTCTGCAAATAGAAATGGATCAGTGCCAGACCACGAGCTTGTCCGATGCCTTTTTCACGTCTGCATATTACCAACTGCATCGGCCAAAGCGATCTAGAAGGGGCTGAGGTGACCACTTTATTAAAGGGGAAGAGGGACATTTAAACGTCCACGTGGAGAGCCACGGGTGGTAGGGTGGGGGCGATGACGTCATAGGGGCACAGATGACTGCTAGCGGTTCGTCTACGCGAATCGATAGAAAATAACCTAAGGTTCTTTTAATAACAATCAGTCATAGGCAATAGAGTGTGTATATAAATATTAAACATACAAATACATACATTTAATCAGTATTGGGGAAAAAAATCTGTTTAAAACAGAAATATATAAATAGGTTTAGTAAGTAATACTTTAATACACTAATCCTAAAACAAAAAAAAAAAAATTATAGGTGGAATAGTCAGGAATCAGTCATTTTTGAAAAGTTTTTAATTTTGCCAACGTTTCGGCTCAAGCTTGTGAGCCATCATCAGGGCATTACTGAGCCATGTCCAAGCATAAACTGCAGTAATAAGCAGTAAGCAATAAGCAGTTTATGCTTGGACATGGCTCAGTAATGCCCTGATGATGGCTCACAAGCTTGAGCCGAAACGTTGGCAAAATTAAAAACTTTTCAAAAATGACTGATTCCTGACTATTCCACCTATAATAGTTTCTACAGTCAACTATACACCTCAATAAAAAAAAAAAAAAAAAAATATAGTTGATCAACTTTGTTCCGTCAAAAGTTAAGAAAGGATAGCAAGAACAGTAGAGAGTAGCAACATTAGTGTTGCTGACTATTGGAGAGTCCACAGTAAATCCTCTTTAGTTAATATTTGAACAAGCTGACTTCAAGTAACTACTACTAGCTAAACAAAATCATCAATGACAGTTGTCAACAAGGCTTCAAGCTCTAAAAGATATACAAAAACTCACTTATACACTATCATCCCAACAATGAATTTAATATATAAATATATATATATATATATATATATATATATATATATATATATATATATATATATATATATATATAACATATATATTCTGCTTCAACAAAACTTTCCATTAAGATGATCTGAATATTTCAGATGATAAAAATTTAAAAAACTTAGGTGGCCTGTTATTTATGAATTTTCTATAAACTATATAGTAGAAAATCAACAAAAAATGTCACTAGCATGATTTAACAGCGTGAGTACCCTTTATGTAGACTCAATCACTTTTACTTAGTTAACATATGAATTATCATATGATACTTATATATCATATTGCCAGTTGTCAACAGCGATGAGAAAAAATTGAAATGATGAGTCATGATGTCAGACAAAGAATTAAAGTGATTTATCTCAAAATAAAATTTAATTTAAAAAAACCTAGTGTCCTGACATGCACCCCTTTCTATGGAATTACACCAAGGACAACACTTATTGAAAAATATTTTTTAAAACAAAGAAATGTGTCAAATTAAATAAAATGCTTAGTAAAATATGGAAAACAATTTCAATGCATTTGAAAACAAGTTTTAGCAAATGCATTACTAGGGATATATGTGAAAGAAATATATGATTATTAAGGAATAAGTTATACTACAGAAAAATTATTTCCAATAACTTTAGCTTGTTGTTAAGTTGCTGTCAATTTCATTACTAAATAAACTTGACTGGCCATCTGATAGTGTAAGCAATGTCTGTGTGTTGCCAAGTGCTTGTCAACTGTAAATGATGATCAGACATGCATTATTTCTCACTAAATTTTTATGTCAATGCACTATCCACTATGTTCTCCAATTTGAGAATAATCTTAATAACAAAATAAGGCACGTGAGATTGATTGATTAATTTTATTTTTTTTTGCATAACTATTTTGGTATTTATTATTGTTGCCATTGAACTTCTTATATGACCAAAATACAACTCAATAACTTTTATTTTGACACCAGCAAATGTAAAAAAAAGAGCACCCAAGAAACAATTCAACAGATGTAGATAGACATAACTAAAGAGAAACTTTCAAGACAAAGCTTATATACCTATTTTTATTATTTACATTCCATATTTAAATTTATTTTTAAATTATGATAAATGTAATTTGGCAAATTGGTTTCTAGTTAGTTCTACAAAAGGTTAGAATCATGAAGACAGCTTCAAACTGGAATTAAAAAAAAAACTATTCTAGAGAAAATTAATGATTTTAATTAAGCATCAGGTATTTATGAATAGCAAACAATTATGTAGAGTAATAGTTATAATTTTAAATTTACAATTACTTAAAAATGAATAACTGGTTTAATAATATCGTTCAATAAAAATTTTTAAAAAAATTTCAAATGTATTATTAATAGCAACAGGTAAAATATACTTTAATAAATGTTTAAGCTGAAGTCAGCACAACAACATCACTGAATTTTCAATTAAACATGCATTAAAATGAATTTTATTATAAATTAATTTTTTGGTGAGCATCTTGAAAAACTAAGCTAGTTAATATAAAATTAACCCAATTAGACAACCCGAAATGAAAAATGAAAAAATTTATAGAAAATAAATGTACGGTTCCTGGTGAGTTACAACCCTAATTATTTTCTAGATTAGTCAATATTAAAAAAAAACAATAGATCACAACATGTAGGAAAAACTAACTTGAAAATGTATGAAGTTAGTTATATGATTGTAAAGAAAAACAAAAAATTGATTAATCGATAATTAGAAATAACTAGAAAACGAGATAATTTTATAAATGAAATGGTTAACAACAGAATAAACATATTTAATAAAACATTAATAAAGGTTCAAGGCATATTAGTAATAAAAATGGCAACAGACCAGTTAAATATAAAAAAAAATAACAGGACATTCTCACTTATATTTACAGAAAGGGATTGCTTAAAAGAATGACATGATTTTTTAGTATGATTCAAAATGCATAAAATAATTGGGTTAAAAACTACAAAGGATAAAAGGTAAAAATATTATGTACTAGATTTTAAAGCTGAACCCTAGTGAGTGTATTGGGAGTAGGATCTAATAAATAGGTAAAAACAGATTAAATTAATTAAGTAAATATTCTACAACTTGAGAAAGATAAATTAGGTTGGTCCAATGGTAGTTTTGTCCATCATCAAACTCTTGGGAACTTGTGCATTACTGTTTAGATGGTAATAAAAGCTAGTGTTGGAACAAAGCTAATAGAAACCTATATCACATCACTTTGTGGTCAATTCCTGATCTTTCCATTTTTAGGGGATGACTGCTTTCAAATAGTAATTAGTAATGATTGGGGTATTCAAAGAAATGTAACTTTGAACACAATTTTGTACCAAATATGGGTAGGGAGAAATCACTCACATAAAGATAAAATTAGGTTAAGTACATACCAAACACATATTTAAAAGAAAGGAAAGACAGTACAATTAAAACTTACAATTTTTAAGCTTGAGGCAGAATATCGTGTGAAGGACAAAAAATAATCTGCATCCTTCACTAGACCACCGTCACAGGCACATCATGATTCCAATCTGCGAAACACATGAGCTAACAATATACTACGAATAACCCCACAAATATTCATTAACATAGAATTATCTCAACTAAAATCTTATTACACTTAATATAACAACATATTAATACTGTTATACATTAATTACAATAGCTACATAACAACTTTAAGCAATAAGTTAAACCAAAAAGCAACACAAACATCTAAATAATTTTTTTTTTAAATCTTAAATTAGAATTAAATTCAAACTGCATACATGATGCACTGAAAAGAAATAAGGTGGGACCAAGGAAGAGAGGGGAAACCCATTGGTCAGCAATGGCTTGATGGTACTTAACTACTTCATGGTCATTCAGGATGATGACATTTAATAAGGGTAAAATACCATTAAACATTATATTTAGTAAAACAAATTAAAACCACCTAAACATAGTTAATCATAGGTAAATATGGTAAACCTATCAGATTCACTTCATTGAACAGGACGGACACTCGAATAAAATATTCTATCACATAAAACATACATACATTGAAAAATAAAGCGTTTTTTACAGTAAATATAACTCAGTCCCAGAAAAATAAAGACCCAAACCTTTACGAATTACGACATAATTGAAGAGCACTCGAGAAAATGGCGACGCATCTAACCCGCTTTTAATTGCGACAAAAAACATAGTACCAAACATCTTAAAAATATCATTTAACATTTAAAATCCACCACAGAATACCATATAGTTGTTTTAAATACTTACATTTAATAAAATCCTAGAACAAAACGAAAAATATAACCACAAACATTCACTGGTGACAGGGCATTCCCACACACAACTGGATGGAGCAAATCCTGTCAGAGAGGGGGTACCACGTGACTAATCTAGATTTCTCTATTGGCTGTACAAAATGAAAGTTTGCTGTAGATAGCAGCACAATCCAAGATTTTCTATCTGTAATTATAAGATTTTCACATTTAAGAATTTTTTTTCATATAATTATTACTTAATACGCTTAAAATCTGGCTATATTAGAAAGATTCAATCAAGGGAAAAGACTGATTTAAATTTCTTAATTATTTAAAAAAAAAATGGTTTGAGAGGTTACTCTACTGTTTACTAACCTTTCAATCTCACTCAACTGATATTATAGAAATTCTTAAACAATCAATGAGAATCATAGTTACTTACTATAAGATTCCATTCTTTGATCAACAATACAGTCAAGAAAGACGGTTAAGTTCTTTGTAATTGACAATGTTCCCATTTATAAAATTTCTTCTTACATGCATTTCCTTGACAGAATACAGACCTTTTGTTTAAAATCAAGGGGCAATATCATTCATCAGAGGAAGAAAACCACATTGACTCAATCACTTACCTTTATTAAAGGATTGCCTTCCGCATTTTACAATTTTCTCTAATTCTAAATCATAAAATCATGTATTCCATTGCATATAATTTGGCTATAAACATAAGTCCTTTGAGAGAGGAAGAGTCAATCAGAGATAACTTCTCTGTTCTTTCCGAATGTATCAATTACTTTTTAATGAGTCTATATAGAACTATATATAATATAGTTAAATCATTCATTCATATGAACCACTAAATCAAAAAAGGAAAATAATAGTTCAATAACAACCTCATAAAAAGTCCAAAATATTAAAAATGTATAATTATTTAGAGTATAATCTTTGACATATCATGATTGTACATTGCCATAAATCATCTTTGCTGGTATATTAACACATTGATGGACAGTAGGAACAAAATTGTTTCCAAAACATGACACTGGGCTTCTACTTGTGTGCCGGTCAATGCACATTTGTGCTGATATGGCTGCAGAGTCTAAAAACGACTGTTGCTGTCATGGTACATAGTGAACTTTGCTTTGAAGGCTATTGACGCAAGTGACCCTCAACAGGTGGATTACCGCCAGTGCTAGAATTGAATCAAAGACATAAATATATGTACAGTATTAAAATAGAGGTATATTAACATACAAGTAAGGATAATTAATAAAAATGAGTATAATTTTTAATTTACCAATAATATATTTATATCAGTTATCCTTTCCTCTTTTTATATACATCTCTATCTTATTAATTTACATTATTAAGCTTTGATTAAATTTCAGCCCTGATGATACAATATGTTTGAGTGAATTTTTTTTTTAATATAAAAAAGATACATGAATATTTCTTTTGTCGTTATTTAAAAGTCATGATGAACTAAGTTTTAGAATGCCCACAATATTGATTTTTGTGTAAATATAATTAACATTATATTTAATGAAATTGTATTAATTCAATTATTAATACAAAAATTTTACTTTTTTCTTTAGCACACAGACAAAGTTTAGATTAGTAAGCATAATAATTACTACAAATTTCAGATATGTGTGAAATAAATTAAAAATCACTGTTATAATTTTTTTTTTTTTTACAAATAAAGACATTGTAAAATGAACTATTAAATAATACAGTGTTTAATACATAATTGTTAAAGTACACCAATTGCCAATACCTATACTTTTTCTCATATGATGGATAGCAAAATTAAAAAAAAGTATAAATAAGAATATATCCAAACAAACTCATAGTTAAAAATTAAAATTGTCTTTCTAACAAATAATAATATAAAATAAATTGATTTTAACTTATTATTTTTATTTTTAATGTACTTACAGTAGATCAATTTACTATACATCTAACTGGCATTTATAATCATTTTCAGGGCTTAGATTGTTATTTTTTTTTAATCTTTCAGTACATTTCTTCTATTTTTATGTATTGAAGGATTTTTTTTTTCTTAAATGGAATATGTTATATGAGAGATGGGAAGTCTATTCTCACGACCACATATATTCTTCCTTTGTTCATAAAATCACAATGAAGAATTTTGGTCCATTTACATTATAAAAATGATAATAAATTAATTTAAAGGACATTGGACGCTATTTTATAAAAAAATAAGAAAACTCAATATGCATGATCCTTATATGTACTAGGTCATGTATATATATATAAATACAGTAACATATTTTCATTGAACATACAAAGTTATAAAGTAGTAAATAAACTATCAAGACATATATATTTGTAATTTTTTTCCAAGCCCTAAAAATACAACTTTTTAATATTCTAATATGTATTTTATAGATAAGCATGTCAACAAATAAAAAATTAAAACATTTTGACATAAAATTGCTTTCTAGGAATCTATAGGTTCAAATTAGATTTTAAACAATAATTAAATTATAGGTTCATAAAATCATTAAAATATAATAGCACAAAAACAATATATATAGACAAAAATAAATAAAAATAGTGAAATATGTATTTAGAAAACAATTTGAAATTCATTTTTAACAGTTTACTTCATTACTGATATACCTTAGTTTTCAGTTCTTGTCTATAACATAGATAGTTCTCATGGCCTTAGAAAACCTACATATTGCATAAATGTGGTCACTATTTTCAAACAATGTTTCAAAACCAGATTAGAAAAACGAATATTTATGTGGAGGAAAAAGTTATTATTGAGGTTGGTATGTTTAGTTTTACAAATATTGAAGTAACATTTAATCTGAAATGAACTTAACATCAGGAAAAATAATTTTGTACAGAAGAATGAGATAGTTAGTGGCGGTCCAGAAATGATTTTTAAGAATAATATAAACTATTTAATGTAAAAGTTATTTTCGGTTAGTAAAGAATGAAACTTCAAAACTCTTAAAAAATAAGAAAAGAGAGTATCTTAAAGGCAAAATAATAGAAATAGAAAAACACAGAAACGAAAATGACGTAAGAGAGATGTACAAAGGTATAAACAAATCGCGTAAAAGATTTGAACCTCTATTGAATGCGATTAAAGATGCAAATAACAATATAATTGCGGATCCTTCTGAGATATTAAATAAATTTAAACAACACTTTGACGGCATCTTAAATACGGAAAATAATAATCAATCTCCTCTCTCTGAATATCAGAGCGCTGAACAATGGATAGACGCACCGAGTAAAGAGGAAGTCGAAATGGCGATAGGAAAATTAAAACGTTATAAGGCCGCAGGAAATGATAATATCACGAGTGAATTAATCAAGGCGTGTGGAGAAGCGGGCGTTTCCAAAATACATTTTTTAGTTAAAAAGATCTGGGAAACTGAAAAAATGCCCGAGGAATGGAAAGAATCAATACTTATTCCGATTCACAAAAAAGGACCGAGGTCGGATTGTAACAACTATCGTGGGATCTCTCTTCTTCCAGTATGCTATAAAATATTCTCGTCAATTCTAACTAGTCGAATCACGGAATACGCTGAGGAAATTATCGGAGATTACCAATGTGGTTTTAGGCGGAATCGCTCGACTATTGACCAAATATTTTCCATACGTCAAATATTAGAGAAAAAATTGGAATACAACGGTGTAGTCCATCAACTTTATATCGATTTTAAAAAGGCTTATGATTCAATAGACCGTCAGAAGCTATATAACATCATGATTGAACAGGGAATACCTAGAAAGTTAGTAAACCTAGTAGAGATGTGTTTGTCGGAAACATTCCATAAAGTTAGAATCGGTCATAATTACTCCGAGAGATTTGAGGTGCGATCGGGTTTAAAACAGGGTGACTCCCTTTCACCTGTGTTATTTAATATAGCTTTAGAATATGTCATAGAAAAGGTGATGTGTACCGAGAAAGGCTTAAACATGGGTGACAAGATTCCGGTTTTGGGGTATGCCGATGATCTGGTACTGCTAGGTGAAGACACGGAAACCATACAACTAAATACAAGTGTGTTAATAAAAACCGGTAAAGAAATAGGACTCGAATTAAATACCGATAAAACGAAGTATATGATTAGTAGCAGAAACGGTGTCGATCTTGGAGATATTGATGTATCAGGTCATACTTTTGAACACGTAGAGAAATTCAAGTATTTAGGTTCAATTATAACTAGAAAAAATGAAATCCAGGAAGAAATAAAGTCCCGGTTAAAGGTGGGAAATGCGTGTTATTATTCAGTTGCTAAGTTACTTAGTTCGCGCCTTCTTTCTAAAAACTTAAAGATTAGAATTTATAAAACTATTATTCTTCCAACGGTTCTTTACGGATGTGAAACGTGGCCGCTTACTTTAAAGGATGAACAGCGGCTTAAGGTTTTCGAAAATAAAGTATTGCGTAAAATATTTGGTCCAAAGAGAGATGAGGCCACTGGGGAGTTTAGAAGGTTGCATAACGCGGAATTGCGGAACTTGCATCCTGTGAATATAATTGAGCTGATTGCATCGCGGAGACTCAAATGGGCGAGTAAAGTTGTTGGGCTCGATGACAAACGGATTCCGAGAAAGTTGGTATTTGCTGATCCGACTGGTAGGCGTCCGAAAGGTAGGCCGAAGCGGAGATGGGAGGATTGCGTTAAGGCTGATCTCGGGAGCTTGGGCTTGAATGGTGAGCATTGGACGAGTCTGTGTAGGCGGAATTTGGTGGTATCGGCATCGAACCTTCGGGTTCGCTAAGCCTATTATTATTATTATTATTATTATTATTATTTAATGTAAAAGACACTATAATATTTTGGAAACTGTTTCTTGACCACTACTGGAACAATCTCATAATTTATTACATGAGTAAAGTCATCTACTCAATGTTCAAATTTTTTATTTGTATCAAAATATACTTGGTATTTCTGTCTGATTGAGTTCCCTCAAACTATCCAAATATCCTATGACTGAATGTTTCATTTTAAACCATTTAAAAAAATAAAATAAAAGCGAAAATTAAAAGGATTATTATCCTGCTTTAAAAAATGTAAAAGAAAACTGTTTCAAAAGATGTGAACACCCCTAAGATAAGAAAAAATACATATTATTTCAGTTTTTAAGTTAATCTCATAATTTCTTTTTAATTTTTTATTCTTAGTAAAAATATTTGTAAGCATTGTTTCTACCATAATAAACAAAATTACATTTATTGAAATTAATTTAATAAATTGATTATACTGTTATAGAAAAAAACAATTACATTAAAACATCCCGTTGAGATAGACAAATAACAAAAATAAAATATTATCACTCTGACAATCATGAAAAAAAGTATAAGTATATAAACAAATAGAAGTCTTTATCAATAGAATATAGCAAGAAATTATGGGAATTACAGTGCTTAGAATACCTTTCATAAATTACATTAATAGAAAGATTAAACTAAGAATCAATCACATGACTTATTTTTAGGAAAAAAATCAACAGTAATAATTCTGGTTAAAATTAAATTAACAAATAAATATTACAACAAATAGATACATTTAGTTTCTGCCGAAAGAACAAACTTAAATAATGTGTGAGACCATTATTTTAGTTTTAAATAACCACAACTATTAGGCGTCTAATTCCACAAACTAAATAAAATAGTTTTCAGCTACAGTAAAAAAACTATGTAGATTCAGTAACAGTAGACTTGAGTAATCCTTCAAGATATTGCACCCTCTGGATCAATTTCGCTCTAACATTATAATCCGTGTATAATATATTTACAACCTTATAACCAATAAGACCTGCTAGATGAGTATTAAAGAAAGCTGGACCAGCCAGTTCAACACGACCTCGGGTGCAATCATGATATTCGTGAATGAAGAAAGCAATTCTAAAAACAAAAGAACAAGGTTTTATAAAGAATTATTTTTATAATTCTGTAGTTAATTATTAAGGATGCATTAGAAAAAAAAAAAGGATATATATAAACACTCACACACACATATACATTACTAGCTAATTCAACCCAACTAAATGAGTTGAGGAATATCATAAGGGTGACATCAAACAAACAACTATTCCATAGGCAGTCCAGTCCCTAA
The DNA here is from genome assembly GCA_023052935.1 of Piezodorus guildinii. NCBI lineage: Eukaryota > Metazoa > Arthropoda > Insecta > Hemiptera > Pentatomidae > Piezodorus > Piezodorus guildinii. Next base: position 58,916,221 of record CM041297.1, read on the forward strand.
TTTACAATTGGGCAGGCATTTGTCCCGGGTCCCTGCCCTTAAGAGACAGGTGAAATTGAGGTGGATTAAAAAAAAATGTTGTTTCGGGAGAGCCTTAAATAAGATTAAAAATTTGGGTTTCCCCTTTTTTTTAAAATATAATATAAATTATTTTTAATATTGGGTATCATATACAATAAAAATTTGAAGGTTCAAAATAATTTAATTAAAAAAAAAAAAAAAAGGATTATAAATTTTATATGTCCTTCTTGATCTTTCCTCTTCTACTACATTTCAGTGCTAGGCACCTTTTGATTTGTTTCATCCACAAATCAAAGTCCTTTGCCAACTGATTTCTCCTTTTTCACTCCAAAGCTTTCTGGATGTTCCTTGGAGTTTCTAACCTTCTGAGATGGATTAATAGATGTAATCCTACATGTACATCATTTACATAGTCTTGTATTTAGAATAAGTATCTTCAAAATCAAATGAATATTATTTAATTCTGTTTTCTTGAAATTTAACACTATAACTTAACAATTCCAAAAGAATCCAATTCCTAACTTATTTTAAAATAAAAGTACAAATATAAGGAACATAAAATATTAAGGTGGACCTAACAAGATTAAATCTTATGGAGCATTAAAAATAAAAAACATAATAAATTATATAATTTTACAAGAAAAGAAGAAAAAAAAAAAAACTACTTCTACAACCCCAGAAAGGTTTTGGGGCTCAGTACATAAAGAGATTTATACTGTTTCTAGGCCAACAGAGGTGATTAGGCTGAAATCACACTCAGTCATTAGGTTTTCCCCATATTTGGGTACCAACTTTAGAGACGATGGGTGTGCCCCAGGAGGGTTTCCATATCCCAACGTCGTCCCATGGTTGAAATAACAGAATAAATATTATTCCACAGCTGAGATTCAAACCTGGGACTTGGAGAACAGTAGGCTAGTGCTCAAATCACTAGACCATGCCACTCCCTCTTAAATAAGGAAAATCATCTAAAATTTCTAACAGAACACAAAAAATGGAGTGAAAGTATATGGAATAATGAAAACAAATACAAAATATTTAGCTCTAGAATAGCTTAGGTGAGGTAGTGGTCAGGACAGGAGCATGCAGAGGACGGCTTATACCTAATGAGCATGGTGGAGAATCAATAAGACCTGGATGAAATACTATAATAATAACAAAAATTGATGTATTTTAAATGTATCTAGAACCAGATAATTTTCTAAAAAAGTTTTATAACAATAATAAACAACCATGATAAATAATCCAATTGAAAAAATGAAAATAGGCAAATACTACAGGTTTAATAAACATAAAATCACCATGTAAAATTACAACATGCATGCATTAAGAATAACAATAAGAGCACTGAATTATTTCCTCCTGTTGTGGAGTAATAATTAAAAAAAATAGATAAAATTTGTCTCTTGACAATTAAATTTTATAATAATGTTACCATTACTGGCCCATATCAAAATTGATTTATGCAAGATAAGTCTATGATTGATCAGACTTTCCATCTAAAATCACAGTAAGAGAAAGGGAACATAGAATACTTATTATCGACTTAAGATCAGCCAAAGAGAGCACTGATAAAGAATAACTATAAAAAAAGACAAGAGCAACTTAATATTAACATGAAGTTTTCGGAAGAAAGTGTGAACTCGATCAAGCTAAAGATGTCTGAGATAGAATACATCACCAGGTGCAGGATGAAACATCTGAGTCAATTCAATCAAGAGGCGGTGTGAAGCAAGGTGATGCTTTGTCACCCTACTAAATAATGACATATGTGGAAGGTATAGAGAAGGAAGAAAAATAATGTAAGACCAAGTCAAATCTGAGAAACCGCAATCCATTAGTCCGATAAACAATATAACCAGAAGACTTTTTAAGAAAACAATGAGAACTATTAAGAGATACTACTAGGGGGAGGGAAAACTAAGGAATACAATTAAATTAATGTTCCTACATTAATATATGTTTCTTGTCAGCAATTTAGAATGACCAGTAATACGATAAAAACTTTTCTTTGTAAGAACCTTAACAGATGAGAGACTAATTTTATTTATTTATTTAAAAAAAAGAAAAGATAGTCAACAGAAGGAAATTCTGATATACCCATGCCATGCATAGTAAAGTAATTAAGTCAAAACCAACTAATTTTAAAGAAAAACTGGACATTTTTAATAAATGATGAGATCAGATTTTTTCTTTCTCATACCTGTTTCCTTTGGGTTTTTTTGTCTTCCTGCTAGCAAAGAACAAACAACACAATCATTTAATTTTGATATTTATATATTGATTATAGAATAGAAGAAACATAGATTCAGGAAATAACTGGAGACTTATGAAAACATGAATCAGAGTGAAGTACAACTGATAATAAAAGAATGAAAAAAAAAACAAATAAACTGTCACTTTGACTGTACCAAGATTTCTATAAACTTTTTCATTTGTTTTAGGTGAAAGTGAGGTCTATTTCAGAGCCAGCACAAAAGTCAATAGGTATATGTTCAATAAAAAGATTCTTCCAGAATCAGAGAGGACCAATTCACAAAAGCTTAACATAAAAAACCATGCAAAACTTCCCCGAGTTCCTGGATCAAAAGGCCAGGTAATTGAAGCTGTTGGACCCCTCTGCGGCAGAAGCAGTCAGAGTCGGAAACCCATGCATGTGTTATAAAATGCTCCTCACTACCCGCCGGCAATCAAAAGGCTAAAAGCAAAACTTCTAGAAAAGAAGTTCTATCAATGTTTTCAATAAGTATTTTGCCTTGATACTGATGGGTCAAGAGGATTTGTGGATATCTTAGCAATTTAGACAAAATCCTATACTTTGAACAAACATTAATTTTCACAATAAATATTTAATCTTCTTTTTTTCTATCACACACAATCCAAATAATTGAGTTTCTTAATTACCCACCATCTATCATAGTGCCTTCTTCTCTTTTATATCCATATTTTTTACTCATCTAACAATATAAAGCATATTCAACATTTTATACACAGTATTTACTATTTTCGACCCCATTCAGTGTTTACCCAGTCTAAAATCTTGATAAGTTTTAATTTTTTTTTTTTTTAATTCATTAGTTTACTTTGATACCATTGTTACCGCCAAGTTCAGTTCATCGTTCCCCCACCCTGAGCACAATAATTACTTGAATTGTCATTGTTGTGATCTACTCCTTCAATCAGTAAGTATTTTTATATTTGATTTAAATGTTTCTCACCTTTTTACCCATCCACTCCAAACATCTAAACTTTTCCAACATATTGTTTGTTTTTTTGCTTTTTTCACAGAGAGATATGCATATTAATTCACTATATTCCATATTACGATGTTTCAAATTTTATGAGAGTATATGTATGAGAGTACATCATACATATGTAATTTTTTTTTTTAAACCATATCTTATTAATTACCTTTTATTAAATTATTTTGGCCATTTGTTTCTAATTATTATATTATTTGTTAATTATCATAACTACTGTTTTATTTTATTTTTTTATAATTTCTTATACTCATCATCTTTATATGTTTTATTCTACAACTGGTTGTTATCTATTGTTTTATAGCACTGAAGAAGGCCTGAAATTTAGGCTGAAACATTGGCACAAATAAATTAAGTTTTCTACTTAATCAAGTGTTTTGTGCACTGAACCTGGAATCAACTACTCCCCTATATATACAGTCGACCATTCTCACTTCAATAATATTTAATATTTTGCTAGACATCAATTTTTACTTTTTTGCCATAGAGCTGCATACAAATCCAAATCATGAATTCTACTCATAGATAGCAGCATAGATAGCTACCTTGAACAAATCAAATAACTATACGACTATGATATTTCTATGAATAATAATATTTTAAATTTCAGAAAAACAACATGTCCCATTTAATATTCCAACAGCTTATTAATTGCATATATTAATTATTAGGTAGGGTCCATCTTTTATTTTGTTGATAACAAAATTTCAAGTTTCTTTTTATTGTTATGGAAAGAAACTTACTGGCAAAATCAAAATAAGATTAAACAATACAGTAATCATATCAGCAGGAAAAATGTTTGTTCATCGGTGCAACAGGCCATGTAGGTCATCGGCCGCGTTATGTAACCTCCTCAGGGACAACACCACTATTCTACCTACAGAAATTAATAGAGAAGGCATCAAGTCAGAACCTTCCATAGAGACCAAAAAAGTTTTTAAAAGGCTTTTTGAGAGTACAAATCAAAGCAAAAATCATAGATATTGATGCTTTGGAATATGATTAAAAAAAAAACAAGAGTAGGGGCAGTGGTTTCTATTGAAACTGTGATTCATTTCTCAATTTTACAAGCCATAAAAACATATTGTGATAACCCTGTAATTAAGAATATCCATCGCGCAGAGACTGTGGGTCTCATGATCTTTGTTTCACTCTAATATAACAGAATAAATAATTATCCTGCCTAGTTTGAACCTGAAACGTGGTAATCATTGCCCTGCCTATTGAGCTATTCCATTTCCCAGAATTAACAAAGCTAAACTTTAATAAAAAGTATAAAATTTTATAATCCTTTAGTATTAAAACAATTTAATAAAGTGTAAATTATAGTAAAATATTAAATAAAATACCTATTCTTCTTTGCAGTTTTGTTTTCTTCAATGGGTTGACCAGTCTTCTTATCTATGAGGGGAAATGGATTCATTTTCGCATCTACAATGCATTCAGCATCTGTCAGAAAATAAATATTATTAAATTTACTAATGAAACTTATAAGAAGATTCACTATATTTAAAATGTAAATTTAAATCTATTTTAATGTATATTAAATGTATGCATTTAAGTCATTAACAAGTACAACAATTTCGTCTAGGAGTTGAACAAAATTGGAACAGAAACAAGCATGCTGGTTCGTATTTAACACATGCAGAGCAAATGAATGAAAAGGACAACAAGTACAAGAATTTACATCTTCTTCTTTCCTTCGTCTCACACTTGAGTATGAACCAGATGTTGAATATTCCGCTCATCCAAAAGTGCTGATTGGTTCTATGGACAAAGAATGACCTTATTGTCATACACCCAAATTGAAAGATGAGTCGGCCAGTATGAGTTGCGCATCAGGAAAAATGCAACTATCAGAAATTGAGACACAACCAGAACCACTGAACAACTTGCTCATCGGATGCAGATTCAAACCATGATCACTGTAAGAGTGCTTGAAATAGGTATACCTCTGATAACATAAAAATGGACCTTAATGCCAAAGAAATCTGAAATTTTATTAATTAGAATAACTAAATGATATAAAATTAATTAATAAAATTACTTAAGCTGAGTAATTTTTTATCTCTTGTACCACAAGATTTTTTTTGAATGACTAAAATGTGTGACTATTGCTGTCATAAGTACTTTTATAAAGTATCAGGGTGGCCTGAACCAAATCATGAAAAGTAATCATGAACTATTGAACTAAAGAAGAAATGTTCTAAAGATCAAGATTAAACTAGTGAACAAAATTATTATTTGTCAACTATAACTAAAATTAATTTAATACATGTTCTACTTCTACTGGCTCAACAGGCGCATGAGGCTGCCCTTGGCCTGCTCAACAGTTGCCAACCATCCTTCTCGATCTACAGCTCCTCTCAGAGAGATCCCGAGCTGTCTAAGATCCTTCCCTACAACATCCTTCCATCGACCCTTCGGCCTGCCACACCGGCGCTGGCCGTCCGGAACATTCCTGAACACTCTAGTTGCCACCCTGTCACAGTTCATCCTCATCACGTGTCCAATCCATTTTAAACTCTGTATTTTAATATGAGAGAAGATACTGATATCCTGGTAGAGCTGAAACAATTCCCTATTTTTCCTTTGCCGCTGTAAGATTTCAACTTCCTTAACAACACTTTACTTAAATGCAATATTTCAACTTTATTAACAACACTTTATTAAACATGTTACAATTTAACCATGATCTCTAAAAACATACCACACTCTATAACCTCCTCTCATATGTTCCTCTCCACCAAATATCTATTACCAAAAGGTATATACACTACACCCCTCTCATACCAATGAAAAGTTATTAATTATTCTAAACTCAAATCAAAGTCTTTTAAATAAGCCGGAAGTGCCCGCTTTCTGCCGCTGACCCTGGGTTGGTTTTCAGCAGCAGTTTGTGGCTCCTGGATAGGCTCCACCTCGTCTTCCTTTTCCACTTCTTCAACCTCTTCCTTTTGGTCCCCTTCCTCCGACGTCAGTTTCATCTCCTCTTCATCCACAGCAGGTAATAGCATTTTGAAAGCACTGCTATTCCTGATGACCCTTCTACCGTCCGATGCTTCCGCCGAAATGATTGAACCATTTTTCTCAATCACCTTAAAGGGTTGGGGTTGAAAGTTGGCGTCAGTTGGTGTAGTGGTTTGTCCACCTTCTTTAACACTATATCGCCAGGGTGAAATTCTTTGGTTTCTGCTCTTCGAGTAAAATCTGCATATTGCTTGCCTTTTAACTTCAAAAGAGAGTCCCTTTCTCGAATTTCTTCAATGTTTGGCATAACCAGGGACAAGGTTGGAATTGCACTTCGGATTTTCCGCCCATAGAATAACTCTGATGGTGAGACTCCGGTAACTGTATGCGGTGTCACACGGTATTCCGCAAGGAAAGAGGTAAGTTCGTCCTTCCAACTTTTTCCTTCTAAGTCAGCAATTTTCAGAGCTTTGACTAAAGTTTTATTTTGACGCTCAACTGCACCATTTGCCTGAGGCCAAAATGGCGGCGAAAAAAATGTTTTGATACCCTGTCGCTCACAAAACCCACGGAAAAGTTCGCAATTAAATTGTTTCCCATTGTCAACTGTAATTGTTTGAGGTAATCCGTATCTTGAAAACACCTTTATAAGATTTTTAACAGTTTTTTCAGAAGTTATTTTCTTCAAAACTATAACTTCCATGTACCTACTAAAATAGTCAGTAATAACTAATAGATGCTCTCCTGTACGCAAAGGGCCTTTAAAATCTAATGCAATGTCGACCCATGGTTCGCTGGGTAGTTCCCGTCTCTTCATAGGCTCAGGCAAGGGGGCTTGACCAACAATTTGACAGCTCATGCAACATTTGACAGTTTTTTCTGCATCTTTATCAATACCAGGCCACCAAACCTTTTCTCTCAACTTGTTTTTCATTCCAACTATTCCTGGATGGCCCTTATGTGCCAATTTCAAGACCGTTTCCCTTAGGTTTTTAGGTATAACTATGCGGGTTCCTCTTAAAATAACCGTGCCAGCTACTGAAAGTTCTTGACTCACATTTTGATATGTACTCATTCCCTTTGGCCATTTTCCTATCAATAAGCAATTCTTCACTTCTTGCATCTCGTCATCATTTTCCACTGCCTGCTCTAAATCTTCAAACTTCAGTGCCAATGGCAAAGAATTCAGTGTTATTTGGCATAAATGATGTTCGGTTGTCTTCCAAAATGTTTTAGCACCATCGACACTTAACCTTGACAATACATCAGCGATATTTCTAGTACCTGGAATGTATTTAACACGAAACGAAAAAGACTGAAGTCGTAAAACCCACCTTTCAATACGAGAACATGGTTTAGATTTAGGATTAAATATAAATTCCAGAGGACGATGATCAAGATCAAAATGTTTACCGTAAAGGTACGTACGGAACCTTTCCACAGACCAAACTAAACTCAACGCTTCCTTTTCTGTCTGGCTATATCTTTTTTCGATGTCAGTCAAGCCTTTACTAGCAAAACATATTACTCTCGGTCCGTTTTTACCTTTCTGTATTAATACCGCTCCTAAACCGACGGGACTGGCATCGGCAAACACCTCCGTTGGATCATCAGGTGAGTAGAATCCTAATATTCTAGGGTTTTCCAATTCTTGCTTTAAAGTTGTAAAGGCAGAATGTTGAGTTGGCCCCCAATTGAAATGAACATTTTTTTTTAATAAATCTCTCAATGGATGGGTCAGAGTGGCTAAATTTGGAATAAACCTTCCCACAAACGTAATAAGTCCAAGAAAACTCCTAAGTTCTTCTTTCGTCTTTGGCTCACGAAATTTTTTAATTGCTTCCGTTTTTTCTGTAGATGGCAGTATCCCATTTTCATTAATTTTGTGACCGAGAAATTCCGTTTCAGTTTTTCCGAATTTACATTTCACTCTGTTTAACTCTAATCCCACGTTAACAAGCAACTCCATAACTTTCTTTAAACGTTCGTCATGGATTTCTTTATTTGGACCATGGACAAAAATATTGTCAATAAAAATACAAACACCCTCACAGTCTTTTAATATTTTCTCCATTACCTGTTGAAATTTTTCGGGAGCAGTTTTTAACCCGAAAACTAACCTCTTGAATCGGTAAGACCCGTTTGGGGTATGAAATGTAGTTATATAACGACTATCTTCGGACAATTCTATATGGTGGAATGCATCTTTTAGATCAAGTTCCGAAAATATTTTACTACCCTCCAGTTTGGGTAAAAAATCTTCAATGGTCGGTATCGGATACTTTTCAGGTAATACGGCTTCATTAACTCTCCTTAAATCTAAGCATAATCTTACCTCGCCGTTTTTTTTCAAAACTGGCACCAATGGAGACGACCATGAGATTGGACCGTCAACCTGTTCTATAATATCTCTTTGTTCCAACTCTAAGAGCCGCTGCTCGATTTTTTTTCTGATAGATAAAGGGAATCGTCTGTAAGGCTGATAAACTGGTTCAATATTAGGATCCATTCGAATCTCCATCTGGAAATTCCTAAGCTTACTCATCGGTTTTAATGTCAATTGTCGAATGTGTTGTTGGGATAACCCTATCCGCAAGACACCTAGCCTCTCCGCCGTGTTTTTCCCGATCACCGGCATTGCCTTTTCTGAAATTACATAAATATTTTCTTCTACAACTTTATTTCCAGCTTGTATGTGAGCTTTAAATTTTAACCTTACATTTAAACTTGAATTCGCACCATATGCATGTAAAACTTTATTATTTACATCATAATTTACGGATATTGGAACAAATCCCTTGCTTAGCAAAGTTTCCCAGGTTACTTTATCTATCACAGAACAATCGGCCCCTGAGTCAATTAACATCTCGAGAGGAACACCTCCAACTTGACACGTGAGAATGGCGTTATTATTTCTCTTCAGGTCTGAAACGACAAATATGCCCTCATCCCCATCATCCGAATCAGATACCTCACAATTGACTCTATTTACATTCCCTTTCGTGTGTGACTTGCCCAATTTAGTCCGACAATATTTAGCAAAGTGCCCTTTTAAGTTACATTTCGTGCAATTTTTGTCTAATGCTGGACATGAGTCACATGTGCTCAAATGTTTTTGTGATCCGCACCTATAACATGATCGCTTAAAGGTATTAGACTGGAAAAGTTACCTGTATTTTTATTTATTGCCTGAATCGATTCTTCTTCCACTTTAGACTTATCCTTTCCGTAAGCTGCCTGCTGCACTTGTAACGCCTCCAAACTTTTGGCTATCTCCAAAACTTCATCAACATCCAACGAAGATTTTCTTAATAGTTCCTTCCTTAGTTCAGAAGATCTGCAATGTTCTACGATTTGATCACAAAGTTGATGATTTAAAAAGTCTCCAAAATTACAGTTTTTAGCTTGAGTTCTTAGCCTGGACAGATAGTGTTCAATATTTTCGTCTGATTCCTGAGTAATTTGTCGAAACATATAACGCTCATAAGTGTAATTAACCTTTGGGATAAAATATTTATCCAAAGCAGAAACAGCCTTTGAGTAAAGAAGGTTATTTTTCTCATCTCCCACTTGCTCTTGCGAATCAGGTAGGGAAAAATAAATATCCTGTAGCTCAAAACCCCCCGTTGCTAACAATAAAGCTTTCTTACGCCTATCACAGGTTATATTTTTGGCTTGCAGATATAATTCAAAACCCCTTTTCCAACGTTTCCAATCATTTCCATCTTGTGAAATATTAAAAGTTGGTAGTGGTAAGTTTTCCATAGTTATCCTCGTCGCCAATGTAAGATTTCAACTTCCTTAACAACACTTTACTTAAATGCAATATTTCAACTTTATTAACAACACTTTATTAAACATGTTACAATTTAACCATGATCTCTAAAAACATACCACACTCTATAACCTCCTCTCATATGTTCCTCTCCACCAAATATCTATTACCAAAAGGTATATACACTACAGCCGCCACTGACCATCCTCAAATAGGGCTCCCAGGATTCTCCTTAGGATTGCCTGTTCAAACCTATCAAGCAGGCCCACATTTTTGTTGTTGAGGATCCACGTTTCTCCACCGTAAGTGACCACTGGTCTTACAAGGGTTTTGTATAGCATCAACTTGGTGGAGTGGCTCACAAGCTTGCTTCTGAATAGCTTAGATAAGGAAAAATAGGCTCTATTACCAGCCGCTATACGCTTTCTTACCTCTTCTTCTTCCATCAGGTCATCATTTATAATAGAGCCTAGATACTGAAAACTCCTTACCAATTCTATCTTATAGGGTCCCATTTCATAATGACTCTGCCTCTGGTCCATCCAGTCGTGTGTCAAGTACCATTATCTTAGTTTTCAGTTCATTGACTTGTAGGCCAATCTTTCCTGCTTCTGTGTCCATTGCTTCAAAGGCCGCTCTTATGCTCTGCAGGGATCTACCAATAATGACCACGTCATCTGCATATGCAAGAATTTGAATCATCTTCGTAAATATCTTTCTGTTCTAATTTTGCCCTATTGATGATGACTTGCAGAGCTATATTGAACAGAAGAGGAGCTATTGGATCTCCTTGTCTCAGACCACCTTCTACTTCAAACGGCTCCGATAGCCCACAGCTTTTAACTTGGCAGATTGTATTTGCCATAGTGCATTTTACTAAATGAATTAGTTTACATGGTAATCCCAGTTCATGCATGGCTACTACGAGCTTACTCCTAACTATGGTATCATAAGGCTGCCTTAAAATCGACAAACAACATCCAGGTAGTCTGCTGAAACTCATTCATCTTCTCACAGATTTGCTTCAGGGGGAAAATTTGATCAATAGTGGACCTATTGGGCCAAAAACCACCCTGATTGTCACCCAGTTTCTGTTCCACATATAGTAGGAGCCTGTTATAAAAGGTTATGGAGAAAATTGTATAAGCCGCACTTAGCAAACTAATCCCCCGATAGTTGCTGCATATTGTTGACTCTCCCTTTTTCTTGTACACGGGCACTACAAGAGCCTTATTCCATTCTTCAGGTAGACATTCTTCTTCCCATATCCGAGCTACCAGTTCCTGCAGTTCCTTTGCAACTTCATTATGTCCCGCTTTTAACAACTCTGCGGGTAGTCCATCATTACCTGGCGCTTTATTATTTTTGAGTGTATTGAGGATGTCTTCGATATCATCTACATCTGGTGTTATGGTTTCCAAGTCATCCTCATTTGTCCTCAATGGTAACTGGGCATGATCTTCCTGATTGGTCTCCGAATCTCTTGGGTTCAGCAGGTTCCTGAAATGCTGTCACCACTTTTCCTGTACCTCTTCTTCCAGCATTAGCATTTTACTCTGGTCGTCCTTTATTAGGTTTCCTTTCCTAGTCGGTTCGGTTTTGATGTGATTCACCGATCTGTAGAATTTGCGTGATTCATTTTTTCTTTTTGCATTTTCAATGTCCTTGATTTGCTTCATTAATGATTCCTTCTTTTTTCTCCTGAACAACCCCTTCGCGTGGTTCCTGGCATCTTTGTACTGCTTGAAGCTCTGCCATGTGTTTCTACTTATCCAGATTAGTCTTTTTCCACATTTCTTATCTGGACAGCCTGCTCGCATTCTTCATCAAACCAACAGTTACAATGACTTCTTTTCTTTTCTCCACACACTTTTTTTGCAGAATGCGTTAAACCTGTCTTGATGCGTCTCCACCAACTTTCAATAGTTTCTGTGCCTTCATTAACTGGTATGCTCATGACTGTCTCGTGGAACTTCTCGGTAAATCTATCACTCTCTTCTTCAGTACCGAGGCTTTCTGTATTCCACTGCTCACTTCAGGGCATTGTTTTTTTTGTAGAGCATTTTATTTTTTGGTGAAGTTTTATGATTACTAAGTACTGATCGGAGTTAACATCATATCCTCTAAGCTGAACTTTAATACTTGGGAAACTATTTAATTAAGAAAACCTTATTTATATTTTCTATTTTCGGGTTCTACAACTCGTGTCACATACCGAAACTTAGTAATTCCACACATTAGTGCTCTCCATCCCTTCAGTCAAACATCTGGCTGTATTAAAAAAATTTCATAACTAAATTATTCACATTTTAAATGCAACCAACTTAGCAATTCTTCAGAATTAAGTTCAATAAAAATTAATTGACAAATGTCCCTTCACTCACTGCTATTCACAAATCTCTGTCCACTAAACATCATTCAATCTAAAAACCTTGAGTTTAAACATCACAATCCTTCCACTTAAGCCTCAGTTTTCTCCTCATACTTCAGCCAGTCTGCTCAGCGGTAATTACATTCATTAATAAGCTAAACAACTTTAAGCCTAAAGCCCATTTGAACTGTAGCCTCAATGGAACTGACAATGTGAAGGCTCAGCAAATCTATTTCGTGTGACCTAAATTCTCCAGAGGATTCATACTTCCTTGGAGCAAACATTGTTTGCAATTTCTTATCCTAGAAGACCTCATGGTATCATTCTTCCTCCAAAGTAAGTGACCACTAATACAGAACAATAAACAGGATAACAGTTTTGTTAAATTTAACTTTTGTTAATTAAAAACAAAGACATGAAGGATTTGTGAAAAACATTTTCCACTTTTAAACTCCATTAAATTTCCACTGGTATTTCATGTTTGTGGTAATCATAAACCCTAAAACTTTAATTTCTCAATGTATTCAAAGATATACCCTGTAATATCCCTATCGACAATATCAACCCTGTTTCTGTTGTTGAGTATTGATATAACTTTCAATGCTAATATATTCAGAGGTATATCATTAATAGATTACATTTACATATACAAACACTTACAAATAAATATAAAAATTTAGGTAAATATTACCGATTAAAAAACCCATTCCAGTATCAACACATGATTTATAGTAGTTGGAGGAAGGAAAAAGGTTTGAGAGTGTGTCAAGAACGGAGGTTAACAGTTGCTGCTTGTCTTTGGATCTACTCAGGATAGCTTCTAAGCTGGAGTCCTCAGTGAGTAGAGAACCTATAAACATAAAAGCAGGTTACTAACTTTACATTTAATATTGATTTTCAATATAGAAGAAGAGGTCAAAGGATGATGAAGGCATTGAGAAGACTCCTTAAAAAATCTCAGAAATCAAGATCAACTTCTGCATACCAAATTTTGTAAATAAAATAGTAAAAAAAACTTACAAAATCATTGGAAGTGATTCAAAAGACAATATTGTTATCTTTAAACATTTTGGTACTCTAATAATACAAAGGTTGGGCGTTTGAATCTCAGTCCCACACAGATGTTTTCAAGCAAAGACTTAAAAGGAGATTCACTCAAAGAGCTTGCTACTTGGGAGATATATTCTACTTCTACAATTCAATTATTCTATACTAGTAGACACGCCCAATTTGAATGAGATGCTGTAATTTATGTTTAAAAAGCTCTGTATGACCAATTTACAGTTTATCCCTTTGGTAGTTTTAGTTCATCTTGACAAAAAGTGCGATTAGCAAGAAAATATCAAAATATCAATATCAAAATTTGATATTTCAGTCTTAGAGTATCTCTTGTGCAGTAAGGAGCTTAATTGTTTGTCTGTGTTGTGAGTTGAATTGCTTTAGAACATCATTAGCCTTATTACTGAATTTCTTTTGTATCTATTTTATATATATACAGACAGGTAACTATACAGTGTTTTATAGTTGCTATTATAATTAGGAGGAGTTTAATAAAGTAATTTAAGAAACTTAAAACTATATATAGTCAGCGCCGCGCTATAGTAGTGGTGGGGATAGTCTGTTTAACGAGCCTAATCCTACGTATCGCAAGTAAACACGCAGTGTTATTCTTGCATTATAGCATTATTATTTTGTTTTCAATTTCGAAATAACTTAAAAACACTTTTAAAAAAATGGTGAATTGCAAAGTATGTGGGAAAGCAGTGGGAAGAGATGAAAAAATGAAATTGTCCTGCACCACATGTCTAAACATTTATCATATAAAATGCGTAAAAATAGAATCAACCGATCCAGACGCCCACAAAAATTGGCATTGCAATGACTGTGACTTGTCTTCGCGTAAATCGCCAGCCAACGAATCTGGTACTACAATTAGTTTGCTGATGGCGCTCACCGAGGAGGTTAAGGAGATGAAGGCCAGACTTCGAGGGATAGACGAGCTTAAAGATATAAAGCAAACTCTCGAAAAGCAATCCGAACTCTCGTTCGAAAATATGGAGAGGTTGCAAAAAATTGAGAATCTCCTCGAACAGCAAAAAAATCAGGTAGAAAAATTAACTCTGGAAAACAATTTTTTAAAAGAAAAAATTTCAAACTTAGAAGATCGGCTAAATAATGCAGAACAATACCAATTAAAAAATAGCCTCGAAATCAGAGGTATCCCGGAGAGGCCAGGTGAGACTGTAACTGGGACCATTATAAGCGTCGGGGCAGCCTTGGGCGTGAAGCTGGGTCCGGGAGATCTGGACCACGCCGTACGTCTCAGGCCTAAGGATACTGGAACCCCAGGGACCATCATTGCTCGCTTCGTTCGCCAAGCAGTGAAGGATGATCTGTTGCGGCAAAGAAGGGTAAAGAGAGACTTTTCTACGCGCCACCTAGGCTGGGAGGGGAACAACACGCACCCTGTTTATGTTAGCGAGGCGATGACACCGACCAACAGGCACCTATACTGGCTCGCCAGGCAGAAAAAGGTGTCTGCTAAGATTAAATATGTGTGGTTCAGTGGTGGTCGTGTCAGGTGCCGGAAGGCCGACGGGCATCCAACGCTAATTATTAATAAGCCGACCGACTTAGATATCTTTACCTGATGTTTTCTTTTAAGTTACAGACTTATTGTTAAACATTTATTTTATTTTCTTAAAGAAGGCCTATTATTATTCTTTCTTTTTTTCATTTTTTAAAAGGCATAAATAATACTTTGTTGTTTCAGAAGATTTTTATTTTGTATCAACAATATTCTTGTTATATTTTTCTGCTTGTGTTCATAATTAAGCATTCTAATATTCGTTTTCTATTTGTTTTAGCGACTTGCATTTTATGTTTTTTTTTCTATAAACTTAGGTTCAAATTATCAATTTGAATATCTATTTTTTAATTTTTTGATAGATTCCAATAACTTTGAAATTATTCATATTTTAAGGATTCGCTGTTATCTATTCCTTAATCCAGACCCTTTTACAGTTATCCCAATTCCCAAATCCAGTTATGATTAATATCCTTACCTCCTGTCACATTAATGCACAATCCCTTATTGCCCATTATGATGAATTTCAAAAATATTTTCTAGACAATTTTTATCACATCATAGCAGTATCTGAAACCTGGTTAAAACTTTACATTCCTTCCTCACAAGTATCCCTCACCAATTATTCCTTCCTTCGCCATGACCGATCTGATCGCAGGGGTGGTGGTGTGGGGTTGTATATACATGACTCTCTCAAGGCCAAAATCCTTCTCCAATCACCTTCTCTCGACCATCCTCATATTGAATACATGTTTGTCGAAATCTCCACTGTTTCATCTCCTATCCTGTATGCCATTGTCTATCGACCGCCTCATGTTCCTTTCGATAATCTTTTTTGAGTCCTCCCTAGTCCAATTGGTTTCAAGTTACTCCAATATCATCATTTCCGGCGATTTCAACGTTAATATGATCTCTGAATCATATGATAAATCTTTCCTAGTAAATCTCTTGTTTTCCCTAAATCTTTATCTTGTTCCTTATTTTCCCACCCATCATACGCAATTCTCCGACACCTGGCTGGACCTTCACATAACAGATTCATCCCTAAAAATCCTTTCATCCTCCCAGCACCCGGTCCCGTTTCTTTCATCGCACGACCTTATCCATATTTCATATGACCTACCAGTAAAATCCTTTACACCCAAAGTGATATCCTATCGTAATTTGGATCTTCTATCCTACGAATCACTTCGATCTGACCTGGAATCACTAAATTGGGATACCATATACTCCTGTAACTCTATCGATCCTATGATTTCCTGTCTCACCTTAAATCTGAAAACCATACTAGACATACATGCGCCTATTAAAACCCGAACCTTACGCCGTCCCACTGCTCCTTGGCTGACTTCTGAAATAAAGGAAATGATGAGAAGAAGGGAAGCAGCCAGACGTAAATTCCGTCGCACTCGCTTTCCAGATGATTACTCAAATTATAAGCAGCTTCGAAATGAAACCCAGGACGCAGTGCGACATGCAAAATCCCTCTACATCCATAGTGTCCTTTCCAGTGCTCCAAACTCTCAATCCAAATGGAAAATCCTCCGCAAACTATCTCTTCCAGAATCTTATAACTCCAATTCCGTTTCTGTCCCACCAGACGAACTTAACAATTATTTCGTATCCTTATCACCTTCCTCATCTTCCACTACCGATTTTGGACATAATACTTTTAATCCAGAAAGTTTCTTCTTCTCCCATATTCTATATGACGAATTAATAACAACTGCTCTTAAATCCCACACTAATGATTATGGACCCGATAACATACCAGTAAAACTAATTAAATCCTGTCTGCCATTTCTTATTCCAGTACTCTATCATATATATAATTTTTCCCTTCAAAACTCCATATTTCCTACTTCCTGGAAAACTGCCTTAGTTCGTCCATTAAACAAAATTCCAAATCCTTCCTCACCGTCTGACTTTCGTCCTATTTCTTTACTTTCTAATCTTTCCAAACCTTTGGAACGCCTTGCACAAAACCAACTATCAAATTTCCTGGAAGAACGCGCCCTAATCAATCCTCTCCAATCCGGCTTCCGACCTGGTTATTCCACACTATCCGCTCTCCTAAAAATAATCCACGACTTCCAATCTGCCATTGAAAACAAAAAACTGACTATCCTCATCCTTCTAGATTTCTCTAAAGCCTTTGGCACAGTTGACCATAATATTCTCCTTGCCAAACTACGAAATCTCCCTTTATCCAATAGTGCTCTGCGCTGGTTTCAATCCTTCCTCTCAGATCGTTCGCAGTATGTGGTAGTTCCAGGCCAACCTCCTTCCAGAACTTTACCTTTATCCTGTGGTGTTCCTCAAGGCTCATCACTGTCTCCCACTTTATTTTCTATTTACATTAATGATCTTCCTCTCCATATTCATCACTCTCAATATCATATCTATGCTGACGACTTCCAAATTTACCAATCCTTCGCTCCTTCGGACCTATCACTAGCAATCGAAAAGCTGCAAGACAATCTCAACCGAATTAGTTCTTGGGCAGCCGACAACAAGCTAAAACTAAATGTAGATAAAACTAAAGCTATCGTGATAGGATCCCATCCTCTCCTTAAAAACCTCCCACCAATCCCAACACTGTTTCTCAATGATAATCCAATAAAGTTTCACCAAACCGTTAAAAACCTAGGAGGACTCACCCTCGATCAAACCTTATCCTGGAAAAACCATATCTTCGAAATCTCTCGTCGCACATTTTCCACCTTAAAACACCTAAATTACCTTTGTCACCTTCTTCCTTTAGAAACCCGTAGGCTTTTGGTTAGTTCCTTAATATTCCCCCACTTTGACTACTGCTGTGCGGTGTATGGAGGTGTCTCTGGGGAGCTCAAGGCAAAACTTTATTTTTTTTTTTTTTTTATTCATATTTTATTGAATTTTACAACTGTATTAACATAAATACAATAAGTAAAACTGTTGAGTTAGAATAAAGGGCGTGAAAGGCTTGTGAAGAAACTACCCAGTGGTAGAACTTCGATGTTTATTTAAGTAAGTAGATCCCGAGGCCATCTTCTTTTCAATCGCCTAGGAGGGTTGTCAGGAATATGTGAGGTTGATAGGTTGCGGACAAGAGGGTTTATATGGGCTGGGAGTTTGGAATTAAAAGTGGTATATCTGGTACGAGAAAGGTCTGTAACAAATGGGATATTAAGGTCGTTATGGATTATTTTATTTGTGACGAAATAAGGAGCATTTAGGATTTTGCGAAGGATTTTGGATTGTAAGGATTGGATACGGGAGGAATTAGATGGCTTCGTAGAGCCCCATAGCTCGATTCCATATGTCCAGATGGGTCTGATGACGGTAATATAAATGAGCTTTTTGTAATGAATTGGAAGTTTTGAACGTTTGTCGAGTAAGTGTTGTAGTAATCGGTATCTACGGGCAGTCTCTTGTCGTTTTAGTCTCGTGTGAGGATTCCATGTAAGACGTTTATCAAGATGGAGTCCTAGGTATCGGATTTGTTCAACAGGAATGAGTGGGGTATTGTTGAAGGATACTGTGGGGCAGGAGGTCATCGGTTTGCGACGAAGGGTAAAGGTAATTTGGTGGGATTTATTAGGATTTATTTTAATCCTCCAGTTCTGACACCATTTCTCAATGGCTGTGATGTGGGACTGAAGGGTTTGGGATGCAGCGGTTGGATCATTATGGACGGATAACACACAAGTGTCATCCGCGTAAGTTGTGAGGACAGTGCTAGGATGGAGTGGAATATCAGCTGTATATACCGTATAAAGGATGGGACCTAGGATACTACCCTGAGGTACACCTGCAGACTGAGAAAATGTGGAAGAATAGGAAAGATTATGATTTACTTTGAACGTTCTATCAGTAAGGTAGGAACGGATTATCAGGAAGTATGTAGCGGGAAGGAATTGACGGAGTTTATAAAGGAGTCCTGGGTGCCAAGGCAAAACTAAAACGATTATTCAACTGCTTTATCCACTTCATCTTTGGGATACCCAGGGACACCTCTGTAACCCGATTCTACGAAGAGTTGAAGTGGCTTTACCCCTCCTACCGTTGTAAGTACTTCCTGTCTTCCTTTCTCTTCCAAGTTCTCCAATGCCGCCGTCCCTCTTACATATCAGATATGTTCCTTTTCAAATCCTCAGTCCACTCACGCCACACTCACTCACGGCCTTCGGACATGTACATAACGCCCCATCGAACTGCAGCTTTCGACAGATCTTTCCTAATTCGATCTTCAACCTTATGGAACTCTATTCCTTCTTACATCCGTGACTCCAATAATCTTCCTACATTCAAATCTCGTCTGTTCAATCATCTCCTGTCTCTCCAATTTTCGAAGAATCCTAATCAGTTTTCTAATTTCAATTAAAATTAATAACAAAACAGATAGAAACGTTAATATACCTATTATATTTTATGTTATCTTGTGTTTTGTTCTTATTATAATATTAGCATATAGTTAAAAAACAAAAAACAAAAAAAAAAAAACAACACTGTTATGATTTTTAATGAAAGTTGTATATATGTTCATATTTCTTATTATGTTTATCATCTAGTTTAGCTTTCAATATTATTATTTGAGGCTGCTTTTTAAACCATTGTTTGTAATTTCTATTGTTTCTTTGTATTGTTTTTGTATACTCTAAGACCTTAAAGTTTCTATTTTAATTTTCTCGTTATGTTATTCTAAAGGGACTAGTCCCAGAATAAATAAAGATTTATTATTATTAAAAAAATGAATTTTATTACTATATTCATTATTATATTTAATCATCGACATAAATAAAAATTGGTCCAGTTTATTCGTTGTTATTTTAAAGTAAAGCATAGATGAAAGAAAATTTAATTTTTCCAAAAAGAAAAAAAAATATAGAAAGACAACGGCTTCTATTTTATTCGGTTTATTACTATTTTATACTTCACATGAAGCATTGAAATTATATTTTAAAAGTAAAATTACATTTTCATAGGAATCCCATTTCGTTTACTGTGAAACATCCACTTTCATTAAATAGTTTTAAATTTGAAATAATTAATAAGAATGTTAGTTTATAGATTTATAACAACTTACACTTTATGTTAACAACTTAGTTACGACTCGGAAGGTTGTTGTAAATATTGTTTCTACAATCTTGTGTTCTAAATGGAAGAATATAACTTGCACGATCCTGTACATTTAACTATTATAATCGTGTTATCATTTTATAAATATAGAGATAGAGAGTTAATAAGTTTATAAATTCTCCCACCGTAGCATCGTCCGATTAGCCATAGTAGCATAAAGGGATGTTAAATAAATAAACAAATAAACAAAAAATTAACAAATAAGTTTATAGGCTTACAACAACTTTATATTAACTTATACGAATTATTTTATTGCATATTAATTTTTTTTTAATATTTTGCTTTCCAATGCTATATTATACGCCTATGTTATACTACTTATATTTCAGGAATAATTTTTTAATGACTTGGATACAGAAAATTTAATTCTCAGGATTCATTAATTAAATTTAATTCTCTTCTGTTTGAAGAGAAGCTAAATTGCATCGTATTTTACTTATAAACCATCAGGAAATAATAACCTAAATGATGGTGAAAACCGTATCAAAATCCATCTTGTGGTTTAGAAGGAGTTAGCGGAAATCAAAATCACTTTATCATTTTAAATATATAGAGATTTCAATGGCTTATAAGACTAGAAACATATAGATTTTGTTAAAGACAACAATGAAATGATGAAATTAAATTGAAAAACGTTTTTAATCAGACAATTTAATATTATACAAAAAAAAATTTTTTTTTTCAAACATTTTAATGAGATAATTTAAGGGTTATTTATGTAAAAAAAAAAAAAAAAAAAAAAAAATAGTTAAGCATAAGCATCAAGCAATGATTGTACCAAAAATGTAAAAAATAACTTACCTTTGTAACCTTTAGTCCATTTGGCAACTCCGTTCAGGTTCAACAATTTTCTTTTCCATGATAAACCAGCTGAAATTGTTTTAAATTAATCAGCATCAAAAATGACAGACTTATGTATTACATCAATCTAGAAATAATGTATACTTACGAGCAGAAGAAGATAATCTATCAACAAATTTAGGATTGAGAACAGAAGAGAGTTGTGCTTCTGTAACAAGATTTAAGACTGCCAGAGACCATACAACATCTAACCACGTGGACGCAGATGGTAAGTCACCTTCTTTTATTTCAGAAAGAACCTATCACAAGATATAAAAAAAATAAAATAAATATATTATATATAATAATAGACTTAACTTAAAATAATCAATGTTGAAATAAAAATATGTAAGTGTGTATATAAATATTATCTTGAGTATTGAGGCAACCTTTGTTTAAAAGTAATAAGAATATTCATATTTTAAAGTAAGAATTATTGTTTATTATTTGATGAATGATTCTGGATTTTATATTAGTTATTCATGAAAACAGTGATTAGTAATATGAGGACATTATATCACAGATACATACCTTACACTCCAGAGTACAACAAATATATTAAAAATAAGTTTGTTTTTACTTCCACTTACCTAAATATGAAATATAAAACAAGGGAAAGTATTGCGATCTTAAAAATTTTTGAATTCCAGTTTTCAACGGAAATACATGTTTTAGGGTCTCCTGAGTCCTCCCGCGTGAAAACGAAAAGTCATATGAAACTGATATTTCATATTTAAGACAACTATACGCCCGAGATGTTACAAAAACTTTTTCATCAAAATCACCACTTTACACCATGCATTTTGCACCTTTTTACAATTTTCTCAAAAACGGCTTTAACAATTTTGATTAAACTCGCTATATCGATGTAAAATTTAATGGGCTTTAATATCATGTAGGTTTCATTCTGATTGAATTGGTTTGAAAGCGCTTAAATACTGATATTTTAAATTTTTTTTCTTCTAAAGTACCTTTAATTTTGTAATAAAACACGCATTTTAATAGAAATCCAATTTAAATAATTCTTTAATAATTTCACTCATTTTTATTTCTAACTGTATTTGAAAATTCTTTAATTGGTTTTACAAAGGAGGTAAGTGAAAGTCGTGTGCTGCCCACACCAGATTTTTGTTTTAATTAAGCAATGATGTATATTGTTATAATTAACTGTCACATTAAATAATACTTACTAAAGGAAATAATACTTTCCATTGAAAAAAGTTAAAAGAGAAGTGTGCACAACATATGTAATATAATTTTACAATCATAATTTATGTTCTCAATCATAATAATAATCATGTACAATAATAATAGAATGTTTTTAAAGACTTTATTGCAATATTTTACCACAAGGAGTTCCTGGTTTGGAATATGCCTCAAACTGGACAGACATAAGAGTAGTGAGACCAAGTCTTGACACCGACAAAGTTCTTTTTTCGCCAGCGCCCAGTCACACAGCACTTCGAGTAATTCTATCAAGTCATAAATTCTTCATAAGGAAATAATCAGTCATAAACAACAACTTATTTTAAACTAAAATAGTTAATTTTGTCTTTTTCTGCTGATTGCTATTACACAAAAAATGAAATTAATAAGAAGAAATTTATGTGAAGATCTTTTATATAGGAATTGATTAATATTCTGAAATTTTAATTTGAAGAATAGAAAATTCTAAAAATGACTTCTCTTCCATTTCAATAACCTACCTTTCTCATCCAACAATGTGTGATAACAGTTTGATTTTACACAATTTTTTATTTAATTTTTATATTTATTAACACTTCAACTCCAGGAGTGCCTTCACTGGGAGGTTTCTTCACCAAGGAATCCTGAAGGAGGTTATATCTAATGATTATCAATGTTACAATATATGCCAAAAGGCATTTGTATATTACTTGTTGTTAAATAAATAAATAATAATATTTATTTACAGGTACTATTTTATAATGGATACAAATGTTTAAGAGAACAGTTCAGCCGATAATTAAGTTTGATGGTTCGAAAAACTAACAGAAAACCTTTAAATGTTTTAAATCAACTAAGTTGTGAATACTGAAATTAGTTTTATTTAATGGGTTTCAATTTTTCAATTTGTGCACATGTAACAATTTTTCAGCAAGCGGTTTGATAATTACCAGAACTTGGCCACAAATTACCACGCAAGAGTCCATCATTCCTTAGAAACTATTATGCCAAAAACCACTAAAAATAAATTATTCTTTTTTAAATTAAAAGAGTTCAGATTATATTAAGAAATAAAGGATTAAAAAAATAATGGAGGTACAGAGTGAGCATACTTTAAAATAGATTTTAATGAAAATTAAGCTAAACCACCTCAGAGTTGTAACAATTTAGTAAAAATAAATAAATTAAAAAAATATATATATCATTGAAAACACATCAAGAATTAAGAATGGCAAAATTATGAGAGAACATATATAAAGACAAACTGATAATCTCCTCATTTATTTAAGTCAATAAAAAAAAACAAAAAAAAAAAAAAAAAAACCTTTAATGTCATAATTATATAACATTAAGATCAAATAATAATAAAAACATATTATTTGCCTACCTAAATCTTTATACTTCAACAAGCCTAAACTGGTACATATTGATCCAAACACAGCAGATTTTTGGCAAACTGGTATACTTTCAACTAAATCATGACATACTTTCTCCAAAAGAACCTGAAAGAAAAATTATAACCATCAGTTGAGGTATAAATTTAAGATTTGGAAAAATGGGGTACTTTGCCTTGGGACCGAGACATTTCTGAATAGATCTGAGTTAGTTATAAATTGATCTAAGAAATAATTTAGTATATTAGCTGGAGAGCTAGTGAACCCTCCGAGTAACGGTCTTTCTGTAAGGTTAAAAATTTGTACACTTATGATTTACAGCATGCTAAGAGCAATAGCCATGACCTGGCAGGCGTCAGCCCTCAACTCATCAGCCAATTTATTTTTAAATAAATTGTAAATCTTGAAAACAAATTGACAGGCGATTACAATGACAAAAAGTATATGACAAGGAAATTGAAAGTTGATGAGGTAAAATAAACTTTCTCCTGTATAGTTGAAATTTGGATATGTTTTTGAGTAAATATTTTAGTATAAATATGCACTATGACAGACGGTTTTGAATAACATATAAGACCTCGGCAGGCGAGGGGAAAGCTGCTAAGGGCCTGCGAATAAGAGGTGTGACGTGAACGCCTATGGTGTGAGTGACACGAAATAAAAATATAAACAAGTTTTTTTCTCTATTTTTTTATAATTAAAAAAATAAATTGGCTGATGATGTTGAGGGCTGACGCCTGCCAGGTCATGGCTATAGCCCTTAGCATGCTATAAATCATAGGTCTACAAATTTCTAACCTTACAGGAAGAACGTTTCTCGGAGGGTTCACTGGCTCTTGGACTATATAGCAACTGGTTGGTGATTTGGAATTTCCTCAAGGTGTTTAGTAACATGGTGTACATATGTTATGTTACTGTGATGAAACATGAGAAGTATCAGAAAAAAAAAATGGAAACAATTAAATTGAAGAATGAAGTTGAATAAAACGAACTACAGTTGAAAAGGAGGAGATGAGACAGGAATGGTCAAGATCAACATTGAGAGAAACTCGGAATGGTGAGATATGAGATTAATTAAAGAAAAAAACAAAAAAATGTATAAAAATAGCAGATTTAATCATCAATAATAATAATCTAATATATAAAATTCTCGTGTCACAATGTTAGTAACCAAAATCCTCCGAAACAGCTTGACCGATTTTTATAAGCATATTCAATTGCTCTGAGAATCTACGACTATCTATTTTTTATACCCCTAAGTGATAAGGGTTGTCCATCCCTAACATTATTATTTAATTTTTTGGACAAATTTTTTTTTTTATATTGTTGCATTAAAAAAATATACACAACCCCGAATTTTCACCCTTCCATAACCAACCCCTACTTTTCAATAGTCACTTTAGTAATTTAATAATTTTTTATCATGGTCGATAACTGATTAATTATGATTTGGTAAACTATTCCCGCCAGAGGGTTATCGGTGTCACTTCTCAGCCAGTAAACACCACGGAGTAGGGATGAGACCAAAGCCGGTCTCCTGTTTCTCTCACATAATAAGCCTTCTCTCAGTCCCTCCACAGTTTTCGGTCATTACTATTGTTTATGCATCAAGCGTAGTAGTAACCTTCAGAATTATCATTTTACTATCTCAAGGTAACTCATGTTTTTTCACATGGACAATTATACATGGCATGCTCTTAAGTGTGTAAACCATCCAGTTTGTTTGTGTTAGCTAAAGATGGGCTAACAAAAAATATTGTTCATGCTATAGCATTAAGAGATTTATATTGTTTGTTAGTGTTTCTGCCGTAACTAATTAATGATATATATAACTTAAGGAATAAATTAAAAAAATTAATGTTAGGTTTTGTTATTTTTATATTCCCTGATTGTTCACAGCGCTCCACGCCTCTTTCACTCATATATGACACACACATCCTTACACACTTACAATAAGTTAGTTAGTTTTTTTTTTTACTCTAGAAATTCCTAGAAATAATATGGCAAAACGTTTGCTGGGTCAGCTAGCAATTTATAAAGTATATCTTATATTTCAATATGTTTTTATAACCATGAATAATTATATATTAATTATATCTAGTAATAAATTTTTATTATTACCTCATCTGGGAAATTAAGTGAAGACAGAGCATATAAGATGTCTGCAGATTGTTTTACATCTAGTTTTGAAGGAATTCGTCCTATATGAAATGCAAGAGATCTCAACAAAGGTAAAGAGCGCCTTTTTTTGGCTGATAGTGAAGAAAGCACCTGTAAATATAAGAACTGTTTACATCACGTATCCATACAAACATAAACTATTTGTGAAATGGAAATTCTTAATAAAATATAATTTTAAAAACAAAAAAAAAACCTGTACCTCAACAATCCATGAAGGGTCTTCAGTTTAGTACATATAGAGAATCTTTCTGTTTCACGGCCAACAGCCATGTAAGGGGTTGATTAGGCCTTGATCAAGCTCAGCCACTAGGTTTTTCTCTAATTTTGGGTACTCACTTTATAGAGGCTGGCTGTACCCCAGGAGGGTGTCAATACCACAGGGTCGCTCCACGGCTGAAATAACAGAATAAATAATTCTGCTTCAGCCTAAATTCGAACCCGGGACCTGGAGAACAGTAGACTACTCCTCTACCCAATAGAGCATGCCACTCCCTATAAATGTGGAACGCTTCTAGATTTTGCGTCATCCTAACGCAGGGACCATGTTAATCTTCTCTTTATTGTTCCAATTTTAATATATGTACCGCCAAAGCAAGTACTCAAACATATATAGTAACAAATATTTTCAGATAGCACAACTTCTTCATTAAAAATCAATGTAATTAAATTTATATAAAAACAAAATGAAGAATCCTCTACATCTTATCAAATTATTATTAATCAGGACCCAAAATATTGAATTTAGACTAAAAGCAAAAAATTAAATTTCTTCAAAATTGTCTGAATGATGTTGGAACTCATTGTGTGATACACAAAATTTTCAAATTCTAGTATCTTAAAAACTAAAGAAAATGAGTAAAATTTCTTTTCTTAGGATTCTGATACTAATTTCCTTTATAGTTAGATTATAGATGTTGATTTCTGCAAGCTGTATTCAATCAAAAGACAAACAAGTTCCCAATAGATCTTTTGAGCTGAGACCAGGGTAATATAGATTTAATGCCTAAATATATTTTACAAGTTAGTTGGAGTGCTGTAAAACACTCCAAATAAGACTTGTTCATAGTACCAATGCTTTGGCTTAACTTCTAGGTCACTTTCAGAGCTAAGAAAAAACATTTTTTAATAATATTAACATTATATAATGTTATTGCGCTAATAACTTAAATTAGCTATCTTCTAATAACAAAATCTGGTGCGCGCAACACATAACTTTCACTTACCTCCTTTATTCATATCAATTTAAGAATTTTTAAACAAATTAAGAAACGAAACTAAATTGTTAAAGAATGATTTACATTGGATTTTAAAAGAAACATGTGTTTTGTTAAATAATCTATAATACAAGGCATGTTTTTTAAGTACCGTTTTGGAATTAAAAAAAAGATGTGCAAAGATATTGCAATAATTTTATTTTTACATGAAAGTCTATACCTTAATCTACTTTTCTACATAATTACAAGAATTTTGAGGTACTTGTCATAACACGGCACCAGTTTTTGAATACCCTCCGCAAAAAATTCTGCCGCCTGACTTGTTAACCACTGCATCACAAATGTATTGACTTTGTTATCGTCTTGAAGACGCCGACCACCCAGGTGTTTCTTCAAGTGCAGGAACAAATGGTAGTCGCTGGGCGCCAGATCAGGGTTGTATGGAGGATGATGAGTTTCCCATTTAAATGATTTGATGAGATCTTTGGTCCGATTAGCCACATGTGGACGGGCATTGTCATGCAGCAAAACGATACCCTTACTAAACTTGCCACGTCTTTTGTTCTGGATTGCACGCAAGACGATAACGAAGTCAAAACATTTGTGATGCAGTGGTTAACAAGTCAGGCGGCAGAATTTTTTGAGAAGGGTATTCAAAAACTGGTGCCGAATTATGACAAGTGCCTCAAAATGCATGGAAATTATGTAGAAAAGTAGATTAAGATACAGGCTTTCATGTAAAAATAAAATTATTGCGATATCTTTGCACATCTTTTTTTAATTCCGAAACGGTACTTACTTAAAAAACATGCCTCATATTATTATATACGGCAATCAGTTTGATTTATCGGCTTTTCATCACTCTTCATTAACTTTTACAACAGTATGTATAAGATAATATTTTTTCTAAAATATTCAGCATTCCAACAGTATATTATACATGTATATTACTATTCTTAAGTTAAAAAAAAGTTGCATTAAAACAATATTTTTCCAGTCATCTCCTTTAGTTGGTGTATTTAAATTTACTTGGTTTTTTAAATTTGCTAATCAGATGATATGGTCAATTTCAAAAAAACTTCAAAATTAAAGGTACTCTATAGGAAGAAATTTTGAAAATTCGGCATTTAAGTCCTGTCAGACTATTTAAATCAGAATGAAACCTACATGATATTAAAGCCCGTCCAATTTTACAGCGATGTAGCGAGTTTAATCAAAATCGTTAGAGCCGTTTTTGAGAAAATCGTAAGTAGGTGCAACATGCAAGTTATAAAGCGGCTCTTCTGGTTAGCTGATTTTGGTAAAAAAGTTGCAGTAACATCTCGGGCCTATATTTGTCTTAATTACGAAATTTCAGTCTCATAGAACTTAGCGTTTACAGCAACATACCACACACACAGGCACAGAGATTTTTTTTCGGGACAGTTATTTAGACTCAGTAGACCCTAAAATGTGTATTTCCGTTGAAAACTGGAATTTGAAAATTTTCACAATCGCAATACTTTCCCTTACTATATAATTCATATACAGGTAAGTGAAAGTAAAAATTTACTATAAAATATGAATGAATGAATGAATAAAGCCTTTATTGCAAAGATAACATTTAAATTATAATACTTACTTTTTAGTTCTAATATAATTGAAAAAAAAATATAATGCTAAGTAAAAAATAATAATACTTTATATACATGATAAATTAAAAAAAAAAAACTATATAATTAATGTAAACTATATATAATTAAAAAAATATATATAATTAAACTATATAAAAACTATAAAATATATTACACACTAAAATATGTGACAAAACAAATTCAAATTTAGGCATAAGACAATTTAATGAGCTACCTTAATCATTTGCGGAAGTCCAAGGCCATCAATAATTTTCGCAGCTTCATCCTCTCCAGTGACTCTCAGAACAAATGATAAATCCTCATTTTGAAAAGCAGTGTTAGAATGTACTTTTTTATTAGGGTTCCTCCCAAGTAACTTACAAAGAGAACTGAACCGAGGGTCAGATTCGAAATTATAATCTACTTGACCTTTCAAAGACCACTCAGAAAGGGCGGACACAATCTAAAACAATTAAACAAAATGTTAGCTACAAAAATTGTGAGGGGATATTTAAAAGCTATTATTAACTTTACTTAAATTTATTGTATAAGTTATTTAATTTAGTTTTAAATGTAACTATATTCTTCCCTTGTTGGAAGATATTAAAATCTGTTCAACTTCGCATTACCGATATAGTTTTACATTATCTTACAACTAAACAGTTATAAACACATTTATATTTCATTCAGGAACACAAACATTTGCAGAAATTATTTTTACTTTTTCAGGAAGGGAAAAAAAAAAAATTAAGTACAAGTTAAAGACACCTTTAAGGCTTCTACTCTAGTAAGGTAGTTTTTTTCTGAAAGCTTAAGCAACTCCTCAGGAGTCTTAGCTTCTTTGATTATTTCTTCAATCTTACTCCTGCCTCCCAGGTTTGGTTGATTGTGCTTCAAATTGGAAAACGCTTTCTTGACAAGATTAGACCTAGGAGTAGTTGAATTATTAAATACTGTTTCTTTCTGAACACCATCTTCAGTTTTTTTCTGAATATCACCAGGAACCTCTTCAGGTGGCTTATCAGAATTCAAAGCCGGAGTAGGTATAGACGATGTACACCTTTGATGCTGCTTAAACACACACAAAGCGTACCGCATAGAGCTGGAACGAAGCATATTTTAATCCTTAATATGAGCCACTAAAAGTCACATGGAGTACAAATCTTGACAACTATAAATCGAAAATATTTAAAGATAACAAGGTTACATGAAAGTAAGGTTAAATGAAAGTGGTAATAGGCAAGATTATCATAATCAAGTTTTATAACAAAACATTTTGTTTCTATTTTAATAAGCCGAGTCATTAGCCATCTGCATATTAATCGAAGCTATTGATTCCAAAAAAAAAATTAAACGAATGACCACAATTTGTAAACACATTCGCTGTTCCTGTTGTAGTTATAACCTTAATTATAACCTAATAATACGCCCCTTCTGTAATCATAACCTGGTATAACCTACAGTCTTATCTCTCAATGACAGTTAAATCTTGGAAGAGAACTAAAATGAAAAACGTTTTGGTTCAGTTGTGTTCAAATAAATGTCTTTATTTACGCAATTCATTGATTGGTCTTTGATTTAAGTTATATAGTTTATTTTGTTAAATGTCACTATGAAACTTCAGAAATATGCTGATTATGTAGATACTTATGGTGGACGCGATAGGATCATGAGAATTTTGTACTATTCCTCTCAGTTAGTTGGTGGTCTATCTACATCAAACAACTTAGCTGAGAAACTAGACATATTAAGTGACCAGATAAATTCTTGTAGGACAGTAATGAGGCTTTTTGATGATGTTCCAATGTTATGCTACACATTATCCTATGGTCTTGGAAAAGAGGTAGAGTTTCATAGTTTTAATCAAGGAGATCATTCCCTTCCTATGGGGATTTATGTCAAGTTAGTTAATACTTAAGTTTAACTTGTAGAAATGCATCTTATTTCTCCTATCAAATATTGAAGCAGTCAACAGCATTTGATACCATGTTTTAGGATCCAGATAGATTTATGCGATTTTGTGGAATGACAGTGAACATTCTTGATCAAGTATATTACCCCTTAGAGCATATTGCTTGGGCTGCTGATTGTAAGCTATTAAAAATAAAGAGTGATCCATGGTGGACTGCAAGCTCAATTTGCTGGGCTTTATCAATGTACTTCATGATATTTAAGTATGTCCCTATTTATAAGTATATTCTTATCTAGCCTTTTGGTTCTCTCTTATGTATGACTCTTTGAATTGTTTAAAACTAACAAAATCAAAATTTTATCTAGGTCACTTAGATATTTTATGCTTCTGAGGAATCTAAAAAATTTAGTGAAACCCAGCCATCTTAATTCAGGGTAAGGTTTTTTTTTTTTTTTTTTTTTTTTTTTTTTTTTTTTTTTTTTTTTCTTTTAAATATATCATTATTATTTGTAAAACTTATGTTCTTGTACTTTAAAAGAGCCTTGTTAATGATTTAGAGTTAATATTTGATGAGGAATTGAAATACTTGAGATTCATTGATTAGATAACATCAAATTTAGCTTCCATTGCCACAATATAACTTGCTCCTTGTTAGAAGGGATAATTAAATATTGTTTATATTTTAAATAAAATTGAATCAATTATTACATGTTTTAGCCATTTTTACTATATAATTATATGATTAATAGATTGCAGCTTTAGGCTTCTACTCTCCCATTTTCTACTGAAGAAAATATAAATTTTGTTATAACTTATCTTTATTCTGAAATGGGAGGGATGTGGCTCAGTGGTAGTGCACTGGACTACTGTTCTTCCAAGTTCGAACCGAGGATAATAATTTATTCTGTTTTGTCAGTAAACCATGGGGTAGTATGCTAGGAATGGTGAAACCCTCCTGGGACTAAGCTAGTATCTATAAGTGGGTACCCAAAAAATGGGAAAACAATCTTGCAGCTGAGTGTGATCTGGACCTAATCACCTTGTTGCACGGCGTTTGGTCTAGAAGTATTATAAAGAGGAAACACGATGTGTTAACAGTTTTGTATATGGTCTGCTTCTGTCTTGACCTAGCGCTCCTTTTCAGTTGTACATCTGTTGGTCTTAAGAAATGTGTTTTTGGCATTTTTATTTAATTATTGATTCATTTGTTAGATTCTGTGATGGAGTTAAGGAATACTCTGAAGTTTGAATTATTGGACACTGTACGTTCTGAGTATCTACATCTACCACTTGTCCATTCCTCTGGAGATTACATGGTATTGTTGGATTGCTACTCCAGAGAATGATCTCCAACCTGTTAGATATAGGAACTATCATGGTCTGAGTGGCCTTATGCGAAATAGATGGAAAGTTAAGTCGGTACCTTAAAAACAGTTCTGCCTTAGGTGTCCTTGCTAGGTAGAGTGAATATAATTCCAGAACATTTCTCCAAATTGTAAGTAGGTATTTGTTTCTTGGTGCAGAAGGCAAAGGACCTTTGAAGTAGAGATTAATGTGTTCATTAGATGTAATAGCTTTGATTAGGTTTTCAATATAATTCTAATTCTGTAAAAACCATACAAGCATTTGTATTTTTCCTCACATCTTCTAATAAGTAAGGAAGATACTTAGTTCTAACCACAGAACAAAGAATATAATAGAAGGGGCATGGGCTGGCCTGGAGTGGCACCACCTTCTCCCCAACTCTTCCCACTCATGTTACCTCCTTGTTGGTTTTATTAACTGCGAATTCAATTTCTTCTTATTTTTTATTTCTATTTTTTAATCATTATTTGTGATTTATTGTGATCTTGTGACATAGTTGTATCAGTAATAAAGTAAGATAATAAATGTGCTTGTTGTGGTTTTGGTTGTCATACAAAATTGGCCGATCTGTATAGATATAATTTCTATATATAATATATAGTATATATATATATATATATATATATATATAATATATAGTATATATATATATATATATATATATATATATATATATATATATATATATATATATATATAATATATATATATATATATATATATATATATATAATATATAGTATATATATATATACTATATATGTGCATACATACATACATAGTTGGCGCAACAACCCGTTAATGGGTCAAGGCCTCCTCTAAAAGTCCCTGCCAGTTGGCCCTGTCTGTTGCTGCAGCTCTCCAGTTCCTGAATCCTAGGAGAGAATTAGCCTCTGCTGCGACGGAATCAACCCACCTTACATTCGACCTGCCCACTCTTCGCTTGCCATGAAGTTCCTCGATCGAGGTCTTCTTGGGAATCTCATCTTCCTTCATTATCACCACGTGACCTGCCCATCAGAGTCTCCCTATCTTGATCCATTTAATTATATCTGGGTTGCCATACAACCTTGAGAGTTCCTGATTCTTCCTCGTTCTCCAGGTATCTCCCTCCCTCTCGGATCGGCCCAAAAATTCTTCTTAATATTTTCCTCTCAAACACATAAAGTATGTTCTCACTGGCTTTAGTGATGGCCCAGGTTTCTGATCCATAAGTAAGAACCGGGCGAACCAGAGTCCTATATAAACCAACTTTAGTTTTGTTTGAGAGGTGCCTGCTTTTAAAGTATTTTGCAAGCCCAAAATAGCTCCGATTGGCTGCAGCAATTCTTCGGTTGAGCTCCTGAGACAAGTCGTTCTGAGCGTTTACCTGTGAGCCCAGGTAAACAAATTCTTGCACTCTCTCGAATTTGTAAGGCCCGACTTCGAAAAAACCTGTCCCTGCCTCTGCTGGTCCTATTCTCAAGTACTTTGTCTTGGCCTCATTAATGTCCAAGCCAAGACTTTTTGTTTCTTGTTCCAGAGCAAGGAAAGCTTCCTTTAGGGCACGTTCAGATCTGGCAGCTATGTCGAGGTCGTCTGCTTATCCCAATATCTGGACCGTGCTGTTGAATAAGGTGGCCCGTGTTTGGATTCTTGATTGACGTACTGCTCTCTTGACCACCAGATTAAAGAAGAGACATGCCTGTCTCATGCCGCAATTCGTGTCGATAGGTTTGGAGATCAGTCAAGTCAGATCCAATACGAACTACACTGTTCGAGCCCAACATGGTCATCCTCACAAGACGTATCAACTTCCTGTGTATGTTCATTTCTTATAGCACCTGGTAGAGTTCGGGTCGGGTTACGCTGTCATACGCAGACTTGGAATCTAGAAAAAGGTGGTGCGTAACCATCCTGTATTCCTTTGCTTTTTCCAGATTCATTCTAAGGGAGATCTGGTCCGTGGTCGATCTACCTCTTCTGAATCCAGCCTGGTAGTTGTCTATCGCCCTTTCAGCATGGGGGCTAAGTCTCTCGAAAAGAATGTTTGATAACACCTTGGGTTGTGTTATATATTAGGTTGTGTCACATGAAATGTCCGTTTTCAAGGTAAAGGATTTTTATTAAAAATACGATATGAAAACAAGATAATTTTATTCGAAGTATTTACCTTCTTTTTCTAGACATTTTTCCCAACGTGACACCAACTTTTTTATCCCAGAACTGAAAAACTCTGAGCTTTGAAGTGAAACAAAATCTGAAAACGCACTTCTCACTTGATCATCATTTTCAAAAAGGTTTTCCTTCGACGAAGTTGTCTAAATTCCTGAACAGGTGGTAATCTGCTGGAGACAAGTCGGGAGAATATGGTGGGTGCGGAAGAACTTTGTTGCCCAGTTCTTTCAATTTTCGCACGGTATGTTTTGAAACATGGGGTCTTGCTGCCGCTCAGTGAGATCATGAGATACCCATGTATCGAGTTTTTTTACTTTCCCAATACACTTTAAATGTCTGGAAACGGTAGATGCACTTGCATTTAGATGTGCTGGGAGTCCTTTAACTGTTTGATAGGGGTTTCCTTCTACTGTATGTTGAGGACATCGTTGTCTATTACGGATGGAGGTCTTCCTCGGGGCAAGTTTTCCAAGCCGTTATCCCCAGCTGAAAACTTAGCAAACCAACGGCGAATGGTCTGTTCATTAACACTCCCTTCCCGAAACGCCTTGCAAATATTTCTAGTGGCCTCAGCTGCTGAATGGCCGAGTTTAAACTCGTACAAAAATATTACTTGAAAATCGCGTGTTTCCATGTTCATATTTGGAGGTATACTAAAAAGTGGGTAATTGATTGGGAAGCTAATGTTTATAATACAAAGGTAGAGGATTAGTAACTGTTTACTTTAAATATGTAAACATTTGGAAGAAAATAACAGAGACCTACAAAATCCTTTATGTATTTCAGAAACTATAAAAACTGACATTTCATATGAAACAATCCAATATATATATCACTTGTAAGTTTCTTCATCTCATTTGAATAAAACAATTTGTTTACAATTGTTCATATAATCCTCCAGCGTTCAAGATCAGAGGAAAAATAAAATTGTATTTATAGGATAATAAAAGTTTTCATTATTTAATTAATAATTCACAGTATAGCTCATTTTATTAAAAACACTAAAAATTAAGTTTTTATTTAAATGCAGGGATTATTTTTTAGATTTTACTTAGTTGAATATTAATCTCTTTTTCTAACAAATTGAGTTTTAGATTAGATTAGATTTCCTACTCTATGAAAGTAATCATTTTATAATTTCCTAACCACTATTTTTTGTTAAATTATATTATTATTATGTTTACTTGTAAGTTATTTTTATACACAGTTAATAATCCTGCAGCTTCCGAAATCCCGTAAAGGCATATTTTATAGATATAATTATAGAAATAGGATATTTAGGCCGACCAATCAAAAATTATGTTAGAGCTGCAATTTAATGTTTGTAGAAATAACACTGTTTTTTTTTTTGTTTTTTTCTTATAATAAATTGTATATCATCTCAACTGATCTTGAGCAACTGGGATTTTGTAATTTTTTTAATATGGATGATCAATTGTTTTGTAATATAAATATTTCATTATTGAATTTCATTTAATGAACCGAGTTATATATCTATTATGATACACTATATCCTTTATGTATCCACTATAAATTTATAATCTGTCTAACTTTATTATAGAAGAAGAAAAAAACGTTATTTTAACTGCAAACATCTTTTTATGACTCCAGAACCAGCTCTGTCTTAAGAACCAAATGTATGTTTAATATTGTTCGGGCTTACCTGTAGTAGGATGGCTAGCATAACAGCCTCCTATGCCAAAGGTCCCGGGTTCAAACCCGCAGGTGGCTCTAGAATTTTTTAATGGAAGTAAAAAATCATCCTTAGTTATGTCGTCCTCCGGAGAGGAAGTTAAAAGGTGGTCCCGAGCCTGTGCGATGTCAGGTACTTGTTAAAGAATTCTATCCTAATTAAACCTGGATAGCCAAAATTTAGGACTCCCACTGTAGCATCGTCTGATTAGCCACATCAGTATAAAGGGACGTTAAATAAATAAACAAACAAACAACCTAATGTATGTTCCTTTAACTTATCGTGTAGATGGGTAATCTGTATTAGTTTAATAATTTTTCACTCAGTCCCTTTTGAGATAGTTCCATGTAAACATTGCTAAAAACGAATTAGCCATTTTTGGAAATTACCATTTTGAAAAAGGACTAAGTTCGCAAAATCGAAATTGTTACAGCAAGTAGTACTATGATTAAACTATATAACTGTATTATTGTTAGTTTTTGTTTTGATTTAATATCTACAAAATTACTAGAATTGGAAAGATTTTCCCAACACATATTTTCAACCATGAAGCTGAGTAATATGCCTGCAACACTAAAAGTATTAGCCTGAAAAATATTTTATTTACGGTTTTATACTCAGGAAATTGTAGGTAATAACTGGTAAAAAAATTACAAAAATAAAAAGTGTTGATTGGCAAATACTGGACGATTTTGAATGGATTGACCCAAAGGCTAAGTGGCAAGGGGATTCACAGGAATGGGGAGGGAGGCCAATCTCGTCTGCCTATCTGAGTCAGGGTAGCGCTTCTATTATATTATGCGGTTCTAACCCAATTTTTCTGCTTATACCAGGATGAAAAAGTAAACTATGCAGAGTTGGAATATCTGTTATAGAAATAGCCATAGAAGTTATATAGATAGACTATATCATATGCAAAGTTAAGAGTTTTCTGTGCTATCTCATGGTTTTATCATTTTTTATTTTACTTTGTGCTGCTGGTGGAACAAAAAAATAACAGAACTTTGATCTGTCAGACTTCTAAAAGGTCTATGATAGAACAGTATTTTAAATAGCTTTGAGTGATCAGGATCAGTTTTTATTGTATGATATGAAATAACACATTTTTATAAGTGGGTAGTTTCCACATAAAATTTAAATTTGTATTCAAGGCCAATTTATATTAGTCTGTAGCTGCTAGTAAGTAAAATAGCTCTAACCATTTTGATTAAACTCGTTATATAGATGTAAAACTTAATAGGCTTTAATATGATGTAGGTTTCATTCTGATTGCCATAATCTGACAGAGCTTAAATGCTGATATTTTAAATTTTCTTCCTCTAAAGTACCATCAATTTTGTAGATTTAAAAAAATTAGGCACATAATTTTGTTAGCATTGATAAATAACGGCTAAATATGCAAGTTGAGTGGATTTGATGAATAACTAAAGGAGAAAAGGGTAAAAATATTTTTAAATGCAATTTCTGTGTTTTAGTAATATAGATGTATAATATACCATTGGATAGCTTTAGATCTTAGAAAAAATAATCATCTAATACACTGAATTGTAAAGATCAATGGAGAGTGATGAAAAGTCGATAAAACTTACTGATTGTTGTAGATAAAAATAAGATAGATTATTTAATAAAGCACACGTTTCTATAGAAATTTAATTTAATAAATTCTTTAATAATTTATTTTTATCTCTAAATGTATTTAAAAATTCTTAAATTGATTTTAACAACGGATGTAAGTGAAAGTTGTGCGCGCACCAGATTTTTTACTTATGATATTGATCCTAACAAAAAAATTATAACTTATGGACTTTCCCTCAAGTTGATTGATTAAAATATGAAGTGGCTGCCCTATGAAGTTTTTATTGACGATATTAATTGGTAGTCAAGTAGAGATTGGATGTGTAATGCAAAAAATATTTGAGGAATAAAGGTGAATCTTGTTTTATCGTACAATGACTTTATTTCATACAAATCCTTTTTTTTTTTTTTTTTTTTTTTTTTTTTTTTTTTTTTTTTTTTTTTTTTTTTTTTTTTTTTTTTTTTTTTAAAGCATTTTGTTAGACCTAATAATCCAATGTCTGACTCTAATTCATTGTTGAACTAAATTTAGAAGTTTTAAATTGATTGACGTATTAAATGTTACAAAATAGTTAATTTATTTAGAAGAATTTTCTATTTAAAAAGAATTTGATATTCTAAATTAATTTATTATATGATACAAAAGTAAATTCATTCAGTGTATGTTGATTCTATGAAGGGAGGTATTTAGGTAATGATTATTAATGAAATAGCCCCTGTTTTGCTAAGGCATTACACAGATCTAAGTGTAATGTAACAAAGTAGATATTTATTACCTAATCTTTTGATTCATGTACTATTTTACATTTCTTTATTAGTTGTCCTATAATGTGTAATGTGATTTTCTTAAATCCATATACTTTTGTGTGTGTGTGTTTAACTCCCAGGCGGAAACAAAAAGTCCTTTGAAACTAAAATTCCATATTTAAACAACTATACTCCCGAGATGTTAGTGGAATTTTTTCATCAAAATCAGCTAACCAGAAGAGCCACTTTATACCATGCATTTTGCATCATTTTACAATTTTCTCAAAAACGGCTCTAATGATTTTCATTAAACTCACTATATCAATGTAAAATTTAATGGGCTTTAATATCATAGGTTTCTTTCTGATTGAAATAGTCTGACAAACCTTAAATGCTGATATTTTAAATGTTCTTCCTCTAAAGTACCTTTTATTTTGTAGATTCTATAAAAATAACCATATCATCTGATTAGCATTGCTAAAAAAACAGGTAAATACATACATTGAACTAATCCCAATACTACCCAACTAAAAGAGAAAACTGAAAAAATATTTTTTTAATGCAATTTTTGTTTTTGAACATAAGAACAGATGATACATGTATAATATACCTTTGGAAAGCTAAAGGTTTTAGAAAAAATATTATCTTATACATACTGAGGTAAAAGTGAACAGGAGTGATGAAAAGCTGATCAAAACAAACTGATTGTCGTCATAGATATAATATAATAGATTATTTTACAAAACACCTGTTTCTATTAAAATCCAATGTAAATAATTCTTTAACGATTTATTTTGTTTCTAAATTTTTTTAAATTGATATGAATAACGGAGGTAATCGAAAGTCATGTGTTGTGCGATACCAGATTTTTTTATAATTTCAAATAATTATTTACCTTTTACTTTTTAAAAATATATTTTCCACTTCTTGGGGATGAATACAAGAACAATCAAATCTCAAAATGTAGTCAAAATATATTTTTATATTTTTTTACTGAAAGTCATGAATTGAAAAACGTATATTAACACCCAAAAAAATCCATCATGATTGTTGTGTGGTTTGAGTTTTGGAAAAAGGAAATTTTTCCATTTTGGAAAAAGGAAGGAAATCAAAAAATCTTAATGCAAAAATTTATTACAACAGAGCAAAGTTAATGTGCTTGTAATTACATACATATTATTATATATATATATTTTTTCTTATTCAAAAAATTGCTCCAAGCACAAAACTTTATTTGAAACTTATCTGTATATAAACTCCTTAAAACCTAACAAATTTGCCTCATCGGCAGCCGCTGCTAATGATGTTTCCTTTCAGCGAGGCGGTGCTTTGCCGGTTGAGGCAGGCCCAGTTATCAGAAGTTCTCACCGCCACCAGGTGCTCTTTGGACCTCATTCATGCAGTTCATTGGCTTCCAACTGGCTTCCTCTGGGCAGGCAAGCTCCGCCAATGGCATATCGGCCTTTTGGGAGTTGCATCCTCTCTCATCAGCATCTATCAGTCAGCATAAGGTTAAACTTGTCATCCCACTGCATTTTCGTAGCAACAGCCTCCGATGTATAAATATTTTGAAAACAGCTCAAAAGAATGTACTTATTTAATTCTGTGATTTAAAAAAAAAAATTCAAAATGATAAAATACATTGTTTATATGATAATAGAATTGATTATTTAACTAATAATATAAACTTATTTGCCAGATAATATATTTATACTTAAACAACTGTTTATAAATAAATATTTTTGTAAATTTTCTTCTTTCATCCAACCTTTTTAAAACTCTCTTTAAATTTGATATGATGTCATTTAATATATAATATTACATACTATTCTTATAACACTTTTTTTTTTTTTTTTTAATATTTTATGTTGCCATATATAGAACATATTTAAATAATATTTTAAAAATAACTATTGGTTTATAGTAATACATAAATAACATTTTTGACCTTATGACTATTTTTAACATTTTTTTTTTTTTACTTTATATTTTTTTCTTTCAAAAATCAAATAAAACAAAGTCATCAAAAATATCAATATATAACCCATGGGTTGAATTATTTATAGTTTCAATATTTGAGAAAAATAGAAATATCTTTCTTCAAAATTTTATAAATACAATATAGAATAATAATCATAACAAAACAAAGTGTCCAAGTATTGAAAACACCATCACCGTGACAACAAGTGTAAAATTAAAATAAACCGATCACTCACTTTGGAACATAATGCACTTTTAAGTCAAATAAAAGATAAAACATATCACAAAAACACTTTTCTTCATCAAAATCTCGCCTCCATCTCCTTAATTATAAGGATAATAAATAAATTAGGAACTTTTAAAAACTCTAAAGAACAGCTACAATTTACAGTTTTTTTGTCAAAATTAATTGACTTTTTTTTTTTTTTTTTTTTTTCTTTTTTAAAATATATTTATAATTTATAAATATCTGCTATTTTAATGAAAATGCAAATTTTAACACACATATAAAGAAACACACCAAAATGATGTAACTTTACAAACAATTACAAAAATAATTAAGAACATTAAATATATAAAATGTCAACAAAAGAAAAAAAGTATAACAGGGCAAGTTTCTTTTAAAAATAGATTGAAAAAAGTTAGAAAACAGAACCAAAACCCTATTCAAGCAACGAACAATAGTTTATTGAAGTATGCTTCATTTGATATTCTCAAGAATCCAAACTCATGCCATCTTAAACAAGATTCTGGTATAGAAGAAGCCGCTCACTTCAAAATCCTAAGAAAATACATCATATACATATGTACTTCTGTCATGAAAATACAAAAAACAAAACAATTATATATATAAAAATATATTTCATTTTACAGAATTTGAGTTACTCAAATCCAAAAATATTTCGGGTATTTCTATTTCCTTATTAAAACTTTAAAAATTAAAAACAGACTTAAAAGATCTGCAGAGAATAATGGTGTTTTCTTTCCTTCCCCAAGAATAGTATTTTGAATGTAAGAGGAGCACGGAGTGGCATTAGTTTTTAAAGTGAAAATTAAATGTGAAATTGGCATAAAACAAATAAGAAAGAGTTAAGGTTGTAACAAAAGTTATTAAAAATTATATTGTAATGTAATGAGAATACTGACATGTGTAAATTCATCATTGGGTAACAATTATATTAATTAAATATATATTGATATGCCTTTATAAGCTTAGGGCGGCAAAAGTTCAAAAGGTGTTTACCTAGCTCCCTAGATTCCCATTGGTATGGGTCCCCCAGCGGTACCAGAGACCCCTGGTAGTTTCCCCCAGCGGCGGCCAACAAGAATATTAAGAGTGATGAAAAGATAAGAATCATAGCACAAAGGCTATACCGCCAACTGGGGCACTTCCCATATCGGCCCACCCGAGGACGAGAGAGAAGATCCGAAGAGGGAGTCTTATTCCAGCCATGAGAAGTCGAGTTCCATCCTGAAGAAGAAGCGAGGTCCGTCTGGGGGTCAGAGAGAGCAGCTGGAAATCTAAGAGCTAAGAACTGATTCGACCTTCGGCAGCCGACTAAGTGTTTTAAAGGTATTTGCGTTAATTTTAATATTGTAACTATAATGTCCCTCAGTATTCTCAGGCTTAGTCTAATTATATTGTATATGTGTTAAGTTGTTTTAAATAATAATGTCAGTTAGTAAAACATGTCTAATTTAATTTTACCCTGATGAACACCTACTGGGATTGGTAAACACGAAACCTTTGGAAAGGAAATCCAATGGTTTCATTAAATATAGTTTATATATTGATTAAATATGTCAATTAAGCTAGTTTTTGAAATTACCGCTGCCTTAGAAAAGCAGCTGGTCAAAAACATAGCAATATGAACATTTTTTAAAGCAGATATATCTTCTTTTCAACTTTTTTTAGTTAGTTTTGACCTCATGAATGAAATCTGATGATTTTGATCAATTTAATGAGTTTGATTCCATATCTCTCATTATCAATATATTAGTTAACGATTGAAAAAACAATAGTAATGTACAACTACAACCCTTGAAAGGTTTCATGGATACACACATAGTATGGATTTTTAATATTGTACTGTGTCTACCCACAGCAGATACAACAGAATAAATTATTCAGCTACTGCCGGGCTCAAACCAGAAACCTAAAATTATTAGCACAGTTTTCCCTTCAAGAAAATTTAAAAAAAAATTGTCCAACAAGGTTCAGAAGTAAATTAAACATTACTTGAATGTTTTCTTAGATTTCATGTTATTTTTGGCCAACCATGTCCATCATATGTATTATGATATTTTATTACAAAAGTACGTTTTTTATTTCAACGTAATAAATAAACCATTTAAAAAGTATAATGTTCTTTTTTCCTCAAAAACCAGTTAATTTTATTTAGTGGATACTTCTCTCTTACTATGAAAATAACCCATTTATTACGCTCAGCTTCGTATGATATAACTATTGGTAAAAATAATGTAACATTTAAACCATATTTATACCAGTATTATTATCAGAAAAGATTGGGACACACATATTGACTGTTATGCTCAAGTACAAACATTTATGAGGTAGTTTAAAGTAAAAATAAATAGTGATTTGTTTCACTTGTGCAAATGTTCATCTTTACACAAACAGATCAACTTTCTAAAGACGCGACTTCGTTTTCAAAAGCAAGAACTTATTTTTAGATTCAGCTGCATGTTATAGCTTCGAATTTTTAGTCAAAGATGTGCATATCTTGAAAAACATTATAGGCAACAGTATTACTATAATAATTTACAAACCATACTCAAAAGATGCTATTTTATTACATCCATCTTTATTAATTTGATGTAATATCTTTATTAATTTAGCGATAAAGACCAATATAAGAAGTTTTTCTACTAAAATAAAGTATATAAAACAACTCCTTCATGTTTTCT
This sequence comes from Piezodorus guildinii, assembly GCA_023052935.1. Lineage (NCBI taxonomy): Eukaryota > Metazoa > Arthropoda > Insecta > Hemiptera > Pentatomidae > Piezodorus > Piezodorus guildinii. Next base: position 58,959,110 of record CM041297.1, read on the forward strand.
CTCTCTCTCTCTCTGACTCATTTCCAACTAATGATACCCTAAATGTAACAATGCCTGGTCAACCATCATTTACACTTTGTTAATAATGGACATTAATTCGTAAAACATATTCAAATAATTTTATGATATTTATATGATTACCACAATTCTTATTCCTATAATCTTTATGAGAAATATTTGCCTCTCCTACTAACCATCTCTTAGCCTTCTATGAGCAATTATCAATGAGGAATAGGGGGTTTCCAGGAACCCTCAGATTCAGTTAATTATACTTATTTTAAGGCTTAAATTTTTTTTTAGAAGTTACCAGCTTGAATTTCACTTAATTTAAAAAAAGTTATTAAATTAGTAATTTTATGCCTGACAAAGTTTCAGTTACAGACGCCCCACCCTCATAAGTATCTCATGAAATGTTTTTAAATTTGCTCTGACTGATTCCAGTTAAAACATTGGTATAAATACATTGTCTAATAATAATTTGTTTCCACTACCACACTTATAGTGAACAGGATGTTCTTTCCTAAAGTGAGACAAAAAGTTTTTAATATTAGACAAGATATTTAAATTTATGTTGACATTTTGACTGAAAGCAAAGTCAATGTTGTACTTTATATTTAATAGGTATGAAAATCCAGAACTTGCTTCGAAACATTGTCAGATTTAAATTAATTTCAATAAAAAACTAAGCTTGGAAGAGTTTATGCGCTAATCATGTTTTACTATTGTACTTCAAGATTAATTTATTTATAAAGTTAATAAACTAATTTTTTTTTCTTTTTAATTTAACAAATAAATTCTTTGAAAATCTACAAATGTTGATTTTATGGTAAGTTTATATTGGGAGCAATATTTTCAATTGTCATGGAGTGAACATCGAAATACGATTAAATATCATGGATATTTTTTATAATAAATATAATTGAAGTTGTATGTATATTCTATGTTTTGAGATTTGATAATGCAATAATTTAACTTAATAATAAATTTCAACATTGAAAACATAAGCTCAAATTCAAACATTTTTTTAGACTAAAGTCAAGATTTAACAATTCTCGCTGAAAACAATTGTTATGTATTTCATGTTAGATTGTGGGTGACTAATAATTTATTAGTAAGAAGAAAAAAAATCTTAATTTATAATTCTAACTTAATATTAAAATAAATAAAACTCCTTTAATTAAAAAGTCATTTTAATTTTAAAAATAGTTAACGCGATTAAAAGTAAATAATAAAATGAATTTGAACATATCATTAACTAAACATAAAATGATGGAAAACCAAAAAAAGAAAACCTTTAAGTAAAATGTTTTATAATTAACTTGAAATGCAACTTTAAATAAACTGTTAATCAAACTCCTTCTGGGAAGCCATATTCTTTTTTTTCTCTGTTTAATGTTTTGTTATAAGATCTTGTGGAATATCGAAAACATTTTGACCAAACGAATTGGGTCACAACTCACCTAAAGGACATGCGCTGTTGGAGAAATATTAGAGCTCTTTGAGTTCCGCGATATGTATTGATGGGAGCGCATTGCCCCAGTGGAATGCTGAAGAGCCCAGCACCCACGGCAGTAGTAACGGAAACACACCATTTCTCTGCAGAAATAGGGTCCCTGCTGGACACTGCATGAAGAACATGGCGAGTCTTCTAGTAGGGGTTTACTTGCACCTACAATTAACCAAATAAATATTTTAAATTTAAATAAATTACAATAAAAGAAAGAAAAGGAATAATCTTCATTCTAGGGTTAATTTCCTAAGAGAATCATTGTAATGAGGAAGTTTAAAATAATAATAGTGGTGTGAGACAAGGTGATGGAAGCTTTGCTACATTATTTAATGAAGCCTTGCAAAAAGCTATTAAAAGTTTTTAAAAAATACAGCATATAGTCATGTATCCAGTAAGAATTCATGCTTCATCTACCTTTCCTCATCCTTGAACTCCACAATTTGGTAAGTGATGAAATGAACAAGAGTAGACCTTCTAAGTAAATACAGTTTTCAGGTCATAACGCGGCAAGAGAGTCACTGAGATGAATCCATATAGAACCTTGATCAGACAAGCATTATGCAGATATGAAACGTAATACCTATTAAGAAACTGATGAGAATCACCGTAAAGTTTTCGAAAAAAGTCATGAGATGATTCTACAGAGACATACATGAAGCTGTAATATGTAGAAATGCAGATGGGGTATGCAGATGGGGATTCTTGGCTATGAGAATATTGTCAACAAGTTAAATACTTAAGCTGGGAGTGGCGGTGCTTTAGACTTGTGGGGGCTGTGACGGGGGTCTCAGAGGCGCTACTTGTCGCCAAAGCGCGTTAGCTCCGAGGAGTTGAGAGGATTTGGACTTTTCCACATATAGCTACCAAATTGTAAACATTGGTGAATGTACTAATGTAAGGATGAGCATAGGACTGTGTGTTTTTATCCCATCCTCAGAACGACCCTTGTATTCTCAATACTTACACAGCTACCCTTTGATATGGTGGACTTGGGCGCCTTCTGACCCTCGTCAGGCTCCCACAGACCTGGGCATCGTCCCTCCTCTGCTGCCGTCCCTCTTGCTATCTGAAGTAACGCTAATCAACCGAGAATGAACTATACCTAACCATCGGGCGTTGATGATCAAGCTGTTGTATCCCTAAAACCGAACAAAACAAACAAACAACTACTTAAGCTGGGAATGCAGGATTTTTAACGCAGTTAAAAGGAGTTAACTCAAAGAGAAAAGGCCAAAGGAAATCAGGGAGCCAATGAGATGATGAGGTGGACAGATAAGCTCATCAAATGAAGTTGAGCATCTCGAGCATCATCCAAGCCAAGAACCAAATTGGCCTGCAGCACTGGTGAGTAAAGCATGTTGGAGGAGACAAGATGTTTATTTTATCTATGAGAATGTGAATCTAAATTTATTTTGAGAATTTTTTTTTCTCATTTATCTCAAATAAAAGTGACCATCTGACATTTTTTAAACATGGAAATTGTTGCATTATATCTATAGGCCTTACTCTGTATTTGCACAATAAACTAACAATTATTAGCTAAATATTCTTGTGAAAATATAACTAATTAACCAATGACTTTTAATAATAAAAGCACCCTAATCACTTTCGTACACATTTACTATGTAATGAAAATTTTTCAGCCATGGTATTACCTCAATTATTTTAAACTTAGTTAAAAAAAATATATAAAATATATCAATGACCCTCCTATTCTCTTTGATCACTCCCAATATCATTTCCAATGATTTCCAAACTTACTAGTCCTTCCCACTTTCTGACTTATTAAAAATGCCTTAAATCATATTAATCAGTGGACAATAGATAACAATCTAAATTTAATAGGCTACAGTCCCCTCCATAAAACTCTTCCTCCAATTCCAACCATATTTATAAACAACCCAATAAAATTCCAACCCTCTCCTGGAAAACCATGTTTTTGACTCCTCTCATCATTCCTTCTACTTTGTAGCTAAGAAGAGTGAAAGTGGTTTTTTTTCCTAACTATTGTTGCAATTAGTTATTGGTATCAGTTCTTCACCAAGTTATACATCCTTGTAGCTCTTCTGATGTGTGTATTAAGCCCCATTGGACAGAAGCTATTGACAAATCTTTCATAATTCTCTTCTCTTCCATATGGAACTCTTTTCTATCTTATATCTGTAACACTAATACCCTCCTGACATTTAAAACCCTTCAATTTAAAGCACAATCCTAAAATCAAATATGAATCTAATGATTGGAACCAAGGCAACAAAATCCATGAAGAAAAAGAAAACATTTATACAAAATGTATTCCCTACCTCCAAAAAATGTTTCATGAGTAGTTCGGCGAAAGAGCACTTACAGTTAAAGGGCTTTGATTCGGAAGCAAGGGGACCATCCCATTAGCTACAAGAGAATCTTTCGAAGAGTTTGGTCTTGAAATGAATCAGTTCCAAAACATGGCGGAGACTGTAATCCTGGACTCGCTGGGCATTTCGCACCACCACATATATTAAGACAAGGCTGGATTTGTAAAGTTCCAAGAACTACACTGATATAAGTTATATGGATATATACATTTATTAGGCAGTATCTCTCTTTTTATGTAATCTAAAATTGTATCCAGGATTGATTCAGTATGCTGTGTGTTCATAGCAACTTAGCAAACTTGAGCAGCCGATTCAATCGGGATTTCTCTCTGTCCATTTAATGTTCTAAGAATTCTGACTAGATCCAGTTATTATTCAAATTTTGTTTGCAGAAAAAAAATCAAGTGTTTATTATTTTTTTTTTTTATTAGACAAACATTATATTTTTATTTTTCGCTCCTCAAAGCTGTGTAAATGAACAAAATGATTTCTTTTTTGTGCTATTATTTAATATTTTTAACCATTATTATTAGAAGTTATCTATTGATTTATTATATTCTTATTATTTTTTATATGTTTTTTTTTTTTTTTTACTGTTATTCTTACTTTAAGGCACAAAAGCCCACATTTATTTGCTTCTGTATTATTCTAAAGAGACTTGTCCCACAATAAATAAATAAATTATTTTTTTTAAATGATATCAATGAACAACTACTTTACAATATAAAATTAAGGTTAAAAAACAGTATCGCAATGGGTAACAGTATTATGTTCAATATAGATCATACCTTTTTTGTGAACTGAGAAGTTTTTATTTCAATAAAAGCTGCCACAACAGCCTTCATATATGATCTATGATTGTTAAATGTAACCCTTGCAGAGCCAATGGGATATTTATACTTGTCTGTATCCAGCCCTATTAAAAATAGACATTCAACTTTAAAATTAGAAAAGAAAAGTAGTATAATGACAAATTTAAAAAATAATATTAACTTACCAGCATATATCACTCCACCAAAGAGATCATTCATGATCTTGGCCAGAGCCCTAGCATTAATCATTCCGTGAAGGGCCCCAACAAACACAGTCTTTTGCGGGTCTAGCTTCTGAGAAACTTGAGCATAATTGGAATCACTGACAGCCCATGGAATAACCTGGACCTTCAAAATATTTTTTTTAATTTAAATATATATTTTTATTTTTTTAATATAATAATCCTTGTCTTCTGTATAAAGTCAGAGAGATTTAAGGCTGACATAGGTATCATGGTGACAGACTTTTAAAAGGTCAAAAATAGCTTGCCATTCAATAGCTTTCATCAAAAACTGCATTAAGAGAGCTAAATAGATTAATTGTATTTTCTGCCTATTTACACTAACCCCATACTACTCAAATTATTGGCATACCAGTCTAGAAACCAAAGCACACAATAATGTTGAAGTTTAGAGGCACTGTTTACAGAAGTTCCAATGTCAACCTATTATTTATTTATTTATTTTCTGCCTTTCCTTGCCTTGTAGGCAATACTAGCTTTGCAGTAGTGGAATATTAAGCATAGGTGCCAGACAACACACAGCTGGAAGGATAGCAGTTACAATTTTGTAACCTATAAAAAATAACCTAGCAGATAATGAAGAAGAAGCATAAACTGTATAGATCCTCGCATATTTCTCAAATCATTTTGAAGAAGTATGTCACCTTACACTTACTCCCCTCAGCGTTAAACTCACAATCACTAAACCAAGTCCATCACATGGCCTTAAAGGATCCATATCTAACTCTCTCAGAGGTTCCGAACATAATCTTTTGAACTACAGTATTCTTCTCTCATAATGATGATATACTCTCACCTGTTGTTCTGCAATTAGCAGATTAATCTGACTGTGATATAACTGAAGGGAATGTAACAGAGGGAAGTTTTAGCTTACCCTGACACCTACAACTAACTTGAAATGTTATCCAGTATTTAATTCAAAGAGATACTGTAATATCTATAGAGTGTGCAGTTATAATAATTAATGCAAAATATGAATATGATGTTGTACGATAATTGTTTAAGTTAGTCCGTAACATTAAGCCACTTATTGTTAAGGTACTGGGATGAATATTTCAAAATTCCTAGTGTCTTTGATTAAAAATTCTATACTTATAGAATTTAAGTTTTATCTTTTTGTATGTACATTTCCTTCACCATTTGGACCTTTGCAAACGTATCGGGTAACATACCGGCTGCTGGATATCCAGTTTTACAAACAGCAGCCAGGTAAACAGTACTCAAGATTAACTGTCAGGGGTACCGGATTATAAACTGGCCATTGCTTACTATACCCACGGGTATATGGTCATAGTTATAGTTGTGTGATATAGGAAGGATCATTGCCTCAAGGTGCTCTGATGAAACCCACAAAATGGATTCAAATGTTGACAATAAATAGTTGGGAATATTGCATTGTTGCTCTAGACAGCAGGCTTCCTTCTGAATTTGAATATGTCCATGAGGATGTGTAGTTTTTTTTTAGTAATAAAATAACTAAGGAGAAACAGAAAGAAGAACCAGTAATAATGTCAATTTTCAGGAGATTTTCTTTATTCAAAAGGTGGTTGGATAATTATTTTCACTTACCTATATATGGAATACATAGTAAGGGAAAGTATTATGATTGTGAAAATTTTTGAATATGTGTTTTCACTGAAAATACACATTTTTGGGTCTCCTGAGTCCAAATGCCTGTCCTCAAAAAAGATTTTTTTTTTTTCTATATCTTAGTGTACTCATTCCAAAACACTTTACATTTTTCTCTGTCTTTATAAATAATTGATTAATGATTATATAGAAAACTCTCATCCATTTAAATATCTAATTTAAAAAGAAATAAAATTGAACTCTTAACTGTCTTCATGGAAAGCAAGTGATGTGAAAACAGAAAATATTTTGTTGTGATAACATTATTTTTTTAAATTTTTTACTGTAGTAAATTTATAAGAATACCTCTTTTGATTTCATTTTCCGCGAAGAAATTTTGTAATACCAATTGCCGCCTTTAGAAAAGTCATGTATGCAACATTCCAAAAGTGCTTTGACCTGAAAAAAAAGTAGAACAATTATGTTCCTAATTTTATTCTTAAACTTAATCATGAAACTACTAATCTAATATAATCTATAAAAGTAATGATAATGCTAAAGAATTCAGTGAAGTGTTATTCAAACTTTTTAACATCTATTCAATTTTTCGAATAAATAGTTTTAAAAGATTAAGGTAATGAGATGGAATATTTATAATTTATGTGTGTATTTAATTTCCATTAATAATTAATTAAAGTAGATGTTTGAATAAATACTTTATAGATCAATACATTTTTATGACTATAAAATAACCTAGAAAAGGTAAAATTACTAAGTCAGGACTAAGATTTAGATTAATGCAGATAATTAATAGACTAAATACTAATATTTTTATTGGAAGAAATTAGTCCGGGTGGCAGTCAATAAAAGTCAGTAGGATTGTTAGCTTCTGCCATGATTCATCCTGATGATGATCCATTAGAGGGTGACAAGACGTTGACAGACAATAAATAGTTAAAACTATAAAATAGTTTATTTTTAATGACCGCCACCCAGACTGATTCCTTCTTGAAACTCTCAATGGTCAACTATTAACATCCATTATTATATTACTTTCACTTACCTAGTTATAAAATATATAGTAAGGGAAAGTATTGCGATCGAGAAAATTTTCACATTCTAGTTTTCAACGGAAATACACGTTTTAGAGTCCCCTGAGTTCAAATGACCAAGTCCCACAAAAAGGTCTGAGTGTGTGGTAGGTAACTCCTATACTCGCATAACAACTATACTTGCGAGATGTTATAAACACTTTTTCATCAAAATCAGCTAACCAGAAGAGCCACTTTATACCATACATTTTGTACCTTTTTACTTACGATTTTCTCAAAACAGCTCTAACGATTTTGATTAAACTATATATATTGATGTAAAATTTAATGGGCTTTAATATCATGTAAGTTTCATTCTGATTGAAATAGTCTGACAGGGCTTAAATGCCGATATTTTAAATTTTCTTCCTCTAAAGTATCTTTAATTTTGTAGATTCTATAAAAATAATCATATGATCTTGTTACCACTGATAAAAAACAAGTAAATATATACACTGAATGAATTTGATATCCAACTAAAGGAGAAAACTGAAAAAATATTTTTTTAAAGCAATATTTCGTTTTTGAGCATGAGGACAGTAATATACCAAGGGAAGCCAATGATTTTAGAAAAAATATTATCTTATACATACTATTGTAAAAGTTAACAGAGACTGATGAAAAGCCGATAAAACAAACTAATATTTAACTATATTTAACTAGATAATATTTTAATGGTAATAATAATCGCTCTATCAATATATATAAAAATGAAATGCCTTTTCCCTCGGTCATTGCATCATGTGTGAACGGCTTGACCGATTTTTCTCATTTTTTTTTTGCCTGATTTTGGACATCGTCTGCCAGGTCAGCTAGTTATACATAAAATTAACAAATAACCTCTACATTGCCAACTTTGATTGTCAGGAGGAAGAAAAGAATATTAATGATTACACTCAAATATAATATTAAGTTACCAGAGTCAAAAGCACACCTTTAACCATTAAGTCTCTTCAGCAGAAAGAGAAAAGTGCAGAGTGAAAAAGGGAGGTATTAGTATTTGTATCAGTCACAGACATATTCTAGGTGGGTGAATCAAATATAAACGAGACTTATTTTTTAATTTTTACTTTGAACACAAAGAAAAGTACACCTCATTTTTCTACATTCTCCTGATTTGGAAATACATTTTTTCCCAGCGCAAAGGTAATTTTCCAATCCCGTGCTCATAGAATGAAGTAGGTTATGTTTTCAGCCAATTGAGCACGTAGGCTTCAACCTCATCGTCACTGACGAATCTCTGACCTCCCAAAGCTTCTCTGAGTGGGCCAAACAGGTGAAAGTCACATGGTGATAAGTCTGGACTGTAGGGAGGGTGTTCCAGCGTCTCCCAGCTCAGTTGCTCCAATTTTTCTCTCGTCAGGGCCGCAGTATGCGGGCGAGCATTGTCCTGAAGAAGAATCACTTCTCTCATCGGTAGATCCCTTCTTTTGCGGCGATATGCAAGTCTGACTTCATTCAAAATGTCGCAGTAGTATGCGGCATTGATAGTCCTGCATTCATGCAAAAAATCAAGATGCAGCAAGCCACGCTGGTCAAAAAACACGGAAGCCAAAATCTTCCCAGCTGACAGCCATTACTTGGCTTTCACTAGTCCAGGTTTCCCTTTCAGTCTCCACTCCATACTCGCTTGTTTTGATTCAGGGGTGTAATGGTGCACCCAAGTTACATCACAAGTGATAATGTAAGTGAGAAATGAGGCTCCCTCAGCCTGAAATCTTGCAAGAAGACCTTGACAGACCTGCAAACGGTTCAGCTTCTGCTCAGCTGTGAGAAGTCGAGGAACCCTTTTGGCACACACCAAACAAAACTCTAGCTCCTCTGTGAGTATGGAAAAAGTGCTTCCATAGCTTAATCCCAACCTCACTTGCAATGGCACTGGTGGTTAGACGTCTGTCACCTTCAATAAGCTGTCGAACACGGCTGATGTTGTCTGCTGTGATGCTGCAGCGTGGTCTGCGGTCATGGCTTTCATTCTGAACACAATCACGACCCTCCACAAACTGTTTATGCCATGCAAACACTCTGGCACGAGAAAGTGTCTCTTCCCCGAACTGTACTGTCAACTTTCTCAAGATTTCAGCCGGTTTTACACCTTCAGCAGCAAGAAATTTGATGATAATCGAGGGGGATACATCCAGCTCAGACATCGTCATGATGGTAACTGGTGAGTTCGAGGGCATGCACCCGCCTGCTTTCCCCACTCCTGGCATCCCTACCCAACACCTCTAAACACGGGAACATTCCCGCACCTTCACTGAGCTTCCAGGACAAAAAGTCTCGTTTATATTTGATTCACCCACGTAATACCACATTTTACCTCTAATAACCAATGAGTGAACAAATAATGGAAACTTTGTCCCTTGTTTAATGAATCATATTTCTATTTGTTCAATATGAAGTTTAAAATTATAATAACTGCCAAAAATTTACAGCAGCCAACAATTCAACCAAAATTATGTCGTAATATATATAATTTTTAAGAAAAATAATATTTTGACAGACAACTCTAACAAGATTGAAAAAAAAAAAAAAAGTAGTTGGTTTTTTATATAAGCCTTGGAGTAATCAACTTCTGCATTGAGTTCACTCCTATATATTTCAATCCTAGAGCTTAATTAATTATTAATATTGAATAATTAAAAATAGTACTTTCTTCTCAGCTTCAAATATTATGTAGCAGTATCCTTTTGGTTGGTTTGGCATGTCTTTTCCTGGCCATTCTATTTTGATTGTTCCAAATTTACTAAAGGCTTGAACCAGAATTCCCTCTGTAATATCCCAAGGTACGCCACCAAGAAATACCTTAAAAATAAACAAATGTTTAGGGAAAACTGTATTAAGAATATCATAATAATCTATGAGTATACATGACATTTTTTGTTCATGAATTATTTCTACATCTTACAAAAATATAAAATATGAAGAATCATATGATTCTTTGTTTATTTATTTAACGTCACTTTATGCTGCTGTGGCTAAACAGACGATGCTACAGTGGGTGCTAGTATGCAAAATACATACTAAATTTTGCCTTATCCAGGTTTAATTAGGATAGGGATCTTTAACGAGTACCTGACATCACACAGACTCGGGACCACCTTTTAAAGTTCCCTCCAAAGGACGGCATAACTAAGGATTTTTCACTCCCATTAAAAAATCCTAGGGCTATCTAAGGGTTTGAACCCGGGACCCTTGGGCATAGGAGGCTTTTATGCTAACCACCATGCTACAGGTAACCCCTTAATCTTTTTAGTTGAATTAACTTTAAAAATCTTAAATTTAAATTTATTTAATAGTTCTTAAACACTGGTCTCCCTTCAAAGGAAATAAATCTTTCGCCTTTTAGAATCATATGAGAATAATACTATAGTAAAGCAGATGTTACTCTCAACTACATTCCTCAAAAGATGTGAAGCGCAAAAAGTAGAAACAGGTTTTACAGTAACATAACAAAGCTTCCAATTAAAAACATAATATTCTAAATACGAATTTGATATTATAAAATGAACTTATAAACTTGTAGAATCATGCTGATTAAAATTTTGGTTCATTGGATTCAGCATTGCAAAATATATATAAAACTATACCCTACTTGACTGGGTACTTGAGAAACTAGCAACGATGAAAATGTTCCTCTTAAATGTTTTATGTAGTTAAAAATTATAATTATTCCATAAATAAATTGTTTTACCTAAAAAAAATCATAATTTAATATGTTAAAATAAATCTTTTATTTCTGAAAGAGTTGCCAGTATTAATTTAAAAATCAAGAGGATAGTAAAAACAACAACAAAAATAGACTAAATGAACACATTAATAAAATAATTTTTAAAAATATATATAATTGCATTTTTTAATATAAAAAATTAATCAAACTTTATATGTTACAAATAGTCTATAGTGGACATTTAAAATGCAGTATAAGAGCGATCGATATACAAACTAATCAATGTGATAAGCCAGATAAACCAAACTTTTGGGTTATGAAACATACATTTTTTTCTTTACGCTGGCATGAAAGGCCATATAGGCCTTAACTGTGTTCTGTAGCCTCATCGGCAAATCATAATTAGCTATAGGGTAGGATCATCACTCTATACACCTATTATTTGAGTGTCCACCTATTGGCTCACAGGCATCACATACCCGTAGGGGTAAAAAAAAAATTAATAATAGTCACTTACCTTACACGAGTAGGTAGGATTTGTATGTATCCTAGCAGGTAATTGTCCAGTCCAAGTGCAAATTGCTGCTTCACGTTGATTACCTACACATCCAGGATGCACAAAAAAAATTTAACTTATTAGCAATTATTAAAATTTAAAGAAAGATTATATAATTCATTTATAATTTTTCTATTATTAACTTATATTATTATTATTAACTTGACAGGTCCAGACCTCCGCCAATCGTCACGATTTTGTGCAGCTGCCATCCAGTATGCCGGTAAGCTGCCACCCCCAAAATGTTCCGAGTGTCAGTAGAAACACAACCCTCCCAACTTCTAGAGGGTCTTCGTAGAGAACTTTTCTTTGAGGTGTTTTCTGGGCAGTTCCTCTTCACTAATGCGTGCCACATGCCCTGCCCATTCTAATCGGCCCAGTTCGATTACCTGAACTACATTCAGGTCATTAACTATGTCGTAAATCTTCCAGTTTAAACGTCTCTTCCAGGTCCCATCTACCAATATCCCCGTCTCTTAGGTCCAAATATCCTTTGAAGGATTTTCTTTTTAAATACGAGGAGAGTTTGTTCGCTCTTCTTGGTTAGAGTACAGGTTTCCAAGCTTTATATTAGTACTGGGCGTATTATTGTCTTGTAGAGGTGGATCTTGGTCTGATGAGAGAAGATATGGCTGTCTAGTTGTTTATGCAGACTGTAGTAACACTGGTTAGCTGAGAGTATTTTCCTTTCTATTTTGGCTTCCAAGCTATTATTCCATCGAGCCTAAATATATGAAATTCGTAACCTGTTCAGATTTATTGACACCAAATTCTACCATTGTATTTTGCTCAGGCATCTTCTCCATCATCAAATACATGGTTTTGGCCTGATTGACTTCTAGATCTAGTCTCTAAGCAGGCCATACCAGTGCTCAAATGCCTCCCTGTTGGGAGCGCCCAATGATGTCGACATCCTCCTTCTTTTAGTGACGTGACAGACCATGTAGGCCCTGGGCCTCGTGGTGTAATTTCCTGGGAGATTACACTCACGTTTCTCGATGCATGTTGTAGTGTAGGGTCATCACACCCTATGCCTAAGTGAGTTTATGAGTGGCCACCATTTGGCTGACAGGTCTCACAAACCGGGGGAGAGGCTGTGAGTGAATCCCCAATTAATTATATCCTTATAAAAGCCCTGCCGGGAGTGAGATTCGAACTCACAACCTATCATACAACAATCTTGAATAGAAGGTATGCAAGCACATCACCCTGTCTTAGCCCATTCGTTGCCCAGTGTTCTCCAAACTGGTCTCTACCAAAGCACACCGAACACACCACTCTATTCATGTTCAGCACCATTCGTATAAGCTTTTGAAGAATTTCAAGATCTTCCATTGCTCGGTAGAGCTCTTTGTGGTCAATAGTGTCATAGGCGGCCTTGTCGATGAAGAGATGGTGAGTCTTTAGCTTATACTCAAACCCTTTTTCCATTATTGTTCTCAAACCAAAGATCTGGTCCACTGTTGATTTGCTGCATTGGAACCCATATTGGTACAAACCAATGACTCTATTGGCATAGGGGAAAAGACTAGTGAACAGGAGGTTTGAAAATACTTTGTTTCCAGAGGTCAGTAAGGATATCACTCTTTAGTTATCACAATTAAGGTGATTACCCTTCTTGTGGATAGGGCAGATGATAAACTTTTTTTTACTGATGGTATTTCTTCCTTCTTCCACACAGATTGAAACAGATCTAGAAGTTTCCTCACTAGCTCTTTGCTTCCACATTGCAGAAGTTCCGCAGGAATCCTGTTGTGTCTTGGAGTCTTGTGGTTCTTTAGCTTCTCCAGTTCTTCCTCCATCTCTTCCTCACTTGGTGGACTCGTCCTCTATACTCTCCACCAAGCCACACACTGTAAACATCCTTCTGGCATCCCTGGGCTGGAATGGGAGTATCTCTAATCGGCAAAACAGCAGTTTGGTGACAATTCTACAAATAGTTCTACTTTGACTAGCAGGAAGAGTACCTCTTGACTTCCTCTTTTAAGAAGATAGGTTCAGGAACCATACGAATAGAAAGGCTTGGCAGAACAACTTGAAGATTTCAATGAGGAATCTCGGAAATAGCAGAGAACCTGAGAGCACAAGGAACCAGCGATGATTGACTATCCCACAAGTTGCTATCCTTAGAAAAATCTTTTCCACTAAATTTTTATCATTGAGTGAGCTCGAGTTTGAGGTTGGCTTTTTTTGTTTATTCCCAATATAATACTATGTTTTGCTGTGATTCATGTTATAGTTGTCTACATTTTCATACAATATAATTAATTTCTAAATAAAAATAAATAAGATTTACAAGCATTAAAAACACATACAACAGCATTCAAAATTTAATACCTGTTAATGGTGGGAGATAGCGAGAAATTTTGTCCTGTGATTGTGTGAATTGAGGAGGCTCATCAGATTTTATTTCAGGTGAATTTACCGCAGCAAGTAGGAGCCTTGAGGTATGTTCTATTATCTTGTTCATGATATCAGATTCTCTCCTCAGGGCAAACAGATTCTGGATATTAGCCATCTCTTGATCTGTGCTGGGGCAGAACATTCCCTAAAAAAGCAATATTCATAAGATAAACTTAAAAAATCGTAACATTAAATTATAAAAATATTTTCTGTTATCTAAAATTATTTCATATATTTTTAGATTTCAAATAGTTGTTCCCCTCTTTCCAAAAAATAAAAAGTCAATAGTAATTATTATATAACAAGGATTATATGAAAGTGATGTTTTATTAATCAAAGCATCCTTTTGTTATAACATTGTGTTTTAAAGTCTATACATAATTATTTTATTTTTAGTTATTTTTTAATCAAATATTCGTAATTTATATAAAATAATAATCAATGACAGATGTCCCTTCAAGGAAGGTTTAGCTCACTGAACATGCAGGTATGTATTAATTTAATGTATAAAAAAAGCATATTTTTTCTATACTTGGAATTTGAATTTTTAAATATATTTGAATAATTATAGTAATGATACTCACAGATACATTACTATTGTTGTTTTGTTCATTGCTGATTTGCTCAAATCAGATTGCACATTTGAATGATATATGCCTGAGTCTTCTGGGCTACTCCGACTGCTACAAAAAGAAATAGAAATTTAAAATATAGGAGTCCATAACTATAAAGTTCAATCTAGAAAGTTCAATAGATAAAACCTAACCTTATGGCTTATAGCTAATAAATTAAATAAAAACTGATAGCATTAATTTAAATTTAAGTATCAAGATTCATAGTTACAACAGCTTATTGTTCAAACCTGTTGAAAGGAGGTGATCCCAGCTGCTGAGGAGGACAAATAGGAGTCACTTGTGAAAAAGGTGATGGTGGTGTTAGATCTAGAGGCCTAGGCGTTTTCCTTGGCGTAGACATAGACTGAGGTTCGTACCTATTTGGGTAACAATTAAACCTTCCTGCCTGGCCCTAAAGAAATTAAAACTTAATATACATATATATCAAAATAAGTATAATGTAAGGCATAAGCAATAATACATAAAGACCAATAAATAAAAGCCAAAATTGAAATATTAGAAAAATATGACTAAAAATGTAGAACTAAATTGTATTTTTTATGAGTGTATCCCACAAAAATTATTAAAATTTTACTTTAGTGCTTAATATTAAGTAAAAATATAATAAAAAATAAATTACTGCTAAATAAAGTACATTAGATTTTCTTGACCTTAACAGATTTGTCTTATTGCGTTTCATTTTCGTAAGAGAAGTAACCCATAAATATGGTAAACAAAAGAGAAAACAACTCGGTCATTCCAATGAAGAAATGGCCTGTTCTGGCAAATGTCCAGCATTTAGAAAAGAATAAAGTTGACTCTCAATCACTATAGAACTACTCCGTATTAATCTCTGAAATCATCCTCACCACGGTCTTACAATGTTAACATCTATTATACAAATGACCCAATATTTTCTAGCATGATATCTTTAGCATATTTGTGTTCACTTAAGGAAATATCTGAAGTATATTGGTGTTCATTATTACCAAATATCTTTAGTATATTTATGTTTACTATTAGTAAATTAAACATAAACAGAACCAAGAAAAATCAATTAACACTAACTAAATTTTGTACAGATATTTTATACTGACAAAATAAAATAGTAGACAGTTAAATATTTTCTAATTTTTACCTGATAAGATGAATTAGCTTCTATGGACGGTGTAACATTAAATGTGGTTGTTCCTAGGGGGTTGGTGTTGCCAAGCAGGGAGCCTCTTGGCATATTTAAACTTAATAATTCTGAAATTGAATCAATGGAATCACCTAGTAACAAATATATAAAATTATTAAGTCAATTTCATCAGTATCATTGTCAATAGAAAAAAATGAAACATAAAATTCATCGTGGGAAAGTAGGATTTAATTAACTCTGAATAACAAATTCAGTCCAAGTTTTTAATTGAAATTTCATTTTTTTAAATACCCAGCAAAGGTAACTGTCTTATGCCCAATAATAATTTCATAAAGGTAGTATTTCATAGATTCCAAATTCAAAATTAAGAAATGAAAATATCTGAAATTTAAAAAAGTATACAGAATATTTTATAATTAGTTTTCTAAAATATTGATTAAATTATCATTTTAGTTTAATCACATTAAACCATGAGATGGATGTGGATAAAATATTTAAATCAGAAATAAAGCACTGAAATAATACTCAGCAAACCCCTGATAATTTTGTTCAGTATAATATTGAAAAAAATGAGGTACAGATTAGTTGTTAAACTATGCAATTTAATTAATTATTAAAATAAGAGGAATCAGTTGATGATTCTGTTCTCTTTATTAAATCAACTTTTATACAAATAAATTTTCCATAAAAAATATGGTCTAAGTTAAATCTAATGGTAAGATAAAATAATTCAAAATAAAGAATTTTAAAAATATATCCATGATAGAATAAATATTTGGGAAAGCCACTTTTATACTAAATAATTTACATAAAAATAGATAGAGTAATGTTAACTTGAACTCGAAAGTAATAAACTTAACCCATGTAATAGTTTAATCAACTCATTTTTTTATTTGTTTTATATATCCCTAATAAAAAGTATGGCTAATGATTTATAAATCAGTTATATAATTTATTAACCTTGTGGAGGAGGTGTATTATCAAATGGTGAAGAACCCTGGTTCCATGTGTAGTATTCTTGGTTTTGGCGAGCCTGTAACAGTTCAACTTATTGTCAAAACTAAAATAATGAAGAGTTATGGACAATTCAATTAATCTATCTTAACACTTGGTCATTTATAAAAAGTAATAATACATTAAAACTTATTAAGAAAAATATTTACCAAGAGTTTTTGGTCTTTAAAAAAACAGGCATACATGGCTAAAACTTATTTTAGTATAATTAAAAACTCATTAAAACCTAAAACTGTTCTTTTGCTTAAACTAAAATGATAGCTGAATGCACACAAACAGCTGTCCAAACAAATTCATTTGTTGGTGAAAAATAGAGATAATATGAATTAATTTTAATTATAACAAAATTGAAAATTTCACTATTATAAAAATAAAAAATGAAGCAGGTAATATTGTTTTAAAAAATGGAAGTCATTTGGTTAAAGCATTTAAGAAATACATTAAAACAAAACTCTCAGTAACATATTGACATAATAGTTTTAAGTTTATTTCCAATATCGCCATCCGTTTAGAAACAGCCCAGTTGCTTAACTCAATTTGTGTTTATAGGCAGTATATTTGCGGGAATTGGCAATCGAATCAATGTTACCCTTTGGAAAAGATTTAAAATGTGTTATCAACTTAGCTAGATTGTGACAAAAGAATTCTCATAAGATAATTCTATTTCGTTACTTTTTTCTTTCTTTTACAGTCTATGTCCGCGAGAAAACAAATGTTAATACGAGTCTGATTATTAATCAACCAATAGTCAATGAGTGAATTTGTAGATTCCGGTCCAATCTTGAAAAAGATGAAGGGGTCGAAATCATTTCTCTTCTCTTTTTTAGTTCCAGATCATAACGAAAATTCTGCTGTTCAGTTTCCTATTTTATCGATTCCTCAAATATTTTTAAACTTATTTCTACGTTTGTAAATGAAATCAACGATTTTCGTTCGCATTCCTTTTCTTCCTTTTTTTTTTTTTTTTTTTTTTTTTTTTTTTTTTTTTTTTTTTTTGAGACCAGAGGTAAACTAGTTTTGTTTACTCAATAATTCAAGCCATTTTCAAATGATTCAATTTTTTTATAAAATATTACAAGTTCGTTACAGTCTATATAATTTAATTGCAACCTACATATATTGGGTGGCAGGTGTTCATACATTATGTCACTGTTGAGAATACTTTCAGAATAGTTCCTCGCTTCAGTTACCTGTCCTGAGGTACTGAGTACCCTACTCGTAAGTCCCGAGTCCCCATCCCACATATATGTTTCATCAATAGGACAAAGCTTTCAAGAGACTAAAACCTTAACACAACTAAAGGCATCGCCATAGGTTCTTTCACCGCATTCACTAAATACGCTGTACAATTCTTCTCTTTCATTTTTCGAACAGAAAGATCTGCGAGATCTCTAAATAAAAATACTAGAGTGGACAAATCCCGTAAATCTCAAAACCGGCCTTAACATCTTAAGATGCGATATAAATAATAAAAATAAGAAGATAAAACAATGCTGCTTTTAAAACAGTATAAAACTTGGATTAAATTATCACTTTAAAAAAAATATTTGCCAGAATAATGCTAAGAAAAATATGTCATATAAATAAATGGTACCGAGAAAATATGGCCAGGTACAGTTAAAAATAAAAAACACTTAAACGCGATTAAAAAAAAAAAAAAATTAAATTAAAGATAAACTTAGTAATGTGGGATGGATGAGCAGGTTAGCGTGAACAATCCGCGCGTTGCTAAGCAACCTGATTAACGAATCGAAGATAAAACAATTTCCAGTTCGCGTCACGGGCCGGGGGGCAAGTCGACATTAATCCCCCGCCCTCTTCCCCAGGCCTGAGAAACCCCCGTGTAGCTAACAAAGGCGAGGTAGGAATGGGAGGAAAAAAAAAGGAATTAAATACTAAAATTTGTACCTTTATTAAGTTTTATCACAAATATAAACATGAAATAGGTATTTTAGATTGTGTATATAAATAGATAAAACACCAAGACTCACCAAACATTATGTTTAAAAGATAAAAAACATCAAAGTTACAAAAGACATTTGAATACTCTTCACAAGTAACCTTGTAATTGCTACAAATAATGACTAAGGCAAGTTAAACATTCAAATGGCGTGGTGCATGACCGTAGAAAAGAGGGTACAGGGTGCTGTATTGGTTTAAACGAAAAAAGTTACGTAGATTGTTTCTTCTTCTATACTTCATCAATCATTTTATTTTTTTATTTCCACTTCTTGACTCCTTGGCCATACGGAGTTTTCAGGAACAGTTGTGTATTAAGTCGAGTTTAAAGTAAGTCACGTAGCAAATATGTTATCACCTACTTCATCAGATTTTCTCCGTAACTACTGGACCGATTTTTTTCGAAATCTGGCACAAAAATAGCAGGACATCCATTGATAAGCTTAACGCTGGCATTAATATCAGCCGCTTAGTTACGTAGTTCCGAGCATACCCTCATTACTTGAAAAAATCGTATAAATAATTCCTCCTGAAGTTCTCGAAATGCTGAAGTAATATTTTACCCTAGCAATGTAATTGTTCAAATATTTAATTGAACGAAGAAATTGTTTTGTAAATTATTACTTAATAAACAATTTAATACTAAAATTACGATAAATCCCTCTTCCAATGTCCCTGTTCATTGTAGACTTCATTATAGGAAAAAATCCTTTTTTTTTTCCCTAATATTCAAACAATCCTTCGTACACCTAAAATCCTACCAGTCAATAACTGATTTATAAATTTTAAGAATTATTAATTTCCGATTCAGTATCTCATTTTTACGAAACATAAAACTGTAAGTTTCGGAAATAAACATGAAGTCCCACTTCGAGCGTCCTCGAAGAATCTCATCCGTACAAATAACAACGTACATTGGCCAACTTTCGTTACAAGTGCTGAAAGCTAACAGGCTCACTAGAGAACAGAGTTTTGGTTGAAGTTTTTCCGAATGACTTCAGGGAAAACATTAATCTGTGTTCCTTGCCAGATGATCAGGAAAGCCGTCGCAATAAGGGCGGTCCCAGAATTTGTATGTTTTATAGAATATATCTCACAGAATGAGCTTGATCATTTTCAGAAAACAGTAGCGGTGCCCGTTAATGGATTCTCCTTAAGGCAAAATGGCGTGTAGGCTGTGGAATAAGAGGATTTTGATCAATGTATCGTAATGAAAATTACATTTACTGTATAAGGGTTTTCTATGCTTATTAAACAATTTCTTTAAAATAAAGAAAACAAGAAATCAAAATATTTTCTGATACTAGTTGTTCCATTCAGTTGATTTGATTTATGCAGAAAGAGTCTACTTAAGGCTCTAAATTATGAATTTTATATTACATTGGAGTATAATATACATACAAATGTTCATTGGAAGCATAGACTCATCTTATATTCCAAAGTTCGATTTAAAAACAGATAGTTAATTGTTATATTCGTCATGAATGAGAAATGACCTATATGGTATTTATTTTTATTTGTAGGACTTACCTGTGGGTGGAGAAAATGGGTGTGGTCCCATCCTGTCCTTGTTGCAATAGGCATATTCACATGCAGCAGCTCTGACAAAGATTCCACCGAATCACCTTTAACACACAAATGTTTCGTTAAGAAATTCTTATTTTTCAATTCATAATAGTTTTATTAAATTAGTAGAATTAAAAATCTGGCGATAGGTGGAATACTTTTTCCTAATTAAACGCATCACAAAGATGGACATACTAAGATTTAAAAACTTTAATCATTACAGAGTAAGGATGGCAGTCAGAGAAATGAAATTGTTTTTTGTCAATTTTTCGGCTAATATTTTAGGCCACCTTTGGGGCGACTGAGAAGAGTGTCACAACAATGACGTGTCAGGCCGAAACGTTGGCAAAACAAACAACAGATTAGACTATTTCATTATTATTTCTTCGTGTTACCGCCACCTGGACTACATTCCTCCTCTACCACCCAAAGCTCTACTATTGATATTCATCAACCAAGATAGATGTTGTAAAGGGTCACCCATAGCATAGTGGCTAGCATAAAAGCTTTCTATGCCAAAGGTCGCGGGTTCCAACTTGCGGGTGGCCCTAGGATTTTTTAATTGGAGTAAAAGATCCTCAGTTATGCTGCTCTTTGGAGTGGACGTAAAAAAGTGGTTCCGAGCCTGTACGATGCTAGGTACTAAAGATTTAGACTCCCACTGTTGCATCGTCCGATCAGTTAAAGTAGCATAAAAGTGAAGTTTAATGAATAAACAAACAAGCTATGATAGATGTTACAGGCAGCCACTGTTTCTTGCCGTTACCTCTGCACTCCAATGGTCCTACAATCCACCACTAGATGCAAAATCTTTTATAATACTTCTTTAATTGATACGTATGATTTTTGAAATGGAATTTATAATATCATAGACCGTTTTTGATACTGGCTATATATCGATTTTGTATACATTGTTTTATTTTCCGGATTAAGAAATGATGTTCACTAAGACGGAAGAATATTAAATATCGATAAGCAGATTAGTTTTTCAAGACCAGATATAGTCAGTAAAATTTGGTTTTCCGAATGAAATCTTTACATACTCGCATCTTGGACCAACTGTTTGAAGCTATTTTAGTATCTTTGAGGGCCTTTGTGGTGTGCAACTTGATAAAAAGATAAACATTTACAATTTATATATGTTAGCCACACATCCTAGAAGTTCACATCCCATGTCAATCTACTAAATATATTATATATATATATATATATATATATATATATATATATATATTGTTTTCCTCGTGGCGTATTCCATGACTGCGCCAAAACACAAGCGTAATTCCAATGTGTACATCGCCCTATCCCACTCTTCAGAAAAACCAAATATCCTTACCTCCCCATCTACTTAATACATTTTTTTGTAAACATTTTTAAACTCTCCAAAATAGAGTAATCTGATTTAAAAAGCATTTTTAAATTATATGTTAAAATGTATTAGACAGTAAATATGCATAATATTTATTGCGCTCCCAGTGGGCTTGTACCCTACAATTCTTTCTTGAAAACCGATTATAAAGATTTTTATGATAAGCTAAACGCTAGCTAAGCATCAAGATCAAAATTCATTCCTCTTTCTGTTAATACAG
The DNA here is from genome assembly GCA_023052935.1 of Piezodorus guildinii. Taxonomy (NCBI): domain Eukaryota; kingdom Metazoa; phylum Arthropoda; class Insecta; order Hemiptera; family Pentatomidae; genus Piezodorus; species Piezodorus guildinii. The sequence goes on from CM041297.1 coordinate 58,981,200, forward strand.
TAATCCAACCATTAGTACAGATTCATAAAATAAACACCATAATGCCAATTTCTTATAGTCAATGAATCAGCTTGGCATATTCAACTTAACATTAATACGGAACGTCGCTACATATCAACAGTTAGTTTTGTTACTTTTAACAATTATGATTAAATAAGACAATACGTGAATTAAATAAAATATATCAGTAAAGTAACATGTTAGAATGCTGCCCATAGCAATCAGTGTAGTTGATTTGAAACTCCGATGGTCAAGAGTGTTAGAATTGTTCCCTTGAGGGTGTGCGGATTTAAAAAAAATACTCACGAAAGCGACTACATTTAAGAAAAGATATACTTTTGTTCTTATTTAACATCAAGGTACTGTATTTAACAGTAAACAACTCACTTCGTCGCATAGATAATCATCATAAAAATATTAGATAGATAACCACAGGATATCAATAAAAATATTATGTGTAAATAACACTAAAACCAGAATAAATGAATATGTAAAGTGAAAGTTACATTTTTGAGGCCAATTTTTTTTTTAGAGATGATTCATAATTGTCAATACAAAATTAAATCAAATCAACGTTAGGATAGGATTATCATTTTCATGTAAATTTGCATGATATCAAACAAAATGCCCGAGTTAGAGATTATATAGTCTCCTTTTCCACATTAAAAAAATAATAACAATCATTGAAAATTTAAAAAAATATATATTACAATGATAACTGTTATTTGCTTCTGTGATCAGTATATAAACTCATACATTTTTATGTAAAGGAAAGAAACAGTACTATGCAATTAAAAAATGTGAATGTATATGTATATGTATATGTATATATATATATATATATATATATATATATATATATATATATATATATATATATACATGTGTGTGTGTGTGTGTGTGTGTGTGTGTGTGTGTATGTGTGTGTATGTAAGTATATGTAAATGTACATGTATATGTTTGTGTGCGTTGTGTGACGAATGAAGAGGTGGCCTGAAGAGAGTATAGTGATATAGTTATTAGCTTGGCTGATATACTCACCGGTGGGCGGGGGGGTGTTGAAGGGCGAAGGAGCCTGGAGCCAAGATGGGCCTTCGTCCCTTCTGTTCTGCATCTGAAACATATAGTCATAACTATCGATTCAGGAGGCACAGGCTGCCAGATAACTAGGGTACGCCCCCCCGGTTATCTCTTCAGTTAGTCTGCAAGTAGTAAGTGTCAGCTTAGGCATACGATCAACGAGTAGGAGGTTGTGATTTCTATAGGTAAACAGCCCTCATGTACGTTTTCTTCTAAAATTCCGGAAATAAAATTTTAACTTCATTATTTATTGAATCTAAAAACAATGACACGTATTCCCTAAGCTAACTTTATTTTATTTTAATTCTATAACCCTGAGATAAAGGACTCTATCATTTCCATTTTTTAACAATTAATCATAATTATCTCTTTTTACTTAATTGCTTCTACTTTATCCGAAGGCTACTGTAATGGAGATCAAATGTGATGGGATTAACACGATTTAGTAAAATAATAAGCCTACTTTCATTAGGCTGATCTCGGGGGCTTGGGCTTGACCGGTGAACATTGGACGAGTCTATGCAGGCGAAGTTTGGTGGTATCGGCATCGAACCTTCGGGTTCGGTAAGCCTATTATTATTATTATTATTATTACTTTCATTAGGAGATAAACTTTTGTTCGAACTGCTCTTCTGTGATGTTAAGTAAGGTGCAGTGTCCTATACCTTCGAGGACACCACTGTTAATACCATCAGAGCGCATCAATGTCCTGCCAAAACATCTATTCATTATTAAAATATCTTTCTTTATCTTCGAAAATAACGGAGTTACAAGCGTATATTGGCAAGATTTCAATTGTTTCTTTTTTTTTTTTTTTTGTTAATCGCGCTTTACTGATTATAAAAGTCTATACATATTTTTCTCTATCTTAAAAAAAAAACTGAGTTATGGGCGCATTTATGGGTAAAATTTTTAATTTTTTATTTTCTTTTTTTTCTTTTTTTTTATAATTATTTTTTGGCTTTTTCGTTTAAAAAACATTAGCACATTTATTCTCTATCTTCAAAAATAACTGAGTTATGGGCGCATTTATGGGTAAAATTTTTAATTTTTTTCTTTTCTTTTTTTTATAATTATTTATGGCTTTTTCGTTAAAAAAACATTAGCACATTTATTCTCTATCTTCAAAAATAACTATGTTATTGAATTAAATAACTTTTAATCGTCGCAATTTTAAAAATAACCAGCTGATATTAACGCCTAGGTGTTAGAATAATCGTTGCATGGACTAGGATTTTTGAGGCGAATTTCAAATATTTTTTTTTCGCTCTTTACTGATTCTAAAAGACTATACATATGTTTCTCTATCTTCAAAAATAACTTATAAAAATACATTTTTTTTCTTTCTTTATTTAAAAATTATTCGCGGATTTTTTTGTTAAAAACACTTTTTTTCTCCATCCTCAAAAATATCTGAGTTATTTAATTAAATCACTTTTAATTGGCTACCATTTTAAAAATAATGAGCTGATATCAACGTCTAATTTTTAGGATCATCGTTGGATACCTTAGTATTTTTGTGACGAATTTCAAAAACATTGGTCCAATAGTTTCCAGTACTCCAGTAGGGTATTTTTTTTTTTTTTTTTTTTTTTTTTTTTTTTTTGGGGGGGGGGTTAGGGCAAATAAAAATGTTTATTATTGGGAATAATAAACCTAAAAAGTAATATGAAAATGAAAATAATATTAATTTTGATGAGTCGAAAATCTATTTTGCAATGATATCGTATCGTATAGAAAAGAACCACAAGAGGCTTTTGGTTGTAAGCATCTACCCACACTAGGTAATTGCACATTTTTAAAGTTAATTAGTAATTGGTTTCATATTTATTAATTAAATTTGTGCAATGATGGTACATCGACTGATTTTATTTATATATCATTTCTATAGTGGAATGATTTTCATCGTTCTTCTCTTTTTTCATGTTTAATTGTAAAGTTTTTTTGATAGAATTTTATGAATTTAACGTTAATCTCATAGATCATTAACAATTCTAACTGTATGTATATATATATATATATTTTTTTTTTTTTTTTTATCATATATTTAACATTGTTATTTGATTATCATGATAAATTGTTAGATGATTATTTGTGATTGTGGCAATATTTTGTACTTTTAGATAAATTAGTTCCATTGCACCTGAAGAATGGTATTTTAGCCGAAACGTCGTGCATTTATTTTTAACAAAAGAGTGGTGAAGTATAAATCAACCTCCAATTGTATTCACAGAAATTGACCTTTACCTTAAAGAACCACAGAAATTTGGAAAGAATTGACTGCGGACAGTTTTTTTTTATATTGAAGCAGTTATTTAAGAACCATAGCTGTATTTATTGATAAAAGAATTAAAATATTTGCTAATGGCGAACCAAAGGTATGTGTTGAGGATCTCAGTCGCTTTCAGAGCAGTCAGTTGTCCAAAACATGGGTTTAAGCAGTAAATCAACAAACAGTCGCAATTTAGGGAAACTTTGAACCTTAGCAACATTCATTCATTGGGATGAGATAACCACGCAACAAATCACCCATCCTATGTACATTGGATAAGTGCATTATTATGGATAAATAATACATTATTAATTAACCAATTCTGTCAATCCAACAAATCTTGAGATTTGCTTCTGAAATATCTCCTTTTAATCGGGGAGGTTTTGGGATTTGATCATGAAAAATTAAAGATTTTTTTTTTTCTAAGCTCCTTGAGGTTCGGGATTGATATGCGAGCAAAATATGAATTATTTAATTCATACTAATTCCCTTACTGTACATTCAAAGAGAGGGATGAGAATTATTTACGTTTGCCAAAATAAGGACTTTTAAATCACTTGATAATTTTGTTTGTTTTTACATTCGAAATTGAAGATCATGCAGTTTATTAGTAATAATTGTACAACTCTTTCAGTATTAAAAAAACATAGTGAAAATATCGGTTCTAAACTGGTCACTAAAATATTTAAACTGAGATTTGAAAAACGAAAACTGAGACAACTTACAAACAACCAAAACTTATAACTGACATTAACGATGTTAAATTTGAGAACACCTATCCTAGCTAGGTGATTTTAAACAGAAACAAAAATATAATAAGCAATTGGAAATTATTAAAAAGATACATAGATTTAACAGCGTCGGATCCAGAGGTTGTATTTGTTGTTTTTTAAGAGGGGGAGTGAGGTGGTTTAATGTTTTCACCAACTCCAATCAAGCCATAAAAATCTGGATATTCTAAAGGTTATCAATTTATTCTTATATAATTATAATAGCGACCCATGAGTATTCTAGTAGTTTTTTAGTGTATGTAGGAGCATAGAGACAGAAAAAAATTCCTGTAAAATGTATCTACGTATATATTTAAATACCTTTATTCCATGCTATAGATGTGCTAAGAAATCATAAAATATTAATATTTATAAAAATTTTATCTCCTGCAAACTCTAATTGTATTTATAAGATAGAGAATATAGATGGTTGTACTAAATATAAATAATAAATGAACTGATTCTTCAATTATTTTTACTTTTTCTCATGATTTTTAGGTGGTTTTAAACGTTCTATTTCGTTAAAAGTTAATAATGTGATATAATTTAAATTTTATTGAATCAGGGATTGTTTGAGATGGTTTTTATATGCAATAACTATTGTGATAAAATTGATATTTTCACTTGTAAGATTAGTGATGTAAAGAAATTATTTTCTGGATAATTGTTACCTAATTTTTTTAACTGTTACTTGTTTCTTTTTTTATTAATTTTTTTTTTAACCATTAGTTTATATAAATAAATATTTAATATTAAAGACCTCTTTTTATTATTGTAAATTTTGGCAACTATTTATATATTTTTTTTCTGTATATTAAGTCTAAAAGATTCTTTGTATATAATTATTATTTATTTTTTATTTAATTTGTTAATTTTATATAATTTTATATTAGTTACCACCATATTGTTCTGTATTGAAAACTTATAAAAACTTGCTATTATATTTCAATATGTATGCTTACCTGTTTGAATATTTTACTAAATGGATATTTATATCCGTCTATTTTGTAAAATAAAAATAAAAATAATTGATGTAATGACCTATTTTTTATTACTATCAATATTTTAAAGTTAAATTAATAATCCTTTTTTATAAATATTTATACATTAAGACTTAAAAATCTAAATCCAAATCGTTATTTGTTTCCAAGTTTATAATTTATAAAATAATTCTTTTTAATTTAAATTCTTCCAAACATCGACCTGTCACTTTATTATTAAACGGTTATTAACGTTAAGTCAGCTGTTGAGTAAAATGTATCAGTATATACATGAGTAAATTATATGAATATTTCTACTATAACAGAAAATAAGAAGTTGTTTGCTATTTCCTCACCTGTTGTGGTAGCGAAGGCATTCTTTATGTTCCAAATTTTGTGAAGTGAAACGGAATTCGTCTTGATAATAAATATATAAATCAATATATATAATACATTAAAATACCAGTCGGAATAAATAGGATTAAACGCGTATAAAACAACACTGGTAATGGTTTTCAGCTAAGAACATACTTGTAAAAACAATTACAACGAACAAAAAATATAATAATTAGGAAACAAAATGAAAAACATTCAAGTTCAACAAATAATAAATATTGGTTTCCGTTCTATAGGCTACATGTTCGGCGGTGGCTGGGTGAGATGGGACTGACAGACAAGCTTCATGTCTTCGGTACAAACTCCAATTCCATGTTTTCATCGAAAACCATCCGAAGGTCACTCTCCAGTAAGTAATCTCTGGAGATCTTCAGCTTACCAAAGGTCTTCTTTTGGAGAATTAGCAGTCCTGATAATGCATTCTGGCTCCTCTCTAACGTATATAAAACTGCGCGACATTCAACGAGTCATACATTACATACATATCATTTACAGTGAGTGTCAAAAGTATTCGGAATTCGTATTTCTTTTCATTTAATAAGTATTTTTCACAACTATTAATTAATACAATTCTTTTTTACTGATAAATCTTTAAAACGGACTCCCATAAAGCAAAATCACTCGCCCGATAATCAATAATTATTTTGTTTTTAAAAATATCCGATTGATAATGTAAAATTACTGGATCATTTATTGTCGAAAGTATTCGGAAATTGTAACATTCTATTGTTCAATGGTTTCAAATATTCATTTTCTCACTAATCTTCGACTCAGTTTGATGTTCTAAACAATTCTAATCCCTCATGTAACTAATACCCAACCTAGGAAAGAAAAGTTTTTAAAATAAGGCGTTTAACTAAAAACGTAAGGATCAAACAGCAGCTTCGAATATTTTTTAAAATAGACATGGTTGAAATTAAAAAAAAAAATAATGAGAATATGTGGACGGCTGAGTAAAGTGTGGATGATATAATAATAAAATAAAAAAGCAAAAAAGTGACCGTAAAAAAAAATTAAATGTTAAAACTGGTAGACTGATTTTAAATTAAATAAGAAAAGAATTCCTCAAATAAGTAAATCTTAGATTATTTCTGAATTTTTCAGAACTTCTGGATGCACAATAAATGTTTTAACTGTATGTCGCGTTCCGAAAAAATATGACGAAGAGAAAAACATGGGAGAAGAAGTCAGGAAAAAGTCTTCAGCAGGCAAGGCAATAAGAGAATAGGCTAAATGTTTACAACATTTTTTAAAGAGAAGGTTGATGAATTAAAATGTTTACAGATGACTTTCATACTAAAATAGATAATTCCCATGAAAAAAATATGGTTTAAAAGAAACCAAATAAAGAATTCAGTAAACCACAGTAAAACACCTTGATCGGACAGTGATAGTGAGGTTTGTTTTTCTTTGAAAAAGTTGATAACATTGGATTCATGGACAGAATTGTTGATAGTTTTGTGTATTTTTTAAGCATGAAAAGCCAGAATTAATAGTAGAATACAAATAACGAATTAATTTAATGTTTAACAAACGCGCGACCCTGACTCTGGACATCTGTACGTCATCTATTCGGATATAGTTGCTGTACAATTTTCTAAAAGTTTACGAAATCCCTCTTTCATTATTTCTTTCAAATTTAATTAACCATTTGTGGGTCCTACTAAAGAGAGGAATCAGGAAATACGATATTCAAAATCAAAATGGCCTCAAGAAACAAGAAGTATTTGAATGGGACAATATTTCACACTTAATATTTAATTAACTATTTAGATCAATTCATAGGAGGCTAAAATGTTTAATTATACAAAAAAAGTTTACCAGCTGGATGTTTATTCATGATCATTGCATTAATGAAATTAGGAAACCACGTAATTCCGAATACTTTTGACACTATTAACATGCACTATTTTTAGGTTTTGCGTAAATGACCGTTCAAAACAAAATCATTTTTGGTTTCAGCTATTATATACCTTCCTTCTACCATTATTAAGTGGTTAAAAACTCCTCAAAAAAAAAATAAAATAATAAATAAGTCAAAAGCTAGTAAATAACAGAATGGTAGGGAATTCCGAATACTTTTGACACTCTGTATCTTTACTGAAGTAGTTTGTGAGAAAAGAAAAACAATATAATTTTGGTATCTTCGTTTTGTACAGTATGAACACTTTTTATGTGTAAATTATCTTTCTTAATGAGTGAATAATTATTACCCTTATTTCGGAAATATTGGAATAGCATATTCACTAATTGTACTCAATAAATTATTTTCAGCTTAAACATCATTTATAAACTCAATTATTATTCCATCTTAATTTACGTTCCAGATCTTGGTATAGTATTCATTAAAAATATTATCCAACTAAAAATAAAAATAAATTAACAAATGTAAATAAAACCTAACCATATTATATTTCTTTATATGATATTTGATACCACCGAGATGCATTTTTTTGCAGAATGTGTATTTTTTAAATGACGTATGGAAGAAGGGAAACATTTTATTTTCTTTGAAAGGGAGTGGAATGTTTAATAAATTATAAAAATAAACTTTTAATCTATTATTTATTTAGTGAATTTATTTATTACCATCTCTACACTTCCTTTGCTGCATATTACAGCCTTCAAGGAAATAGAGTTACTGATAAGGTTCAAATTTTTCTCAGAATAATTAGCATTTAAATACCTACATAGATAATTTCCTCCTCCCAAAAATAATATTGGTTAGCATGATGCCAAATTCAATTTAACACCAGAGAGCACTAATCGCATATGACATTTAAAACATAACGTAATATCAAAATCCAACAGAGATATCACATTATACTACTTAATAACCGTGACCAAAGCAAACACCCGTTTACCCCAGGCTGGACACTTGTCCAATCGTTTTATAGGAAACACAGATATACCACGGATATAAAAAATATATAACTCGGTTTAACACTTCATAAAACAATGACCGAGGGCCCACATAAAAAAAAAATCTGGTGCGGGCAACACACGATTTTCACTTACCTCCATTTTAAAATCAATGAAAGAGTTTTCAAATACAGTTAAAGATAAAAATACGTGAAACTATTAAGGAATTAATTAAATTAAATTTCTATAAAAACATGTGTTTCATTAAAAAATCTATTATATTATTATCATTATATTATTATTACAATGACCGAGGGCCCACATAAAAAAAAAATCTGGTGCGGGCAACACACGATTTTCACTTACCTCCATTTTTAAAATCAATGAAAGAGTTTTCAAATACAGTTAAAGATAAAAATACGTGAAACTATTAAGGAATTAATTAAATTAAATTTCTATAAAAACATGTGTTTCATTAAAAAATCTATTATATTATTATCTAAAATAATCAGTTAGTTTTATGTTCATTTCATCACTCTCTATTAACTTTTAAAATCTTGTGAATGGGATGATATTTTTTCTAAAATCTTTAGCTTTCCAACGGTATGTCATACATGTATATTACTGCTCCTATGTTCAAAAACGAAAAATTGCATTAAAAAAATATTTTTTCTGTTTTCTCCTTTAGTTGGGTATCGAATTTATTCAATTTATATATTTACCGGTTTTTCATCAGCGCTAACAAGATAATCTAGTTATTATTATTGAATCTACAAAATTAAAGGTACTTTAGGGGAAGACAATTTAAAATATCGGCATTTAAGCCCTGTCAGACCATTTTTATCCAAATAAAACCTACATGATATTAAAGCCCATTAATTTTTACATCGATATAGCGAGTTTAATCAAAATCGTCGGAACCGTTTTCGAGAAAATTGAAAAAAGGTGCAAAATGCATGGTATAAAGTGCCTCTTCTGGTAAGCTCATTTTGATGAAAAAAGTTTTGTCACGTCTCGGGCGTATAGTTGTCTTAAATATGAAATTTCAGTTTCATAGGACTTACCGTTTCCGCCCGGGAGTTACCACACACACACACACAGACCTTTTTGCGGGACTAGGTTATTTGGACTCAGGGGACCCTAAAAAGTGTATTTCCGTTGAAAACTGGAATTCGAAAATTTTCACGATCGCAATACTTCCCCTTACTATATATAGTAAGTGAAAGTAACAAAACAACACCATATGTGAAATCCATTAGCCACCATTTATAAGACAATCCATATTAAAATACGGATAGAAACTTGCTATTTATTCCACTAACTTATGTAACCCTGTTCGAATCTATGATTGCAATTGTATGTTCTGCAAAAATACATCTATATAAAAACTCTGCTGTTATTACTTAACGTACTTATTCCAAAACCCATAGTCTTATTATCTAATCCCGACAGTTTGTTAATAACACATCTATATTTATCGGCTTACAGTTTGCGAATATATACCGACTCACTTCATAAGATTTTATAAGAACGTAATAGGTCACGCCGTCATTAAATGAAACAGCGGCAAATATTTTATATTTGTGTCTTAAAAACAAGAGTAAGATATAGGCCATTGATGTATGTTGTCTTATTTTCGTTTAAAGAAGGCATAATAATCCATACAATTGGATTATTGCCAAAATATGTATAAAAATAAATATAAAAATCCACCCTGTTATTTAAGAAAGAGTTTGAGCAAATCTTATGTTTTACATTTAACGCCAAAATTTAATTAGTTTAATATCACCAAATATTCCAAAAGTTAAGGTTTCACAAAAGTTTTACATTGCAAATAGGATTTATAATCCTTATCCAGTGTGTTACCTAATGTGATTTATTTCTACGGATTTCTACAATCCGAGAAAGACAGAAAGTTTATACCGGTTGTTTTCACCACTCATTTAAAAGTAACTATGACAGAGAAACGCAAGCTAATTTGGAAACTTAACTTGTTTTTGTTTGATTTGAAAATGAGTTTTAAAAAAAAACATTGAAAGGATTAAAGACAAAAAATACCAAATAAAAATGAATCATCTAAATTTTTATTTACACTATACAGAACATTTTTGTCAGAGGGGCTTAATTTTTCAAACTTAGCTTTACCCGGTAAAAGTCTATCTTCCAAATCAGAATATTTTACAAACATATTTTAGCTAATAGTTTACTTATAAATATTATTAAATAATTTTGTTGAGATGATGAAGATCAAATCTATAAATAAATAATCTTTACTAAACCCTTCCCCCCCCCAAAAAAAAAAAATATATATATTAAATATAGTGAACCTAAGTTCTGTCACCCAGATAACAGCAATTGTCCTCATTTATTAGTCCATTTGAATGCGCTTCACGATGATAGTCAGTGATGATAAGTGTTTATGTTGACAGTACTCCACTATCACTTTTTTGATAATGAATATAAAACTTTTATTAAAAATAATTATATTGGTATAATAAGACTTTTTTACTTTTTCTTACTTATACTTATATAGGTATTGTAATATATAAATAATATATATATATATATATATATAAACCGGTAATTATTAACTTGTTTATATGTATTTAATTTACTCTAAGACTCCAAAGCACATTTTGTACATTCTGTATATTTTATTCTAAAGAGACATGTCCCATGATAATAAAGAATTTATTTATTTATTTCTAAAATGGTTTTGGCTTTAGTATTTCCCTGTGATGGGCATTACCTTGTAGGGATGGGCATAATCGAATGACGATTATCGGATAAATCGATTATTTCAATCATTCTTTACCGATATAGCTATATTGATTTCAATAAAATTATTAATTTTTTTTTGGTAAGGTTTTTTTTTACCCCCAAAAATATTACACGGTCTGTTAGTTTTGCTCGGAATTTTGTCGCTAGGACTTAATGTTTACGAGTTATATTGGTTGGACTGAAACACCACGATTTGCTTAATTTATTAAATGTTGAGGCCTTGTTGACACACTCTGTGCCAAAAAAGCTGAAAGGTTTTGGCTTTAGTATTTCTCCCTGACAGGTAAAAACAATTGATCACGGATATGTATTTATATAATCTATTGCTTTCAGTCGGGGATAAAGTAAGTTTGCGGACGAATCGATTTAGTATAGAACGAGTCAAAAGACAGAATAAAGGTAATAAACTACTAAAAAAATGTATTTTTTATCATCGATATACATCTAGACATTGGTACATTAGTAACTTTTTATACTCAAAGCAATATAGCTCCAAAAATGTAGAGACTAGCGTCAAATTTTGTGTGCGGAAATTATTTCAATTTTAAATTCAACTCCATCATACCTTTCAGCTTTTTTTGGCACAGTGTGTCAACAAGGCCTCAACATTTAATAAATTAAGCAAATCGTGGTGTTTCAGTCCAACCAATATAACTCGTAAACATTAAGTCCTAGCGACAAAATTCCGAGCAAAACTAACAGACCGTGTAATATTTTTGGGGGTAAAAAAAAACCTTACCAAAAAAAAATTAATAATTTTATTGAAATCAATATAGCTATATCGGTAAAGAATGATTGAAATAATCGATTTATCCGATAATCGTCATTCGATTATGCCCATCCCTACAAGGTAATGCCCATCACAGGGAAATACTAAAGCCAAAACCATTTTAGAAATAAATAAATAAATTCTTTATTATCATGGGACATGTCTCTTTAGAATAAAATATACAGAATGTACAAAATGTGCTTTGGAGTCTTAGAGTAAATTAAATACATATAAACAAGTTAATAATTACCGGTTTAAAATAGACATATTTAAATGAGAAGAAAATAATTTAAAAAAAAAAGTTTATTTACAATTCTATTGAGCCTGGATATTCATTAAGTGATTAAATATGATTTGAAGGTAGAAAGAGAGATGGAGCGAAGGATGGAAGGAGGGATAGAATTCCATAGGATTGAGGATCGAATGAGAAAGGATCTGTCGAAATGTGGAGTTCGGTGGGCCGTACTGTAAGACCTGGAGCATGTACAACGGGGATAGACAGAGGATTTGAATTGTAGGAGAGGTCAAAAATGTATGATGGACGGCGGGATTGGATAACTTGGTAAAGCAATGACGCAAGGGAATACTTGAGACGATTGGAAGGGTAAAGCCACTTCAATTCGCCATAAATTTGGGATATGGAGGTGTACCAAGGGACCCCCGAGGGGAATCGAACAAAGCCATTAATTAAGCGTTTTATTTTTACCTTGAAATCCCCAGACAAACCACCGTATACAGCAGTAGTCGAAGTGGGAAATATTAGAGAGGTGACGAGGAGTTCACGGGTTTGTTGCGGGAATAGGTGACGGAGGGAATACAGTCTCATCATACTACTACATCATACTATCATCACTGACGATCACCGTGAAGCGCATTTATTTTCATTTCATTTCATTTGTTACCACTTTTTTTATCACCATTATATAAAGTAGATATATTTGAGCTTTTCTGATGAAAACCATGGTTAAACAGCAAAAATCTTAAAATTTAATTTTCCTCCCTAACCGTTGAGAATAGGATTATTGGCTCCTATGGACTTTTTTTCTTGAGGTCTACAATCTTCTCTCAATATATGACCAGATATTTATGAGACAGTCTGTATATTAATATAAGTTAACACATGTTATCACTGTAATATTGTGTGCGTGCGTGTGTGAGTGAGTGAGAGGAGGAAGTATTTATTCATATAAGGATAAGTTAATACACGTTTTTTCAATTATATAAACCTTTTAGTGAAATATTTGAAACATATCTAATAACTATATGTAAAAGTTTAAATCAGGTATATTACGATTCCATACACCTAATCAATCAAATCAATAACAGTACAGCTATCAGGAGTTAATTTAAAATCATGAGTCTGGAAAAGCTTTAAATGTAGGAAATGTTTCAAGTAAACGTTCATTTTAAATAAAATTAATTTAATATGAATATTAATCACAATCATTTCTAAAAATACAGAAATTTCACGAGGAATATAAAAATAATTTACCTCTGTTGTGATTCACTAATGATCATAAAATATTGTAATATGTAGATTTTGTATTCACTAAAATATATTGTTTTAAACTTTTATTTTATAAAGCTGACTAAAGGACCCACTTGTTTTCCATGTTGAAGAATAAATCAAATTCAAAATTTCTGGCAGTATAGGCAACCTACTGAATATTTGAAAATATGTTTTAATTTTGTTTCACAAGATCTAAAAATAAAAGTTTAAAACATTAGAAAAATCAAATATGCCTTATTATAGATACCTAATTCAGTTTTCTTTATTTAAATTTAATATTCCTTCAATATTAATATTAAAATTTTTAATATATGACAACTTTGTTCAGAGTGTTTTCATTTTATTATTGATATCTCAATCAGCATTCAGTTTCTTTCAAAGTAGTGTAATTTTTGAGCCATTGAATATGTTAAAAACAAAAATAAATAAGAGAGGGTCTTAACTTTAATATTGCAATAATAATTAATAACAAAATAAGGATAAATTATTTTAGAAATTCTCAGTTTTTTTCAATACTGAGTAGTGGTTCCCAACTGGCGATCCACGTACCCTCAACGGCCATAGATGATGACTATCTCCGACATATAGGAAAATAGTTTTGCTAATGTTTGTATAAATCCAATGAAAAACAAATTTAAGCTTTACTTCATTGTAATGATCACGTAAGTGACTCACACGAAACCTCACGACTTTTGACACTGATAGGTATCTTCTCCATGTAAATAAAATGATTTCATGATTTTTGGTTTCCACTAACTCCTTATCCACGCAACGGATTTCGATACGGTTTTTTGCTGTCATTTAGAGCATTCTTTCCTGACAGTTTATAATTACAATACATTGCAACTATTTTTTTATTTAGAATGGAAAATAAATTTTCGAATAATCACATCATAAAAAAATAATCTGTAATATTTGTAGTAATATAGTACATTGGAATACAGTTGGAAAGGGCAAGATTTTAGAAAATGAATAGGTATGTTGCACTTCCTCCTAAGGAAAATACCACTTGAGCATGGACAACTAAATGTATTTCTTTCTTACATCACTTCTAAACAAAGACTATTCTGATTCTGTAAAGTAGAACCATTGTACAAAGGAAACATTGTACAAAACGAAATTCTATAATACATGGCAGTAATAACAAAACTTTGGTTATGACATATAAAAGCACCCACATCTGTTAAATCAGTAAGCTGTAAACCATTTTTAATTTGTTTTACTTTAAAATAAGAAACCAATAACCTTTACTAATTTGATTTATTTATTAATATAATATGTTTCTAATTTTCATTGATGATTGAATTTAATAATGAATAGACCTTATAATATATACATAATAATTTCTTGCAATTAAGTGCAATTTTCTGGAAGGATCCGAAAGCGATAAACTCTAAATCGGTCAAACAGTGCTTTTTCAAATATAAATGACACCACATTCAAATTGCACCCTTGCTTAGTAGGAGTGAGTCACTACTTTAGTATGTTTTAGTACTTTAAATATGACATGATCCATTTTTTCCCCTCTCGAATCCCCTATTTCTCCCATGGACCCACCACTACTATTAACTGACGTACTAAATAAATTTAGCAGTAGAAGATCTAAAGGAAATATTATGTGAATTTTTATACATGACACTTCAACTGATTTTCATTATATCTAATTGTTAAGAAAGAGTAAAATGCCCATTTCGGAAATAGTTTTTGCAAGGTTAATACAAAGTTTTGTTTGTTTTGGTCTGTACATTTAGTTCTATAATATTCATAATTATTTATTTATTCTTTTCTTTTAAGGAACAATATTGAAGAAAAACTGCTTCCACTTTTTTACATCAGCTGTATAGTATTTTTTAGCCAAATCATTAGTTTTTTAAGGTAGAGCCTTGATGGATTTCTGTAGAAGTACACAAACAGTCATTTCCAAATCACAAAGCTAAATCCAACATTTAAAGGGAAAAAAAAAGACAGCTTCAGTTGATGACAATATTTTTCCAAGTTTTCTTTTAATGTAAAGATAAAATCATTTTTATCTTCTTTAAGATTTTAAGCCTCAATTAGTGAATAATATTTTGTTTAAGATGTCTCAGAATAAATATAATTTATTTATTTATCTTTTCTAATACTAATATTTATAAATATTATTACTTTTGAATATAATTTGAGTATAGCAAAAATATTATAAAATCCATCCCTTAACTTCAAAATAAAACAATTTGCTGAAACATTCATTAAAAAAATAAAACATTTCCAACGACATTGGCTGTAAGCATGGGGGAGAGGAGGGAAGCAGTCAGTGTATTTATAAAACTCTCTAAGACATAATTAAAATAAAAAATAAATGTAAGTTTATTTATTATATTGTTGTAAATTTGTATAATCTGTACAATAACATGATTCAGTAATAATAAAAATTACAAAAAGCTGCAAAGCAAAGATATCCTTAATGAACATTTATATAGGTGTGTGTGTATCTGAATCTTAAAATAATAAATCTAATTATATCTTCAGATTTAATACCTAACATATAAGTGGAATTCATTAAAAAACATCTATAATACAATTTTTTATCTATTAATTTATGTCATCAAATAAAACAACTTTAAAAAAATAATAAGTACGAAAAATTTATTTATCTATTATTACAATAAATACAAAATATGTACAATAAAAACATATTGTGCTCAACTTAATTTATAAGCATCATGAGGCATGTCACCTTAATTCATATTTAACTAAAAACTGAAAAAAAAAAATTGCTATCTATAACTACTAAGAGTTATTTTCATCCTGAAAGCTGTCAGTCATATCCATTTCATCTGGTACACGAGGAGGTGTTCTGTTCATTAAAATCTGAGCATCAGGAATCTCTGGCTTCATATTTAGAAGAGATGGGCAATCAACTCCAGGAGCATCTTCACCTATATTAATAAAATTATAAAGCTATCAATAAAATAATGGACACCAGAAAAGACTAAATGGAATAAATGTAAAAATATTTTAACTATCAAGCATTAATTACCATTGCTACCATAACTAATTTTTTATATACTATTAATTTATTATACAATAACAATCTTTCTTAGGCTGACCCATTTATAATGACTTACTCGAGACTTGTGTAAATACATTTTCAAGGACCCTGTACAGGCCATTGCCATTGTGTACAGGGAGGAATGGTGCTTGATGGAGGACAGTTGGCAGCGGAAAATGGACCGGAGAGCGCAACAGCGATGTCAGTTTTTTCGTCACATTTGAAAAAATATCTTTTCTTAGCATTGGGGATGGTGTTAGTGTTGTAATATATTAGCTGTAACCCGCGGCTTTGCTCGCGAATATTTCATTTCGTCTTTATTTAAATTTGCATAAATGCGTTTATGAGTGGTAACCATAAAACGCGTATGATGGAGCAGTTGTTTGGGGATGTGGTAACAAAGAAACTACCAATAAAAAACACTTCCTTTATTTTTTTCTGACTGGTGTGTTTTCTTGGTGGCTGCACCCTCGACCAACTTTCTTACCATATAGTCAAAACGGTCAACAACTACTCCATTATTATAAGACGTATACATTTTAAAGAAATATAAATATTATATTTTTTACAATTATATTTATCAAAGTTGTTTTCAAGTGAAAATATCTCCATTCGTTGGATCAATGTATATCAATCACATTTATGTTCCAAAAGTGACTATATACCACAATTATGTTCCAGCTAAAATATATCGAGTAATTTTGGGTATGCCTACTTCTACTGGATGCTATTGTATATTTAACAGAAATAAATGGTAACTTATTAGACTAAAGTTAGAATTATGGTTCATGAGGAAAGTGATTTAAAAACAACTTAACCTATAAATATAAGTAATCTAATACAACTATAAATATCTTGTTTCTAATATTGAGACAAATTGAAAAAAAAAAAAAAAAAAATATATATATATATATATATATATGGTGCGGGCAACACTTACCTCCGTTTTTAGAATCGGTTAAAGAATTTTCAATTACAGTAAGAGATAAAAATTAGGTTGTTTTTTTTTTCCATGAATGGATGGCATTGGCATACACCAAATAAAAATTAGTTAAACCTTTAAATAATTAAATTTCTTTAGAAACACGTGTTTTATTAAAAAATCTATTATAGTATTATTTAAAATAATCACTTAGTTTTATAGGATTTTTGTCACTATTTATTAAATTTTACAATCTTTTGTATGAGATAATATTTTTTTTTTTTAAATCTTTAGCTTTCCAACGGTAAATTATGCATGTATATCACTGTTTTTAAGTTAAAAAACAAAAAATTGCAATATCAGCATTTAAGCTCTGTCAGACTATAATTCTAATTGAAATAGAATTAATGTAAGTTTAATTCTAATTGAAAAACTTACATGGCATGAAAGCCTATTAAATTTTACATCGATATAATTTAATCAAAATCGTTAGAGCCATTTTTGAGAAAATCATAAAAATGTACAATATGCATAGTATAAAGTGGCTCTTCTGGTTCGCCGATTTTGATAAAAAAGTTTTTGTAACATCTCGGCCGTATTGTTGTCTTAAATATGAAATTTCAGCTTTATAGTACTTTTTGTTTCCGCCCTGGAGTTCGGCCACAGACACACACACACACACACACACACACACACACACATACAGACCTTTTTGTCGATCTTGGTTATTTGAACTCAGGGGACCCTAAAACATGTATTTCCGTATAAAACTGGAATTAAAAAATGTTCACAATCACAATACTTTCCCTTACTATTTATAGTCTAGTAAGTGAAAGTAAAAATTGCATACAAAAAAATGTATCCACTTTTCTGTTTTGCTTGTTTATCAGATTCGCTCAAATTTGGTATTTGGCCGTCTTTCATCAGTGTCATTAAGATGATATGGTTAATATTTTGGAATGTACAAAATTAAAGGTACTTTAGAAGAAGAAAATTTAAAATAGCGGTATTTAAGCCCTATCAGACTATTTTAATAAGAATAAAACCTACATGATTTTAAAGCTCATTTAACTTTAACATAGCGAGTTTAATCAAAATCGTCAGAACCGTTTTTGAGAAAATCATTAATATGCATGGTATAAAGTGGCTCTTCTGCTTAGCCGATTTTGATGAAAAAGTTTTTGTAACATCTCGGGCGTATAATTGTCTTAAATATGAAATTTCAGCTTCATAGGACTTTTCGTTTCTGCCCGGGAGTTCACACACACACACACACAGACCTTTGCGGGACTTGGTTATTTGGACTCAAGGGAACCTAAAACGTGTATTTCCGTGGAAAACTGGAAAATATTCACGATCGCAATACTTTCCCTTACTATGTATATATATAGTATAATAAGTGAAAGTAAAACTACACTTCTTTTATTTTGTTTGCGGTTTGGTGAATTTGATTTAATAAATAAAATAATTTGAATTAAAATTGCTACAAATTACGAAAGATGTTGATAGCGACCATGTTGAATGAGGTTATATAAAATAAATACAGGTGAATAGCAATGAACTACCCTGTTTATGATAAATAAAAGATTATTATTTCATGTCAGATATCAATTTTATTTACTCAATGTTACAATTACATATCAGTACCAAGTAGCCACATCCAAATTATTCAATATCATCGTTTTATCTTTAAAACATAACCGTTGTATATCATCATAACTCTTTTGCAACTCACAACTCTTTGCAACTCATTCAAATGAGTACTTATAATTTTTCTGGAAACGTATTGTAATATGTATTTTATTATAAATGGAAACTATAATGTAAACGTATATTTTATAAATAAGAACGCATAGAAACAATCAACACACACTTATATTTGAATTAATAATCACATATGTGAATATATGGGAAGGTTACTGGGAGGGAACCAGTGTTGCCACAGTTAAACAAATTTTGTTTTATGTTTTAGAAATGGAATCAATCGTTAAATATTACTTTTTTTCAATATAATGAATTGCTAAATTTTTTTAATTTAAGAGATTAATTAAGCATAGAATACCAGTATAAGGTGGGGACTCTCCAACAAGATGCTCCAGCACAGTAGTCAGCATCGAAGTTGAAAATACATCATCTCTTCTGATACCAAGAGCTTTATGGAAAGATTCTGCTGATCTTTCTAAATTTCCCATCAGTGCTTGTACGAAACCAATAGCTGATAAAGTAGAGCCATTCTGCGGGGAAAGTACTAACGCCTGAAAAATACGTAATCCAATCTGTAAGCATATTTGTCACATGATAAACTATTCTGCAACTCTTTGAATGAGAGAAATTTTGTAAATTTAATTGGAAAAATTATATCAAGATTTATGCTCAATATACAGATTACATTCTCACTCAAGAATAATGTAAGCTCAATATTAAAGCACCTTTATGAGTAAGCACCTCAAAACCATTCATGGGATATTATGGATAGAAGTAAATTATTGCTTATTTATAAAATTAAATCAATTATAATTAAGATATTTTAACAATTCTCACCTGTTGATGGTACTCTAATGCTTTGTCAAATCTCCGTAGTTTACGACAGGTATGGCCTAGATTATTAAAAAGTGCCTCCCATTTGTCTGCTATTAATGGTTCATTGATCTGTCGCACCCGTTCCAGAGCTTGTTCGAAATATTTCAGTGCTTCATGATAACTAACCAGCAAACAGATAACTTATACATTATTGATTAATTAAAAAATAAAACATTCATAATAAATTCAGCATTAACAATTTACTATTATCTCCGTGATTCAGGTTTAAACTGTCAGGCTTCTTCTCAATCTACATTTAAAATCAATTTAAGAATCATTATTTCATCAAATGCCTTGTGTTAATTATATAGATTTCCAGGGTATTTGAGGAAATTATGATAACATCAACATAGATGTGAAAACTACAGTTGTTCTATAAATAATAATAAAATTGTAAGTCCAACTTCTAAACTTCAACACCTTTAAATAATTAATTTGGAAGAATAAAAAAGAAAATTAGAGTACTTAGAAATAATTATCAAAGTACATAAAAGTAGGTCTTGAATTAGGAGTTTTTCAATAGCTTGTAAAAATATAATTTTTTATAGTTTAGTTGTTACTTACTCTGTGTTCTGAAATGCTGTGACCCCCATTTCATGTAGAACAAACGGATCATCAGGAGCAATGGTCTGTGCCTGACTGAAAAATTTCTCAGCTAATCTGTTGTTATTGGTAAGGCCACACTCAAGGCCTATATATAATAATGGAAGGTGACACCTGATGATAAATAAGAAGTTATAAATAAAAGATAATCATATTCTCACTATAATAAAGGTAAAGCATGGAATAACTAAAATGTATGGCAAATATTATTTTACCAGCCAATGAGTAACAACAATTCATAATAACGCTTAATAAAAAACAATATTCACCCCTTCATAAGTTGTGAAGCTTTAAAATAAGCAGCCATGGCCTGATCATGCTCATTTTCTATGGCAAATGAATGGCCATAGGCAAGCCAAGCTGGACCAAACAAACGGTCGAGGGAAGTCGCCTTTCCTAAATACCTTCTAGCAGGGTCAGTTTTACCTGAAAATAATGATATTTATACTGTCAATCCTTCATGTTTAAGGACCATAAATTAATGCAATATTAATACATTACATGAACTTTTATATATTTTTTTAATTAGTAACCAAAATATTAACTTTGAGACTTAAGACTTATTACATTAAAGCAATTCAGTTAGGTGTAAGAAATGAAAACTAAAAATTAACCATCACAAATCACTACATGTTACATTTACACTTATAGGTGGAACCTGAACTTCAGTTTACATAGAAAATCACCCTTTACCGCAATCAAATATAGTAACGTACTTGGGACTAATTTTTGACAAAAATTCGATACACATAGACACTCTAAATTACCAATTAGACAAAAGCTTTATGTATATACTTATTAACTAAAACCTTTATGGACTTACGCTTGCCAAATGGAACAGCTAAAAAGACACAGATTCATAAAATACAATCCTTGTAATCCAAAATTTTAAGACTAGCAACAAACTCTCCACCGTATGTTTCAAATGATACCCTTCAAACCGACTTACATATTCCATCTACAACAAACCACAAACGATTTACTTACTAATGATTTCACGACAAACTACATGGACACGTTAACAAATTTGTTCAAAACTACATCTGACATACCTAACAAAGCTCGGCCTAGGCTGAAAAGGAGTTGGATGAGGGACCTCCTGACCTGAAAATATAGTTCTGCTTAATGTCAGAAGGATGCACCACTGGGTGCTGTCTCCCTCATGCCTAACCATGCTATGTTTTCCATATTTGTGAACCCATTTGCTTATTGTATTTATTTTACAGGTGCAAACAAAGTTATTGAGTCACAAAAAAGCAATGCAGTTAAAAAAAATTATCTATAAAAAACTGTACTGGACATAGCACTAATTTAACATAAAAAATGAAACATCCAAGCCATGATATAAATAAAGAAGTGATTTATACTCATATTTGCAGGATATAAGTATTAAGTATGCCCTAGATCGTGAAGATATTTTACCATTGAATTATTTTTTTTAAACATTTATCAATCCTCGTCACATAATAGAAAAAATGGTGTAGAGACATGAAATAATTTTAATGCTATACCATTGATGAAATAAGGAGAAATCAATAATAAAGTTTATGCACATATTAAATTCATACCTTTTAAAAAATAGTAGCACCCAACGGCAAACCATGACACTGCTAGATCAGGTCTAATATCCACAAGGTCATGAGCAAGATAGAAAGAGCTGAAAATTGTTAATAGTGATTAAATAGATAACAAATAATATTAATTGATGAATTATACAATTAATAATAATACATAATTAAAAGATAATAAATCACACATAATTTTAATAGTAGTTCACCTCCTTTGCTATAATTGCTAATATATACATATTATGTATGTATTCTGAATATATTAAAGGTAAGAAGTAACTTTTATTCTTGCGGATTTTTAAATTATATTTCTTCCTAAATTAACAAATTCAAATCTGTAACAAATTTTAAAAGAAACCCAAAACTTACCATTAGTTTTTTTTAAGTTCTACAAGACCAGCAATATGTATAGGAAGACATGTAGTATGGTATGGATCTTCTTCCAAAATCCTGAAAAGAAATAAAAATAAAGCAAATAAATTCAATCAATTAATAAAAATAAAATAAGAATTGAAAACGGCTCCTCCTTAAACGACTATACCCTATCCTAGAATCATATCATATAATCCCAGACCACCAGTTCGGATTCCGAACTTCCCACTCCACCATCCAGCAATGTCACCGTGTGGTGGATGTTGTCTCTTCTGCATTGGAGCGCGGATTGTACCTGCACTGGGGCCTTTCTCGACGTTGAACAGGCCTTTGACCGAGTTTGGCACCCGGGTCTGTTGTACAAACTCCGTAAATTCCTTCCTCCTACATACTTCCTAATCATCCAGTCCTACCTCTCTGAAAGATCCTTCAAAATAAACCACAATAGTTCCTATTCATCTCTCTTCACCCAGTCTGCTGGGGTTCCTCAAGGCAGTATACTAGGACCCATTCTTTACACAGTATATAAAGCTGATATCCCAACCCATCCTAACACATTCCTTTCTACCTATGCCGATGACACTTGCATGTTATCGGTTAATAACGATCCTACAATAGCCTCTCAAACTCTCCAATCCCACATCAGAGACCTTGAGGTATGGTGTCAGAATTGGAGAATTAAAATCAATTCCAATAAATCCCAACAAATTACCTTTACCCTTCGTCGGAAACCTATGACATCCTGCCCTACAGTGTCCTTTAATGATATTCCGCTTGTCCCGGTTGAACAGATCCGATATTTAGGACTTCTGCTTGACAAACGACTTACATGGAATCCGCATACAAGACTGAAGAGACAAGAAACTGCACGAAGATTTCGGCTACTCCAACACTTACTAGACAGACGCTCTAACCTTTCACTTAACTACAAAAGACTCATTTACATGACCATCATAAGGCCTATCTGGACCTACGGAGTAGAACTTTGGGGCTCTACTAAACCATCAAACTCTTCCCGTATCCAATCCTTACAATCCAAAATCCTTCGCAAAATCCTTAACGCTCCTTACTTTGTCACGAATAAAATCATCCACAATGATCTTAATGTTCCATATGTTGATGATTTGGCCCGTACCTGGTATCACACCTTCCATGAAAAACTCCACTCCCACTCTAATCCATTAGTTTCAATCCTTGCTTCCTCTTCCATTCCTGATAATCCTCCGAGGCGTCTGAAAAGAAGATGGCCTCGAGACCTTCTTGTTTAGACTCACTACCAAAGAGTGCTGTCAATGGGCAGTTTCTCTTCATGTTCATTCCATGTGTTATAACATTACAGCATATTTACTTGATGTATTTTTTGTACAGTTGTAAATTTCAATAAAAATAAAAAAAAATAATTGAAAACCATGAGATATCATGAAGTATATAATTTTTTTTAATCGCAGTTTTAAATCCTTTCCTATCCAGTAATGGCATACACTGGAGAGAAAAGGAAGTACAAGACACCAAGGAGCCCCCAGTCTAAAAAGAAACAAAATGTTCTAAATCCCGAGTGTGATGTTCTTTTGGTTAATCCTGAGTTGTTTCCTTGGATACATTACAGCTATTTCTTTTGGATGTTCCATGATTTGTAGGTTTGTTTGTTTATTTGTTTAACGTCACTTTTATGCTGCTATGGCTAATCGGACGATGCTACAGTGGGAGTCCTAAATTTTGCCTATCCAGGTTTTATTAGGATAGGGATCTTTAACGAGTACCTGACATCGCACAGGCTCGGGACCACCTTTTAACGTCCCCTCCGAAGGACGGCATAACTAAGGATTTTTTACTCCCATTAAAAAATCCTAGGGCCACCCGCGGGTTTGAACCCGCGACCTTTGGCATAAAAAGCTGTTATGCTAACCACTACGCTATGGGTGGCCCCTGATTTGTAGGTTTTAAGGGAAACGAGATATAATCCAATTGTCTGCAAGTCAGGTGGAGTGACTGCCTCCTCCAAGTTCCCTGACAAGCTTGAGTTGCCTGGATTTAGTCTACTTGCCACCGAAAGAATGTTTCCTGACTGGGAGCTACCAGACAACCCTTGTTTACAAGCATAAATAAATCTAACTCCATAAGATTGTTGATAGATGAAAATCTCTCATTGCTATATTATTGAACCAGCTAATTTGATTCTTTTTGCATTATAATGTAGAATTTTTTTTCTTTTACTACATTAATGACTCTATTTTAAAGTTATGGAATGAAATGATTTAGTATTATTAGGAACAAAACTAAGTGTGCATTAAATAAAATCAAATAGAAGATTTAGATAAAAATAAATAATAAGAGTAAAAATATATCAAAATATAAATTTCTTAAAAAATGTCCTTTTGTACCTTTTAGAAATCAACATCTCAATTGTTAATTTATCTGGATTGAAATATAAAGTAAAACTACTTTTTACAGACAACTACAGCAGACAAGTAATTGTTTAATAAGGCAAGGCACATTACTCCTATTTAAACTGATATCTTCTAATAAATTTTGACAATTCAAATATTTTTTTTAATGATTTTATTTTTCCAATCTCAGAACTTTTCCTGATATATTGCTTTTTGGTTTATTATTTTAAATAATGAACCTTTGTAATTAACCAAAAAAAATTATTCTCTCCCTCAAAATTTGAGAGCTTACATTTCAAGATACCTAGAACTCGAATAACGAATTTAAAAAAATCCTTTAAATATATATATATATATATATATATATATATATATATATATATATATATATATATATATATATATATATATAAAACCAGAGAATAATTATAAAAAAGAAAGAAAAAAAAAATTCAAATTTTACACCTAAATATACCTATAACACAGTTATTTTTGAAGATGAAGAAAAATATTAATAGTTTTAGATTAAGTAAAGCGCGATAAACAGAGAAAAGGAAAAGAAAAGTTGATCAACATATTCAAGTCACAAATTATAATAGATATAATTCCACCAAAACTCGGTTACTATTAAAGATAGAGAAAAATCGAAAAGATTAGGAACCAGAAACAGATATATCCTAATATAGTTATTTGGAAATAATAAACTATTCTGTAATAATTTACAGCGTTTTTATATACAAAAAATGTAATTTCCCATGTGTTAGTAAGTTACAATTCTGTTATATGCCTAAAAATTACTTGATAAAATAAATACATTAAGTAATTATATTTTGATTATTTTAATGAAAATATGAGATTAACTTTGATATAGTATGTTTAAAATTTTTCTTCCCCATAAAATAAATCAATTTTGATACTACAATTCTAATTTCCCTACTATTTGTATTGCAACAAAAAAATATTTAAAATTAAAATAAAAAAAATATTAATACAAACAAATCTCTTTATCTACTCACTCTTGAGTTATCCTGAAGCATTCAGTGTAATTACAAGCATAATAATGTCTCTCAGCTTCAGCAACCCGAAGATCGAGATTTCCTTTCAATCTTGGATGAGTCTGAACCACAGACCTATATATATAAACGGACATGTAATGAATTAACTTGTATTTTACTATAAATAATAGAAATTAGTATTTTCTAAAATTAAACTTCTTGGCTCTGATTTTATGATTCAACTTGCCTTTTTTGAATATAATAATGTTTAGGCATAGAAATTTTATACTTTAATCACTAATCAATAAAATGGATTATATTAGAGTTTTCAATTATTATTAGTAAAACTTATAAAGAAAGAATGAATAGCTTGACTACAGTGCAACCTTAGTAAAGAAATAAAGAATTTGTTTATAACTTGATTAAAACTCTAACCAATGCATCTTATGAACCATCTTTAATACAAAATATAACTAATTGTTATTATCCATTACTAGTAATATCTTATACATTAAAATATGATAGAAGAAAAACCCTTACCTAGGTGGGACTGAATGATATTTTTTAAGAAGGCTCTCATATACACTACGCACAAGCCACTCATCATCTTTTGATTTACATTGCTCTGTTATAGGTAGGGAAGAGATTAAGTCATTTTCTGTAAAATAAATATAATAAAAATAAGGGTTAATCATTATTTATAAAATCAAAAGATTAATAAATAATTAATTTAAGTAAATTGCATTAGAACTTTGTATTTTCTAACATTCGTCTATCATATTTGAGTAATATTCGTAATTTTAACTTTCACTAACCTATATATAAAATATATAGTGTTACAGTCAGGACAATAGCAGGTAAACCACAGTGACCCCTTCAGCCTAGAGGAGTCCAGATTTGGCTAGAGGCTTCTGGGATCTGGAAAATTCTCGAAGTGCCTAGAACGACCCATTCACCTCCCTACATTTACCTGCCCACCTCCCTTTGTCCAGACTCTTCTATAGTGATATAAATACAGGTCTACTATGCCTGAGGGAGTCTGTCTTAATCCGGCTCAACAAGGTGATGTATCGGTGAACTGTGACAGTGAACAATTCGTGACATTGTTGTCTTGTGATAACTGGTCGGTGGAAAATTAGAACACTGTAGGTTATAGAATAATTTTAGCAGATTGTATAAATTCATGTAAGTAGTTCAGCTGTTAGGAATATTTGATTTTATTTGTAGAGACTTTAGTAGTTAAATAGAAATAGGCCTACGTTAAATCTTAAGATAATTATTGAATTTGTACATTTAGTTAAGTTAATAAATATTCGTATTTTGTAAATTGAGAGAAGTTTATTTTTCACACCCAGTAGCCCGTAACAATAGTAAGTGAGAGTATTGCGATTGTGAAAATTTTCAAATTTGAGTTTTCGCCAGAAATACACATTTTAGGGTCTCCTGATTTTAAATGATCAAGTTCTGCAAAATGGTCTGTGCGTATGTGTGTCTGTTGGTGCTAAGTTTAGAGCAAACACTAACAGTCACAGGAAACTGAAATTTCATATTTAAGACAACTATACACGCCAAGATGCTACATCAACTTTTTCATCAAAATCGGCAAACCAGAAGAACCACTTTATACCATTTATCTCTAAAACGGCTCAAACGATTTTAATTAAACTCCCTATATGGATGTAAAATTTAATGGGCTTTAATATCATACAGGTTTCATTCTGATTGAAATAGTCTGAGAGGGCTTAAATGCCACTATTTTAAATTTTCTAAAGTATATTTAATTTTGTAGATTTTATAGAAACAACCATCTCATCTTTACAGCACGGATAAATATATAATTTGAATGAATACGATATCCAACTACAGGAGATAGGAGCGAAAATATTTTTTTAATTTTTGTGTTTTTGAACATAAAAACTGTGATATAGACTTATACTATACCGTTGGAAACCTAAAGATTTTAGAAACAATATTATCTTATATTCAAAATTGTAAAAGTTAATGGAGAGTGATGAAAAGCCGATAAAACTAACTTCTTAAATTGATTTTAACAACAGAGGTAAGTGAAAGTCGAGTGTTGTACATACCAGATTTTTTTAAATCTATAGATAGTTGAAAATACTTAAAATCACAAATTTAAATGGATGATACTGACAAATCAATAATACATGTAAATCAGACATAATTATATAATACCTTCCCAAGCTGTAAGCATTTGGTGTTGGACTAATGACTGGAAAGCATTAAAACAAAATACGTCTCGTTTCAATGCTTGTTTGTAACATTCTGATGCAAGGCTACGATTGTCTAGTGCTTCATAAACACAGCCTTTGAGATAGAGCACAGCACTATGAAGCTGTAAACAACATGTTAAGGTAAACGTTCAATGTAATCAGTACAAAGATAAATAATTGTAAACCTATTATTGTAAACTTACACTAGGAACAGGGAACCCCTTTATTGTATTGTCAGCCTGGTCCAGCAAAGAATTTATAGATTCTGTAATCCCTGAACTACCTGATGAGTAATTAGATTCCCTCTCATCACAGCTTAGTAGTTCTAATGCTTCGTTATATTCCTTTGCTTCAAGTAAGCACTTTGCTGCAAGGTAACGGCAAACTAGATGAGTCTAAAACATTATAAATTGTCATAACAATGTAACAAATAAATCTAATACACTATAGCAATTTAATAAATAGTAGCAATGTAATGGTTTCAAGTTCAAAACATCACACTAACAGTAAGCTCTAAATAAAATTATTAAGAAAATAAAATTATAGACAATATTTCATAGAATGGTAGGTAACCATCTTCCTCACAACTGAACATCATCCTGTTTCGAGATTTTTGATTTTGAAATTGAAATACTTAATGAACAGCCCAGTAAAGTAATTGATTAAATTTCATTCCTGACAAGACAATTCATTTTAATTTTTTTTTTTCTTTCATTCAATTAATAATTAACAGCCATTTGTCTCTGTTCCTGCCAAGATTTCTAAATTCTTCCAAAATTCATTTCAGGTTTTCGCCTCATGGATTTGGTGTTGGTCCATCTGGCAGACATACCCATACCACCTTAGCTGCCTTTTTTTCAGAGTTTTCAGCACTAGTCATCCTCTAGGTCTTCAGCTCTTCTCTGATCCTGTCATTTCAGATATTCTCTTCGTAAATTCCTCTTAATTTTCTTAAGAAACTTTATCTCAGTTGCAGGCACATTACTCTGCAGCCTCTCATTTAGGACAGAGTTCTTTATTTCAAAGGGAACTGCTTCACATCCTGTCATATCTTCCATTTTCCGATAAGTATTACAGAATGTGTTGTAGACAGAGTTAGCTTCAGATATTATGCAGGATACTTCTAAATCCATCCTACCTATAGATCCATGCTATTTGCTATTTTGGGAAATAATAGTCATTCCTTTCTCTTTAATTCTTCAGTCCACTTTTTCACCACCTCCTGATGTCACTCGAGGAATCTGCAATAAGGACAATATCACCTGCAAATAAAAGGAACTGTACTATGACAGGAAGGCCCATATACATTTGTGTCGTTTGTCTTTTGCAGATGAAGGCAATCTCATCTTTATGTAAAATTAAGAGAAGGGACAAGAAGAATCATCTTGCTTCACTCCCTTTGTCTCTTGATAAGTGGATGTTATAGCCTTTAACAGATTTAATGGAATTTTCTTTGCCTTCAAGGATATCAAAAATGTATTACAAGGAATTAAATCAAATGCTACCTTCAGAACAATAGTCTTCTGTGAAATAGTTAGAGCAATCACTTTGACTTCCTTTCTTTCGGTCTTAGTTCATAACATATAGGAATCTGTACTGTTTCAAGGCTAAACAGCTAGGCAAACAGATGATTTGCTAGAGATCAAACTCAGCCACGTTTTTTATTAAAGTAAAGTAACAAAAACATTTGTGAATGCTTAAGTTATATAGAACTGGTAAAGAGGGAATATGGTTCACAATTCTAATTTTTACTTTCACTTATTATATAATAAGGGAAAGTATTGCGATCGTGAAAATGTTCGAATTCCAGTTTTAAACGGAAATGCACATTTTAGGGTGGCAAAAAGGTCTGTGTGTGTGTGTGTGTGGTAACTCTCGGGCGGAAACGGTAAGTCCTATGAAACTGAAATTTCACATTTAAGACAAATATATGCCTGAGATATTACAAAACCCTTTTTCATCAAAATGAGCTTACCAGAAGAGCCACTTTATACCATGCATTTTGCACCTTTTTTAGATTTTCTCGAAAACGGTTCCGACGATTTTGATTAAACTCGCAATATCGATGTAAAATTTAATGGGCTTTAATATCATTTAGGTTTTATTCGGATTAAAATGGTCTGACAGGGCTTAAATGCCGATATTTTAAATTTTCTTTCTCTAAAGTACCTTTAATTTTGTTGATACTATAAAAATAATTATATTATCTTGTTATCACTGATGAAAAACCACTAAATATATAAATTGAATGAATTCGATACCCAACTAAAGGAGAAAACAGAAAAAATATTTTTTTAATGCAATTTTTCTTTTTGAACATAAGAACAACAATATACATGTATGATATACCGTTGGAAAGCTAAAGATTTTAGAAAAAATATTATCTTATACTCAAGCTTTTAAAAGTTAATAGAGAGTGATGAAAAGAAGATAAAACTAACTGATTATTTTAGATAATAATATAATTGATTTTTTAATAAAACACATGTTTCTATATAAATTCAATTTAATTAATTCTTTCATAGTTTCTCTAACTGTATTTGAAAATGCTATCATTGATTTTAAAAATGGAGGTAAGTGAAAGTTGTGTGTTGCCCGCACCAGATTTTTTTTTTTTATTCTCCTCAAATTCAAAAACAGTTTTTTCCACACAAATTATTTTTCATGAAAAATGGGATGAAACATAAGTTTATTTATTTAACGTCCCTTAATGCTACTGTGGGTAATCAGACGATGCTACAGTGGGAGTCCTAAATTTTGCCTATCCAGGTTTAATTAGGATAGAGATCTTTAACGAGTACCGGACATAGCACAGGCTCAGGACCACCTAGTTTATTTCTCCTAACCACCGAAATACACTTGAAGAAGCCTAATTAGCACACAATGCTGCATACATAGTACTCATTCTTAGTGAAATGTATCTGCTCAGAAGCTTGAGATCAAACAAATTCAAGTTCATCATTACTTTAAGTGTGGTAAAATGTGATAGATTATTTATCAATGAATTCATAATTTAATAGTATTTAGATAAATTTAGTAAAGACATTCGATAAGTCTAGAAGAATAACATTTATGATTTTACTACACTAACCTTATGAAGACCTTTGTTTTTCAACAAAAACGCAGCACGATGATATTGCTTCAATAAATACATGCATTGAGCCAACCAATAGACATCTTCTGGCTCTCCATCACTCAGAGAGACTACCTTGTCAGCCCAAAACAGAGCTGATGTGTACAGATGCTGATAACAAAAGCAAATAATTAAGAACAGATATATAATTCAAAACAAATCCAATATATTAATACCTACCAAGTCCAAGTAGGAGCGGACCAATTTGCGATAATTGTCAACATTAACAGGTTTATCTGGATTAATCTTCATTTCTTCTGGGTATAACTCTTCTGGCATTATCAAACATGAACAATTTATCAAACCATCTTAGCCATAGCTATTTATGCACAAATCAATGTTAAAACCTATACGTTATCTTATAATTTTAAAATAAATTTAATTGCGAAGCCTGATGATGACACAAAGTGGTACTAATTTGAAGCATTCATGTGAGGTTATACTTGTTTTCATTCCAACAATCAACAAATTCGACTTTGGCGCCTTTATGCATCTAAGGAAAATTTCAAATAGTTAAATTTTCAACAATATGATCTCTTCCAAGATCCAAATATTATATATTGCCAGAGAAAAATATAATATTGCTAGGAAAATAAGATAACACACCTATACGAGTACATTGGGAGAATCAGTATTTTTCTAATTTTTAGTTCTTACTTCATTCTGTAAATTAAATAACCCTTATTGAACTGTGATAGAAAACAACTATTTCTAATCATTGCTTAAAACCGATTAACTTGGAAACAATCAACGATCCTTAGCTTAATGTGAAAGTTTCTACCCGCCCCCCCCTCTAAATGAAGAACGGCTTAAAACTAGCGTTATTTATTTGCTGTCCTATATATGATCCAAATTATTGTGGTATCTAACTTTGATTGATACGGCAGTTTTTACGTACTCCGTCAAGGACCTCCTCAAACCACCAGTATAGCAAAGACCCCATAAATCCTAAAATTACTTTTCTCATAAATTATTACTGACACATGCACAAAGATAAATATAGCGTGTTCTGAAACTCTCAGGAACATTATAGTAAAAATTAATACTTTGATGAGTAATTAACTTAGTAATGGGATACAAGTTAGGTCCTATAAGTTACTAGAGTTTGATCAATTGCTGAGGGAACTGCATCCTAAGGGATTGATATTTCAGCAACATTGAGGTGCAATAAGATGCAAAAGCTACCGCACTATACGTGGACTATGTGATTAGATTAGCTCAGAATTCAATATGCTCCTTGAAGTATTCTATCCCAACACAGAAAAGCTTTAGGTTTTCTTCCAACTAAGTCTTTCATTTAACTTGAATTACTACGTCCAGAATTTCTTTTTAATAATTACTACTTGGTTTAAGTACTATTTTTACTCTGACATCTGTAGTCTCTTAAAGTAATTATTTCCGTATTAAAAAGTAATCCGATACTTAATTTCTAATCACTCGGGTTCCTCTCAGGTGTATAAGTATGTCTTCTTGAGCGAGGACATGCCATTTGCCACAAATAACCTGTAGATTATTTACCAGGCATAAATTTAGGATTTTCACTCTACCATTTATTCATGTGCTCTTTGCGTGACTGCCTAAAGTTTCTTGACATCTTTTTCCATTGTCCTGGATGTCTTGCACTGTATTCTTATGTCAAAAAATGCTTCTTTTTCAAAAACAAGAAAAAAATAAACATGAGATATAACCTGACAAACCAAAAAAACATGCAAATAGGAGGTAAGTCCAACCAGAACAACACTAGTAAGCTATATCATCTGGGAGCACACTAGAACGAAGATAGCTGAGTAGACAGAGATAAAATAAAGTCAGTTGGAAAGTGTCCTAATGTTATAAAGAAAAGCTTTATAAATGGCGATTTAAATAATAGCAATAATAAAAACAAAAAAAAAACATTCCAACTAGTCTTGACATACTCAAACGTGTCTGGAACCGTAAAAAGTAAACATAAAAGTCAAGTACAAGCAAAGGAGATTTGCTTCCTTCGTAGGATCAAACTATAGACGAGGAGAAACCGAGTAAAGAACATCATACTCCAATCCAACTTGGGCCTACAGGATGGTAAGAAAAAAAGACTTTTAAAAAACAGATAAGGAGGTTTGGGCATGTTCCTTGAATGCTATAAGGCAAGCTGAAAAAAGCCACTTATGAGACGCATGTGGGTGGCAGAAGAGCAAAAAGATGATTCAGGAAGATATGGGTAAGGGCAATAAAGAAAACTGGGTTGAACGAAGAGAAGACAATTCACGATAGACGAAAGCTTCAGACCATTTAGCGGTAGAAAAATATGGATTAGGTAAATAAAAAAGTAAGTGGCATAAAAGCGCGTTTACATTGATATAACGAGTTTAATCAAAATCGTGAGAGCCGCTTTCTTGAAAATGGAAAACTTGTATTAATCTAAAGCAGGCATTTTTTCATAGACTTATCAGCACTGATGCGGAAAAATCCTCGTACCTTTCTCGCAAACATATTGGGTATAAAAATAGTTCAACTAGCTATCTATTTTTAGTTTTCAATAAATATCGTTCTGATATATTTCCATCTGTTCATATAGGGACCGGCCCTGGACGGGCGAACAAGGTTCCAATTAGTACATTATAATGTTATTTAAGTTTTAAAAAACACACAGCTCGATTAAAAATATTATATTTATATATAATAACATTTGAATGGTAAGGAATAAATCAGAGAAACAGATAATACCAAATTGGTTAGTGCTTGTTGGCTATGGTAATGTTTTTTTTGGCGAATGATTGAAAATTTCAATCATTGGGTATTAATGCAATCCATAAAATTAATTATTACTATTCCACACAGAACTATTTGAAATAATTTAAAATTTAATTTAGTTTTCATTGAAATACCATTAAGTTTTTAAAGAAACATCTGCTTTAAGAAAATAATCTAAAAGTAGAAATTATCAATTAAAACCTATGGTTAAAGGTTTTAGTCACTTTCCAATTTCTTTTTCGACTCAATTTGTAACATAAAGCCATTCCATGAGCTTTCCAACGATATATTATACATTTAAGTAAGAAATGTTTTTTGAAGACTTAATAAGTTGACTCACTATAAAAAAACGTTATTAGAATGGATTTTAGATCCTAACCTTCTGTAAAAATATTTTTAATGACACTGAAAAATCAAATCAAAATCAGTTCTGTGGTTTAGAAGTAAGGGGAGAAACAGAAACGATAGTACTGCGACTTTGGTTTATAGTATGTCTGTTGCCTTTGTCTGTTAATGGCGAAATTGACATTTTAATTTAAGTTTCATACAAATATGAATAAAAAATTTAGAATATTTGTTTTATTCATTCCATCTTATCTTCAACAAAAATAACCATAACCACATAATCATTCACTATATTCACATTTCATAAGTTTATATTATATAGAAGTTATTTTTTCTGTATAAAATTTAAATAACAAATGAATCAACAATTTAAGATTCTTGTACTATTCTATTTACGCCTGACAATGTGTAAAATTGTCATTAAATCTATAATGCTAAAAGGCAGTGGCCAGAAAATTTTCAGATGATTTTAAGCACTATCTACATATATCAGAAATGGCGGCCCTAGTTCAAGGAATTCGGAACAGTTTAACTAGGAATTATTCCGTTTTCACTGGAACATTTATTAAATCTGCGGTCGTAGGTGTACAAACATCTAATCGTTATGTGAAAAATTCACCCCAGAAAACATTCATTCCTATTAAAAGTGTAAGTTACCGACCAAGGCATTTGATTTTTTTCTCTGTATTTTAATTTTATATTTAACGTAAATCTCTTATTTTGCTACACATGTTTGATGATATACAATCAGATGTGAATTGACTATAATCTGTTCATGATTTATTAAAAATTAATTTCGTACCTCGTTACAGCTTAAATGTGGCAGGCAGCATAATTCCGATTGAAACTATTAATTTACTTAATTTTATATTAGAAGTCAATTGCTTTACTGTATATTATTTTCCCCCTTTTAACTGATTTTTTTCAAATCATTTATCCTTGCAGAAATCAATATTTTTGTTTTCTTTTTTCATTTTATTGACTAGTGATAAGGTTACTTCAGTGCTTATGTTAATGTATTTTATACCCTATATGTTTAATTTTTAGGCATTGGCTGATAAATATATTTGGCTAACAATAACATTATTATTTATCTCCAAAGGTTGCTAAATGGGATTGCATAAAAATGAAAAGTATTGCCTTAAAGATCATTTGCAATAAATTATTTTAATAATTAAAAACTAACAAAAAAAATTAATAATTAAGTTAGTGTTTTATTTTTTTTATAGTCAATTTCACTAGTATTACTAATTAAATTGTTCATGGTTGCCTACTTGTGCAGTTAACAGAAAGTAGGAGGTGGAGTTCCACTGCCTCCAAAAAACTTAAGCTTGAAGAAATTGAAGCTCGGGTTCTCAATGTCATCAAAGCTTACGACAAAGTTACTGCAGACAAGGTATATAATCCTGATTGTTTATGATGCTAGTTCTATTTTTGTATTTTCCAGAACATTATTAACTGGCGGCTGTTTAGCCATGGGCCACCTCTCACTTTAGACCTCATCAAGGAAAGAGTTTTACTAGTCCTGAAACTTTATGATAAAGTTAATCCTGAAAAGGTAGGATGGATATTTATCTTGTTCAAGAAGAGAACTATTCTGATTATACTTTAAAATACTGACTTTAATTAGCAACACACTAAAACTGGATTGTTTGTATATTCCTTTAACATCACTTCTATGCTACGGCAGCTAGAAGGGCGATGCTACAATGTTAGTCCGAAATTTTGCCTATCTATGTTTAATTAGTATAGGGATCTTAAACAAGCTCCTGACATAACACTGGCTTGGGACCCCGATTTTATGTTCCCTCCAAAGCAAGAATTTTTTACTTCCTTAAAAAATTTCTAGAGTCATCTTCCAAGTTCAAACCCACAGCTTTAGGCATATGAGGCTATTATGCTAGCCCACTGCACTGCAGGTTTATCCTGCCTTTCATTTGTGTTCACTGACCACCATGTATCCTGACAAATATGATTGTTTTATTTATCCATGTGTATTAATTTTTTAATCTGTATTCTCAACAAAACTACATTCTATTTTTTCTGAGGGTTTCTGAGTCAAAAAACTATGTTTCCCCCAATCTTTTGTGTTATGTACATCTAAAGCAGAAGGTCCATTTGAAGCTGAAATTTCTTATTAGGCATAGGTATTATAGAAACTTTTTCTCTAAAGATGACATCTTGGATATGCGATTTCATACTGTTAC
Source organism: Piezodorus guildinii (assembly GCA_023052935.1). Taxonomy (NCBI): domain Eukaryota; kingdom Metazoa; phylum Arthropoda; class Insecta; order Hemiptera; family Pentatomidae; genus Piezodorus; species Piezodorus guildinii. The sequence goes on from CM041297.1 coordinate 59,017,730, forward strand.
ACAATAATTTTACACTGTTACACAATTTTTGCAAGATTTTGTTTTACTTGTTGTGTTATGTGAATGTACAATTAGATTCTTATTAATATCAAATTATTTTTATCTATATTGAAATATACTCAACAGGACTTCAGTGTCAAATATTTATAATATCATCTACTAAAATAAGCTTTCATTATGTTATTTTGAGCTAATTGCCCGTCTTTGATTGTTAGGAATAGCAAGGAATATATGAATATTAACTGCTAAAGAATTTGATTATCATTATCATAATATTTAATCAGAAAGGACAAGAATAACTAAATAGTATGTCTTGTGCAGAAGTTATTTTGGTTTGCAGTCATCAAAACACATATGTAAAAACTTAATTGAAATGTAATTTTTTCCCCAGTGGATACTCCCCAATAGTGTTTACCCTGTAAAAATAAGACATCTTCTTGTACCTCTTCATGCCTTGTTATCTTATAGATTATTAGTGTTTCTGGTGCTAAAAAAATTTTTGAGTATTTACATATTATTGGGGTTTCTGTTGATCACTCAAAATAATCTTAGTTCTTACATTTCCTAAATGAGATTTCACTTCACTTTTCAGTTTTCTTTTTAATTGGAGGTAACGTCAGTGAATCCCCATATGCCAGTTTTGGTGTGTTGTAGGTCAGTGGAATAAAATTCTAAATTATTTACTTATTTTATATTTGTCATTGACTTGATAGCTTCTCTATTTCTTACACATTAATATATATATATATATATATATATATATATATAATTATGTGTGTATACGCATACACAGTGATGGAAAAAAAGTATTTGCACATCATGTTTTATGAATAAATGAGTTCAAAGAAACAAAAGACTTCGCTTTCCTTATCAAAAATTAAAAGAAAGGACTATATAGCGACATCGTAATGAAGTCCTAAAGAAGAAAAATGTTTAAACGATTGTAAAGCATGATGGAGGGCATGTTATGGTTTACGGGTGTGTTTTCTACTCTGGCGTGGGAAATCTTGTGAGCATTAGAGGCATTTTAAAAGCGGAAGGGTATAAGAACATTTTGCGTCGTAATTTGCGTGTTAGTGTCGAAAAATTAGGAATCCAGGATCAGTATTATTTCCAGTAGGACAATGATCCAAAACACTGCGAGGAGAACAAAGGAGTGGTTAATATTTAATGTTCCAAGACAGCTCCACACTCCTCCTCAGTCACCAGATATAAATATAATTGAAAGTTTATGGCACACCCTTGACCAAAATGTAAGAAAACACCACATTACTAGTGTACATCACCTTAAACAACTTCTTGTTCAAGAATTGGAACAAATAAACCTAGATTTAATTAAAAACCTGGTACATTCAGTGCATAGACGTCTACAATTATTGACGCAAATGGCCTATTTACAAAATATTAAAACTATTAAAATTGCGTATTTACTGGTAAATAATAATAATTTGATGTGGAAGTGTGCAAATACTTTTTTCCAAGCACTTTTATTGTTTTAATTTTTTTATTCCATTATGAAGTGTTGTCATTTATTTACAAAAGGTTTTTCTCAGTTTTTAATAAATGTACTTTTCATTTTTTCAAAGAAAAGCAAAGTTTTTTGTTTCCTTGAACTAATTTATTCATAAAAACGTGTTGTACAAATACTTTTTTCAATCACTATATATATATTTATTTTGTTTTTTATTATTAGTATTATTTATATAAAATCTTATCTTTTCTTTGTATGATTCATTTTATTACTTTTGTTTGTATACTGGATTGTATGGGTTGATTTTAATGATACAAAAAATGCATAAACAAGTTATTGAAAATGTAAGAAATTAGGTTTTGTTGGAAAGACAGTAAGAAGAAAATGAATAACTATTTTTGTATTTGATATTGTGGACTTAATAAACTTCCATCAATATATATGCTGATTGATTTAAAAACTGATATATAATTACTTGATTTTTATTAATTAAAATTATAAATTAAATAGTTCATTTATCAAAAATTAATGGTTCATAAATACATGAATATGGACTTGGAATACCAAATAGACAAAGCAAGATGATAATTTTAACAAATGTCAATAGTTAAACATAGAGTAATTCAGATATAGCCTGGGTGGTGGTCTATAAAAAAAACTTCTTTCATTTTGATGAATTATATTCAGTTTTATAAGATACATGGACTTGCTTTGTGGTTTAACTCTCCCTCTTATACACCAGTAAATAATTGATACTGATTATATTTGAAAATATTAATACCTTACCTGTTCACCAATCTTTCATTGAGACAATAGTTAACCCCCCCCCCTACTCCTCCAGCCTTAACAGGGGTTAGACATAAGTGATATAATGATTAATATGAAATGTTTTATTGTTGGATTAATTAATTTATTTTGATGTGCTATTATTTTTCAGCTGACTCTTGAATCACATTTTATCAATGATCTTGGTTTGGATTCATTGGACCATGTTGAAGTAATTATGGCAATGGAAGATGAGTTTGGTAATTTTTCATTTTATTTAGTATTTCATTCTTCTTTATTTTTATTTTCGTTTTTTAACTTGATTAGCAATATTTCTGGTCATTAACAGCTTAGGGCATGGAAAGGGTACCATTGATGCTTGGGGAAAAACCTTAAGGCAAAGAGTGAATTTCTTTGTGGTCTTGTGTTGCTTTTTTTTTTTTTTTTTTTGTTTTTTTTTGGTATTTCATTAAATAAATATTTCCTTGGTAAAAAATAATAATAATAATCATAAAAACAACCTTATTTTTAGGGTTACCCCAAATATTTTTTATTTATAAAAAAAAAATTATTGATATTTACAACTGTATTATATATAACACAACTAGTAAATAGGCTAAAAGAAAACAGACGTGAACAACACTTGTAGAAAATCTACCCATCAGCATTACTCTAAAAATATTATAAATTAGAAGGTCTCGAGGCCATCTTCTTTTTAGATGCCTCAGAGGATTATCAGGTATTGAAGAGGAGGAAAGTAATGAAACTAATGGGTTAGAGTGGGAATGGCGTTTTTTTCGTGGAAGGAGAGGTATCTGGTTTGGGACAAATCAGTAACATTAAGGTCATTATGAATGAGTTTGTTTGTGACAAAGTAGGGAGCGTTGAGGATTTTGGTTGGATTCAAGAGGAATTCAAGTGGTTTAGTTGAGTCCCAAAGCTCAACTCCTTACATCCAGATTGGCCTTATAAGTAATGTAAATGAGCCGTTTGTCGATTAGTGGATTAGAGCGTTTGTTGAGTAAGTGTTGAAGTAGCCGAAAACGTCTAGCAGGTCCTTGTCGTTTCAGTCTTGTATGAGGTTTAGAGGAGAGTTATTAAAGGAGACTGAAAGGCATAGGTTTATGATGAAGGGTAAAGGTTATTTGATGGGATATATTGGAGTTCATTATTTTGATTCTCCAGTTTTGACACCATTGCTCAAGGACTCTGATGTTGGATTGAAGAGTTTGGGAAGCAGAATTTGGACCATTATTTACTGATAGTACGCAAGTATGTAAGGATGCTGCCTTGCGAATATAAGAAATCAGTTAAAGAAAAGTTTCCTAAAGATTAGATCTTTTAAGAGCAAAAATGGTGTTCACCTTACTCCTCAAGCTGACTTGTTGGAAAGTGCAGTTCTTGTCAAACTTGTCCATGACAAATCCCTGTCCACTCTGAATGAGTTTATACTAGTCCAGTTTTTCTATCCATCTCAAAATAAGGAAGAAGGATTAAAAAGAACACTTCTGAAATCCTAATAGTATAATCGTAATTGCTGTTCTACAGTGCTACCTCTTGGTTTAAAGAAGGAAGACTTTAAGTGCAAACAGTGCTGGCAAACGATGTCAAGAAGCAAAATAAATCGTAGTCAGAATAGCAGTAAGTTGTAGGTGCCATTTAACTTCCAGCTTTTAACTCATATCTATACATTAGGTATGATTTTTTGTCTATAAGAATCAGTGATGTGCTGGCACACTTCAAACTGCTTTTCCCCATTGGGCCATTATGCTCTTGCTCAGGTTCTCATTATTTTCTGTCTTAGCTACATTCCAAACTTTTAAAATACACTAGTTTTAAAATTGTGGCCGATTAAAAATGATTTAATTCAATAACTCGGTTATTATGAATAAAGAAAAACATTTTTTGAGTTGTCTAAGAAACTGCGATGCAATATATATTAAAGTAAAGATAAAATAAAGAAAAATGTTAGTTTTAGTATCAGTAAAGCGCCACATGCACAAAAAAACAAACAACTGATTTACATATTCAAGTCCCAAATATAGAGATGTAATTCCCCTAAAACTCGTTAATAATAATTTGCAGCAGTTTTTTGTTTTATCAGTTTACAGTATTATCAAAAAGAATTTCAGAATCTATTTGGTCCATTTAAACTTATTTTATAATGATTAGACTGTAATTTATCAATAGCTTATTTAACTTTATTTAAACATTTTATGTGTACTGATTGAGTTGTATGACCAATAAAATTTGTTGTTTTAGGTTTTGAAATCCCAGATGTGGATGCAGAAAAGCTTTTAAGGCCAGCTGATATAGTCCGTTATGTTGGAGACAGGAATGATATTTATGAATGAACAAAAACTTATTAAAATGTAGTTAAGTTTATAAATTATATGTTATTTTATCTTTCATCGAGATGGATAACTAATTTTCCTTGTACATATAGCTATTAAAACTACTGTTTTTTTTTCTTCTTATTTTTTTCTTTTGTAAATAAAAGACCATAAGGGTGGTCCGCCTTCAACTTTGTTTTATTAAATTAAAGAACTGATGAAAAATATATATCTCTTTTTTTCATAACTTTTACTTAATTCTTATTACTAGGAATACAGGTTGTTATAATGATGCGTTATAATTTATATTTATAATCAACTATATTATAATTTAGTTATATTCAATGTAAGTGGTGCTAAATTTGCAAAAATAATGGATTTATTACAATGAAAAGGAAAAAAAAAATCTTTGAAAAGTCTCTTTAAAATACCATTAACAACCATTAAATAATAACAGAATAAAATAATGAATAATAAGTAAAGGTTAACTTCTAATATTAATAATAATTATTTTTAAAAAAAATGTATGCTCAGCTTTAATTAACAATCAAATGTATAATGCTGATAAACTTTTTAATGAAATGATATAAATTATATTATTGCTTTAACAAATGAAAAAATGTTCATCAGAAAATATTTACGAATATTTTTTGTGTTAATGTTTAAAATTCAAATAATAAATAAACTTTTCTGTTTCTCTACTTACAAATCTTCATTGAGATTTGTACGTCTCTTTAGGATTCTTTGAAAATTGATAGAAAGTAATTTAATAGATGCGATATTAAGGTCGGAAGAATGGAAAAGAAGCTAGTAATACAATAAGGAATTGAATTCCATACATACAAATATTCGATAAGGAAGGATTTTTTAAAGCTGGGTATTGTATACAAATTCGAAGCTAAAGAATGGGTAATGAGGTAATGGATAGAGGAGATAAAAGATGTATGGTGGGTATTATAAGTATTACGAAAAAAAGAAGCTTGTTTTCGAATTAATTATCATGTTGCTACTGCACTATTTAGTGTAGTTCAAATATAATGGTATTATTGTCCCATTCAATAAGGTACTGTGAATGTTCAATCTTGGAGGCCTCGGTTCCCTAGGGCCGAAACTTACATTCATGAAAAATGGATTTTGTGTGCTAAAAATTTGAAATATTAATTAAAATATTTGTGTAAACTAAAATAATGAGGGAAATGGAATAAATCAAATGGTTATATAATGGTTATAAATCAAATTTATTTTACACATTAACCATTATATACGTAATTCACAGTATCCTTGTAATATAATGGTTATTCTTCAGATATTAACATTATGCACAAAACCAAAAAAATAATATATATATTTATACAATTTCACAATAAATATAATGTGATCTTAGGAATGTTAAGAAACATTAAATTATTGCACTAAAAAGATTTTCTTATCTAATGATAAGGGCCATGCTACGCAACCATGAAAACTGACCAGTGAAAGATGAAAGTGCGATAAGTCAGTGAAAGTGAATTATTTGACACTTATATAACTTAATTATTTACTTTTTTAAACTTTCATTCTTAAATTTGTTTCCAAATTTGGAAAAATATATTTTTATTATTATACATTAAAACTGTTTTAATGTAACTTTATCATTTAGTTATTTAATATTTTAAATTAGATTTAATGATTAACAATTTTTTTAAAAGTAATATTTGATATCATTATTCAAATTTATTACAAATAATTATCTCCTTCTCTCCTGCTACTTTCATTTGCTTCCACTCACTTCACTGGTCCGTTTCTTGTATCATGTATCGCGACCTTAATGAGCTTGATCCATAAAATAAATATATCACACATGAAAGAATATACCCTTCAGCTGATTGTCGCATAACTTCCTCACTTCATCTGTAAAAGAATTATAACAACATTATCATTAAAATATTCTGAGATTTGTTAGAATTTGATGTGGATCATTAATTAAAGGTAAGTCCAAGTTATAATTAATTAAAATTATATTGAGCTTATTTCTATAACTTAATAATATAATTTTAAGTTCTCCATTGATTTGATACCATTATTTAACAATATGTTTTAGAATAGAATAGAAAATAATCTTTATTCTGGTCTTCTAATAATAATCTTTATAGCCCTTAAGAACAACAAATATGTGCAATTAAGGTATACAATGTATCTGGCCAAAAGACCAAATGATCATGATTAATTCTTATTTACAATGGTGTAAGAAGTAATAAAATAAAAGAAAGGAATATATCTATACAATAAAACAAAAGAGTAAAATAAATAAACTTCTTCAGATACATACATTTGCTGAACAAAACTGAATTTAAAAAGATTAATAAATTAAGTTAGGTATGAACAATAAATAATATTTCCTTTTTACATTCAAAATCTGATGTTTGATATAAACGTCATTGCTGTTGACCGTCTATTTGGGAATACAAGAGGTATTGGAACAGTTGGGACTTAAATGATGATAGAGAAGAAGCATCGCGGATATGAGAAGGTAGGGAATTGCAGAGCGGACAAGAAAGGAATGACCAGAAGTTGTTGTTCTATGGGTAGGAATGTAAAGGTGAGAATGGCGAGACCTTGTTTCAAGGGAGTGGTGACGATTTAAATTGTTGACTGTGGATATAAAGAGGGAGCTGGGTGTTAATGGTTTGGTAAAGGAATGATCCTAGGAAATATTGTCTACGAATTGGAGGGAGGAGCCACTTAAACTCACCGTATAAATGGGTCACATGAGACTGCTTCGGAGTGTTGAGGACAAATCTTAAAAATATGTTCATAATTCGCTTTAGCCTGTCCTCAAGAACTGTCGGGAGGCCACCATATACTAAGCAGCAATAGTCAAAGTGGAGGGAAATAAGGAGGTTACGAATGGATAGTTTTACTGCATGTTATATGTTAATTATCAGGTAGAGGAAAACCTTTATCTAATGTTAAAAATGTTTGCCATGTATTAGATAAAGGTTTTCCCCTACCTGATAATTCAGTAACATTATAAATAGGTGTATATAATGGATTAGATTTATAAAAACACCCTGCACCTCTATAACCCATGAAGGATCATGGGATTGGTACATATAGAGATTCGTACAATTTCACGGCCGACAGCTGGGCAAGGGAGTGATTAGGCCTTAATCACACTCGCAGCCAAGTTTTTTTCTCCCATTTTTGGTTACCCACTTTGTAGAGCTTAGGTGTGTTCCTAGCTCTCCATAACCCAAGGTCACTCCACGGCTTGAAATAACAGAAAAACAATATATCCTCAGTCGTGGTTCAAACCCTGGAACTGGAGTACAGTATATTATTGCTCTATCCACTAAACCATGCCACTCCCATACTAAATTAAATTAAAAGATATAAATGGACTCAAGATTATTATAAAGTTATAAGAATCAAGAACTTTTCATCATATTTGCTTACCACTAATTTCAATTAGATTTGCCCTCTTTCTTTCAACAGCTATGAAGAACTGACGATTATTGGACATCTTTCCAACAACCCAATGGTCGCTAATGGTCTTGACCATAGTTTCATTTGATGAATTGCCACATTCAGCCAACCTGTAATTACCAAATTCATGGTCTTTTAATTAAACACAAATAACTGAGCTATGCTAATTGTTTAACAGAACAAAACATAAACAAGTATTGTTTTAACAGCATAAAATAGAAATGAGGCTGGGCTACTTTTATTAACAATAATAATCGAGTGATTAAATAGGAAATGACTAACATAATGTATTTAAACAGATTTAAAAATTATTTAGTCTCTTACATATTCTTATAGTAAGCACAACTGTGTGGCTTGCATCTTAACTTAAAGTGCCATAAACCCTAACTTAATGAAGAAGCACGCCAATGGAATGATTCTCTTAAACCTTGCTGTTTGAGTACATCTAGAAAGAATTTGAAAACCAGGAGCATGTGCGTAATTCGGATAACAGTCACAGCCAAAAGATGTTTGTTAATGACATCGAATACTATGTGGGCTATATGACCTTAGAATTCTAATTTTTAGATGCCACTGGTGACTATTTTTTCAAAATTAAACATTTGGAGAGAATTCTGTCAGCATTAATTGGTTGATTAGACGATAGCTAGCTATCAAGATTTAATATTTCAATGAGTCTTACCAAAATATATTCACTTCTTGTTATGGAAAAATTGCCACAGAAATTATAAGCAAATTAGATTGTTAACAATGTCCTCTAATTAAAGCTCTCTTCTCAGCAGTATTCTTTTTTCATATCACAGGTTCAATCCAGAAGTGTTGCCATTTTTTATATGCAGCTAATCAAAACTTCTTAACAACTTTTATAAAGAAAATTAAAACCGTGGAATTAAATAGTCAATCCTCAAACTGAACTCAGTCCCATAAACCTCTTTCTTTTCAAACCACAGACAACTCATAAAAATGGACTATTATCAACAAATAAACTGATTTTTCAAAATAATAAAATTTCATTTCATTAAAGTTAATCTCAGTAACTTTAATGCTGATTGTTCCTACCATTTTTGGTGTTGCTGTACATCGACCAGCAGCCTTAGCAATTCCTTAGGTATGGTCTGTCCACCGGGATCTCTTTTTCTATCCAGGATTGATTTAGTAGCCAAGTTCATTGAGTTGAAATACACAAACCTGTAAATACAAATAATTTTAGTTATATGAACATAAAAAAAATAGGAGCAATATGCAAAAAAACTCAATGATCCTGTTCCTTTTAATTAGAAATAGAATTGGTGTCATCAGGATATTAATCCTTTAAATTTTAGAGTTAAAGTAATAAATTTAATTTCTCAAAGTGGGTAATTCTGCCTTCACTAAAAAAATATGGTAATACAGCATTTGATTATAAAGATTTTATTCTAATAGTTTATATATTGGGAAGATGGTCAACTTAGAAAGGTAAATGACTTAAAGATGGTTTCTGATGACTGCAGAAAGTTCCAACATTGAATAACAAGAAAATGATCACAATTTCTACAAAAGGCTTTAATATAATATAAAGCAATTACTTGAAAAATCAAGTGTCATATTTTCGTTTTTATTTTCTACTACATGAGATCTTTTCTGGACCATCTACAGCTCTTATAGTTAATTATGATCGATTTTTTGTTTAATTTGCCATTTCGAGTGGAATGTCCAAAGCAAACAACCACTGTCATTTTATCTTGTCCTTTAATATAAGCTATCATCGGTTGTATACTATAATAATTCATGAAATAGTTTTCAGTGTTGTTTTGAGAAATAAAACAGCCCATAAGGAAGTCATTGTACATATAGAAATTGATAGGCATGCTGTAAGCAACAACTGAATTACAATCTGTTCTTGCATTAAAGTCTTTGCACAGTAATTCTTGCATGCCTGTGAAAAAAGCTTCTTTCCACAATCCAAGAATATTATGAAATTTTGGAAAAACAAATATTTCAAGACATGTCAATAAAATTTCTTGTTCAAAGAAATTCATATTATTAGAATGGCTTATTAGAAAAATATGGTTAAAAACATCTCTTTTGTATTAATAAAATAGAAATGAATTGGTCCAATTTGCTATGACTTGTTCATTACATTTAATTAAAATCCAATAAAATTATCTGTCTTTTAGCAGTACATACAGCTATGACTATATCTTATCTCCAGATATATATTTCCAAGGATCATAGCTACAACAGGAGAAATGTGTAGTAAGTAAACTAAAGTTAGCAAGATATTTCACCTAGAGAGAATAGAGCACAATTTCTTCCAGCAAGAAATATTGTCTAAATATTAAAAAAATAATATTGTATAATGACAGAAAAAAAAAATTAGTATAAACAATGTGAATAATATTCTTGATATATGAATAATATACAGGAAAAATATATTAAATGATGTACCAAATATTACAATTAAATTACCTAATGTCTTGGTCTAACACATCAGAGGAATTAGAAGGTCCACTATTGCTAGGCTGTTCTTTGTATTCATTCAGCTCTGAGTTAATTTTTTCTAAGCGTTTACACAGAAAACTATCCAGACGTTTGTAGAAATCCAATCTCATATTTTCATTTCCTGAACATAAAAAATCCTATTTTTAGATATCATTTCCTGTTGTTAGGCAATGTGCACTAACCCACTCAGCCACCCTGCCCCCCTGGAAAATTTAATCTTCAAGATAAGGCACAAGACATACTACATATGGGTATACCTAGGAAACAATCTTTTTTTTTTTTTTTTAAATACATGTTCCTCATTCATTTCATTGCTTATAGTGACTGTATCACACGTAGGAACAATATGTAAAGGTTTGAATAACATTATCAAGTGCACAAAGAGGTTGCTACTATTAAATCCCCTAATACTTTTTATTTAGGAAAATTAGACATACTTCCTATTTGAAATAAAAACAATGAACTATCACTTTTCCTAAGAGATAAAGTTAACTATGACCTCCAATTCAAATTCTATGATAAATTTCCCACTAGAATGATGATGTTTGAGAAAGAAAATCTAAATAAAATGGCCCTTCAGAGAGGACATAAAATGGTGGTCCCAAGCCTATGCGATGTCAACAGCTAGGAAAAAAGCTATAATCCGTCCTATTAGCAAAGTTTCAGTTCCAACCAGAGTTTCTGATTTCCGACCGATTTCCATCCTCTCCAATCTCTCAAAGCCGTTAGAAAGAATAGTCCATTCACAGCTCAACACCTTCCTAGAGCAAAAGTCCCTAATAAATCCCCTCCAATCCGGTTTCCGAACTCACTTCTCAACACAATCCCCTTGTTGAAAATTACTCAAGATATCCAATCCTCCATAGATAAACGCAAAATCACAATCCTTGTTCTATTTGACTTTTCCAAAGCGTTCGACCTAGTGAACCATGATATCCTGCTTTCAAAACTCGAAAATCTATCCCTATCAAACAGTGTCTTAAAGTGGTTCCAATCCTACCTATCTCATCGTTCCCAAACAGTTATTATTCCTGATAAACCTACTTCTTCTCCACTCTTACTAACTCGCGGTGTTCCACAAGGATCCTCACTCTCTCCGACTCTTTTCTCTTTATATATAAATGATCTACCTGACTCTATCCATCATTCAAAATATCATTTATATGCCGATGATCTTCAGATCTACCTTTCCTTTTATCCCAGCGAGATGTTTGAGGTGATTCGTAAGATGCAGGAAGACATAGATAATATTAATGCATGGGCATTAAAGAATGATTTAAGACTGAACGTCGATAAAACTAAGGCCATAATTATAGGTTCCAAACATCTCGTTAATTCCCTTCCTTATTATCCCTTACTATACCTTAACGGACTACCTAACCATTTCCATACTACCGTTAAAAATCTTGGTGTCGTCTTTGACCAAAATCTTTCTTGGAATAATCATGTATCCCATATCATTCGTAATTCCATCTCTACTCTTAAACTGTTCTCAAGATTGCGTGATTCACTGCCTTTCGATGTTCGTCGGCTCCTTGTTTCGTCCCTCGTCTTCCCCCACTTTGATTACTGCTGCCTGGTGTTCGGTGGATTGTCTGGTGGACTCGAAATGAGACTGGAAAGACTTATGAAATGTTTCATTAGATTCATCTTCGGGGTCCCTAGGCGCTCCAGCGTTTCTGACGGGTATGCCGAGTTGAAGTGGCTCAATTCTGTTTCCCGGCGAAAGTATTTCTTGGGAGTTTTTCTATTCCGTACTTTCAATACCAAAAATCCATCCTACATTCTTGACCTACTCATCCCTTGTTCATCGGTACATTTGTTTAATACAAGATCCCAGTCCACTAACCTATATATTCCTTTTCATCAAACATCATCCTTTAAAAAATCATTTAGTTCGCGTGCCACATCGTTCTGGAATTCCATACCTACCTCTATACGCAAAGCACCTTCTTTAACCTCATTTAAAAGCAAACTGTTCCTTCATCTCCTCAACCATCCATCTACAGATTGATTGTAAACAAAACGCTAGAATAGTGGTCATGTCCCATACTAAAATGAGGACCACAACAAATATGTAAACAATGTTTTAGATATATATTCACCTTTCTCTTTCTTTCTTCTGTTTTTCTCGGTGACCTTATTATACCATAAGAAGCACAATAGTAATATATCTTTAGATACACATTAATGATTATATAATTATAAACATATATGCATACTAAGTAATCGTAGTTATTTATTTAAAATTTATTCTTATTTTTAAATAATATTATATCTTAAGTTTGTATTTCTTTTATGTTTTTGTTTCTGTGCCAGACACAAGCCAAAGTTTTGTACTTTTCTGTTATTCTTAGGGGACTGAAGGTCCCAGAATAAAATTTACTTTCTTCCTTTCTTTCTCATATCATATTGACAATTTTTATTTTATAACAGGAAAATTAAAAGATGAGTATAGTTTAGGGCCTGTAATGACAGTTATAGTAAATACTTAATTAATTATATTTATATTTTGTTTTATTAGTAACAAAAAACAATTTAAAAGGAGAGGTGTATTTTATTATGGAAATTATTATAATACCTGGTATCAGAAGACTTAATGTTGTCTGATGGATTCTGTAGACTACAAGATTAAAAAATCCAGGGTGCTGGACGTGAGAAAGAAATACTCTAGGCACTTTGGTAGAGAAAGTGGTGTTAATATCAGTAAGATTATCAGGACCGGTCACAAACCTACAAAGTTTGATAAGCTTAGAGTTTGTTTCATAATGCATTCAAGATTTTAACTTAATCAAATGTGTATAGTAAGATGCTTCTTGCAAGTGAAATAAAGATATTCAAAACCAATTTTTACAACAGGGCTTATTACTTTTCACACTTTTATGATTAATACTTCCAGTCATGAGCTGATAGAAATATTTCATTCATACTTAAGTGTGTGCTAATAATTCAACATTGTACACAGTTTCTTTTATAATTTATAATAAGAAAAATAATAGTAGGAAAAATAATGAATAATTAAACTGACAGCACTAATTGAAAATATGAAGAAATTAAATTTATATAAAAATCAATGTTGCATTACATTGGAAAACAATCTTTACGTAACCTTTTTGGGGTCATGTGACACCGCTGCTACAATACAATTTAAAATAAGAGCCAAATAGGTAAATATATAGTAGATACCTGTTAGGTTTAACAGTAGAACGCTTTCCATCTGGAGAAGAGGTTGGATGGCATGGTAACAAACTGTTGACAAGGTACCTATATATGACTTGAGCATCTTCAGCAGGTAAACCAGACCTTTAAATGTTGATATTTTATTTGACTTAAAACTTAGTATTTCATACATCATTTTACTAAAAAGAACATGAGTTGTTAAAAAAATATTGAAAATACTAATCAGAGAAGTTGATTAGGTCATCATCCATAAAAATAATTTTTTGGTTTCATTTTTTTAAATGTTGTTTCATTTCTTTATATTCCTTTCTTAATATTTCATTTCTAATTTATTAGAATAAAAAAAAAAAATGTCCAAGCGTTTTCCTTGACATTAGTCAGGCTTTCGACAGGGTTTGGCATGAAGGATTGCTTCGAAACTGAGTAGAAACTGAAAATTCTACTTCCACCTACCTTCTATTTGATATTCCTTTCATACCTTTCCAATAGACATTTTTCTGGGAAAGTAGGGACAAAACCCTCTGTTATTCAGCAAATTAAGACAGGTATACCTCATGGCAGTATTTTAGGGCCAATATTATTTAACATAAATATTTCAAATCTACCACAACACAATGGGACTCTATTGGTTACTTTTGCTGACACAGCTGTCCTGTGTTCGATAAAAATTGTTTTAAAGCGGCAATCTTCCTCTAAAACCACCTTAATGACATTTCTGCCTCAGTTACTAGATGGAAAATAAAATTGAATGAGTCCAAAAGTGTTCATGTGATATTCACTCTTAATCATAAGCCTTCTCCTCCCATTTATTCTAATAAAATTTAAATTCCAATATCAGACAAAATTCGATATTTAGGTATTCACTTGGACAAAAGATTGACCAGTAAAAAACAAATTTGGCTAAAACGTAAAGAACTTAACTGACAATATGATATATTATCTAGGTTACTAGACAGACATTTTAAATTATCATCAACCAACAAAATAACTCTTTATAAAGTTTTGCTAAAACTGATCAGGACATACGGAATAGAGCTCTGGGGCTCCGCTAAAGTATCAAACATACAAAGAATTCAATCGTTTCAGTTGAAAGTGCTGTGTAAAATAGTGGACTGTTCTACATGACATATGATGTTATACATTACAACATGAACATACCAAAGATTTCAACCACTGCTACAGAACTTTACAATAACTTCCACCACAGACTAACATACAACACCAACCCAAATACAGAAACATTAAAATTCCATAGCAATCCCGACAGTCCACCCCGACGACTACGCAGAACACAGACCAAAAGATATGCTGATCAACAAACGAGCTCTCCTGTGATAAGCCGCTGCTTCAGCACTCCACAAATATGTTCATTGCAGATGGCAAACTATTTAATTTATGTTAATAATAATAATAATAATAATAGGCTTAGCGAACCCGAAGGTTCGATGCCGATACCACCAAATTCCGTCTACACAGACTCGTCCAATGTTCACCATTCAAGCCCAAGCCCCCGAGATCAGCCTTAACGCAATCCTCCCATCTCCGCTTCGGCCTACCTTTCGGACGCCTACCAGTCGGATCAGCAAATACCAACTTTCTTGGAATCCGCTCGTCATCGAGCCCAACAACTTTACTCGCCCATTTGAGTCTCCGCGATGCAATCAGCTCAATTATATTTACAGGATGCAAGTTCCGCAATTCCGCGTTGTGCAACCTTCTAAACTCCCCAGTGGCCTCATCTCTCTTTGGACCAAATATTTTACGCAATACCTTATTTTCGAAAACCTTAAGCCGTTGTTCATTCTTCAAAGTAAGTGGCCACGTTTCACATCCGTAAAGAACCGTTGGAAGAATAATAGTTTTATAAATTCTAATCTTCAAGTTTTTAGATAGAAGCCGCGAACTAAGTAACCTAGCAACTGAATAATTTAACCGGGACTTTATTTCTTCCTGGATTTCATTTTTTCTAGTTATAATTGAACCTAAATACTTGAATTTCTCTACGTGTTCAAAAGTATGACCTGATACATCAATATCACCAAGATCGACACCGTTTCTGCTACTAATCATATACTTCGTCTTATCGGTATTTAATTCGAGTCCTATTTCTTTACCAGTTTTTATTAACACACTTGTGTTTAGTTGTATGGTTTCCGTGTCTTCACCTAGCAGTACCAGATCATCGGCATACCCCAAAACCGGAATTTTGTCACCCATATTTAAGCCTTTCTCGGTACACATCACCTTTTCTATGACATATTCTAAAGCTATATTAAATAACACAGGTGAAAGGGAGTCACCCTGTTTCAAACCCGATCGCACCTCAAATCTCTCGGAGTAATTATGACCGATTCTAACTTTATGGAATGTTTCCGACAAACACATCTCTACTAGGTTCACTAACTTTCTAGGTATTCCCTGTTCAATCATGATATTATATAGCTTCTGACGGTCTATTGAATCATAAGCCTTTTTAAAATCGATATAAAGTTGATGGACTACACCGTTGTATTCCAATTTTTTCTCTAATATTTGACGTAAGGAAAATATTTGGTCAATAGTCGAGCGATTCCGCCTAAAATCACATTGGTAATCTCCGATAATTTCCTCAGCGTATTCCGTGATTCGACTAGTTAGAATTGACGAGAATATTTTATAGCATACTGGAAGAAGAGAGATCCCACGATAGTTGTTACAATCCGACCTCGGTCCTTTTTTGTGAATCGGAATAAGTATTGATTCTTTCCATTCTTCGGGCATTTTTTCAGTTTCCCAGATCTTTTTAACTAAAAAATGTATTTTAGAAACGCCCACTTCTCCACACGCCTTGATTAATTCACTCGTGATATTATCATTTCCTGCAGCCTTATAACGTTTTAATTTTCCTATCGCCATTTCGACTTCCTCTTTACTCGGTGCGTCTATCCATGGTTCAGCGCTCTGATATTCAGAGAGAGGAGATTGATTATTATTTTTCGTATTTAAGATGCCGTAAAAGTGTTGTTTAAATTTATTTAATATCTTAATCTAAGTGGTACCCCTTAACTTCATTCGCGACCGACTTTAACCCACCTGCCGTATTTAAACTTCTAACGTTCCACGTCCCTATTGTTAGATCTCTAATTTTTATCTTGCGCCATGATTCCCCTGAAGCAGTCCCCACCCGGAGACCCGAACGGGGGACTAGTTTACCTCCGGATAATGAGCGTTTTACCTCAGAGGAATCCATGACTTTTGGTGATATTTTGTGAACTAAAATATGTGAGTAGGGCGTTCGAACCTACGTCACACCCTCCAGCAAGCCTGGGGGGCCGCTCTCATTGTTGGTCAGCGAGTCCATCGGACTTAGCCGGGAGGAACTTCCGAGGAAATTCCACCAACCATCCCCACATCCGCCACCCGTGGGACGCTCCCCATACGCGGTAATGAGATCCGCGCGAGGGGGTTAATTTATGTTATGTATGTTAAATTTCTTGTTTGTAACAAATAAAAAATAAATTGAAGGTAATTGGATGGTTTTTAGCTTTTTTTTTTTTTTTTTTTTTTTTGAATTGCCCAAGGTCTCACAGTTCAGAATAAATTTACATTACATTTTTATATTGTGCTTAAAAAAAACATAAGTGCTCAGTTTTTTTGCACATATATATGTATCATCAACATAATAACTACCTCCTCTACCCGTTTTCTCCCCTACTCAAAAAAACTCCATAACTGAACACTAATCACATTCATTTAATTACACTTCTACTGTAATTACAGTATAAAATCTGATAAATTATTTTTATCATACCATACTAAGAGCATTAAAACCAATTTCAACAGTGAAATACCTACCACACAAGCTGTTCATTAAACAATAAAATGGAATATTGTATCGCTGGAAAATTAGCTTCTACTACATTAACAAAACACTGAGCATGAAGAAACGTAGGCTTGTCAAGAGGGAGAAATTGGACCCCTTGAAACAAATCAATAATATCACATTTCTTCAAATTGAGAGTAAGAAGGTACTAAAACAAAAAAAAAAAGTGTTTAAAAAAACATTAGTATTTGTTTGCATAACCCAATACTATGTTGAAATATAGTGAAACTTCTTTTAAGAGGCATCCATTTCCAACAGACACATTTTTATTTCAAAGAAAAATTTTATTGAGCTATGCATAATTTTTAAATAAAACATGGAAGTAAAATAATTTAGAGCCCATAGCAACGAACACATCTCTAAGGGAAACAGAAAGCCGAATCTCTGTCACTGTGTGATAAATTTACTTAACTAAACAGTCTGTCAGAAATGTTATAATCAAGAATTAAACACAAAAATGATTTTAAGTTTTGATTTTTTTTTTTTTTTTTTTTTTTTTTTGGACGTGAAACGGCCTTATAGACCACGCGAATATCATTTCCTCCCAACTTTGCCCACACATTCCCCTCTCCCCACCTAATAAAGTTTTTACATTAAAAAAAAAAAAAGAGATAGTGTATATGAATATAATCCATTATACACACCTATTTATGTTACTGAATTATGAGTATGTTAAATACAAGCTCATATTAATTTTTTATTAAGAGAAATATCTGTTGGAACCATAGATGTCAGTTGAACGAAGGTCTCACTACAAAAAAATGCAACACAAATATAATACCTTAGTGAAAAAGAAATCCAATTTTTTCTTTAGTAGATCAGGAGATCCATTTTCTTTGTCAATAACCCTCTGAAATGGTCCCAAAAACAACTTAGCAGCCAAATAAGCCTGCCTTAATACAGCCAAAAACACAGAATTTTGTACTTCATTAGGTAAATATTCAATACCATCCAGCTTTTCTTTACCAACAAGACAGGTGGGAAGATTCACAGTCTGAAATGCAATATTATATAGTTAATTGAAATTATAAATACATACATTTTTTTAAAGTATTCTTTACTTACACACAAATATATATTAAAATATGATCATTACTTAGAGTTATAAATAATCCTGTAATATTTAACAATAGTTAACAATTTAATAATTTTTTTAATGATCGATTGATAAAAGTGTAGTTAAATTTACATTAACTAATAATCATATTGATTGAATAAGTTTTTTAAATATAGCTGAATAATATTAGTATTCACAGCAGCAAGTAACTATTAAAAAAGAATACTTGGTAAATATGAGGAAGATCAAAATAAACTATATAGTTAAACATTTATGTGACATACATATGCCTTTGGGATGAAAATTTTTTAGATAACTTACTTACTTTTTGAGATAGTTAACACAAGTTTGGACAAAGACAGTTAGAATCAAAATATAAAAACTCTAAAATACTAAAATAAAAAGCATGACATATTTTACTAAAATAAAACATTGATATCAAACTGGTAAAGGCATAAGGAAGTTGAGACTCCCAAAAGGTATATGTTTAACAACATTTTAAACCTTCAAGAGGTTAATATAGAGGTCCACATAAAAGAGGCTATGGTAGATGAGGGAGCTAAGACCTCGTCTTCACAACCTTATGGTATAAGGTACCACTTGGAAACCACCATGAGTGGGTTGAATGGCGGTCCCATGAAATGAATCTCGACCTTCCTACCCGGCTTATAATATGTAAAAACACAATATTAATGACAAAACTGACTAGGAACTACTTTCCTCTTGATCGACCATTGAGCTTGTGATCCTACAGAAGCATCAGCCATAGGTGAAAGTTAGGAGGGAAAAGTCTTAAGAACAATTTTGAGACATTGTCAAACAAAACAAATCTTCAGCTGATAGTACACTTATAATACAAATTAGTTGTAACCTTAGTAGTTCCGTAAAGTCCAGACAGTTCATAAAACTAAGATTATTATTCAATAATAAAGTAATGCAATGAAGAATTTTATCAGTCCAATATGATATCACGAATTAAAAATTAAGGAGCTGTTGGGAGGTTTTTCTTGATATCTAGGTATTAACATCATTAGCAAAGAAAAACAGTTCAATATTGAGATTAGATTTTTATATGTTAGACACAAAAGTTGTTTTTTTTAACACTTGATACTCTCCATGAAAATTTAAAAAAACAGCCGTGGCTTATAATGCCATCTGTTTCGATCCTTTAGTAATATGACTCCCTAACATTACTTAATATTCTAGATTTGTTGTTTCCAATTTATTTAATAGTAAAATATTTTTATAACAGATAATAGAGATGAAAAGTAAACATATGAAAAGTTAAAATCAAGATGAAATGGAAATGATAAAACAATTTTATCAGAAAACAAAGACTCATCCTATTATAAAAACTAAAAATATGCTCAAAATGTGAAAACCAATGTCTTCAAAGATGACTTTTGTTGTAAAAAATCTAAATAGATCATCTTTCAAGCAATATAAACTGTCTGACCTTCACTGAAGGAATCCTCTTGAAGGTTTATCACTTGAAAGTACTGGGGTCAACAGCTATGATCCACATGAATCTAAAATAATATTAATTAATCATCAATTTACAGAAATAGCACGGGTTAATGACTTACTTTAAAAAGCTTATGTTTTAAAACAAGAAATGTTTTAAAGAGTTAAAATTATAAGGTAAGTTTTTATTTAGGTTTGAGAAAATATTTCTTAGCCAAGACAAAGTTTCATGATGAAAACATATCATTGATGATATATTTGATCATTGGCATCAAAAACGATTTAAACCAATCTTGAATTATTCTACAGAATTTTAAACTATTACTAAGTGAAAAGATATCAGCATCACATTATTAAGATTTCTAGTCAAAGAAAAATAAGCAAGGATTGATAAACAACATTATTCTGTTGTAATAAATAAACAGAATAATAAAAACCCATGAAATGAAATCTGCATTATACCAATGAAAATCAGCTATATTGAAATGTTCATAATCAAAGAAACAAGGAGAGAACTATGAGGCAAACCAAAAGACACCAAAGTTAGAGATGCAAGATACATTATAAAACAATATACAGCCTCAAAATTGGTTTAATACGACTATAAGATCCAACCCAACTGCAATAATAATAATTACTATAACATAATAAATAATTACAACATGAATGGGATATTGCAGGATTCAGGATTACGGGCAGGGTTAGCGACACACTCAATTCATACTTTTGAATTAGAAATAAATAAAATTGACTTATAAATGATCATATTTTTAGTTCTCTTAAAATGAATCTTTTTTTCAGAAAAATGCTTAACCAATTAACTAAAATAAGATATTATAAGGAAAAAATCTTTACTAAAAATATAAAGGTTTATCTGATATAGTAATCCAGTATTTATTCAGCTATCAATAATTTTAAATGTATTACAAACTAAATATATATTTTTTTCCAATGGTGCAACAGGACCAGAGGGCCCTTGGTGGCACGATATAGCTTTCTAGGATTCTACACCACAATTCTCTATAATAACTTCAAGGCCCAAACTGAGTTGCTGTAACTGAAAAATTATAATATGATGATAAACAATAATTTTTAAATAGTTCACTTAACCAAATCATCTCCTCGAAGGCTATGGTCCTAACTTATTGAAACTAAGACCCTTCATCCAGATTTAATTTGACCTACTATTCAATAAAAGAAAAAAATTTGTTCATGAATATTGCTGCCTTTTAACATAAACCATTACCTTATTTTTTTATTTGATGTAAGTTAAAAATATTACATTTTATTTTTGTTGCTGTTATGGAACTTAAAAATATGGTTCACCTACCTTAACTTTAAAAACCTTTAACTATTTTGGAGGATCAAAGAAGTGTTTATACTCATTACTCAGATTATAGAAATAAGGATGGATTATCCTGTAGATAACCAAATTATTCAAATCAGAGAGGGAAGGTCGAGATTTATTGGACGGGAATCCAAAAAAATAAATTTTAATCTACCAATACCAGATTCCACCTAGTGCCATACTACTTTAAGATAGTCTAGACAATTTTTAACACTGTCAGCTATGAGATATACAACTCAATAATGAGAGATAGAAATGATGGAAAATTGTGAGGGATAGATATCCTCATAAGAGGAAAGGGGAGTCCAGAGACCTCATGAAATGATACATTTGCGTGTAATGTACAGTATATGCATTTTATGTTCGGGCTTGTATTTTATAATATTCTTACCACCTATCCCAAGAGGAAAACTTTTAGTGGAGCTAGAGTAATAAAAAGGTATCCCTTAATAAGACGTATAAACCATCATTACTAGCCAAAAAGCTGTAATGATAAGCTATTTTTTATGTCCTATAAACTGCCAATCAAATGTATTACAATAGTTTTAGAAAGTTCATAGAAATATTAACAAAAGGTTGGTGATAAAAAATATACCATGATAATCCAAATATTTTCCTCAGGCTTAGAAAAAAACTTCTTTGTTTTTTGGGTTTGTAACGTATCACATACATCAGTGGAGAAAGTCCTAAAATAAGAGTAAATTATATAAACAAAGAATGCACTTCAAAAATAATATTAAAAAATGTATTAATCATTAAAATGAACTTTGGAGGTTTCATTAACACATCAAATAAATTTATTTGACTAATTGACTAATATTTATAATGATGGAATTTATTAAATATGAACATCAAACATAAATTAATAAGAAATGTTTCAACAAAGTGACTTTAAAATATAGAAGACTAAAGGTGAAATAGGACATTACTCAGTGAATTTCACTATAGCTTCACTTAAACCAACTTCTTTCATCTGTATATCCATTTTCGTTCCTCTAGGATGATAGTATAATACTTTTTCTTCTTCCTGGAGGCAGATAAAATCATCTAAACTAACACTCTTGGTCATTTTCTGAATCATAAAACATAATTTCAATGCACTTACATGACCTTCCGTTTGTCCAAAAGAAACATGGTAAATAAAGAAATTTTTCAAAGATATTTCTGTATTACTAGTCATTTTCACGGTTTTTGTACATTATACATAATAGATGGAGTAAAAAACTACTAAAAGAATTAAAAAAAGAAGGAAAATGATTTTTGCAGATTAGAAACATTTGCGTCATAATTCATGATTTGTATTGCCAAACTTAAGTCAACTTTTTACAATTCTCATGTACAAATATTTCGAAGATAAACACCATCTCAAATGGCTCAGATACTAAGAAACGAGCGTTCAACAAAGCAAAGAAGTTATCGTACACGTATATGAAACTTCATTTCATATTAAAATATTTTCTATATTTTACTTAAATAAATAAACTCTTCTTCTTTCAGTGTAAAATAAAATTAATGTAATCTTGACGGAGAGCCCGTAGCTGAGTGGCTAGCGCGCTAGTATCACATGCTATAGATTGTGAGTTCGAACCCCGGTCCCGGAGGGGCTTTCATAAGGATGTAATTAAATTGGGATTCACTCAAAGCCTCTCCCCCGGGTATGTGAGACCCGTCTGCTAAATGGCGGCCACTCACGAAATTAGGTGTAGGGAGTGATAAGCCCTATCCTACAAAATGCATCGAGGAACGTGAGTGTAACTCCAAGGAGATTACACCACGAGGCCCAGGGCCTACACGGCCTGTCGCGCCACTAGAAGAAGGTTCTTGACTTTGATGAGGCTAAAATACAATCAAATTAATATTCGATCTAATTGTTGGTCGTTGCCTTAGAGGAAACGAGATGTTGAAACCAATTTGTAAACACTATTTCCGAGTATAAGTCTATTAAGTCCAAGCCTAAAAGTAATTTTTTTTTCTCTCTCAGTATTTTGATATGTTGTCTTGATAAACTATATAGCGACTATTTTATTGAGTATGAGCGAGGTTTACAACCTGAATTCTGAGATGATGAAGAGTTGTTTTGTTTTTTAAGAGAAAAGTTTCGAATAGTATCAGGACCGGGAACAGTTTAATGAGTGGAACAAGGACTACTGCACTTCACGATTTAAAATAAAACTTTCTCAAAATGGGCGGTTGTGGACAATAACACATTCACTCCCACTTCCTACAGATATACCAATTTTCTTTCGACATATTCTAAACATATAAAAGACTGGTCAAAATACTTTCTGGTAAAATATTCCGATTTCCATATATTCATACCATGCTTAGATATTATAGTTTTTATTCCCGCGTTCTTTGTCGATTTGCAGGAAGACATTGGCATTTTAAGACTGAGGTAGTAAAGACTTAATCTATTTTTTGGTCTTTATGTATTTATTGAAAAATATTAGCTATCGCTGCTTTTCTTCGCTTTGGCGGTAATGGAATAAACATTTCTTGGTGATTGTTGCATTCTAATTCACAGTAAGCCCGTTCTTAAATTTAAGCTCCCCTGTTCAAAACTGTTGAGCTATAATTTTTAAATTTTCAAAGCTAAGGCAGTTCAAGGCTCAGAATGAAGCCAGCCATAGAGAACATATTGCATATCACATTTTTCTAGGTTGCTCCGAAGTGTGAAATAATTTCTTATAAAATGAGAGTATTTCAAACGGTTTGAATTATTATGATGCGCGTAGGCTTAGAATTATTTTAACTGTAGAGTTATAATAGTGTATTATTATTATATATCCTTAATAAAAAAAAAAGAACCTGTACTTCTACAATTCTTGAAGGATCTTGGGTTCAGTAACTATGGAAATAATTAAATGACTGCAAAGGAACTAATTAATATACCTGGATCACTCTCAGCAGCCAGGTTTTTCCTCAATATTTGAGTACAAACTTTATAGGGGCTGAGTCTGCCCAAGGGTAAATCCACAGCTGAAATAATAGAATAAATTCAGCCACAGTAGGTGTTCAAACCTGAGACCTATAGAACAGTAGATCAGTGATCTATTTACTACACCACGCCACTCTCATCTTCTTAATAACAATGCTTTCACTTATTATAAACAATTATTTCCCTAACTTATCTTTAATCCTCTCATCTCATCTCAGGCTTGATCAAGGGCCAATAAATAAGGTTCCAAACCTATAATGAACTCATTATCTTATATCCAACTCTTAATGTCCTTCAAAATTTTACTCTTTTGAAATAATTAACATTGTTCATAAATTATCTTCCAAAAAAAAAAAAAAAAAAAAAAAGCTCCCTCTCTAAACTATTTTATTTCCAACCTAAATAAGCTTTGCACCATTTATATTTATGATACATTTATTGCTTGTTTTGCAACAAAAATCTACAGTTATATGAAATTTTGCCAGGAATGGGAATTATGGAAAACCGGGTCTTAGATTGTCTCTCAAAACATATTAGGCAGAGGCAAGTGATCCTACAAAACAGTAGAGGTTTAGCACAGGTCCTGGAATAAGTTTTCAGGGCCTTTGCCACTCAAATAGGAGCAATGTAGATATCCTGACTGCTATTTGTTATAGTGCTTGAAAAGATAGTGTAAATAATCAAAATAACACTTCATGGATGTATACGTAAGAATATGAATTAATGCTATCCATGCATATCGATGAATGTGAATAGGCAGAAAGACAGGATTCATAATGAGTGAAATAATAAGTATGATTTCATCCTGAAGATGCTCGGCAGGTGAATATCTTAAGTAAGAAGGGTAGAGCCATGATATTTTGAAGAAAATCAAGTATCTCAGGATTGAATCCTTCTTATCTCAGATAACAAACTTGTGGAGGAGATAAAAGGAAGGATTAGAAAAAAATAAAAATGCTCTCGGTCTTGCGATATTTCAAAACAGACATAAATAGTCTCCATACAAAGGATTTATTATACAGTCCTTTCTCCAGTTGTAATGAATGGAGGAAGGATTAAGACATGTTCCTTAAACAAATTACAGGAGAGATTTCTGAGAATGTAAGAATCTTATGAGAAAAACAAAGAACATAATCATTAGTGCATGAAAACAACTATAGCACTCTAATATAAGACCCAGATCTAATTTCTGATATTAAAAAACAAAACAAATAATAATAAAAAGATAGGAATCATTTGCAATGACTATAGATTCCCAATGTAAAAAATTGAGAAGTAGAAGAGGAAGGAAGCATGATGGAGTGGTAGGCCTTGACTAAAATGGATGTATAACATGAAAGTATTATAGGTGGAATAGTCAGGAATCAGTCATTTTTGAAAAGTTTTTAATTTTGCCAACGTTTCGGCTCAAGCTTGTGAGCCATCATCAGGGCATTACTGAGCCATGTCCAAGCATAAACTGCTGGGGTTTATGCTTGGACATGGCTCAGTAATGCCCTGATGATGGCTCACAAGCTTAAGCCGAAACGTTGGCAAAATTAAAAACTTTTCAAAAATGACTGATTCCTGACTATTCCACCTATAATAGTTTCTACAGTCGACTATACACCCTCAATATATAACATGAAAGCTTAAGAACCTTAAGGCACTGAAGAATATATATTCATTAGATACATAAAAAATATAATTTATTAGGAAGTTGATATTACAATAAATAAACAAAACTAGAGAGATGAATCACTTAATGGCAACGTTCGACAGTATTATCTTTATAATTGTTAACAATAATAATTCACTTAACAAATAGTTTATAATTATAGATTCAATAAATATGCTCAATTCAGCACTCATAATTTGAGACATGAATATAAAAAAAAAAAATAAGCCAAATAAAACCATTAATAATCATCAGAAATGTTTAATGATAATAACAATGATTTCAATTTATTTATATGACCATATACTCGAATAGTAATCTAAAGATATCAAATATAGTAACAATACAAAACCAGTTAACATCGATTACATATATTCCTAGTAAATAACTATAAAATTGCACTTCACTATTATCACATCCATTATTCAGTACAAAAATAATTAATATAAATTTATGATGAGATATCACTAAAATCTCATGAAAATAAAAGTTTATTTTTAATGATAAAGTAAAAATTATTCATATGCATTCACCTCAGTTAGATTTATATGGTAACATTTCCCACACTGGAAAATAAATTGTCTTTTAGACTATAAGAAAGGAATGTACTCAACAAAATATTGTACAACATGAAATAATGTACTAAAATTTGAAGGATTGGGTGGGGAAAAAACAATAAGATAAGTCTCCTGTTTTGTGTTCAATGGGTCAAAATAAACAGCTACATTGTTCAAGGGCATTGGAATGCTTAAAAATTATGTTTATAGGAAAGACAAAATTGCAAAGGCTAATATTTCTAGAATTTTTTCCGTATATTGACATTCTCAATATATGCAAATTTTTATTCTGATCCAATAACAAAAAAATAAGTATCCTTTCTCTTCATTCAAGATGCCATTCACAGAATCCTAGATTTTAAGATGGGGCATCAACCATGATATTCAACTCCATTATTTCTATTAATCTCTAATAAGACTGCGACTTTCTTATCCTATTAGTGGAACATAAATCATAAGTAATCAAAAGGAAGTGGTTAAGTTTTGGCTTTTCACTAACTCTGATCCTTGAAAATAAACATGATTATTTTAAACATAATTTTAAATATCAATAAACTAACAAAGCAAAGCCCCATCAGCGCTTTTCAAAAATTAATAAACTGTTATGTATTGTTATCCACAAAACTTAAAAATGACCAATTGAGTTATTAAATAGTGCTCAGCTGTAATATTTAGGTTTCACCAGATCACTAAATGTAGTGAATATACCTAGTCATCCCATTCTTGATCCTCTTCCTCATCAGATTCTTGTTGTTTCACAGGAGGGGGTGGAATCATGGAAGCAATTTGCCCCAATATGTTTACTTCAGTACTCTCTGTTTTACCTAAAATTCCTTTTCTTCTCATCAATAACTTATCATGCAGATCCTCCATCAAACTCTTTGGTCCTTCATTCGACGGTGCTTTTTTTGTTTCTTGCTGGACCGATTTTAATTTAGATTTACCTCCAGCTTGACGAATGGCTTCCATCAAATTAGCTCTCATGTCAGATACTGGTTCAAGAGAAGGAATAATTGGCTTTAGTATTTTATCAACAGAAGATGGTGGGTGATCTACATGTTCTGGAGGCGGTTCTGGTTCTGGAATAGGAGGAGGTGGTGGTGGGGGAGGTGGTGGTGGAGGAGGTGGAGTAGTATTATTAGAAACAGTTTCTAATTTAGGTAGATCTTGAACAATAGTTATTTTATCCTCTGTAATAGTTGGCCGAATAGGTGCTTGCACAGGTTCTTCAATAACTTTTTCTGATAAAGCATTTTCATCATACCTCAAGTCATTAGCTATTCCAGGTAAATTAGGAAGATCCATAGGCACTTGAATGTCAGGCACATCTTGTGAAATAGGATTATAAAAATAATTTGGAATATTTTTTGCTCCCAATAATGGTCCATTAATAGATGCTGGAGGAGGCTCAAGTTGCTGTTTTTCTTCCGTTACCTTCAATGTTTGCTTACTAATTGTCAAAGGATTAATCATTTCATAATGATCATAGATGTTATGTGAAGTATTAAAAAGACATAATGAACTAACACTTTTAATACTGTCTGGAATTGTTCCTAGACCCACTAATGGTTTAACTTCATCATTTTTCCGTAACATTTGTGTACTGTCTTTTAAGTGATAGAATTTCATTTTCTCCTTCAGAGTCATTTTATTTGGTGGAAGAGGAGTATAATTTATTTTAATATTTGGTCTTGATATATTAACTGAATGATCAAAGGCTTCAAAAAATAAATTTTGCTCTGGCACAGGGTATTTGGCACTGGAAAATACAGTTATGGATTTATTAATTCCTTTAATTCGTTGAACTTTTTCATTAGCACGACAACACCTATTTTTAATATCTTTAAGACGATTTTTTTGCTTTTGCATTCTTTCTTCAACATCACTGAATACTTTTTCAACAATAGTTTGCAATGAATCTAATGCAAAAGCAATTTGCAAAACAGTTTCTTCGTGACTAACATCTTGCTGAATCAAAGGAACTTTAGGTTTACTGTTCTGCATTTTACTTACTGGTTATAGGAATGTTTTGGACATCACTGAACATTTAAAAACAAACAGTTGGAAACCACAGACATGAAGTAAACCTTCCACACTTGCAGTGTTTCCATTTCACGATTTATGGATTTCTCCCATTTGTTTATAAAGTACTCTGTTTTTCAAGATATCATGCAATTCATTCTTTAAATAAAAAATAAAATAAAAAAACTACTTTTCTTTGAGGAGGAATTAACCCGAGGAAGGTTATGTGGAAGAGCCAGCTTGACGTTATTATGAACAGTCCTTAGTGGTTAAAAAAGTATTTGGAAACCTCAATTTCCTAAAATAGGTTGATTATAAACTACATACGTACACCGCAGGGGCTGGCTGAAGTGCACAGCTAGTTGGGGATTAACGATCCTCCAGTTTCCCAAGTTCAGTATACTGCACAAATATACAAAGAACAGTACACGATTCACCTACACTGACACAAGGTCATCTACAATACTCACCCTAGGGTCACCTTCCCTAGGAAGCCGCCCCGGATGGGGAAGTATGTCAGGGTGCTCTGAGGAGGCAGCCCTTCACCTGACTCAGGAGCGGTGGGCTGATTACCCCGCCCTCCTTCAAGTACAATAATTACTAAACCTCAAGTTTCAGAAGAAGCCGGACTGTCTCATAGGGAACGACTACGGAACCGCCATACTGACTTAAAATTAGCATATTGGAACATTTTATTCCTACACAGATTAGGGGCGCTTAGGGCCCTCCTTATGGAATTGGACAAATATAAAATTGATATAGCAGCAATCCAGGAAATCCGCTGGCTAGGTAAAGGGACTCTCGAAAAGAAATTCCACACTCTGTACTATAGCTGCCATGAAACTCAACACAGTTTTGGAGTTGGGTTTGTTTAGAGGGGACGCGCTCGGCAACGTGTCATTGGTTTCGATCCAGTGACTCCCCAATTGTGCAGACTTCGAATTAAGGGTAAGTTTTGTAACATTACCATTATTAATTGCCATGCCCCAACGAAAGTGGTTGATGAGCAAGAAAAGGATCAATTCTACGAAGACCTTGTAAGAGTCATGGATGCATGCCCAAGATATGGTATGAAAATTGTTGTTGGAGACTTTAATGCAAAGGTTGGCAGAGAACTTGCATATAAGCCAACGATTGGATCTTACAACCTACAATCTACACATGGATAGCAACAACGATGGTCATCGGCTTATAAGTTTTCCCACAAACTCTGGACTAACCTTAGGCACTACTCTTTTCCCAGGAAATAAGATCCATAAAGCTACCTGGAGATCACCAAATGGCCTTGTGGCCAATCAAATCGATCATCTCTTAATCGACTCCCGCCATACATCCAGCTTGATGAATGTTAGATCTTTCAGAGGAGCAAACATGGACACGGATCATTATTTAAGCATAGCTAAAATTAGAACAAGGATATCCGTTACCAGATGTTCTAAAAATCAATCGGCAAGAAAATATAACATCGATAAACTGAAAGAGCAGGAAGTCTGTGCTGCGTATCAGAACAGCTTTAAAGAAGAATTTTGTAAAAGGACGCGTTCATCTGCTGATAGCATCGAAGAACAATGGATAAAATGCTCTGAAGCTCTGAATGCAGCAGCCGCGAAAACCTTAGGTTATAAAGATAGGCCTACTCGGTCACCATGGTTTGATACAGAATGTTTCCATGCAACAGCTTTCAAAATGAAGCCTACTTGAAAATGTTGCAACGCCACACAAGAGGTCAGCTCAGATTTATGGTGAGAGGAAAAACGAATTTATAGACAAAAAAAGAGAGCCTGGGAAAATAAAAAGTTTGAAGAGATGGAAATTTTTAAAAAAGCTAACGAATCCAGACTATTCTTCCAGAGAGTTAATGATGGAAGAAAAACATTCTCACCAAAAGTCAACTCTTGCAGAGATGAAGATGGGACACTTCTTGTTCATAAGGATCAAGTTCTGCAAAGGTGGGTGAAACACTTTAGGCAGCTGCTTACTAAGGAACAAGATCAACATCCAGACGCGTCCGTCATATCGCACAGAAGAGATGACTTAAACCACCTGACCGAGATGAGGTTAAAGACGCCATTGGTAAGCTCAAAAACTACAAGGCTTCTGGCATCGATGGCATCCAGGCGGAGCTACTGAAGCATGGAGGTGAGGAGTTGGA
This sequence comes from Piezodorus guildinii, assembly GCA_023052935.1. Taxonomy (NCBI): domain Eukaryota; kingdom Metazoa; phylum Arthropoda; class Insecta; order Hemiptera; family Pentatomidae; genus Piezodorus; species Piezodorus guildinii. Next base: position 59,048,482 of record CM041297.1, read on the forward strand.
AAAGGTGCTTTTCTAGCTCATACTGGATATCTAGATGGAAGAAAGGATGCCGCAGGAATGGGACCATGGTGTAATATGTCTCCTGCACAAGAAGGGGGACCGAAATCAATGCGCTGACTATAGGGGAATTGTGTTGCTCTCTTGTGCTTATAGAGTGCTATATAATGTCCTGTTTGAGAAACTAGTCCCATTCGCAGAGAGAGAACTTGGAAATTACCAATCAGGTTTTAAAAGAGGCCGCTCAACCACCAACCAGATCTTTACATTACGAATGATCTTGGAAAAGGGTATGGAACACAAGCTTACCACTCACCATCTCTTCGTCGACTTCAAGTCGGCATATGATAGCATCGGTCGAGAAGAACTGTACAAGACCCTAGAAGAGCTTAAAGTCTCAGGAAAACTTATAAGGCTTGTAAGCATGACTATGGAAAACTCAAAATGCGTTGTCCGTTTGGGGTCAAATCTTTCTGAGGCATTTAGAACCAGTAGCGGAGTAAGACAAGGAGACGCCCTTACTTGTCTTCTTTTTAATTTGGCGTTAGAGGTAGCTGTGCGAAAATCAAAAATTCTGACAACGGGTACCATCTTTAACAGGTCTGTACAGCTATTAGGTAATGCCGATGACCTTGACATCTTGGCGACTTCAGAAAAGGCATTGAGGGAGGCATTCATTGCTTTTGAAACAGCTGCCGCAGAATTTGGTCTCATAGTTAATAAGTATAAAACTAAATATATGCGAGTAGGGGGTAGTGATGGAGACCATATTGCATTCCTGAACATTGGCCCCACAGAGTGGAGACTTTTGTGTACCTAGGATCCGAGATTAATTCCAAAAACGATGTATCTCAGGATATCTGCAGACGAATCAATAGTGCAAACAGATGCTTCCACGGTCTATCCAAGCATTTTAGGAGCAAACATCTTTCCTCCAGTACAAAAATTAATCTTTAAAAGACCCTGGTACGTCCAGTGCTCGCCTATGGATCAGAGGCAAGGGCAACTACTAAGGCGGACGAGAACAGGCTATTAATATTCGAAATACAGGTGCTCAGGAGAATATTCGGAGCAGGAAGGGCAGGAGAAGTCTGGAGGAAAAGAAAAAACAGGAAGCTTTACATCTTTAAGGATGCCGACGTCGTTAAGATTATAAAGCTAGGATGGCTCTGATGGGCCGCCCATGCGGCTCGAATGAGTGATTCTGAGATTCCAAAGAAGATACTGGTAGAAGAGGTGCACCGAGCAAGGAGAGTAGGGCGACCCAAAACAAGATGGCTAGATGGTGTAGGGATGGATGCGATGAGCCAGCTCAATATCAGGAACTGGACTGATACAGCCGTCTGGCAGAGGCTGCTAGGGGAGGCCTAGACTCGATAACGGGTTATTGCGCCGAATATGTATGTATGTATAAACTACATCAATCTAAAAGTAAAATAAAAGCCAATCAGTAAATAGTTTGAACTAGGGGACGATGTACAAAAGACCCAAAAGTAGTGGATTTCTTTCAGAAGTAACATTAAACATTGATTAATATTTTCACGACTGGTTTAGAAGTATTTTTTGTATATAAAAAAAATTGATTTATCACTTAAAAAGTACGAGGTGAAGGGTTCTTTATCAAATAAAATGCTTAATGTAAAGTCAAAGCAATTAACCACTGCGAGGAACATTGATTGTGACAGATATCTCTACATTAAACGGGATGTGAGCTAGTGGACAATATTTAGAAATATTCTTTATATCCAAGCTTTCTGCTCTCTGATCTTGCATTGGTAAAGCTTCTGCTACCATTCTTTTCAGGTTTCATCGATCACCCATGAAGGATTTCACAGCTGAAAAAACACTTTCTCACTTTCGGAGGGGACGTTAAAAGATGGTCCCTATCCTGTGCGATGTCAGGTACTCGTTAAGGATCCCTATCCTAATAAAACCTGGCTAGGCAAAATTTAAGACTCCCACTGTAGCATCGTCCGATTAGCCATAGTAGCATAAAGTGGCGTTAAATAAATAAATAAACAAACAAACACTTTCTCACTTCCAAGAAGTTCTACTTTATTACCCCTGCGCTGAACGATGTTATAAACATCTGTCTCTAGAATTATTTTTGGAATTTAACAGTGTGGATCTTGTTTTCTGAAACATGAAAGCTTCACAGTTTCGGTAAGAAACAAATGTCAGCATTATGTCAAAATAAATATTTATGAAATTTTAAAACAATTATTCTCGCGACTTCTGTCTAAAACTTAAAGGTTAGAATTTATAAAACTATCATTCTTCCGACAGTTCTTTACGGATGTCAAACGTGCCGCTTACTTTGAAGGATGAACAACGGCTTAAGGTATTCGAAAATAAGGTACTGCGTAAAATATTCGGTCCGAAGAAAGATCAGGCCGCTAAGGAGTTTAGAAGGTTGCACAACGCGAAATTGCGCAGCTTGTATGCTGTGAATATAATTGAATTGATAGCATCGCGGAGACTCAAATGGGCGAGTAAAGTTGTTGGCCTCGGTGAGGAACGGATCCCGAGAAAGTTGATATTCGCTGAACCGACGGATAGGCGTCCGAAAGGTAGGCCGAAGCGTCGATGGGAGGATTGCGTTAAGGCTGATCTCGGGAGCTTGGGCTTGAACGGTGAACATTGGACGAGTCTGTAGGCGGAATTTGGTGGTATCGGCATGGAACCTTCGGGTTCGGTAAGCCTATTATTACTAAAACAATTATTAGAATGGAATATGTATTGTATAATATATTATTTCTTTCTAATGTTAATCGGATAACTAAAAAACTTGAAGAAGTTCCGAAAGACGTCTGTAATAAGGAACAGTGACGTCAGTATAGTGCGTGCATATCCAATTGAGCTCGTCTTGTTTGCTTTCCACATCGACACTTCTCTTGTTCTTATAACTTTGTGGCCTCCCCAGCTTCCCTCGTTATCCAAACCATTCAATTCTCAAGAGACGTTTATCTCTTCTTATATAGGTGTTTCGTGAAAGAAATGTTTGACTTAGTAAACTTCCTCACAATTTGATCCTTCTTCTGTTGCTTTGTAGATATTTTTTGCGCAAGCGTTATCAATTTATCAGAAATTCACTTTCATTTCAGTAGGCTTCGCCTATATGATATTCCCACCTGTGATAGATGTCCAGAAAGGACAGCTGACTGTTTCCAATTTTTCATTCCCAACTATCTCACCATCCCTTTCTTTTATATTTGGTTGTAAAAAAAGATCGTAGCGTTTTTCTATATTTCAATTTAATACTCTCTGTGTTTTCTAAAATCATGTTTACCAGATCAATTACTTTTACATATCCTTAAAAAAAAGGATTAGTTAAGGTGTTTTTATGCATCATTTTCAAAACATATTTCTTACCTTTAAGTGGTATTTTAATTGCTCAAAATGGAGAAAAAACTAATTATTTTTTTTTTCATTTAATGATTTCTTTTTCCGAAAAGGAATATCCACTGCACAGATGGTTAATAAATTTGCTATTTCTATGGAGATGGTGCCTTGGGAAAAAACACCGTTCCTAAGTGGTTTGTCCGACTCAGAACCGAAAATTTTGACTAGGAAAACGGAAAGCGCTCGGGTCATCCTTCAACTGCTGATGACCGAATTGAAGCATTGGTCACAGGCAACCCTCAATCTCAACGTCTCGGGATATAATATAATAATAATAATAATAGTCTTACCGAACCCGAAGGTTCGATGCCGATACCACCAAATTCAGTCAACACAGACTCGTCCAATGTTCACCGTTCAAGCCCAAGCCCCCGAGATCAGCCTTAACGCAATCCTCCCATCGACGCTTTGGCCTACCTTTCGGACGCCTACCAGTCGGATCAGCGAATACCAACTTTCTCGAAAACCGCTCCTCATCGAGCCCAACAACTGTACTCGCCCATTTGAGTCTCCGCGATGCTATCAACTCAATTATATTCGATATAATATTATAATTGATTAAAAATATTTACAAGAATCTGAAATTTGTATTGCAATCACCAGTAAAAAACGCTAAGAACTTATTTTGCAACCCAATATTATGTTTAAATTTCATTATCCGATTTCCTGTTTTCCATTGAACGATGGTATGAAACAAAAAAAGCGGAATTGGAAGAAAAAAATATTAATAAAATACAGACTGGAATCATTGAAATAGTTTCAATTCTCTTTTGAAACAGGACTAGTGTGTGAAACTTGAAGTACTGTGTAGAAACCTTTTAAGAAGGCTGATATTTGAACAAAAATTCGAATTTAAGCAAATCTGAAAGTGTTCAAAGGTAGGAGATAAATAAAAAGTATGATGTTTAGTCATCTCTAAAACGCACAGAACCTTGTTCTAGGAATCCACTATTGAATGAAGGCTCAACTAAATTATTCTAAAATATAGATACAAATGTTCCTTTAGTTGATATTTTACAAGAGGATTGCAATTTGACATGATCTAAGCCATAAGTATGGAATAAGTATGTCCACTAACATATCTTTATCAAAGCCTTCCACATATTTAAATGAAGTTTTGAAAAGGAATAAAAATAAATAAAGATAAAAAAATACAGTATTTAGTTCTTTTAAGTCCACGTTTTAGCACAGGATAGGGACTACCATTTTATGCCCCTTCCCTTCCTTCCCAAAGTATGGTATAACAAAGGACTTTTTACTCTCTTTAAAAAATCCTAGGGCCATCTCCCATGCCTGGTTCAAAACCCACAACTCTGGGCATAGAAGACTGTTACGCTAACCACTACACCACAAGTGACCCCTTGTTCTAGGCATTATGAAGGAGATTTACAATTCATATCCATTACTGCAGGCGAGTCAAAATGATCTCTGAGCTGGAGAAAGAGATCTTTAATTGTTACAATACATACATACATATTTGGTGCAACAACCCTTTACCGGGTCAAGGCCTCCTCCAAAAGTTTCCGCCATTTGTCTCTGTCTGCTGCTGCAGCTCTCCAGCTCCTAACGCCCAAGAGGACACGTGTATCGTTTGCCGTGAAGCTCCTCGAACAAGGTCTTCTTGGGAATCTCACTCTCATTCATCCTCGCCACGTGACCCGCCCGAAATAGGTCCGATTGGCTGCAGCAATTCTTCGGTTGATCTCCTGGGATAGGTCGTTTTGAGAGTTTATTTCCGAGCCAAGATAAACAAAACTTTGTACTCTCTCTAACCTGTATGGCCCGACTTCGAAAAATCCTGTCTCTGCATCAGCTGGTCCTATTCCTAAGTATTTTGTCATGGCTTCATTAATGACCAAGCCGAGACATTTTGCTTCTTTTTCTTAAGCGAGGAATGCTTCTTTTAGGGCACGCTCAGATCAGGCAGATATGTCAAAGTCATCTGCATATCCAAATAACTGGACCCTACAGTTGAATAATGTGGCCCTTGTTTGGATTCCCGATCGACGAACTGCTCTCTCCACCACCAAATTAAAGAGAAGGCATGCAAGGGCTTCACCCTTAATTGTTACCAACACTGCAAAATTATTCAGTGTTTTATTTTTCCATCTGTTCTTGAGCCTCTTCATACAGTGTTTAACAACTTTTAATAATAATGTTGTAGCTAGAACATAACAACTTCTGACTTCATCAAACAAGATAATTCTTTAAAAACACTGGGTCAGGGGTCAAACTCATAGTCCTATTTAAAAAATTACTCAAATGCTATTTTACATTTAAAGAAGCAATAAAATAATAAAAAACAACAGATATGAATTCATGTTATCAGAATTATATCTATATATATTATAAGGGATTGTTTTCTCATTTTCTTAATTTTGAATGAATTATGAACAGTGACACAATGAATAGGCTTTTATTAGATTAGAGAATTTAAAATAGAGTAAATACATTTTTAAATGTAATGCTGAAATACTCGGAGTTATATTCCATTAACAATTTAAATAAACACCGATTTATTATGAAACTGATATAATGGTATTAGTGTATTTGAATAGTTTAGTTTTATCAAGATTTGTTATCCGATTTCATCTAAAATGTAATTAAATAATTCCTTTGAAAATAGCTGTTTGTTCCAAAAGATACTCACTCAGTACACATACATATTACAACTCATACTAAAACGTTTTCTTCCTTAACTTTATAACTTAAATTTACTTCCATAAAAATAAGATACGGACATAGGAAACAATTTATTTAAAGATTTTAATGAAAAAAGAACCAAATAATTGGTTCAATAATTAATTACTGAGATGCTTGAGTAAAATTGTCTAAAATGGATATAGAACCAACAGGAAATCATCATCTCAATGAGATTAGTTGTCTTTCAATAATTAATAATTAGTAAATTTATAACTTTTATTTGATGCACCACACTGTTGTCAAGTTTTTTATATATTCCTAAAATAAGGCCAACAAACATATTCCATCTTTTAACCTATCACAGTATTTAAGAGTTTATAATATCAATTAAGTTAAAGGTTTTAATTTTAAAGCATAGTTTTTTAAATAATTAAATAAAAAATAACAGAAGTAAGATTAATTTTTATTATAAAAAAATAACAATAATAAAATTTAACAAAAAAAATTATTTCTTTTTTTTTCCAAATTTCTTCTTGAATTTATTTTTATTATTTCCAAACTTGCGTTTACGAATACCTAAAGATGTTTCAGTATCATCATCAAAACCATTATCAACTTCAGGACGTTTCCTTTTTCTTCCTTTAATATCTTCCAAATCTCTTATTTGCTATAACATAATTTAAATGTTAATACTATTGGTAAATTTTATATAAACATAAAAGCTCAAATGAAATAAATACCTTCACTGCTGTTCGTTTTGCTTCACCAACTCTTTCTTCCAGTAACATTACTTCTTCATCCTTTGTTTCAAATTTTGGCAACTTTTTGCCTATTAAATGTTCTATCCTCTGGTAAAGCTCGACATCATACTGATAAAATGATTACCATTAATAGAAACTGAATTCTGTTTTAATTGAAAAGGTAAAAGAGATTAACCGTTAAAAATATACCTGGGTGACAAATGTGACAGCAATACCCGACCTGCCAGCCCGAGCTGTCCTTCCTACACGATGTATATAGTCTTTACTGTGAGTAGGTATGTCCAGATTAATGACAACATCCACATGTGGAATATCTAGACCTCTAAAAATAAAATAAATTGTTAAAAAAAAACAAAAAAAAACTTGAGCAAGTAAATAAAAACCTACATCTGAAGTTACTAAAATTTGACATTATCATTGAAGTGGATAAATTATCTGCTATATAAATTGGTCATTTGAAGTGAAAACGAAACAAAAGAAATTTCGCTCTTGTAAATTAACTGAAGAAACAAGAGTAAAGGTGTATGAAACATGGAAACGCATTTTTAAATAAACAGTGAGAAGCAATGACTATATCCATGTAAAAAGATTACAACTGTAGATGGAGGTATGAATGCATAATAAGTTAAGTTAACTTCAACTTACATTAATTCAAAATATACTTTTTTCTTTTTCTATTAACAACCAAATGTCTGGTTACTTGGAAAGGGATTTTCATAAAATACTTATTTATTATGACTTGAATTCACATAATACAGAAAACAATTATTTGAAAACTTAAATTTTTACTTCATATAAAACAAAATAGATCTTTACAAAAATGTTGAAATTGATTTCTATACATATTTTCTGAGAGATTTATAAAAACCTTTCATACTCCTTTTAATTGTTGGTGAAACATTTTGAACCATTAAAAAGTTTTTTTATTAATTCTCTGAAAAAGCTGAATTTGAAAATATTTATACACTTTAAAGTGAGTAAATTACCTGCTTGCGACATCAGTAGAAATCAATGCAGTTCTTGATTTAGCTCTGAACTTAGTTAGTGCAGCTAAACGTTTATTTTGAGACATTTGTCCATTTAAAGGAATAGCAGACATTCCCAAATTCCGAAGCATGAGGGCTGTTTTCATGGTTCCATTGCAGGTAGCACAAAATATCATAAAAGAATTTCCAGCCATTTCATTCAGCAAATAAACCAAATAAACATCCTAATGAGAAAAATAAAATTAATCTTTACTCAATATAAATAATCAAGAATAGTATAAACAGTAATTACAGATTTTCTAATCCAGTGAATAAAATGGCAAACTAAACCAAAAATATAAAGTGCAGTGCATCTAAACACAACTTTTACTAACTACCCTATTATTCATATAATTTTGAAGAATTAATACATTTACTTTAATGAGGTTAAAAACCTTTTTCATCACTATCCATGAACTTTTAAGTCTCAAAAAACTTTGTTTAAACTTGTAATATCAATGTATAATTAAATGATCTTCAATGTCAGACAAGTGTGCACCAATTTTTGTTTGTTTACTTTCAACTATAAGATAAGATTAATCATTTTAAAATAAACATAATGAAAGGTACTTTATTTAAGGAATTGCGATAAAAAAATAGCAATCTGTCAGACTACTACAAGAAAGAAAAGACCTACTTGATACGATAATGTAGAAGTTTCACTTAGCCTTCAGGCCATCTAATAGAATAGTACATGATGTAATGAGTTTGATTGTATGATCGTAATAAACCTTTTATCATTCAAGAATATTATAAAAAATTAGGAAAACAAATTATATTGAGAGGCTTTACTGGTAGGTTGATTTTTGGCAAAAAGTTGTTGACAATCTGACATACATACTAACATACAATTAAAGAAACTTGGTTGCTAGGACTCTAAAGAAATTAAAACACGTAATTCTATTCATAAATCAGGCTAAAAAATTTTCATAATCACAGTAAGTTCTCTTAAATTTCACATAGTAAAGATAATAAAAATATAAAATGGTAAATATTGTGAAAAGGTTATTTACACTTTAAATTTGATGATAATCCTTATCCTGTTTGTTTATAGACAATTGGTGGATCTAGTAGATTACATATAGGGCTTCCATGAAATCTGATAGTCAGAATCAGTTAGAAATTACATTATTATAATTTACACTCACCTTGTATCTCATAGGAATGAATATGTAGTACTGTTGAAGTTTTTCTACAGTTTTATACTTAGTAGATACTTCCACTTTTACAGGATTCCTTAAAGATGCTCTTTGTAACTTTTGTACTTTTTTTGTCATAGTGGCTGAAAACAGAAAAGTGTGTCTTTCTCTTGGAATAACCCTAAGGATTTTATCTACTTCAATTTCAAAATCCATATTTAAAATACGATCTGCTTCATCCATCACCTTAAAAAAAGAAAAGAATATATAATAACAATATTAATATAAATATACAACACAGAAAATAGATGATTTAAGTGCTTGAAAGTTAAATAGTTATTGGTTGCACAATAAATTATTGTACACTATAGTATTGAAATCACTTATTGACTACCACCTGAACTATCTCATCCTTATAAGTTTGTTACAATTTTAATTTTGAGAAAACGACTATGAAGTTTTTTAATGTTATCTTTTAAAACGATAACATATCTGTAACCTCCTCCATGTTAACATGTAAAATAGTATTGGATTATAATTTTATTCTAGGAAAAATAAAATACACCAATCACTCAATATTTACAAGAACTATTTATTAACAATTCCTTATTAATACAAACATTTGAAACATTAACCTAATATATATATAAACATTATACACTAATGACTTAGAGTTATGGAAACTTCACTTAATATACTAAAATCATTATACAAAAACCATGTGGTTAACCAAATAAAATTAACTTCCTAACCTGGCCAGACATGCATATGTTAAAAGATGAGAAGAAATATAACTACTAAACCCTCTTGTTGCAAGCATCCGCACATGACACTGTTACCTTCTCTCTACTTCCCGTTCTAGCCACACACTATTCCAAAATGTTATCGACACTGTTATTAACATCGATTACCTCTGCTACATACCTAATCCATGGATAATTTAAGCAACCAAGAGTCATGTTAATTTTACAATGCAAAAATAACAGCTTCATTGTTTGTTTATTGTTTATTCATTTAAAATCACTTGAAGCTACTATGGCTAATCGGACAATGCTACAGTGGGAGAGTACTCAATTTTGTCTATCCAGGATAAGGATCTTTAACGAGTACGTGACATCGCACAGGCTTGGAACTACCTTTTTCACAGGTTTGAACCTGCCAACTTTGGCATATAAAGCTGTTATGCTAGCCACTATGCTATGGTGAACCCATAACACCTCTGTTACTAAGAAAACATTTGTAATATAACATCTTCATAAATTCATGTCTAAATCAGCAATACTAATGGACAAAATAAGTATTATCGTTATTAGCATGTACTTAGATTTTACAAAAAGTTCTATTATTCCATATAATTTTTTAATGCCAAATAAACATTTTAAATTTATTTAAAAAGATATAAAATCTATCGCTTAAGAAAAAAAAAATCTGGGCCTAATAAAAGTCCGGTTCATCCAATAACCAGACCATAGAATATAATAGAAATGTCTATGGCTGGGCTGGAGTGGCACCAACTTCCCCCACTCCTGTTACCCCATCATTGGTTTTATTGACAGCGAATTAAGCTTCTTATTATTTTTTATTTTCTGTTATTGATATTTTTTAAATATCATTGTGATCTTTTGACATAGTTGTATCAGTGGTATAGTAAGATAATAAATTTGCTTGCTTTGCCGCCTTTGTCACACAATAAAGAAGGCAATAATATTTCACTAAGCTTCAAAGCACAAATATCACCAATATAATTAATGTCTTAAAACCTATAAACTATGTTTCTACCCCATGAAAAAACTACAATTATAAAAAATTTACTATGGTAACATTAGATCCATAAATGAACTACCTACAGTTGACACCAAAATAAATAAAATATTATGAAGTGATAAATAAATGTAAAAGTTAGAGATATAGTTGAATTTAAAAGGATTTCTTACCAAATACTTCAAAGATTTCAAACTGAACCCTTTTGTATTTTCTAAATGATCAACCAGTCTACCAGGTGTAGCAATTAGTATATGAGGTTTCTTAGCTAGCATCATGGCCTGAGACATCATATCCATACCACCAACAATCACAGCACTTTTAACTCCGATTCCAGAACCTTAAATTGAACATAATCATACAACTCAAGAATATTACTATAATTATAATATTTTGTAGATGAAAGAGTTCTATGGTAATAAAAAATATAAAGTTGGTTTTTCAATATTAACAATATGTTTCTAAACAATTAGAGTACATGGCAACTACGGATGATAAAGGCTACTATTTCAGATAAGAGCGATTAACTGAAGTTTTAAATCCATTCTTTTGTCAATTCATATCTTTAAGAAGATAATGAGAGTAAAAATTAAAATATCAAAAAATTGTTTACTCTAGTCTGTTTGATTTCACCCATTCCCAATTCACAATATCCTAAATCAAATAGGATGAAATTTTTTCTGTATGATTATATAATAATGTTTATATTTTTCCTATTTTTAACCTAGAGCCAAGTACTATTTTCTTAATTGAATTAAAACTATATAATATTCCAAATTCAATTAATAGTTTTGAAATCAATGGAAACTTATAATTTAATATAATAAACGTAGTATAAATATTAATGATTCATACCAAGAGCTTCAAACTGTTCTGAGATTTGAAAAGCCAATTCTCTTGTAGGAGTCAATATAAGAGCAAAATACCTCTGAGGGTGTTCCAATAGTGCTTGCAAGATAGGCAAAGCAAAAGCTGCTGTTTTACCAGATCCAGTCTCGGCCAAGCCAATAACATCACGACCTGATAAAAATAAAGAGAAATGTTAAATAAATTATTAAGAGTTTAATTAATTCAAAAATATTGATTGTAAGACAATACCTGCAATGGCTAATGGAATGGCTTCTTTCTGAATTTTTGTGGGCTCTGACCATTTAAGCTTTTCACAAGCTTCACAAAGAACATCTATGACACCCTGCACATAAAGCAACTCAATTATTCTAGTTGAAATCATATTAAATTGATAAGATTCCCAAAATAGGTTTACTAAAAATAGTTGTTTATTTATTAAACGTCACTTTATACTACTATGGCTAATTGGACGATGCAACAGTGGGAGTCCTAAATTTTGCCTATTCAGGTTTTAATAAGATAGGGAACTTAAACGAGTACCCGACATCGCACAGGATCAGGACCACCTTTTAACGTCCAACGTCCAAAGGAACTAAGAATTTTTTACTCCCATTAAAAAATCCTAGGACCACCTACGGATTTGAACCCGTGACCTTTGACATAGAAGGCTGTTTTGCTAGCCACCCAGCTACAAGTGATCCTCTAAAAATAGTTTAATTCAATAATTATTTTTAAAAATTGTCATGAAACATCCATTAATAAGCCCATATTTTCACTAAAATTATGGACGATGGGAGGAAAAAGTGGAGTATCAAATTCTAAAACCCCAATTTAATTTAAGGGTATTTGTGAGAGTAAAATATTTTAAAACATTTAAATTTGCCAACAATTTTTCTGAAATTCACAAACCACTTTTAAGGTGTTGTTTTAAAACAAACAGTACTTTAAAATTAAATGCTCCAGAGAGGGTTTCTAGAATAAATCGAATACAATATTTACGTGCTACACTTCCTCCGATGACTTTAGATACTGTGCTACTGTTTGAGAGTTTAGGGAAATAATGATTCTGGGGGGAGGATATTGTTATGTTAGTAGGGCTAAGGCTAAACCCTTGATGCACATTGATAAAAATACTAATATAATAAGAACTACTTTATAAAAACTTTACAAGCAATAAGAACTACATATCCTATGTTATTTCCTGTGGAAACATGGAGTAGAGCACAAGTACAATTAAATTCAGTAATTAAACAATGGAACAAAATAATAATAATTCAATAATAAAAAACATACTAAATCTTTAAAAGTTCGATTCTCAGTCTCCAAATGATCCCCTCCATTTTCATCTTCATTCTCTATTTCTTTTATATCATTCCTTTCTTCGTCTTCACTAATGTCAGAATTCACCTCTACATTCTCACTTTCGGAATTTGCTTCCACATTCTCACTTCCAGAAGCATCTCCCTTAAAATACAAAATACATATAAAAATTAATGCATCAATTCAAATATATTTAAAAGCATTAGTACAATAGGCAAATTGAACTATAATTATAAAAATAAAAAAAAGTCAAAATAAATATTCTTTAATTTAAGCTATTTTTTAAATTATAAAAATTCAGAACTCTATGAAAGACTTCTTCTGCATACATTCAAATAAGGAAAAGTCAATCAATTCAAGTAATAGGAGCAAGATTATAATGAATTAGGCATTAACGTATTGGATTTTAACCGATGAAGCTAGTTTAACAGTTCATGCTATTTTAAAATAAGTTGACATTTATCCATAAGAACTTACATTAGAAACGTTAGATTCACCTTCAGAATCACTCATGTTGCCTTGGACCGAACCTCGTGACTTCTTTAACCTTCTCACATTAAAAGCGTCTGGAATCAAAACAAAGCGTTCGCGAACGAAACTTGGTTGTAATTGAATGGAATCAAGGAGGTTGTAATAGTAGTGTAATAGTACTATTACACATTCCTTGAATGGAATAAACAATATGGGCTCACTTAGAAGAAGGAATATGCAAACAATCCTTGTGACGAAGTGAACTTTATTTGATAAAGATATTTAGACTGGGTCTATATTTGTTGTTAAGTATTTTCAATAATTTTAAACCTCTAATTCGTCTGCGGAACCTTGTGATATAGCTAGTCATAAAAACACGATAATTAAAAAATATATACAAGTAAAACATAAAAAGAGCAGCTATTTTCAGTTTTTAAGCTTTGCGGGAGATATATGTAAGGTTTCTACAGGTCTCAAGGTTCAGTGAATAAATAAAAAACTGGTTAAGGCTAAGTTTCGGGAATTTATTGTAATATCCACACAGTTCTATGTAAGGCACTATATTGTTTCAAATTGTAAATAAATTTGTAATAATTTGTTTTTTGTGTATTTGGAACTTTAGAACTAATGAAAATTCAATTAAGATATCTATTTAACTGCTACATATCCATTCGTTGTGAATTCACTGCATTCTTTAATTTATTCGAAAAATGTTTTCCTTCTCTGTGACAATAATGTCATCTGCTAATTATTATATACAAATTTTAATATTCTATTTTGTATTTTTACTGTTAGGGCATGAATTTGAAAACAATAATTCTCGGAACGTTGCCTAAACACAATTCTTTATTTATTGACTGAACCTCGAGACCCGTAGAAAACAAATTATTAACAGTCGAGAACTAGGAATAATATATTTCAATGCCGAATCGTCGGAATATACAATAGAATGTTTATTTACATAATAGAGGCGGGATTAATTCCAATACCGGCTCGCGATGGTCTTTAACTTTTTATATATTATTATAGTATGGTAAGTAGAATGTTGATTATATAATAATAATAATTGATATGTGATTATTTTATTTTTGAATTGGGATAAAAGAAAATGAGAAATACAGCGTTGCTCTTTGAATGGACATTGAAATTCATCTTAAAGAGGGTAGAGAAAGAGCTCGCAAGGACAAGTGATGGAACAAAACTAAGATGTAATTTTGTTTCTGTATGCTGGGACAATTCTTTGCATGTAGCACCTCTTTGTAGTATCGCATGAATCTTCCAGTGTTGCAACACTTGACTATGATGCTGTCGACCTAAGACAGATATGGGCCTCTGCTAGAGAATGGAATAACTAGCAAGAGTAACAAACAAGAAAGTAATATTCAGTTTAAGATAACCGATCTATTTCCCAGTTCAGTGTATTAAATGGCCAAGTCAAGGTCTTGAAAGTGGATGAAGCTGGTATAGCTAGAAGACTTAGTAAAGGGAAGCCAGATTTAGTTTACGAAGGGTCTCACTTTATCTAAGGACCCAAAAATCTCTTTATATAAAACGATTATTCGGGCGGTTCCCATTTTAGCTGTGAAACGATGTCTATTTCAAAAGTTTGAAGCTGCGAAGTTTGACTAGAAATGGAAATAACAAACCTGTACCTCCGCAACCCATGAAGGGTCTCGGGTTCAGAACTGTTTCATGGCCAACGATCGAACAAGGAGGTAATTAGGCCTAAATCACCCTAGGCCGCCAGGGTTTGATCCCAATTTTGGGTACCCACTTAATAGAGGCTGGGTGGGACACAGGAGGATCTCCCTACCCCAGGGTCACTCCACTGCTGAAACAATAGAATATATAATTCTGCCTCATTCCGGATTCGAACCTGGAACCCGGAGAACAGTAGCCTAATGCTCTACCCACAAGACCACGCCGTTATCCTCACTTAGAAATGGAAAGGTCCCAAAAATCCTAAACTCATATATTTATTCAAAAAACTAGACGTGATTCAGTTCCTAAGGCTAAATAGATAGAGATGGGCCAGGGCACGTTGCTGGAATGACCTGCTGAAAAATAGAGGTAGTACACAGAACAAGGCGTAGAGGAAGTCCTTGTCCCTCGATTATTTCGATCGGTAGTGTCAGTAAGTAGAAGATAGGAGAATAAGATCAGACGGTGGGGTCTGCTACAGAAGGCCAAGGACTCAGCACGAATTGTAGCGCTAACTGGATATAAGAGAATTAGGTATAAGGGAAAGCAAGATGTGTGCTTAGTGTAAAATAGTTAAAGAAAAATATAATATCCATTAGGATAAGTGCGATGTTTATAGAGATGACTGGGCTTAAAAGTCATCTAAAGAAAGTCTTCTGGGAACGAACTTTATGATCATCAGTGACCTATTTTATATGTATAATTTATTTTATTGTTTAATGTAGATGGGATTTTCATTAGATAAATTTAATCTTTGCTCAGACGTCTACTATTACATAACAAAAATTAAAAAAATAAAATAACATAAAATATAAATAAATAAACCTCGAGGGACAAAAATTCAGGGTATATTTCAACTACTGGATATTAAAATAAATCCCGAATATTTGGGATATATTCATTAACAAGTAATATTATATATATGTTGGCTTATTGAAAAAAAACATTCAGCAAGAGATCCAAGGATATCCTAAACTTAAAACTTTGACTTACCTGAATGTTAAGTCAAAAATCTGAACACTTTTTTTTTTTTTTTTTTTTTTTTCTAGAAAGTTGGATCTAGTGAAGAATATCCCTCCTAACATTTAGTAATTCAATTTTACCTCTATCTGATTTTCTGCATACAAATGACTAATCTAACTGTCACTTCTTGGTTTCGTTGAATTATTTCTTTTCAGAACCTCAGACATCTTCGTACTGGCAGAGGTCAATAGATTAACCTGATCTGTTAACCTTGCCTGCTGATATCTTTAATCCCAGCAACTAAATGCATGGAAACAAAGGGCAGAGACCCCTCTTGGCCTCGCATTTCAGATAGCCTGCATATTGTGCATCTGACCCTCACTCCACCCATTCCATGGTTCAAAATTAAATTATAAATGAATCGGGTTCTCTACTAATATTTTTTTTAAGATACTCTTTCTATTCATAATTCAAATTTGTAAATGATTGAGATGAAAAATATAATCTAAATATTTTAAAAGCGTCTGTATAACTAACTGAACAAATAAATCTATTACTTAAATATTGTATATATATATATATATATAATATATATATATATATATTATATATATATACATATAATAAGACCAGAAAAAGAAGAGAGACTAATCACAAAATTTTAAAAATATTTCATAAAATCAATAGACTTTAAAAAGGCAGTTGAGTTTTTGTAATCTTGTAGTGATTAATTTATTTTATTTGTATTTATTAATTATTATTTTATTATTTTGGTAAAATTTTGAATGCATAATTAACGTATTTTTTTAAAAGTATTTTAAATTATATTTTCGATATGTTATTTCTATTTTCTTTTTGTTATATTTATTGTTCAAAACATTGTGAAATGCTGTAAACTTAATAATTTTTATAATTATAACATAGTAATATAACATAGTGTAGTGTGCCTAGGTAATAGACATGGAACATATAGTATTAATAAATAAACTCTCTTTCTTTTTGGTTACCATAGGTATTCTTCTTCTTCCAGTGGCGCGACAGGCCGTGTAGGCCCTGGGAAACGTGAGTGTAAACTCCTGCGAGTTTACACTCACGTTTCACAATGCAACGTATCTAGATATAAACTATTAAAATAAAAAAAACAACTAACTAACATATATAATATATTATATATATATATATATATATATATATATATATATATAATATATTAGTATGTATGTGTAAATCTTGTAGTTTTTAACTTTTTAAAGGTTTAATAAAACTTCTAAAAGGAGTAATGTAGTTAAATGCATTCTTACCTTAAAAAAAATGGTAGGTTTTACCCCTTTCTTTCATTTTTTGACTAATGGGAATGAAAATTCAAAGGTTTCTTCTTCTTTAAAATGTATTGAACAAATCAGATTATGATTGGTTGCTTTAAAATTAGGTTTAATGACTATTTTTAAAATTTTCCTCAAATCTTCATTCCTTGGAAACCTTCCTAGAATAATATATTGTAGTAAATAAGCTAAGAAAATAATTTAATATTAATTAAAAAAAAAAAAATTACTCGATTCCAGGCTTTCTATCTTTCTTTTTATTGTAACAACCAAAAGATACATTAGGACATGTTAATGGTGATATTATTATTTGAAAACAATAATAACTGAGAAATAAAACAAAAACGTTAAACTGAAAGAGAAGTCTTGCTAACATGTTAATGCAAATGTCAAATATGAAATAATAGTACAAGTCGGGTGGGAGAAAGTAGTTCAGCGGTTATCTATTGCTTATCTATACTGGTTCGGGTGTCCTCAACTGCATTCGTTGTTGTGTGTTCTTTGGAGGAATGGTACCCGGTTAGAAAGGTTATGTTTACAAATTGTTATTAGTATCTAAATCGGAATTTTCGGAAATATTTGACTACTTATGTGTTTGGAACGGCCTTATAATGTCATCTGTTGTATATTCCTGCGTATCATGTCGCCTCGGTGTAGTTAAAGTTTTATCATTTCAAAAATGTGCACAAAGGGTAAGTGATTTTTCTTGGTTAAAAAACCTTTTATGAAGCTGATTTTATTTATTATAACTTCTATAACCTCCAGTAAATATCTCCTGTTCCGGACAAGATTTTTTATCCATACTACAAAGTAAGTGGCAATGAAGAATCCAACTTGAGAAATGAATAGTTATAATTTTTTTTCATTTTGGAATGTTTTGTTTTTTTGAATGTGAGGGGTTCTCTGAAGTAGTTAGTTCATGGCAAGTGAAGTGGAAGTAGTAGGTGATTATTTGATCCTGAGCATATCATTTTTAATATAATGGTCTGATAATTCAAGTTCAATTAATGCAACAAGTTCATCTAAGTACTATTTTTATTTTATTTATTTTTTTTTGTAGAGAATATTGGTAATAATTTAAATCATTGCTGGATGTTAAGTTGTATTGAAATTATTCAGAAAGTTATTTTGGTCTTTTAATTTAATTACTTGTCAATATAGAGATGCTATCTATTTAATTTATATCTGTTTTATAAACATCTTAGCAAAAATATTACCTCAGAGTGATCATTAATGGGATCTTATAATAATTTGTATTCTTATGACTCCAGTGGCTCCATTTTTGAATCAGAGTGATTATTAATCATCCACCAATAGTATTGATTTGTTCAGAACCAGAGTTATCCTGATTTGTCATCTTTAATTTTTGTTTTTTTATAGAGTTTAAGCTGTTCATCATTTCTTTACAAAGCTGCAACAAGTAACACTAAGCTAAAAAATGTGGTTACAACAAATGAAGCTGTTACTGACTGTGCGGGTCTTAAAACTGCCCTTGCTGATAAGGACAATGTTTCAGCAACCATCACATCACTTCCGCAACAGTACCTCATGCTATCCAAGATACGATTGACATGTAATTATTGATATTAACCATTTATTATTAAAATTATCGTCTTTATTCATAGTATAAATCATTGTCAAAGTATCAGTAAAATTAATAAATTAATCCTTTTTTAGTTATATAGATTTCTTTGAATTTTTATGTTATTTTGTTTTTTAATTTTATTTTAGCTTTGGTTGTTATGACAAGCATGTGCGGATATGCCATGGCTCCTGCCCCGTTTAGCTTATCTTCAGCACTTGTTTGTTCTCTTGGAACAGGCCTCCTTTCTTGTGCAGCAAATGCTGTTAACCAGTTTCATGAAGTTCCTTTTGATGCACAAATGGCTCGTACAAGAAATCGTCTTCTGGTCAGGAGCATTGTTACGTGAGTTTAATATTTACTATGAAAAATAAAACTCTGCAGGTTACAACATTCTTTCAGTTTCTTGGCAAGAAGATTAAACAGTATTTTGTGTTGTAGTATTACAGAGAATTTTAAAATACCTTATTTTAAACTAATTTAAAAATATTTTAATAAAAAAATTCTTTTCTCCAGAACAGCTCAACCGATTTTCACGAGAAAAAAAAATTATGTTAGGGATTTTAGAAAAGAGTATTAAAATTGTTTTTAAGTTTTTTTTTTTCCAAGAAAAAGTGTCAACAAATTTTTTGAATTAAAAAAAAATTGTTTAGGTTTCGTCGGATCGGTACACCTCCAACTTTTTGGTACTTTATTTCATTGGAGGATCTTCCCTTATATAAATTTTATTCATTGTTATTGCTAGTGTACTCCATGGAGAAAAATAAAAAAAACTATTTTTTATCCTGAACGGATCAACCTTACTTTCATGAAAAAAATATATGTTATTGGTTTTCTAAAAGTTTCTAAAAACATTTTTTTTAAATTTCTTTATGATTTTTTTTTGTTAATTTTTCAAAATTTTCTTTTTAAACTTGTTCTCAACTGTATCAATGGTGAAAAAAATAACTACAAAAAAAAAAAACAGCTTTTTGTCACCTCTTTCACCAGCCATGCTGTAAGTGATCACTGGTCACATGTGAAGAGTTACGATAGAGCAGTAGGATCGATAAGACATAAGATATTACTTATACACTATGTACCTACATATAATGCATTATATCTTCAATTGGATGTAATATTTTTTTTTTTTATTTGGGTAACAACACTATATGCTATATTTATATAAGACAAATGCTATATTTATATAAGGAACTACAAATATATTTTATATATATTTTTTAATATCATTAGAATAAAAGTCTAAAACTAGTTAAAAAGTTAATCTAAAAAGATATGATGTCAGGCTTATATGGAATGCTCATGAGAAAAATAAATAAAAATACCAGTATTTTTCAGAACTTCGGGATGTTTAGATAACTGAATAAAACTGAAAGAGTTTCCATTCACCCACGATACACCCTGATGATGACCCACAATGGGGGTCAAAATGTTGGCAAGCAATAAATAGTTGAAACTATTTAATTGTTTCATTCACTGACCACCACCCTGACTAATTATATCCACTATGATAACTTAAAATGTTTTTTAGAAAAATTCATAAACATATTTTGACATCTTTTCTTGGAAAAAAAATTTAAAAATATTTTTTGAAACTTTTTTTTAAAATCCCTAACATACATTCTTTTTCATGAAAATCGATTGAGCTATTCAGGAGAAAACAATTTTTTTTGTTTTTTATTTCCCTCTCCATAACTTCCCTCCCATAAGGATTAAGGGGCTAAAAATTTCCAAAATGTGGTTTCTCATAGGTGTGAATTAATCGATAATTTAGTTCAGATATACGTGGAGGCAGATTTCTCATGCTTATTCCGCTAGATCCTTTATGTAAATAAAATATCAAATGTGGAATGTATTCTATCAACTGTTCAGTACCATATTTTTTTTTCCATTTTTAAAATTAATCATTTAATTTTCTTATCCTAATATCTTTTATAACTAAGCCTATCCCTTCTTTTGATCGTAACCTGTAGAAATCTGTATTTCTGAGTCAAAGATCTGACATGAATTCTCAACGTTTGACATATAAAAAAATTGGACTTTTCTTATTTTAGGATTATTGAATGATTGCTTATTTCAGACCTAAAAAATTATGAAATATTATTACTTATGTTATCATGACACTGTATTAAATAAATTTATTTATATTATTCTATTACTTTATTTATCAACTGATTGATGAAGCCAAAACTTTCTAACTCTCTTTGTTATTATTTTTTAAATATATCATATTTATCTATCTTACATGTTATATCTATTAATGTAAGTTTCATTTCAGACCACTTCATGCAATTGGTTTTGCAACAGCTTGTGCGAGTACTGGAGGTCTATTGCTCTTTTTTGGTGCTAATGGTTTGACAGCTGCTCTTGGTTTTGCTAACCTTGTGATATATACATCAATATACACTCCTCTCAAACGCATTAGCATTCTTAATACATGGGTTGGTTCTATAGGTGAGAAATATAAGTTCTTTAATATTATCCATTTCATGACTTGAAATCCTGTAATATTAATTTAACAAGATTGTTCATATTATGACTCTATCAAAGATCGTATAGCAAGTCAAAAAATATATTGTTCCTGAATAAATATTATAACATTTCTTAGACAATTTTTTAAAAACTTCTTTATGATTCTTCCCTTGAAGACTTGTTTATCAAAGTTCCGATTATAGAAATAAAATTGATGCCGCCATAAAACTTTTTATATTATAAAAAATAAGTGAAATAATTTAGATTATAATAGAAACAAGAATTTTATTTTATATGTTTAGGCATAAAGGACTTAAGTGTTTAAAAATAGTAACATTACTTAAGTTGATATTAAAGAATCCGGGTTTATTAATATTTATTCCTTGTGCAACAATTACCAACATAAATCTTCTTTGAGATATTTCCGATACAGTCTTTATGCAAATAGTTTTTCAGTTATTTATTCACAATATTGGTAGATTTATAATATAGTCTACCCATAATGGTAGATTTATAATTATAGTCTACCCTAATAATATTAAGGTAATATATGTGGAACTAATTCTTGGTTGGAGATAAGGTCAGGAAATAATTAAACAAATTAGCCTCATCTTCTTTTAATTTATGTTTATTATATCTAATTTCTAGAGGATAGTCGATTATAATTATTTCAGCTAGTTAGGATTATACTTGAAAACTATTGTTATAGTTGGTGCACTGCCACCACTGATGGGGTGGTCTTGTGCGACTGGTGTTTTGGCTCCTGGTGCATGGGTCCTGGCTGGAATCCTTTATGCCTGGCAGTTCCCCCACTTCAATGCCCTTTCATGGAACCTGCGTCCTGACTACTCCAGAGCGGGTTATCGCATGATGGCTGTCACAGATCCAGGTGTGTATCTAATCAGTAATTATTTATTTCATTAACAAGTTTTAACCAGTCTTTTATGTGGGTACCACCCATTAATTAATTTATTTGAAAGTTTTTTTACAATATTCATAATATAAGATTTTTTAATGGTGATATTTAATCATAAGTAATTTAAAACTTTCTTGTTCTTCATCCTCTTATTCCTGTGTGCCGTGAAGTTTGGAGTTGGATCCTTTGTCCATCCAGCCTATCGGCCTCTGTTCCTGGCTGGTCTCATCTCCGGGATGATGCCAGCATCTTACTGTTTTGCCATGTAGATAATTTATGACTTCATGCTCATGCTATCTATGATTTGGAAACAATTTAAAATCATTTGAAACTTTCCTATATGAAAATTATCTATATTCGTATTTTATGTTTGTTCATTCAATATTACTTCTTAAACAGTATTACTTCATACCATCTTTACATTTTCAAGGCATTTTGTTCTTTTTTGGTCCATTATCTTTTATTGTTACCTTTTCAACTTACCTTGTTACCTTGAATCCGAGTTTTCTAAGGTAATATGTTTTAAGTTTCCTTTTGTTCTAACAAGTAGGTATTGCTAGATGGTCTGTGGGCTAATTATAGTTCGAAAGGGAAAAGCAATTTGGAGCCAATTTTTATATTCAAGATAATTCATATACCTATAAAGAAAATATATCTCCTTAATTAATAATTACATTATTTAGTTAGTTGTATTTATCCGTTTTTTTTTTTTTTAGTTTTACTTACCGATATATGAAATATATATTGAGTTGCCTGAAAATAATGCATTACGATTTTTCTATTATTTACCCCTCTATCTAAAAAACTATTTATGTTTACTAGATTATTCATTTGTATGAATGTCAACACTTATTAGTCCTCTTCCAAATTCACCCTCTGTAGTATTTTGCTGCTTAGAAATGACTTGGTCTTTACTAAGATTTTTGCGTGTAATATTTGTATAATCTTGTGTTATGGGCTTAAACTCAGCCAGAACGGGACTAAGATGGCCAGAAATATCAATAAAGTCCAGGATGAAGTTCAGCATTAGTGAGTGCATTGTTTAACGGCGGGAGGGAGTCTTCAGCCTTGGGCAAAGGTCATTGGAAGGCTTCTTCCTCTCTTCTTGATGACAATATTCTGCAAGCTTAAGTGGAAGAAAGCAGGGGCTAGCTAAGGTGCCAGGCTAGTGGGGATTAACGCACCCCCGGTTTCCCGAGTTCAGTACACTGCACAAAGACTCATGAACAGTACACAATACATATAATCTAACATAAGGTCATAAACAGTATACACCTCAGGAGCACCTTTCCTGAGAAGACCCTACAGACGAGGGTTTAAATCGTCCGAAATCTATATGCTGGCAGCAGGGCATATAAGAAGTGCGGCAGCGTACGAACATCTTTGTATGTCAACGGTGGCGCTCATAGGCCCAGTGAGGTGGTTTACTGCGAACGGGTAGAAGAGGCTCGATAGTCCTGTCAAGACATCTCTTCTAGGAGATGGGAGCTCTGAATATAAATTCCCTGGTCCTCCAGGTTGGGGATTGAGAGTAGGGTTAACGGCCCACCTCGGAAAAAAACTCATGTTATGAAACCAGAAGAAAATAGAAAAGCCGGACAGATTCTTGGGAAACGGACTGGAACTTGGAAAAGGAGAAACGACGTCAGAATTGCAACATGGAACGTACGTTCCTTATATAGGCCTGGAGCCTTAAAATCTCTATCGAGTGAGGCTTCCAAGTATAAATTGGATATATTAGCTGTACAGGAGATGAGATGGATCGGTTGTGGAATCATGGACCGGAGGGATTATTCGGTCTTTTATAGCTGTCATGATCGAAACCATACATTCGGTACTGGCTTCCTTGTAAGCCGCAAGATCAAACAAAGAATAATGGATTTTAAACCATTTACTCCTAGGATCTGTAAAATTAGAGTGAGGGGTACTTTCTTTAACTATACTATAATAAATGTGCACGCACCAACTGAAGATAAGCCCGAAGAAGAAAAAGACGAATTTTATGACTTAATGGAAAGGGTTTGTTCTGGAAGCCCTAGGCATGATATTAAAATAATAATTGGTGATCTAAACGCAAAAGTAGGTAAGGATCATCTATGCAATAACATTGGAAAATATGGACTACACTCTGACAACTCTGACAGATCATTTTGACAGATATAATATTGACAGATACAACTCAGATCACTCTGACAACGGTTTCCGTCTTTTGAATTTTGCTGTTGGCCACAACCTTGTAATAGGAGGAACATTGTTTGATCACAAAGACATCCACAAGGGTACATGGACCTCTCCAGATGGTAACACAGTAAACCAAATAGACCATATCCTAATTGAGGGACGCCATAGATCGGATATACAGGACGTTAGGGTATTTAGAAGTGCGAACATCGATAGTGATCATTTCCTCTTAGTTGCTAAATTGAGAGCAAGAATATCTAATTGTAGGAATGTGAAGGGCGTAAGGACAATTAGATACAACACAGAGAAGCTTAAGAAAGAGGATATGACTAAGAAATTTGGAGATTGTACTGATCAGAAAATGGTAGCATAGAAGCGGTCTGATAGCGTGTTACAGGGAGTACAGAGCCATTGGGATGGCCTTAAGGGTATTTTGTCTGCCGCTGCAGAGGAAACTATAGGCGTGAGACAGAAAATCCAAAGGAGTGAGTGGTTCGACAATGAGTGTAAGGAAGTCACGGATATAAAGAATAAGGCATATCAAATGATGCTCCAAAGAAAACGTACTAGGGCCGCACTGGAAGAATATAAAAATGCTAGAAAAAATGAAAAGAAAGTCCATAGAGAGAAAAAAAGAAAGTATATGACAGAGCAGCTGCAAAGCATAGAGGAGTTCAAAAGCAAGAAATTAAGCCGAGACATGTATAGAAAAGTCAACAACATGAGACGAGAATTCCAGCCTCGATCTATTGCCTGTAGAGATAAAAGTGGAAAGCTCCTCAATAACACAGAAGATGTTATTAGAAGATGGACTGAACACTTCAGTGAACTCATAGGTAGGAATGAAGAATATAGTGCGGGAGAAAGAAGAGCGGATCAGGTGGCAGAAGAGCTAGCGGATGACAGGGAACAGCTGCTCCCTTCCTATGACGAGATATGCGAGGCAATAGAGAAGCTGAACAATAATAAGTCCGCAGGAACGGATGGTCTTCCAGGAGAACTTTTTAAGAGCGCAGGACAGGACTTTGTGAAGGAATTTACATATCTCATGGAGCGGATTTGGACAGAGGAGGAAATGCCTGAAGACTGGAATAATGGAATGATCTGCCTAATACACAAGAAAGGCGATCCGTTTATCTGTAAAAACTACAGAGGCATTTCTCTGCTCAATACAGCATACAAAATATTATCCAATATAATATTCACTCGATTACTTCCGTATGCAGAAATGATTATAAAGGACTACCAATGTGGCTTCATGCGAGGTAAATCAACCACTGATCAGATCTTCACGCTAAGACTAATCCTGGAAAAGACATTAGAATTCGGATTTACAACGCACCATTTATTTGTGGACTTTGAAGCTGCATATGACTCCATAAATAGAGAGATGCTTTATAAAGCTATGAGAGAGATGAATATACCGCCCAAATTGGTCCGTATGGTGAGAGTAGCCATCTCTAACACTAAATGTATAATTAGGATCCAATCCAACCTGTCAGACCCCATACAAACATGGAATGGACTGAAGCAAGGAGACGCCCTGGCATGCCTACTATTCAACATAGCTCTGGAGAAAGTGATAAGGGATTCTCAAATACAAACAGGCGGACATATCTTTAATAAAAGTGTTCAGCTTCTAGCTTATGCAGATGACATAGATATAGTCAGTAGATCAGAATTGGGCATAAGAGAGGCTTTTAAAGCTTTAGAGCAATCTGCTAAGACAAGGGGACTTGTCATAAATGAATCTAAGACCAAGTATATGGTTGCAGGGGCTGAGGTACGAGAACCATGTATTGAGATACAAGGATATAAATTTGAAACAATTCAGGGATTTGTATACCTCGGGTCGTTTGTAGATGCCGAAAATAATTCCTCCAAAGAAATAGAGAAGAGAATTTTAGCTGCTACGAGGGGTTATTTTGGTCTAATAAGAATATTTAAAACTAAAGAAATTAATAAGGAAACGAAGGCCACGCTCTACAAAACCCTGATTAGGCCCATACTGACTTATGGCTGTGAATCCTGGGTGTTAAGGAAAACAGATGAACAAAAGATTGCTGTTTTCGAACGAAGAATACTGAGAAGGATTTATGGGCCTATATGCGAAAATGGTGTTTGGAGAATAAGAAACAATCGAGAGCTTTATGAAAAGTATAAGGATGTCCCAGTGGTGAGATTTATAAAGATAAGCAGGCTTCATTGGGCTGGCCACGTTCAAAGGATGGCAGATGATTGTATCCCCAAGAGAATAATGAGCTATGCGCCGGTAGGCAAAAGGAAGAGAGGGAGACCCCGAATGAGATGGTTGGACCAGGTTGGAAAGGATGCAGTGCAGCTGGGAGCGTTAGGCTGGTGGACGATGGCCAGGAATAGAGAAGAGTGGGGAAGGTTTCTTCTGGAGGCCAGGGCCCGAACGGGGCTGTAGCGCCGAGGATGTATGTATGTATGTAAGTGAAAGAAAACCCCTAGAACAACTGTTCAACTATTTGGAGGAAAACTTACCCTTAGCAAATGAACCATCGATGATTATCTCAAGATGATTGGAAAGGATAAAAGCTTGAAAGTTTGGTTCCAAACACATGAAACGACTGTCAAAAAAAATCCAATGTTATGATGTTTGTGCTACAATTCTTTGCCTAAACAAAAACGACCCTTTTCTGTTCAGAATTGTTATTTGTGATGAAAATTGGATACTTTACAATAACAGTAGATGTTTTGGAAATTGGCTAGACAAAGGAGAAGCAGCACAACATTTTCTGAATATTTCAAAAGAAAATAGAATTAAAAAAAATAAAAAATTGTTTGATGGTGTTTATTAGAATTTTGGTCGAAGTTTAAGGGAAGCTATGTCTGTATTAGTTTGATTTTGAGATGTTAGAGAAGTTAAGATGATGTCAGGTACTCATTAAAGATCCCTATCCTAATTAAACCTGGATAGGCAAAATCTAAGCTTCTCACTGTAGCATCGTCCGATTAGCCACAGTAGCATGAAGTGGTGTTGAATTAATTTTGGAAAACAAAAAAAAAAGCTGAGATTCCAAAATTTGAACTTAGTAGCTAAAATAATAACATAAAATGAGTTGATTACAAGTTCAATAAATTCAAAATCTTTTATTCTCTGATATTTAGTTAATAATTTATTGTGTATTTAATGTTGAATTCAATATTAGCATTTTACTTTCAGGACTGTGTAGAAGAACAACATTGAGGTACACTGCAGCCATTACAGCCTTGTGTTGTGTTGCACCATATGCTGACCTTACCAATTATTGGTTTGCCATTGAATCGTTACCATTAAATGCTTATTTCCTATATTTAGGTAGGTTGGTTTTAAATTATTTTAATTTGCAATGGTTCAATATCTATTAGTGTTTATTTATTATATTTTTTATTTATGTTTATCCTAAATATTCCTACTTATAGTAGAAACTTATTTTTAGTTTAGGGAAATCTTAAAAATGTGTATTAATTAAAATTATTAGTTATTTGGTTAATAAGTCAAACAGCTTGAAGTTGGTCTGTTTATGTGTAGAATTTGACTACTTTCAGTTAGTAAGTAGTGAATATTGAAATAATTAAATAACTATATATAGTTTAATAATATTTTTATGTACAATTAACTTGAATTAAATTTTAAACATCGAGCCACAAGCAGATGTTTGTAGTTGTTGACCATGCTAATGTGATAAAAGATAGGCGTGTACTCGCATCTATTTCAAATCTCGAAGCCAGTAGGAAAATGGCCTACAAATTTCGACAGCGCATGCTATATTACTAGCTTTCCAAGCTCTCACAAATATAGATGCAAAGAGCATTAATGGAACAAAAAAGCCCCCTTTGTTAAAAATTTTCAATACTGCTTTAGGAATAACTGGTGGACTTAGTTAAATGGAAAAGGATAGTCAGGCAGAATAGCAATTTTCAGATGATATCGAAAACCTTGGCTAATAGATATATAAATAATTACTTTTGGAGCATTATTTACTCTTCTTGCTGCTATGACTATGACCTTAATTAATTCTGCTTAATTGTGTAGTAGAGTTTCACACCCTTATGTTTTACAGATAAGACTGGAACAAATGGTTTGCTTAAGTTAAGGTGGAATTCATTCCATAGGTTGACCCCATTATAAAAGTCAAGTCAGTCTGGGTTTGAATAGACATATTTTCTGACTTGAGTGCACTGGAGTTGCTGACCAGACTTAGTTCTGACAAATAAATAATAATTCATTATGATTTGCACATTTATAACCCTATTGGTCCTGCAAGCTAACCACTTTTGTGGAAAGAAAACTTGGATTGGGAAGAGAGTTTCTATATTAAAAAGTGTGGTAATTCTAGTTACCAGTGGTTTTCTCGATTTGTATCCTTTTAAAAGGAGAATCGAGTCAAAAATGGTGGTTCTCTTCCATTTTGAATCGTATCCTAGTTACAATAAATGTCAATTGTTAAGAATCCTTTCAACAAGAATGGCGACTTTAACTTAAAATTAAAAAAATTAAAACAGCCCTTAAAATATGAAAATCAGGCATATCCTTTGAAATTGTTAAATTAGTCCTTTTCGTGCATAACTTAACATGAAATGTGATCTTACACTTTCTCAATGACATTGTGGAGAACTGGCATAATGTGGATTTACAGTCATATAATCAAAAATGTATAGCCTGAATAACAAAACTAGACAAATTTTCAATATGTTCAATAAGGCATAATTTATGAGTTAACATTGCCATTACCCATGTTGAGTATTATGCCTTACTTACTTATATATATATGAAATACATATTAAGGAAAAGTATTGCAATCGTGAAAATTTTCGAATTCCTGTTTTCGACGGGAATACACATTTTAGGGTCTCCTGAGTCCAAATGACCATGTGTCCGTGTGTGGTAAGTTTAGCGCAAAAACGAAAAGTCGTACGAAACTGAAATTTCATATTTAAGACGATACGCCCGAGTGTTACAGCAACTTTTTCATCAAAATTCGGCTAACCAGAAGAGCCACTTTATACCATGCATTTTGCACCTTTTTACGATTTCCTCGAAAACGGCTCTAACGATTTTGATTAAGCTCGCTATATTGATGTAAAATTTAATGGGCTTTAATATAATGTAGGTTTCATTCTAATTGAAATAGTCTGACAGGGCTTAAATGCCGATAATTTAAATTTTCTTCCTCTAAACTACCTTTAATTTTGTACATTTCAAAATATTAACCATATCATCTTAATGACATTGATAAAGGACGGCTAAATATGCTAGTTGGACGAATTTGATGACCAACTACTATTTTTTATTTTTACAAAAACTATTTTTTCACGTAATTTTTTGCTTACTGATAATAAGAACAGTAACTTAGAGGTATAATATACCGTTGGAAAGAGAAAGGTTTTAGAAAAAATATTGTCTGATTCACGGAGTTGTAAAAAGTCATGTAAAGTGAGGAATAGGAAATAAACTTATTACTGATTAACAATTTAAAATAGTTATATTATTTAATCTTAATCATATGTTTCCAATGAAAATGAATACATGTTTAATTGAAATCAACTTCAAATATTTTTCAAATTCAAGCATATTTAATAGTTTTTAAATTGATTTTAAAAGTAGAGGTAAGTGATAGTCGTGTGTTGCCCGCACCACATTCTTTAATGTAGAAACACGATTTTAAGAATTGTAGTATAATTTATAATAAAAGTTTAAAAAAAAAAAAAAATGATGAAGTGTAATAGAAAATACAGTAATTGAATATTTATTATAATATGTTGTAAATATGTGATAAGCTAAGATCACCGAACTTGACGAATTTTCACCTACCTCTTCTCTCACCATGTTGTGCTCCCTTTAGGAACTGCCTAATAAGTTCAATTGTTTGTAACATCTGTGAATAAATAAAACTTAGGAAGTACAATGGAATATTGCTTTGTTGCTCAATATGTATGAATTAAGTTGACAAAATGCTTGACCAACTATAAACATTCCTACATATCTCTTCTTGGCCTCATGAGACTTTTTGTGTTTCATAAACATTTTAATTTGTTTATTATTTTCTGTTGAATAATAAAAATTTAACAACTTTTCATTATGCGTCAAAATAACAGAACTGCCTGATCGATGGAGAGCTCTGTTGTATGAGAGGCAGTTTTTTCTCAAGATACCTTATTAAAATCTATATGTTAACTATAGTTTTTTTTTCCTGCATAATATGTTTTTCAGCTTTTATTTATTATATAAAAAAATATATAGAAATAAGTCTTTTATATCATCAGAACATGGTATCTTGCAAAATAAATTGATCACTGAGGCTCATCTTAGGGTGATAAATACTCAGTTGTTCATTTGGTATGAAACTCTCCCTCAAATCTTCCATTTTTATATCACAACTTCTCACTCTTCTATGGTCATTTGGCTGCAAATTGCTATTTTCTTGTGTTTTTTTATTTCCACTTGTTTCATTATCAGGTCTATAACATTTCCTTTTTTTCTTATGCTGAGAATCTTTAGATGTTCCTAGTATCGAATTCACTAAAGAATTTTCTTTTTGGTAGTCATTAATTATCCTGCTTATTTCTTCTTTATTTTTATAATCTGTAATTTTTCTGTTGTCATTTAGAATACGTTTTTCTGAATATTTGTCTTTTTTGTTTTTTATTTGGTCCAGATAAGTGTTTATCATCATTTTAAAGTTTTCATCGTTTAAGTCCAATTCATCAGTTTGATGAATAATGTTTTCAGGAAAGTTTTCTTCATTATTTAAGTGTAAGGAAGTGTTTACTAATGAGTTGTTTAAAACTGAGTAATTCACTTTTGAAAGTTTGTTATTATTGCTTATTCTACCAGGTAAAATATTATATTCTGGTCGTTTTTTCCACTTATCTGCTTGTGAATATTCATTTAATTTATCCAATCTTACATCCTTTGTCTCTTGCCTTGTTTCAGCTGATGAGTGTTGAAAATCTCGCATTTTTTTTTCAGAGTTCTTTGTATTTCCCTGAAATTTGTTGGTATTATGATGTGTATTAAGATGTTGAGTTTTCTTGTTATCAATATTCATTAACTCATCTCTTGCTTTACCCAACTTCATATATTTTTTGTAAAACTGCGTTCTTGGGCCTTCTTCTTTAGGATTGTAAAAATTTCTACCTTCTTCTTGTTTGAGAACTTCTTTTATATGATCTTTTACCATTTCAAATGCTTTTTCATCCTTTGCTGTGCGTGATAAGCCTAGTCTCTTTAAATATTTCTCATCTTCTTGTTTCTCTTCAACATTTGCTTCACCTGAAAATTTATTTTGTTTAAAATATTTATTATAAAATTATTATTATAAAAATATAATATATAAAATTCAATACTTAAAATATATTTTTTTCAATTACTTTTAAATCTCCTAATAATAATGAACCTGTCTTTTCAGTTTTAGTTGAACTGTTTGTATATATTTTTGTGTCAAAAAATACAAACAAAATCAAAATTTGATGTATTAAATACGACTATTAAGATACGCTTGAATCATATCACATTTACGAATTTTCTTTGTTATGTTTCTTATGTGAATATTCAGGTACAATGGGTAGGATTATTAAAAATTGTTTAAGTGAGTTTATTGTTATATTTATAACAATGTTATATATGTTTTTTTTATCATACATGTGTACTTAATAAGGTTTATTATAGCTTTCCTACTAACAACTTATCATGTATTTGGTAGTATGCTAGTTTGTGGCAGTTATAGACTAACGGTTAGCTGCTATGTATGTCAGAATCTACAATATATTCATTGCATGAGGGCTAAGCTTATTCAAAATTGCCTAATAAATCTCATCCCCTTTGTAATAGAACCTCTACATTTTTTTTTTCCATCATTGAGACCTATGGAACCCGATCATTGAAACACGCAAGCTGAATCACAAGAGCTATATACGGTAGCTAAATAGGAAGTCGAGCAGATGTTGTAAGGGCGTATCATTTCATGATTACTGACAGCACCCAACCGATTTGTTGTTCAGATTATTTCCAATTTTAATCTAAATCTAGTATTAGAAGGTAATCTTTAATGAAACAGACCTCAGTAGTGCATATTTCAAGATTCCATTCACATATGAAGACATCCGGAAGATCACAATCATAACTCCATTTAGTATTTTCGGCAAAGATGTTTTGAACTCCAAAATCTTTCCAGAGTTTCTTGGATACAGACCTATCAGGCTTTGATTTATTTTATGCTTGCCTGGCTAGTATTTTTTTCTGATTAAGGGATAAATAGGGGCACATGAAGAACATTAGTCTTCAACAACATGGCTTAAAATTAACCCCTCCAAATGTTTTTTTGGTTGAAGGGTTGGAGCTTTTAGGACATTAGGTGATACAGTGTGGTGTTAGAGTAATGCAGAAAAGGTTGGGCTATCATTGCATACCTGCATCCTTCTCTAGTTTCAGATCTACATTGTTTCCTGGGAATGTCTATTTAACATCTGCTGCTTTTTAAATATTTTTAGTATCTGTTGGTAACTTTAAACTTCTTAAAATAAAATATACTCACAGTACATATAAACTAAACAATAATGTTTTATTTAACACTCAAACACACATTTTTAGATGACTGAAAATTTTTATAGATTGCATTATTGCTTATTTTACTGATGAAAATACCTTAACAGCACAGACAAAATATCTGTGAGGTGGGAAACCTTAAGGCTTGTGTTATGCTTTTTCTTTTTTTTAATGTATAATATTCAAATATTTCTTGTCTATATGAATAATTATCATGTTCATGTTATATTATTCATATAACTTTTATATTAAATTATTCATATAATATAATTAATCATGTTATATTACTGGAACAGTTATGAGTGTTTGTTTAGATTAAACCTTTTATGCTTGCCAATTAAATTAAATGACAATATTTAAAACTATATAACATATATGGAGACTGCTCTCGCTAATTAGCTTTTGTTTAAACAATTTTATTAGCACCCACCGTGGGAGTCTATTATATTGGGTTGTTTCACATGAAATGTCCATTTTTATAGTTTCTGAAATACATAAAGGATTTTGCAGGTCTCTGTTGTTTTCTTCCGAATGTTTTACATATTTAAAGTAAACAGTTACTAATCCTCTACCTTTGTATTATAAACATTAGCTTCCCAATCAATTATCCACTTTTTATTATACCTCCAAATATGAACATGGAAACACGCTATTTTCGAGTAATATTTTTGTACGAGTTTAAACTCGGCCATTCAGCAGAGCTGAGGCAGCTAGAAATATTTGCAAGGCGTTTGGGGAAGGAAGTGTTAATGAATGGACAATTCGCGGTTGGTTTGCTAAGTTTTCAGCTGGGGATACCGACTTGGAAAACTTGCCCCGAGGAAGACCTCCGTCCGTAATAGACGATGTCCTCAAACATACAGTAGAAGGAAACCCCTACCAAACAGTTAAAGGACTCTCAGCACAACTAAATGCAAGTGCATCTACCATTTCCAGACATTTAAAGTGTATTGAGAAAGTAAAAAAGCTCGATATATGGGTAGCTCATGATCTCACTGAGCGGCAGCAAGACCCCATGTTTCAAAACATACCGTGCAAAAATTGAAAGAACTGGGCTACGAGAAGTTCTTCCGCACCCACCATATTCTCCCGACTTGTCTCCAACAGATTACCACCTGTTCAGGAATTTAGACAACTTTGTCAAAACTGAAAAGTGCGTTTCCAGATTTTGTTTCACTTCAAAGCTCAGAGTTTTTCAGTTCGGGGATAAAGAAGTTGGTGTCATGTTGGGAAAAATGTGTAGAAAAAGAAGGTAAATACTTCGAATAAAATTATCTTGTTTTCATATCGTATTTTTAATAAAAATCCTTTACCTTGAAAACGGGCATTTCATGTGACACAACCAAATACATTTACAGGTCCTTGTATATAGACCTAGTTTTTTATTCTTTCATTTGCTTATCTTTATTATTAAGTATTTTTGTGATGTTATTTTTTTTTTAAATAAAATAAAAACCAGTCGAGGTATTACCTTACTTCAGTGTGCATATAAGGTGTTGTCTAACAACCATCACAAGAGGCTCATACCATTTGCCGAAAGAGAGGTAGGAGACTACCAGCAGCAACCGTAAACCAGATCTTCAGCTTTAGGACCATCCTCGAGAAAGCAATAGAATATAAAATGCCCAGGCATCACCTCTTCATAGATTTCAGAATGGTATATGATAGCATCAAACGAGATAAACTATGTGGCTATGAGAGAGTTAGGAGTACCTTCTAAATTGATATGCCTGGTTACAATGACTATGGATTGTGTAGTCCAAATGCAGGAGGAACTCTCCCCAGAATTCAAGACTTTAAAAGGCCTGAGACAGGAGGATGCCCTAGCATGCATATTGTTCAATTTGGTTTTAGAAAGGATTGTTCAGCAGTAAAAAATCCAAACAAATGACAGAATTTATAATAGGCTTGTACAATTGTTAGAATATGCAGATGGTTTGGATATTTTTGGGCGTTCTTTTTCAGCATTAAAGGAAGCATTTTATTTTTGTCATTGATGGAGGCGGCAGATGAAATGGGACTGTGCATCAACGAGGAGAAGACTACATATACGATGACTGATGAATCTACAAAGAATGGAATCCAGGAGTTTGTAGAAAGGGTTCCTTATACGTTTCAGAAAGTGGATAGTTTCACTTATCTAGGAAGTACTGTAAGCGCTTCTAATGATGTGTCCCTTGAAATAAAGATAAGAATATTCAATGCCAATAGATGCTATTTTGGGTTGCGGAGACATCTAAGGAGCTCATTTTTATCAGGCAAACTAAAATAATGTTGTATAAGACCCTCATTAAGCCAGTACTGAAATGTGCTCCGAAAAATGGGCCGTATCCAAGACTAAAGAAAAAGACCTAGCCGTCTTTGAAAGAATGATATTACAGAGGATTTTTGGGTGAATTAATCTAAATGGCCAATGGATAAGACGTACCAACAGAGAAGGGTAAGAAATGTTTGTTAGCTTAGATTGTTTAATAACAACCGATACTTAGTAGTCTGTCAGTATTATAAAGTTTTTTTTTTTTTTTGTTTTATGCAAATCGTGAATCTACATTAACTATAAATTGTGTTTTTTCAAAAGATTTTTTTTTTTTTACCCACTTATTAAGGATAAAATGAGTTGTCTGGTTTATGATTACTTCTGTTTTTCATACAAAGGCAGTTCTTGTTATGTTGAGAATTTAAAAAATCTACTTTCCTTCATTAATTAATTTATTTGATGATTGGGTACCATTCACCTTTATTTTTTTTATAACCTGTTTAATTGAAGATAGAAAAACTTCTTTCTCTATTGAATCTCTATTCAATATATATATATATATATCCTTCTTTTGAGTTGTAGCATACTGTGTTTTCTAGAATTTACTTACCATATACGCCCATGAAATGTATTATTAAACATGTTATCACTCCCTTGAAAAACCATTGGAGTGTCATCTTTCATTCCTGATGTAGCATTATCGATTGAAGTTTTTCTTTTCATAAGTTCATGGGCTCAACCGAATTACATTATTAATCTTTAATCTTACTTTTAATTTACATCTGTTATATGTCTATTAAAGTAGGGAAAATTATTAGTTATCACATGGTTATATTATTAAAAAAAGTTGTATTCATTTATTGAAGATTTTTATTTAAATTCTCCTATATGTTTAATTATTTTACATATGTT
Source organism: Piezodorus guildinii (assembly GCA_023052935.1). Classification (NCBI taxonomy): domain Eukaryota; kingdom Metazoa; phylum Arthropoda; class Insecta; order Hemiptera; family Pentatomidae; genus Piezodorus; species Piezodorus guildinii. The sequence goes on from CM041297.1 coordinate 59,084,710, forward strand.
CCTATTTTTTTATTTATTTATAAATCTACCTGAATAAAATAAAAATAAAAACTGAATCTTATCTTGGATTGGTAATCTCAATAAGAAAATTTGACACAAGGACAAACAAAATATTTTCTCAATTTTTGTAAAAATCAATCAGAAAAAAATTATTTGAGTTTAAAATTATTTTCAGAAAGATTATTGTTGGACATTTTGTTAATTTAATTAAGTTTGTTAATTAATTGGTATTAAGTTAATCTTATACGAACTTTTTCTTGTACAACTCTTGTTTATTATTACTTAAACAGTATAAATATTATTTATAAAGCACTTCAATAGTTATCTCTTTTTTTTTTTTTTTTTTTTTTTTTTTTTTTTTTTTTTTTTTTTTTTTTTTTTTTTTTTTATAATGAATCATTTTTATTGAACAAGAAAAAAAAAAGTCAATTTACCCTAGAAAAATTCAGGTATTAAATTTCAAGGCATTTAGAATCCTGCTCTGCAATTTAAAAAATCAGTTTCTCTTCCATAACTTGTTTGAGATTTGGACATTAACTTATTGACACATATTATCCCAAATAGGCGCTCGTTGTTTTTAAGTTAGATTTTTGATTAGAAGTACTCAGTCACTACAATGACCGAATCTCTTCCATTTTTAGTTCAAAATTAGTTGTTTTTAACTTCTCATTCTATTGCTTTATTTATTTACTTATTAAAAATTTCTTTCTTTCCCTCTTTTACCTTTGTAAATAATTAAATATATTTAATGTATTCTGGCTAGATATCTTTATTTGTGACATTTATGTTATTCTCAAGAGACTAATTCCCAGAATCAAATCATTTTTCTATTCTAACTTCATTGGTCACTCTACTATGAGCCTCGTAACTCAATGTCATATTTTAACATCTACCATTCATCAGTTTTCCAAATGGGGGCTGATTAAATATGTTTTATGTCCGTTTCTTAGTTATTTTTAAAGGTATAGAAAAATTGTATTGGTCTAGAATAAGTGCACAAAAAATGAATAAAACATATCAATGTAACAATTGATAAGAGATACCATACGCCTGTTACTCAATATTTTTATGAAGAGGAAAAACAAATGTAAAGTGTTTTGGAAATTGTTGTGATCTTGAAATTTTCAAATCCAAGGTTTGCAAGGGTGTTTTATTTTTTTATACTGTATTTTATTTAATTTTGGAAATATTTTAAATTCATTTTTGTTCAGAAATATCTGATTTATTTTTTAATTTCAAATTACTTGGTATCAAGTAATTTACACCTGGACAATATGTATTTGTGGTACTTTATCTAAAAAAATAAGACTCACATAAATATCAGAACTAAAATGTTATTAAATTTAACATAGTTTAAAATTCCTTAAAAATATGTTAAATGTAAAAAAAACAAAAAATGAATATTTGATATTTAAAATAGTAAAAAAAAAAAAATATTTGTTAACCAACGTTTCGGCCCATGTTGCAAGTCTTGATCAAGGCTTCTCTCTGCATTTAGCTTCCCTACTTTGGGGAGAGAAGCTCTGATGAAGACCCTTAATGTGGGTCAAAATATTGGTTAGCGAGTATTTTTTACTACTATTTTTTAATCTTTTGAAACGTGGCCGCTTACTTTGAAGGATGAACAACGGCTTAAGGTTTTCGAGAATAAGGTACTGCGTAAAATATATGGTCCGAAGAGAGATGAGGCCACTGGGGAATTTAGAAGGTTGCACAACGCGGAATTGCGGATTTTGTACCCTGTGAATATAATTGAGTTGATAGCATCGCGGAGACTCAAATGGGCGCGTAAAGTTGTTGGGCTTAGTGAGGAACGGATTCCGAGAAAGTTGGTATTCGCTGAACCGACTGGTAGGCGTCCGAAAGGTAGGCCGAAGCGTCGATGGGAGGATTGCATTAAGGCTGATCTCGGGGGCTTGGGCTTGACCGGTGAACATTGGACGAGTCTGTGCAGACGAAGTTTGGTGGTATCGGCATCGAACCTTCGGGTTCGGTAAGCCTATTATTATTATTTTTTAATCTTTTATGATTAACCACCACCCAAATGATGAATGTAAGAAAGTAAAACATGTTTTTAATTTTTTGTTTTTGTTTTCTAGCTTGGGACTTTTACAAGAAATCTGATAGTTCCTCATCAAGAAAATTGTTCAGATTCTCCTTGATTCATCTGCCAATTTTAATGCTTCTGATGTTCATAAACAAGAAATGAAGATAGGTAAATTTATTTTAGTATGTTGTATTGTTATTATTATTTCACAACAATTTAAAATAATATGTGAAGACTGATTTATTATTGACTTAAGAGAAAAATGTTTGGTATTTATAGTTTATATTACCTTAAACATTTTATTAATTGTTAAAATCTATGTACGATACAGTAAGCCTTGTGTGGTAGTTGATTCCAAAAATGTTGACTTTAGGATTAATATTGATTTAGAAATATATAAATAAACATTATAAAGGCTATTGTTAGCTGTTATTTTTAACTTTACTGTAAAGTTAAAAATTAAAATTATATTTTCAATGAAACTGTTACTTTAGGAATATATCATAAACATGTTAGATATAGGAATAATCATTAACATGTTAGATCAACTCGCTGCAATGACATGTTCTTGCCAGGACCCATAATTTATATTTTTTTTTTTTCTAGCTTATCCTTTGCACTGCAGCCTCAACTAGGCTTATTGTGTACTGTCCATTATTCTGTTAATACAGGCCTATTGCCTTAGTGAATCTGATCAAACTGTAAGGATTGATCAGTTCACATAGCTTAGGGTCTGAAATGCAGTCATTACCAAAATGGTAAAACCTATATTTTCCCAACTGCATATCACATGATGATAGGCAGTTTCATCTTCCTTCTTGCAGAACCTGCAAGTTGGTGAGGCTTCTAACCCCATCTTGTGGAGGTGCTTATTAAGCTGACAGTGTCCTGTGTTTGTTTATTTATTTAATGTCACTTGATGCTACTATGGCTAATCAGACAATGCTACAGTGGGAGTCCTAAATTTAGCCTATCCAGGTTTTATTAGGATAGGGATCTTTAACGAGTACCTGACATCGCACAGGCTCGGGATCACCTTTTAACGTCCCCTCCGACGGGGGCGGCATAACTAAGGATTTTTTACTCCCATTAAAAAATCCTAGAACCACCTGCGAGTTCGAATCTTTGACATAGGAGGGTGTTATGCTAGTCATCCAGCTACAAGTGATCATCTACAAGTGCCCTGTGTATAGTCCTGTCACCCTCTTCAGAGTTATTCTGTCCATTGAAAGACAATTGCAGCTTCTCTCTTTGCAGGGTTCCTCCTAAAACCCTTTTCCACTAGTTTGTTCCTAGTCATACAGCTACCCAAAGCTTCAATAGCAGCTTGACTTTCAGTATGGATAGTTATAAGTCTGTCTTTCATTCCTTCTAAAATTAAGGTTTGAGCACAGATATTTATTTGTTGCCTTTATTTATTTATTTATTTTTTTTTTTTTTGAGCTGGCATAGGGATCGCACCGTGACCAAATCGGTCTATTGTGCGCCATAGAGTCTAAAATGGTGATTTTAAAACATGAATTTTGTTGCAATAGCAAACTTCAGAAGGCTATTTGGATTGACTATTTTGTTGTTCACAGGGTGTTCTAAGTTGACTTCACCAAATAGAGTGAACCTTAACTTTGAAAGCCTGTCACAGCAGCAGATTATGTGGAAAGATGTTTCATCTTCCTGTCTACATAAAGGGGTATTAGAGATACCAAGTTTGAACATGTGGTAGTTGAGTTTTCCGTGTCCTGTGTAAATAGCAGTGATGGTTTTTAGGCATGGCCTACTCATACTAAGTAGACATTTCCTTCTACTAATACTAGGACTGTCTAAAAATTTAAGTGAGTGTTTAAGTCCCTTATTTAACCAAAGTTGTTTAAATTTGATTAAATAGGATTGTTTAATAGTCCTAAAGGAATAAATTAAACTGATTCCACATAGGTGAGCATTGGTCTAATGGCCATTACCGAGTCCCCAAAAATTATTAATAGCATTTTTACACGCCCAAAGACATTTTAACGCTTTACCAGCAATGTAAGATATATGATTGTCCCACTGCAATTTGTGGTCAAGAATGACCCCTAAGTGCTTTACTTCTTTTGAGTTGGTGAGTAGTGTGCCGTTTATACTAGGTAAGTTCATCTTTACCTTTCTTTTGTGTGTGAATGTGCAGACATTAATCTTATGTGAATTGATGTTGAGTCCAGAAGAGTTGCACCAATCACAAAGAATATAGATCGCATGTTTGAGTAAGGAGGATATCACGCATTGATGTTTGTCCCTTATTAGTATTGCAACATCATCTGCGTAGCCTTGTGTGTAGAAGCCTTGGGAGTTTAGTTTATTGATAAGCGGATCAATCACCAAACACCAAAGTAGAGACGATAGAACGCCACCCTGAGTGCAGCCACCATGTGGTTTGATCCTTAGTATAGTATTAGATAGTACCAATACTAAGGTTCTGCTTTCAAGGACAACCATTATCCATCCTCTGATGAAAGGATCTATGTCACAGTCAGTCAGGGTACCCAGGATAGTGCTATAGGGAGTTCGGTCATAAGCACCTTCAATATCGATAAAGGTGCCAATCATTATGTCTTTCTGTTCCAGGGATGTCTCAATCCTGGAGGCTAGATTGTGTAAGGTTAATTCGCATGACTTACCTGCCTGGTAGGCGAATTGAAGTGAATGTAACGGTCTGTTAAGTGATAGGTGTTCTCTTATATGCCTGTCCAAGATTTTTTCAAGAATTTTCATCAGGAAGGAGGACAAGCATATAGGTCTGAATGATTTAGGGTCCGTATAGGTACCTTTCCCAGGTTTGGGGATGTAGCAGAGTTTGGATTCCCTCCAACTAACTGGTACATAGTTTAATGCTAAGCTACCTCTGAGTAGTAAGAGAAGGTATCGTTTGATAATTGAAAGGCCTTTCTGCAATAAAGCTGGAAAGATGCCATCAATGCCTGGAGACTTAAATGGGGTTAGTGATTTAATTGCCCATTCAAGCGTGTTTGAAGTGATGATTCCTCTGGCCGAATACCAGGCCTCTTTGCTGGTTCGGTCAGTAGGGTAGATCACATCATTGTTGTCTAAGTTTATAACCTTGCAATTGGGAAAGTGTGATTCCGCAAGCATGAGTAGCGTTTCATATTCGTTTGTTGATTGTTTGTCATGAGTCTTAAGGGTTCCAAGTAACCCCTGGTCATGTTGTTTAGATATGATTTTCTTAACACGGCAGACAGCCAGTAAGTTGTCTGTGTCACTGCAGAAGTTTCTCCATGCCTGGCGTTTAGCATGTTTGACAGATTTATGATACTCAGTTAAAGTTGCTTTATAAGTATCCCATCTGCCAGTTTTTTTGGCTGAATTAAAAAGTCTCCTGGTGAGCATTTTCAGCCTGTAAAAGTCATTATTCCACCAAGAAGCCTTCCTAGTATTCGTAGACCTCTTTATAGGGTTTCTTTCAAACTAGGGATGCATGAGAGCATCAGTTAATGAGGAGTTGAGAAATTCAGGATACCAAGGATTCACAATCCTTGTAGGACATCCTTTAACTGCCTCAGCCAATTGTGAGAGAAAGGATTCCCAGTTTGTTAGTCTGGGGTTCCTGAATGTTGTGGTGTAGGTATCATCAAATTGTAGATCAAACCTAGTGTATTTATGATCTGAGCATGATTCTTCATCAGCTACATGCCAGTTAGTAATATATGACTTTAGCGAGTTTGATGCTAAGGTTATGTCTATGATCTCAGATCTATTTTTGTTGTGAAAGGTTGGTATTTCCTTTATTTAAGATAATGAGACCATTTTCAATTATATAATCTAGGATTAGCTCACCTGTGTTGTTGGTCTTCGTGCTTCCCCAGATTGCGTGATGTGCACCACTGCAGGGCTGTGCCAAGAATGTAACCCACGATTATGGTTAGCTCCCTATGTTTCGTGTCCCCTTTCAAGTTGAGTTTCGCTACTACTAAATCTCTGGAACAATGTTGCCATATAGGCAGCAGCTTTTGAGTTTTTTAAATAAGATGCAAGCTCTTGGATTGCTGGCGGCAGAATTGATTTCAAAGCCTCTCAGTTTCAATCCAGTAACCTTGCCATTGAGTAAATATGGTTCTTGAATAAGAATGATATCTATGTCCTTAACTTTTATGAACTGCTGTAGAACACCACAGGCAGCAATGATTAATCTGCAGCAACTTCATTGGAATGTTTTAGTTTGTAGTGGGAGGTTTCAGACAAATCCGGTCGCCTCAACCTGTCGCTTACAGTGGTTGATTTAGAGCCACCGGGAATGCAGGAGGGCACACGTGGTGGCTTGGGTTTATCCTTAGGAGCAGCTTTCACTGGTCCCTTAGAGGTCGCCCCGCCTCCCAGTGTCCCAACCTGTCTCCCCTCAGGCTTCGACTGTTTGACCCCGTGAGGGTTCAGTCCTGGCGACAGCTCCAGTGGCATGGGTCTGCTTTCAGTCCCAGCTGCAGCTGAGACATTCCGCTTCGCCCCGCCTCCCTCATCACAGTCTATGTCCAATTCCACTTCCTCTAGGACCGCCTCGACATCATCTTCAGCTCTCCCTGATCCTGAGTAGGTTCTTCCTTCTTCTTGGATTTTAAAATCCTGATTGTAATACTGTGCATACCACAGTTGAGTGTCATATTCTTCATTTTGAGGCTGTCCACGCTCATCTCTGGTACTTTAAAGATGGCGTAGAAGCCTTTATCAAGCTCCTTAAGGTAAAGAAGGGTCCAGGAGTGAATTCCATCTAAGTTGTGATTCTGGACCCGAATTTGATTCATTAATTGGGCCTCAGTGAGTACCCTGCCAGGGAAAAATCCCCCAACCTTAACGGTTTTTGTTAGTTCCCTCGCATCACATGTACGAAGGGTCATTCCCTCGCACAATTTCAGAGATGGGATAGTGGCTTCAAGCCATGTTTTAGTGGCCTCAAACTTACAGCATGCAATGCAGCCGCCTAGCTTGAAGCTAGCTCCATCGAAGGCGGGATGGTGTTCTCCAAAAGCGTCTAATTCACCTACCTTGTCGGCGATTAGTTCTTTCAACGTGTCACTTTGCTCACGAGTAAGCTGAATCTGGGGGTAGCCCTCTGGGACCACCGCAACCAGCAGGTTCCTCCCAGCAGAAGCGTAACTGGATGTAGTCTCCTTTGATTTCTTGGCAGCTGGGGCCGAGGTTCCTCGAGATGACCTAGGGTGTTTGCTGAAAACGTTTGCTTGTAAGGCGGCTCTCCCTTGGGGCTTCGCGGACATGTTGGCAGGTTCCTTTCGGACACCTGTTACCTTGCCCATTGGCCTTGCAGGAGGCCTCTTAGAATCTGAAACAAGAACAGATGAGTAAGGTCCTGAACTTTAGGTTCAGAGTCAGACGTGCCAGATATGGGGCCTGCACCAGAATTGGGGGCTTCAGCACCCGACCTCGCCGGCCTTTGCCTAGGCTCCAGGATATTAGATTTGCCTGATGTCGAAGCGGCATCAGTAGTTTTAAGTATGATCCTAGTAGTAGGATTGTGTTTCCTCCTTCTTCTCCTCCTCGAAGAACCAGAGGACAACCATGCAGAGGAGTCATCCTCTACAGGGCGACCACTTTGGTCTTTTGATACGGATTCAGAGGGTATAGGTTCAGTGACCTTGTATGAATGTAGAGTCTGGGCATCCCTGCCGGCTTGCGCTGTGGCCGCCACTGGTAACTCTTGATCTGTTTCAATGTGGTAGCCCTCGATCTTGCCTGTAAGGGTTTCGAGAAGGCTGCCGACACTCGACTCGTCAATAAGATCCTCAGGAGCAGTTGCTGAGGTGCATGAGGGCTCCTAGGTAGACAAGTCTTCCTTGGATAGAGATTCGGATTCGTCTTAATCTGAAAAAGAAAAGTATTTTAATGAGTTCTTGGGTTCTGACATTTTGTTCCCACGAGAATGGGGGTGTAAAGTTACTGCAGGTACTACCCTCTCTCCCTGCAGCAGGCATTGAAATACAATGGGGTGGGCCATGTGCCCCAGGTGGGTCGATCAAAGACAGTGTATCTTTATACACTCCCTGCCATCCAGCCACAGCTTGAGCTCCCTCCTCCTAGCTTGGGTGTTTAAAAGGGTCATCACATAGTGACGAACCCTCGCCTCTGTCGTCTGGGATTCCCATAGGACTCCCCGAGGGGCACCACTAGGAGGTGACAGTAGGCATTTGTAGGGATAGGGAGGACTGGAAGTTTATCGTAGCAGTGGGTAGGGCACTATGGCTTGATAAAATTCACAGAGAGTGGGAGAAATACCCGCACCTATCTCCCTCTCTAGTCCTCCTGTTGCCCTACCCATTTGTCCCCCAAGACCCATTGTTGCCATTACTTCACCCTGACGTATGTTTGCCTAGAGAGATGGAAATTCCCTCCTTGGGTTTATCCATTCTCCATATTTCCACACTTGAACCTCGTTCCATTAGAGATCAGTCTGTAACAATCAACTACATTGCAAGATCTGTGTGAACCAGTTCTAGAAATCCCCACTCTGTAAAGTGTATCTGCATATTTCTTGAACTGAAGATAAGAGTGCATGGCAAGCACTGAATCTTTATCAATCCTTCTTAACAAATTACTTTGTCCTTGATAACCTATGGAGTTCGATCTTGTTCTTAACTTAGAGGCCTGTAGGCTGTGTTAAGTGCTTGAGTTTCTACTGCTATGGATTTGGTTACTTATGATAATGAAGTAATCTGAATAGAAAAATACGTATATTTGTTTCTTGAAATAATTATTTTGATGTTGTAGACATTAATTGAAATAAATAAAAAAAATTCTGAATGAGTTATTTCTAAAATAATTATCTGATACCTACACACATTTGAGGAATATTTATTTATTTGAAATTGTTGTGGTCAAAGGACTACAAAATACATGTTAAAAATTTGCAATCTGCCTCGGATTCTTCCCACCTGAGGGAATCTAGAATTCTAAATGTTATTGTTTTAAAAACTTATCGAGAACTGCAAACTTATAAAATAACTTCTTTATAAGACAAATCTTTTGTTTTGTTTTTTTAAATTGAGGAAGTTTTCTTTCATTTATTAATAAGAAATTGTTTCCTATGTTTATGTTGTTATGTGGTTGAGTAAGAGACTACTCTACATTTGGTAAAACATTATGTATAGTGTATGATATTACATACTGCAATAAAGTAAAAAAATAAAAAAATAAATAAGAACTGCTTAAATCGAAAACTTAGTTTGCAATGAGCACTACAATTTCCTAGGGTATCATATAGCATCACAAGAGCTACCTTCTGAAGTTATTGAATTCCATGATCTTCTTTGATAAAACTTAACTGAGGTTTATAACCCTTCTCACTCCTCCTTACTCTAATGAAAATCCAACTTGTTAAATAAGTTTGGAAGCCCTTTTGTTGGAAACTTTATCTACTTAGGTTGAATAAACTGATGAGTCTGGTAGCAGAACTAATTCTGCAAAATGGGGATTGATGTTCTTGCAACAAGTGATTAACCTTTCAAATATTATTGGCTTAGTTTATTAATGAAAATATAGAACAACCATTATTAACTGATACAACTTGGCCTCATTTAAAAAAAATATTTTTATTTTTTTCTAGGTTTTGAATCAATTTAAGCATTTTCTTTGCATGTTAAAATCAACTGTTTCATTCATGAATTTCAGTATAAAATTACTTTTTTATATGATAATCAATCCATAAGAAAATACCATTGCCCTTTGCCTTCATGTAAAGCAGTTGGGCAATTGTATACTCTCTTTTGTCGATAATTATAATCTCTCTATATGTAAAATGATTACGGGATTTTTTTTCCCGCTAACTCCTAAACCACTGGATGGATTTTGATACGGTTTTCATCATCATTTAGGGCATTGTTTCCTGAAGGTTTATAAGTAAAATCCAATTGCAACTTAGCTTTTATTTAAATGGGAAAAATAAATTTTGTGTGGCCGATTCATAGAAAAATTATTTCTGAAATATATGTGGTAACATAGACATGTAATGTACCGTTGGAAAGAGCAAGATTTTATAAAAGTTAATATGCAATAAAATAAGTTGGGAAATTTATTTGAAAGATGTTATAAGCACATAAACTTATGCTCAAATGTTATTTGTAATGTTGTGGATTAGGGATGTTATGGTGATCCTACAGGTGATATACTTCCATACAGTAGTCATGATTTTCGAAAAAAATATTGTATACCAAATCGTACATAAGTCACTAAAGTAAAGGAGTAAAGTAAAAGTTGTTATAAATAATACTGTTAATAATTATTTCTACTTTTAGATCATTAAAAAAAAAAAAAAAAAAAAAAAAAAAAAAAAAAAAAAAAAAAAAAATGGGACTCACATGGAAACTAAATTAACTTTGATACATTAAAATGTATTTAGAAAAAGATCTTAAAATAGGAACCGTTAAACATAACAAACAGATAAACTAATATTTAATTTTTTTGACCAATTTACGTTTCTAATTTCTGCTGATGATTAAATATAAGGATTAATAGACGTTATATAATAAACATAATATTTTCTTGCTAAGTGTTAATTGGTTGAAATTAACTTTTTTAAACATTAATAACACCACATTTAAATTGCACCCATGCGAAGCAAGGGCAGTTCGCTAGTATTTTATAAATTATTACATCAATTATACAACGTATTTGTTTTTTGTTTTTTTTAAAGAATACTGGTAAATTTTGAATACAATATTTGTGTTGTCATCTCCCATTCAGGGCTTTAGCATATATTAGTACCAAGTGGTTTTATTTCAGTTATCACAATGACTAATTCTCTGAAACCTGTTGTAATATAATTAATTTTATTTAATTAATTATAACTGAATTTCTTAATACCTTTCAAAAAAGCTTTTTTATATGTTTAAATAAAACTGAATCTTAATTCACTTGTTATTAAAAGTCATATGATATAATTTATCCAATTTATAACATTAAATTTCATTTATTTATTAACGAAGTATCTGAAAAAAATAATTAACTTATTGGTAGTAAAACTACTAATCATTAACTATCTAACTTCATTTATCACTAAGGCATAAGTGATACATCTACAAGGATCCTTAAACATTTCTATTCAGTTTATTTTATTAATACTCCGAAGTCTGAAAAAAAATAACAAGCTAACCTGATGTAGTCTCTTTCTTCTTATTTAATATACTCACTTTTCAATAGGCACGGCGATGCTACGAGGAGTCTAATTTTACCTCCATTATTAATAGATCTTTAAATACCACATCGCAGGTTGGAACACCTAACTCCCTCAGGACGGCTGATTTACCCTACCATCCAGCATACCAAGTGGGGGGATCCCCTCCTTTCCTCTTCTCTTAATCTTAAAATAATAGACTTTTTCAATATCACTCTTGTAGTGGAGTACGTTACCTCTGATTTAAATTGAACTTAGTTTTTGGTAAACTTTCATTAGGTATAATCTATTACTAGTTGTGCTTTAATTAAGTCATTTGTTATAAATGACTTAATTAAATAACTTAAATAAATTTGTTCTTATTTAAAACTATTTTATTTTTTCCAGTTATGTTTATGGTTAATCAATATGTTTCAGAGCCAGACTGATTAAAAAACAACAAATGACAGCAGAATTTTATCTTTTATAAGAAGGAGAAGGTAATAGAAATATAGCATCTCATTTCTCAGATCAATTAATGAATAGTCATATTTGAAGCCTTCTTTTGCTAACTAGATCTGTTTACACGTTCTCATATTTCTAATGGGTCTCTTTTACTTTTTATGAAATGTTTTAATGAATAACTATAATTTTGTTACCATATCAATGCCAAAAAATCATCAAGATGTTTAGAAATGATAAGTCATTGGTTTCTGTTACATTTTCTTGACACTGTTTAGACATTAATATTGTTAATGTTATCAACATGATATTATGGAACATATGTACCTTGATGGAAACGTGTAGTGATTAAATTATTTTTACCCCAAAACATAATGTGGTGTAAAATTAAGGGTTATAAAATTATATTTTTTAATTTCTTAATCTTATTTTTTTTAAATTATATAATTAAATGTAAATCCCATTTGTAAATTGATTTAATTTTTTTGTTACATATAAAGATAGTTTTGATAATGAGGCAGAAAGTAGAAATTTCTCTTGTTTCCCACTAAAAATACTTTTCAACAACTAATGAAAAGTTTCATTTTGGTTTTATACCTTTTTTTTACTTAATTTTACTGCTTAAGATGATCAACATACAGCCTTCAATTGAAAGAGTCTAAAGTATAAACTTTAAAAATCACAATTATCATCTGTTGAAAACAAATCCTTTCGTAAATATTTTTTTTTTTTTTTTTTACAAAAACAAGAAATATTGAAAATGATGCAATTGTTAAAGTGATTAAAAATTCAAAGAAATCCCGGATTATTTCTGTATTGTATTCAATGAGAAAAATTAGTTTAAATTGTGATAATGATTAAAGCAAAACTAAGTGATTCAACTTCAGTAGCTCTAATAAAAAAATTGTTTATTATTTAGAACTTCGTTCATCCTACTATATAGGAATCTGTTAATTTAAATGGACATGATTAAAGTTATTTTTTGGCAACCATTGTGTGAAAATTTTGAATAAGTTACAATTGAATCTATCTAATGTTGAAAAACATGATTCAGAACTTTTCTGTTACTGTTTTTAAATTTGTGAAATGAACAAATTAATGGTACAATCAGATGAAATATGGACTGAATATTTATTTAATTACTTTGCAAATTTACAAAATGTCCTATGAAAATACAAGAAAAAATATCAAGATCTTGCACTGTTAATAAGATGAAACAAATCGAGTTATTGACAGATGGGGTGCCTTCGGAAGGAGGAGTGTTTCATTGCAAGATATGTTGATCAAATTTGTTGAGGGAAGACGTAAAAAGTACCATTTTTCCATTGTCTGGGAGTGAGAAAGCCTGTTGTTGGAAGATGAAATATTTTCTTCCATTTATTCTCCAGCTTTTGGGGCTTGAAATATTTAATAAAGGTAGAACATTGATTTCTGACCTATTTATTTGAGTCGTGTTCAATGGTATAAAAAGTAAAAAAAAACAAACATTACTTTATTTCAACTATGGTTAGACTTTCTATGATATAAAATGAAATTACAATAATATAATCTGCTCATGAGCAATTATAATTAATTGTAAATTTCGACAAAAAAAAAAAAAATCAACAAGACCAGAGTTATTAACAATTAACACAGGGATGTACAGGATTTTCATTATGAGTGCCAATAGTCTGAAAATCATTAGGATTAATCGAAAGTATGAGTTATACTTTACAAAAACTATGTGTATATTAGTTTGAAAATTAAGTACATGCTTGTAAGTAAAAACAGTCTATAACAGCTTTTGTCCTAGTATCGTATTTTAGTTTTTATAATTTTTATTAGCCCCACCAACCTTAAAGGTGGGACCATGGCCCTCTATTCTCCCTACCCCTACCTCCCTACACCCTTAGGGCCAAAAAAAATGTAATAAAGTAACCGGAAACTTCCTGCAAAAAGTCAAAACCACCTTTAACTTAAATTCTATTTTTCCTCTAAGCATGCTGTCTTTGGAGGAGACATAGACATGGAATAGGTATGTAATGCAATAAAAAAAAATATAAACTATAAACTAAAGGAGAGAAAAGTTGTGAGAAAATAATTCCCAAATGGAGCAACCCATTTCTAAAGAAAAAATGAAACATAGTAAGTTCTATTATATTCATTTATCTCCATTAAAAAAAAAAAAAAAATATGATTTTATATATGTAATAAACTGAAGGATGTTATACAATATAGTATGACAGATTCAGGATACTCCTCAGAGTTAGTCACTTTTGAATTACTAATTAACTAAAAAATATAAATAAATATGAAACTATTGCTCATTATCTGAATTTTACCTCATAATAGCAGTAAAAGAAACAGTATAAATGAAATTTAAACATTTTCAAGTATTCTAGATGGATAATTCACGAAATATTATTATTATACATATTAACAATAATGGTATAGACTGAGGACTAAATAGCAAAATTGGTTATTAATTGGGTGGAATTTAGCAAAATGAAGGTACTTTTACTGAAAAGGAATTAAAAACCATTATACTTCCACTTAAAGCCTTTATATTTCTCACTTAGGATGCAGTTGTATAACTGCAAGGAGCAAGAATGGTATGGCTTGAAGGTGTATAGGAGGATATTAAGTAGGGTGGTTAATTTACCAAACGTATATATTTTTTCTATACGTCACAAATAATTTTAACGAACAGGTAATATGGCGCCTAAACTCAAAAAAGAGATTTAGCATTGATCGAACCCAAATAGACTAATCGCTAATTCAGATTATGGTGATAGTCTTGAGATAATCTCTAGCTCTACAGGAAAACAGGTGGTTGATGAAAGCGTAGGTGGGCATGACCACGTTGGGTAGACAATGTTGAGGCAGACTTCAAGGCTTCAGCTGTAAACCGCTGAAGTTTTGCAATAGAGCCGAATGGAACATGCTGATGAATTTCTGGGTACTAGATGGACTGTCGTGTCAGCGCGTGAATAATAATTAACAGGTACAGCATATAGCAAAAACTATAAATTTTTATTCACGCGATTCACACTATACTCAGAAGTACAATATAGTATAATTATTATTTTACATAATACAATATATTTAATATTGCATAATATATTAATTAATAATGTAATAAAATATTTGCATCGGATTTCCAAAGCTCATTAGACACTTATTAATAAGAACTACATCATTATTCCTCATTTTAGAGTTTTAATTTTTCTATCGTGTCTAAAGAAATATTGTTAAAAGTAACAGTACATTGTATTTAATACTTTAGAAATATCTGTAGAAAAATAGTACATTTATAGGACTAAACTTCAAACTTTTATCTTCGTCTTTACCCAAAACTACTGTAATGAAATTAGGTACTAATAATCTAACTAGAAATGAGTTTAAAAATATAGGTGCTCTTATTCGTCAAAATAAAACATTTTTTAAATATATTTATTGGTATTTACAACTGTATAATAAAATACATTTAGTAAATGTGATAAAAGATATGTTGACATGATTCATGTGTAGGGATACTACCCATTGGCAGCTCCCCAATAAAATAAAACATGAAAAATAAAAAATTATCTAAGCTCAACCAATGGCATCTTCAAACTACCATCTGCAAAAAAAAAAAAAAAAAAAAAAAAAATCATACTATGAGGAATATGTCTTCCTCACTGATTGGAAAACTTCCTCTCCCTAACCTGCATATCCCTCCCACTTATAGTTTTTTATTTTATGATTGTTCTTGAACAACAATAAAAAAGGTAGGTGTTTTTCACATACTACTGTAACTAAGACAAAGGCCACTAACTCCTTGATTTTACAGTCCAACATTCCAATTCGAAAGGACCGTTCAGTCACAGGTATTGCAATTTAAAATTTTCACTAAACTTGATTTGCCTGACCTTTAACAATATTGTTATATTAATAATTACATTTGTATTTAGGCCCACCTATTGTTTATTACTTGTGGACTAATTAAAATACAATAACCAATTAACATGTAATGTTAAATGAAATAAAGTACCCTTAAAATATGTTGAAGAACTATCAATCGTTAAGTGTGCTGAATCAGTGCAATAAATGCATAAAACACGTAATGGTTCTCAACAAGTGATCATTGGATAATCATAATAAATAACCTTAATAAAGAAATATTGCGAAGCCTTGGCATGTAAAAAACTTACGCAATGCAAACACATTAAATTGCGGGTTTTAACTGATATTATATAGGTACCTATATGTATTTCTAAATGTCATTAACTCACTGAGAACTATGTTCCATTATCTTTTGACAATTTGTCTCGGTCACAATGTCGTCCTGTTTCAATATCTAAACACAACCTTCCTAGGATTCACCTCAAATTAAGCCGATTCCTAATAGGTACTATATCCATTTTAGGAAATATTCAACTGAACAAATTAACTTCAATGCAATGCATAACTTCATTACGTTAATTAATTTTCCGGAACTTGTGTTCTATAGATGGAATCGGATGTGGGGCTTGATAAAATCCTTATATTTAAATGCACGATATTTTTACTTTCACTTACTATATATATATATACATAATATATATATATATATATATATATATATATATATATATATATATATATATATATATAAGGGAAAGTGTTGATATCGTGAAAATTTTCGAATTCTAGTTTTCATTCGAAATATAAGTTTTAGGGTCCCCTGAGTCCAAATAACCAAGTCCCGAAAAAAGGTCTGTGTGTGGTAACTCCCAGGCTAAAACGACAAGCCCTATGAAACTGAAATTTCATATTTAAGGCAACTATACGCCCGAGATTTTACAAAATCGTTTTCATAAAAATCAGCTTACCGGAAAATGTACTTTTTACCATACATTTAGCACATTTTTACGATTTTTTCAAAAACGGCTAACGATTTTGTTTAAACTCCCTTTAACGATGTAAAATTTAATGGGCTTTAATATCATGTAGGTTTCGTTCTGATAGAAATAGTATGACAGGGCTTAAATGCCGATATTTTAAATTTTCTTCCTCAAAAGCACCTTTAATTTTGTAGATTCTATAAAAATAACAATATCATCTCGTTACTATTGATGAAAAACAAGTAAATGTAAAAGTTGAACGAATTCTATAAACAACTAAAGGAGAAAACTGAAAAAAATATTGAAAACATATACATTATTATTCCTATACACAAGCTTGTAAAAGTTAATAAAGAGTGATGAAAAAACGATAAAACTAAATGATTATTTTAGACAATAACAAAATAGATTGTTTAATAAAACACTTTTATGTACATGAAATGTGTGTATTTATTGAAAATAATTAAAATAGGAAAAAAAAAAAATAGAAAACAGGGCACTGATGACCTTAGGGTTTTGTGCCTTTAAGCCCTTATCAACAATAAAACACATGTTTCTATAGAAATTCAATTTAATCAATTCTTTAATGGTTTCATTCATTTTCATCTCTGACTGAATTTGAAAATTCTGTAATCAATTTGAAAAACGGAGGTGTGTCATGTGTTGCCCCCACCAGATTTTTTTAAATTTAGGAGTTACTTGCTGTTTTCCATAAAACTTCAATATATAAATGATTTTTTGGGTTCAAGTGTAAGGGGGTTGGATGAAGATACATTATTTGCTGGGAACCACTGGAAATGGATACCCAATAAAACTTTCTGTATGCAAATCACTTAGACTGGAACTTCTTGATCTTATTACATTTCACATCAGAATCACTATGATTTTACAAAAACTGGCACTAGCTCTAAAATAGCATAGAGGATTCCACTAAAAGAGAGATTGAAAATGACCTCAACATTTAACAGATGATGGAAGCATAC
This sequence comes from Piezodorus guildinii, assembly GCA_023052935.1. Classification (NCBI taxonomy): domain Eukaryota; kingdom Metazoa; phylum Arthropoda; class Insecta; order Hemiptera; family Pentatomidae; genus Piezodorus; species Piezodorus guildinii. The sequence continues at coordinate 59,102,188 of CM041297.1, forward strand.
CAGGAATCAATGAAGTTGGCCAACAAAGCATTCCATCCTCAGGAAAAATGAATATAAGTACTATTTACCCTAATTTGAAACAACTTCATTTTCTCACATTTTAACTCCTAAATCTTTCAAGTAGAATACCATGCTTAAACTTAAGGAATGCAACTTTAAAATAATATAATTAATCTTTAATGGGGAGAATGACTCATTTGAGTTTTATAAAAATATATCAACTACCATAAAAAAAATTACAAGATTTTTTATTAAGGTCCATCTATTAATTCTGAATGTACAATTTAGACAAGCTAAAAACATTTTATATGAAATCAATTAGATAAACAACTGGTAATATTTTCTATTTTAAACAATAACATAGAAATGACAGTAAACAACCAATTAATGGAATTTCACATGATAGTAAAAGTATATTACTATTATAATAGCAAATTAATGGCACTGGTATGCTCCAAAAAAATAAATATAAAATTAGAGGGAAGATAGAAATAAAATAAAATAAAGAAACTTATTACACTCCAAACAGCAATCAGACTTAGGTAAAAAAAGCATATTTTTTGGTGAAAATTTATTATTAAAGTTAACAAAAGACCTACCTCCTTATCAACAGCGACATCTCCCGTTGAAGGGATTAATATAATACAAAACAATTTACTGAATAAAACAACAATCTTATACAGCATACATAACTTCTCATGCACACACTCATTTAAAATGGTCATCTAACATTTTTTGAAAATACTATCGAACAATATTCTATTTACAAAAATATTAACTGATTCTTTGAACATAAATAAGGAGGCAGACCGCGACGAGGTACAATTAACAATTGTCATTAATGCTTGAATCTCAATCATTTTTATAAATGATGGGAGGCAATATACAAAAACATTTATTAACAAAAAAGAAAAGAAAAAAAATTCGAGGCCATATAGTAACTAAAAAAGAACATATATTTCATTTTACAGTTCCACCTATGTTCTGTTTGAACTCTCATTGGTATTTTTAGATACAACGGCTTCATCAAAATTATTTAATTTGATGTAAGATTAAATGGTGTCAAACGGTTATTAATTTAGGAAAAATAAAAATAAGCCTTTACAGGTCCTCATCATCTTCAGGAAGTGCTGTGTCTTGTGCCTCCTGCAATGTAAGAAATGGTTGAATTGTATTAGAAAAACATAAAGAAAACAAAAGAGTAGTAATACTTGATATGACTCAACGAGTGTCAATTTTACCTGAAGATCCTTTTCAATCTGGTCACGCCATTCAGGATCCATGTTGACTTCAGGGGGCAACAATGCAGGCATAGCAACAAATTCAAGATTTGGATCACCGATGAGTTTCCTAGCCAGCCACAGGAAAGGCTTTTCGAAGTTGTAGTTACTCTTAGCACTGATGTCATAGTACTAAAGAGAAGAAAAACATAAGTAACAACAATAAAAACTTTTATTTTAAAAATACAACAAACAGAATATATTATTGTATCATTGATCAACTTAAATAAGCTGGATTAATGGTAGATTACACAATGTAAAATAAAACGTCATATATTTAGGTTTCAAAATATATGATTCAGAAAACATGTGGAATGATAATCTGTCAACTATAACCAAAATTATCAGACAAGATAGCCTCCAAAAGAGTTTTGGATATTTTAAGACACAGAATGATTAAATTGGGGAGCAAAAAAGTAATCGAACTTTTAAATTGGGAAGTCTAAGCAATGTAAATAAAATGTTATATATTTAAAATAATGTTTATACTAAAACTCCTGAAATTGAATGGTATTAGTGGTAATGCAATAATAATCCTCACAGTTGACATCAGAATTTAAAATTGTACTGGGAAGGGAGAAGAATTACATAAGCTAAATACAGTACAACCAAAACAAAATCAATATCTGTGAACGCTAAAAAATGAAATAAACACTGTGCTGCACAATGATACTAATTGATTAGTAGGCAAAATTTTTAAACATGCTTTCATCAACAAATATACAATAACATTATTGGTTTATTTTCAAAATGAGTCACCTGTGGTTTAGTGGCTAGAATCAAAGTCGGCTATACCTAAGGTCACATGTTCAAACCTGGCAGATGGTCTTATAGGCTTCTTATACAAATCAAACGAGGATAGGCAGAACTAAGGACTGTCACTGTAGTATCTTAAGATAAACCACAGTAGCATAAAGTGATGTTAAATGAATAAACATGTTTTCATTATTTGAATACTATAATTAGTATAACCAATTGATGTGTGAAACCATTTCCAACCTTACCTAGAGATAACCTACACAATTGATTACTCTGGTTAGATCTGAAGTAGAATGGACTGGAATAAGATATAGGCAAAATCATAACATCAAGAAAATTTAAAACATAGGTGATTGTGTAAAAACATTTTGGGTCTTGGCTATCTTACTGAATATGGAGAAACAAAAATGTTTATATAATGGAATAAAATTATTTTTGGATGATGGATAAAGAAATTATGGTCATGTCAGCAAACCGTTTTTATCAAGTCTCCGTCACATGATAATGTGTGCCAAGATCAACTTGCATAAATTGTAACCTTACTACATTGACATTATGAGCTTTAAGAATACACAATGTAAATATTGAAATTAGACAAATTGTTGAATTTAATGACCCCAACATCATAGCATTATTGCTGAGACCATCTCAACAGGTCTAACAACTTTACCTTCCTTTGAAAACTTACTTTAGTTAGTGATAATGAGCACTAATGAACATAAAAACCTTGTTTGCCCAACTAAAATTCCACAAATGATCAACTGATAAAAAATAGGAAGACACCCAGCCTTTCAGACAATACATCAAACCACTACTTAGATCTTAAAGATGGATTAGCTACTCACTTGAAGGTTCTTCTTCCTGTGGAAAACAATGCTTTTGGCTTTCACTTTTCTATCCTTAATGTCTACTTTATTTCCACAAAGTACAATGGGAATGTTTTCACACACACGCACTAAATCTCGATGCCAGTTAGGGACACTCTTGTAAGTTACCCTTGAAGTAACATCAAACATAATAATAGCACATTGACCCTGAAATTGAAAATATTTGGTTGATTAAAATAAATAAGACAATTAAGGTGAAAGACAGTAAGACCATATAAATTACCTGAATGTAGTATCCATCCCTAAGTCCACCAAACTTTTCCTGCCCTGCTGTGTCCCAAACATTAAAACGGATAGGGCCTCGGTTTGTGTGGAAAACTAAAGGATGCACTTCAACCCCTAATGTAGCAACATACTTCTTTTCAAATTCACCAGTTAAATGGCGTTTGACAAATGTTGTCTTGCCAGTACCACCATCACCAACAAGTACACATTTAAATGATGGAACATCAGCCTCTTCCATATTAAAATTTTGGTACTAAAGGTTTCTGAAACAAATCATGAAAGGAGTTGTTTATTAGAAGGAATAAAATAGCTTTAAACCTCAATAAAACATAAAAATGTAAGAGAAGCGACAAATACAAAACTAAAAACGTGTTGCATGCTCAATACAAACTAGAGTACGAAACATGAACAATAAAATTGAAAAGTTTACTTAGTAACCTAATGCTCCATTTAAACGATATAATTACTATCTTAATTCAATGTTACTGGCTAATAAATTTAATAGAATTTTAAAGATAAATGGCGCCATTATTAGGCAGAAAACGCCTGAGTGCCGACAAGCCGGAGTAAGTGAAGCACTGTTTATAATGATTAACAACACACTACATAATAAACAAAAATAGATCAACACCCTAATTTCATAAAAACTAGATACTAATATTATAGAAAAAGTAAAATTATAAGATCAATCTCACCGTTCTGAGAGTTCGTAACGGTCTACAATGGCGTTTGGAGCCGCAGAAGAGGCAGTATGGCGGAGGTATGAATGCTTACTATATTAATAATTTTAAAATTTAATTTTAGTGTTTTGAAAATATGCATTGATAGATATATTCAATAAATATTTTTATTACCGTTTAGTAGTTTTTGTTTAATTTAAAACTATTCACTACGATTTTCATATATGGTATATATAAATTGTTAATAGAACGGTACGGAGCATGCGCTGTTTGACAGACGGCAATGCAGGAGAGTATCGATTTTTACTGTAAGGAGCCAGTATCTGCCTAGTTAAAGTGTGATGCCGTTAGTGTGAAATACTGTGCATGGGATTCTCGTGTGTCCTGAGTCGAGTTTTTGTGTAGTGAACCGGTCAGGGAAAAATGACTAAAGATAGGTTAGCAGCGCTTAAAGCAGTAAGTATAGACATGTAATACATCAATTTTGTTGATTTTTATATTTTAATATTTCTTATCAAGTTATAGCTGTCATATTCATCCGAAATGAAGATAAGCCGAATCTTTGAATTCATATTTCTGCTCATTATTTTACTTTAGTTTGCCAATGTTATTCAGTTAGGCAAGTAGTGTCTTTATAATAGATGATCCTAATTTTTTTTTGCCCCACCCCATTTATTTATTGACATTATGCTGAAAAAATCGCTAATTTTCATGTTCATATCATTCCTATCTAAGTAATAACAAGTTTATATGTAGCCATAAATCAACAGGCTTCTGTCAAGTTTCTATCAACATTGATAACAGTGATTTGGTTCTAATAATTTTTTCATGAGTATCTTTTTTAACAATTTATTTCTTATATGTTACTTATCTTATTTTTTTATAAGTCAATCATTGATTTTTAAATTTGAGATAATTTCCTCATTCATGTATGCTAATTTTTAATTCATTTTTCTTTTAGGCGCAGAGTGATGATGATGAAGTTCCAGATGAAGTGGCTGTCAACGTCGAAGGACGTGATGGGTTCATGGATGAATTTTTTGCCGAGGTGAGTGTTTTTGATTTATGCATATTTATTAGGTAACATTTAGTTTTTCCCAGCATGTATTTTTCCCCTCACTGTATCTAAAATAAATATTGACCATGTAATATTTTTTGTTGTCCTTTTATATCATTATTTATCAATGCTAGGTATATTTTGATAAACTTACCTTTTTTTTGTTTTTGTAGGTTGAAGAGATACGGAGATGATAGATCGCATTCAGTCTAATGTGGAAGAGGTAAAGAAGAAACACAGTGCTATTCTGAGTGCTCCGCAAACTGATGAAAGTAAGTTTCCTTTTTTTTTTTTTTTTTTTTTTTTTTTAATCTTAAGATGAAAGCCTCTTATGGACAACTGTAAGATTTATTGATTCATTAAGTGCTTTTAATCAAGTGGCTTGCACTTGACAAATGAACAAGTTAATAAAAGGACATCTCTCTTGGTTCATTTCTCTTTAGTGCATTTAATTGGTATTGTGTCTGCATTTAATCCTCGTAATTCAGTTTGTTTGTTTTATGATCATTTTTCAAATTTCCTTAAATATACTTTTATTAATCTTATTCTTTACTTTATTTATGATAATTTATCTAATTATATTTATCTCTAATTTGAGTAGGTTTGTATTTTGTCATTACATTTAAGCTTTAATGTTTTTAAGTTCTATCCATAAATTACGGTTCATCAATAATTTTGATGCTTAATACCTCTTGATATAAATTTTTAAATGTTCAAAAAGGTGGTAATATTATTTGATCTTACCAATAATTTTTCCAATATTAATATAGATTTTTGATTAGTTTAGAAAGGGGCTGTGTTCTTTGCTTTGTTGCTACCTATAAGTTAGAGAAGCCTCATATTTTATTCTTCAACAAATAGTGTTTTTCTTTTTAATTTATCCTAAATTGTAATAATTTTTTAAAATTGTTTTGTTTTGAAACCTTTATTTGTAAATTTTAATTTAATTTGTATTTACATCTTATCTTTCACTTTCTCTATGGCCGAATGGGGATCTAAATAAAAATAAACAAGTGTAGTCCTTACAACCTGTAATATTCTACAGTCCTACTTAGTGTGTGCATGCTTTAGTTTGGTTTGCTAATATTAGGAGTTTGGTCTGTTGATTTAATTTTATCCTTTATTTATGGTATTATAATAATTTATGTAATAATTAATCACTGCAGTGCACATAAGCTCAATGTGGGAAGAGAAGAGACTTATTTTATCAGCAAGTCTTTTCCATTTTTTTTTTTTTTAATTTTTAATAGTGTAATTCTGGATTATTTTCTATACTTAATCAATAAGCCAATATTATATTATTGTTGTTTTCACGAGCTTGATAGAAAAGTCTTTTTTACTTTTGAGCAAAAAGTTAGGGATGATTTGGATGGTTAATGCTGTACTGGAAAATCTAATTTAGATTTATAGGATAAATAATCAAACATTTCTTCAATGATTTATTTCATCAACTTTATCACAGTTAAATATCCAACATTAATGATTTCTATATATGAATAATTATGATTCATAAAAAACTGTAACTGGCAATTAGTATTTTCTTAGTTTTAATTAGTATTTTTAATTTTTTTTTTAAACAAATGAATTGCTTAAAAATCAGAATTCTTGTTTTCAACAAAAGTATACATTTAAGGAAGTATACATTCTCTGAGTTAATATATCGAAGACCTGGAAAATCTGTTTGTCAGTTTTATGTGAAGATCCTAGTTCAAGAACTAACATTATTAAAGTGTTATTGCATCAGGAAAACT